>CP125975.1:169432400-170682400 GCA_030063025.1 Avena longiglumis
TTCTTCTCGACCAGGACTGGGTTTGCCAGCCACTTGGAGTACTTGACTGGCCGGATGAAGCCTGCAGCGAGTGGACGCTGCACCTCCTCGGCGATGGCTCGGCGGCGCTCTTCATTGAAGGGCCGCAGCGACTGTTTGACGGGTCGCACTTTGGGGTCGGTGTTTAGTTTGTGCTCAGCGAGCTCCCTAGGGACACCAGGCATGTCAGAGGGCTTCCATGCGAAGATGTCCCTGTTCTCACGGAGTAACTCGATGAGCGCGCCTTCCTAGGCTGGGCTCATTCCTGTTTCGATCGTCACCGTCTGGCTGGAGTCGCCTGGGACCAGCTCGAAGGTGCGGGTGTGCGTCGTTGCCTCAAAGGCTGAGGTGTTTGCGTCCTCCGAATTGGGCTTCTTGAGTATGGTGGGGTCGTCATTGTTCACCCCGCTCGCGTACTTGGCGAGCTCGTCGGCGTGGTTGGCCTCTGCCGCGATGACGGCATCGGCGAGTTCGGCTCCTTTGGCCTCGCACTCGGCGGCCATGTCGGGGTCGCCGTTGTTGGTGATGACGCCGCACGGCCCGGGGAGCTTCATCGCGTTGTACGCGTAGTGTGGCGCTGCCATGAACTTGGCGAACGCCTGGCGCCCCAGGACGCAATGGTAGAGGCTATCGAAGGGTACCAGCTCGAAGACGATCCGCTCGGTGCGGAAGTTTGCTGGTGTGCCGAAGGTGACTGGCAGCGTGACCTTGCCGATCGGGTACGCCTTCCGACCGGGGACGATGCCATGGAACGTGGTCTGGGTTGTCTCGATCATCGACTGTGGTAGTCGCAGCCGCCTGAAGGTGTCCAGGTACAGGATGTTGATGGAGCTGCCGCCGTCCATCAATGTCTTGGGGAGCCAGTAGACGCCCACCTTTGGCTTGACCACCAGGGCTACTCGGCCTGGGTACTCGATGCGCGGCGAGTGGTCCTGGCGGCTCCAGGTGATGGGCTGCTCCGACCAGTTGAGGAACCGGGAACGCCCACAGGCCACCGCGTTGACGGCGACGCACGCTGCGTGATGACCTTCTTCTCGTGCAGATGAAGCTCGTGAAGGTATGGAGCGATCCGCCACGTTGTCGAATTTTTCGCCGCTTGGCGGGTTGTTGTCGGGTCGCCCGTGCTGCGTGCCTTCTCAATCCCCGAGGGTGTGGCGATCGGCGGTCGTGCGCGGGCTTCCTTCCTGCTATGAAACGCATAAGGTTGGTTAAGGAGGGCCACGGGTCGAACCTTGGCTTGGCCTTGTAGTTGTCGCCGCCGCGCGTTGTCCTCCGTCGCGGTGGAAGCTTTTGGGCTACAGCGTGTTCGCGCTGGCGTTTAAGTCGACTCGCCGCCACCGTGGCGCTGCCGTGAGGAGAGTGTTGCTGTAGCGTAGGTCGGACCGTCATCCGTTGTCGCGCCGCCAGGCGGCGTTGGCCTCGACTCGCCGTCGGTTTCCTGGTTTGGATCTTCCTCTGCATCGCTTTGGCGATCTCGAGGAGGTCTGGTATGTTGTCGAGTGTGCGAGAATGTCGCTGAGCTTGGCGACCAAAGGCTCGTAGCGCACGAGGTCTTGAAGCAATGGATCGCGGTGTCCGGTGGATGCCGACCGCGTACCAGAGTTCTTGCCACCGCTGGACTCGCCATGGTCGACTCTGGGGTCCCCGGACGACGCTCTAGGTCCTCAATGGTGGTGGCGCGGTGTAGGAGCACTCGAAGTGCACGAAGGCGTCACAGATATCCTCCCGTGAGTCGATACTATCCTGGGGGAGGGTGTTGATCCACTGCCTTCATGTCCCCTCCATCATCAGGGGGAGGTAACGGGTGGCTAGCAGGTCGGTGTGGCCTGCGATCCCCATCGCCATGAGGTATGTATCGAGCCACACGGGCGGGTCGCATTTAAGGTCGATTTTCTATCTCCTTCGGCGCCTTGAAGTTCGGCGGGTACTTCTCGCCTCGGATCATCGGTCCTAAGCATTTGGGGCCGAGTCGACTTAACAACCCCATTGGCTCGCCGTCGCGGCGATTGGTTAGGGTATGTCGCAGGTCGTCGGGCTGGCGTGCGTGCCAGCTTTGGTTGTTGATGATGTGGGTGCGGGCATCGATGGGTTGACCGTTAGCGGCGACGAAGTTGGTCGCTGGTCTGGGGTCGTTGGTGGAGACTGCCGCGTTCACGGGTCGGTGTTGGAGCTGCAATGGCTCTGGTGGCGGGCAGTTGAGGGTGTTTGCCGCCATTGGGCGGCCGCTTGAGGCCGCTCTGCTTCCCGAAGAACGCGAGTACACTCGACCCTGCGAGTCGGCGCCTGCGTTTTGCTGCTCGACGGCCTTTGCGAGTAGGGCCCTGACATACTGGATCTGTAGGGCGCCATCACCGGTGATCGTGATGTTGTCGGCTGCTGCTCGGCCCGCCATGAGGTTGTCCATCGGGGTGGAGAATAGTGGGAGGCCGTTCGCGTCTCGCTCCCATGAGGAGACTACTATCCGCGGCTGATCCCTGGGGGGTGTGCGGTTGGGTGGAGGTGGGCGTTTATCGCCATCGACACCGGGCGGCGCTTCCTCCCGTGGCGCGTTCTCGCAGACGCGCTGGCCAGCACGGGCTGTCGTTGCTCGCCCGTTCAGGCACGCGACGGTGGGGTTCAGCGCGACCGATTCGGCTGGTGGTAGCGCGACAGCTCTCGGCCACACCGCTCGAGGCGAAATTTTTCGCCGGCTTGCTCCTGCGGATCGCCCGCCAGCCAGCGGAGTTCCTCGACCTCCGTCGCCGTGGCGTTAGGAGGGATCGGGGTGGAGAAGGGATCCTCTGACGGAACTGCGCCGGTCGCCATGTAGGTCGCGGCGTGGCGACCGGTCCCGTCGTAGAGTTCGGCGGAATTTTCCGACCCGGAGTCGAAGTCGAAGATCACTAGGATGGAGAGATCCTCGAAGTCTCCCACGTTGGAGACCTGGGTGATGGAGCCCGCGGGTGAAACCGCGGTGATGGATCCGGCGAGTGACGACGGGGTCGCCGAGTCGGCGTCGTCGTTGAGGGCCGCGGCCGTGGAGTTTTCGGCCACGTTGTTGTGGGCCGAGTTGTACTCGGAGGCAAGGCGATGGATCGTGCGGATCTGGCTCTCGGAGAGTCGATCGCGTGGCGACGACTCGCGGATGCGAGCCGAATCCTCTAAGACGATGACGTCGGTGAGGCCGACGAAGAGGCTGATCGTTCCGACTGGCAGGATCACGCTGTGCGTGACGGGTCATGCCGCCAGGACGTAGCTGCTCGGCAAGATCTGGAGCATCTCGCCGATCGCTATCATGCGGCCGGTGGCGACCGTCTCGTTGATGGGCAGATTGGATCTCGCCGCAGAACACCGCCGACGCCAGGCCCCACGATGGGCGCCACTGCCGTGGGAATGGTCACGCAGATGCGAATCGCAATCGAGTAGTAGAACGAGGCAAGGGCGGCCAGCCATCTGCGGTGCGAGATGAGGGCGGAGACACAAGGTTTTACCCAGGTTCGGCCCCCCGGAGGGTAAAGACCTACTCCTGCTAGATTGTATTATGATGGTGGTACAATGGGCGAGCTCGACGGCTAGGCGACGAGTCGCTTGGGTGTATGATGGAACGTATCTCTTCACGCCCTGTAGGGAGGTTTATATAGACTTACCTCCCCTAGGGTTTACATATCTCAACTAAATCAGTTAAGGCTTCGGTAATCGTTTAACCTAACTCGACTGGGCCTATCTACTCGCCCGGGCCTTCAACTTCCAGTTGCTTGGATCCACACCGGGCCTCGATCCAGCCTGCCTTGCCCACTCGCCAGCCTCGGGCTCGGAACGCCCTGGGTATACCCCGGTGGGCATATCCCCATCACTCATATTCATAAGGTGAATCATCAGTATTTTCAAGCGAACTAGCAAGTTCAAATGCACCCTTGAAAGCAATAAATTCTTCAATTTGTTCCACATCATTAAAGTCATAATTTCCTTTAACATAAGAAGATATGGTAACATTATCATTATACTCACATTGAAAAGATAGGTGTTTATACCTCCTAGAGCAACAAGATTTATCAACAATAAGTAACATTATAAGTAGAGCACACCTCTCTAGCAATAGTATTCAATTTATCAATTTGTTCCCATAAGTGTTTCCCTTTTTGTGACAAACGTTTTTCCTTATAATAATACTTTTGTTCTTCCGTGAACCCACCTTGCCAATAAGAACATGTTTCAAAGAAACCATCCATTGATAGAAAGCATGACAAAGCAAGGCAATAACATACAAGCAAATAGAGTAGGAACTAATCTTTTTTTTGTTTTTGATAAGAGAAAGAAAACCAAACTAAAATAATTTTTTGAGTTTTTGATAAAAAGAGGAAAAAAACCAAGCAAAATAAACTAAGCTAAACAAAAACAAAGTAAAGAGAAAAGTTGTGAAGGACTCCCCTTGTGTAGCCGTCCTTAACCTCCCCGGCAACGGCACCAGAAAAAGTCTTGATGTTTCTTAGAAGCTTCGTTGGGAGACCCCAATAGGAAGGTATGATGAGCACAGAAGCAAGTTTTCCCTCAGTAAGAAACCGAGGTTATCGAACCAATAGGAGGAAGTAAACGACTCAAAGGTGTTGCTAGCAACTTGGAAACCTGCACAACACAAACTCAAGACTTTGTCCCAACGAACAGTGAGGTTGTGAATCTCACCGGTTTGCTGAAAACAAAGGATTAACTATATGGTGCAGAAGGTAATAGTGGTTCACAGAAAGTAAATAGTAACAGTGGAAGATGTATCAATGGTAAATATTGGACCGGGGTCCATAGTTCACTAGAGGTGTTCTCCTTAACATAAACAAACATGGAATGCTTGGTAAACAAATTACAGTAGGGAAATTGACAGGACTAAGCAAGGCATAACAATGCAATACTAGACATTCATGATCCTATGAGATTCAATTGGGCAATACAACAAGATACATAGACTGCCATCCAACTGCATCTATGACTAGTAATCCACCTTCAGGTTATCATCCGAACCCCCTCCAGTATTAAGTTGCAAGCAACGGATAACATCTTTAAGCAAAGTGTGTAAGGTAAACAATCCCCTTGTTCCATGAACAAGAGACCGTTGTTTTCTCCCTAGTGGAAACAGCACATCTACAACCTTAGAGATTTCTGTCACTTCCCTTAGATTAAATACAGGCATGAACCCACTATCGAGCATAAATACCCCCTCTTAGAGTCACTAGCATCTACTCGGCCAAGATAGCTACTAGAAATGGCAAGCATTCAAGATCACAAACAACACAGACATGATAGAATCAATAAAACAAAACCATTAATCAATCTGACATCGGATCCCTGCAAACACAACATGCATGAATACAAATAGATGATCTTGATCATGAACGGAGCTCACAAGATCTAAACATGGTAGCACAAAGGGAGGAGATACAACCATATAGCTACTACATGGACCCGTAGTCCAAGGTGGAACTACTCACACTTCATACCGGAGGTTGTCATGATGAAGAAGAAGGACTTCGGGATGATCTCCCCTCCGGCATGGTTGCGGGAAGATCTTCATATCCCCCCCCAATCTAGGGACGATGGTGGCGGCGGATATAGACGGTTTCGTGGAATATTGATCGGGTAATTAGGGTTTTGGTATCGGGGGGTCTTTATAGGTGAAGAGGCGATGCAGGGGGCATCCAGGGAGGCTGCACCCCCCAGGCGCGGGCTAGGGTTATCCGCGCCGCTAGGGGGTGTGGCCCCCTCGTGGATCCCCTCCGTATCGTACTCTGTCTCTGTGTCCCGTCCAATTCCGAGAATATTGATTTTCTGCCTTTTCTGGAACCAAAATGTAAGAAAAACAGAATCCTTTGTGGCATCTTGTTAATAGGTTAGTACAGAAAAACATATAAAAACACCTCAAAGTGTAGACAAAGCAAATCAAAGTAGATACTAAACAAGCATGGAATATCAAAAATTATAGATATGTTTCCGACGTATCAATAACAAGGCAACAGACAATGAGCATTTCAGCGATCTTTTTATTTGCTATTTGCATAGGTTTTAATTGAGGATGATGCTTCAGAGATTGCTCACTATGGTTATGCTACAAGTTTCCACCATGATTAGGCATGCTTTAGGCTAGTCGCCCAGGCGTTTCTCTAACACATATACATAACTCCATGGACTTACAAGCTCCCCATTTATTTCACACCACCGACATCCATAAAGAAAATATCATGATATCAACTGGGTAGATATTTACAGGTGTTGAAAGCATTTCCCGTGACAGCACGGTTCTGATAATTCCCAACTTATAAGTGCAAGCATATACAACATAGATGACACAATGGTTCAAGTTTATTAGGGGCAAGAAAAATAAAGTGTGCCATCAAGTTTGTGAGAGCTTTAATCACTAAATTTCACATAACAAAGTGACTTTTTAATTGGAAGGTAGATAAAATACGAATTTACTTGAAATGGTGTAACACACCATGCATAGGAATTTATAGTGGACACTTTAGAATAACTTGGTTTCTTGGGGGTTGGATGCATGAGTAGAGCTTACTCAATACAAGTGGAGGCTATCAAAAGACTGGGAGCGACCAACTAATAGAGAAATAATGGCCATAATCATGCAGAGCAACAAAACATTATCAACTAAAGCATAAAGTGGTATCAAAAGTCAAAATCTAAATGATCATAGAGGCTAGGGTGACTGGTTCATAGTTATAACATGGTGTGAGCATGTGCCAAGTCAACCCAAACAAAGCATCAAAGGAGAATACAACAATATTATATATGCTTTTGTATGCTAAAACAACCCATGATTCCTTCAAGGCACACTAAGCAATCTCAATTGTTTAGAACAAGTCATGATACAGCAATAATCACTAAGCATAAGGTCAAAACAACATCTAGCATGACATGATAAAGTCTAAGCCACAGTCAAAGCAATCTCTCTTTGTACCACTATAAGCATGAAACTTTCTACTGTTTTCGAACACCAATCAACTTATTTGAAACAACACAGTGAAAGCGGGGGGTACAACTACTTTATTCAAGCAAACTAAGAAAACGATAACCAAAAACGAAAACTAAGATGCTCCAAGAACAACACAATAGTGCATGAAACAATAAAAATGAAGTGTCTAGAAAGAGACCTAAGATTTTTATTGATGAAGAAGGGGATGCCTTGGGCATCCCCAAGCTTTGACGCTTGTACCTCTTGAATATTTATTGGGGTGACACGGGGTGGCATCCCCAAGCTTTAGCTTTTGTCCATTCTTCATATCATTACATCATTCTTTCCCTACACTTGAAAATTTCCTTCATACAAAACTTCACACAATCTTCATTAGCAACATTAGTGCATTCAAAAGTAATAAACCTTTGGGTTTTGTTTCAACACAGCAAAACTTCCATTAAGAACACAAGCTACTGAAGCAATTCCTTTAAAATATAAATTTACCAAAAATAACTCAAAAAGAAATCGATAAGAAGCAAATGCAAAAAAATGGCAGAAATCTGTCAAAACTAATGAATATTGTTTTGTTGCTTTGACGCTTGTACCTCTTGAATATTTATTGGGAAGACCTTCTGTTGATCAAATAAAAAAGTGCTGAACTAATGAAAGTTATCTAACAACCTGGGGGAATTACTCATAAAATTACAGCTCAATCCGACATACATAGATTTTTCACAAAGTTTTACAGTGAAGCACAAAAATCTATTTTGGGACAGCAACTTCCCCAAATCTTACTTATCTCTCATTAAAGGTTATTCTTGGCACAAAAATCAAATAAAAGGATAAGGAGAGGTTATTACAAAAGTAATAACTTCTAAGACTCAATAAAACTATTGGGTTATCTCCCAAGAAGTACTTTTCTTTAACGCCTTTAAGTTAGGCACAAGAAGCAAGAATTAAGTATTTTCAAATGAAGAAGCATTAACATCAAATTTTGCTTTCAAAGGAGGAGAAAAAGGTAACTTCTCTCTCCTCATAGGGAAGTGTTCAATACCTTTCTTAAATGTAAATTGATATTTAATGGTGCCTTCTTTCATATCAATAATGGAACCAATAGTTCTAAGAAAAGGTCTTCCCAAAGTAATAGGACAAGAAGCATTACATTCAACATTCAAAACATAGAAATCAACAGGGACATAGGCATTATTAACCATAATAAGAACATCATTAACACTCTCCATAAGTTTCTTCTTAGCATTATCATCAAGTGGGACATCTAAATAGCAATCTTCCAAAGGTGGCAAATCAAGCATTTCATAAATCTTTCTAGGCATAATAGAGATACTAGAACCAAGGTCACATGAAGCTTTGAGATCAAAATCATTCACTTGCATATTAATGATGGGTTCCCAACTATCTTCTACTTTCCTAGGAATAGAAGCCTTGTGTTTCAATTTTTTCCTTAATTTTAATGAGAGCATCTGTAATGTTTTTGGTGAAAGCCATATTCATAGAACTAGCATTAGGACTTCTAGAAAGTTTTTGTAGGAACATAATCACTTCAGAAATATTGCAGCCATCAAGATCAAAATCAAACTTAGCATCACGGGTAGTATACTCATTGGGTTTAGGCATTGTTGTAGGAGGAATGGGGACTTCTTGTGGTTTACTAGCATCAATATTGGTGGTGGAAATAGTACAAATACTATTGTTTCTAGCAATTTCTTCTTCTCTTTCCAACTTAGCATGCAATTTAGCTAACAGTCTAACATTTTTATCAATAGTAACTTGTATGGCATGAGTAGCAGCAAAGGTACTTTCTAAGGTTTCAGGTTTAGCAGCCATCTTATTAATCAAAGAGGATTGTGCTTCAGACAAAGATGAAATGTGTTCCTCAACATTCAAAAGCTTTTACTCCATAGTCTGGTTGAAACTGGTTTGTTTACTAATAAAGTCTTTAATCATGACTTCAAGTTCAGAGGGAGCACTTCTATTGTTGTTGTAGGAATTTCCATAAGTATTACCATTATTGGGAGGATAAGGCCTATAGTTATTACTACCAAAATTATTCCTATAGGCATTGTTGTTGAAATTGTTATTTCTAATGAAGTTCACATCAACTTGCTCTTCTTGAGCAACCAAAGAGGCTAAAGTAATAGTATTTGGATCAATATGAGCTTTTCCATTAACAAGCATAGACATGATAATATCAATTTTATCACTCAAGGAGGAGGTTTCTTCAACATATTTTACCTTCTTACCATGTGGAGATCTCTGCCATTCAGAATAATTAACCATCATATTATCAAGGAGCTTTGTTGCAGCACCCAAAGTAATGTTCATAAAGGTACCTCCAGCAGCAGAATCCAACAGATTTCTTTAATAGAAGTTTAACCCTGCATAAAAAGTTTGGATAATCATCCAAGCAGTCAGTTCATGAGTGGGACAATTCTTTACCAAAGATTTCATCCTTTCCCAAGCTTGAGCAACATGTTCATTATCAAGTTGTTTAAATTTCATTATTTCACTTCTCATAGATATAATCTTAGCAGGAGGATAGTATTTTCTAATAAAAGCATCTTTGCATTTAATCCAAGAATCAATACTATTTCTAGGCAAGGATAGCAACCATTCTTTAGATTTTCCTCTCAAGGAAAAAGGAAACAATTTGAGCTTAATAATATCTCCATCTACATCCTTATATTTTTGCATCTCACAAAGTTCAACAAAGTTATTAAGGTGGGCAGCAGCATCATCAGAACTAGCACCAGAAAATTGCTCTTTCATAACAAGATTCAACAAAGCAGGTTTAATTTCATAAAAGGTAGCATCAGGAGCAGGTGGAGCAATAGGTGTACTCAGGAAATCATTGTTGTTGGTGCTAGTGAAGTCACACAACTTGGTGTTCTCAGCAGAATTCATTTTTGCAAGGGTGAAGAAGCAAGCCAACAGCAGCAGCAACTAGAGTAGGAACTAATTGTTTTTTGTGTTTTTGATAAGAAAAAGCAAACCAAACAAAACTAATTTTTTTTGTAATTTTTGGTAAAAGGAAGCAAGCAAAACAAAGCAAAAGAAACTAAGCAAAACAAAAACAAAGTAAAAAGAATGGTTGTGAAAGACTCCCCTTGTGAAGTTGTCCTTAACTCCTCGGCAAGGGCGCCAAAAAATATCTTGACGCGGCTCAGCTGTAGAGGTTCGTTGGGAGACCCCAAGAGGAAGGTATGATGAGCACAGCGGCAAATTTTCCCTCAGTTATGAAACCAAGGTTATCGAACCAGCAGGAGCAAGGAAACAACTCAAAGGTGTTGCTAGCAACTTGGAATCCTGCACAACACAAAATCAAGACTTTGCCCCAACTTACAGTGAGGTTGTCAATCTCACTGATTTGCTGAAAACAAAGGATTAAACGTATAGTGTGGAAGGTAATGGTTGCTTGAAGAAAGTAAACAGTAATAGTAGATGATATATCAATGGTAAAGATTGGACCGGGGTGCATAGTTCACTAGAGGTGTTCTCCTTAAGATAAAAAATATGGATAAAAAAATTATAGCGGGGCAATTGACAGGACTGAGCAAGGCATAACAATGAATACTAGACATTCATGATTCCTATGAGATTTGATTGGGCATTACAACAATATACATGGACCGCCATCTAACTGCATTTATGACTAGTAACCCACCTTCAGGTTATCATCTGAACCCCCTCCAGTATAAAGTTGCAAGCAACGAATAACTACGTTAAGCAATGTGTGTAAAGTAAACAATACAATTGTTCCATGAACAAAAGATTGTTATTTTCTCCCTAGTAGCAACAGCACATCTATAACCGTAGAGATTCATGTTACTTCCCTAGATTTAATAGAGGCATGAACCCACTATCGAGCATAAATACTCCCTTTTGGAGTCACTAGCATCTACTTGGCCAAGATAGCTACTTGCAAAGGAGAGCATGCAAGATCTCAAACAACACAGACATGATAGAATAAATAATCAATAAGACATGATAAAATCAATAATCAATCTGACATAGCAATCTCAATATCCATTGGATCCTCGCAAACACAACATGTATGATTACAAATAGATCATCTTGATCATGAACGGAGCTCACAAGATCTAAACATGATAGCACAAAGAAGGAGAAACAACCATCTAGCTACTGTATGGACCCATAGTCCAAGGGTGAACTACTCACGCATCATACCAGAGGCTGGCATGGTGATGAAGAAGGCCTCCGGGATGATCTCTCCCCTCTGGCAGGGTGCCGGGAAGAGCTTCAGATCCCCTCGATCTAGGAACGATGGTGGCGGCGGCTACGGCCTGTTTCGTGGAGATCTGATTAGGTGTTTAGGGTTTTGTCATCGGGGGCTTTTATAGGCAAAGAGGCGAGGCAGGAGGACGGCCAGGGGGACCAGACCCTACCCTGGCGCGGCCTAGGGTGGGCCTGCGCCTGGGGTTTGCGGCCGCCCTATGGAGCCCCTCCGTCTCTCATTTGGACTCCGTGTTCTCCTCGGTGAAATACTGACTTTGGCTTTTCTCCCCTCCAATTCCGAGAATATTTCCTTACTAGCTTTTCTGAAACCAAAAACAGCAGAAAACAGGCAACTGGCACTGTCTTATCTTGTTAATAGGTTAGCCCCAGAAAATGTATAAAAATACCTCAAAGTGTAGACAAAGCAAAACAAAGTTAATACTAAACAAGCATGGAACATCAAAAATTATAGATACGTTTACGACGTATCAGTATCCTACATAGTATCCTACATCACCGAGAACGTCTTAGCCCTATTGAGATCAACCACCACTCCATACACTCTTTTTACTTGATTTTTTTACTTATTTGTTTACTTTCATGCATTTAAACCAAAAACCTTTCAAACACACATTCACCTGAAATCAAAGACGGCTTATAAGTATCCTTTGGTAGATAGTGACGATGGGCATAAAGATATCAACCAAATAGCTCTTGATGGGTTCGATACTCTTATTTCGAAACTATAGTTACAATTGATTTATGCACTTACAGCCATCAAGCTCGTATACGCTTGGTGGAACAATACATAGCAACGATGCTCTCACATCCTCAATCCACTAGATGTTTACGGTCGAGACTGATTTTGGGCCTAAAAGATGTGCTAAACCCATAAAGTCACCAGGATTTTATAGTTTTTCCGAGTTTATAGAGGCTGCTAGAGATGCTCTAGACAAACTCCAATAATTTAGAGGAGTAAAAATCTTTCTAGCCTTTAGAACAGCATTTTTGCTCCTCTACAAAAGTGAATTCCTAGCTGAACTCCTACTCTTAACCCCCTAAATGATATAGTTTACTCAGACACTGAAGCAAACATTTTGTATGCACTTCAGCATTGATACAAATATAGATAAAAGCATATATTCAAAAATAGTTCAAACATACTACAACTAACATACATAAAATTCCATTAAACTAGACTCAGACATAGTTAAAACTACACATATAAATCCTAGTTTTTAGAACTCGCTAGCGTCGCTGTCGATGTTAGAGTCACGTCACCACCGTCTAATTCAAGATCCAGAGCCACCTCTCCACCGACGAGTCGCTGTCCTCGTCTGAGAGGTCGATGACAGCGATAGAAGACGGACCGGCGGCGGCAGAAGATGGACCAGTGACGGAAGACAAACCGAAAGTAGAAGAAGGACCCCCAACAGACGGGCCATCGGCTCGACACGCGGAGTACTCCTTGTAGGCACGATACTCCCTCGCCATACACTCCGGGTAGAGGCGGCGGAGCTCCGACATGTACGTCTCCACGGAAGCCACAACCTCGAGGCGCTCCCGAGCCTCCCGGTCCTCCTGCACCTCACATGCCGCAAGCTTGCGGCTGGGGGCAGGTTCCAAGACCGGCACCTCACCATCGAACTTGGGGAAGTTCAGCTTGCCGCAGTTGGTACCTTGGAGCCAAACATTTTCAATGTCATAGGCCCACGCCGTTTTCTTCGTTGACTCATAGGTGCCTAGCCAGATCTTCCTACCAGTGTTTCAGTTATAGATCTCGGCCACCCAAGTACCCCCATTGTCGTTGCCGCACACGCCGCGGCAGTTTCCGCATGCAATGGTGACGGCGAGGGAATGTCTATTGAGGGTGGAGCTCTGCGGTGCTGCGCACAGCTCCGATTCGCGTTGTGGATGGGCGGTAGGGACCGGCGACGAGATGATCCAGCTATCTCCAGCGGTGGTGGTGGTGGTGGTGGTGGTGGAGAGGGAAGGTCGAGATTGGCCAGCGCTAGAGCGGAAGGTGGACGGTAGGGATATTTTACTCCTTATCTTGGGCGACAAGTAAAAATAGGTGCTGAGGCGGTCGATGAGTAAACAATCTTGTCTTTTAAAGCCGAGACGAGTTTTCCTAGATGTGGTTTAAAGAAAAAAATCAGAATTTTTATTCCGCTAACCTTTTTAGGGTTCAGCTAGAGATGCCCTAAGAGCACGACTAGCAGTTCATGTACTCTGTGAATCCGTATTTTACGAGTACAGGGCACTGCACTCTAGTTTAGCGTGTGTGAAATCATCTGTGCAGATCAGAACCCCTAAACTCAATCCATAATTTAAAATTTTAAAAACGCGGAAAGATATCTCGATCGATTAGTGCGGTACTTTGCAGATTCTTGCATAATTTACATCAAGTTCGCAAAATAATCTACCCCTAAACTACCCCTAACTACCCGGTGGAGATCGCCGGAGCTCCGGTTGTCGTGCTTGTCCATGCTTTTTCCCTCCGCCTCCGGCGGTTCTACTGCAGCCGACGGCGCTTGGCCGCGTGCTCCGTGGCTCCATGGGCATGGATAGCCGCCATGGCTGCTGCGACCTCCTCAGCGTCGCGGAGCATCATCTCCATCTCCATCGCCTCGGATGCGGCAATGGCCTCCACGAGGGTCGTGGCCTCCTCGGCGTCGTCGCAGGCGTAGATCGTTCCCGACATGCGCGGTGGCGGCGCCATGGCTTCCTAGGGCTGTCGCACCCACCCTCCCTCCCCCAGCCCAACGCAGACTCTCATCTTGCGGTGGAGGCCGAGAAGTCGCTCGCCGGAGATGCTCGAAATGGGGGCGGCGGCGCGAGGAAGGAGGCTGAGGAAATGAGGGTTTTGACCCGTCTTCTCTGCTGCAGCCGCTACTTATACCGGCCGCAGTGATTTTTATACCGGCCCCCGTGAAACTGCGATACGGCCGGTCCGTTTACTGTTTCTGCCAGAGGCGCTTTTCCAAGCCGGGCCGTAAATTCGCCGAAATTTTTAAGTCTTGCTCTAAGATTTTGCTTGCTCCCCAGTTGTATCAATTATCATCATACCGTTTGCATGACAATTCGATTGGCATGCTTCGTAGGTGGTGAGCTTGTTTCGTGTGTCTCCCCAGTGAGATAGTAAATTTAGGGAGTAGTAATTGAGGCCCTCGAAATTCAATCACACTGATCTTTATATTCATGGAGTTGCTTCTTGTTATCGTGCTGCTTGCTCTAAGTCTGAACTGCACAATTCGATCATGTGGTTGCACTGGCCTATGCTCTTCAGCCTATGGTAATCTCTGTGTTCACCCCGTTTTTTCTGAATGTTTTGTTTAATGTAGCTCACTTATATAGTTCCTATCCATTTTTAGTTTCTAAGATATGTATATCGCAGGAGAAATCGCAGGAGTATTTCTAGTTTCATTTATAAGATGTATATACATGTTGTTGAGCTCTAATTAATCAAAATTTATTGTGTTTTACCTATGGACCAACGGATGCATATAGCAGCCAGTGTTGGTTTGAACAAAGATGGCGCCTTCCGGTTCCCTGTGTACCACCGGAAGCACCCTTGCCTAAGCTCGTCGATCCATCCAGCCAACTTACCTGCAGAGGCGAGCCCCATCATCGGGAATCATGAGATCCACGAAGGCAAGTTCTTCATGCCCATCGGCCTTGGCACACCGCCCGTGTCCAACCTCGTCACAGTCGACACCGGCTCCACGCTCTCCTGGGTTGTGTGTAAACCATGCCAGATCCTCTGCCACACAACCGCACCGGAGGCCGGAGCCGCCTTCGACCCTGGCAACTCGACGACCTACCAGCGTGTCGGGTGCTCAAGCGGAGATTGCAGGAAAGTGCAGCGCAGCCTTGTCGCTCCATTCGGCTGTGTCGAGGAGACTGACACCTGCCTCTACAGCCTGCGATACGGTTCAGGTCCGTCAGGCCAGTATTCGGCAGGCAGGCTAGGGAAAGACAGGCTCACTCTCGGGAGCGGCTCTGCCAGTATCGTCGTCGATGGCTTCCTCTTCGGGTGCAACGAAGACGACTATTTCGGCGGCCGTGAATCGGGCGTCATCGGCTTCGGGGACGAGAGCTTCTCCTTCTTCAACCAGGTAGCTCGGCACACCAATTACAGTGCCTTATCCTACTGCTTTCCAGGCGACCACGGCGCCGAGGGGTTCCTGTCCATCGGACCCTACCCCAAGCATAATCTAGTCTACACCCATCTGATCCCCAGATTCGGGGATAGACTCGTGTACTCGCTTCAGCAGATCGACATGATGGTGGACGGGAACCGGCTGCCGATCGACCCATCTGAGTACGCCAGGCGGATGCTGATCGTTGATTCTGGAACTGCCGACACATTCCTTCTAGCCCCGGTGTTTGACGCTTTCAACAGGGCTATGGTAACGGCAATGCGAGCCAAGGGGTTTGCGAGCAGGACCAGCCGCGGGATGGTCTGTTTCACGCCTCCTGCTGCTGCTGCTGGTGATTCGGTGGACTGGGGTGACCTTCCGACGGTGGAGATGAAGTTCACGAGGACCACCCTGAAGCTGCCACCAGAGAACGTCTTCTACGGACCGTCGTCGTCAACTGGTGAAGTTTGCTTGGCGTTTAGACCGGATACTGCTGGTGTGAGAGACGTCCAGATCCTGGGGAACAAGGCGACGAGATCATTCAGGGTTGTGTATGATCTCCAGGCCAGGTTGTTTGGATTTCAACCTCGTGCGTGTTGATCGGCGGAGGGACTGATAATCTATTTTCCGGCACTACGACTATCCTAGTTCTCTACTGTAATAATAGATTGAATTGAAACTACTGTTTCGTGCTATTGTCCATTATAGTACAGTTGTATGCTTCTCTAATTTGGACGCGTGATCTTCGATAAATTTAAGATGGCTGCCTGGATGACAGTGTGGAATATGTAAAAGTTGTTGAACAATATGTAATACATACCGTATAGGCATGATATAGTAATACCACTCTATACGGTATCTCTTGCCCCGGTAGAGGCTCTTCCCACCTCAATATAACACGCACACGAACCCAGGGTGGAGGGCATCGTTTCCGCCTTGGTTAATATGGTATCGGAGCTTGTCTCTTTCATGATCTAGCCGCCGTAAACCGATCTACAAGAAAAACCACAACCAAAATCTAAAAACCTATAATCTGACCCCTTCCACATGGCCATGGCATTCTCCACCTCGTCGACGACTGCCCTGTCAACCACGCTGGGGTCTCCTCCCTCCCAAAAGTTGTCTAGAACCAATTTTCTGTTTTGGAAAAACTAGTCTTCCCACCTCTTCGTGGTGTTTAGGTTCTGGCTCTTGTTCAAGTGCCCTATCCAGAGGATTTAGAGACGGCGGTAACATTTTATACTCAGTTGAACTTCATTTGCTCTTATTGTCAAGCTCCTCATATACATTGATTCGCGTATGCTTTGTTCAAGTCCCCAGAACTTGCAGGAGTTGTGGTGAGATTACCCATTGGAGTCCTCATGTACATTACCCATCACTCATCGCACAACATAAAAAATGTTGGAGATATGCCCAAGAGGCAATAATAAAGTGGTTATTATCATATCTTCATACTTATGATAAATGTTTATATACCATGCTATAATTGTATTAACAGGAAACATTAATACTTGTGTGATTTGTAAACATAAAAGAGTCCCTAGTAAAGCCTCTTGTTAAACTAGCTTGTTGGTTAATATATGATCATGGTTTCCTGATCATGAACATAGAGATGTTATTAACAACAGGGTCATATCATTAGGAGAATGATATGATGGACATACTCCTATAGTTAAGCGTAGCATAAAGATCAAGTCATTTAATATAGTTCATTTGCTATAAGCTTTCTGATACATAGTAACCTAATTCCTTCGACCATGAGATCATGCATATCAGCTTTACCGAAAGGATGCTTTGATGACATCAAACACCACACCGTAATAGGGTGGCTATAAAGGTGGCATTGAGTGTTCGGAAAGTATTGGTTGAGACACATGGATCAAGAGTGGGATTTGTCCATCCATATGACGCATAGATATACTCTGGGCCCTCTCGGTGGAATGTCATCCAATTAGCTTGCAAGCATGTGACTGGCTCACAAGGGATCACATACCGCGGGAACGAGAAAAGAGTACTTATCGATGTGAGGTTGAACTAGGTATGCAGAGATCAAGCGATCATAACCTCGGATAAGTAAACTATCGTGAGACAAAGGGAAATTGGTATCGTATGTAAGTGGTTCATTCGATCGCAAAGTAATCGTAAAAATATGTTGGAGCCATATGAATTTCCAGATTCCTCTATTGGTTATTGATCGGACAAGATTCTCGATCATGTCTGCATAATTCACGAACCGTAGGGAGACACACTTAAGGATTCGATGTTGTTGAGTAGTTATGGAATGATGAGTAAGAGACCAAATGTTGTTCGGAGTCTCGGATGGGATCCGGGATATCACGAGGAGATCCGGAATGGTCCGGAGAATAAGATTCATATAAGGAAAGTCGCGTTTCGGAGTTGGGGAATGTTTCCGGTGTTTTCATCGGGAATGTTCTAGAATGTTCCGGAATGTCCGGCACTTCGGAGGGGAAGGGTACATGGATGTGTTGTATCAAGTTGGTATGATTGCATCATGTACTAAGTGTCATCGCTGTTCCAAATAAAGGATTAATTCAAATCCTAGTTTGAAAAGTCAAAATAGCTAAATTGAAAAGTCAAACGGCTAAATTTGGAAAGAGGAAAAGAGGAGGAAGGTGAAACCGAGTTGGGGAGGGAGTCCCTCCTCCCCAAGCCGGCGCACCACCCAAGCCGAGTTGGGGAGGGACTCCACTCCCTCCCCTTGGCCGGCCGGCCCCTCCACCTATATAAGGAGGGGCAGGGCTCCCTCCTAGGACACACAAGTACCTCTCCTCCAAACCCTAGCTTGGCGCCACCACCTCCTACAGCTGCCGCCGCCCCCTAGGGTTGCCCTAGCCGCCGACTTGGGGTGCCCCAAACCCTAGACGCCGGCTCTAGAACCTCCTCCTTGGTGTGTCTAAAACCTACATCGCCGAGGAGCTCTCTCATACTCCACCATACTCGCTCTGGCTTAAGGCGAAGCCCTGCGAGATCTCCCCTCTACTTCCGGTACCACGCCGTCAGGCTTGGGAATCGCGAGGAGAGTGCTACAACCTCCGCTGCCTGCTGGAACAAGGGAGAGGAAGGTCTTCATCGAGTACCGAACGTGTGACCGACTGCGGAAGCGCTGCCGGAACGCAGCGCCGGAAGGATCGTCTACGCGATCTTGAGATCGGAAGTGTACGACTACATCACCCACGAGAATCTGCTCTCGTTAACCGCTTTGGATCTTCGAGGGTTAGTACTCTATTGACTCGTTGCTACAATCTAGTAGATAGATCTTGGCTTGATCATAGATTAGATCTTGATTGTGTGTTCATGCGGTAGAAAATTTTTGTTTTCCATGCTACGAACCCCTACAGTGGTATCAGAGCCGTGTCTATATGTAGATCTGTTGCACGAGTAGAACACAATGGTCATTGTGGGCGTTGATGCTTTTGTTGTCGATTGCTTCTTGTGTACTTTGCATCTTGCGGGATGGTGGGATGAAGCGGCCCGGGCTAACCTTACATGACATCGTTCATGAGACTTGCTCCACGCTTGACATGCAACTTATATTGCATAACTGGCTTTATGTGCCTGCTTTCTCCCAACATAGTTAAGATTAAATTTACAACGGGTGATTGACAATACTAGTATCAATGTTGTGGTTCTTGTTCGTAAGTTAGAACGACACTTATTGAAAGCCCCAAACCACGTAAAATATGCAAAGAAAATTAGAGGCGTCTAACTTTGTTTTGCGGGGTGTCTTTGTGATGTGATATGGCCATGATTGTGATTATATTTGATGTATGCAATGTTCCTTATTGTAAGTTGGCAACCGGCAGGAGCCATATGGTTGTCTTTAAATTCTGTTAAGACCCGCGTGTCTATTCAAAGTAGTTGTAATAGTTGAAGCTGGTGGACCTCAACCATGGAGCAGCGTCATTGACCTTGATGCAATGCCGGTTATGATGGAGATCATGTTCGTGCTTGAAGATGGAGATCGGAAGCACAAGAAGAAAGGCCATATCATATCACATATTATGAATTGCATGTGATGTTAATCCTTTATGCATCTTGTATTTCTTAGTAGACGACGGTACCATTATAAGATGATCCCTCATGCACATGAATTTCAAGTCATAAAGTGTTCACCCTTAGTTAGCACCGTTGCTAAAGCTTGTTGTTTCGAAGCACCACGTGATGATCGGGTGTGTTAGATTCCGCAAGTGTATACAACGTGGGCAAGCCAGATTTTCTCATGCGGAAGCTAAGGTTTGATCTTGACGATCCTAGCATGTATAGACATGGTCTCAGGAACACGGATCACCGAAAGGTAAAGCATGAGTCATATAGTAGATATGATGAACATGTTGATTGTTCGCCATTGAAGCTATATCAACTCTCGTGATGATCGGTTTTGATATGGTGGATTTGGTTCGTGTGATCATTAAAACAATGTGAGGGATATTGTTTTGAGTGGGAGTTTAACAGCAATATGATTAAAAGTTGAACACTATTTATCATAAATTAAATCAAAGTGAATTTGCATAGTTGTTGTAGTCATTGGTATCTGTTTACCACCTTACGCTTAGTTATAATTGAGATGATAGAACTATAGAATTCTGGTTAGTTACTTTACGAACTGGTATCGTATTGTTTTGAAGTGTTAATCTAAAGTTTAAAAGTCCTATTGCAAACTTCCAGTAAGTTCTGGTTACTCCATAAAGTTTAATAATTGGTATTAAAACAAGAGTGACAATTCCAAGAGTTAGTGTATGAGTATCATGTTTGTTTCCATGATTCTTGATATTCAAAGGATTGTCTTAATATCAAGGTTATCTAGGATCTAAACGAGTTGTTTCAGAAACCATGATGTGTGGAAGATATTGTGATATCTGAAATGAAGTTTTGGTTGCAACATGATAGAGTATAATATGGCAAAAGTCATGTTCTCATATTTGATGAGAATTTGCAAAAAGTTGGAGACACTAGTTGTCCTAATCCTCCAAAAGGTTTTGGAGAGCAACATTATACTCGCGATTCACCGTTACAAGCTAAAAGTAGCTTGATCATGGATAAATCCATGATGAGGGTGAATATTTGATGTAGGTAAAATGTTTACTACACCAAGAGATTACTAAAGAAAGGAATTTGAAAGAACACCAAACATTTGATGATGGTGATCTACTTCAAAGTGCAAGTCCAAAGACATTGGTATTTAACTATACACGCTTTGGACTATGTGTCATATGTATGACTCCACTATTGATGTTGATAGATTCTTTCAAATGTAAAAGGAAATCTTGAAAGAGAATCTCATAAATATATGGCGAAAAGAAAAGACTAGAATTGTTCAGTTTAAGTATATAGATGATATACATGTTATGGCTATATTCTTTACTTATTAAACAATGTGGTTCTTAAGTATTTGATACTGAATTTGTTGGTGTGAATCGTCATACGAAACAACACAATTCATGAACTACAATGGCCTAAGTAACTAGCAAAAGAATATGTGATGATGTTCATCGAGAACAAATAAAGGGTTATTGTGTTGCTCGTTAAACATCAAAGCTTGCCTTCAAGATTTGTTTTATCAGGTATTATGAGAACAAAAGGGTTGTTCAAATAATTGTCGTAATCCATAAAAGATGGATGATTCACAAATCTCGTTGGAAAGATCACATCCATAAAACTAGTGCTGAAAATGTCGAAAGACAAATTGATTGAAAGATCACTTAGGAAGTGACATCGCCGTTTAAATTATATTGGAAAGAAAACATAAAGAAACTCCATGTGGATGGAATTTTGGAGTCTTTTGATTTTTTATCACATGACGCTTGTGAAACTTTCCTAGAAATAATTAAAACTTCGTTCATAGGCCAAAAGGGAACGAATGACTAGCTTATTAGAACTTGTACATATTGTTGTACGAAATCCATTATGTGTAGTCAAGAGCGATGGATTTCAACTTCATATGCTTTCTCCGAAAATTTGAGTGAATATATGAATATTTACTTAATAAGGATGAAGTATGAAACATTTGAAAAGTTCAAAGACTTTCAAGATGAAGTGCAAAATCATTGTAACAAGAATATAAACAATTTATGATAAAGATCATAAAGAAAGATATTTGAGTTACAAAGTTTAGCATAATACCTAAGATTTATGGAATCGTTCCGTGGATTTGCATTTCCCGAAACACCATAAGAGTATGGAGCATTCGAGATATGTAATTAAACCTTGTTTGACATGGTAAGATCAAAGGTATAATTCATAAAACTGCCATTATATTTTAAAGATTAAAAGCTTTAGAGACTACCATTTTTCCACTGAAAAGAGATCCATCATAAATCCGTTGAAATGACACCATATAAAGTTATGGTTTGGGATAAAACCCAAGTAGTCCTTTCTTAAACATTGGTATTCTATACATAAGAAAGATGTTTGCAACCAAAGTCGGATGAACCTGTCTTTGTATGTTATTTCGAATAACTGTTAAGTAATCCTCCATAACACCAGGAGACAAAAGTGTTTGTCGTTTAGAACGTCAAGTTTCTTTAGAAGGAATTTTTCGTGAAAAGTTAAGTGGGAGGACAATAGAACTTTGATAAGGTTAAAAAGAACCTTAACTATATGTGCAAAGTTGCGCAGCGCCGAAAAGTGTTCCGGAGGTAGAAACAATGCTCATGGCTCACGTACCTCAAAGGTTGTGGTCACAGAGATCCAAGTTCCTATTGAAACAAGTAGGTCGGATGAACAATCGAATACCAAGATTTGAGAGTTAAATCATTATTTGACAATAATGATCCGACTACATGCAAAGAAGCGATGATGGGCCCTGACTCCGTCAAATGGCTTGAAGCCATAAAATCCGTGATAGTTCCATACACGAGAAATCAAGTTTTGAACTTGAAGGACCCTCGAGAAAGGTGTAAGACCTTACAATTGTGTTTGGATCTATAAAGAAATAGACATGGATGTTTCACATCTATGAAATAGTCGACATGTTGGGAAAGAGTTCACAACAATGTTCAAAGGTTGACTATGACAAGATTTGATCTTTCATAGCGATATTTAGTCTAGACGGATTAGTGTAGCAACCACTACATATAATTTTGTTATATGGTAGTTGAATAAACAAAACAAGTTCTTCTAATAGAATTGTTACCTAGGACATGTGAGTAACATGGTCCATAGGGGTTTTGTTAATTCAAAGGATGCCAAAAGCATATGCAAACTTCAATGGTTGAAGTAAGCATCGCGGAGTTGGAATCTTCACTATGATGAAAATGTTAAAAGAGTTTAAATTCATCAGAGATGATGAAGATGCTTGCATTTGCAAGAAATTAAGTGGGAGCGCTAATACATGTTTCTAATACATTATGTGGAAGACATATTGTTGATTGGAAATAATGTATCTTTTATTAACACAGGATAAGAATTTCATCTCGATGAAAGACTTAGGCAAAACCCAAATATTTGGCATGAATAGACGCTAATATGGTTGTGCCAGAAGTACATAGATGAGATATTGAATGAGTTCAATATAGAAACTACAAGAAAGTTTCTTGTCGCACAGAAAGGATTGAATGAGTTCAATATTGATGATATATTCAAATGTATTGACATTTGGTAAGTGTAACAAGATTCAAGTATAGATTGATACTTGATCACAAAGAGTATTTATATCAATCATACTGTGATATGTACAAATCCAGATATGTCCTATGCTCTAAATGTTGTGAGCATATACCAGAATGATTCATAAGATGATCATTGGACAATAGTAAAAATATTCTTATGATCTTTTGGGAAGAACTAAGTGTATATTATTTGTAGAAGTGACAAATAGATGGTTAGTTCATTGTAAAAGTACTACATTCATACTAGTTTTGTCGCAAAGTACAAATTAAGTTTATCTCAATCTAAACTAAGGGTGGCACAATATAATGGAAAGTAAGTTCCATAATGGATTTGGATGAATTCCAAAATTAAGACATTGTGACAGATACTACAACAAAAGGCTAAGTATATGACTGCTATAATAGCAGCTAAAGAGGGCATTTGTGTCAAGTAGTTTGTTATCAAACTAGGTGTAGTTCACAGCGATATAATACTATGAAGATATATTGTACGACAATATTATGAACATGTTTTAACCCCAAAGAACTAAAGGTCTCACCAAAGGACCAAAATTATACAAAGCCATCTCATTAGAGAATGAGTGATGCGTAGAGACGCAAAGACATGCAATTACACACGGATCCGAAGTGTCGATCCGAGATCGATGACCACTAGCAATCGTGTACATATGACACCAGAAAGCCATAGGTGTTGAATACACAAAGGTTTGAAACTAGATTATTGACTCTAGTGCAAGTGGGAGACTGTTGGAGATATGCCCAAGAGGCAATAATAAAGTGGTTATTATCATATCTTCATACTTATGATAAATGTTTACATACCATGCTATAATTGTATTAACAGGAAACATTAATACTTGTGTGATTTGTAAACATAAAAGAGTCCCTAGTAAAGCCTCTTGTTAAACTAGCTTGTTGGTTAATATATGATCATGGTTTCCTGATCATGAACATAGAGATGTTATTAACAATGGGTCATATCATTAGGAGAATGATATGATGGACATACTCCTATAGTTAAGCGTAGCATAAAGATCAAGTCATTTAATATAGTTCATTTGCTATAAGCTTTCTGATACATAGTAACCTAATTCCTTCGACCATGAGATCATGCATATCACCTTTACTGAAAGGATGCTTTGATGACATCAAACACCACACCGTAACAGGGTGGCTATAAAGGTGGCATTGAGTGTTCGGAAAGTATTGGTTGAGACACATGGATCAAGAGTGGGATTTGTCCATCCATATGACGCATAGATATACTCTGGGCCCTCTCGGTGGAATGTCATCCAATTAGCTTGCAAGCATGTGACTGGCTCACAAGGGATCACATACCTGAACGAGAAAAGAGTACTTATCGAACGAGGTTGAACTAGGTATGTAGAGATACCGCGATCATAACCTCGGATAAGTAAACTATCGTGAGACAAAGGGAAATTGGTATCGTATGTAAGTGGTTCATTCGATCGCAAAGTAATCGTAGAAATATGTGGAGCCATATGAATTTCAGATTCTATTGGTTATTGATCGGAGAAGAGTCTCGATCATGTCTGCATAATTCACGAACCGTAGGGAGACACACTTAAGGATTCGATGTTGTTGAGTAGTTATGGAATGATGAGTAAGAGACCAAATGTTGTTCGGAGTCTCGGATGGGATCCGGGATATCACGAGGAGATCCGGAATGGTCCGAGAATAAGATTCATATAAGGAAAGTCCCGCTTTGAGTTGGGGAATGTTTCGGTGTTTTCATCGGAATGTTCTAGAATGTTCCGAATGTCCCAGACTCCAGGGAAGGGTACATGGATGTGTTGTATCAAGTTGGTATGATTGCATCATGTACTAAGTGTCATCGCTGTTCCAAATAAAGGATTAATTCAAATCCTAGTTTGAAAAGTCAAAATAGCTAAATTGAAAAGTCAAACGGCTAAATTTGGAAAGAGGAAAAGAGGAGGAAGGTGAAACCGAGTTGGGGAGGGAGTCCCTCCTCCCCAAGCCGGCGCACCACCCAAGCCGAGTTGGGGAGGGACTCCACTCCCTCCCCTTGGCCGGCCGGCCCCTCCACCTATATAAGGAGGGGCAGGGCTCCCTCCTAGGACACACAAGTACCTCTCCTCCAAACCCTAGCTTGGCGCCACCACCTCCTACAGCTGCCGCTGCCCCCTAGGGTTGCCCTAGCCGCCGACTTGGGGTGCCCCAAACCCTAGCCGCCGGCTCTAGAACCTCCTCCTTGGTGTGTCTAAAACCTAGATCGCCGAGGAGCTCTCTCATACTCCACCATACTCGCTCTGGCTTAAGGCGAAGCCCTGCGAGATCTCCCCTCTACTTCCGGTACCACGCCGTCGTGCTGCCGGAATCGCGAGGAGAGTGCTACAACCTCCGCTGCCTGCTGGAACAAGGGAGAGGAAGGTCTTCATCGAGTACCGAACGTGTGACCGACTACGGAAGCTCTGCCGGAACGCAGCGCCGGAAGGATCGTCTACGCGATCTTGAGATCGGAAGTGTACGACTACATCACCCATGAGAATCTGCTCTCGTTAACCGCTTTGGATCTTCGAGGGTTAGTACTCTATTGACTCGTTGCTACAATCTAGTAGATAGATCTTGGCTTGATCATAGATTAGATCTTGATTGTGTGTTCATGCGGTAGAAATTTTTTGTTTTCCATGCTACGAACCCCTACAAAAAGTAGTTCACATAATCAGTTCATCATAAGAGGTTAGTAGTAGTAGCAACACCTTCCGGCCTAATAGCTACCCATTGGAGTGATGCATCACAAGTTCACTAGAAGAGGGTTTAATATGTACCACCTCCCAGGCTCTCACAATATTACATACCATGGACCCTTTTCCATCAGCAACCTAGCTAATGGAGGGATATTAGACCACCTCCCAAATATACATGACCTCAATAAACATATCATGACCACCATCAGTAGCAGATGAATGAAAAATAGTAGCACTAATCAAATTGTCGGCATAAGCATGTCCTAATATGGGCCCTCCATTTAACCACTCGCATCTTAGCGTAGGCTTTGCCTTAACATGTGTCGTCTGCAAGGTAGTCGATAGCCATGATCATCACCTTCGGATCCTAAAGCTGGCAACAAACAAATGGACGTGAAGGTCGTCTTCATCTAAGCATAATTCATTATGGGCTTGTTCAAAACTCAACGTGCTTTGGGCAGGCATGCGATTGAGATGACAATGGGTTAGTGCAATGCTATGAACAAGTGAAAAGAATAACATTGGCCTGTGATTGACATGACAGTGGGTTATGTTGGGGTTCGCAGCAGGAAACAAAAAAATCCTAGCTATGCGAACACGACAACCAAGATATATTCTATATAGACATAAGTAACGGAGAGGGAGGACGGAATTCATATCCTTGAAGACCGTGGCATACCTTATGCAGATAGGCGTATAGATAAGAATACAAGCACCCCAAGTGTTGCGCCTCGAAGCTCTACACATGTCCGGTGTAGGGACGTCCCGGACTCCGATCCAGTAGAGCGGCGGAAGAAGATGAAAGCCAGACCATCCTATGCATGACGGTAGTGCGGAGGTGGAGATCTAATCCCAGAGAGCTAGATCCAATCTAGGTGGAGAGAGCTCTAGGGAATAGAGGGAGAGAGGAGAGAATTTGTTGTGCAAATAGAGGGGAGGGGGGCTCCTCTATTTATAGGAGGTGGGGGAGGAGAAAACCCTAGGGACAAGGGGGGAGGTACCCCCCCCCCAGCCGCTGCCGCCAACCCTAGGCCCCACCTCGCGGGGGGGAGGGTTTTGGTCGACCTGGCCCCCTCTCCCCTTTCTCCTTTGGCGCCTAGCCCTATGGGCCCTTCCACCCGGAAATGGCCCAATAAGAAATGGCTGCCCATAAATATAAATAATAAAATATGTTTTAATACTAATTCAACTAATTAATATATAAAACACATATACTATCATATTTCATACATCGAAACTCCTTCCGACCCCTCCGATCAACATCGGATGTTACCCAAAACCTTTCCGGTTTCTCTCTCTTGTTTCTCCAGCGGTGCCTATTCGATCCCAATGCGTCCCCACCCTTAAGTGTGCCACCCTTCGGCTCGGAGATGCTCCGGACATGACCAAGACCCCTCTTGCGTCAATGATCATCAGCGGGACCTGGATGCCCATAATGACCACTCGTGCATTCATGAATCTCATCGCTTGAACCTTAACTGCATAGTCCTATTCCCTTTGCCATACGATACCTAGGTCATCCGAGATTTGATCTCAAGTATCTCCATACTTGTGTTTGATCTCGTTTATGATGAGCTCGTTTACTCGTTCCCGTGTCGTTGCATTCCATGACCTAGTCATACGCTTGCAAGCTTCGTTAATACAACGTCACCAAGTTGGCCACGTGTATCTATCCATTACTTGGATTGGCAAATCTTGGCATTGATAAAAACTCCTCAACCCGTCTCTTTGGGAAACCCAACGATACCTTTATGATCATCCTTTTACAGCTTGATACTTGATATCATCAAAGTCTCCTTCCAAGATAGTGATTATGCATTATCTCACAGTCAAAGGATTTAGGCCACGATGTTTCTATGTTATCATCAATGACGAACGTTAAGTAACTAGATCTCATTGTGATTAACTTTGGGTGTTTGTCTATCACATTATTCACCATTAATGTGACCTTATTGTCAATCGGTACTATCACCATGATCTCGAAACCATAAGATCATGACTTGCCAAATGATTTAGTTTGCTAGAGGTAACTAGAGACCTGGTTGTTTACATATCACACGTGTATTAACATTTCGTATTAATACAGTTATAGCATGGTAAGAAACGTTTATGAACATACAAGAGATATATCAAATAAAAACACTTTATTATTTGGATCTAGAGCATATCTCCTTCAGTCTCCCACTTCCACTAGAGTACAAATTAATCTAGCTTTACAATAGGCAATGATCTAACACCAATACTATCCCGTTGTTGCTCATGCTTGGCTTGTGGAAGTCTTTTGGTAGACAGATCTGCAGCATTCAGATCTGTATGCACTTTGCAAATCTTGACTTCTCCATTCTCTATATTTTGTTTAATGGCGTGGAATCTCAGCTGGATGTGCTTGACTATGGAATGAGTTCTTGATTCCGACACGTTTGTAATGGCACCTGCACAGAAGATGGTCACATGGTCATCCGCATTAGGAACAACTCCCAGTTTGATGACGAAATTCCACAGCTAGACAACTTCATTCTCCGTAGAGTTAACTGCGATGTATTCCGACTCCATTGAAGACTGTGCCACCACAGGTTGCTTCACGCTTCTTCAGGTTACCACGCCACCATTCACCAGAAAAACATATCCTGTCTGAGACTTCGAGTCACCGGAGTCCATGTTCCAGCTCGCATCCATGTAACCAGTTATGTTTAGAGCTTCATTACCACCTCCAAAGACTAGGAACATGTCCTTAGTTCTTCTTAGATACTTCAGGATATGTTTCACGGATGTCCAATGTTCCATTCCTGGATCACTTTGGAAACAGCCTGTCCAACTAAGAGCCAGGGCCACATCAGGTCGACTATATAACATACATGTTAGAGCCTATGGTTGAGGCATACTTACATATCTAAGCTATTATATGGCTAAGAAATCACGAGCATGCTTACAGATCTAAGCTACTACATCAGGGGTTGGAGGTACCTTAAAGCCATACGATTCGGCACAGAGGTCAAGGAAGGGGGTGACATCGACAATACCGACAATGGTCGCTATGCTGGAGGGAGAACCTGAAAGTATAAGCATCGTCTGGCATGACCACCATATCCGTGCTCGACGGAGAAGCTGATAGAACCACATCATAGGTCGAGGAAGTGGGTGATGCAGTAAGGTCGGCGCCAACCGCCACAACTGTGCACACGGGTCTAGCCTTAGATCCAAATGCTCCCTCCAAGGCCATTGATTACGAAGTATGGAAGGAGCTCGAAGGGGAGGGAGAATGGTGGGTTTTGATTGACAGTGTCGGTGCCACTCGTAAATAGGGGGATGATTTTTCGTGGGTCGTGACCGAAAACGTTTCTGCCACATTTTTTTGCAGCATGCGAGCTCGCACTATCTCCCTTGATTTCATCTACGGGGTGCGGCGTTATTGATTTTGGCCGCATGACTTGCTGGCCAACCGACGGTTTCCAACGGGACGTCCCGGGAGGGATCAAAAAAAAAAAAAAACACCAACCCTGACACTAGCACCTGTTGCATTATTTATAGAAAAACTCGACTGGCCCGGCAGTTTGCTGCTCGCAGAGCTAACCAACAGACCGACGGCCCATTCTCAGAGCAAGTACAATAAGGTTTAGTCAGCAGACTATAAGACTTAAAATAGTATATTTATGCTTAGTTGGATGAGAGAGAGGAGGAGAGAGAAGTGGAGTGGACTCTTAGTTAAGAGCCGGTTCTAACACGTGCTTCTAGGCATAATGTGAAAGTGTAAAGTGAGCCATACATTGATAAAATAGTATATTTTTATCTCCAACTATTATACTTGTTTGCTATTGAATTGATCTAGATAACATAAACATAGCTTATAGTCAAGAGTTGGCTTTACTATTGTCCTTGTGCTCTCGTGGCTCCTAGGCTCACCTTCCTCCAACTTACCAGACGCATCCCAAGCGATGAACACAGCAGAGACTATGGCAAACACTAGGCGAGTTGATGACTCATTGGCGAACAGTGCCATCTGTTCTGGGAAGGAAAAAAATAACTCATGCGTTCGACCGAGCGCTTCTTCCGATGGCCGGCTCTCTCCCGCATCCGCAGCACAAAAATGTGCCCACAATTGCTGAAAGAAAAATCCCTCGTCCAAATGATTACAAAAACCTCGTTTATTCGGCATGCGCATTTAACAATCTAAGAAATCTACGTACACTAACATAGTACTACGTGCTGCTATGGACGGAGCTAAGACTAGAGCCCTAGAGGAAATACTAGTAGCTAGCAGTGAGTTGACGCCTGGTACAGTTGTACGTATACGTCGTACGAGTTCACTAACTTCGTGTCGAAGCAATAAACAGCAGCAACGGTGATGATGCATAAAAACGTAGTAGGTACTCTCTGCGCCACGTACAACAACGGTGTTAATGTATTGTGTAATCTGTATCTGTATGGTCTCCTCTCCTAGTCGGCTAGCTCCAACTGCGTTCGTCGGAGCTGCCTGCATGCTTTTCACATTATTTGTAATTACAAGCAAAGAAAAATTTAGAAACACGGTATAAACATAAGCGCCCACAACGAGCATGTACGCTCGTCCTATGAACGCACGCATACCCACCCTACCTCTATGACATCTCCAAGAGACTAAGCCGGTGGATCTTTGGTCTTGAGATTGAGGAAGATACCATATACGCCTCGCTATAGCTACGAATGTCGCTTCTCACGAAAAAAATATACGGCCTTATAAAACACACAGATGTTAAACCTTAAATTTGTACTTTGGTAGGCTAGGAGTACAACCACTCTCCTAACAATCCAACCACAGCTTGGTTCCTAAATACAAGCAATTTTGTCGAAAACGAACTCAGTCTTCTCTATCATTTCCTTGTGGTTTGTTTACTTTGATCCAAAATTTAATTTTTTTTACAAAATAATGGTAATGTAACAATTGATACCCGTTCAAACATGTTTGCTCCTATAAAACATAAGTGTACCATTACAATTTTAAATAAACTACTCTCTCCGTACCAAAATAACTGACGTAACTTTGTCTATATGCGTATTTATCTGTATACATTTAGCACGTAGATACATGTGTATCGAGATAAAATTGCTTCACTTATTACAGAGGGAGTACTTATGGAGAGTTGGTAATTTTTACCACATCTTTTAATATTGACCATATTTTGCATTTGCTTTGACACGTTGGAATTTCTCTTCTAAAGCCTTGTTTATTTCTAGGATATTTGAGGGGATGGGAGGGGATTATTTCGTATCATAGAATTTTCTCGATAGGTCTTTTACTGGACCGGGTTTGGAGGGGATAATACCGGAATATCCCCACAAATCTCCTCCACTCTAGTGTATTTTTGGCTATATTAAAAACTCTTCATCATGGTAGAGTATTTTTGGGGAAGGGTATTTGAGGGAATTGGAGAGTATTGGATGAACACCAAATCTCCACATATCCCCACATCTTTTGGAGATAAAAATACCGAAGAAGTAAACAAGCCCTAAATGTGGCAGCACTAACTCGTGGCCGTGTTTCCCTCTAGGGGCATCGTTTGGAGCTTGATCGGCTGGATGGTCGGTCACAACAAGCAGAGATGTCTTCCTGTGTCAGCCGGCGGGGCTTGGTGGCATGCCGCTGCGATGCCTCGATGGTTAACTCGAGTGTGCATGTGTAGATGAACATGCACGGAGTCGTAGTGCTACTTGTTACAATGGTGGTTCCAAATATTGGCATGCCGAAGGTATTCGCTTCGATCTGCACCACATAGATTGTCCGTCGGAAGATGAGGGAGGCAACTTTCGGAGCATGCACATGACTCTCTCTCTATCTCTCTAAATTTGGCGGTGAGATGGTGATGGTTGTGGTCAGGACACTAGGCCCCGTCGGACATCTATCATTGTGTTTGTTGGTGGTGCGTTGTAACCTTGTTTGGCGGCTTCGGTTCTTATGAACCATGTAAGGGTTTTGTCCGTCTTTGTTGAATAAATGTAATGAAGCAAAGCCGTATACAACACTTCGGCACAGAAGCCGGGCACTCCCCCTTTCTGACAGAAAAGCCAAATCTACATATGGAAGCCTTATTGCCATTTAACCTGTCAATTTGCAAATACACTCTCTAGAGGCAAGTTGACATGGCGGCACCAACAATTATAGGTTGAAACTTATATCATAACCAACTCTTGGTATAGGTATTTTTTGGTCCTTAACTCTGAATAATATTATCAACAAAACATGAGTGATCTATCACTAAAATAATATCATCAGATTTTTTAAAGAATATATGAATCCAATTTTGTACTTTTTATGACAAATAATACAAACTATATTTATAAATTTAACAATTAAAGTTTGACATACAATATGATGTGGCATTGTATTGTATAGATCTAATATTTAATAGTTCACACACGTGTGTTCCAAATCCTAGTGGACGCCTCCTGGGAATCTGCTTCCAACGTTCCTCTTCCCCTGGTGAATCGCCTCCTCCCCATCCCCCTCGCCGCACCCTCCCCTCTCCGTCGACTCGGAAGATGAGGGAGTGCGGGGAGGCTCCAATCTAACAGGGCCATAGTTTGCCTCGTCGATGGCCTAGGGTTTTTAGGTTGGGTTTTGTTCTAAGGTTTTCCGTGGCAAGGCGACGGTGTCACCACCATGGGCATGGAATAACTTCTTCCACCTTGCCCTTTTTCTGGTTGTGCTTCTTAGCATTGTTGGGTGGCATGTTGAGGATGTTGTGTTACATGATCAACCTAGCTTCATATTCTTCTCCAAACCGTGGATCATTTGAGATCGATATCGTTGGCACTTACTGGCAGATATTGGTCACTTCCTGGTTTTCTGTATGGGCAATACTTTCTTGTCCTGGCGGTTGCAGAAGTGGCGCGAAACTCGAGAGATGGCCAACATCGACGGGCCATTGGCATGTTCATGGTGGAGAAGATGAAGAACTCCTCAAAATTTCCTGTCGGGGTTTTTCTTGTAAGATTTTGGTGTTTAATTAGCATGGAGCTTCAGCTTGTTTTTTCCAAAAAAAAAAAAAGGAACATTGTGCCGTCAACGTGTTAACATTTAATGTTTTTTTGGCCCAAAAGCAGTTTGGGCCCGCCTGATAAAAAGGTGGTTCTGTCCGCCAAAATTAGCATGTTGCAACATTTCCAGCCATGTGTTGCGAATGATTCTAGTAGTACTATTTTCAAGTTGTTTTGAAATGCGCAAAAAATATCTCCGACGAGGCAAGGAGCACTAGTGGTGGAGTGGCAAAAGGGGTTTCCACGCTCATTGTCTGTTTCTGTGGCACTGTGCAGTTGACACCAGACACTGTTGGGGACTTATGGGTCACTCTGGCAAATCAAGCGTCGAATTTATTGAACTGAACCACCGGCAAATTAAGAAAGCTAGCTGCAGTATTCAGTCCTCCGTAGTATGCCTCGACGACGGTCAAAGCATATACTATCTCTCTACGAGACCAGTTACTACTCTATCTGGAGTACCCACGTACGCATATGCATCTTCCCTTATTTTATACACTTGTATCCAGCAAATATATATATTAATCAGATCGGTCGATGAGCCGAAGAAGCGTACGCATGCAGCGGCAGGCAAGCCCTGCACGTACGCATATGCGTATGTATTTTGTACTGACGACTGTTGTGAGTTGTGACTGGACAGATGCAGCATGCATGCGCGCAGCAGAAATTAGTAAGCGTAAGGGTAATGTACGACGCAAAAGATCATGTCCAGGGGCTTAAAGATCGGCTGCTGTACGATGGGTGGGTCTTGTTTGGGTTCACAAATCCTATATTTGAGTTTGCTACATTTTCTTAAAATCTTTATGTCATGGTCTCGTATTGAAAGATAAAATGGAGGAAGTAAGATGAAAACGTACAAAAATAAGCCACCTAATATGCTGCTTTTTTTCATGTGGGATTTCTATTGATTCAAAGGATTTACAAAGGAATTTTATAGGATTCTTATCCATAGGAATTTTTCCTATAGAGACCATTTGATTCAAAGAATTGAACCCTTCAAAATTCCTATAGATTGCTTTCCTATACTACAATCTCATAGGATTTCTAGCAAGAGGTTAGAGCTCTTGAAAATTTCTCTAAGTGTCTATGACAACTATGACATGAGCCCAACCTCTAGAAATTTCCTGCGTTTTTCCTATGGTGCCATCAAACGACTCGTGCAACTAAATCTTGCGTTTTTTATTTCTATAGGATTTCACATGTCATGACATGCTGTTCCTGAGGTGTTCCTATTCCTGTACTTTTAAAATCCTTTGAATCAAACAGCCCCTTATGCACTCGATTTTGATGGAAAGGTTGCACTCAAAATTTGGAACACAAGGGTTTTGCATGAATCAATTTTTTATCTAGCCCACCCCAGGTGTAACCATGCTACTCAGATACAAGAACACAATTCACTGCCATGTAGGGCCCATTAACAATTATAGTTATATGTGAACAAGTTATCCGCATCAAAACCAGGGGTTTTATTCTATCTATATATTCGCACAACACTAATTTTCTTCGATAGAGGAAATATATTAATTTCACCTTGTACCAAGCTGGCATTATGGGGCTTTGATAATTGAAAGTCAGAAACTAGAATGCCATTCACCTAAAAAGAAGATACCGATTGCACCCGGCCTCTATACATAAACGATATCAAGTGCCAGTCAACACATCAATATACTACAGCCAAAATTATTATAAAAAAGAGCAATCAATAGAACAAGTGCAACACACATCAACATCAATTACCAAGATGACAACCAATGGGTAACAGGAGATGCACTCCAATAACACCACTTCAGGAAATGAATGGTGCATGATGTCAACAACGCTAAACCTAATTAAGATGAGATCATGGATTTTCATCTTGGACAGAAGTCTAAGCAAACTTTAGGCAATGCCTTAAGACAGGGAATGTCTTGACTGGCTCTGGTTAAGTATGATACCCCCACAATATAAGTGTAAGTGTAACAGTCCCTCTTTACTAAAATTAGGGATAAAACCAATACTTACCCGAAAAGAAACAATTGGGAGGAAAATAGCTTTTTTTAGAGAGTGAAGAAAAAAACTGATGCAAGGGGCTTCTAGTTACTCTGAAAGCTTCATCCGCGTTACCCATAAAACACTGGACTCGCATCGGTCGAGCCCAAGCCCACCTCCAGATATATATATCCTCCATTCGATTGAGATATGTTGATGGCCAACAAATCCACCAATGGGAAACTCTAATTTTCTCACAACACTGATTTTCTTTCTATATATTTCTCACAACACTGAGTTTCTTTGATAGAAGGAATATATTAATTTCACATTGTACCATACTAGCAGTATGGAACTTTAATAACTAGAAGTCAGGGACTTGAGTGTCTTTCGTCTAAAAAGAAGATAGCAATTGCACCCGTCATTTGTACCCTCAAGATATCAAGAGCCAGTCAAGACATCAAATATACACACAAGCCAAAATTAATAAAAAAGAGCAATCAACAGAACAACTGCAGAAAATATCAACATCAGTTACCAACGATGACAACCAACTGGTAACAGGAGAGGCACTCCAATAACGCAGTCTTCGGGAAAGAAATGGCGCACGATATCGATAACCTTGGATCCCGATGAGATGAGATCATCCTGAGCAGAAGTCTAAACAAACTTCATCAATGCCTTAAGCAAAGGAACGTCCTGTGAATGGTCACTATTGCTAGGTTAACGAACACTTACCCGAAAATAAACAATTGGCTGAAAAATAGCTTTTTAACGGTATTTGTTTTGTGAGAGGCTTCTCGGTAGCTTCATCCGTAAAACACTGGACTCGCATCGGTCGAGCCCAAGCCCACCTCCAGAGATATGTCCTCCATTCGACAGAGATATGTCGATGGGCAACAAACTAAATCCACCAATGAGAAACTCCACTTTTTTCACCGGCCTCACTTTTACCACACACACGAAAACCTAACGTGCGCCACAGTCACCCGGTACCACAGTCCTCACACATACGTACGCAGCAACGACACGCAGCACCGGAGCTAGTACCGCCATTGGCAGGTGGGACCTCCCCTCCCGTGCAGCCGGCGTCGCCCCCACCCATCAGCGAACACACAGTGCGCGCGACTGTGCACCACACCACCCTCGACACTGTAGCGCGAGAAATCAAACAGTGCACATCGCTCTCAGCTAGCTCGACGGAGGAGCTCTCTCTCTCTCGAGGGAGAGGGAGGGGGAACCACACAAGAGCGGAGCTGCAGTGTCGCTGTAGAGCAAAGGGGATTGATAGCTAGCTAGCCGCGCGACGATGCCTCCCCGTCCCCTCCTCCCCTTCCCCTAACCTTTCTTTCCGTCTTCCTCCTCCCCCCCCTTCCCCACGGTCCCAACAAAGCTCCCCTCCGGCCCCGGCCGGCTGCTTGCTGCTTTCCCCTTCTTCCTCATCACACATCCAAATCCTTGGAAATCCCGTGGAAAAGCCGGGATCTTTTCCAATTAGAACTCAGCAGGGAGGGTACTAGTGCTACATGAGATCATGAGCTCCGAGGACTCGCTCAAGTCGCTGTCGCTCGACTACCTCAACCTGCTCATCAACGGCCAGGCCTTCAGCGACGTGGCCTTCAGCGTCGAGGGCCGCCTCGTGCACGCGCACCGCTGCGTGCTCGCCGCGAGGAGCCTCTTCTTCAGGAAGCTCTTCTGCGGCCTCGACCCCAGCCACCAGCCGCCACCGCCGCCTCTCAACTGGCCCACCTCGGCCGGAGGCGGAGGGTCACGTGGGGGTGGCGGGGGCGCCCCGGCCGCGCCGGAGCTCGTCATCCCCGTCAGCTCCATCCGCTACGAGGTTCTGGTGCTGGTGCTGCAGTTCCTCTACAGCGGCCAGGCGTCGGTGGCGGCCCCCAAGAGCGGGCCGCTCCCAGGCTGCGGCGCCAGGGGATGCTGGCACACCCGCTGCGGCGCCGCCGTCGACCTCGCCCTAGACACCCTCGCCGCGGCGCGCTCCTTCGGCGTCGAGCAGCTCGCCCTGCTGGTCCAGGTGGGGGAACAAAAACACTCGCTCCAATTCCCCCTTTTTTCTTGGGATCTGCAAGCATATGCTATTGCTGCTAACTCGATCTCCAGTCGTCGACGCCATTAAGGTTGATGGTTGTTAGGCCTGCCATGATTGGAGCAACTTCTTTTTGCGTGACATTAACATGGCAGCATGCAGCAAGCTGCAAGGCTAGTCAGAAGAGAATCAAGCAGCCCATGGGCGTCTGCGCCCGATGCTGCTCCCGGCTCAGCTTCAGCTCATGCATCATCCTGGCCTGACTAGATCCCCTCCTGCTTACTTACTAGGTTGCCCCCCTTTGCCCTTTCCGATCGATTGATTCACTCACTCGCTCACTGCATCGGCAGAGCTGCTGCTGCTGCAGATTCCAGTGCACTCACTTCACCCGTCAGTCCTCTCTCCTCTCCTGGCAATTTTCTAACAATTTTTCCTCTCGGTGCTGTGTGTACTGGACGAGTGATAGGACTGAGTCGTCTCTAGTCTCTCACAGTCTCCTTTGCTTTTTCCTCGCTGCAGCAGCTGCTGCTGCTACTGTCACGCATCACTTGTCATGGAGCTCCCTCTCCCTCCTCTGACTCATCTTTACTAGGAAGGGTCTTTTCACGCCCTCGTTTGTGTCTGTCCCTTCCCTCACATCACATCCATCTCCACCCACTCACTGCTTGCGCTTGCGTCGCGCTAGGGTTTCTTCTTGGACATCGATCCAGTAGAGTACGCATCATTTCCAACAATTGCGCTGGCTGGCGTACAGCATGCCATGCCATTGTTTCTGCAAGTACATTTTTTTGCTATTATGATGCATGCGATGCTGCTGTGCAGTATAATTCGGATGATTAAACAGTGGATTTCTTGCTCACAATTTAATCTCCTCTCTCATCGGTTGGGAGAATTGATTTGATGCAGAAGCAATTGGAGAGCATGGTGAAGGAGGCCTCCGTGGACGACGTGATGAAGGTGCTCATGGCGTCGCGCAAGTTCGAGATGCAGGAGCTCTGGGCCACCTGCTCCCACCTCGTCGCCCGCTCGGGCCTCTCCGCCGACCTCCTCGCCAAGCACCTCCCCATCGACGTCGTCGCCAAGATCGAGGAGATCCGCGCCAAGTCGCCGCTCAACTCCGGAGGGGGCGCCTCCGCGCCGCGCTCGCCGTTCCTCACCCACCACTACCTGCCCATCAACAACGGGCCGTCCTCAGCCGCCGACCGCGACCACAAGATCCGGCGCATGCGGCGCGCCCTCGACGCGGCCGACATCGAGCTCGTCAAGCTCATGGTCATGGGCGAGGGGCTCGACCTCGACGACGCGCTCGCCGTGCACTACGCCGTGCAGCACTGCAACCGCGACGTCGTCAAGGCGCTCCTCGAGCTCGGCGCCGCCGACGTCAACTCCCGCGCCGGACCGACGGGGAAGACCTCGCTTCACCTGGCCGCCGAGATGGTGTCCCCCGACATGGTATCCGTGCTCCTCGACCACCACGCTGATCCTAATGCCAGGACGCTCGACGGAGTCACCCCGCTGGACGTGCTCCGTGGACTCACCTCGGAGTTCCTCTTCAAGGGCGCCGTGCCGGGGCTCACCCACATCGAGCCCAACAAGCTCAGGCTGTGCCTCGAGCTCGTGCAGTCAGCGGTCATGGTCACCACGCGTGACGACGGCGGGGCCGGCGACGGCGGCGGTGCTGGGGGAAGCGACGGCGGGAATTTCCCTCGGGGCGACGCCGACGACAGCCTGGTGAGCCTCACCATGAACTCCACGCTCATGTACCAGGGCCAGGAGATGGCAGCGCAGCCGGTGGCTGGCGAGGCGAGGAATAAAGGAAACAACAACGGCCGCGCGAGCCCCTCCACCTTGTACTTCCCCAATGGCTTCCCGTGATCGTCATCAACAACTCCGGCCGGCGCGCCCTATCAATCTAGCTCGTCCCTCCTGCCACGCACACATATCTCCGCCGTCGTCTTCCTCAAGCTCGATCGATCGATGTGTGCTGTCCAATTAAATTAATTTGTGGTTTGAGATCGATCGACGCAACGCATATGATGATGATGATGTAGAACTGTATCGCTAGGAATTGAAAGCTTCGACATATGATGGATGCTGGAGTATGCATGCATAGCATGGCCAAGAATTTCTTGGTATTTGATGTGGATTCTTCGATCTAGTCGCATGATTATTGGCAACTGTTGCTAATTTGTTCAAACCAGTAGTCAAATGCTTATGGTTTCTCAAAAAGTGGTCAATGTTCATCTTAATTGTCAATGCATGTCCAGAGGTTCATTGCTCCTGGATGCACACACATGATATAGTATGCAGTGTTGAACGCTATGCGCAGCATGGGGATTCATCAGTTGCCTGTCCGTGTTTTTACATGCATGTCTCCTTTATGCAGCTTTTGGTGACTGTAGTATGCTTTGGACGATAGGCAGGAGAGCGCGTGGTGTTCGACAAGGCGAATCTAAGCGTGGAATCGAATGAATGGCCACAGAGATTTGCACTTGCATTTCTCCTGTGTTAACGTGGCAACTATTTTGTGTCGACCTCATATTTCTTAGATAATCGAAGAAAAACAACCTCCCGCCTGTGTCATAAGATGGACGCAACTAGGGTTGCAAGTGGGATCCCGCGAAAGTAAGGCTTCTCTAGTTCATTTGAAGATTTTCTACCACAACTTTTTAATAACAAAAGTTGAACTAGAAAACCCCAAATAAACTAGAAGGGGGACTTTCGCGGGATCAAACTTACAACCATTGATCTTGATGGAATTAGGATTTTACACTTTGTTTTAATAAATTTCAACCGGCTGAATCGATTCAAAGACTACAACAACAGTTTTGTGAAAAGTGTAAAGTGCAATTGGTGAAAAGTGAATGTAACGAACTGTTACGCACGAGCGGATACATGAGAGGTGATCTAGGCGATTCCAAAACCCATCTAGGGTTTTGTCCCTCTCGCCAGTGACGTCATCAGTACGCTCCGTCTCCGGTGACCTTGGTGCCTTAGAGATGTGGGGACCATGGTCTCTCGCCGGTGTGAAGGTTTATTTTCTTTATTTAGGTTGTTTTTAGTGTTTTTTCGAGATATTGAAGCGGCAACTATGTCATAAAGTCATCTCTGCTCTATCCTCGTTCCTGGTGTGCATCTAGTATCGGCCGGTAGAGCGTGTAGAGTCGTGTATCCGATGGATCTCTTGTAATCCGGTCGTTTTTCGTATTTGTTGGTGTGGTTTGAGGTCAGTATCTTCCGATCTACAATTGTCATCATCGGCGACGGTTGCTACTCTGGTGCACTGGTTGTTTGTGGCCTTAGCACGACGACTTTCTGTCTGTCTATTACAACAAGATCTAATACGACAAGCTTTGTCCAGCTCCGATGATGGAGGGGCAAGCCTTGGCTCGTGCTACTGTTTGTAGTTGTCGCTAGGTGGTCCATTGACCTATTTATAATTTTTATTAATTTTGGTACTCTTTGTACTACTGTTGATGTTATTAATAGATAGGTGAGAATTCAAAAAAAAACTTGGTGAAAAGTGCAAGGTTTCAGGAGAAATTTCACTGAATCAATTGAGATTTTAAAAAATATCGGTGGATTAGAGACTGTCTAATTCTCACTGCCACATATTCAACACAATAAGTTCGAAGTTTCTCACAATTACAAACCACTTCAACTTACAATAAAAATTGCTTAGTGGGTTCGTCCCAGCTAATGATTCAAAGAGATGAGTAGATGCCTTCTGATAACTTATCAAAATTAAATTTCGAACAGTCTAATATATAGGATCTCATACATGAATACAAGAAAACAAAATAGTACAATTAGGTTAATGTGTGGCCCCCATGGTACGATAGAGCCGCTGATATATGGTGCACATACTATATGATCATTTGTTTTGGACTTCCGGATAAATGCAAGGCATATGCTGTACATGAACTGATATTTTTTATACTTTCTCCTACCCATATTAATTTACGCAAATTTATCTAGATACGAATATATGTAGCATTAAAACTTAATTAGATACATTCGTATCTAAATAAATCTAAGTCAACTATATAGGTTCGGAGGAGTACCATATTTGATAGTCCTGTGCAGTAAATAGTAAGTCCTGTCTAATATAAGGCGACAACACGGTTAACTAGAAGATAAGGTCTAGTTTACTTGTGGCAGTCGAGTGATCAGTACTATACATGATCAAGCGATAGTTCGTGGACTATTATGCATGGGTGGTCCGTCAAACGTGAGCTCACTTTCACTGTATGATTGATCCTATTAATTTCATCTGGTTCATTCATTTACTAGCAGCTAATAGCTATAGGCATGTTTGTGTTGAACTGTTGAAGTTTACTTCATTTCTTTTTCTGGGAGATCCAGTCTGTGTAGAACTATCCATGATTACGTAAGGAAATTGCTGGCTGCCAAGTGGTGGCTGCCACGCGGTTTTAATCAAGTTTGAGACAAGTTGCATGAAGGTTTTAGATTTCAGTTGAAGTCAACAAGGTTTCAATCAAGCATTGTGAAATAATAGACTTTAGTTTACTTCAAATTTCCTCATATGTGATCGAGTATATTATGAAATATGCACAACTTTAATATAGCAAGCAGACTTTGAATATAAAACTACATGTATATATTACATTTAATTATCTGGAATTAGATGGCTACACTTAAGGTGTTAAGGCTTGCTCCACGCACGCACACAACCGGTGTCTTCCAAGACCATGTCGAAAACCCGGCCGGTATGTCCAGGTATAGGCATATCGTACTCTTCAACCTCTCCCCCACACGAGCGGTAACCCCGATCCACCGTCTCATGTACGTGCCGGCGCCGATCACCGTCATCGCTGGCCAACTAAGCGATCCCGTTCGTTGCAGGCAACCTCGTGACCGCCACCCGCAAGATGATCCAGCACCGGCACCACAAGACAATTCGACGTGTGTTAAAAAGGGTGCCAAACAATCCGGGCAGTCTATCTTTTCAAAACAGACATCCACCCAGAGCCACTGAATCATGGATCACATGCTTTACCTCATTGACCTCGGTTTGTTCCCAACGCACCGAACTGTCCGGGCCAAATTGCCGTCGGACTGTCCGGTTGTTCGTCTTGCTCTTGCGTCTCGTCCATCATGCACGCCGCCACCAACCATACCGGTATGCACCTACGAGGCATTGTTGTGGCTTGTGTCGACCACCGGCGCTTTGCAGTGCCTCGTGGACGGTCATCAACACCACCTTATTGTTCCTCCCACCCGCCGGCCATAACCGCCACCGTGCGAAAGAGTCAATAAGCGGTGTACGTAAATACTCGTATCCACATATATATGCTACATATTCATACAATTCTAGTTAGGCCATATGAGTTTTGTACAGAGCTATGTATAAGGTATCGAGCGATCCCAGCCGTTCGAGGTCCGAGTGTTCAGAGTGGGTTTCCTTTTTTTTAGATGCGGCGCGAGTTTGCTATTGGAGCTCCAAGCCTCCAACGTAACCCACAGTTTATCATTTCCATTTCAAAAGGCTCTCCTTATTATCAATCTTTAATGGGAAGGGGTTAAATCCCGGTCGAAACATATATTACGGTGATGAATCAGGTTTTTCCTGAAATTTTTTCAGCAAAGAGAACCATGCCAATACACCGTAAATTTTAAATCTTATTGTTGTTTAACCTGTTAAAACTTTGCCGCAATCCAGAATAAAAAATATGCACTTTAAGGTGAATAGAATTTATGAAAACAAAATGAGCAACTTAGAGTCAGCAAAATAGCGAGGCATATGGATGTTTTCTTTTCCTTGATTAAAAAATGAAAGGGAGAGGATGTACTATAGACTCCAATGTCATTCAGAGATTCCCTATTGCTCCGCACTGTTTAAAGTAAACTGAAACAGTTACGATTTCCATCACAACAGAGATATAAACTGTAGAAACAGTATCTCATGATATGTGGCTATTTAAAAATTGTTTTATTTATGTTTCATTTTAAATGCAATGGAATAGTATAAAAGCACATTCAGATATTATTTTTTGTGGTTGCAACTCCTCCATCTCATGTCTGTAGATGGTTTGAACACCACATATTCTGTAGATGACAATGTATGCTGTACAAGTACTCAGTACAATTATGTCAATAAACAGTGTCTGTACCAGTGTCGCATGCACATGGAAACCTTTTCTATCTTCCTCGCTTATGTTCCCTCTCCTAATTGAATATGTCTGCAATATGTGTTAACAATAGCATGTTATTGCTAAATATGTTTGTCCTGGTGCTAATGATTATAGATAAAGAGAAAAATAGCGCGCTATAATAAAATGGCGCCAGCCTTAAAATACTCTATTAGCGAGATATTGTACACTGATGTTTAGCATGGCTCTCTAGATATTCCTTACCGCGTTACTAGTACCGAAATAGCGTGCTATTTTTTTTTTCATGTTATAGATATCAATAGGTTTCAATAGTAGGAACATGAGCTTCTGTTTTGCGCAAAATACTATTTCAAATATCCAAAGAATTACCCACACTACTCAAATCTTATAAATAGAAGGCAAACAGAGCTTTACGAAGCCAAAGAGAAAGAGCAAGCCGAAAAGCAAGGGAAATCCACGACAGACTCAGTAGAACATGGGAGCTGAGAAAACGGATCCAGAAAGTCACGCCGAATCAAAGACAAAAGCTCTGGAAGAGCTGAAATATAACACAACGAAATCGCAGAGGATAAACGACCAGAGAATCCAGCAACTCGCATAGGGCGTACGCAAGCTCACCACCAGCTCCGCGGCAGCGGTGACACGTGAGTTGTTCGGTAAGTTAACGAAGAACCAAAGTCTGGCTTTCAAACGCTTCTACCCTGACTAATCTAGCCGTCTGTCTACATTGTCCAAATTGAACCTGCTGTCACTAGCCCTGAAACCCAGCTGCTGCGGATCACAGAATTTGCACCTAAACTAAAAGACAGCATCAAGAGACGTGGTTCAGTTTATCGAGAAACGTACTTGCAAAGGTTCCGGACCATATTAAACACCGGAAGCAATCATCAGCCCTCGCAGGACCAAACGGGGCCCTACTCCCTAGCGCTCGCCAAAGCGCACCACCCAAACCTGCGAAACCAAGTCATCTCCAATGGAAACCCAAAAAAAACACCGAAACGATCACGAATTCACTAATGCCCCGCTTGGTTTGTCGGATTGAAGCTGAAGAACGACCGTATTTATCTGTTTTAAAAAAAATTAGATCGGACAAGTATCGACACTTGGATTACCGTTTTGCTTTCTATACTCGGCCATATACGGAGTGGAAAGCTCACGGATCAGGGGCATCCGCATTTGCCGGCCATAATTCGTTGTGTACATGGACAAGGACCTGTAAACAATCACGGGTGAAGAAATGAACTAAGGGTGTGTTTGGTAGCCCGGACAATCTCATCTCACACATGCCAAGTCTAGCTATGTGGACTAGATACAAGTGCTTTTACAATGTGGTGTTTGGCAGGTCGTGTTAGGTGAGTTATGCTCACTTGAGGTTGTGTTTGGTGTCACCCTATGACATGAGATAGGCTAGCTATTATGTAACAGCAATCCGGTCCCTAGATAAAAAGATAAAAAGCAATTGGATCTCTCGTTACAAAATCAAAAAGCAATCAAGTTCTTGGTGCTTGTGCTCCGGCGCCACCATAGCCATGAGCCGCCCGCCGCCGCTGCCACGAGCTACCGCCCAGACACCTAGAACCTCTGTTGCGAGCTTCCGCCACACGCCATTGTTGCTGCTCCGAGTGCTGTCGCCACGCTCCGCCGCTGCTGCTCCGCGCACGATGGACGAGGCCAGTAGACGGCGGGTGAGGCAGGGAGAGGCGCGCACTGGAACAACACGGGAGAGGCTGTGCCCAGTTGCAAAGCTCGAATCGAGCTTCACAACTAGGCAGGGATAAGGGGCCTTGATACGTTCAATTTGCATCACTATTCTATATCATAATTTGCCTCTATTCATTGATATATTTCATATTAAGAGGTGTTACTTATGTATTTTTTATCTATTTTTGCATGTTGGATGATTCTTGGAGGATGAACTGCCGGAGTCAGGATTCTGATGAAAAAAGCGGTGTTTTGATGCAATTTCTCAAAGATCAGAAAAATACCAGAAAAACTACAGAAAATTCTATTTTCCTAGAAGACGAAGGAAGCCAGAAGGGGAGGCGGAGTTAGGCCATAGGGGGCCCACACCCCCCAGGCGCGGGCCAACCTAGGCCACGCTTACAGGGGGTGTGGCCACTCTGGCCCACCTCTAGCCTTGCCCTCTTGATACGTCGGAAACGTATCTATAATTTTTTATGCTCCATGCTTGTTTAGTATCTACTTTTCTTTGCTTTGTCTACACTTTGAGGTATTTTTGTATGTTTTCTAAAACTAACCTATTAACAAGTTGCCACAGTGCCAGTTGTCTGTTTTCTTCTGTTTTTGGTTCCAGAAAGGCAGAAAATCAATATTCTCGAAATTAGACGGGACAAAAGCCAAAGTCAATATTTTACCGTGGGCAACACGAAGCCAGAAGACAAGACGGAGAAGGCTCACCAGGGGGCCACACTCCCTGGCCGCGCGGGTGGGCCCATCCCACGTATGGGGGGGTGCAGCCGCCCTGGTGACCCCCCTGGCTCGCCCCTTCTCCTATAAGAAGCCCCCGATGCAGAAACCCTAGGCAACCCGATCAAAACTCCATGAAACCGTATGTAGCCGCCGCCACCATCGTCCCTAGATAGGGAGTATATGAAACTCTTCCCGGCACCCTGCCAGAGGGGAGATCATCTCGGGGGCCTTCTTCTCCGGTATGAAGCGTGAGTAGTTCCACCTTGGACTACGGGTCCATGTAGTAGCTAGATGGTTGTGTCTCCTTCTTGTGCTTTCATGTATAGATCTTGTGAGCTCCGTTCATGATCAAGATCTAATCTATTTGTAATCATGCATGTTGTGTTTGCGGGGATCCGATGGATATTGAGATTACTATGTTAGATTGATTAATGGTTTTATCTTATTGATTCTATCATGTCTGTGTTGTTTGTGATCTTGCATGCTCTCCGTTGTTAGTATATAATCTTGGCCAAGTAGTTGCTAGTGCCTCCAAGAGGGAGTATTTATGCTCGATAGTGGGTTCATTACTCTAGTTTCCAAGGGAAGTGACAGAAATCTCTTCGGTTGTAGATGTGTTGTTGCCACTAGGGAGAAAACAACGGTCTCTTGTTCATGGAACAAGTGGATTGTTTACCTTACACACTTTGCTTAAAGCAGTTGTCTGTTGCTTGCAACTTAATACTGGGGGGTTCGGATGATAACCTGAAGGTTGACTTCTAGTCATAGATGCAGTTGGATGGCGGTATATGTATATTGTTGTATTGCCCAATTGAATCTCATAGGATCTTTTTGTCTAGTATTGCATTATTATGCCTTGCTGGGCCTCATCAATTGCCTCATGTAATTTGTTTACCCTTCATGCCATGTTGTTTATCTAAGGAGATCACCTCTAGTGAACTATGGACCCCGGTCCAATCTTTACCATTGATACATCTTCCACTGTTTACTTGCTGCAAACCACTCATCACCTTCCACTCCATACATTTAATCCTTTCTTACAGCAACCGGTGAGATTGACAACCTCACTGTTCCTTGGGGCAAAGTCTTGAGTTTGTGTTGTGCAGGTTTCCACATTGCTTGCAACACTTGTGTGACGTTTCCTTCCTCCTATTGGTTCGATAACCTCAGTTTCTTACTGAGGGAAGACTTGCTGCTGTGCTCCATCACACCTTGCTCTTGGGGTTTCCCGACCAAGCGCTCCTACATCAACCAAGCGCATCACCTCTCGCCTATATCTTTGATACGTCGAAAACGTATCTATAATTTTTTATGTTCCATGCTTGTTTAGTATCTACTTTGCTTTGTCTACACTTTTGAGGTGTTTTTATATGTTTTCTGGAACTAACCTATTAACAAGTTGCCACAGTACTAGTTGCCTATTTTCTTACATTTTGGTTCCGTAAAGCGTAAAATAAATATTCTCGGAATTGGACGGGACAAAAGCCAAAGTCAATATTTTACCGTGGGCAACACGAAGCCAAAAGATGAGACGGAGGAGGGCCTCGAGGGGGCCACACACCCTGGCCGCACGGGTGGGCCCATGCGGTGACCCAACATACCACTGCATGATGTAGTACACTATAGTCGTTGACATGACACCAATGAAACACCGTTCACTAGTATTACATCCCTCAGAGTAGTACAACAGAAACACAACAGGTCCAAGACATAACGATAGGTTACAACTCAACTCTTTACACAAGATCCAGAGAACACTCTAGGTTAAAGAGAGACAAAGAAACTTCTTACAAAGAAGAATAATAAATAAACAACTCAAGACTATCATACTATTATAACTAGTATTTTTAATTAATGGTCTGGCATTGTTGCTATTGCAATATGCTACAGAAATAGGTTCTATGGCTAGAGATTATATTCCTATCTAATTAGTAACTTTGTCTTCACTCGAGTTGATGTATATGTTGACTTTCTTGACTTCATGGAAGAGCTTTCACTTCTGGTGATGATTCCTGGAGCATAACTTGATGTAGACGTTGTCTGTACTGGCTTTAGAACCTAGCAAGGGTTAAGAAGATACTTTGAGTACGAGCGTACTCAGCAAGTTCACTAGAAAAGGAGTGTTTGACGCACTATAGCTATAGCCACAGACCATAGGTCGTAGGCAATGCAAGTTTTTGTAAACATTTCTTCAAAGGTTGCTTTTATTCTAAAAAGCTATGTCTGTCAGACTTCACGGGTTTACCAGAACTTTCATAGAGTTTCTTTCCCGCCGCGTTCGCAGCTCCTTCCCGGAACAGGGAGTAACAAGTTACAGTTCTTCACTCTGCAGAGGTGCGTCACTTTACCCATGAGAGACCTTAGGTTTTGTTGCACGGCCGGGAGTATGTCCCCGTTCAAACTTCCTTGGTTTGAGGCCCAACCTAATATCCAAGCCAATCACTGCCTTCTCCGCGACCCCGCATGTCTCCTTGGTGTACACCATGCCCATCTATTGAATTACGGCAATGGTTTGTACAGACCGTTCAGATGTCGGAACTATCGCGGGACGTTGAGGGCTCCCACCCATATGTTGCATATCCTCTACGAATACCAATTAATATGCACGCTACGAGTGATAACAGCCACAACCCGCACATCCGGCTCCATGCGAGAGGGAAAAGATACAGCTGACTTCTTCGTCCCATTCCAAATCTCATGGTCAACACGTAATATACAGCGCAAGAATCATTGGCGACATTGGTTGTTAAGTCCTAGATCATATGTTCCTTTACCATCGAAACTCTTATAGTAGGTTATTACCTCATGGTAAATAACCTATAATCACATTGTTATGAAAATAGTGTTTTCTGACCTTTTCAAATGCAAGTGATGATAATACTGGATTTGCAAAATACTTTACAGAAAATAATCAAAGGACATGAGCAAGTGTGAACTTGCCTTTTGTGATTGCAAGATTATGCACTTACGGTCTTCAAGACAATATAAAAGATCTAATATCTGAAATCAGCATCATTGGTCCGGTAAGGACTAATGTTTAAAGAAGCAAGATGCTATTATGCATAAGTAATGTAATGTAATTTCGTAAACTCGAATCCCGGGATAAACGTTTATCTAGGGTGTGGAAACTGGAAATGGTTACTTTAGAATGTGTTTTCCTTTTAGATAAGTTTCATACTTGTGCTTTTTATTAAGGTTGATGAGTGTGAAACAATATGCAAACATAATGGCATACAACAATAAAATATACTAATGAGATGTGCTACTCAAGGACTGCTTTATATGTGAATTATCTTATTTGAATTTGATCCATCCTTCCAATTGTGTTTATACTCCTCATACTTTGCTTCATTCTTCATGTAGTCTTCATCTTGATCTTTGAAACTCGTCACTCCCTTACACGAGTTCCCATTCCTATCTAGGTCTATAACATCAAGTAATAACTGGATGTTGCAACATGCATTTGCACACCAAGTCAAACTTCATGTACAGGTCTAGTCAATCAAGAAGATCCAAGAAAAACAAATAAATCCAAATGTAGTACATATAACACACAATTTTCCAAGCTCGGAATATAGTAGTTGAGTATAATATCTCTAAAATTCAGGCTTAGTTGTGTAGTATATGACACTTTCGCGTATAGGTTTACATTGTGATACTTAGCACATAGGGTCAAATTATTATTTATCTCAATATTTACCCAATTGCTCAAGTGCAACAGGATAATCTTAAACAAAGTGGTCTCAATTTGGTTTTAACTAACCTCTGGTCTCACCTTTGGAATGATTAACTATATCAAACATTTCTTTATTAGTAAACTAACCTCACATGATCACTCTAAATGAATATTCAGATTTTATTTGATAACTTAAACCAAAGATTATTAGAAATTTTTAGCATCTAAAACTTCTATCATATCTCTACCATGGTATTTTCTTACTTATACTTCAGGATAATTTACTAATTTCTTGTCATATTTACACTCTCATCATGGTTTCAGAGCTAATATCACAATGATCTTATTATGTTTTACCCGTTCATCATGATTCAAGAGCTAATCTAACCATGATGACTTTGTTTCACATTACTCCATCGTTAAATCCTAACATAATTTCACTTCATCAAGTAGAATTCTCAAGTGAATACCACATGATTACTACTCATTACATCAAAATTTATCCTAATGATATCATGTTGTCTTTGGTTACCAACTGACACTACGATTTTACTGCTCTTACTTAAATTCTAGGGTTAAGCTATACTATTAGAACTACTTCATTTGATGTCTTACACTTGATCATAATCCACTGTGACCAATTGAATTTCCTATAGTATCTTGGTGGTTTACGTCTCCTTCGGAAGACACTAACTAGCACAATACCGAGAAAAGATAAATTAATTACTCCTAAGAAAGAATGACTTAAACATCTGACTTAGGTGTGACAAGGTTATCCTCAAGTGGATACTCATCACAAGTCATATGAATATTTGGTTTAGATAAGATGGCTCCTATAGTCACTATCTAACCTACAGATCTTCCTAAAAGGGTTTTAATCGTAAGGTCAAAGCATATGCTCTGATACCAAATGCGGTGACCCAGCATACCACTGCATGATGTAGTACACTATAGTCATTGACATAACACCAATGAAACACCGTTCACTAGTATTACATGCCTCAGAGTAGTACAACAAAAACACAACAGGTCCAAGACATGACTATAGGTTACAACTCAACTCTTTACACAAGATCCAGAGAACACTCTAGGTTAAAGAGAGAAAGAAACTTCTTACAAAGAAGAATCAGAAATAAACAACTCAAGACTAGCATACTATTATAACTAGTATTTTTAATTAATGGTCTGGCATTGCTTCTATTGCAATACGCTACAGAAATAGGTTCTATGGCTAGAGATTATATTCCTATCTAATTAGTAAATTTGTCTTCACTCGAGTTGATGTATATGTTGACTTTCTTGAATTCATGGAAGAGCTTTCACTTCTGGTGATGATTCCTGGAGCATAACTTGATGTAGACGTCGTCTGTACTGGCTTTAGAACCTAGCAAGGGTTAAGAAGATACTTTGAGTATGAGTGTACTCAGCAAGTTCACTAGAAAAGGAGTGTTTGATGCACTATAGCTACAGCCATAGACCATAGGTCGTAGGCAATGAAAGTTTTTGTAAACATTTCTTCAACGGTTGCTTTTATTCTGAAAGCTATGTCCGTCAGCCTTCACGGGTTTACCAGAACTTTCATGGAGTTCCTTTCCCACCGCGTTCGCAGCTCCTTCTCGGAACAGGGAGCAACAAGTTACAGTTCTTACACTCTGCAGAGGTGCGTCACTTTACCCATGAGAGACCTTAGGTTTTGTTGCACGTCCGGGAGTATGTCCCCGTTCAAACTTCCTTGGTTTGAGGCCCAACCTAAGATCCAAGCCAATCACTGCCTTCTCCGCGACCCCGCATGTCTCCTTGGTGTACACCATGCCCACCTATTGAATTATGGCAATGGTTTGTAAAGACCGTTCAGATGCTGGAACTATCGTGGGACGTTGAGGGCTCCCACCCATATGCTGCATATCCTCTACGAATTACCAATTAATATGCACGCTACGAGTGATAACAGCCACGAATTGCACATCCGGCTCCATGCGAGAGGGAAAAGATACAACTGACTTCTTCGTCCCATTCCAAATCTCATGGTCAACGCGTAATATACGGCGCAAGAATCACTGGCGACATTGGTTGTTAAGTCCTAGATAATATGTTCCTTTACCACCAGAACTCTTATAGTAGGTTATTACCTCATGATAAATAACCTATAATCACATTGTTATGAAAATAGTGTTTTCTGAGCTTTTTCAAATGCAAGTGATGACAATACTGGATTTGCAAAATACGTTACAGAAAATAATCAAAGGACATGATCAAGTGTGAACTTGCCTTTTGTGATTGCAAGATTATGCACTTACGGTCTTCAAGACAATATAAAAGATCCAATATCTGAAATCAGCATCATTGGTCCGGTAAGGACTAATGTTTAAAGAAGCAAGATGTTATTATGCATAAGTAATGTAATGCAATTTCGTAAACTTAAATCCCAAGATAAACGTTTATCTAGGGTGTGGAAACTGGAAATGGTTACTTTAGAATGTGTTGTCCTTTTAGATAAGTTTCATACTTGTGCTTTTTATTAAGGCTGGTGAGTGCGAAACAATATGCAAACACAATGGCATACAACAATAAGATATACTAATGAGATGTGCTACTCAAGGACTGCTTATATGTGAATTATCTTATCTTCAAGTTTTACCTTGCAAGTGATGACTTTTATAATGAACTTAAGTGTTGACAATTCTAGGTATATAAGTAAAGCTTAATGTAATGTGATTATTATTGATTGCCATATGTTGACTGAAGTGGCAAAACGAATAACTTTTGAAGAAAAGATTTCTTTTCTAAGGTCTAAGCAATCTTTGTGGTTAATCAAATGTGGTCAATGTTGTTTGTGCTTGCTTGAACAGCTTGGACTCGAGATGCTTTACAACTTAATTATAACAGACCAAAGTTAACTATAAAGTATATAATAAAGTTTTTAGCATTATACTTAAAGTCTGGTAGACTAAAGTTAACTTTAAAACCTAGATGGACTTTAGGTGAAATGCTTGTTATACTTATACCTTGTTCACTTTGTAATATTTCTTTAAAGTTACTTAAGAATGGTATTATTTTTAGTTGGCAATGGTTTCTTTACATTATAAATGTGTAAAGGGATTTATCTCCCTATAAGGGTGTGGTTAAGGTTTATGAATAAGTAGATAATATTATTCACTATTTATGGACTCACTATAGTGTTTTGATTTATTTATAAACTTGTGATTAAATTAAAGTAAAGGAATGGGTTTTATCTCATTAAATTATTCTTGGAGATTTTATATTGGATAAGGATCCTTTTATAAAATAATCTACATTTATGGTTAAAGGACAATTCAATAAAATTGTATTTAAATTATGTTGAACCATTTTGACTTCATATTATCATTATTGAAGACTAATACTATTTAATAGACTCAATTAGCTAATTTTAGAAATATTAGCAATTTTATTTACCCTTCTATGAATTATTAATTAAGGAAATAGCTTTAAATTCAAGTTATTAAAGTGCTTAACTTTTTATTTAACTCAAAAGTGGAATATTATATTTTTATCATATAGGTATTATTTTTGTGATCATTTTGGTATATTACACTTATTTTTGTGATTTAAAAATAATAAGATAAGATTTTTATAATACTTATTACTTTATAAGGACTTATTAAATAAAAAATATTTAATTATGTGGAGTAATAATGCATGATTATAGTATTAAATTATAATTCTTATCTTTCTAAGATTTTTGGTATTTTATTTATATTTTTAACATTTATTAATATTAAAATATGATTTATCAAAGTATTAAAACTTATAAAATCTTTATTAAATAATAATTATTTAAATTGTTAAGATAATAATGTTTGAGAATGGTTTTAAGTTATAGATTTTATTTTTCTAAAAAAATCATATATTACATGTATTTTTATGAATTACAAAACTAAAGATATTAATTTTACAAGATTTAATTACTTTATTTAAATTTCTGGAATGTTTATATTTGAATTAATATTGTTTTATCAATTTACTAAATAGACATTAACTTTTTATACCGAGACTGAAATTACCCCAGGTCGCTGACCCGTGGGGTCAGGCCACGTTGGCATGCCACCTAGACGCGGACCAGTCAAATGGGTGGACCGGTCAAGGCTGGCGTTAGCTCGTCGTCATGATGACGACAACGCGGCCTCCACCGCTAGTGAATGGTCGTCGGCGGCGATCCAGCGCGCGCCTGCAAGAGAGGATGTGTTTAATAGAACCGCACGGACACGAGGATTCTCTCAGTACTCGCACCGCCACCGAATTATCATCGTAGATACACCGGCGACGAACTATGGCGGCAACATGTTGGGTCACACACGGATAGGGCGCTACGGTGGTCGGGCGACGAATCGGAGAGACCCAGGAGATTCAGAGGCTCACCAGGAAGCTTGTGGAGGCTACGGCGAGGAGAGGCGATCTCGGACAACGTCGCCATGGTCGACGGCAAGCGTCGAACAGAGGAGATGGATGCGCGCGATTACGTCCTCCTGGCTCGATTCCTTCCGTGCACAGACGAAGTCCACCATGGTGGAGCTTGCTGCATCTTCAGTTGGTCTCAGGGAGGTCTCAAACGGCGACGACGAGCAACTCCGGCGAGCTAGGGTTCGCGTTCATGTGGGAGAGGAAGAAATAGAGAGACTGTGAGGATAGTGATGAGGGGATGCGTGTGCGGCGGTCTTATCCCCACCTTCGGAATACGACAGGAACCAGCAGGCATCACGGCGCGAGGTCGGCGGCGGACGGCATCAGCCAGCCCACGCAGCTGCTTCCCTGCTGCGAGGAAGACGACGGCGACGATAGTAGGCCGAAGGGGTACGGGCTAGAGTCAGTCCGCACTTGGGCCACATGGGCTGCATTTGGCTGCTTGTGAGCGATGAGTAATAGAGAGGGAAATTGGGCCATGGGCTAGAGGCCGATTCCTCTATTTTTTCTCTCAGTTTGTTTTTCTTTTTCGATTTTTATTATCTGTTTTCTTTTCTAACCTTTTTATTTAAGCAATAATTTTTTATTTATCTTAATGGAATTCCTTTACTAATACTTGCAGCAATAATAAATAGTATTTAAAATCATTTTGGGAATTTTATTGTATAATGATTATTTCTTTATTTTCTTTATATATATACCTTTTCATTTAGTATTTGTAAAGGTTTTAAATATGAATTTTAATTTATCTAATATCCATAAATTTATTAAAGATTGCATTACTGTTTAATCCATGAGTTTTGATTCTTATTGATTTATAATATTAAAGAAACTTTTATATATACTGATCCTTCATTATTTTGTGATACATAAAGTTTTGAGTAATTAATATGGTTAATATTATTCTCATAAATTTAAGAAATAGCAATATAAATATTTTATTATAACTAATATAGAAGTTAGGGTTTGAATTGCAAATGCTTACCCTAGGCTTTAGGGTTCTTAATATTCTTATATTCTTTTGTTGATGTGAATAAAGATTAATGGCTAAACATATTTTCTTTATGTTTGTGATTTTTAATAATATCACCATTTAAAATAGAAAGTTGTTTTCTAGAATATCTTATGGGAAAGAATTGATAAAGATAACTCCTAAGCACATATGGTTATGATAATTGGAATTGACAGAGATGTGCTTAAATGATTCGTTATAGGAAAATATTCCTATGAAGCATTGTGAAATTAAGATGATAGATCAATCAAATGAAATGGATGCTAAGCTTTATTATAGATTTACGGTTTAATGTTTACCAAGAATTCCTATCTTTCATAATTCACAATCCTGGACTTCTAATTAAGGAATTCCTTTCCTAGATATATTACTTCTTCATATCTAACATCATGTGTTAACATGATGAGATTTACTTCACAAAAATGTTCTTATCCACCTTTTATTCTTCTAAATCCATTTATAATTCCAATGAGCTTGACAGTGAAGCTTTCATAATCTTCTCATATCTATACATGGTTATATCAAACTATTCTACTATTAATAATCTCCAATCCAACAAGTGGTTACTTCTAACTCCATTCATACTCTTCCTTAATCATCCATCACTACATTACTCTAGTAGCTGTATATATATACTTTACTTCACCTCAAGAGTTAGTATTTCCCAAGAGGATACTACTACTTCTCTAATCCAATGTTACTCTAGCATCATCTTAATCATACTATCTTATATCTACTTAACTCCAATATCTAATATTCCAACCTCTCATTATATTAATGTGACTTGTCATGGATAACCTAGAATAACATATCTATACTAGGGTTCAATCATGTTCTATCCACCAATGTCACTTATACATGATATAAACATTCAATCTTGGTGAGTTAAACATGATCATTATAATCCTTTGATCATTTATGGCTTAGGTTTCCAGTTGGCTAATCAAGGCCTCATCAATACAACATTACAATTGTATTATAGATATCTTCTTAGTATCTCTATCTAACTATGATATATTACTCATTGACTATACCTACTTGATCCAATAGGATTACTCCTTGGTAACTATCTTCAGAATTCATCCTTATAATCTTCTTTGTTACCAAATATAATTATGTCTTCCAGATAACTCTTCTATCCATTTAGGAGTGAGTTAACTCCATCAATTATCATATTGATTTAGTTCTCTTCCAACAATCCCATCATATGGATGATATTCAAATCTAGCATTACTATTTACCTCTTCTTACTTCTTTCTTTATAGGCCTTAAGTGAATGCTATAATAAGGACAAGAGTTGATAGTTCAATAATTGATATATGAAGAATTGGTGAATCAATAGTTGATTACTCAACATTGATAAACAACAATTATTGAGATAGGGTTCCATAAGGATTGATATGGGAAGAAAAATATATGGTGAATGATCTTGAGTTGGTTTCTTTCCTACTCAATCTCACTAAGGAGTTAATATTGTATTACCATGATGTTCATGGTATAAATAGATGAGATTAAGATTTAGTTGTTACATTCCTATTACTTAAGTTATGTTTATAACTTGGTATTCATGAGTTGTGTAATGAATACTAGGAGATGATTACTTAAGGATCAAATATAAATCATTAAGTAATGTATTAGGGTTTAACTTTTATTACATTTGATCTACCCTTAGATCAAATCATGTTTACCCAAAAATCAGTTTTTTAGCAAAGATCATATTGAAACTTATCGCAGTCAACTTGATGATCTACTTCAATTCCATCAAGTTAAGAGAAGCTTCAATCTCTTAGACAAGTTTTTATTTAAAAGCGCGAAAATTATTCAGATTTTCTATGCATGAATGCAATGCAAACATCGGTGTTCAGCTTATTTCTAATCTCTAATGCTGGGATGTTATAGCCCACCCCATGCCTGGGGGGTGCAGCCACCTCGGGCACCCCCTCGGCCTCCCTCTTCGCCTATAAGAAGCCCCCGATGCAGAAACCCTAGGCACCCGATCAAACTCCACGAAACCGTTTGTAGCCGCCGCCACCATCGTCCCTATATCGGGGGGGGTCTGAAGTTCTTCTCGGCACCCTGCCGGAGGCAAGATCATCCCGGAGGCCTTCTTCTCCGGTATGAAGCGTGAGTAGTTCCACCTTGGACTACGGGTCCATGTAGTAGCTAGATGGTTGTCTCCTCCTTGTGCATTCATGTATAGATCTTGTGAGCTCCGTTCATGATCAAGATCTAATCTATTTGTAATCATGCATGTTATGTTTGCGAGGATCCGATGGATATTGAGATTACTATGTCAGATTAATTAATGGTTTTGTCTATTTGATTCTATCATGTCTGTGTTGTTTGTGATCTTGCATGCTCTTCATTGTTAGTAGTTATCTTGGCCAAGTAGTTGCTATTGACTCCAAGAGGGGTATTTATGCTCGATAGTGGGTTCATGCCTCTAGTTTCCAAGGGAAGTGACAGAAATCTCTTCGGTTGTAGATGTGTTGTTGCCACTAGGGAGAAAACAACGATCTCTTATTCATGGAACAAGTGGATTGTTTACCTACATACTTTGCTTAAAGCAGTTGTCTGTTACTTGCAACTTAATACTGGAGGGGGTTCGGATGATAACCTCAAGGTGGACTTATAGTCATAGATGCAGTTGGATGGCGGTCTATGTATATTGTTGTATTGCCCAATCGAATCTCATAGGATCTTTTTGTCTGGTATTGCATTGTTATCCCTTGCTCAGTTCCTGTCAATCGCCCTGCTGTAATTTGTTTACCCTTCATGCCATGTTGTTTATATAAGGAGAGCACCTCTAGTGAACTATGGATCCCGGTCCAATCTTTACCATTGATACATCTTCCACTGTTTACTTGCTGCAAACCACTCATCACCTTCCATCATACAGTTAATCCTTTGTTACAGCAACCGGTGATATTGACAACCTCACTGTTCGTTGGGGCAAAGTCTTGAGTTTGTGTTGTGCAGGTTTCCACGTTGCTTGCAACACTTGTGTGACGTTTCTTTCCTCCTACTGGTTTGATAACCTCGGTTTCTTAATGAGAGAAGACTTGCTGTTGTGCTGCATCACACCTTGATCATGGGGTTTCCCGACGAAGCGCTCCTACATCAACAAGGCGCCATCAAGTTTTCTTGCGCTGTTGCTGGGGAGGCTAAGGACGTCTTCACAAGGGGATTCCTCCTCAACATTTCTCTTTACTTTGTTTTTAATTTGCTTAGTTTCTTTTGTTTGGTTTTGTTTGCCTTTTTTATCAAAAACTCTAAAAAAAAGTTTAGTTTGGTTTGCTTTCTCTTATCAAAAGCACAAAAAAATTAGTTCCTGCTCTAGTTGCTGGTCTGTTATTGCCTTGCTTGGTCATGCTCCCTATCACTGGATGGTTTCTTTGAAACTAGTTCTTATTGGCAAGGTGGGTTCACGGAAGAACAAAAGTACTGTTATAAGTAACATCGATGGTCACAAAAAGGGAAACACTTATGGGCACAAATTGATAAATTGAATACTATTGCTAAAGAGGTGTGCTCTACTTATAATCTTACTTATTGCTTTGATAAAGCTTGTTGCTGTAGGAGGTATAAACACCTCCCATTTCAATGTGATTATAATGATAATGTTACCATATCTTCTTATGTTAATGGAAATTATGACTTTTATGATGTGGAACAAATTGAAGAATTTATTGCTTTCAAGGGTGCATTTGAACTTGCCAGTTTGCTTGAAAATACTGATGATGCACCTTATGAATATGAGGTTTATGAGATACTTAAATTTTGCTTTGATAATTACAAGAAAGAAAATGTCTATATTCTTGAATATTTTAATAGGTGATTTCCACAAATGGAAGAGACTAATGCCTTGCAGGAGCCTATTGAAGAAGAAATTGCTGAAACAGGAAGCTCATTAGATGAAAAAGAGGAGGATGAATATTATGCTCCTGTGGATTATTTTGAAATATCTAATATAGGTAAAACTTGTGATGATGTTCCTATGCCTGTTACCTATAGTAGTGATAATGATTGGGAAAAGCACACTACTTTGATATTGAAAATCTCTTTGGTACCAATTCTGAAAATTTTATTGCCTATGATGATACTTTACCTCCAATTTATGATGATTACAATGATGATTATGATATTTTCAATTCACCTACTATTGAGGAGAAAATTGATTGTGATTACAATATGCCTCCTATATTTGATGATTATGGTGATGAGAATAATAGTGATAGCTATTTTGTTGAATTTGCTCCCACTACTTATGTGGGGAGTAATAATCATTTGATGCATGTGGCTCATGATAAGAATGTTTTATGTGATAGTTATATTGTTAATTTTATTCATGATGCTACTGAAAGTTATTACGAGAGAGGGAAACATGGTCTTATGTATCTCAACAATATTAAGTTTCCCCTCTTTATGTTGAAAATCTTGAAGTTGCACTTGTTTTGCTTTCCTATGCTTGTTGCTTTGTGCTTTCATGACTTGTTTTCTTACAAGATTCCTATGCATAGGAAGTGGGTTAGACTTAAATGTGTTTCATATTTTCTCCTTGATGCTCTCTTTTGCTTCAATTCATATTTCTTATGTGAGCATCTTTTCAAACTATCAAGCCTAACTTAAAGGCGTCAAAGAAAAGTACTTGTTGCGAGATAACCCAAGAGTTTTCTTGAGTCTTGGAAGTTATTACTTCAGTAATGACCTCTATTTATCCTTTTTGTTTGCTTTTTGTGCCAAGAATAACCTCTAATGAGAGGGAAGTAAGATTTGGGGAGTTGCTGTCCTGAACATATTTCTGTCCTCCACCATAAATATTCGTGAGGAGTCTCTGTAAGTAGGATTAAGCTGAAAATTTACGAATACATCCCCCAGTATGTTAGCTAACTTTCATTTGTTCAACACTTTTTGATTTGAGTAACAGAAGATTTTCGAAAAAATCGATTTCTACCCGCTGGTCTGTTTTGACAGATTTCTGTCATTATTTGCATTTGCTTCTTATTGATTCCTTTTTGAGTTCTCTTTTGGGGAATTGAGCTTTTTGAAGGAGTTGCTACAGTAGATTGTGTTTTTAGTGAAAAGTTTTGCTTTTCCAAAGCTAAGCCTAAAGTTCTATTATCTTTTGAATACACAAATGTTGCTAATGAAGATTCTGTGAAGTTTTCTACGAAGGAAAAATTTCAGGTGTAGAGAGAGAATGATGTAATGAGATGAAGAATGAACAAAAGCTCAATCTTGGGGATTCCACCCCGGTGTCACCCCAAGAAATATCCAATAAGTACAAGCGTCAAAGCTTGGGGATGCCCAAGGCATCCCCTTCTTCATCAATAAAAAGCTCAGGTCTGTCTAGACACTTCGTTTTTATTGTTGCATGCACTGTTGTGTTGTTTTTGGAGCGTCTTAGTTTTTGTCTTTGCTTAGTTTGTTTAGTTTGATTGAATAAAGTAGTTTTGACCCCCGTTCTCTCTTTGTTGTTTCAAATAAGTCGATTGGTGTTGGAAAGGAGTAGAAAGTTCTTGCTTGGAAGTGCAAGAGGAGCTTGCATTGACTGTGACTTAGACTTTAGCATGACATGCTAGGTGTTGTTTTGACCTTACGCTTAGTGATTATTCCTATAACATGTCTTGTTCCAAACAATTGGGATTGCTTAGTGTGCCTTGAAGAAATCATGCGTTGTTTTAGCATACAAAAGCATAGTATTGTGGTATTCTCCTTTGATGCTTTGTTTGGGTTGACTTGGCACATGCTCACACCATGTTACGACTATGACAAGTCACCATAGCCTTTATGATCATTTAATCCTTGACTTGTAGTACCACTCTATGCTTTGATTAGTAATGTTTTGTCGCTCTGCATGATTATGGCCATTATTGCTCTCTTAGTTGGTTGCTCCCAGTCTTTTGCTAGCCTCCACTTGGATGAGTAAGATCTACTCATGCTTCCAACTCCCAAGAAACCAAGTTATTCCAAAGTGTCCACTATAAATTCATATGCATCGTGTGTTACACCATTCCAAGTATATTCTTGTTTTTAGCTATCTTCCAATTAAAAACTATTTTGTTATGTGAAAACTTAGTGATTAAAGCCCTCACAAACTTGATGGCACACTTTATATTCCTTGCTCCTAATAAACTTGAACCATTGTGTCGTCTATGTTGTATATGCTTGAACTTATACGTTGGAATTAGCAGAACCATGCTGTGATGGGGAACGTTTTCAACATTGCACTTGTACTTTGTACACAGTTGATATCATGCTCGTTTGTCTATGGATGTCATCGGTGTGAAATAAAGAGGGAGCTTGTAAGTCCATGGAGTTATGTATTTTGTGTTAGAGAAACACCTGGGCCGCTAGCCTAAGCCATGCCTAATCATGGTGGAAACTTGCAGCATCACCATAATGAGCTATCTATGAAGCATCCTCAATAAAAAGCTATGCATATAGTAAATAAAAAGATCGCTGAGATGCTCATTGTCTGCTTGCCTTGTAATTTTGGTTATGGGATAGCTCATGTACCATGTGCAAGGGGTACCCCGTTGGCGGTTCTCTATGATACGCATGTACTTACTATGACAAGAACTTACAGGTGACTGAAGTTGAGTAGCATGAGGTGTGGCCCTCGTATTCAAGGGACATGAGATTGCCAACTTATACTTTGTCAAGCATATACTCCATAGTTTCTTCACTTTAACCTTAATCACTTCAAGATGCTTATGATAGGGGCAATGAGGGCTGAACGCTAACAAGTACCATAATTTTTGGAAGCTCTTTTTGAAACTTCAAATCCCTGCTTCCTTTATGAAGGGCCTTTCTTCCACCATTATATTGAGTATCCACCTTCTACCTTTAGGCACCAGTTAAGAGAGCATGGTTGCCATTCTTAGTTCTATGTGCAGTGTCCCAAAACTTATTGATTGATGCATATTGTGATATTACTTGATCTTGTGATACTTGTATCTAGTCACTCTTATGTACTTTGAAGGTGTCCTATGCATCTATTTGCTACTCTATGAGGGACAAGCTGATTGCCACTATGCCATGTTTTCTGTATGTGAAACAAACGTTTTTCAATGCATGTTATTCATGATCTTTGTTTGTAGCCTTTTCATGTTGCATGCATAATTATTTTGTCTTATTGTTAGAACTCCATATTTCATGTACATGTTTAGATTTCTTTGATCCTAGTTTTCAATGCTTGCAAATGGTTTGATCTTAGTTTTGATGGTGCATGTCACCTCAAAAATTATTCTTTTTATCACTTACCTACACGAGGACGAGAAGGAGTTAAGCTTGGGGATGCTTGATACGTCAGAAACGTATCTATAATTTTTGATGTTCCATGCTTGTTTAGTATCTACTTTTCTTTGCCGTGTCTACACTTTGAGGTGTTTTTATATGTTTTCTGGACCTAACCTATTAACAAGTCGTCATAGTGCTAGTTGCATGTTTTCTTCTGTTTTTGGTTCTAGAAAGGCAGAAAATCAATATTCTCGGAATTGGACGGGACAAAAGCCAAAGTCAATATTTTACCATGGGCAACACAAAGCTCGAAACCAAGATGGAGGAGGTCCTTGAGGGGGACACACCCCCTAGACGCACGGGTGGGCCCACCCCGCGCCTGGGGGTGCAGCCGCCTCGGGCACCCCCTCGACCTCCCTCTTCGCCTATAAGAAGCCCCCGATGCAGAAACCCTAGGCACCCGATCAAAACTCCAAGAAACCGTCTGTAACCGCCGCCACCATCGTCCCTAGATCGGGGGGATCTAAAGTTCTTCCCGGCACCCTGTCGGAGGGGATATCATCCCAAAGCCCTTCTTCTCCGGTATGAAGCGTGATTAGTTCCACCCTGGACTACGGGTCCATGTAGTAGCTAGATGGTTGTGTCTCCTCCTTGTGCTTTCATGTATAGATCTTGTGAGCTCCGTTCATGATCAAGATCTAATCTATTTGTAATCATGCATGTTGTGTTTCTGAGGATCCGATGGATATTTAGATTACTATGTTAGATTGATTAATAGTTTTGTCTTTACGATTCTATCATGTCTGTGTTGTTTGTGATCTTGCATGCTCTCCGTTGTTAGTAGCTATCCTGGCCAAGTAGTTGCTAGTGACTCCAAGAGGGGGTATTTATGGTCGATAGTGGGTTCATGCCTCTAGTTTCCAAGGGAAGTGACAGAAATCTCTTCGGTTGTAGATATGTTGTTGCTACTAGGGAGAAAACAACGGTCTCTTGTTCATGGAACAAGTCGATTATTTACCCTACACACTTTTCTTAAAGCAGCTGTCTGTTTCTTGCAACTTAATACTGGAGGGGGTTTGGATGATAACCTGAAGGTGGACTTCTAGTCATAGATGCAGTTGGATGGCGGTATATGTATATTTTTGTATTGCCCAATCGAATCTCATAGGATCTTTTTGTCTGGTATTGCATTGTTATGCCTTGCTCAGTCCTGTTAATTGCCCTGCTGTAATTTGTTTACCCAGCGTGCCAATTTTGTTTATCTAAGGAGAACACCTCTAGTGAACTATGGGCCCTGGTCCAATCTTTACCATTGATACATCTTCCACTGTTACTGTTTACTTGCTGCAAACCATCATCATCTTCCACACCATACATTTAATCCTTTGTTATAGCAACCGGTGAGATTGACAACCTCACTGTTCATTGGGGCAAAGTCTTGAGTTTGTGTTGTGCAGGTTTCCACGTTGCTTGCAACACTTGTGTGACATTTCCTTCCTCCTACTGGTTCGATAACCTCGGTTTCTTACTAAGGGAAGACTTGCTGCTGTGCTGCATCATACCTTGCTCTTGTGGTTTCCCGACGAAGCACTCCTACATCAACAAGGCGCCATCAATCTTCTCCTCGAAACCCTAATACACGGGGAGCAACCACAGAAAGATTCCTCCACCTCTACGGGACGGAAAACACACAGAGAGAAAGAGCTCTCCGGCAGACAGATTTCTGCCAGGGAAATTCCTTATCAGAGAGGGGAGATCGTCGCCATCAACACCATCATCAAGCTAGACTTCATCGGGATCATCATCATCATCCACACCATCATCTCCACCAGCACCATCATCACCACCCCATCCCGCTGTAACAATTGTGTTGAATCTTGCATAGTTCTTAGGGGAAACTTTCCCGGTGTTGATTACTATTGTAGTTGATGCTTGTGAGTGGAACCATTGAATTATTGTTTATTTTTAGATTGTTATCCATCATCATATCATCTATGATCTTGATCCATATGATGTCTTGTGAGTAGTTCGTTTAGTTCTTGAGGACATGGGAGAAGTCATGTTGTTAGTAGTGGATTTGTGTTGAGGTATTATTCAATGGTTTAATATTTAAGTCCTGGTGCTATTCTTCTAGTGGTGTCATGTGAACATCGACTACATGATACTTCACCATTTATGGGCCTAGGGGAATGCATTGTGTATTTGTCTACTAATTGTGGGGTTGCTGGAGTGACAGAAACCTGAACACCCGTTAGGAAACCTTTGCACAAGGGAGTGTAGGATCTTAGAGTTTAAGGCTATGGTTAGGTTTATATCTTAATTGCTTTCTTGTAGTAGCGGATGCTTGCAAGGGGTTTAATCACAAGTATGTATTAGTCCAAGTAAGGTCGGTACATTAGCACAGGTTCACCCACACAACACTTATAAAATCAAAGGAGATTAATCAGCTATATGAAACGAAAGAACTTGATAGTATTCCCATGTGTCCTCGAGAATGTTTGGTCCTCATAAGTATTTCCACCGACTTGTCCTTTGCTAAGAAAGGATTGGGCCACTTGCTGCAACTATTTGCTGTCTTTATTTACTTGCACTTTATTTCCTTGCTTTATCAGAAAAACCCTAAAAATTCGTTTGCTAAGTATTTACAGAGATTTCCTGCTCCACACCACTAGTCAACACCTTCTGCTCCTCGTTGGGATCAACACTCCTATTTATCGAAAGTACTACGATACACCCCCTATACTTGTGGGTCATCAAGACTATTTTCTTGCGCCATTGCCGGGGAGTGAAGCGCTATTGAAGAGTGGAACTGGTAAAGGAAACTTCTACTGTGAGTATTGTTTTTTATTTCTGTTTGTCACTTTGTTTCCAATATGGATAACCCACTTGGTTTCCTTCTTGGGAAAACTACTACCTCTGTTAGGTAGTAGATGAACCACCACCTGTTGAGATAGATCCTTTTAAGATACCTACCAGTATTGTTGATCGTGTTAGGGATAATTATTATTTAGGGGATGGAACTGTCTATCCTGGTGATCATTTTCTTTTTATCCATGAATTATGCGGGTTGTTTAAGTGTGCAGGTATTACAACTGAACAGGTGAAGAATAAGTTACTCTCTATATCATTGAAAGGAAGAGCTGAAGAATGGTATAAGTTGCTGAAGAATGGACAATCCATGGAATGGGAGGAAATAGTACCTCTCTTTTATTCTAAATTCTATCCTCCTAGTGAGATTCATAAGGATAAGAATCTAATATATAACTTTTGGCCTCGTGATGTAGAGAGTACAGCCCAAGATTGGAGGAGATTGAAGTTACTAATGCTTAAATGTCCTATTCATGAACTCCCTAACAATATTATTATCAATAACTTTTATGCAAGACTTCCTCTTCATGATAAAGATTTATTAGATGCTTCTTGTGCTGGATCATTCACACGTATGAAGGAAGAAGCTAAATGGGATCTCTTAGACCGTATTCAAGAGAACGCTGAAGCATGGGAGAATGACAAAGGAAGAAAGTCAGGTATAAATTATGATTATGAATGCATTAAATCTTTTATGGGAATTGATGACTTCCGTGATATTAGTACTGAGTATGGTCTTGATTCTCAAAGTATTGCCAATTATTTTAAGGCTTTTTCCTCTTATATATAAATTCCTAAAAAGAAGTGGGACACGTACCATGCACCTTATAAAGATATTGTCACTCATGTTCCTGCTAGCATTGAAGTTTGTAATGTTGATCCTATTTTGCCTGAACCTTATGTTGATAAACTCCCTTTTCCTGCTAAGTTAAAGTAACATTCTATCATAGCTAATGTGGTTAGAAAAATTGCAAAGAAAACTGTGGAACCTGATGAGCAAATAAACATTGAACCTGTAGTAGCCCTTGTGAAAGATCTTGTCACTAAAAATATATAGGATGAGCACATTATATTCTGTGAAGACGCTTCAAATATTTTCTATCATCCTAGAAAAGTTAGGAAAACTAGTGTCCATGTTCTTTCTGTTAGAATTGGTGATCATTGCTACTATGGTTTATGTGATATTGGTGCTAGTTCTAGTGCTATTACTTATGAGCTTTATAGGGAAATTATGCATGAAATTGTTCCTTGTGAGCTTGAGGACATTGATGTGGTTATTCACCTTGCTAATAAGGAAATCATTTTCCCTATTGGTATTGTAAGAGATGTGGAAGTCCTTTGTGGCAAGATTAAGTATCCTCCTGATTTTCTAGTGCTTAGCTCAGCAGCTAGTAAAACCTGTCCTATTATCTTTGGTAGACCTTTCTTGAACACTTGTGGAGCTATTATAGATTATAAGAAGGACAAGGTTTTAACTAAGTTTGATGGAGATTATTATGAGTTTAACTTTTCCAAATTTGCTAAAGCTCCTTATGAAAATAGTTTGCCTAATGAAGATTTCAGGGTTGAACAACTTGCTTCTATTGACCCAGTTTATGACCTTGGACCTCTTTTTGATGATTGTAAGTATGCTCATTCTGATGATAAAGTTGTTTCTTGTGAAAGTTATATTGTCACCTTTATTCAAAGTGCTACTGAAAGTTATTATGAGAGAGGGAAACATGGTTTTATGCATCTCAATAATATTAAGTTTCCCTGTTTTATGTTGAAAGCTTTGAAGTTGCATGTGTTTTGTCTTCCTATGCTAGTGTCCTTTTGTTTCAATAATTTGTTTTCTCATGAGACCCCCTTGCATAGGAAGTGGGTTAGACTCAAATGTGTTGGATATTTTCTTCTTGATGCTCTCTTTCACTTCAAATCCATATCTCCTATGTGAGCATCTTTGAAATTATCAATGCCCATCTTAAAGGCTATAAAGAAAGAGCTTTTGGGAGACAACCCGTTTTAGTTTGCTTTTGGTTTTTTTTCGTTGAGTCTGGGAAGTTATTACCTCAGTAATAAACACTCCTTATCCTTTTTGTTTGGTTTTTGTGTCAAGTTCAACTACTTTTGAGAAGTAGAGGAGTTGTGAAAAGGGGCTATCCTATGACAGATTTTTGTGATGTATTGTAAAAATTCGTGAAGGAGCTCAGTACTACGGATGGAGATGTATATTTATGTGCTTGTTCTTCAAGTTGTTATCCAACTTTCATTAGTTTTGCACATTTTGATTTGAGCAGCAGAAGTTTTTCGAAAAAATCAATCTTTACCTGCTGGTTTGTTTTGACAGATTTTTGTCATCATTTGCATTTGCCTCTTAAATCAATTTCCTTTCGGATTCTTTTGGGATTTTGAAAGGAGTTGCTTCAGTAGCTTTTGTTTTGTTGTTTCTCAGTTGAAGTGTGTACCTAAATATTTATTGTTTTTGCATACACTAATGTTGATCATGAAGATTGTGTGAGGCTTTGCATCAAAGGAATTTTCAGGAGATGGAGAGAAGGAATCTGCAGAGTCCGTCATTGAATAGGTAAAAGGTGGTGAAAACGGAAGGTTTGTGAAAACCTTATCCTTTTATATTTTTGATGTTTTTATTACATACGGAAGGTTACGAGACGAAACAGAGGAGGAAACGGAGCCCAGGTGGGCCACACCCACCAGTGGCGCGGGCCCCAGCTGGCCGCGCCACTAGGGGGTGTGAGCCCCTTGGAGTCCGTCTCCGCCTCGTTTTCGCATAGTACCTTCCTTATGCATTGGAACTTCGTAATATATAACCCCCCGGATCCCCCGAGGTTCATATATCGTGTTCTCATCGTGTTTTTGTTTTGATCTATTTCTGTCAGGAAATAATACCAAGTTTAGAGGCACCATGGTCTCCGCCAACGACAAGGGCAAGGAGCCTGTGGAAGAAGAAAGGATCACTGCTAGGCACGAAGACATGGATTGGAGCATCGAGGATAAAGTAAAGGACATGTCAGCAGGCATGAAAGGATAAGCTGCCACAGGATCAAGGGCAAGAAAACCTACTTTTGTAGGGGCAATTAACACTGGACGTGCTTTTTCTCATAATATACAGGGGAGGATGACCTCCGTTCCAGACTTCAGATCCTGCCCTGAGGCGGTGGAAGCCCTTCGAACCACTGAAGAGTTTTGTGATAAGTACCGTGCTCTAAGGATGGAGGTGGATATACTTCAAGAGGAGAATAACAGGCTTCGTAAGATGCTGGAGGGTTTTCTCACCCTAAACAAGGGAACGCCACCATCACCGAAGGAGTAATTCGTCAGCAGGTTTGGCATCCCCTTGGCTTGTTCCAAGCTTGGGAGAGTGCTGCGGTATCACATCATTATCTTTTATCCTTTTACCTTTTTAGTAGATTCATATCTTGGGTAGAGAAGTTATCTTATAGGTTGGTTTGCATTGTGGAAGTATCTCTCCTTTAGTTGGTTATCTATGTATCCCTTCGTGGGAGTGCCTTTATGGAATATTAATCAGAAGTTACATCTTTTACTTTTTGCACTTCTTATTTTAGTTTGAAGTCTGTATTTTATGATTGATCTTGTTGATCAGTATTGGTATCACTTTGGGAGCATCAAGTAGATCTAAATTGTTTTTGGCAAACCGAGCTCTGGTCAGTAGCAACACTTTTTGAGATTTGAAAGGAAAAGAGAAAAAGCTTACAGGTATTTTGTATCATTTATTTTCTTTCTTGATTGGCTCATAAGCTTAGTATTATTTATTTAATATCTTTTGTGTCTTCAAGGAAGATTTCATGTTTGGCTTTATCACTTGTATGTTTGCTTGTTTCCTTCAACTCTTTTGCTTGCTACCTAGCCTTGCTAGCCAAAAACTTGTATTGAGAGGGCATACTTCTCATGCATCCAATCCTTTAAACCAAAACCTATGCCATTTGTGTCCACCATATCTACCTATTAGCATTATTGCTATTCCAAGTAAATTCTCAAGCTTCATCTATCTTTCGAATTAAAAATTATTTTATTATGTGAAAACTAGTTAGTAAAGCTCTTATGAACTTGATGGCACACCTTATTTTCTTGCCCCTAATAAACTTGAACTATTGTGTCATCGAAGTTGTATATGCTTGCATCTATACGTTGGGATTAGCAGAACCGTGCTATCACGGGGAACACTTTCAACACCTGTAAATACATACCCAGTTGATATCATGCTCTTTTGTTTGCGGATGTCGTCGGTGTGAAATAAAAGGGGAGCTTGTAAGTCCATGGAGTTATGTATATGTGTTAGAGAAACGCCTGGGCCGCTAGCCATGCCTAATCATGGTGGAAACTTGTAGCATAACCATAATGAGCAATCTATGAAGCTTTCTCCTTATATAGAAAAAAGAGAAAGAGACATATTAAAAAGAGGAAAGAGAGAAAAAAAGCACCATTTTCCCATGGTAAATTAGAGATTGCTGAGATGCTCATTGTCTGCTTGCCTTGTCATTTTGATTACGGGATAGCTCCTGTATCATGTGCAAGGGGTACCCCGTTGGCGGTTCTCTATGATACACATGTACTTAATATAACAAGAAATTACTGGTAACTAAAGTTGAGTAGCATGAGGAGCGGCCCTCACACTCAAGGGACATGAGATTATCAACTTATATTTCGTCAAGCATATGCTCCATCTTTGTTCACTTTAACCTTAATCACCTCAAGATGCTTATGATAGGGGTAATGAGAGCACAAAGCTAGTAAGTACCATAATATTTTGAAAGCTCTTTATGAACTTGAAATCCCTGCTTCCCACTATGAAGGGACTTTCTTCTACTTCCAAGTTGAGTCAGTAAACCTATTCCTTTCTATCTCCAGCAAGCATTTGAGTTGTTGTGTTTCAAGCATTCATATGATGTTTTATTATATCATGTTCTTTATCTTCCTTGCTAGCACAAGACTCTTATCTAAATGAGTATTACTTTGAAAGCCATCATTGTGAAAAACCTTTTATGTTTGAGCAAAGAGTACTCCTGTTGTAAACCTCTTTACAAAAGCTTTACTTGAAAACTGTTTGCCAACTGTTCTCTGACCAAGAACAAAGTTTGCCAATCCTAATTATGATTTACCTTTATGCATATTTATTGTGACTCCCATACTTGTTGCAAGCTAAGTTATATAATGGTGAGTTGCTTTCTTGTATGAGTTGTACATTGGTAAGTGTGATGCTTCTTGTCTGTATTCTTTTTATAGACACTTCACCCCATAAACTTGTGGACATGTTTACTGAGCTCAGTTTTCTCTTGGGGACAAGCGGTCTAAGCTTGGGGGAGTTGATACGTCCAATTTGCATCACCATTCTATATCATAATTTGCCTCTATTCATTATTATATTTCATAATAAGAGGTGTTACTTATGTCTTTTCATCTATTTTTGCATGTTGGATGATTCTTGGAGGATGAACTGCCGGAGTTAGGATTCTGATGGAAAAAAGCGGTGTTTTGATGTAATTTCGCGAAGATCAGAAAAATACCAGAAAAACTACAGGAAATTCTATTTTCCTAGAAGACGAAGGAAGCTAGAAGGGGAGGCGGAGTTGGGCCACGGGGCCCACACCTCCCAGGAGTGGGCCACCCTAGGCCGCGCCTACAGGGGGTGTGGCCACCCTGGCCCACCTCTGGCTCCGCCCTCTCGCCTATATCTTCTCCTCTAAACCCTAAAGTTAGGGGAGTGACCATCGAAAGATTCTGCCGCCTCTGCGGGGCGGAAAACACCGAGAGAGAAAGAGCTCTCCGGCAGACAGATTTCTGCCGGGGAAATTCCTTTCCGGAGAGGGGAGATCATAGCCATCAACACCATCATCAAGCTAGACTTCATCGGGATCATCATAATCATCCACACCATCATCTCCACCAGCACCATCATCACCACCCCATCCCGCTGTAACAATTATGTTGAATCTTGCATAGTTCTTAGGGGAAACTTTCCCGGTGTTGATTACTATTGTAGTTGATGTTTGTGAGTGGAACCATTGAATTATTGTTTATGTTTAGATTTTTATCCATCATCATATCATCTATGATCTTGATCCATATGATGTCTTGTGAGTAGTTCATTTAGTTCTTGAGGACATGGGAGAAGTCATGTTGTTAGTAGTGGATGTGTGTTGAGGTATTATTCAATGGTTTAATATTTAAGTTCTGGTGCTATTCTTCTAGTGGTGTCATGTGAACGTCGACTACATGATACTTCACCATTTATGGGCCTAGGGGAATGCATTGTGTATTTGTCTACTAATTGTGGGGTTGCTGGAGTGACAGAAACCTGAACACCCGTTAGGAAACCTTTGCACAAGGGAGTGTAGGATCTTAGAGTTTAAGGCTATGGTTAGGTTTATATCTTAATTGCTTTCTTGTAGTAGCGGATGCTTGCAAGGGGTTTAATCACAAGTATGTATTAGTCCAAGTGAGGTCGGTACATTAGCACAGGTTCATCCACACAACACTTATAAAATCAAAGGAGATTAATCAGCTATATGAAACGAAAGAACTTGACAGTATTCCCATGTGTCCTCGAGAATGTTTGGTCCTCATAAGTATTTCCACCGACTTGTCCTTTGCTAAGAAAGGATTGGGCCACTTGCTGCAATTATTTGCTGTCTTTATTTACTTGCACTTTATTTCCTTGCTTTATCAGAAAAACCCTAAAAATTTGTTTGTTAAGTATTTACAGAGATTTCCTCCTCCACACCACTAGTCAACACCTTCTGCTCCTCGTTGGGATCGACACTCCTATTTATCGAAAGTACTACGATACACCCCCTATACTTGTGGGTCATCAGGCCTTTTCCACAGCAGGTGCGCACTACAGAAGGGAACCGACCAGACATAACAAACAAAAAATGGGACAAAACGTGGGATGATGTAAGAATATCTGAGTTGACTTGGTCTACAATACACACCCTAAAGAAGACTATACAACTGTGGTGAGAAACTCGCGCGGAGACGTAACTCGCATCTATGCCTTCTTAGAGCATCTCCACTCACCCCCCCCAAGGACAACCTAGGCCCGTTTTCGGCTTAATTCGGCGAAATCTCCCCCAGCCACGCTCCCGAGAGCCCGAAATTCGCTGGATTGGGCCCAAAGTCCATCCGGCAAACTCAGCCCGAACTCAGTGCCTCGGTGTTCTCCTAGGGGGATGGAGTGAAAAGGTGAGCTGGCTCGGGCTATCGACGACAGAAGCCGATTTCCCTCCCTTTTATTTCCTTCCCCCACCAACTCGACGGCGAGTTCCTGCCATCTCTCAACTTCCCTCCTTTTCCCCTACCCCCCTCCTGCGCCGCCTCTCCCATATCCACCCCGCCTCCATGCCGCCGAAGAGATTTAACGGCCCAAGACCCGCTGCCGCCGCCAAGCGGAAGAAGCTGAAAAGCCGATGAAGCCTAAGGAAAACCTCGAAGGCATGAGAAATGCCGATTGGCTGAAGCTTGTGAACTGGAGGAAGGTGGAGAACGATAGTCACCGGGATATAGGGAGAATAAATTGAAGGCGAATCAGGAGGCCATGGCGCGGGCGGAGGAGGAATCCCAGGCACAGGTGTCGTCGCACACCGGCGGCATGTATGTACTGCATCACGGCGACCAGTTCTTCCCCGACGGGGTATGGGGTAGCCAGTCGAGCGCCTCCCCGGCGCACTTCACGCCGTCCCTAGCGCACTACATGTCGTCCCCGTAGACCATGTTCTAGGAAGATGGCACACACGCCATGCCGCTCACAAGGTTCTGACCGCCGGAGAACGAGGGCGACAAGCTGGCAGCTTCAACCCCAATACTGTCTTTCCCGAGATGTCCCCTGCCCTTCGTCGCACACCTCTACACCCTTTCGGCGTTAGTTCCACTAGTGCGGACAGCCTTTTTGACGGAATGTCGGGCGAATCTGTCACGGATGACATGATAATGTCCGGTTCGGCCGCCGCAACTATTGCTCCGAGAGCAGCCTCGACACGCAAGAAGAGTCCGATGCCAGCCTGGAGGAGGTTTCGACGAGCTGTAAAAGGAGGAAGAAGAAGAAGGGCGCGTCGACTACGGTAGACGAAGCCCGCATCAAGTAAGCTTTGAGGGAGGATGAGTGCCTCACCAAAGCATGGAAGACCGTATCCATCGACACGATCATCAGCGCAAACCAAAACTCTGACACCTATTGGAAACGGATCAAGTTTGCCTTTGATGAACACAAACGGTGTGATCCTCAAATCAATAAGATTCATATGGAGCGCGGAGAGAAGGCCATGTCCACCTATTGGGGACTCATCCAACAAGCATGCAGCAAATGGCATGGCGTACAACAAGAGACCGAGGATCACCTGGAGAGCGGCACCAATTTCAAACACAAGGTAAACTACCCGCTTGTCGCCTACTTTTGCCCAAGATTGGCACAACCTACGCCAAACATCGCCGCTCTATTCGCAGATGAACCGCGCCTTCAACCTCTACCGGGACGACAACAATGGCCAGGACTTCAAGTTCCTCCACATCTACTCGCGGATCTCGGGGTGCCCGAAGTGGAGGGATTTGCGCATGTCTCTCGCTAGAGGAAAGGACATCGTGTACAAGCCATACTATAACACCCCGTCCACTGGGCTCGGGGGGTGTCACTCCTGGCAGCTTAATAGGATATCTAGACTGACCCCACAGACCAACATTAGTATTTTCTACGCACTTTGTCATCACTCATGCGCACCCGGTACCCACTTCCCGGTCGGTCACCCATAATATAATTCCTCTAGGCTAAGCACGCTTAACCTTAGAGTTCTTTTTGAATGAGCTTCCAAAAGAAGTTGCAACTTGTTGGTACGAGTATCCTATCAATCCTATTAAGTCATGTGCTAGGATCTCACATACACCCACCCTTTAGAAGATCGATGCCCTCATCGATCAAGCACACCCCAGAAATGTTCCCTCTTGGCACGCGTCTATGCGTACAGTGCCGACACATGTGCCATGCCGTGTCCACTCCGGGCCACACGCGCCATGATCCACATGTTCCGCCACTGACCCGCACATACCTGTTTAACCACGAGGATTGGCTCTGATACCACTTGTAACACCCGTCTACTGGGCCCAGGGGTGTCACTCCTGGTAGCTTAATAAGATATCTAGACTGGCCCCACGGATCAACACTAGTCTTTTCTGCGCACTTTTTCCTCACTCATGCGCGCCCGGTACCCACTTCTCGGTCGGTCACCCATCCTAGAATTGCTCTAGCCCAAGCACGCTTAACCTTGGAGTTCTTTTCGAATGAGCTTCTGGAAAAGAAGTAGCAACTTGTTGGTATGAGTATCCTATCAATCCTATTAAGTCATGTGCTTGGATATCACACATACGATCCGGCACCGTCGGCGTCCGAAGATCGGCCTGAGCTCGGCCAAAGGAAGGCCAAGGGTCCGCCCGCTGAAAATCTCCAAGCTTCGATCGAGAAGTGCATGTCAGACGCCAAGAAGCACGCTGCGCAGCGGGACAAGAAGTTCGATGAGAGGTGGAGGGTGATGTTGCAGAACCAAGGTGTCAAGATCAACCTCCTCAATACCAACGTCGCGGCGAATAAGAGGAACACTGATCTGTTCATGATGGGGCCGAACACGACGGTGATGGACGACCAAGTCAAAGCGTGGTACATGGACGAGTGCAACGCTATCCTGATCGGCCTACAGGCGCCATCCACCGCATTGCACTTACCCTGATCTATGTCTTTTATTGACTTGTAGATTCTCCAAATAGATGGAAGTTCTCAACCCACTACGTCAAGATGTAAAATTCTACCCCCTCCGTCCTAAAACCTGAAATAAGTAACTTGTATTTGTTTAGATTCATATATATATATATACTAAAACAGTCTAGAATCTAGGCAAATCCATGTTACGGTGGGAGTATATATTTCAGTTGAAAAGGGTGCAAAAATTCCATATGACCCTAGCACTACTAGGAAAACAACATTTAGTGGCGCACCTGAAAACATCATCTGTGGCGCACTAGCAGTGCGCTACGTGCCTTGCGCTACGGCTATCTCTCAGCCGTGGCGCACTGCCTAGTGCGCCACGGTTGTGTCGAGATAGGCGTAGCGCACCTGCTAGTGCGCCACGGCTATGTGGGCAGGTGCGCGACGCGTAGGATCTTCTGTGGCGCACTACCCAGTGCGCACTAAGCTTCTATAGTGCGCTTTAGGTGTAGTGCGCCACAGAAGGTAGATCATGTGCGCCACAGGTGTATTTTTTTTTAATTTCCGAGCCAGATTATATACAATACAAATTATATACAATATTACAGCAGATATATACACACAGATACAAGATATATAATTATATATATAAATACATAATATGAAAAACAAGATTGAAACAAATACATATAGATAAGTCTCATACATGAATACATAGTATAAGTTACATTGTTTCGATCAAGTTATAAAGTAGTAGTTGGTGACATGCGAATACATGTGTCGATCGAACAAGTTAGAGCTCGGAAGCTCGCCTAGACATCTAAACTAGCTAGACACAAACGCGGGATAAACAACCAAAGAAGATAAGCATGATCACCGCCGCGACGAAGGTGTAGGTCTTCATTCAGTCCCTTGTCGTCCTAACTCCCGCTAGATAGCGCGTGTATCTAGCTTCCGCCTCCGCCATAGTGTTGTACCCTTTGTAGCTATTGCCGCTGAAACGGTGCACCTGTCTCCGGCAGTCTTCCCAATCATCGTAGACTCCGGAAACCCGTCCCTTGTACACGACGTACCACGTCATCTACAAGTTGACAATAATAATTAACCGGTGATTGAAAAAAACATGTATAATTAAAGTCGCATATGAATATACACTTATAAAAAGTACTCCTAAATCTAAAAGAGCAAACTCAAAAGGCATGTCTCATATATAACTAGGTTGTTGGACACAGGAATATGCTACGATGGAACTGTACGCCAAGTAGGATGCACAACTCCTGGACTTGTGCATAGCACAAGGCGTACAATCCCATCGTAGAACATTCACATATATAGTGTACCACGACATTTTAATCATCGGAATTATTCTTGAAAAAGACCAAAGTAGCTCGAAAAGAATGCCTCATATATAACTAGCTAGGTCGTTGGACACAGGAATATGCTACGACGAAACAGTTAGCCAAGTAGGATGCACAAGACTTAGACTTGTGGATATCACAAGGCTAACTATCCTGTTGTAGCACATTCACATATATATTGTGCCACGTACGATATTTCAATCATCGGCATTATTCTCGAAAAAGACCAAAGTAAATCAAAAAATGCCTTATATATAACTAGCTATGTCGTTGGACACAGGAATATGCTATGATGGAACGGTTAGCCAAGTAGGATGCACAATTCCTGGACTTGTGCATATCACAAGGCTAACCATCCCGTCGTAGCACATTCATATATATATTGTGCCACGACATTTCAATCATCGGCATTATTCTCGAAAAAGACAAAAATAACTCGAAAAGAATGCCTCATATATATACATAGGTCTCGTTGGACACATGAACATGCTACGATGAAACGGTGAGCCAAGTAGGATGCACAAGACCTGAACTTGTGCATATCACAAGGCTCACAATCCCATCGTAGCATATTCACATATATAGTGTGCCACGATATTTCAATCATCGGCATTATTCTCGAAAAAAGAGTAAGGAAAAAAAGAAGGACCAAAATGAGCAAAGAACCAAAGAGTAAGCAAAAAAACCAAGCATTGATTTATATATAATAATAATAATAAGCAAAAGAAATAAGCGATGATTCATAAACCTAATAAGATAAGTATAGTATCATGTACACTTGTCCATCATCTATAATTTGTCTTCTGGCCACACACACACACACACACAACTAGGCCAACATCAAGCCTTCTGGCTCGGCTTAGGGAACAGGAGGACACCTTGTCTTGTCATGAACTTCCTATAGTCACCCTGCATATCTAGGCGATCTTCTATGTCACGGTTATTTGGGATATTTCCTCCGTAGAAGATCCCCCCCCCCCCCGAAGTCATGACATCACTTAAGATGATTGCCCCAAACTGCTGCTGGATGCGATACATCTCTTGTCTAATATCTGAATCATTGATCTTGGCCTTTGCTTCGGCCCACTGTTTGAGATGATCTGGCAGCGTAGAATTCTGCTGGTCAAGAAGGAGGGCAGTAATATTCGTTCTTCTTGAACTTTTTACCCTTCCGACGACCTTGTGTCGTCTCCGACTCATGATCATCGTCATCTTCCTGATCATCAGGAGTAGTGCGTCCTCCGTGAAGCTCCTTCCGGATACCCAAGCATATCAGGTCGTGCCTTGCTTTCGGACCATCTTCCCTATCCGGCATGTTGATTATGGTGGCGACCGGACTCTCGCACCGTTTTTCGTGATATGCATGATGTCGAGGCTATGAGGCGTCGGAGAAACTTCTAGTATGGCAACTCCTTAAAAGCAGACCTCGTTTTCCATACCTTCATCGGCTTGTCTTGTTCTGCCTCTTTTCGCTTCTTTCGTGCTTAGGACAATCTTTTCAGTTTTTCAAGAACTCTTCCACTTCTTCGCTGCTCCCTCTCAGGATTCCTCGGGTCTCGGTTGCCATCGAACAGGTCTCCACGTTTTCTCCATGGATCATTCTTGCCGAGCCACCTCCGGTGCGCCATGAAGACAGTTTTCGATGACCACGGATCTTTCTCTAGTTGGAGATAGCTTGTGTTATCCATGCACCTAACGCATCGCGAATCCTTGGATAACCTGCCCGAGATATACCGCAACTGGATAGTCTTGCACCGTAGTGACCAACGGCTCTCATAGTGAAATAATCTTGTGCGATGGCGTCGTAAGTATTGGCTCCAGATTCCCATAACGTGGCTAGCTCCTCTTTCAACAGCCCGAGATACGATTGATGTCGGTGCAGGTTGTTTCGCCCTTAAATTAGCATACTCATTTGTATGTACTTCTTCTTCATGCACAACCATGGAGGAGGTTGTACATCCATACAAACACGGGCCAAGCGTCTTTGCGTGCTGCTACCGAACTGATTGAATCCATCGGTGCTCGCACCAAGCCTGATGTTCCTCGAATCTCCACCGAATTCTGGGAATTCGAGGTCCAATGCTTTCCACTGGCTAGCATCTGAAGGGTGCGTCAGCAGCTCATCCTTTTCGGGTTCATCATCATCATCTCCTGACTTCTTCCTTTCCGCATGCCATCGAATGAGCTTCGCTTCCTTAAGGTCCGCGAAATAGCGCTGCAGACGAGGAGTGATAGGAAAGTACCATACCACTTTTCGAGGTGCTTTCTTACCTTTCTTGTATCGACTCACGCCGCACACCGGACATGTGGTTTTCTCCGCGTCCTCGCCCCGATAAATGATGCAATCGTTGATGCATACGTGATATCTAACATGCGGTAGATCGAGAGGACAGACGATTTTCTTGGCGTCCTCGATACTAGTTGGACATGTGTTCCCCTCCGGGAGACGATCGTGCCATAATGCCATCATATCGTCGAAGCTTGCGTCGCTCAATTTGTGTTTTTCCTTCATCTCCATAGCCTTGAGAGTTACATTCAACCGGGTATCATCGGTCCTGCATCCTTCATACAATGGAGTAACCGCGTCTTTCTCAAGTTGCGCAAGCTTGGCTTTCTCTCTAGCGGCAGCCACAGCGTTACTAAATGCGCTTGAGAAGCATCTCTTGCACATAAGGGTCCCGCACCCAGCCTGACGTTGTTCCATCGTCGTCTGCTCCTCCGGCATCTAGATCATCATCATCCTGGTCTGCTTCCGTACCTTCACCATCTCCAGGAGACTCTTCATCATCTCGCCCGTTCTCGCCGTGATAATGATCATCGTCATGTTGGCCACCTTCACCGTCTCCATCGTCTTCGTCATCGCTTATCCAACGAGTGTATCCATCCATGAAACCATGGCGGGCGAGTGCGCTTGATTCACGGAATCTGGTCGATCACCCAGTTGAGTTTGCATATTCTGCACGGACATCTTATATCTGTCTTGTTATTTCGTATCATGTCGGCCGTCGCACATTTCAAAAATCTAGCCACAATGCCTTCGCTTATTATGCGGACCATTTTTGCCTACACGGTGTACACGGTACAATTAGAAGTCTACTAGAACCACATAATGAATGCATGCATGCAATGGTCGATAGAAAATTTTGGCATGACCTATTCTAAAATTAGGACCTTTGCGAAATGCCAAAGTCTTGCCAAAATGAAAATGAATCAACATTTTGGCAAAACAAATGGCAACTTGTTCACATACAAACACAAGAGAGAGAGACCGATCCATACACACATGAACATATCATTATCATCTCCATACACACATGCATGATCATCATCGATACTCTCCATATACACGCACATATGACCATCGATCGATCCTCTCCATACACACATCATGAGCATCGATCATCTACATACATATGAGCATATCATCCATATACACATGAACACATCCTTACATGGACAACTTACCGAGATGAGAGACCGATCGCGAGAAAGATGGAAAGGAGAGGTGCGCGCGTCGACCGGAGAAGGGCCGGAGACCTTCCTCTATTACTTATGTAACATCCAAGGCAAGTTCTACATGCTAAAAATGGTGAATGGGTAGAGAAATTGAGGTGGGAAGGAGAAGATCCTGACTAAATCTAAGGAGGAAGAAGAAGGGGAAAGTGAAGTGTGGGGTGGTGGATGTGGTCACACATGTGCACATAAAGTGCTGTCAAAAAATCGACACATCCGTGGCGCACTCTGCCCTAGTGCGCCACAGGGAGTAGGAACATCCGTGGCGCACCATGTGGCGCACTAGGGCAGAGTGCGTCACAGATGTGTCTGGCCGTTTCACAGCAGAGGGGGGCATGCGCTTAGGCGTAGCGCACCCCCTCCATGTGCGCCACGGTTGACACTAACAACCGTAGCGCACCAGCCCTATGTGCGCTACAGATGTTTGGCGTGCGGCCAACAGGGCCCTGACCCACACATATCTGTGGCGCACTATAGTCATGTGCGCTACGGTTGTTCTAGTTACTAGTAGGGCACTGTCCATAAGTGAGTCACGTCTGTTTTAGCCGTGAGGCACTTCAACCATGTAAGCCACGGATGTGCTGATTACCTATAGCCATTTTCCTAGTAGTGTAGTATAGACCACGTACATGTTTCTTTCATTGGAGCAAAGTGATATACTTTCGTCATATAGCCGCAAGTGATGAGATGACAAAGGAACGTGCACTCCTCTTCTGCTGGCTGTACTAATAAATCGGTGTTGTAGTGGTGGAGGGATTCTGTGGTTAAAACTTGTGAAGGCAAAGTTTGAATAATTTTAAAAACTGATACGTTAACAGACTGCTTAGTGCTGTGGATTAATTACATAATTTTTTTTTCGAGAATTACGGGAGGGATTTCGATCCCCATCGCTATAATTCCACAATTAATCGAGTTGCTTGCGTGTACACGTAACAGAGAGTTAATCGCCTCATGCATTGTCTGTCGCCTGTCCATGCATATCCTCGCCTGTTACCGCACTGAGTTACGTACACATGGGCGCAGCAGATTCCAGGTCGATCGATCGCGGCATGCATGCAGTCAGCTAGTCCAGAGCCCAGACGAGGTTAATTTCAGCAGCAGATACACATGCATGCGGCTAGAGCTATACTATTAGACCATCTCCACTCGGGGCCATAAAGACCCCCAAAGGGCTATCCGGGTACCGGCCAGCCGGCTCCCAATTCTTATTCCGCGCTAACGCGCCATATTGTTGTGGCTGATGCCCTTAGGCCGAATTATTCAATCCAAGGAAGACAACTAAGAGCGTCGGATGGAGCCGAAAATGGCATGAGCCAGCCTTGTCAGCGGCACGCATAGGAAATCTTGACTTTCCTCCGTGTGACGGTCACCGCGCAGCCGTTGCCACCGCTCCCCATCGACGACCGGATCCGGCCGCCAGTAGAAAACTCATACATCCGCCAGTATACTTTCCTGCCTACCGTGCCACCATATTTCGTCGTTGTTCGGCCTCCCTGGTATCTCCAAGCCCTCCCCGCAGTCGTCCTACCCACAAGGCATTCGGCGGTTTGCTAAGGCGATGGCTTCGGACGAGGAAGAGGTGCTTGCCGCTCTGATGGACGATGAAGTCATTGTTGTTGCTGGCGCGAAAGACGCCTTCAGCGATGATGATCATCTGATGATCCTCACTGCCTTCCTGGGCATGATCGCCGATGATGAAAAGACATCTGCTGGAGGTTCGAAGCCAGGGCGACGCAAGAGCAAGCCGTGGAAAGGCGATTGCATGATGTATGCTAAATGCTTTGCCGACAACCCATTGCACGTCGATGTGATATTTCGGCGTCGTTTCAAAATGAGCAGAAAACTCTTCCTAAAGATTGTCGAGAATTTGAGGGCTACTTCAAACAGAAGAGAGACGCCCTCAGCTTGTTTGGTTTCTACATAATTCAGAAATGCATAGTTGCCCTCCGGATGCTTGCATATGGAATTTCTAAAGATACACAAGGCGACTACCTGCGCATGGCCGAGCCCACAACCATCAATTGCATGTACAGGTTTTGCAGATCAATTGTGGTAGTGTTCGGGAAGAAGTATCTAAGAACACCCAATGTAGAAGACAAAGCTCGGATCCTGGCACAAAATGGAGAAATAGGATTTTTAGGATGCTTGGAAGCATCGACTGTATGCACTAGGTATGGAAGAACTGCCCATTTGCACACCAAGGCATATACAAAGGTCACAAGGGATTATATAGTGTGGTACTTGAGGCTATTGCAGATCAGGATCTATGAATTTAGCATGCTTTCTTCGGTATGGAGGGATCACACAATCACATCAATGTGCTACAGTGCTCAAATGTGTTTGCCAAGATCGTTGAAGGCACATAGCTCCTCCGGTGGACTTTGAGATCAATGGCCACAACACTACGACAAAGGATACTATCTGGCAGATGGCATCTATCCTAGATGGTCAATATTTATGAAGAAAATCTCCTGGGCCTTGAAGGAAAGAAAGCTTGGTTTGGGACACAGCCGGAGGCTTGCATGAAGGATGTGAAGCGGGCATTCGGTGTGATATAAGCTCGATTATCCATTTTCGATACCCTGCTCTTACCTGGTCATGTGGGAGGTCATGACTTCCTGCGTGATCTTGCACAACATGATCATTCGGAGCGAGCTGGAGACTCCAGAATCGTATTATCGTCAGGGTCCTCTTGCAGATATTAATCACCAGGTGCCACCTGCGTTTGTTTCTTTTCTTGCCACACGACAAGAAGCTCGAGACACAAAAAACATCATCAACTGCAAGATGATCTGTTAGATCATTTATGGAGGATCAAAGGAGCCACCCAGTTTATTTATTTGTTTGCCATTGTGATTTAAATTGTTAATTTATTTGTTTACTATATTGAACTTGTTGAATTATTTGTTTGATTTTATGAACTTGTAATAAATCAATGTGTTAAATTATGTTTTATTTGTTTCATTTGTTATTTTGAATTCAATTATATCAAAAATAGTGTAGGGGTGAACTGTGGACGCCGTCGTCTCCCCGAAGACAACACCCACGCCGGCGCACCCATGGATCATCAATCCACGCCCTGGATGGATGCATGGGTAGATTATTGCACGATGGCGCCGCGGGCTGTGGCTATACGTACACGCCGGGAGCCCCACGGCCACGGTACTTACATATGCTACTATCCTGCTCGGCCGCGCGCGCGGCTGCTGTTAAAAGGGGGAAAACATCTCTCAGGCTCACACAATAAAAGCGTGGTATCCCACCGTGGTTCCTCCGACTGTTCCGTTTGGATTTCAACTGTTCTCTCTCTCCAATGAGGCGATGACGCCGTGTGCGTGGGCTAGGCTGTGCCCTGTGGTGGGATGCATGCATCGACCTATAGCATCTTCATTTCATGCACAGTTTTTCGTACGTACGTCGTCTCTCCACATCGATCCTAGCTGTTGGCGTCGCATGGCGTTCGCTCGCTCGATCGTCTCGCGCGCGTCCTCACATGACAAAAAAATCGGTCCCCATGGATGGATGGATAGATAGTTGAGACCTACTAGCTTCTTCTCATTTTGTCTCTCTCCATCCGCTTCCATGCATGCGTCGGATCCACCACCAGCTCTACCACACTCAATCAGACTCCACATCATCAAATCATGATCTCCAAATCAATCATGATCTCCAAATCAATCAGACTCCACATCATCAAAGTTACCAAAGTTATTAGGTCTAAATAATGTGGCAACTGCAATCGAGTATTACACAATTCATTTCGTTAAACAATTAGTCTTGATGAAAATCCCAGACATGCATGTTTCAGATAGTACCCATATTGGTTAATCACCAAAGTTAGAATTCGGTAACGCTAGCTGTACAGAACAAATTAAACTAGTGTCTTCGATCTCTTCATGTTTACTCTACTATTAGTTAATTCATTTTTGTTGGCTTGCTTATATCTGGCAGGTCATACATATGTACTCCACGCAACACACGTACTACACTGTTTCCATGCCGAGAGAATCTTGACAGTGATCCAACGTCCCATCGAATTGAATGGCATGCTGTCTAGCTACCTATAGCTAGCTCCATCCATCCTCCCGGCCGGCCCCTGTCTCGTACCAATATTTTTTCAATATATATATGTATGTCCGCAGGATACATAGGGATGGAGAGGCACACTGCACGTACGTACGTACGTGCATGCGCAGTAACGTACAGTACAGTACACAGTGTCTTTATTGTTGCTCTTGTGTGTAGAGGCTTTGGCGGGCAGCGGCGCATGGCACGGCGTGGCCTCTTTTGTTCAAGCAGGAGCAGGACCCAGGAAAAGAATATAGCGCCAACGAACGACTACACATACACACACCCTGCAGCAGTGCTCCGACTCTTTTGGCATCTTCAAGGCACGGACGTATGCTTTGACCCTGCATGCCCATACATACGGGCCGGCCGTGTCCCTGCTGCGTCGAGCTAATAAAGAGGGGATGGGGAAAGGAAAACGATCGATAATGTTGACGATGCATGCCTGCGACCTGCGTGCGTGCGTGCGTGTGCATGCCCTTGTACGTGTCAAGTGTGTATGTTTCATGCGACTGGGATGGGATGGGAGAGTGTGTGTGTGTTAGTGTGTACAAAAAGGAGAATGTGCCCATGTTGCGCAGTATTCTCCAAGCGGAAATTTCCAGAAACCGCCTCTATGTGAACCTCAACCTGTTTATTGAAACGTAGCGAAACAAATATATTTTTCTAAATTTCAGCTATAACAAGAGATAATCACGTACGAAAGCATAGGGTAAATACTTACTCATGCAGAATTTTATAGAAAAAGATTGCACGTTCGTGAACAGTGTGAAACAAAAAAAAAATCACACACGTCACGAATGGTAACACCTGTTATGAAAATTTACATGGTAAGTTTAATTACACACTATGTTCTTTGAGATTTCCCCCCTAAGCTTCTTATGAGCTAACACTTGTTATGAAAATTTGCATGGTAAGTTTAAATACAATGCTTTTTGGATAACTTTATCAATAAAGTTGTGCTAAGCTATAAAAAGTGGTTCGCGTGCTACTGGGTTCTTTGATAGTACTTCTCCTCTGAGCTTCTTATGAGCAATCCTATCCGGTGTTTAATTTAGTTCTTTGAAGAAATGTTGTAGGGGAAGCCCCTATAACGGTATGTTTGTTGAAATAGTAAGACATCAAATCTATGTACATCGGGAACTGAACCTGAGTGGCTAAATAGCATATCCACTTGCCTAACCAAATGAGTAGGCTCACTTCTGGGTGTGTAATTCAGTGCCACTTATGGCCATACACCTCTCCACTAGACAGGCTCATGCGAAGAAGTTTATGAAAATAAAAGAACTTCATCAGTGTGTGCGCGCGTGCAAGAAATTGACCCTAGCGGCTTTTTGAACATAATTGATTTTTACTGTATACCTCTCTCAAATCATGAAACCGCTTTCATCGTCTAGGAGACGGAAAGTGAAAATTGGGTGAACTCAATTATGCAATGTGACCACGATAAATGAAGATAATGATACCAAATACAATCATTGAGTCATGTACATGGACATGTATAGTTGCAATTTATGGATCATGGAACCCACCAACCTTCCTAGTTATATCCCTGACCAACCTTGTTCATATTTTATGGATTTGAATAGAGACGCACCACTTGATCATCAACTCTGAGGGGCTAGGTCCTGCTCTCATCCTAATCTCACTCAGGCCTCCCAGCTACCACTACTAGGTTAAATTTAGGATCGAGGATTCATTGAAACATTTTAGTTTAAAGGGTGAGAAGGAGGAGGGGCAGTAGAGCCACACCACTTTAACATCAACAACTGGATCACATGAGGATCACATTGATGATGAGCGACATGTTGTTAGGTGAACTAGCTACATAGCCATGGTCATCAGATGAGGATAAACACATGATACTTGATGGTGATCAAATGTTTCCTCTTGATACTTGACCCGAAAGTGGGGAAGGAGGCATCAAGGGGGCTTGAGGGATCGGCGCATGCTGTTAGGCAAACTGGGTAGATAGCCATGGTCACTAGAGGCGGGGATAAACACATGATACTTGACAGTGAGCGATGGTTTCCTCTTGATGACTAAGGAGGCAAAAAAAGGTCATCCGGAAGTGGGAAAGGAGACATCAAGGGGGCTCGATGGATGGCCTAGTAAGTGTCATTTGGGAAAAGATAATGTTGGCGGATTACAATACATGACGACCGTGGCATTTTTCCTTGCTTCTATATTTGTTGCATAAAAAAAATCTATGGTTTCGTCTTGATGAACACGGAGAAGAAAGTAGTTACCCGGAGGTGGACAAAGGGGGACCCAATAGGCGGTATATAGTGGCAAGGACAATGGATCGAGGCCGAAGCATGGCGTAGTATGCGTGGACCAAGGGAGGTGTCAATGTTAGGTCTAGGACTGATTCCAGTTGAGGTACTGTGTCTTGTTTTTGGTGTTGTGTGTATAGTCGTAGACTACTTATTTAAGCGATTTTATTTAGAATTTTAGGGCATGTTTGATTCGTAGGATAGAAAAACGTAGGAATATGAAAAATGTAGGATTGCAATGTCAATGCCCACTCCAATGCTACAGGAATTTCTATGAACCAAAGTTTGTTTGACTCCACCACAGGAAAACAAAGGATTCTGAAAAAGAGATAGGAGTGCATGTTTGATTTCCTACGAAATCTAGTGCAAAGGAATCCTTAGGAAAACATCCTACGGTAATCCATCCTATAAATCAAATGACCATCGTAGGAAAAATTTCCATAGAATTTAATTCTACAAATTTTCTATGCAAATCCTTTAAATCAATCAGACCTTTATCGAAAAATGTGCTCTTTATTTTTCCTAGCAGTGCCATTGTGATATTGCTAGGTGTAAAAAAAGGTACTACTACCAAAGATTTGCTTATGCATGTAAAATGAAAGCGGATTTTTTTTGGTGTTGTGTTTGTAGTCATTGTTTACTTAAGTGGTTCTTTTTATATATTTTTTTGTTAGTGTTGCGCATGCACTCTTTATTTTTCCTAGCATTGCTATTCTGTCGATGAGGCTTGGATGTTGTTTGGTGTCAAAAAGCTACTACTCCCCAAAGATCACTTATGCATGTACTACTAAACTGAAAGACGAATTCTTTGTTTGATGCACCGGTGAGGGAAGATGAAGAAGCAGCAGTAGTCTTTATTCAGCTGGGAGCAGAGGCAGAGTGATGCTCCCCGGAAAGCTGGGTCGCGTGGCTGCAAGCTTAACGAACCAATAATACGGGGCAGCGATCGCAGGCAGCATGCAGGTGCAGGTGCAGCAGAGACTCCTGGCCTCGATGCCCAGCCTGGGAGGCAGGCCTGACTGCCAGGGAGTAGTAGGAGGTGTCACATCAAGACGGGTCATGACTTTACGCTTCCTTTTTTCCCCTCCCCCGCCCGCGCGCTCTCGACTGCTGCTGCCTAGCTAGCCGCTTTGATCATGCGGTGCCTCCTCGTCTCCTCCTGGCTCCTGCCCTTTTTTCATCTCCCCTTTGCGTGCGTGTCACCGCCACTGACGACGCTGTGCTAGCTAGATACCTTTTCCGTTGTAGTAGTACGTAGTAGGATTCGTGGCGTAGGAGGAGGAGGAGTACTGTGGGGAGGTCTTAAGGACCAACGACGACACAGCTAGATGGCTTATTGGCTAGCAATGCAAGCTGGTAGTAGGAGCACATAATGCATGGAAGGGCAAATCGATTCATGCCGAAGATGGTTCAGCTGGATGTAACTTGAATCAAGCAGCAGGCAGGCTCTCCCAAGTAGTACTACGTGGTAGTACACCGGTGACCAGTGCATGCATCATGCATGGCGTGTGCACCGGTGAGCGATCGAATGAAGAAGGGCGTGGTGAGAGGGAACAAGCTGCTAGCTAGGGAAGGAATCGGCTCACGCGTGCGCCCCTAGCGTTAGCGTAGGTGCTCTTCTTGCCTCCTTTGGCTCTTGTATGTGGCCAGCTAGTACAGTAGTAGATAATCTACTCGTCGTTGGTTTCGCTGAAAAGAAGTACTTTCTCTGATCCATATTAGTTATTTAGATTTATCTAGATAGGATAAGTCAACTACCAGACCCTTTTTGCCGGACGAACTTCGATGCCAGGTGCTGTACAAATCTGGCGGTCTCGAGCCCCTGCTAGATACAAGGTGACACTTTGGTTAGTCGTGAGGAACAGATGCTAAACCGCCGATAGGCTGAGCCGGCGTGGCCTTCAACATCCGGCGGTCTACCCCTTCTGTGACCAATGTGAAAAGACCATCGATCATATTTTCATGGGATGCGTCCTAACCCGCGAAATTTGGGCAGCCTGCCTAGGCTGGTGGAACAAGAGGCATTGGATGCCAGAGCATGACTCTCAGTTTGTTGCTTGGCTCCAAGATAGACGGGGTAGCAAGGGCCACGAGCACGACCTCTGGACAGGAATCTCTTTGGTTTGTTGGACGGTATGGCTCAACCGAAACGACGTGGTTTTGATGGGGCTGCTCCTTCTTCCGGAGAGGTCATCCGGAAAATCACCCTACTACCGTGGATTTAGGCGGGATCCCAACTGACACCCTAGACGGTAGTACATTTTTAGTTCATTTTTAGTTCATTTTTACACTAAATTTTAAAAAATAAACTAGAAGTGGGATTTAGGCGGGATCCCAACTGACACCCTAGACGGTAGTACATGCTCGTGCGTCCGCTCGCACATTGAGGTTCTGCTGTTGTGCGTTGTGGATTAAATCGAACGAGAAGGAGGAATGCGGGGGTTCGTCCGTCCGGTGGTGCAGCAGTTTTTTTTTTCTCTTTCTTTCTTGACTTTTTTTTTGAAACATTCTCTTTCTTGATTGATGATTGAGGGGATTACGGTTTACGGATTTACAGCGCAGCAGCAGCCAGCCGGAGACCTCAGCTCGGCCCATAGCGGTCTACCCTGAACTCACTCCACCCACCTAAGCTGGGTTATTGCTTTTCGGACCGCAACTGACCACCGATACACGTGGCCCACAAAGACCTGCTAGTTTTCTTACGGAGATGCAGAAGTGGGAAATTAGGATATTATTTTTAGACTACTAGACTAATTTAAAACTAAAAGTGGGTCAAGTGGGATGAGCTAGATTTGATATATCCCGCTTATCCCACTTATCCCACCTAAATTAAAGTTAGTCTAGTAGTCTAAAAATTATATTCCACTTGTTCCAATTGTCTGACTTCTGCATTGTAAAATTGTAAGATACTATTGCAGCCTGTTTCGTTTGATGGCATAGAGATTGAAGTCTATTCCGCTCGAGGGAGGCCATAAGGCACGTTGGTTAGGAAAGAACGCCTGCAGCAAGATCTGTATGGGCCAGACCAAAAACAAGTCGCGACCAGTAGCTCCCAGGTTCGCTCATCTTCTCTGGAAATACTAATTGACGCCCGCTGCGGCGCGGGCGGTTTGCGCAGCACAGGGGCTCTCTCCTGTTTGGCCAGCCCATTTACGCGCTATGATATCTTTTTTCTTTTTGATTTTTAATCGATTTTTTTATTCTTTTTTTCGAAAAATGTATATGATTTTTCAAAGTTTCTTTACAGTATATGATTTCTGAAAATGTGTTCACGATTTTTGAAATTTGGTTCATGATTTTATTTAAAATGGTTCATGATTTTATTGGAATTTGTTCATGATTTTCCAAATAATGTTCATGTTTTCAAAAAATATTTCTTAAAGAAAAAGGAAAAAAATAGATCTAAAATTTATTCATATTTAAAATTCGTTCAAATTTGAAAAAATTGAAGAAGGAAAAAGAGAAAGGAAGAAGCATCTACTAGCAGATGAGAAGCATTTGAAAGCTAATGGGTCAACCCATCTACCGCACTCTTCAGGCAGCTAGTGCCGCTTCAAGCGGTATTTAGCAGCTCCTCGTCTTCTTGCCTTAGGTAGGAAATGCTATAAACATATCAGGTTGGCGCATACAGCGCGTTGCACATTGACGCGCGGTATGGGTCGACCTAGTCGGCGACTGCTTCTTCTATTTTCTATTTCTTCTTCCTTTACTTTTTCTTTTTGATTTTCTTTTTGTTTTCTTTTTACAGTTAGCTTTTACAATTTTCTTTCATCTTTTTAAAGTTTATTTTAATTGAAAATATTTTTTTGAAAAACTTTTAGATTCAAATTTGTTTAGATTTGAAAAAAATTAAATAGGATTTTTTCAAATTTAAGTTTGTTTAAATTGAAAATTGCTTAAATTTTTAAAAATCAAATAAAAAGATGTTTAGATTTTGATTATTTGTTTATAAAAATATTCTGATCTCATAGATGTTCAGATTTTGAAAAAATGGAAAAACATTTAGATTTTGAATTTTCTCAAAAATTGTGAAAAAGAAGACATTATTTTATAACTAATAAATCAGATGAATTAGGATAAAACCAACATGGATCAACAAATCATAGAAAGCCCGAAAAACCAGTTGAAAATCCTAACAACCAAGACAAAAACTGGTCAACATATAGATGGGCCAAATGCATCTATACGCTGACCAGATCAATGTATAGGAGCACCCAGGTTCCCTTCTTTGCTGCACTGTGTTTATTTTATGTTGTTTTTTTTTGCGAAATTCCATCGATCTATTAATAATCATCAACATCAGTACAAAGAGTTCTAAAAGTAATAAAAATTACAAATAGGTCAATGGACCACCTAGTGACGACTACAAACACTAGCACGAGCCAAATGCGTCTCGCCGTCCTCGCCCCTCCATCACCGGAGCCGGGCAAACCTTGTCGTAGTAGAGCTTGTTGTAGTAGACAGACGAGAAGTCGTCGTGCTAAGGTCCCAAAGGACCAGCGCACCAGAGCAGCAACCATCGCCAAAGATAACCAACGTAGATCGGAAGAGACTGACCTCAAAACACACCAACGAAAAATGATTAGATCCTAAGGAATCTGTCGAACACACGACTCCACACGCCCTCCGTCGATGCTAGACGCACCACTGGAGCGAGGATTGGACGGGGGTACCTTATTCTAACTTCAGGACATAGTCGCCGCCTCAACATCCTAAAAAATACACTAAAAATAGTCTAAACAAAACACTGAGACCTCCCGCCGACGAGGGGCCGTGGTCCGCCACGCCTCCAAGGCCTTAAGGCCGCCGGAGACGGGACGAACCGGTGGTGTCACCGGCGGAGGGAAGAAACCCTAGATGGGTTTTGCCGCCGCCTCTTGGGAGAGCTCTCTAGTCCCGTACCGGTTGATTTTGAGATATTATTTAAAACTGTTTAGATTTAAAAAAGTTTAGATCTGATAATTTTTCAATTCAAAACATATTTAGATATAAAGTTGTTCAAATTTGAAAATTGGTATTGAAATTAATTATATTTAAAACTATTTCAGATTACTTAAAAAGGAAAAGATAAATAAACATGAAAACAGGAAAACAGAAAAAAGAAAAAAGAAAAATGAAAATATGGACCGAAAAGGTTTGAAACCTTCCTAAAACCGGAAAAATCTTATGCACTGAATCGTTAGCGATATGGAGAATGTGTGTTGGGTCTTATAGGAATTTTTCCCTTTGTTCGTTCAATAAAGTAAGTTCTTTTAGATATCCTAAAATGGACTAGATATATGCCTAAATGAGTGAACCTACACAGTAAAACACGTCAACATACATTTTTTTACAAAATAACTAGAATGTCTTAGATTGGGATTAGTGCTTTAGATGTAATAATAATGATGATGATTATATACAACAGTTGTGAACTTTGATTATAATAATTAAAGAAAACATCACATAGAGGTGTAGTAAAGATGAACTAATCATGATGTTTCTAGTCTAGCCTTTGTACTAGCTCATGTGTTGAGTGATCATCAAGTTTCATGATCATGATATAGAGTACGCCATCAACAATGAGAGTATATATTTACACCACCAACAATGAGAGTATATATTGTCTAGAGAGACAAAGCTATAGTACAAGTCCAAAGGATAATTTATTATGAGATAGAATCATGATATTAATAGTCAGATCATCATATCATTATCTTACGCACAAATCCTTGACACCTAAACCCTAAACCCTAAACCCTAAACCCTGAACCCTAAACCCTAAACCCTAAACCCTAAACCCTGAACCCTAAACATCAAGTACCCTCATGCAAGAAGGCTTGTCCTTGGTTTTGTCCCAACCCCGCCTGCAAAGGTGGCCATACCGGTGATTCTAACATGAGCATGAAAGCATGTTTAGGGACTTGGATAGTTCAACAAGTGGATCACGCTCCTTCTGACGACGGAGAAATATTCTTTAGGCTCACTCAGTATTACGATGTCACCAAATCGTATGCGTCGACACAATTATGATGAGATCATAAAAGACATCAAAATACGGCTACAAGTTAAAGAGATTGAAAACATAAAAAATATAACCAGTATACTACCAATATCTCCCCTCGGATTGTCACACTGATATCGCGAAGCGGAAGGATTAGTATATGTGTAATAAACGGGTTTGCTCGATGCGGTTTTCGCGTGGTGAAGTGGGAACCATTATGGGTGTTCATGCTCTGTTATTGGTTATCAATCCGAAGATCTTTGGTATCATGACTACTTACTAGTGAATCCGAACGGGTCACACGATTAAGATCTAACGATCTTGTTGTGCTAGTCACCTACATGGTAGGTAGATGAGAGAGTTGTCCGGAATGGTCTCCGGACACACGGGAATAGTTTTAGGATTCATTGAGACACTCGGAGAGAAATCAGAAAAGTTTTGGTGACATAACCTAATTCAAGAAAATTGTTTCGAAGTCGTCGGTGTTGGTTGTGAGGCTGTAACACCTTCGGATTGGCCCTATGCAGGTTTCAGATATTTCCATCAAAACCGCATAAAAATGATTTAAAGACGCCCACCGAGCACTTTCGTGCTGGTTGAAAACGAAGTAATACCATTACACAATTGTTCATGATAAAATCCACAAAACCATATATATACAACAATGACTCAACGAGTCAAAAAAAGAAATATACATTAGAAAGATCCATATCACATTGAAAACTCAAGACTAGGTCTCGATAGACCGCTCATCGAAGGACCGACCGATCAGACGAGGTATGTCGGCAACCAACTCGCCTAAGCGGCGCCACCTGCATTGGAAGATCTATCCTCCACCGCTAGAGGCAATTAATACGTCGTAAACGTATCTATAATTTTTGATGCTCCATGCTTATTTTATATCATTTGTCTTATGTTTTGTCTACACTTTGAGGTATTTTATGCACTTTCTGGAACTAACCTATTGACAAGATGCCATAGTGCCAGTTTCCTGTTTTCTGCCGTCTTTGGCTTCAGAAAAGCTAAAAAATGAATATTCTTGGAATTGGACGGGACAAAAGCCAATCTGCCTAATTTTCCAGGAGCAATACGGAAACGCGAAGTGGAGACGAAGTGGGACACCTGGGCGGCCACACCCTATGGTGGTGTGGGTCGCCCTGGTGGCGCCGCCAGGGGGTATGGGCCCCTGGGCCTCCACCGACCTCCCCCTTTCGCCTATATAAAGCCCTCGATGAGAAAACCCTAGATGAATCGGCATAAATATACGAAAATTTCCGCAGCGCCTCCGCCACCGAAAAGGAGATTCGAGGGACAGAAGTCTCTGTTCCGGCACCCTGCCGGGACGGGGAATTGCCCTCGGATTTATCTCCATCGATCTCCACCACCATCTCCATCGACGTTGCTGATTCCCATGATGAGGAGGGAGTAGTTCTTCCTCGAGGCTAAGGGCTCTACTGGTAGCTATGTGTCCATCTCTCTCTCTATGCGTGATCTTATTGGGATCATGAGCTTTGTAATCAAGTAGATCTATTCTGCTACTCAAGTGCTTTAATCAATCTCCGGCTCTCCCCACGTGTGTGAAAGTGACAACATGTACACCGTGTGGCACTTAGGCTAAATATTATAAATACTTGTCATGAGTTATATTTTGAGTTGGTTGTATCTATGAAATTGTGGTGTTTGAAGGAACCTTCTAGCGCTCAAGGTGACAGTGTGGGGTTATCTAGATGGGGATCGCAAACTTTAAGGAGTGATGTTATAGCCCTACCGTGGATTAGAGTTGTCCAACCGGAGAGTAGTATCATGAAGAGAAGATATTTATATGAGAGTGTTCACTAGTGAAAATATGATCCCTATGCCTTGTTTCTAAGCATTGAAACACCGCTTACAACTAGATCAGTTACATGTTTTCTTGCTTTCATATTTGTTTGAGATTTCCTTTAGTCTCTTCCACGCCATCAAAGTCTTTTCTGGCACCGTTACCACTTATAATCATCCATATCACTTGTATTTTACTATCTCTTCGCCGAACTAGTGCACCTATACACCTGACAAGTGTATTGGGTGTGTTGGGGACACAAGAGACTTCTTATATCTTGATTGTAGGGTTGCTTGAGAGGGATATCTTTGACCACTTCCTCCCTGAGTTCGATAAACCTTGGGTAATCCACTTAAGGGAAACTTGTTGATGTTCTACAAACCTATGTACTTGGACTCCCAACAACTGTCTACAAGAATAGAAGCGTGCGTATACATCAGCAATCACCAACTGGACAAAGCAGTTAGGGCCTATCAGGCCCAGTAGACCCAACTAGCCCCTACCGCCATGCTACAACATCCTTCCCGTAGCCATCACGCTCCTACAAGTCTGATAAACGTTATATTTGTTCATAGTTTGTCACGTATCCGTGTTGTACATGTATACCAGTTGTACCCCTATAAACTCCCCATATGTAATAATACCAGGCCGGCCCTAGACGGTATGAGACTTTTACCCTACCATACATGTTTCTTAATATGGTATCAGAGCAAACCTAATTTTCGCTTCCGCCAACCCTACCGCCGCCGTCCTACAGCCGCCGCCTTGCGCCGCCGCTCGCCGATCTCGCCATGACTACCTATGGCCTCTCCTCCAACTGACGAGGTTTGATCTCATCAATGCCCATTGCTATGGACTTGGGTTTTGGAGAAGATGGGGATGCTGGAGATCGTGGAACGGTTAACAGACAAGCAACCAGGGGACACGGGATTTACCCAGGTTCAGGCCCCCGGAGGGCAAACCCTACTCCTGCTTGTCTGCTCTTGATTACGGCGGAAGGTTCTGGTCGTGATTCGATCTGGCGTGGTGGTGCGTATGCGAAAGTATGAGTCGAGGGATCTAGGTCGTGCCTTCCTGGCCTTTATATAGACTTAGGCAGGTCCCGGGTATAGTCCTAGTCGGTTACAAGTTCTAGGGTTTTACCCGGGAATTTCCTATCTACGCTAGTCTTGCTCTCCAAGGATCCGAAGGCGTCATGGGCCTTGGCCACCCGAAAATCTTCATGGGCCAACGTACATCTGCTGTGGGCCTTCCTTGGGCTGGACCAGGTATGATGAGGCCACGTACCCGTAAGGTATAACCATGTCAGTAGCCCCAGAGTGATCAGTCGAATCACAGATTTGGCTGAGGACTCTTCAATCTTTCGGGTGTGACTATATGTTTCAACAGTATGTGTGTAGGGATTGTTGATGCGTGTGCCCGACTCACCCGACGGATCAGGGTCAGTTAACTGTCTTAGGACGAAACAACACGATCTTCCTCAGATTCGAGTACCTCAACTCGAAACTGGAACATATGCTGGCGTAATTCCACTCAGGTCGTGGAGGACTTACAGGAGTGGAATTCCAGTGAATTTAATTGATGTACCCAACGCGTCCGTCGGAATTTTTCATCGCACCTGTTAGCACGGGTTTTTACTAGCAGAGCGCAGTCGTGTGCGTTGCCAGGCCATCAGATGATACCTGTAGGTCTTATCTTTGTGTCGTAGACACAACATCCGAATGTTTGTCACCTCGGAGGTGTTTCGGGTGACCAAGGAGACCGTTGCTCACTAGGCGTTTTGTTGGGGCAGAGTTACCGAAAAGTTTTTGCATGCTGATCCGAAAGATCGCAGTCGAAGATTTCATAGGGTGCGCGACCAGCGCTCCCTATGGGAGTAGCCCCCGAGTGTCTTTTCGAGTCGTAGACTCGAGCGGAGACTTTAGCTCAAAACATTGTACATTTGTTAAGTCCGTAGGACACAAAAAATTTCGGATGCTTAAATCCATCCTCCCTATGGGAGTAGCCCCCGAGTCCGTAGTGGAGTCGTAGACTCGACGTAGGACTCAAAGAATTATTTTGTCTTTATTCGTCTTTCGGGTGCGCGGCCAGTGCTCCTGATAGGAGTAGCCACCGAGTATTTAGTCGAATCGAAGATTCGAGTGAGTACTCTTAGCTGTGGAGCCAAAGAATTGTAGTTGGTGCTAGTATAGCTTTTGATCACATCAGTGCTGACGATCAATGACCTCTAGCATCTGCTACGCGAGAGATGACTTGACTGGACGAACGTGGGTCCCACTTGCTGACCTTGAATTGACCGGTCACGCGCGGCATGGAGATAATTATGGCGTCTCCTCGATTTCCGCGCGTAGTGGACGGCGTGGTAACGACGGTTCGTTGTGATGCTGACACGTGTATGGTCAGATCTGCCGTTGGCGTTAGGTCTTCTGGATGGACGGCTGCCGTGCGTCGTCTTCGTCGTTATAATCATTGGGGAAAATCGCAGTTTGTTTTCATCGCATCAGTTCTTGTTTTCACTGCCTCCTTGTGCTCTAGCGTTTCTTGCTGCGCGCTGGGATTTCCTTCCACATTTCCATCTTCCTTTCTGTGCTTTCACCGCCGGCGCCGCCGTAGCGCAATGGGGAAGCCGAAGAAATCGTCATCCGCCGTTGGTACCAGCACCGCCGGAGGGAAAGAAAGGCGCCACCGCTACCCGTGTCACCGACGGCGGCTGGCAGCAATCAGAGACGCGGGAGAGCGATCTCCGCAAGCTTCGCGAGCGAGGTCTGATCCCACAAGATAGGGAGGCTGTCAGACTCCCCGGCAACGCGGTAATCCCCCGTCCCCCAGCTGGGTATCGGGTTATGTTTCTTGCCTTCGTTATGCGTGGGTTTTCCTTTCTAGTCCACAACTTTCTCCGTGGGCTGCTCTTTCTTTATGGCATCCAACTTCATCATCTTTCGCCCAACTCTCTTCTCCACATTGCTTGCTTCATCACTTTTTATGAAAGGCATTGAGTCAGCACTTTGGCCTCTTCCAGAAACTTTATTCCGTGAAGAGGCAGTCTGGTTCGGATGGTGTTTATCCCATTGGGGGTTGCATCATCTCTCTTAGTACCAATCTTCTTTTCTTTTTCCATGTCCGAATCCGTCCAGTACTAGCGGAGGCGATGGTTTTACATCCGCGACTCCGTCGTGCCTGGGCAAGATTTTGGTCTTGTTCCTTTTGACCCTTCCCAAATGATTGAGCCGAAAAGGTTTTGGAAAAACAAAATCTTGGATGGCGAGGTGGCGGAAATAGAGGCCCTTTACCGTCGGGTGGAGGATCTCCAGCTAATTCTGGAGAAGGAAGTGAACGGCGTCGACATCATCCGGACGTTTCTTGAGCGTCGGGTGCAGCCTCTCCAAGCGAGGGCGCACCCGATGTTTCTTTATTCTGGGCGCCGTGATCCGACGAGGGTTTCGTCTGAGAAAGTCTCCGAGGAGGATCTTGACAAGACCCTTCGCGCACTGCTGAAGTTCAAGGCCGGAGAGAAAATCCTGGGGAAGTCGCTGACTCCCCCGTTTTCTTCGGCGTTGGCTGTTCCACAGGTGTAGATTTGTGTGCGTAGCGCTTTTTTGTCGACTACATATTTATTTCCTTTGTTTGCTAACAAAGTTCCTTCTGTTGTAGCAGAGCTTCAAGGTACCGGGCATGGTACCGCCATTGCCTGAAAAGTATCCGAATGCCCCGAATAATGAAGTGGTGGAGTCCGTGTCCGAACTTCCTTCTGGGCGATCTCCGGCCGAAGATGCCGACGAGTCGAGTGAGGACCATACACGCAAAAGATCACGGAGCTCCAGCGAGTCTTCGGATGCATCGACTCCTTCGACTCCCAGAAATCCTCTGGGCCTTGAGCGTCATAGCGATGGTCATGGAGATTCTTCCTCTCCCATTCCCGCCATTCCTGTGCGGGTTGTGGCACCGCACCCGCCAGCGAAGCGGAAGAAGGAAGAAAAGAAGGAAGAGAAGAAAGAGGAGAAGAAGGAAGAGAAGAGAGCCCGAAGGACTCCTCTTGTCTTCGACCTGAGCTCGTAAGTTTCTTGTTATACTACTGTCCTTTTTTCTTGATTTTGCACTTGTGCTGATTGCTTCGTATGCAGGCATTCCTCCCGCGACTCCTCCAGCGATGGTGCGCGGGAGATTATGGGGGAGTCGAAAATTGCGTCTCCTCCTCCTCAGACGGTGGCGACTTCGGGGGGCGCCGCCCCGGATCCTCCCGTGCAGGAGGTGCAGGTGGTTGCGCCTCAGAATTTCGCGCCTGGTCTTGAGTCGCTATCCGAGCATGTGAGTACCTTTGCTTCGTGCCACGGGGGGAGCCCCCGAGTGTCTTCGTGTGCGAATTTTGTTTTTATTCCTTTGTGTTGGGCGTAGCCCCCAAGTCCTTTTTCTTACTGTTGTTTCTTTTTTTTGCATCCTTTTGTGCAGGAAGCCAAGCGACTGTTGCAGGAGCGCCTGGTGCTGGAGGCGAACCTTCGGCAGCTTCAAGGTACCTGTTTTCTGTTGGTGCTTCTTTCATTTATTCTGGTCCTTCTCTCTGACGTTTGCTTGTTTTGAATGCAGCGGAGCATAATACTTCTCTCCGTGAAGTCGACACTCTCAAGAAGAGCATTGGTCAGTCGGAGAAGAAGAGCGTTTTGAATGCAGCGGAGCATAATACTTCTCTCCGTGAAGTTGACGCTCTCAAGAAGAGCCTTGGTCAGTCGGATAAGAAGGCCGAGGCCGCTGGTCTGAAAGGAGCCTCGAGCTAGAGGCAGCTAAAGCGAAGCGAGGCGTCTGCAGGAGGCATGGACCGTGAGGAGCAACTGGCCACTGTTGCAGCTACTCGTGAGAAAGAGGTGGCGGGCAAGCTCATGGCTGCTGCCAAGGCTGTTTCGGGTAAGTGTTGTATTTGTGCTTATTTCTTCGTGTTTCCTGTCTTCTTATGCATTGCTTTTCGTCATGTCCCTTTCTTTTTGTCTCAGATGCCGCAGGCATCGAGTTTGACCAGGGCGCTCTGGAGCACGGGAGTGCTCTAGATGATGCTACTGCAGCGGTCGAAGATCGTTGCAGCACCGTCGTCGGTTCCCTTGCCAAGGCGAAGGAGGTCCTTGGCCGCTTCTACAAGGAGCTTGTCCCTAAGGGCGCGACCCTGGATGATGTGGATGCTCTGGCGGAGGCTTTGTCAGCCGAAGCGCCTGCGGCATACAAGTGCAAGCATAAGGGTATCGGCGCGTCCGTCGGGCTGGCGATGGCTTTGGCAGCTGGAGCTGAGCTCGACCTGCCTCAGATCACCTCCCGGATGCCGACGACCGCAGATGGATCCGAGGTAGCTTTTGCTGCCTACTCTGCTCGCTGCAAGCGATATGGGCCAAAGCTCATTGATTTGCTGTCTGAGTATGCGCTGCGGCAGCAGGGCGGGGCCAAAGCTAGGCAGTCCGGCTCCGAGGCGACTCAGGGTGCCGCGTCTTAGGTGTTGTAGACGTAGGATAATTTGTAGTCTTCTTTTGCTGTAAATATTTTGATGAACACAATTCTTGTGCCACGTAGTGGCCTTTTATGTGTTGAATGAATTCGCCTGAGTTGTGCTCTACCATTGTCTGAATGTTTGTGTCCCTTTCTTTGTCTGCTGCTCTAGGTTCCTTCGGGTGCTGACCCTGTTGACACCTCGTCCGCAGTGCCGCTGCGACCATCTTTGGATGATTCCTCGCAACTCGCTTTTCTTCGGGATCGTGTGCATAGTCTGGAGAGGGAGTTGCTTGGGTTGCGAGGTCATGCCGATGTTTGGAAGTCCAAGGCGGATCGTGGTGCAGCCAGGGAGGAGTACTTGATGGCGGAACTTGTTCGGCTGTCCGAGCAGCTTCAATGTAAGTTTTTCTTTGTTTCGAGCTGTAGCTCAGTTTTTCGGATGAGCCTGCTGGCCTTGCTCTTACTTTGTACAATTTTCGCAGGTGCGAACCTTGCTCCGAGGGAAGAGAAGGAGCGTGTCGCTGTTCGGGTCAATTGCTTGACTCAACAGGACATGGAAGCTGGTGGCTTCTTCTGGATGGATCGTGACCGTGCCATGGTTCTGGCGACGGTGCAGGATCGTGTGCACCAGGTTTCGCGAGTGCTTCGCCAAGTGCAAACGTCGCTTGCCTCGGTGTTGCACGTCATGTTTCCTTTGGATGTCGTACCGACGAGCCTTGCGGGTCTTCTGTCGAAGTTTCGGAACGTGAGCAATGTCAAGGAGTTGGTGCGGCAACAGCTCGTCGCAGGAGTGAAGGCTAGTTTGTCTCTTGTGAGGCTGCACCGGCCTGATGTGGATTTGGCTGCTGTGGCAGCTGGGCCACCTCCTCGGCCGGACGGTGATGTGTGGGACATGCGTCCACATTACGCAGCTTTAAGGCAGTATGCCGAACAGGTCGTAGATTTGTTTGAGCAGCGTGCTCAGGTTATTCTTCAGAATAGGTAGCACCTGTAAAATAGATAGGTGTAAAATTTGTATATTTCGACTGGGCGTGTTGTGTCCTTTGTTGTAAAGGTTTTTTTTGCTGTAAGCACGCAGTGCTTTGTTTGAGTACGTGTCCTTTTCGTTTGCCTGACGTTGTCAGCTACTCAGGCGTACACGCCTGATCCTCAGTCGACGAAATCATGAGGTGGGGGGAGCCCCCCGAGTGCGTTTGTAGCGTAAAGTAGAGTTGCAAATAATGAGCCGGAGTTTGGGGCGAGACACTTAGCTTTATTTATATCGTAATGGAGGGAGTACATTGTTCGGCTGAATAGCCTTGGCTGAAAGCCTTATTGAAAGTAAAGGGGGTAGGTTGCTAGGGGTAGAATCGTCGCAAGTGCGAGATGTTCCATGGGTTGGAGTATGCGACTCCATACTCCACGTGCTTGAGGCGGTAGGCGCCAACTGGGATGACTTCGGTGATGACGTAGGGTCCTTCCCATGGTGACTCGAATTTCGTCGGTTGCTCTTGCTTGAGTCACAAGACGAGGTCTCCTTCGACGAAGGACCTTGGGCGCAGCCGGCGGCTGTGGTAGTTGCGGAGACTCTGCTGGTACACCGCTGATCGAGCTGCTGCTATGTCTCTTGCTTCATCGAGTGTGTCGACGGCATCTTCGAGTGCAGCCGTGGATTCGGATTCGCTGTAAGCGACGACCCGAGGGGCCTGGTGGCGTACTTCGGGTGGTAGCACGGCTTCAGCTCCGTGCACCATGAAGAACGGTGTGTAGCCTGTGGAGCTGTTTGGCGTGGTCCGTAAGCTCCATAGGACGGATGGTAGCTCTTTCGTCCAGGCTCCCGCTTTCCGTTCGAGTGGACTCATGAGGCGCTTCTTGATGCCAGCGCCGATTAGGCCTTTGGCCTTTTCCTCTTGCCCGTTCGTTTGGGGGTGTGCCACTGAGGCGTACGTGATGTTGATCCCAAGGCATTCGCAGAAGTCCTGGAATTCCTTGGAGATAAAGTTTGATTCGTTGTTGTTGATGATGCTATGTGGTACTCCGAACCTGTAGACAATGGACTCGAAGAACTTGACGACAGTTTTGCCCTTTTGGTTGGTGACGGGCATGGCCTCGATCCACTTGGTGAATTTGTCGACTGCGACCAGGAGGTAAACGTGCCCCCCTTTCGAGGAGTTTGGTAGTTTGCCGATCATGTCGAGGCCCCATTGAGCAAAAGGCCAAGCTATAGGTATGGGTCTGAGCTCTGAACCGGGTGCGTGCGGTTTGTCGGCGAACCGTTGGCATCCATTGCATCTTCGGATGATGTCCTTTGCGTCGCTCATGGCCGTTGGCCAGTAGAATCCGGCCCGTAGAGCTTTGGCGACTAGGGAGCGGCTGTCTGCATGATGGCCGCATATGCCCTCGTGGATGTCTTGGAGGATGGCTTTCCCGTCACCGATGGTGACACACCTTTGTAGTACACCCGTAATACTGCGCTTGTACAGCTCGCCATTGAGGGTGGTGAAGGCTTTTGACCGACGAGATATGCGCCGGGCATCTGTCGGGCTGTCAGGCAGTTCTCCATTTAACAAGAACTAGAGGTATGGTCGCGTCCAAGTTTCTTCGACTGCCATGACCTGCATTAGGTTTACCATGGCGACTTCTGTGTCCAGTTTCTCGGGTCCTTCATGTCCTTCGGGCAGCGTAGCCCCCGAATGTTCTACTTCTTTGGGTGATCCCTTGGGGAATTTCCGCTTGATGGATGGCACACGGATCTGTTTGAGGAACACACCTGGTGGCACCTTTGCGCAGGTGGAGCCGATGTTGGCGAGTCTGTCGGCTTCCTCGTTGCTTTCTCTTCCAACGTGCCGAAGCTCGCAGCCATCGAATTCTCCTTCGAGTGCGTTGTAGAGCGCGCGGTACGCGGTCATGTTTTCGGCGTGTGCGTCCCACTCATTCATCGTCTGCTGGACGACGAGGTTGGAGTCACCGTAGATGACCAGGCGCGTTGCGCCGCATATCTTTGCCATCCTCATGCCGTGGATGAGGGTTTCGTATTCGGCCTCATTATTAGAAGCTCGGAATTTCATCCGAAGGACGTACTTCATCGTGTCGCCTTGCGGGGAGGTCAGTATGACCCCCGCTCCTGCTCCAGCTTCTCGCTTGGAGCCGTCGAAGTGCATCGTCCATGACTGCGACATATCTGGGGTGTCTGGAAACTGCAGCTCCATCCAATGTACCAGGAAGTCCGGAAGGACTTGAGATTTGATTGCGAGTCGCTTCTCGTAGAGGATGTCCAAGGGTGACAGCTCGATGCCCCACAGGGCCACGCGTCCTATGGCCTCTGGATTATTCAGGATGCTGTTCAGGGGTGCTTCGTTGACGACCATCACTTGGTGCTCCTGGAAGTAATGGCTTAGCCATCGAGCCGTCATGAACACGCCGTAGGCGAGCTTCTGGTAGTGAGGGTACCTCTGCTTTGTTGGTGTCAGTACCTCGCAGAGGTAGTAGATTGGGCGCTGGACCCCGTGGGTCTTGCCTTCTTCGGGTCGTTCGACCACGAGCACGGTGCTGACTACTTGGTGTGTGGCTGCTACGTACAGCAGCAGAGGCTCGCGCTCCTTTGGCGTGACCAAGACGGGCGAGGTGGAGAGGAGCCGCTTGAGGCTTTCGAATGCATCGTTGGCTTCTGGCGTCCACTCAAACTTGTCTGCCTTGCATAGTAGCTGGTAGAATGGCAGGGCCTTCTCGCCCATGCGGCTGATGAATCTGCTTAGCGCCGCTATTCGTCCTGCGAGCTACTGGACGCCTTTGAGGTTTTTCGGCTTCTCCATCGCCATGATGGCTCTGATTTTCTTCGGGTTCGCCTCGATCCCTCGCTGAGAGATGAAGTACCCAAGCAGCTGACCCGATGGGACGCCGAAGGCGCATTTTTTGGGGTTGAGCTTGATCCTGTAGCGATCAAGGTTGTCGAACGTCTCGCGGAGATCGTCGATAAGTGTCCTTGCCTCCCTGGTTTTTATGACTATGTCGTCAACGTATACTTGGATGTTGCGACCGATCTGGTCCTTGAGGCAGGCCTGCATGCATCGCTGGTACGTGGCACCTGCGTTCTTTAGCCCAAAAGGCATTGTGTTGTAGCAGAATACTCCGAACGGTGTGATAAACGCTGTTTTCTCCTGATCTTCGACCTTGAGTCGAATATGGTTATAGCCTGAGTAGGCATCGAGGAAGGAGAGTTTCTCACATCCTGCAGTCGAATCAATGATCTGATCGATCCGAGGAAGAGGGAAGTGGTCCTTTGGGCAATGCTTGTTTAGTGACGTGAAGTCCGCGCACATCCGCAGGATGTCCGTGTCCTTCTTTGGGACCATCACTGTATTCGCAAGCCACTCGCTTTCCTTGATTTCCCTGATGAAGTCTGCAGCGAGTAGTCTATTGATTTCCTTGCCGATGGCTTCATGGCTCAGACGATCTCGGATGGACTGCTTGGCGGCTTGGTGCGGAAATACATTGAGTGCGTGCTCGAATTCCCACAGGAACTCCTGGCATGTCCGCAGGACACCAGACGAAGATTTCCCAGCGCTCACGGAGGAATTCGACGAGCGCGCCTTCCTATGCGGGGCTGAGGTCGTTGGCGATCACCTCCGTCTTGGAGGCATCCGTCGGATGGACCTGCACCTTCTTTGTGTTGACGGTGGAGTCGAAAGACATGTCGGGTGCGTTTTGCCTTGTGACTGGGGGTGCCCCATTGTCCGTCACCTCACGGAGCCTTACGAGCTCTTCTTGCATGCCGAAAGACTGGGAGATTTTGTTGAAATCCCTGTCGCACTGGTCCGATCGGGTGAAGCTCCCGTGGACTATGATGACGCCCTTCGGCCCTGGCATCTTGAGTAGCAGGTATGCGTAGTGTGGGACAGCCAGGAACCTTGCGAATGCTACATGCCCAAGTATGGCGTGGTATTGTGACGGCCAGTCCACCACTTCAAATTCGAGTCGCTCCTGCCGGAAGTTGTCCGGCTACCCGAAGATGACGTCGAGCCCTATTTTGCCCAGGGGGAATATTCCCTTCCCTGGAACGATGCCGTGGAACGTTGTGTCTGACTGTTCCAGGCTGCATTGCGGGATCCGCATTGCCGCTAGAGTGCTTGCGAACATTAGGTTGATGCCGCTGCCACCGTCCATGAAGACGCGACTCATCTCGAAACCTCCGATCTGCGCCTCCAGCACCAGGGCAACATGACCTGGGTGAGGGATCTGGCAAGGGTGATCCGCACGAGTGAATGTGATGCAGGAGTCCAATCCGCTGAGGTACTCAGGGATGGCAGGTGGGGTTGCCACGGCTAGGTTGATTTGTCGGGTGATTTTCTTCTGCACCTTATTCGTGGGGCGTCCCTTCTGGATCATCATCAGTGCTCCTTTCGGTGGGGGGTACCCGTTCCCAGCATTGTTCTGTGCGGGTGCGACTGGTTGGTTCGGGCCTCCGATAGGTGGCGGTGGAGGGGCTCCTTGTGCTATTTCACCTTGTGCAGGTGCGTTTCCGAATGCGGATTGGGGCTTGTTGCCTCATTTTCACCATGCTTTCGCTGAGCTTTTGGAACTCGCGGCAGTCCTTGAGCATGTGGCTCGCCTTCTTTGTGCCATCTTGCTTGTCGATGTAGAAGTGGATGGTGCATGGTCCCGAAAGATTTTCGTATGCTGAGGGTCCGTTATCGCGGTCGCGGTGTTGCCACGACTACGCTGGGCATCCTCCATCGCGGAAGTTTCCTCCGCGGTATCCTCCACTGTTGCGACTGTTGTCGTTGCGGCGGTCGGCGTAGCCAGCCGCGACCATGTCAGGTCCGTCGCGGTCCTCGTAGACGCGCGATCTCCTCTTGCTGCGGCGTTCCCGTCTTCGGCCGTAGTCGTCCTCTTCATCTGATTGTGCTTGGTGAATGCAATCTTCGCTGTCGGCCCACCTGTTGGTGATGTCCATGAGGTGGTCGAGTGTTTTGGGCTTGACACGCCCGAGTTCCTCCTTGAAGTCTGGGTGTTTGACGCCGTCCCTGAAGGCGTCGATGGCCCTCTCTTCGGAGATGTGTGCTACGGAGTTCTTGGTGTTAGACCAGTGTAGTATGTACGAGCGAATAGTTTCGCCCGTTTTCTGAGTGCATGCTCGCAACTCTTCGATTGAGGCGGGCCTCTTGCTGGTGCCCTTGAAATTTCGGATGAAGCTGTAAGCTAGCTCCTCCCAGCTTCGGATGGACCCTGATGATAGGCTGCTGAGCCAGACCCGCGCCGCGCCTGTCAGCTGCAGCTGAAGGCATTGCATGGCGGTTTCTTTGCTACCGCCGTGCAGCTTGACGGATGACAGATGGTCACTGAGCCAGGCTTTTGGATCTTGCGTGCCGTTGAACTTCGGAGTATCCGAAGGAAGCTTGAAATTGTGTGGCATCTGTGTTCGCCGAACAGATCTGCTGAAGCATCGAGCTCCGTAGAGTTCTCCTTCGTCTTCGTCCATCTCGGATTCAGACGAGCATGCACGTTTGGCTCGTGCTTTGTCGATTTTGCGTTGTGTGAGCGTGTCTCTGGCGTCGTAGTCACGTTTATGGCGACACGAGCTCTTCTTCCTTCGAGGAAGGTCGTGTTCCTCTTCCTCTTCGGATGAAGGGGTGGGGCTCCGGTCGCGCCTGGCCGGAGCTTTCTTCTTCGGCTCCGTAGGAGCGTCTTCATGGAGCGCAGCTCCGACAAGTCCGAGTCCGGTGAGTGCGGACTTATGCATGGCTCTTTTCGGGTCCCCTTCCGGAGGTTGGTGGGCCGCGAGATACGCAGTGGCTGCCATGATCACAGCTTGCGGTGTCTTCGGGATGATGTTGCCGTCGGCATCCATCTCCATGAACGATGTGTGGAGAGTTCGGGTCACATCACGGCGCTCCTTGGGATCCATGTTCTCCACTCGCGAGCGGTGCTTGTTTCCCTGGTTTCCGTTCGTGCTACAGCCGGGGGCCATGACGGAGAGCGCAGCTCGTCGCGCACTGGACTGAGAGGCTGCTTGCTTGCGTTTGTCAAGTGTTTCCTGCATCTTGACTTGCTTCTTATGCTCCTCGATGAGGAGGTAGTGGTATGCCATCAACAGTTCACGTGGGGAGTCTACAGGCAGGACTATGTCGCCTGCTATGGCGCGACGTGCCTGGACCCATCCTTCTTTGCTAAGTTGGATGACGTGGCCGTTGTTTTCCCCTTCGGGTGGGGACCGCTTCTGCTCCCCGTTCTTCGCCGTTTCGCCCTGCGGGTTGGGGTTCGTGTTGGGCGGCGGGTTAGGCGTTTGCTGCTCCTGGATGACTGCGGCGCATTGGTAGCGCTTGTAGATCGGTCTGCTGCTGCCGCAGCTCACAGATCCGGAACCGTAGGTCCCTGCATCCGATGGCGGATCGCACATATCGGAGTTGTAGCTTCTGCTGTCGTAGGAATCATCTGCTGATGATGTTGTGCGTAGCACGGGGTGTGGGGCCCATGAAGCGGGCCTGATTGATGGTAGGGGCACCCGCTCAGGGAGACGGAGGGTGCCAGTTCGCCCCACCTGGAAGCAGAAGCTCCCGAACAGGATTTCGAGTCCGTCGCCTATGGGCTCGAAGTCCTTCATGGTGGCCGGCGAGTGGGCGGTGAAGTCGAAAGCGCCGAAGAGGAGGTGACTCTCCGTCGCCGCAGAGTTGTAGATCGATCGGGTCGGGACCGTCACGATCGCACAATCAGCAGCCCCGATTCCCACAGACGGCGCCAATTGACGAGGTTTGATCTCATCAATGCCCATTGTTATGGACTTGGGTTTTGGAGAAGATGGGGATGCTGGAGATCGTGGAACGGTTAACAGACAAGCAACCAGGGGACACGAGATTTACCCAGGTTCAGGCCCCCGGAGGGAAAACCCTACTCCTGCTTGTCTGCTCTTGATTACGGCGGAACCGAAGGTTACAGGGGTGCGCAGATTCGATCTGGCGTGGTGGTGCGTATGCGAAAGTATGAGTCGAGAGATCTAGGTCGTGCCCTCCTGGCCTTTATATAGACTTAGGCAGGTCCCGGGCATAGTCCTAGTCGGTTACAAGTTCTAGGGTTTTACCCCTTTGAATTTCCTATCTACGCTAGTCTTGCTCTCCAAGGATCCGAAGGCGTCATGGGCCTTGGCCACCCGAAAATCTTCATTGGCCAGCGTACATCTGCTGTGGGCCTTCCTTGGGCTAAACCAGGTATGTTGAGGCCACGTACCCGTAAGGTATAACCATGTCACCAACCTCTCTAGCGCATCCACCACCTCATCCGCAAGGATGGTCCTCTCCGATGTCTCAATAAGCTCTGGGAGCGCTGCTCGGGTGATGATGACATCGCGAATCCCCGACGCCCCCATCGACCTGACGACCAAGTTCACCATCCACCTTACAGCACACAACTAGCTCTACTGGCGCACTCAATGTGATCCAATATTGAGGAGAAACCTTCTCTTCGGGTTCGTCGATGGATCCCTACCCTGTCCACACGAACAGCTCCAAGTCCCGACGTCTGATGGCAAACTCGCCTCCACCGTGCCCAACCCCAAGTACTCGGCATGGCACCAGCATGATCATTCCATCCTCTCCGCCATCGTATCCTCTCTTAGCGAGGGGTCCTTGGCATGGTCATGATGATCCCGACATCGCGAGAGGTGTGGGAGACTCTGGAAGCCAGCTTTGCCTCGCAATCGATACCCTGGGTCATGGTGATCCGTACCCAGCTGTCCAAGGTCAACAAGCACAACTACCCCAATGCCTTCTTTAACAAGGTCAAGTCCCTGCTGATGTGCTCTCATTGATCGGACAACCGCTTCGCCCCGAGGAGTTCAATGCCTTCCTTCTCGCCAGCCTCGATAGTGACTATGACCCCCTCGCTGATCGTGTCTCTGCTCGGTCAGTGTTCGACCCTATGCATATACGGGACGTCTACGCGCAGCTCCTCAATACCGAGCAGTGTGCCGAAGCACGTCATGCTGAGCTCGGTGCCGACATCCAATCCACCAACTACACGTCCCGCTAAGGCGGGGACACGCACCTACGCACCAGCCGCCACCACTGATGCCGCCTACACAGTGGACCGGCTAGGGCGCCTCTGCCCCTGGTGGTCGCCCAAAGGGACCTGTCATGCCGCCTCCTCCCGCACGTCAGCAGGGCCAGGGCGGTGGTCGCAACGCGGGTGGACAGGGCGGCAGTGGTGGAGGTCGCCCGATATGCCCAATTTTCTCCAAGGTGAGCCACGTTGCATCCTGCTTCTTCAAGCGCTTCCAGAAAAATATTCCGGGGACCGGGAATGATGGTCGTAACATGCACCGTCAGCTCGCTACTCTCAAATGATGGTGCCGCTGCATACCACGTCGGCGCCTCTACTCCCTCGTACCCAGTTGATCCATACTGGTATGCGGACATTGCAGCGACTGAACACTTCTCCAACAACCTCAACAAGATGAACATCAAGCAGCAATACGATGGCAAGGACACTGTCCAAACTGCTAATGGTATAGGTATGGGCAACACATATTGGTCAATCTATAATTCCTACACCTACACAACCTGTACATCTCAAAAATATACATCATGTACCATCCATTACTCGCAATCTTGTTTCCGTCCAGAGATTCACACACGATAATAATGGTTTCTTTGAATTCCATCCTTGGTATTTTCTTGTTAAGGACCAGGGCACCAGGGCGGTTCTGCTTAGAGGGGGATGTCGCCGAGGTCTTTATAATCTTGCTGTGTCTTCTGTTAAGCAAGCCTTCAGCAGCTTCAAGGTGTCACGTGATGAGTGGCACTCGCGTCTAGGACATCTAGCCTCTCCGATCGTTCAACATATTTTACATCGTCATTAGCTTCCCACTATGTCTGTTAATAAAGCTGTAACTTTAGTGTGTGATGCCTGTCAGCAAGGCAAGAGTCGCCGGTTACCTTTTTCAGCGTCTACTCGTGTTGCTACTATACCCCTTGAGATTATTCATTCAGATGTTTGGAGTCATGTCCAGATGTTCGTTAGTGATCATCAGTTTTATGCGATCTTTGTCGATGAATACAGTCGTTTTACATGGCTTTATCTTTTGAAACATAAATATGACCTCTTTGCTATTTTTATTAAGTTTTAGCAACATGTTGAACATTTACTTAATAAGAAAATTATCCATGTTCAAAGTTACTGGGGTGGCAAGTATCTAAAGTTAAATAAATTCAATGCTGATATTGGTATCTCACATCGTGTCACATGCCCACATACACATCAAAAAAACGGTACAGCTAAATGCAAACACCGTCATATTGTCGAGATCGGTCTTACTCTCCTAGATCATGCGAGTGTCACCTTTCGGTTTTGGAGTGATGCTTTCTCCACCGCTTGCTAGTCACGTTATAGACATGCAAACACCTCTCGAGCGTCTCCTAGGTGAAACACCTGATTACTCCTTCAAAAATTTCGGTTGTGCGTGTTGGCCACATCTTCGCCTATACAATAACCGTAAGCTTCAATTTCGCTCCAAAGAATGTGTTTTTTGGGTATAGTTCTCTTCATAAAGGCTATAAGTGTTTGCATGTTCCTACTAATCGTGTCTATATTTCCAGGGATGATATGTTCGATGAGACGGTGTTTCCCTTTTCTCACACCGATGTACCTTCCACCACACCATTTCCTCATGATACACCTCTACACCCCAATCAATTTATTGATGCTGCATATACTCCCTTGATTTTGGCTAATCATGGTGCAGGTTCGGGACGTGGAGCACGTCTTGAATTACTTGACGAGGAGCCACCAACTAGTACACACGTTGATCGTGGCGCTTACCTCGACGCCGACGTTGATCTGCATGGGCATCCAGGTTCTGGCGGGACGGGCGTCTCCCGGCGATGTCGCGAGCTCGACTGGGCCAGCCTCGCCTCTAGCACCTGACTCCACGGCCCGCTCGTCGGCCTCGTCGTCTGCCGAGGCAGCCCACTCGCCCGGCTCCGCCTCATTGACCAGCGCGGCGGATAGTTCTCTGTTGCCGTCTACGTCAACCCCTACCGATGGGATACCTTCGCCAGCGCCTCCTCGTATGGCCACGCGTCTCCAGCATGGAATTCGCTAGGAGAAAGTTCGGACTGATGGTACTATTGCTTGGAATACCACCAAGTCGTCTGATCCTACCCTGCTGACTACCGAGCCACATGATTTTAGTGCCGCTCTCTCGTCTCCTCACTGGCGCAATGCTATGGAGATCGAGTACTCCGCACTTCAGTAAAATCAGACATGGCGCCTAGTTCCACCATGATCAGGTTGAACATCATTGATTGCAAATGGGTGTTTAAATCAAGAGGCAAGCTGATGGGTCCATTGACAGACACAAGGCTCGTCTCATTGCAAAGGGATTCAAGCAACTCTATGGCCTTGACTATGAGGACACCTTCAGTCTGTGGTGAAGCCTATTACCATTCGTCTCGTACTGTCGATGGCTCTTTCTCATGGATGGCACCTTTGTCAGCTTGATATTTAGAATGCATTCTTACATGGGGTTCTCGATGAGGAGGTCTTTAGCGACAGCCACCTGGTTTTGAGGATCCTAGCTACCCTATCCATTTGTGTCAGCTTGATAAGGCTTTCTACGCTCTCAAACAGGCTTCTCGCGCATGGCATGCCAGACTCAGTTCTGTACCTTTTGGTCTTGGTTCCACACCGGTGCTTGACGTCGAGCAGTTTGTTGGAAACCCCAAGAGCAAGGTGTGAAGCAGTACAACAACAAGTTTTCCTTCAGTAAGAAACCGAGGTTATCGAACCAGTAGGAGGAAGGAAACATCACACAGGTGTTGCAAGAAATGCGGAGACCTGCACAACACAAACTCAAGACTTTGCCCCAATGAACAGTGAGGTTGTCAAGCTCACCGCTTGGCTGTAACAAATGATTAAACATATGGTGTAGGGGTCCCAATCTTTAATAAGATAGAGCCCTCTGCGTTTTACAATGCTAGTCCCTGGATCAATAGCTAGAATCCACAGTTTAGATGTAATATCAAGAAACAAGGGTCATAATATAACTTTATAACCAGGAATAACATAATTTTATTACATCAAACATAGCTCATTAGGCTATTACATTACATTGCAGCGGAATAAATATAGTCATGGGGTCCATCATCTTCAAAGTGCCACAGGCAGATGTTGGTTGTAGTCTTTGTAATCCTAATCAAACAATCTTCACTGAAATCAATCAAACCTGCAACATACAAGTTACAGCCTCAAAGGGTCAATACATTTGAATTGTATTGGCAAGTGATACTATGGTAGTACAGTGGAATTTACCATCTATATGCATTTGGCTAAGTGGAGTTGAGGCTTGCATTGCTCAAAATAGATTTTTCCTTAACATTTGAAAATACTAAGTTTTTGCTTGACAAAATCATTTTCCTCAATCAAAGATTTCAAGATCCTTGTACCAAGACATCTCTCCATCAATGATTAAAGAATTCAAACAACCCATGTTCAAACCACAAGATTTTAATTTAGAAATTGGAATGATGAGATTCTTGATTGCTTCCATGTATTGATGCTCAAATTGTCCATTACCTTGGACTAGGCTAAGTACTTAGGTTTTACACTCTGCAGAGGTGGTGCACTTTCCCCACAAGACTTGGTTTCCCAAGACAAGATCTTTCAGAAGCTTTCCCTTAGACCAAAATGGACGCGCTCCAACCTATCAAACACTACCACCCACTGTCCATATGGCTAAGTTCTTGCAACCTATATGATCATGGCAGAGCCCATATTGCCAAGTGGTTGCACTTGAAGCTTCTCAACATTTGACATCTCAAATCCCTTTGTTCCGTGGCATACCACAAGTGAGATACACAATCCAAGTCCATGGCATTGTGAACCACTCAACCAATCTCCACCAAGCAAGCCCATTCCACCCAGGGGATTCATTAACTTAGTAGTTTTATTAAACCAAAACATAAGTCCTCAGACTTAGAGATTTTTCCATAGTGTGAATATATTTTCCACCCATGTTTTCTATTAGCTAGGCTAAGCTTGATAGTAATAGGAATATTAACTTAGGAAGTCCTACTAAGGATTCATCTACTAGGTTTTCCTATAGTAAGATCTATACTTAGCAAAATTTCTATGCAAGTTTTACTTAGCAAAATCACTAATGCATAGAGAAAGTAATGGGACAAAGAGTATGAGCATCACTTGCCTTTTTGGTAGAGTATGGGTTCATTCCTTGTCCTTGCAACAATCACACTCTTCAAGTCACTACAATCCAATCAAACAAGGCACAAACTCAATCTACCAATCAAGCAAAACAACACATAAAATGACAAAGTCAAAGTAATGCATGCAAGCATGCAAAAGATGGTTCTAATTGCAAAGGTGGTTTCCACTAGGCTTCTAAACTTTGTAGGTTCCAAATTGGTCATTCACCAAAATGGCAAAGTCAATTGCAAAAGGGTTTTATCTCAAAAACCATTTTAAAATCCATTCATCATTTTATGTGGTGAAAAATGTTTTTATCAAAACAAAACTTTTAAGTTTTTCACCAAATGAGTTGCTATTGCAAAACTTGGTGTTTTTGGGTCAGTAGGTTTGGTCCAAACTATTTTCTCAAAGTTTTCTTTCCATAAACATTTTCATAATAAACTTAATAATTTTATTTGGCTAGAAATTGGCTAAGTCAAATACTCCAACCCAAATTTTACCAAAATCATTTTTAACACCAAGGGTTGGTTCCTAGGGTCAGTAAGGTCACAACAAACCATTTTGCAAAAGTTTTAATCCAAAAATCATTTTTAAACAATTTTTCTACTCTAAACAAGCACACAAAAGAATCTGCAAAAAACAAGCAAACTAACAGATACTATTTGCTAAACCAAGGGCATGGTTGGCTAGGGCTTGTTCCACTGAATCCATTGATATAAATTTTGTAATTTTTGGACGTGTGGTTTGAAAGTTACAAAGGTTTCAAGTTTGCAATTAAATCTGATTCAAAAATCTGTTTTAACTCAAACCAGTGACGCGCGTCGGGCTCCTATTCGTCGAAAACGTTTCGCGTGGATCGACTGCTCTGGCGCGTTGGATTAAGTCAGATCATGCGGTACTGAGCGCATACCCCTTCGCGGTTTAAGTGACTCTATCGTGCCCGCCCGGTCTAGATCGAACAGCTCTTACTGGCTTGCCAAAAGTTGGCGGCGCTAGGATAACGGCGAGCGGCGGAGTGGCCAGTTGGCGGCGGCGCTGGCGAGGCAGGAAGCGAGGAAGAGGGGAGGATTCTCACCGGTTTCAGTAGGTCACGGCGATGCTCAACGTGCCGATGGTTCGACGAGGGGCGCTCTGGTCCGATGTGGATTGCTCGCCGGAGTACGTGGCGGCGTCGGGCGGCTCTGGTCGACGGTGGGGGCGAGGCTACAAGGCATCGGAGGACGAGATGAAAGGTCTGTTAGACGCGCGAGGAAGAGTAGATCTTGCATGCCTGAAGGAGAGGGAAAGGGGTGGATAGATGCTTACCAGAAGTGCTCGTCGGAGTTAAGCCAGACGGTGGCGACGGTCGGAGTTGTCGCTGCAGATCACCCTAAGGCAAGACAGGAGCATGTTCAGATGCGCAAGACCAAGGCGATGCTGTGTGCGTGATCTAGGAGGCGCGGGGTGGTCGGAGTTCACTTGGAATGCTCGACGGAGCAATGGAAGACGGCGGCGCACGCTCGGTGTCGTCGTTGCCGATGCTCAGGGGCGCCCGCGAGCGAGCTGCGGCTGCAGAAAGGTTCACTGGGGAATGCTGAGCACAACTGCGTGCTCGAGGAGGAAGGAGGGGGCGTGTGCTGGCCGGAATCGGCGAGGAGGGTCGTCGGAGACAGGGGATGTCCGAGCAAAATCTGACAGCCTGGGGGCGTGTCGAGGAGGGGTGTCTGGGGGAAACGGAAGAGGGGAGGCAGACGATTTATCCTGCGTGGTCAAGGGGCTGATTCAACGCGCGATTAAGGCGTATTACGCCGGAGTTATTCCGTCTGCAACAGCCGGCGAGGGGTGGGCGTCGTCTGCGGGTGGGGAAGAAGAGAGACGTGGCGGTGGGGTCCTCTGGTCAGTGGGAATGGGAGAGGGAACGGGGTCCACTTGTCATCGTCTACGTGGGTTAGTTCGAGTGTGAGAGAAAACGTTTCGGGGAGGGAGAGGGAGCTGGGCTGTTGGGCTGTTGGGCTGGTCCAATTACACCTTTTTTTTGTGTCTGTTTGTTTTATTCTTTTCTATTTTCTGATTTGATTATTCAAACAAATGATTCCAACAATTCAAACAAAAAAAACTTGTAATGAGTGTTTGGTTCTGTTTAACAGCATAAACCAAATCTCCAAAAATAAAATAATATTTTTATTCTTTTTAGGACCATTCATTAATTAAATAAAATGGTTCATTAGTTATTTAATAAAATAGGGTTGGATTTAATTAATATAATCTCCATTTGAAATCCAAATATTTTTAAAACCAAATCAGTAGGTTTTATTTGAAAGTAAAGAATACTTGGAAAGCTTGTTTAACATAAAATAAAATAACCTTTTATTTTAGGGTCCATTAATAATTAAATTCAATAGACCTTCATTATTAAATCAATTGGGATTTATTTTATTTAAAATATTTATTTTGAAATCTAAAATAAAGCCAAAACACTTCGATGGGTTTTATTTGTGAATATCAAATATTTAGAAAACTTATTTTAAATAATTTAATAAGTTTTGATGTTTCAATTAAAATGGTAAAACCTTTTATTTGAATAAAATTTGGATATTAATTCCTTATTATTTTATTTAAACAATCCTTTATTATTTTTAAATAAACCTTTGCTATTTTTATTCAAAACAAAATGTTTTAATTCAAAAGCTTGGCCAAGGTTTAATTTGGTTTTATAAAATAATCTTTATTTATAAAACTTCTATTTCTTTTGAAAACCAAATCTTTTTATTTAAAAGATCTAAAATAGTGGTTCCAAAACATTTTAATTTCCTTTAATAAATGTTTATCTTTATGAATCCCTTTAGGATTTATTTGATTTCAATTGGTTTGAAGTTCCAATTAAATTCAAAAAGTTTCTTCTCGCTCTAAAAATCAAACAAAGTTTTATTTTATTCATTTATTTTCACATTACAAGATTTGGAAAATCTTGGGATGTGACAGGCTACCACCCTTAAAATAAATCTCGTCCCGAGATTTGGGGAGGCTAGGGTTACAAGTAGGTTCAAAACAACTAGGGTACTACCACCCTTAAAATTTTCAAACAAAAATTACATATTGTCCTTCTTGGGATCCTGGGAAACTTCTCTAAGCAAACTTTTGCATTGAGTCCTTTGTTTCCATGCTTGACTCATGGGCTAAGGTTGAGTTTCTTCATAGGCTTGTTCAACTTGTTCTTCATCTTTTCTGGACTGTTGCTTGCATAATGTCCTGGATTCTTGCAATTAAAACAATGGATGTCCTTGAGTTCTTTACGTGGCTCATGTGGACAAGTTGCTACATAGTTTCCTAACTCTTTGCAGTTGTTGCACCACACTTGGCCAATCTCTTTATTCTTCTTGTTCTCTAGGCACTCACTGAATAGTGTCCCATTTCCTTACATTTACGACATTGCACAAGGTTCATGTCTGGTCTTGGTTTCTTGGGTTTCTTTGATCCTTTGAATTGGGTTGTCTTGTTTGGAGGTATAAGTGGTCCTTTTCCTTTGCCATCAACATTCTTGGCATACTTGGATCCTTCTTGTTTCCTTTGTTCAACAATGGCATAGATGGGGCATTGGTTAGGAACATGGTCGTTTCCTTCACAAAGGTAACAAGTAGCTTGAGAGGTGGGGCATTGTCCGACAGGATGATTTCCTTCACAGTTGGAGCATTGATCTTCATGCTCCTTGGAAGTATGATCCTTGTCTCCACAAATAATGCAAGCTGGTGCTCCATCTAGAACAATATTTCTGTCATCCTTGTTGTCATAGACTCTTTTAGGATAGCTTTCTTCCATGTTGATCATTTGATTAGTCACCTTAAGCATTAGTTGGGATTGTTCCTCCAAAAACTTTGAAGTGCTGGATCTTTATCACTATTGTTGGCTATGAATTGAGCTGTCAGTTGGTTTAACTGATTCTGGGTTGCTATGAGCTCTTTCATGCTGTCCTCTTGGTTGGTGTTGATGTCATCAACCTTGGAGTCTTTTGGAGTAGTCATCTGTTTGGGTTGAAGGGATTAGAATAGGCAAGATATTTCTAAGGGAAAATTTTCTAATCACACACATCACAATTCACACAAGCAATGTGCAAGCAATCACAAACAAACATTTCACTCAAACAACAAAGTTCAAGCACATTTTAGGCAACAAAATATTTTTGTTACACCACATAAGTTGGTGGGTTTGACTTAACTAAAATATGGTGGTCCATCTATATGGTTCACTTGTGATCTTTCCTTCCTTCATGATTCTTCTTACATGAGATCATTGTTCCCTTGAGAAAAACTCTTGGTTTCAATACTTCAAATGATGTAGATTCCTTCTAGCTTTTGCATTCCCTCAGTCTCTAAATCTTGAGTAAGAGTTCCTTGTCTCACTTGTAGTCCTTAGTGGTATCCAAGTTGGAAGTCCTTGGTGAATATGCCGAAGATGTTGAAATCATTAGAGTTGAAGATGTTGAAGAAGTCCCTTACACATGGTGTAGTCTTGGGCCATGGGTAGGTTTTTCCATCAAGTTGAAAATAGAAGAGAAGTTGTGTTGAAACCAAAATGGTTGAGGAAAGAGTTTACAAGATTTTGTAAATAAGTTTTTGGAACAAATTACAACTCCTAATTTTCTAAGGGTTTTTGTCCAATCCTAGGTTTACAAATCCTACAGGCAACACAATGCTCTGATACCATATGTAGGGGTCCCAATCTTTAATAAGATAGAGCCCTCTGTGTTTTACAATGCTAGTCCCTGGATCAATAGCTAGCATCCACAGTTTAGATGTAATATCAAGAAACAAGGGTCATAATATAACTTTATAACCAGGAATAACATAATTTTATTACATCAAACATAGCTCATTAGGCTATTACATTACATTGCAGCGGAATAAATATAGTCATGGGGTCCATCATCTTCAAAGTGCCACAGGCAGATGTTGGTTGTAGTCTTTGTAATCCTAATCAAACAATCTTCACTGAAATCAATCAAACCTACAACATACAAGTTACAGCCTCAAAGGGTCAATACATCTGAATTGTATTGGCAAGTGATACTATGGTAGTATAGTGGAATTTACCATCTATATGCATTTGGCTAAGTGGAGTTGAGGCTTGCATTGCTCAAAATAGATTTTTCCTTAACATTTGAAAATACTAAGTTTTTGCTTGACAAAATCATTTTCCTCAATCAAAGATTTCAAGATCCTTGTACCAAGCCATCTCTCCATCAATGATTAAAGAATTCAAACAACCATTGTTCAAACCACAAGATTTTAATTTAGAAATTGGAATGATGAGATTCTTGATTGCTTCCATGTATTGATGCTCAAATTGTCCATTACCTTGGACTAGGCTAAGTACTTAGGTTTTACACTCTGCAGAGGTGGTGCACTTTCCCCACAAGACTTGGTTTCCCAAGACAAGATCTTTCATAAGCTTTCCCTTAGACCAAAATGGACGCGCTCCAACCTATCAAACACTACCACCCACTGTCCATATGGCTAAGTTCTTGCAACCTATATGATCATGGCAGAGCCCATATTGCCAAGTGGTTGCACTTGAAGCTTATCAACATTTGACATCTCAAATCCCTTTGTTCCTGGGTGGCATACCACAAGTGAGATACACAATCCAAGTCCATGGCATTGTGAACCACTCAACCAATCTCCACCAAGCAAGCCCATTCCACCCAGGGGATTCATTAACTTAGTTGTTTTATTAAACCAAAACATAAGTCCTCAGACTTAGAGATTTTTCCATAGTGTGAATATATTTTCCACCCATGTTTTCTATTAGCTAGGCTAAGCTTGATAGTAATAGGAATCTTAACTTAGGAAGTCCTACTAAGGATTCATCTACTAGGTTTTCCTATAGTAAGATCTATACTTAGCAAAATTTCTATGCAAGTTTTACTTAGCAAAATCACTAATGCATAGAGAAAGTAATGGGACAAAGAGTATGAGCATCACTTGCCTTTTTGGTAGAGTATGGGTTCATTCCTTGTCCTTGCAACAATCACACTCTTCAAGTCACTACAATCCAATCAAACAAGGCACAAACTCGATCTACCAATCAAGCAAAACAACACATAAAATGACAAAGTCAAAGTAATGCATGCAAGCATGCAAAAGATGGTTCTAATTGCAAAGGTGGTTTCCACTAGGCTTCTAAACTTTGTAGGTTCCAAATTGATCATTCACCAAAATGGCAAAGTCAATTTCAAAAGGGTTTTATCTCAAAAACCATTTTAAAATCCATTCATCATTTTATGTGGTGAAAAATGTTTTTATCAAAACAAAACTTTTAAGTTTTTCATCAAATGAGTTGCTATTGCAAAACTTGGTGTTTTTGGGTCAGTAGGTTTGGTCCAAACTATTTTCTCAAAGTTTTCTTTCCATAAACATTTTCATAATAAACTTAATAATTTTATTTGGCTAGAAATTGGCTAAGTCAAATACTCCAACCCAAATTTTACCAAAATCATTTTTAACACCAAGGGTTGGTACCTAGGGTCAGTAAGGTCACAACAAACCATTTTGCAAAAGTTTTAATCCAAAAATCATTTTTAAACAATGTTTCTACTCTAAACAAGCACACAAAAGAATCTGCAAAAAACAAGCAAACTAACAGATACTATTTGCTAAACCAAGGGCATGGTTGGCTAGGGCTTGTTCCACTGAATCCATTGATATAAAATTTGTAATTTTTGGACGTGTGGTTTGAAAGTTACAAAGGTTTCAAGTTTGCAATTAAATCTGATTCAAAAATCTGTTTTAAGTCAAACCAGTGACACGCGTCGGGCTCCTATTCGTCGAAAACGTTTCGCGTGGATCGACTGCTCTGGCGCGTTGGATTAAGTCAGATCGTCGATCTGGCGCATACCCTTCGCGGTTTAAGTGACTCTATCGTGCCTTGGTCTAGATCGAACGACTCTTCTTGGCTTGCCAAAGTTGGCGGCGCTAGGATAAAGCGGCGGGCGACCGATTAGCGGCGTCGTGGCGGCGAAGCGAGGAAGAGGGGAGGATGCTCACCGGGTTCGATGAGGTCACGGCGATGCTCAACGTCGTGCCGATGGTTCTACGAGGGCGCTACGGTCCGATGTGGATTGCTCGCCGGAGTAGGTGGCGGCGTCGGCGGCTACGGTGACGGTGGGGCGAGGCTAGAAAACCGGAGGGGCGAGATGAAAGGTCTGTTAGACGCGCGAGGAAGAGTAGATCTTGCATGCCTGAAGGAGAGGGAAAGGGGTGGATAGATGCTTACCAGAAGTGCTCGTCGGAGTTAAGCCAGACGGTGGCGACGGTCGGAGTTGTCGCTGCAGACGCCTAAGGCAAGACAGAGCATGTTCGAGATCGCAAGACCAAGCGATCTTGTGCGTGATCTAGGAGGCGCGGGGTGGTCGGAGTTCACTTGGAATGCTCGACGAAGCAATGGAAGACGGCGGCGCACGCTCGGTGTCGTCGTTGCCGATCTTTCGAGCGCCCATGAGCGGCTGCGAAAGGTTCATCGGAATCTTGAGCACAACCGCGTGCTCGAGGAGGAAGGAGGCGTGTCTGGCGGAATCGGCGAGGAGGGTCGTCGGAGACAGGGATGTCCGAGCAAATCGGCGGCCGGGGCGTGTCGAGGGGTGTCTGGGGAAGCGGAAGAGGGCGACGATTTATCCTGCGTGGTCAAGGCTGATTCAACGCGATTAAGGCGTATTCGCCGGAGTTATTCCGTCTGCAGCGGGCGAGGGGTGGCGTCTGCGGGTGGGAAGAAGAGAGGCGTGGCGGTGGGGTCCTCGTGGTGGGAATGGGAGAGGCAGGTCCACTTGTCATCGTCTCGTGGGTTAGTTCGAGTGTGAGAAAAGCGTTTGGGAGGAGAGGAGGCTGGTCATTGTTGTTGGGCTGGTCCAATTACACCTTTTTTTTGTGTCTGTTTGTTTTATTCTTTTCTATTTTCTGATTTGATTATTCAAACAAATGATTCCAACAATTCAAACAAAACAAACTTGTAATGAGTGTTTGGTTCTGTTTAACAGCATAAACCAAATCTCCAAAAATAAAATAATATTTTTATTCTTTTTAGGACCATTCATTAATTAAATAAAATGGTTCATTAGTTATTTAATAAAATAGGGTTGGATTTAATTAATAGAATCTCCATTTGAAATCCAAATATTTTTAAAACCAAATCAGTAGGTTTTATTTGAAAGTAAAGAATACTTGGAAAGCTTGTTTAACATAAAATAAAATAACCTTTTATTTTAGGGTCCATTAATAATTAAATTCAATAGACCTTCATTATTAAATCAATTGGGATTTATTTTATTTAAAATATTTATTTTGAAATCTAAAATAAAGCCAAAACACTTCAGTAGGTTTTATTTGTGAATATCAAATATTTAGAAAACTTATTTTAAATAATTTAATAAGTTTTGATGTTTCAATTAAAATGGTAAAACCTTTTATTTGAATAAAATTTGGATATTAATTCCTTATTATTTTATTTAAACAATCCTTTATTATTTTTAAATAAACCTTTGCTATTTTTATTCAAAACAAAATGTTTTAATTCAAAAGCTTGGCCAAGGTTTAATTTGGTTTTATAAAATAATCTTTATTTATAAAACTTCTATTTCTTTTGAAAACCAAATCTTTTTATTTAAAAGATCTAAAATAGTGGTTCCAAAACATTTTAATTTCCTTTAATAAATGTTTATCTTTATGAATCCCTTTAGGATTTATTTGATTTCAATTGGTTTGAAGTTCCAATTAAATTCAAAAAGTTTCTTCTCGCTCTAAAAATCAAACAAAGTTTTATTTTATTCATTTATTTTCACATTACAAGATTTGGAAAATCTTGGGATGTGACATATGGTGTGGAAGGTAATGGTTTGCATCAAGTAAACAAGTAACAGTGGAATATGTATCAATGGTAAAGATTGGACCGGGGTCCATTGTTCACTAGAGGTGCTCTCCTTAGATAAACAACATGGCATGAAGGGTAAACAAATTATAGCAGGGCAATTGACAGGAACTGAGAAAGGCATAACAATGCAATTACTAGTTACAAAGATTCTATGAGATTCAATTGGGCAATACAACAAGATACATAGACCGCCATCCAACTGCATCTATGACTAGAAGTTCACCTTCAGGTTATGATCCGAACCCCCTCCAGTATTAAGTTGCAAGCAATAGACAACTGCTTTAAGCAAAGTGTGTAAGGTAAACAGTCCACATGTTTCATGAACAAGAGACCATTGTTTTCTCCCTAGTAGCAACAACACATCTACAACCGAAGAGATTTTTGTCACTTCCCTTGGAAAATAGTGGCATGAACCCACTATCGAGCATAAATACCCCCTCTTGGAGTCACTAGAAACTACTTGGCCAAGATAGCTACTAACAACGGAGAGCATGCAAGATCACTGAAAGGACATTTATTGTCATAATCACTTTTGGTGTTTATTAACAACAAGTAGATCATTTTACAGTTTTTCACTATCCACAAGTTGGTATTATGATGAGTGAAAAGTACCCTCACACTTGGGAAAGATTCCTACTAAGTGTGACACAGTTCTGGAAATTCCAGACCGAAGTCTCCGGTCTGCCTAGACCGGAGTCTCCGGTGTGGTCCGGAGTTTCCGGATGTGTCCCCGGTGGAGGTTTCATAATCATGGCCGGGACATTCTATATTGGCGTGCAGATCAAGGTCCGGAGGCTTCTCCGGAATCTCCGGTCTTGGCTCAGACCAAAGTCTCCATTGCTGGAGGACCGGAGTCTCCGGCCAAGTTGGGTCGTGCCTGGCCCGGGTCATTCAGATGGGCAGTCCGGAGGCTAGTCCGGAGATAGGTCGGAATCTCCGGTGCAGACCGGAGTCTCCGGTGTACAGACCGGAGTCTCCGGTCTGGTTCTTGTCCAACGGTCAGAAAACGGTTCGTGGAGGGGGTGCCTATAAATAGGGACCCTTATCCCCTTCCTGCAGCTGCTCGAGCTCCTCAAGAACACAAACTCCATTTGAGTCACCAAATCTACAAGATCTCTCCATCCAACCATCCAAAGTCATTGATCTTTGGAGAATCGAAGGAGGAGGCCTTGATCTACAAGTTCACCAAGAGAGATCTTCATTTCCCCCTCATTCACTTGAGGGCCCCCAAGCTCTAGTGTTTCTTTGGAAACCCTAACTTAGGTTTGGTTCTTACAAGCTTGTCTTTGATTGTCTTGACAACTTGCTTGTATTTGGGATCCTCCAATTAAGTTGTGGATGTGTGCCCCAAACTTGTAAAGGTCCGGCTTCCACCTTGAAGGTTGCCGATATAGTGGAAGGTGGATCGATCCCGTTGGGGTGAGGTTCATCGGAGAACAAGGGAGGCCTTTCGTGGCGTAGGTGGTTTGATACCACCCCCTCTCCAAACGTAGACGTACTTCCCTTCAAAAGGAAGGAACTACGGGAAACAAATCCTTGTGTCTCCGTGTCCACCACTTTGGTTACTTCTATCCTTTACCGCACTTTACTTACTTGTTCTTGCTTAGTGTTGTGTTAGCTAGTGCATCTTCGCCATATAGGTAAATTCACCTTAGTTGCATTATCTAGAGAATTTACCTTTCTTGTCAAACCTTAGTTTTAAAAACAAGAAAATTTGAAGTAGCACCTATTCACCCCCCCTCTAGGTGCCCATATGATCCTTTCAATTGGTATCAGAGCCTCGGCTCTTTATTCAGGCTTTACCGCCTAAGAGAATATGGGTAGCCATGATGGGGAAGGTGGTGGTGAGCACACCATAGTAACCATGGAAGATCTCAAAAACTTGGAAACAAGATTGAGCTCTTCCTTGGTCAACGAAGTCAAGAAAATGCTTGAGCAACTTCTTAAAGACAAAGATGGCTCATCATCCCCTTCTCCTCAAGAGGAGCCTCCATCAGTTTTACCTAAAGGAAATGCTCAGGTATCTCCCGAGGGTATGATGGTGGGGGTAATCAAGACAACACTAACTCCTCCACACAAAAGGATGGTGGGAAGGGTGAGCACCGTGAGTCATGGTACTCTCCCGACCCTCCAATTCCTCACCCTCATATAAACAATAGAGGTGACCCACCTAAGCTTGAAGCATCTACTACCTTTGCTCAATGGCAATCTCTAATGAAGACTCATGTGAACAGCTCTTGCATTGAACTATGGAACATCACTGAACAAGGACTCTATATTGGGGATCTAGACAACTTGACAAGAAGAGAAGTTGTAAATAGTCAACTCAATGCCACTGCCTTGCACATGATTCAACAAGGATTGGGTACAAAGGATTATCCACACATTGAGCACCTCAGAACTGCCAAGGAAGCTTGGGATGCTCTCATTGTGTTGTTCATTGGGAATGAGAGCATGAGGAGGAACCGGTACGATGCACTAAGCAATGAAGCCGAAGGATTCTATATGAAGGAATATGAAGATCATGAAGACATGTATCGTAGGATCAAATCCACCACCACCGTTTTAGGAATGTGGGTGCCTCACATGTGGATGATGCATGGATAAAAAGAAAATATGTGAGTGCACTCATGCCCTTCGAGCCCACCGACTTGAAGAGCCTACAAGGAAGACACAACTACCACATCATGACCTCCAATGAAGTTATGCAAGAGATGGACTCTTTCAAGGTTGCTGCCAAGAATGCCAAAGATTCCCGTGCTCGGGCCTTTGGAATGAACAATGATGTCAACCTTTCATTAAAGGCCAAAGTTTTTGAACATGGGGATGGTGATGAAAGTGATGATGATCTATGCATGAGCAACCCCGAAGATGTCAAGAAGTTTCATGGTATATGGCTTTCTATGCAAACAACTTCTGGAAGAATCCCGCGAAGGCCAAGATGGAAATGCAATGAAAAATCAACCCCAATGGACTAAGAGGCAATATGCCAAGATTGAGGACTTGCTACAATTGTAGCGACAGAAATCACTTCTTGGCCAGTTTTCCCTATGAGAGAAGAGAAGATCATGGTGGTAAACTAGTGCCAAAGATAGCTTCCAAAGCTCCTTACAAGAATCCCTTCATCAAGAAGAATTCCAACAATAAGAAGAAGGGTGAGATTGTATTGATCACTCATGAAGAATACTCATCAAACAATGAAGATGATGAAGATGAGGAAGAGGAAACATCATGTGGTGTGGCTGCTCTAGCCACTACTTCTACTCCGACACTCTCCCTCTTCGATTCTCCAAATGAGAATGCTCCCAACAAGAACGTCACTTGCCTTATGGCAAGAGGAACGGAGGTATCCTCATCATCTCACTCCACCCCCTTAGCTAATGAGTAAATTGATGATGATATGTCTCTTGAACTAAAGAGGGAATTATTTGCTTTTGATGAGTTTGTGACTAACTTACAAGGGGAAGCCAAGAAACATTTTGGGAGTATCTTAGATCAACTTTCCCACACACAAGAGCTTCTAGATGTAAGATGTAAACTGGGGCATGAACACATGATTGAACTAGAAGCCCTAAATAATGCTCTAGAAGAATAACAAGAGACTAGAATGTCTCTTGAACTGAAACTTGAAGGAATTGATGAGGCCAATGATGTCATTGTAAATAGACCCATCAAGGAATGTGATCATGCTATTGCTAAATATAAAAAGGCTAAAAAGCACAAGATTGAGTTTGGTGTGGTTCATAAAAAACCTGCCGAGGACTTTAGTTCACTTGACAAGGCTCACAAGGCATTGGAAAGTGAACTCTTGTCTCTCACAAAGTCCTATGGAATGCTTCAAACTCAATTTATCAATACTCCTTCACCTAGTAATTTCATTCCTTCTAGTAGTACAACTATTCTTGAAGAAAATGCTAGGTTGAAGGGGGAGCTTGCCAAGGCCACATTTCCACAATGAAACAAGTCTATTGATGACCTTTTAAGTAAGCAAAAGCCTAATGGTGAAAAAGGGGGCATTGGATTTGTCTCAAAGCCAAGAAGAAGAACAACAAGAAGAAGAAGGCCAAGCCCGCACAAGAGAGAAACAAAACCATTGTGGATAGTAAGACCACAAGTGGTAAAACTATGTCTCATGATGACTTTGCCGGAAGTGCTAACCCTCACTATGTTCTTATGCGTGATTACTATGGTGGTGTGTATGCACAATATGTTGGCCCATATGATGGTTATATTTCTTGGTCTGTAAGGGTTCCCAAGACCCTTGTTGCTAACAAAATAGGACCTATTGAAAAATGGGTACCTGAAAATTAGCTTGATCTTTTGCAGACATATGCTTCCGGAGGGTCAAAATGGGTGCTTGATAGTGGTTGCACAAGTCATATGACCGGAAGCTCATCTATTGTCAAGGACTTAAGGCCAAATGATGAGCAAATCACCGTGACATATGCCAACAAGTCAAAGTCTAAGGTAATGGGTTTCGACAAGGTAGGGGTTTCTCACGACATTACAGTCGTGAACGTCATGCTTGTTGAGACCCTTGGATACAATTTACTTTCAGTCTGTGCTCTTGGAAAGATGGGCTTTGCCGTATTTATTGGTGATGATATTGTGGTACTCTTGTGGAGCAAGTCTCTCAAGGTCGCTTTCGTTGGGTACGTCGAGCATGACTTGTATGTGGTGGACTTTTCGGGGCAAACCACTACAAGTGCGATGTGCTTATTCGGAAAGGCCGATGTGGGTTGGATATGGCATCGCCGACTATCCCATGTTAATATGAGAACTTTTCAAAGTCTCCACAAGGAGGGTCATATTGTTGGACTAAAATAAAATGTCTCCTTTGCCAAAGATCGTGTTTGCAGGGCATGTGTTCTAGGAAAAATGCATGATGCTCCCCACAAGCCAAAAAACCGCATCAAGTCAACCAAGATCTTGGAGCTCCTCCATGTGGATCTCTTTGGTCCTCCTTCTCATGCAAGTCTTAGTGGGAAGAAATATTGTTTGGTAATTGTTGATGACTTTTCAAGATACTCCTGGGTATATTTCTTCAAGTTGAAGAGTGAGACCCAAAATACCTTCATCGACTTCATCAACATGGTTCAACGTCAATACAATCTTCCCGTGTTGATTATAAGAAGTGACAATGGCACCGAGTTCAAGAACTACACCTTGAATGATTTCCTTAGTGATGAGGGGATAAAACATCAATATTCCGCTGCATATACCCCTCAACAAAATGGTGTGGCTGACAGGAAGAACCGGACTCTTATTGAAATGGCTAGGACCATGTTGGCGGAGTTTAAATCTCCATACAACTTTTGGGCCGAAGCCATCTCCACCACTTTCCATGCATCAAACTAGCTCTAACTCCGCAAAGAAATCAACAAGACTCCATATGAAATACTTACCGGTAACAAGCCCAACATATCTTCCGGGAGTTCGGTTGTAAGTGTTTCTATCTCATAAAAGCTGTTCGTTTGTCCAAATTAGAGTCTAAAGCATTAGAGGGTATTTTTGCTGGCTATGGTCTCGAATATCACACTTATAGAATCTATGATAAGCTCTCCGGAGCCGTCATAGAATCTTGTAGTGTGAGCTTCGAAGAATATGATGGTCCCCAAGGGGGGCGTGTTGATGCTTGCGATGCAGATGATGAAATGCCTCAGGATGCCATAGGAAGAATGGGTGTGGGATATATCCGCCCTGTTGAGGAACCCCTTATGGCGGATCGAGAAGAACTATGCTCTACTCAAGTGGAGCCCTCATGTTCACAACATCAACAAGCTCCATCCACCGAGGAGGGCAATGACTCAAGCCAAAGACAAGATGTGGACCCTCAACTTGTTGAGCAAAGTGACAACTCTAGTCAAGAGGAGCTTGATTCATTCTCCAGGATGTCAAGTGGTGCAAAGTCAATTGTTCAAGGAATATCCATACAAACTGCCTTGAGACAAGCTCAAATCGATGCTAGAAGAGTGCTTAACCAAGCCCAAGGTCAATCTTTGCCTCTTAATGAAGAGAATGATTCTGGTGATGATCGAGGTCAAGTTGATGGTCAAGAATAGGACCAAAATGATGAAGAGGGTCTCCCAAGAAACAACATGGAGATCCACGCTCGTCGTGAAGCTAGAAAGGAGAGAATGTTGGAATTAAGAGACCACTCTCTACAAAATGTGGTTGGTGACCTAAGGAAAGGCATTTCCACAAGAGAAAAATTGAAGAGGTTCAGTGAACACCAAGCACACATCTCCATGATTGAACCAAAGAAAGTGTGGGAAGCTCTTGAAGATTCGGATTGGTTGGAATCTATGCACAAAGAGTCAACAACTTTGAGAGAAATAAAGTATGTAAGTTAGTTGAGAAGCCAAAGGATTGCCGCAATGTTATTGTCACGAAGTGGATATTCAAGAAAAAGCAAGATGAGCATGGAATTATAGTAAGGAACAAGGCTATATTGGTTGCACAAGGGTTCTCTCAAATTGAAGGCATTGATTATGGAGAGACATATGCACCCGTGGCTCGCCTTGAGTCCATCCGTATCCTTCTTGCTTATGCGGCACATCACAACTTTAAATTGCAACAAATGGATGTAGAAAGTGCATTTCTTAATGGTACATTAAATGAGTTGGTATATGTAAAGCAACCCCCGGGATTTGAGGATCCTAACTTCCCAAACCATGTCTACAAACTTGATAAGGCGCTCTATGGGCTCAAGCAAGCCCCATGCACGTGGTATGAGCACCTTAGAGAGTTGTTTTTTGACCGTGGATTTGAGGTTGGGAAAATTGATCCCACTCTTTTTACTAAGGTCAATGGGGAGATTTTTGTATGCCAAATATATGTTGATGATATTATCTTTGGATCATCTAACAAAGCTTTTAATGATGAATTCTCAAAGATTATGACTAGTAGGTTCTGGATGTCTATGATGGGGGAGTTGAGAGTATTTCTTGGTTTTGAGATCAAGCAAGTTAGAGGAGGGACATTCTTCAACAAGGACAAGTATACTCAAGATATTCTCAAGAGATTCAATATGCAAGATCTAAATGGAGATCCTACTCCCATGGCTACAAAGACTCATCTAGAACAAAATCCAAATGGTAAAGATGTGGATCAAAAGGTATACCGGTCCATGATTGGTTCTTTACTTTACCTTTGTGCATATAGACCCGATATTGTGTTGAGTGTAGGTGTGCGTGCAAGATATCAAGCGAATCCTAAAGAAAGCCAGTTAATGGCGGTCAAGAGAATCATTTGATATTTAGTTCATACCCCATTTTATGGTCTTTGGTATCCTCGAGGATCAACATTTGCTCTGTGTGGATACACGGACTCGGATTGGGCTAGTGATAAGGATGATAGAAAATCAACATCCGGGGCTTGCCAATTCCTTGGTAGGTCCTTGGTATGTTGGTCGTCTAAGAAGCAAAATTGCATATCTCTCTCCACCGCCGAAGCCGAGTATGTGGCAGCTGCTAGTGCTTGCACCCAATTGCTATGGATGAGGCAAACTTTAAAGGAATACGGTGTCCATTGTGACAAAGTGCCTCTTCTATGTGACAATGAAAGTGCTATCAAGATTGCCTACAAACCGGTGGATCACACAAGGACAAAGCATATTGAGATTCGCCATCACTTCATTAGAGATCATGTTACTAGAGGTGATATTGATCTATCATATGTGTCAACCAAAGACCAACTTGCCGACATCTTCACGAAGACACTTGATGAAGCAAGGTTTTGCTATTTGAGGAATGAACTAAATATCATTGATTCAAGGAGCTTGAGTTGACTATCTTACATTCTCACCTATGACTTGACCCTTATTTGGTTTAGGTGTAGGCATGGATATAGGGGGAGTGTGGTCCTAATTTATTGGACTATCCCTCCCCCATTATGCCCAAAGCAATCAAAATCATTCCTCTTAATATCATTTTGTGATATGTGAGCTTAAATGATGAGTTTCGGTAATGGACCCAAGATATATCTTCGTGGTGCCAAGCCGAGTATTGTAGCGCCCCGCAAAAACCATTACTAGAAAATCGCGTTGTTTTTGTGCATTGCATCATCATGACCTCATGCTCATGTCATCATGCCACATTGCATTTGAGCATCGTCATGTCATCTTGCATGTGTTTGTTCAAAACTATTTTCGAAAAGCCTGGTTTTGTTTTCTAAACACCCCATCTTTATTTCAAATTAAAAACCCGGGTCTCCAGATTATTTTGTTTCGTCTACCAATAGATTTCAAAAGCCCCGTTTTAAATAAATAAAATGTTTAATTATTTTTTAGGGGGCAGCCGTACCGGGCCGATCCGACCCAGTCGGCCACCCCCAGTACCAAAACCAGACTACCCAGACCTTTTCCTACCTAACCCTAACCTACCCAGTCCCCAGCCACATCACCCCGACCATTCACCTCGCGCCACCTCACCTCTCCCTTTCCCCATCCAATCCTCGCCTGCCACGCACACAACACACACATACAACACACGCCGCGCGCGCGCGCCAGCCAACTCCCTCCACACCCACCTGGCCCGCCTGGGCCCCACCCAGCACCACCTGTCGCCCCTGGGACATGACCCCCCATGCGACACGCGCCCCAGGCCCCCCGATGCAGCCCCGGCCCCACCCCGTGTTCCCCATCGCCCCGCTCCCGCAACCCCTCCCTCGCCTCTGCCTTGTCTCGATTGTCCCCAGAGCTCGCTGCTGGCCCGGCCTCCATCTGCAAGCCGAGCCCCGCTGCCACCAGGCCACCTTCCCTCCCGCTGCCGCTCGCAGGTCCCCGCCGCCTCCTTCCTCCGGCCTGCCTCGACCTGCGGCCGCAGAGCGCCGCCGCCGGGAGCTCCATTGCCCCGTTGTTCTCCCTCAACCTCAGCGCCACCCCTGCCTTCTAGCATCGCCGGCCGCCTTCCTTGCCCCCTCCTCGTTCTCGTCGTCGCCCTCGAGGGCCCCTGTCGCCATGGCCGGCCTCGCCTCCCCATCGTGGCCGCCCCTGGCCCCGTGCGCCACCGAGTTCTGCCTCCAGGGCCGCGTGACCCCGCCGCCGGCGCGCCCTCCCCGCCTCCGCTCGCCGCGACCCTGGATGCGCGAGACAATCTCCGCGCCCCCCCCGTCGGCTTCCCCTCTCTGGCTCACCCTCCACCGCCGGCGCCATTGGTCCTCCTCCCCGGGCACCTCCTGCACCCTCGGGGTCCTCCCTGTCGACCTCTGCGCCTCGGAGTCCCGCCTCCCGTGTCCCACGTCGGGCCCTGCAACTCATCCTTGAGCCACCACCGGGCGCACGTCCCAGGGCCTCCGTCCGTATCCATCATCTGTCTTCACCGCGCATGACTCCTCGTCTTTCTTGTGTTTTGTTCCCTTCGATAACGATGGACATTAGCTATTTTGCTATCCGTGGTAAGCGGGTGTACTAGTTAATCAATCCTTGGGCATGTCGTTGATACTAGCATGCCACCGAGTACTCCGAATGCAAGCACTTCAAGTACCCTACCTCCATAAGGATATTTGGGGCGACAAGATAGGCGCCGTGTCAAGTCCGTCCTCGACATTAGAGTCGGAACGCCAAGATCACCCCCACGGATCCGAAGACCGCGAAGGCCGATCCCACCGAGACCCTCGGCACGCCAAGATCTCCTTCACAGATCTGATGACCGACACACCGAAGCCCGATCCTGGTGATCCAAAGGCCACGCCAAGACCCGGATCCGAAGACCGCCAAGATCGTCACCAGAACGACAAGCACTTCATCATGGAACACCATGATCTCCAACCCGGAACACCGAGTGCACCGACATGGATCCGAAGGCCGAGCCCTCGACACGCCGAGGTCTTCTCCCCGGAACGCCGAGTTCTCCATCTTGGACGTCAAGCACGTCGACATGAAACGAAGGCCGAACGCCAAGCTTTTCATCTCGGACCCAGTAGCCCTGATCCGCACCTGATCCCCGTCGAACCCTAAGACCGAACCCCGAACCCCCGGAACCAAGATCTTCCGAACCCAGATGTGTGAACCTTTTCCCGAGCCCCTATTTTATAAATGCTTTATATAAAACTTGTTGCATATTAATTGTTCATCTCGCATGCATATCATGTGGGTTGGGGGCATTATGCCAATTCATCTCATAATTAAATATGGAGTCTATATGCGGGATATCTTTGTCTTATTGCGGACTCCATTTAAACTGGTGTAGCGAACCGATGCCATGTTTCGCCCTATTAAAACAACATTTAAATTGCGGGGGTTCTAAACAACTTGAACCATATAATCATTTGTCGGGACCACGGTTCCGCTTAATATTGCCTAATTGCACCGCATCTGCATCATATCATAAGCATGCCGGATCTTCTGCCGTAGTATTAAATATTGCATCCGGTGTTTCTTCTAGTGTTTGCTTCTTCGCGGATTAGGCCGGTGAGTGGATGCGAGTATCGACAAGTTCTCCGATTAGGATTCTTCGGCAATGTTTTCAGGCGAGCATCTCCCCCTTTCTACCCATCTTACTTTTATAGCATTTATTCCCTCCTGTTGATCTATTGCTATCTGTGTTGCGATGCTCTAGTTTTCGTACCCGGAACATCCCTTGCAGCCTTATATTGCCTTGGACACATCCTATTACCTGTTGTTTGGTAGATAGTTGGACTTATGGCGTCGTGATCGCTTGCTCAAGTGCTGTTGCGTGTCGTCAAGTACCACATTTGTTGGAGTATTGCCGCATGTTTAATGTTGGAGATGATCATGGCTTTAACTATTGTTTAATAACTAAAATTGAAGTAGGTAAATGCAGAGGCACAGGTGGGCAATAGATGTTATTTGGTTGTTAACCGTCCACTTGTGTCCCGTAGGACCCCGAGTTCTTGACACATTAGAGATCGAGCGCGCTAACCATAGGTGGGGTGTATGGGCACCCCCATCGATTTAGTACCTGATTCCAAGTACTGTACTGGGGGCCACAATTAGTTTGGGGCTGTATTACTATCCTGTACTTGTGCCATGTTTTACTGCTTTATTTAAATTGTGCGAGGAGCACCTGTACTGTTTAGGTAAGCGGAGTGTTTTCGCGGTATCGACAAGCCCGAGAGTTTCGGGTTCCCAGTCATTTACAGCCATTGGCGCAAACCCTGAGTCCGTCTCGGAGACCGGCCGACTTCGTTCGGGTAGCTTAGTGGGGTGGCCCCGTGCTTGCTTTGGGTGCAGGAAGCGTCGTGTCCGCAACCCGTCGACATACCGTTGGGTGTATGTTTTGTGATCGTGTACCTACGATCGACAACAAGGGTGTAGGTGCGTGTGGGAACTTTGGTGCACCCTGCAGGTTAAATCTTTTAGAAGCCGTGTCGCGGTTATGGAAGACTTGGAGCACAGTTCTCGATCATAGACAACTATAACTAAAGTTTCTTGCTATAATTTGACTTGTATCCGATATGACTAGTAATCAGCTTCACCGCAGCGGAATGGCTAAATAAAAGTACCAACAATTCTTTGGGTTTGGGATATCTCATGCTAATTGTATCGACTAGTAAGTGTTGCAACTTCTAACGGAATGGTTAACTAAAACTGCTTGCTTATTATATCGGGATGACTCATGCCATCTTTATTTGACTAGTAATTGCCGCAACTATAACGGAATGAATAAAAGCGCCAACCGTGTGAGTTCCTCGGTTGACTTCCTCGTTTGGTCTCGAGGGAAATACCGGGATGGGTATGTTTGGTGGTAGTATCGAGTTGGTTCGAATAGGTCTTTCTTATCCCTTTCGATGGCAGCGGTTACATCGAGTCTCTATAGGGTGTTTAGTGCATGCTTTCTTGCCGCTTGATCCACCATACCTATGTAGGCGAGGACCGCCAATTCTAGCCTCGCTGTCTTGACCGCTCTCTTTTCCTTTGCCCTTTGTCGGCACCCCTTTGTTTAAGCAGGTTTTGAGATCGACGTCGTTAGCAGGGTTACCCTTCCGGCTTGGCCTGGGCAGGGTTATGGACGCCATTGGTTATTCTTCAGAGCTCTTAGCTCAATTTGCATCTTGTCCGTACTCGGACGCTATATCGTTTTAAAGGTGATTTGGATCTTTGTATTGTATATCTGTATTCTTGACTCTTTGAGTCGTTGTTGTATATATATGTTCTGTGGGTTCCATCGAGGACTATTGTGTAATGATATTACTTCGTTTTCCACCCGCACGCAAGTGCCTGGTGGAACCTTTGAATCGTTCTATGCGGGTTTTGGCGAAGCGCTGAACTTGCATAGGGCCGATTCGAGGGTGTTACTGAGTGGTATCGAGCTCGGTTGCGATACCCTACAAGTCCAGCCTGTAGGATAACCTAGCTAACGGCCGAAGTAGAGTGTCAATACTATTTTTGCAAAATCGGTTGGATAGTTCTGATTAGGTCTGATTTTACTCCTTACCCCTCTGCTGCTCTCCTCTCACCTCTGCGTGTTTTGAATCCGCTCTCTTCTCTCTCTTCGAGTCCAGGATTTCTCGTGGTTGGGTTCCATCGTACCTTCAGGGTTTCGCTTCCTCCTTTGGTAACGGTGTTGCTACATCTGGTCTTCATGCTATCCGAGAAACCCTTCGTCTGGTGGACTTCTCTTTGTTCCTTCTCGTGCCTTCCGGTGTTTTCCGACGCGACGACATCATCTACGCTAGATCCGATGCAGAGTCTGCATCACTCCCATGTTTCTGAACCTCGATTGTCGAGATCTTCAGTCTGATTCCGAGAATGGTTGCACACTTTTCTACTGATTGTGCAGAGTAATAGTTTGGGTGCGTGATGGATTGGCCCCCATGCCGACTACTCACTCTATTCGCTTGTGTACATTGAAGTGGAGGAGAATGCATCGGTCCTCTCTTCCTATCGAAGTTAGAGGTGGATTGATTGGTTGATACCTCTACCTTCGCCTTTGATTCCCGGAGTGTTCTCTCGACGATCACGAACAACGACCTCTTGTTAGTGGTGTCGCGAGGATCTACACGATGCGAGAAGATTCAGATCGCCGCCCTTCTTCCTGGTACCATGAGGCGGATCTCGAGGGCGAGATCCTTTGTTAGTGGTGTCAAATTTTAGCGCCCCGCAAAAACCATTACTAGAAAATCGCGTTGTTTTTGTGCATTGCATCATCATGACCGCATGCTCATGTCATCATGCCACATTGCATTTGAGCATCGTCATGTCATCTTGCATGTGTTTGTTCAAAACTATTTTCGAAAAGCCTGGTTTTGTTTTCTAAACACCCCATCTTTATTTCAAATTAAAAACTCGGGTCTCCGGATTATTTTGTTTCGTCTACCAATAGATTTCAAAAGCTCCGTTTTAAATAAATAAAATGTTTAATTATTTTTTAGGGGGCAGCCGTACCGGGCCGATCCGACCCAGTCGGCCACCCCCAGCACCAAAACCAGACTACCCAGACCTTTTCCTACCTAACCCTAACCTACCCAGTCCCCAGCCACATCACCCCGACCATTCACCTCGCGCCACCTCACCTCTCCCTTTCCCCATCCAATCCCCGCCTGCCACGCACACAACACACACATGCAACACACGCCGCGCGCGCGCCAGCCAACTCCCTCCACACCCACCTGGCCCGCCTGGGCCCCACCCAGCACCACCTGTCGCCCCTGGGACACGATCCCCCATGCGACACGCGCCCCAGGCCCCCCGATGCAGCCTCGGCCCCACCCCGTGTTCCCCATCGCCCCGCTCCCGCAACCCCGCCTCGCCTGTCTCGATTGTCCCAGGCTCTGCCCGCTCGCCGTTTCGGCCGCTGCGTCCGGCCCTCCGCCTGGCAAGCGAGCCCACCAGGCCACCTTCCCTCCCGCTGCCACTCGCAGGTTCCCGCCGCCTCCTTCCTCCGGCCTGCCTCGACCCGCGGCCGCAGAGCGCCGCCGCCGGGAGCTCCATTGCCCCGTCGCTCTCCCTCAACCTCAGCGCCACCCCTGCCTTCTAGCATCGTCGGCCGCCTTCCTTGCCCCCTCCTCGTTCTCGTCGTGCCGCCTCGAGGCCCATCGCCATGGCGGCCTCGCCTCCCGTCGTGGCCGCCAGCCCCTGTCGCCACCGAGTTACGCCTCCGCGTGACCCCGCCGCCGGCGCGCCCTCCCCGCGCCCGCTGCGACCACAGATCGCGAGATCATCTCGTGCCCCCCCGTGGCTTCCCCTCTCTGGCTCACCCTCCACCACCAGCGCCGTTGGTCCTCCTCCCCGGGCACCTCCTTCACCCTCGGGGTCCTCCATGTCGACCTCTGCGCCTCGGAGTCCCGCCTCCCGTGTCCCACGTCGGGCCCTGCAACTCATCCTCGAGCCACCGCCGGGCGCACCTCCCAGGGCCTCCGTCCGTGTCCATCATCTGTCTTCACCGCGCATGACTCCTCGTCTTTCTGTGGTTTTGTTCCCTTCGATAACGATGGACATTAGCTATTTTGCTATCCGTGGTAAGCGGGTGTACTGGTTAATCAATCCTTGGGCATGTCGTTGATACTAGCATGCCACCGAGTACTCCGAATGCAAGCACTTCAAGTACCCTACCTCCATCAAGATATTTGGGGCGACAAGATCGACGCCGTGTCAAGTCCGTCCTCGACATTAGAGTCGGAACGCCAAGATCACCCCCACGGATCCGAAGACCGTGAAGACCGATCCCACCGAGACCCTCGGCACGCCAAGATCTCCTTCACAGATCTGATGACCGAGACCCCGAAGCCCGATCCCGGTGATCCAAAGGCCACGCCAAGACCCGGATCCGAAGACCGCCAAGATCGTCACCGAAACGACAAGCACTTCATCATGGAACACCATGATCTCCAACCCGGAACACCGAGTGCACCGACATGGATCCGAAGGCCGAGCCCTCGACACGCCAAGGTCTTCTCCCTGGAACGCCGAGTTCTCCATCTTCGACGTCAAGCACGTCGACATGAAACCGAAGGACGCCGAACGCCAAGATCTTCATCTCGGACCCAGTAGCCCTGATCCGCACCTGATCCCCGTCGAACCTTGAGACCGAACCCCGAACCCCCGGAACCAAGATCTTCCGAACCCAGATGTGTGAACCTTTTCCCGAGCCCCTATTTTATAAATGCTTTATATAAAACTTGTTGCATATTAATTGTTCATCTCGCATGCATATCATGTGGGTTGGGGGCATTATGCCAATTCATCTCATAATTAAATATGGAGTCTATATGCGGGATATCTTTGTCTTATTGCGGACTCCATTTAAACTGGTGTAGCGAACCGATGCCATGTTTCGCCCTATTAAAACAACATTTAAATTGCGGGGGTTCTAAACAACTTGAACCATATAATCATTTGTCGGGACCACGGTTCCGCTTAATATTGCCTAATTGCACCGCATCTGCATCATATCATAAGCATGCCGGATCTTCTGCCGTAGTATTAAATATTGCATCCGGTGTTTCTTCTAGTGTTTGCTTCTTCGCGGATTAGGCCGGTGTGTGGATGCGAGTATCGACAAGTTCTCCGATTAGGATTCTTCGGAAATGTTTTCAGGCGAGCATCTCCCCCTTTCTACCCATCTTACTTTTATAGCATTTATTCCCTCCTGTTGATCTATTGCTATCTGTGTTGCGATGCTCTAGTTTTCATACCCGGAACATCCCTTGCAGCCTTATATTGCCTTGGACACATCCTATTACCTGTTGTTTGGTAGATAGTTGGACTTGCGCGTCGTAGTCGCTTGCTCAAGTGCTGTTGCGTGTCGTCAAGTACCACATTTGTTGGAGTATTGCCGCATGTTTAATGTTGGAGATGATCATGGCTTTAACTATTGTTTAATAACTAAAATTGAAGTAGGTAAATGCAGAGGCACAGGTGGGAAATAGATGTTATTTGGTTGTTAACCGTCCACTTGTGTCCCGTAGGACCCCGAGTTCTTGACACCTGTTCCGAGATCGAGCGCTCTAACCACAGGTGGGGTGTATGGGCACCCCCATCGATTTAGTACCTGATTCCAAGTACTGTACTGGGGGCCACAATTAGTTTGGGGCTTTATTACTATCCTGTACTTATGCCATGTTTTACTGCTTTATTTAAATTGTGCGAGGAGCACCTGTACTGTTTAGGTAAGCGGAGTGTTTTCGCGGTATCGACAAGCCCGAGAGTTTCGGGTTCCCAGTCGTTTACAGCCATTGGAGCAAACCCTGAGTCTCTGGACCCGGCCGACTTTGTTGCGGGTAGCTTAGTGGGTGGCCCCGTGCTTGCTTTGGGTCAGGAAGCGTCGTGTCCGAAACCCGTCGACATACCGTTGGGTGTATGTTTTGTGATCTTGTACCTACGATCGACAACAAGGGTGTAGGTGCGTGTGGGAACTTTGGTGCACCCTGAGTTAAATCTTTTCGAAGCCGTGTCGCGTTATGGACGACTTGGAGCAGTTCTCGATCATAGACAACTATAACTAAAGTTTACTGCTATAATTTGACTTGTATCCGATATGACTAGTAATCAGCTTCCTTTGCGGAATGGCTAAATAAAAGTACCAACAAGCTGCTGGGTTTGGGATATCTCATGCTAATTGTATCGACTAGTAAGTGTTGCAACTACAACGGAATGGTTAACTAAAACTGCCTTGCTTATTATATCGGGATGACTCATGCCATCTTTATTTGACTAGTAATTGCCGCAACTATAATGGAATGAATAAAGCGCCAACTGTGTGAGTTCCTCGGTTGACTTCCTCGTGTGGTCTCGAGGAAATACCGGAGATGGGTATGTTTGGTGGTAGTATCGAGTTGGTTCGAATAGGTCTTTCTTATCCCTTCGATAGCCGACGGTTATATCGAGTCTCTATAGGGTGTTTAGTGCATCTTCTTGCTGATCCACCATACCTATGTAGGCGAGGACCGCCGAATTCTAGCCTCGCCGTGTACTGACCGCTCTCTCTTTTTCCTTTGCCCTTTGTCGGCACCCCTTTTGTTTAAGCAGGTTTTGAGATCGACGTCGTTAGCAGGGTTACCCTTCCGGCTTGGCCTGGGCAGGGTTATGGACGCCATTGGTTATTCTTCAGGGCCCTTAGCTCAATTTTCATCTTGTCCGTACTCGGACGCTATATCGTTTTAAAGGTGATTTGGATCTTTGTATTGTATATCTGTATTCTTGACTCTTTGAGTCGCTGTTGTATATATATGTTTTGTGGGTTCCATCGAGGACTATTGTGTAATGATATTACTTTGTTTTCCACCCGCACGCAAGTGCCTGGTGGGCACCTTTGAATCGTTTCTATGCGGGTTTTGGCGGGAAGCGCTGGAACTTGCATAGGGCCGATTCTGAGGGTGTTACAAGTATACTCAAATATGGTGGCCTAGGCCACCGCCCTCTCAGACTAGAGAGGTTGGCGCTTACTCATGTTTGTCATTTGCTTGATTTTGGTCTCTTGGAGCTTTTCTGAATATTTTGTGAATTCCTATGGCTCTTGTTGGTTCTTCACAGTTTGATGTCTCAACCCAAGCCTTTTCCCTATCTTAAACCTGTCTATCTCTCATATATGTCCCCAAACACCTATTCTGGAGTTTTTTTGGTCGAGGAGGATCGGAGTCTCCGGTGCACATGCACCGGAGTCTCCCGTGTAGAACGGAGTATCCGGTCCAGACGGTTTCTGCCACTTATAGTAAGGGGACGGGGTGAACTGATACTGCAGTTCCTCATTATCAACCCCGTCCCCCTCCTCCTAACCCGTCGCCTCCCCTTCCAAAACTCCTCCCCGGAGGTCAAGAAGCCCCGGGATCCGCCGTGCCGCCGGCCAACCTCCTCCTCTCCTCCATTGGGTCATTCCCACCGGAGGAATTGATACCATGGACAGATCTGGTACCTCTCCTCTTCTTTTTCTCCTAGGGTTCATCTCTAGATGTGTTTTTTTTTAGGATTGGTGTTGATTTGTCCATTGGAATCACTTGTTTGCATGCACTCTAGTACTTTAGCCTTGTTTCATTGCCCGATCTACTAGATTCACCCCCACCAGCATCTCCCCATCTCATGCCCGAGCCTCCCGACCGGAGATTCCGGACTTAGGTCCGGAGACTCCGGTTTGAGCTGGAGACTCCGGTATGAGGTGCGGAGAATCCAGTGTTGGGTGAATCAAAACATACCAGAAATGCATCAAAGCTCTTGTACCGCATTGTTGGGACATATATACTCATCTCCATGCTATCTCCCTCACTGCTGTTCACAGGTGATGGTTATAGCCGTCCTCGTCGTACCAAGGCCAAGTCACAAAGAGGCACTCCTCGCTATGATGAAGCCCAGGGTCAGTTTATCGTGCCTCCTTCCAACCGAAGACAGCAAACACGTGATGCAGCCTATTTGAGGAGGGTACAGGAAAGGACTGAACAAGAGGACCGTGCCAAGAAGGCCAAATATGACAACCTTTAGTCCTTGGCCAAAATGTCAAAAGAGGAGTACCGTGAACTGAGAAAGACTGATTTTTATGGGCTGCCTCGTACCAGCGATGACCCTCTTTTCTGGAGGAAGGACCAGGCTATGTTCATGAAGGATGTGTATGGTGTGCTCACCAAATCACATGTCTGCCCTCAGAAGTTCATGAGTGTTGAGAAGATGCGCCTCATCCCCTACTTCAATGATGCTTTGTGGATCTGTGAGAAGCTGGGACTGTTTAACTTGATGGAGCTTCGTGAAGACTACAATTTCTACCTTGTACGGCAGTTCTACGCCACCGTTGTGTTTGGGTCTGATGAAGACATGACCATGACTTGGATGTCTGGCACCACTCGCTGCATAGCTACATTCCATGACTTTCCAACGTCATCTTTGAGACCTTTCATGGCATATCCACTCCCGTTGGGCTGCGTATGCACTCTGCGGCTCTGGGTGAGAACAAGATGAAGTTTGCACCTCTGTATGGCAGTGAGGTTGTTGTAGGGGGGTCCAAGGGACTCAAGACTCTCTACAACCTAATTTTGAGGATATTCTGTCATACCATCGCACCAAGTGCTGGGAATGACGATGTTATTAGGGGTGGGCTTGTCAACCTTCTTTAACACACCCACCGGATCTACAATGCTGGACCAGAGGCAGATGCTAAACCTATTGATGTGATGGATTTTATTTTTGAGGAGATGTTCCATGCTATTCTTTACAAGAAGTCTCCTCCATATACACCTTTGGTTATGAGGCTCATCAACTCGAAGGAGCATAATTCTCCACTTGGCATAGCACCGCATCTCACTGAGCACACTTTGGTCTCACTGCAGCAGAAGGGGCGTATGGGGCCTGCTCCTAGGCGTTGCTATGGCGATGATGATGAGGAGATTGAGACTGAGAGGGCACCCTCTCCACCTAGAGTTTGGAGGAAGAATGCCTCCAATGCACCTATGCCTTCCATGACCAGGGACTATGTTCATGAGAGGGTCAAGAAGTCCACTTTCTGGGAAAGGACTCTGTGCTGCATGAATGTTGACATCCGCAAGCAGTAGCATGTCTCCTACCAAATCAACCGGCGTATTGAGAAGCTCCTGAAGGAAATCAAGGCACGGGGCGTAGTGGCTGATGAGGAAGGAGAGGGCGAGTACAATGATGAGTATGGTGCTCAGGAGTCTATGAAGTCTGATCACACTCTCTCCTTTGGGGCATGGAATGCCCAACAGGACAACCTTGTTGGCTAGAAGACATTCTCCGATATCACCTCTGGATACGGGCACCAAGGTACCTCCTCTTCTCACCCTCACGGCAAAGGGCCTGCAGTCCCTGATGATGATAATGATGACTTTGTTGAGGATGAGGATGCCGAGGATGACGAGGATGACGATGACTACTGAGTTGTTGGGGCGCTAGCTTAGGTCTTTTCCTTTTTTCGATGTTTCGATGCCAAAGGGGGAGAATACAAACATCGATTTTCATGGGTTTGGGCTTTGGATTTGCTATTATCTGCTTTCATTTGCCATATTCAAACTTTGAACTTCATGTGTGTTATTTGCCGTTTTATGTGTGTGACTATGTGCTTGTGCACTATCTATTGTAACTCATGTGAGATCTATGTGTGCTATCATTGATACTCTCTACCTTGCATGATTTACTTATTTACCTGATTGCACATAGTCAGGGGGATCCCCATATAATTTATTCCATGCAAAATCACTTGTTGTCATCGAACACCAAAAACGGGCAGATTGAAAGGACATTTATTGTCATAATCACTTTTGGTGTTCATTACCAATAAGTAGATAATTTTACAATTTTTCACTGTCCACAGGTTGGTATTATGATAAGTGAAAAGTACCCTCACACTTGGGAAAGATTCCTGCTAAGTGTGACATAGTTCTGGAAATTCCAGAACGGAGTCTCCGGTCTGCCTAGACCGGAGTCTCCGGTGTGGTCCGGAGTTTCCGGATGTGTCCCAGGTGGAGGTTTCAGAATCATGGCTGGGACATTCTGTATTGGGGTGCGAAGAAGGTCCGGAGGCTTCTTCGGAATCTCTGGTCTTGGCTCAGACCGGAGTCTCCGGTGCAGGAGGACCGGAGTCTCCGGGCAAGTTGGGTCGTGCCTGGCCCGGGTCATTCAGATGGGCAGTCCGGAGGCTGTAGGGTTTCGTAGCATGGAAAACAAAAAAATTCTACCGCATACAAACAAACAAGCCAAGATCTATCTACTAGATTGTAGCAACGAGTCGATAGAATAACTCACCCTCGAAGATTCCAAAGTGTTTAATGAGAGCGGATTCTCGTGGGTGATGTAGTCGTAATCTTCCCGATCTCAAGATCGCGTAGACGATCCTTCCCAAGGCTGCGTTTGAAGCGCTTCCAATCGTCACGTTGGTGCTCGACAAAGACCTTCCTCTCCCTTGTTCCAAGAAAGCGGAGGTTGTAGCACTCTCCTCGCGATTCCGGCAGCACAACGGCGTGGTACCGGAAGTAGAGGGGAGATCTCGCAGGGCTTCGCCTTAAGCCGGAGCGAGTATGGTGGATTATGAGAGAGCTCCTCGGTGATCTAGGGTTTAGACACACCAAGGAGGAGGTGCTAGAGCCGGCGGCTAGGGCAAGGGGCAGCCCAAGTCGGCGGCTAGGGCAACCCTAGGAGGCGGCGGCATTGCGGGAGGTGGTGGCGCCAAGCTAGGGTTTGGGGGGAACTTGTGTGTGCTAGGAGCCCTGCCCTCCTTATATAGGTGGAGGGCCGGCCGGCCAGGGAGGAGGAGTCCCTCCCAACTCGGCTTGGGCGGTCTGCGCCGGTTGGAGGAGGGATTCCCTCCCCAACTCGGTTTCCCACTCCTCCTCCTCTTTCCAAAACTTGTCGTTTGACTTTCAAACTAGCCGTTTGACTTTTCAATTTAGGATTTGAATAAACCCTTTATTTTGGACAGCGAAGACACTTAGTACATGATGCAATCATTCCAACTTGCAATGACACATTCATGTACCCCTTCCCCTCCGGAGTGCCGGACATTCCGGAACCTTCTAGAACATTCCCGATGAAAACACCGGAATCATTCCCGAACTCTGAAACGAGACTTTCCTTATACGAATCTTATTCTCCGAACCATTCCGGATCTCCTCGTGATATCCCGGATTCCATCCGAGACTCCGAACAACATTCGGTCTCTTTTTCATGATTCCATAACTACTCAAACAACATCGAATCCTTAAGTGTGTCTCCCTACGGTTCATGAATTATGCGGACATGATCGAGACACTTCTCCGAACAATAACCAATAGAGGAATCTGGAAATTCATATGGCTCCCACATATTTCTACGATTACTTTGCGATCGAATGAACCACTTACATACGATACCAATTTCCCTTTGTCTCACGATAGTTTACTTATCCGAGGTTATGATCGTCGGTATCTCTGCATACCTAGTTCAACCTCGTTATCGATAAGTACTCTTTTCTCGTTCCCGTGATATGTGATCCCTTGTGATCCAGTCACATGCTTTCAAGCTAATTGGATGACATTTCACCGAGAGGGCCCAGAGTATATCTATCCGTCATATGGATGGAAAAATCCCACTCTTGATCCATGTGTTTCAACCAATACTTTCCGAACACTCAATGCCACCTTTATAGCCACCCAGTTACGGTGTGGTGTTTGATGTCATCAAAGCATCCATCCGATAAAGGTGATATGCATGATCTCATGGTCGAAGGAATTAGGTTACTATGTATCAGAAAGCATATAGCAATTGAACTATTAAAATGACTTGATCTTTATGCTACGCTTATCTATAGGAGTATGTCCACCATATCATTCTCCTAACGATATGATCTTGTTGTTAATAACATCTCAATGTTCATGATAGGGAAACCACAATCATCTATTAACCAACAAGCTAGTATTATATAGAGGCTTTACTAGGGACTTCAAATTAAGTTTACAAATCACACAAGTATTAATGTTTCCTTGTTAATACTATTATAGCATGAATGTAAACATTTATCATAAACACAAAGATATAATATTAACTACATTTATTATTGCCTCTAGGGCATATCTCCAACAGAGGCTAGTCCGAGTTCTTCTCCAATGGTCAGAAAACGGTTCGTGGAGGGGGCTGCCTATAAATAGGGACCCTTATCCCCTTCCTCCAGCTGCTCGAGCTGCTCAAGAACACAAACTCCATTAGAGCCACCAAATCTATAAGATCTCTCCATCCAACCATCCAAATTCATTGATCTTTTGAGAATCGAAGGAGGAGGCCTTGATCTACAGCTTCAGCAAGAGAGATCTTCATTTCCCCCTCATTCACTTGAGGGCCCCCAAGCTCTAGTGTTTCTTTGGAAACCCTAACTTTGATTTGGTTCTTACAAGCTTGTCTTTGATTGTCTTGACAACTTGCTGGTATTTGGGATCCTCCAATTAAGTTGTGGATGTGTGCCCCAAACTTGTAAAGGTGTCGGCTTCCACCTTGAAGGTTGCCGATATAGTGGAAGGTGGATCGATCCCGTTGGGGTGAGGTTCATCAGAGAACAAGGGAGGCCTTTTGTGGCGTAGGTGGTTTGATACCACCCCCTCTCCAAACATAGACGTACTTCCCTTCAAAAGGAAGGAACTACGGGAAACAAATCCTTGTGTCTCCGTGTCCACCACTTTGGTTACTTCTATCCTTTACCACACTTTACTTACTTGTTCTTTCTTAGTGTTGTGTTAGCTAGTGCATGTTTCTCATATAGGTAAATTCACCTTAGTTGCATTATCTAGAGAATTTACCTTTCTTGTCAAACCTTAATTTGAAAAAGAAGAAAATTTGAAGTAGCACCTATTCACCCCCTCTAGGTGCCCATACGATCCTTTCAATCACAAACAACACAGACATGATAGAATCATAAAGACAAAACCATTAATCAAACCAACATAATAATCTCAATATCCATCGGATCCCCGCAAACACAACATGCATGATTACAAATAGATTAGATCTTGATCCTGAACGGAGGTCACAAGGTCTTTACGTGAAAGCACAAAGGAGGATATACAACCATCTAGCTACTACATGGACCCATAGTCCAAGGTGGAACTAGTCACGTATCATACCGAAGAGAAGGCCTCCGGGATGATCTCCCCTCCGGCAGGGTTCCGGGAAGAACTTCAGATCCACCCGATCTAGGGACGATGGTGGCAGCGGCTACAGACGGTTTCGTGGAGATTTGATCGGGTCCCTAGGGTTTCTGCATCGGGGGCTTCTTATAGGCGAAGGGGGAGGCCGAGGCGGCGACCAGGGGCCCCAAACCCTAGCCAGGCGCGGGCCCACCTGTAGCCGCGCCTGGGGGCGGGGTGTGGCCCCTTTGGCTCGCCTCCTCGGATTCCCTCTGGACTTCTTGTTCCCCACGGAAAGTAATTGACTTTGATGTTTGTCCCGTCCATGTAAGATCCCTCGTTTATGAAGGAAAAGGATCCCTGTGATTGCAATGCTAGTCCCTGGATCATTCCTAGCATCCACAGTTTAAGATGAAGTACACAGATACAAAGGTCATTTATTACAGCCATTCCAGAGATAAACATAGTCTTTACAACTCCAAGGCCACATGCCTAATACAAGAGTTTAAATAAGCAAATAAATAAAAGTCTTCATCTTCATGTGCCACAGGCAAACATGTTGAGTGTAGACTCATGACACCTGATCCTCATCAGAGTAACCTGCAACATCACAAGTTACAGCCACAGTGGGTCAATACTTTGGAATAGTATTAGAAAGTGATACCTTAGTAAAATTTTAAGTGGTCTAGATACTATATGCAATTTGGCTAAGTGTAGCTTGGCTTGCTTTGCTCAAAATAGGTTTTACCTATTAGTTGAAATCACTAAGTTTTTCTTTGTCAAAACTTTTCCCAAGGAACCACCAATAGACATTGAGGTCCTTCACCCTTGTTCACCCACAAGTTTTTACTTAGAAATTGGGATGAGGAGATTATTGATAGCTTCCATGCCTTGATGCTCAAGTTGTCCATTGCCATGGACTTCGCTAAGTACTTAGATTTTTCCATCTGTAGAGGTTGTGCACTTTCCCCACCAGACTTGGTTTCACCAAGACATGACCTTTCAGAAGCCTTCCCTTAGACCAAATGGACGCGCTCCAACGTATCATTCCCACTACCACCAACTGTCCAGATGTCTAAGTTCTAGCAACCTATATGGTCCAGGCAGAGCCCATATTGCCAAGTGGCTGCACTAGAAGCTTCTTAACACTTGGCCTCTAAAATCTCTTTGTTCCTGGGTGGCTTACCACAAGTGAGATACACAAGGTAAACCATAGAAATGGGCCTTGTGTAACCACTCAACATAAACCTTTCCTTCCATTCCACCCAGGTGTTTCATTAGCTTAGTTGTTTTATTAGGAAAAACACAAGTCCAAAGGACTTAGAAATATTTTCATCATAGCATGTATATTTCACCAACCCTTGTTTGCTACTAGCTAGGCTAAGCATGGCATAGATAGTAACTTAACTTAGAAATTCCCTAGCATTTCTACAACTACTAGGATTTCCCAACATGGCATATAAGCAAAATAATAGCATGCAAGTCTAACAAAATATTTCTAATGCTTAGTAGAAAACATAGGATAAAATATTCATGAGTACCACTTGCCTTGGTAGTTGGGAGAGTAGCACTCCTCACAATCACAATTACTAGCACCAAAATCTACACAAAGAATGGTAGCAACAAATTACACACAAAACATATACAATCAAAAATATATGCATGCATGCAAAATGCTAAGTGATGATTTTCAAAACTCAACCAAGAAAGTGCATAGTACTGAGTCCTAAACAAGTCAAAAACTTGCCAAACAATAATTATTTAACCCTTAAAACAAATCCAAATCATTTCATATACTCAAATAGGCCCTACACATGTTTCTGCAAATAAAACCATTCTAACATAAGCTAAACATTAAAAACATTGCATAATCAGAAAGAGCTTGCTCTCCTGATTCCAACGGTATAAAATTCGTCAAATTCTAACGTGGGTATCAAAAGTTATAGCTAAATCAAATTCAAACAATAATCTGATTCAAATTCTGTTTTAAATCTAAACCCTAGCCACGCGTCACGCTCTGATTGGCGTGTACCGTTTCGCGTCGGATCACGCTTCTGAGCCGCTAGATCTAACTTAATCGCGCGGCTCAGATCTAATCTTACCGCTTCGCTCGCGTTCTATCCTATCCGCACGATTTGGATCCAACGTTCCTGAGCAGCCTGACCATCTAGTGGCGGCGCTAGCGGCGGCGACAGGCGGCGGCGCCTCTGTCAGTGGCGGAGCTGGCGTTCTAGGTCACACGGGAGAGGAGGGAGGGGCTTACCGAGCTCGCCGTGTGATGCTGATGCTCAAGGTGGTGATGGCTGGTCAAGGGGCGCGCTGTAGTGGCTGAGGGAGCTCGTCGGAGTTGTGCACGGCGTCGGGTGGTTGCAGACTAAGTTGTTGCCGACGCTCTAGGCCTTCCTAGCACCAACCAGAGGCATCAGTAGCTGCGCAAGGACGAGGCGAACCTAGTCGTATGCGAGAGAGGTCAAGGGGCGCTCAGTGCTTACCGCAATCGTTCGCCGGAGAAGAAGAAGGCGTCGGGTGCTTGCGTCGTAAATGGTTGGCGAGTCTCCGATGGTCCTAGAATGCACCAATAGGTTGAGAAGATGCGCATGGATGTTGTGATCATTCGCCAACTTAGACAGCAAGGCGGGTCTTACGAATCGCCGGAGGTCGTCGGAGCTGCGGCGGTGTTTGGCGAGCTGCGAGCAGCCTGGTGGCGTGGAGAGAAAATTGAGTAAGGGGAAATGGCCGCGGTGTAGAGGAGTTTAAGTAGGTAAGGGCTCGACAAGAAACGCCTGCAGAATCAATGGCAATTACGCCGCGGAATCAACGCCAGCAACGGCCAGTGCGACGTGTTCTTCGCGAGATTTTGGGGAAGACGACGGTGACATGGACGGGGCCCAGTTGTCTGCGAGAGAAACAGAGTGGGGGTGGGGTCCTGGCGTCAGTCTCTCTACGGGTGCGTCTATGAGTGAAAGAGAGAGAGAGGGAACCCGGGTGGGCTAGCTAGGCTGGATCTGTTGATGGGCTCAAACCCTGGCGCTGGCCTTTTTTCCTTTTCTTTATTCCTTTTCTATTTCTGATTTGATTTTCTGGAATGATTTTCAAATGATTTCAAACTCTATTTGAATTCAAATCTTTTCAGGATTTTGTAGGGTGCAACACTCACACTTCTGGGCATAAAATCATGAGCTCATATGTTCCTGTTTTTGAAGGGTTTTGTTTGAAATGAAAAACATATGATCATGGATGCATGGATGATATGCATAAGTTTGAAACATGATTTTAGGGATGTTACAAATCTAACCCCCTTAAGGTGAATCTCTCCCTCGAGATTCGAATTGGCTAGCAAATAGGTGAGGGTGGTCTTTCCAAAGATCATCTTCTCTTTCCCATGTTGCCTCCTCTTCAGAATGATGATTCCACTACACTTTACAAAACTTGATAGTCTTAGTCCGTGTGACTCTTTCTGCAGTCTCAAGAATCTTGATAGGTTTCTCTTCATAAGTGAGATCACTTTCCAGTTGAACCTCCTCCAAAGGTATGGTATCCTTCAAAGAAGTTTCTTCCATTTCTGGATGACATTTCTTAAGTTGACTCACATGAAACACATTATGGACGGTGAGAGATTACGGCAGTTCAATTTCATAGGCAACTTCTCCTTTGCGACTCAGAATCTTGAATGGTCCAACATATCTTGGGGCCAATTTTCCTTTGACTCCGAACCTCTTCACTCCACGAAGTGGTGACACTCTAAGATAAGCTCTATCACCAACTTCGTAGGCGACTTCTCTACGCTTAGGATCTGCGTAGCTTTTCTGTCGGGACTGTGCTATCTTCAATCTGTCCTTAACCAACTTGACCTTCTCTTCGGCTTCCTTGATAAGATCTGGTCCGAATAAACTTCTTTCTCCCACACCATTCCATAACAATGGGGTGGTACACTTTCTTCCGTAGAGAAACTCAAATGGTGCCATCTCAATACTGGCTTGATAGCTGTTGTTATAAGAAAATTCTGCGTAAGGCAGACTTTCATCCCAACTGGCTCCATAGTCTAAGGCACATGCCCTCAACATGTCTTCAAGAATCTGATTAGTCCTTTCTGTTTGTCCATCGGTTTGAGGATGAAAAGCAGTACTAAATTCCAACCTCGTTCCCAAAGACTCATGTAGCTGTCTCCAAAAATGGGAAGTGAATTGAGTTCCCCTATCAGACACAATACTCTTGGGCACTCCATGTAGACATACAATTCTACTCATGTAGATTTTGGCTAACTTAACACTTGTATAAGTTGTCTTCACGGGTATGAAATGAGCCACTTTAGTTAGGCGATCCACTACTACGCATATAGAATCATATACTGACCTGGTCCTTGGTAATCTGGTAATGAAATCCATACCAATCTTGTCCCACTTCCAATCAGGAATAGGTAGTGGTTGAAGCAAACCCGCTGGTTTCTGATGTTCCGCTTTCACTCTACTACACACATCACACAAAGCAATATGTTCGGCGATGTCCTTCTTGAGATTATTCCACCAAAATCTTTCTTTCATGTCCATGTACATTTTGGTGTTACCCGGATGAATGGAATACGGAGAGTTGTGTGCTTCTTGCAAAATCAGTTTCCGCAGCTCCGGGTCTTGTGGAACACAGATACGTTTCCCATGCCATAAAGTACCCTGTTCGTCTTCATGGAACCCTTTGGCTTTTCCTTTGCCAATCTTTTCTTTAATCTCTTCGATTTCCTTATCAATCTTCTGGGCTTCTTTGATCTTGTCCAACAAAGTTGGTTGAACATCCAAAGTCATGAGATGTCCTTCAGGCACAATCTCCAATCTGAGTTTTCTAAATTGGGCACACAAATCATCTGGCAATTCTCCTTTGGTAAGGCCATTCACAAAAACCTTACGACTTAGAGCATCTGCTACAACATTTGGTTTACCGGGGTGGTATTGCAAACTTAAGTCATAGTCCTTGATAAGTTATAACCATCTTCTTTGTCTCATATTAATTTCCTTCTGGGTGAAGATATACTTCAAACTTTTGTGATCTGTGAACACTTCACAACGCTTTCCCAAAAGATAGTGTCTCCATGTTTTGAGTGCATGGACAACAGAGGCTAACTCTAAATCATGAGTAGGATAGTTCACTTCATGAGTTTTGAGTTGTCTCGAGGCATACACCACAACTTTTCCTTCTTCCATAAGTACTGCACCCAAACCCTGATGAGAAGCATCACAATATACTTGGAAATCTTTTTCCCAATCTGGCAGACACAAGACTGGTGCTGTCACAAGTCTCTTCTTCCATTCCTGAAAGCTGAGTTCACAACCTTCCGTCCAAGCAAATTTCTTGTCTTTCTTTAACAATTAAGTCATAGGCTTAGATACATTGGAGAAATTTTCAATGAACCTTCTGTAGTAACCTGCTAAGCCAAGGAAACTGCGAACTTCTTTCACGGACTTGGGAGATTCCCATTCAGTTACAGCTGAAACTTTAGCAGGATCAACTGCTACACCATCCTTTGTCATAACATGTCCAAGAAATCCAACTTCATTCAACCAGAATTCACACTTGCTGAATTTGGCATAAAGCTTATGCTCTCTTAACTTCTCAAGTATCAAACGCAAATGTCCTTCATGCTCTTCTTTGCTCTTGGAGTAGAATAAAATGTCATCGATGAAGACGACAACAAACTTGTCAAGGAATTCCATGAACACCTTGTTCATCATATTCATGAAGTATGCTGGAGCATTGGTCAAACCAAAAGGCATTACGGTATACTCATACAATCCATACCTTGTAGTGAACAATGTCTTAGGTATGTCTTGTTCTCTTATCCTGAGTTGAAAATAGCCTGACCGGAGATCAATTTTTGAGAACACACAAGCTCCTTCTAGCTGATCAAACAAGTCATTGATTCTAGGCAAAGGGTATTTGTTCTTGATAGTTACCTCGTTGAGTGAACGGTAATCTATGCATAACCTTTGACTTCTATCTTTCTTCTCCACGAACAAAACTGGGGCTCCCCAAGATGAAGAACTTGGTTGAATAAATCCTTTTTGCAAATGTTCTCCAAGTTGTTTCTTGAGTTCTTTCAGTTCATCAACTGACATTTCATATGGTCTCTTTGCTATTGGTCCAGATCCTGGTACCAAATCTATAAGAAACTCCACATCTCTATCTGGTGGCATTCCCGGCAATTCTTCCGGAAACACATCCGGATACTCACTCACAATTGGCACACTGTCCATGCTAACCCCCTTAAGAGAATTTAGCTTACTTCCTTTTGATTCAAAGTTGGACTTGAATTTAATCCGTTTTCTTTCTGGGGTTGTGAGTGCAACAGTACGATTAGCACAATCTAGTACTCCTTCATACTTAGCCATCCAATCCATTCCCAATATTACATCCAGTCCTTGGGAATCTAGGATTATCAGACTCACTGGAAATTTATGCTTTCCAAACTCTATTACTCGATCCCGACATCCAAGACTTACTATCATATCTCCACCCGGAGAACTAACTTTTATTGGACACCCAATGTTTTCAATTGGAAACCCATTTCTATCAACAAATGCTTTTGATATGAATGAATGCGATGCTCCAGTATCAAAAAGAACAAATGCTGGAATAGAATTGAGTCTGAACTTACCAAAGAACAAGATCGCTCCTCATAGACCTCCTCCACACTGATGTGGTTCACTTGTCCCTTCTGAAAAGGGTTGGGCTTGTTGGGTCCTTCAACTTTCTTTTCCGGGCATTCATTTGCATAATGCCCCATCTTCTTGCAATTGAAGCATTCAACCTGACTTATGTCCTTCTTGACAGGCTGGCTTCCACTTCCACTTCCATTACCACTGTGGTGGCTCTTGTATCCACCCTTGTGGTTCTTGTACTTGTCATTGTCATGACTACGGTGATGCTTGTTGTCATGACGGTTGTGGTTGTGGTGCTTGTTGAATTTCCCATGCTTGTGGGATCCTGAGCTTCCACTGTCATCATAATGGGAACGTTTGTGAGACGATCCCGAGATGTGCTTGTCTGAGTGCTTTCTCTTCCTGCTCTCAACTTGCTTCATTTTGTTCTCCAAAATAGCAGCCTTGTCACAGAGAGACTGATAAGTGGGAACATAGGACACAACCAACTGCAGATTGAGCTCATCATTCAAGCCTTCAAGAAATTTTTCCTTTCTCTTAGCATCGGTGTCAACTTCATCCGGTGCATAACACGCCAGATTGTTGAACTCCTCAATATATTCAGCCACGCTGCGGTGGCGTTGCTTCAGATTATGGAACTCTTTCTTTTTCAGACTCATCACTCCAGATGAGATATGAATAGTGCGAAAGCCATCCTCAAAGATAGCCCGTGTCACATCTTCTATGGGAGTGGTGATCTGGAAGTTATCCCACCAAGTGGCGGCTGGTCCCTCTAGCAGATGTGCTGCAAATCTGACTTTTTCAGCATCCGTACAGCCCATGGTTACCAAGTCCTTGTTCACTGAGCATAGCCAATCATTGGCCACCATGGGATCAGTCGTTCCTGAGAACTTTGCTGGCCTCAATCTCAAGAACCAGGTAAGCATATCAAAACCCGGTGGGTTGTTGTTGTTGTTGTTGTTGTTGTTGTTGTTATTGTTGTTATTGTTGTTCTTTTGGTTCTGGATGAACATCGTCATCATCTGCATCAGCTGTGTTTGAGCGGTCATCATTTGCTGCATTTCTGGAGTGATGTTGTTGTTGTTGTTGTTGGGGTTGGGGTTTGCACGACGGGAGGCATCTGTGGTTTGTTCAATAGAGATAAGAATGAGATACCCATAGATGCTTTCATGCACATTACATCACATAAGCAAACACAAAGCATGCAACACAAAGATAAAGGTTCAACAACAAGATAACAAGTTCACAAAGTAAAACACACAAGTAGCAAGCCATCCACATGTCGGATGGTCAAATAACAAGTTCTCAAATAACAAGTACGATAACAAGTGATAAATGAGTAGTCAAGTCTACTCCTCGGCATCAATCTCCTCCTCGACAAAGGTAAGACCTGCGTTCTCCATCGCGGTCTTGTATTCCTCGACACTAGTGGTCAAGGTCTCTATCTTGGTCTTGAGAGTCCTCTTCTGGGAACGAAGCCTCTCAATCACCGTCACGCTGCTTTCGAGCTCAAGTCCTTGGACTACAGTTCTTGATCATGTCCGGATCTTCTTGTTCCTATCTGACACGCTTCCCGACTCTTGAACTTCCTGTCCTGGCTCTCGAACTTCGCCTCCATTTCCTTGACTATCTCGTCTTGCTCCGCGAAGAGCTTGTCCTTCTCGCGAAGCTGCACCTGGAGCTCTTCATTGTTGAGCATGACGTTGGTCCTGTTAGTGTCCACATGCCTAATGAGAGACTCTAAGTCCTGGAGGCATAGGCGAATCGGCTCCGCTGCGTCCCTCGAATCGTCCTCGAAGTCGATGGACTCTCCATCCTCATCACGTCTTCCGAAGACGTGGAAGTGGGTACCTCTAACCTGTCGGGAGTGTCTCCCTAGCAGACGCCCTATCAGATCCTGCATGACTACCTCAAGGCCTCTCTCCTTGTCATCGTGCATGAGCTTGAAGACAATGGCCTCCGTGGTAGGCTCCGTCTGGCGTCCGGGCTGGTTGACCTTGAAGCCCCAGAGGTCCTTCCTCTCAAACTTGGTGAGGGGAAGCACCATGATGGTAGGAAGAGGAAGATTGAGCAAAGTAGTAAGCTCAACGATACGAGGACCAAAGCGAGTAACCTAGAACTCCTCAACAGTGCTGATGGTAACAGTAGGCATCTATTTATAAGATAGAAAAGTTAGAACAACACAATTCAAGATAAAACAAAAGACAAAACATCACATACATATCCTTGGAAATCAAAACACACAAGTCATGGCATACATGGATCCATTACAACAACCAAGGTTCAATCTTATTTAAAGCAACATTTGGAAAATAAGGTGATAAGTGGTGGTCCAACTAACGAAATACGTTTACAATCCTATCTCACTAGATCTGTTGGCTAACACAATGTTTCTAGAAGCAATCAGGCTATCTTGCTCACATGACTCCATCACTAAGTCTATAATGTATCATCTTAAGGTTTGGTTGGTAGCTTCCAACTCTTGGGTATGTTCCTTTTCTTTCCTTAGATCATTTTCGAGGTTGAGCATTCTGCACTTGACTCTATCACCAAGTTCTTTAATGGTCTTCCAAGCTGCATCCTTTGCTGATTCAAAGAATGTAGTGTGCACCACTGAATTGGTGAACATGCAGAATCCTTTTTCCTGATGGTTGTCTTCCTTGTTTTTATACAAGTGAAGTTGCACCCACCAGTATTCCACTCCTTCATCCATCACATGAAAACCTTTGTACACAGCTGCACCTTGTATCTCTAATGCAACCATGAGGTCCTTGAGAGCCTTGGGGAATTCTGTCTCACACTCCAAAGTCATTGTCATGAGTGGTCCTTTCCTTACGGCTTCGTTGATGGAGTTCATCTACAAATAGAGATGAGGAATAAGATTAGAAAAGTTTTACGAGAAGAATAGACAAGTGTAGAAGTTAAAAAATTTCCTTAGTGGTTTCCAATCCTAGGGTCATAATCCTACAGGCAACACAGTGCTCTGATACCATCTGTAAGATCCCTCCTTTATAAAGGAAAAGGATCCCTATGATTGCAATGCTAGTCCCTGGATCATTGCTAGCATCCACAGTTTAACATGAAGTACACAGATACAAAGGTCATTTATTACAACCATTCCAGAGATAAACATAGTCTTTACAACTCCAAGGCCACATGCCTAATACAAGAGTTTGAATAAGCAAATAAATAATAGTCTTCATCTTCATGTGCCACAGGAAAACATGTTGAGTGTAGACTCATGACACCTAATCCTCATCAGAGTAACCTGCAACATCACAAGTTACAGCCATAGTGGGTCAATACTTTGGAATAGTATTGGCAAGTGATACCTTAGTAAAATTTTAAGTGGTCTAGATACTATATGCAATTTGGCTAAGTGTAGCTTGGCTTGCTTTGCTCAAAATAGGTTTAACCTATTAGTTGAAATCACTAAGTTTTTCTTTGTCAAAACTTTTCCCAAGGAACCACCAATAGACATTGAGGTCCTTCACCCTTGTTCACCCACAAGTTTTTACTTAGAAATTTGGATGAGGAGATTATTGATAGCTTCCATGCCTTGATGCTCAAGTTGTCCATTGCCATGGACTTGGCTAAGTACTTAGATTTTTCCATCTGTAGAGGTTGTGCACTTTCCCCACCAGACTTGGTTTCACCAAGACATGACCTTTCAGAAGCCTTCCCTTAGACCAAATGGACGCGCTCCACCGTATCATTCCCACTACCACCAACTATCCAAATGTCTAAGTTCTAGCAACCTATATGGTCCAGGCAGAGCCCATATTGCCAAGTGGCTGCACTAGAAGCTTCTTAACACTTGGCCTCTAAAATCTCTTTGTTCCTGGGTGGCTTACCACAAGTGAGATACACAAGGTAAACCATAGAAATGGACCTTGTGTAACCACTCAACATAAACCTTTCCTTCCATTCCACCCAGGTGTTTCATTAACTTAGTTGTTTTATTAGGCAAAACACAAGTCCAAAGGACTTAGAAATATTTTCATCATAGCATGTATATTTCACCAACCCTTGTTTGCTACTAGCTAGGCTAAGCATGGCATAGATAGTAACTTAACTTAGATATTCCCTAGCATTTCTACAACTACTAGGATTTCCCAACATGGCATATAAGCAAAATAATAGCATGCAAGTCTAACAAAATATTTCTAATGCTTAGTAGAAAACATAGGATAAAATATTCATGAGTACCACTTGCCTTGGTAGTTGGGAGAGTAACACTCCTCAAAATCACAATCACTAGCACCAAAATCTACACAAAGAATGGTAGCAAAAAATTACACACAAAACATATACAATCAAAAATATATGCATGCATGCAAAATGCTAAGTGATGATTTTCAAAACTCAACCAAGCAAGTGCATAGTACTGAGTCGTAAACAAGTCAAAAACTTGTCAAACAATAATTATTTAACCCTTAAAACAAATCCTAATCATTTCATATACTCAAATAGGCCTTACACATGTTTCTGCAAATAAAACCTTTTTAACAGAAGCTAAACATTAAACACATTGCATAATCATAAAGAGCTTGCTCTCCTGATTCCAACGGTATAAAATTCGTCATATTCTAACGTGGGGATCAAAAGTTATTGCTAAATCAAATTCAAACAATAATCTGATTCAAATTCTGTTTTAAATCTAAACCCTAGCCACGCGTCACGCTCTGATTGGCGCGTACCGTTTCGCGTCGGATCACGCTTCTGAGCCGCTAGATCTAACTTAATCGCGCGGCTCAGATCTAATCTTACCGCTTCGCTCGCGTTCTATCCTATCCGCACGATCTGGATCCAACGTTCCTGAGCAGCCTGACCATCTAGTGGCGGCGCTAGCGGCGGCGACAGGCGGCGGCGCCTCTGTCAGTGGCGGAGCTGGCGTTCTAGGTCGCGCGGGAGAGGAGGAAGGGGCTTACCGAGCTCGCCGTGCGATGCTGATGCTCAAGGTGGTGATGGCTGGTCAAGGGGCGCGCTGTAGTGGCTGAGGGAGCTCGTCGGAGTTGTGCATGGCGTCGGGTGGTTGCAGACGAAGTTGTTGCCGACGCTCTGGGCCTTCCTAGCACCAACCAGAGGCATCAGTAGATGCGCAAGGACGAGGCAAACCTAGTCGTATGCGAGAGAGGTCAAGGGGCGCTCAGTGCTTACCGCAATCGTTCGCCAGAGAAGAAGAAGGCGTCGGGTGCTTGTAGTCGTCGTCGTTGGCGAGTCTCCCGATGGTCCTAGCATGAACCAATAGGTTGAGAAGATGCGCATGGATGTTGTGATCATTCTGGCCAACTTAGACAGCAAGGGGCGACGGGGTCTTACCGGAATCGCACGCCGGAGGTCGTCGGAGCTGCGGCGGTGTTTGGCGAGCAGCCTGGTGGCGTGGAGAGAAAATTGAGGGGAAATGGCCGCGGTGTAGAGGAGTTTAAGTAGGCAAGGGCTCGACAAGAAACGCCTGCAGAATCAATGGCAATTACGCCACGGAATCAACGCCAGCAACGGCCAGTGCGGCGTGTTCTTCGCGAGATTTTGGGGAAGACGACGGTGACGTGGACGGGGCCCAGTTGTCTGCGAGAGAAACAGAGTGGGGGTGGGGTCCTGGCATCAGTCTCTTTGCGGGTGCGTCTGTGAGTGAAAGAGAGAGAGAGGGAACCCGGGTGGGCTAGCTGGGCTGGATCTGTTGATGGGCTCAAACCCTGGCGTTGGCCTTTTTCCTTTTCTTTATTCCTTTTCTATTTCTGATTTGATTTTTTGGAATGATTTTCAAATGATTTCAAACTCTATTTGAATTCAAATCTTTTCAGGATTTTGTAGGGTGCAACACTCACACTTCTGGGCATAAAAACAAGTGGTCACTTTGTATAAGCTTGGCCCCTTTGTTCAAACAAAATAAGCAGTGCTATAGCACATAATTTGAATAAGTTTTGGAAATAGTTTCTGAATCATATTTGTTTTGTAAAATTTCACCAAACTTCAACAATCAAAAAAAATAACAAGAGAGCTGGGATCAAAGAACTCTAAACATGTTCACATAAAATCATGAGCTCACATGTTCACATAAAATCATGAGCTCACATGTTCCTGTTTTTGAAGTGTTTTGTTTGAAATGAAAAACATATGATCATGGATGCATGGATGATATGCATAAGTCTTAAACATGATTTTAGGGATGTTACAGTCCAATTTCGAGAATATTTCTTTACTAACTTTTCTGAAACTAAAAACAGCAGAAAACAGGCATCTGACACGGTTGCAACTTGCTAATAGGTTAGTACCAGAAAACATGTAAAAATCACCTCAAAGTGTGGACAAGTAAAGCAAAGTAGATACTAAACAAGCATGGATCATCAAAAATTATAGATACGTTTCCAACGTATCAAAATCCCCAAGCTTAACTCCTGCTCATCCTCGAGTAGGTAAGTAATAAACAGAATAATTTTTGAGATGACATGCACCCTCAGAATAAAGATCCAACCATTTGCAAGCATTGAAAACTGGGATCAAAGAACTCTAAACATGTGCATGAAAGATGGAGTTCTAACAATAGGACATAGTAACTATGCATGTAACATGAAAGGCTACAAACAAAGATCATGAATAACATGCATTGGAAAACGTTTGTTTGTTTTACATATAGAAAACATAGCATAGTGGCAATCAACTTGTCCCTCATAGAGTAGCAATATAGATGCATAGGACACCTGCAAATTTCACAAGGGTGAATAGAAACAAATAGCACAAGAACAAGTAATATCACAATATGCATCAATTAATAAGCTTTGGAACACTGCACACATAATGACAACTATGCTCTCTTAATGGTGCCTAAAGGTAGAAGGTGGAGACTCAAATAATGGTGGAATAAAGGCCTTTTTGTAAAGGATGCAGGGATTACAAGTTTCAAAAAGAGCTTCCAAAAATTATGGTACTTGCTAGCTTTCATCCCTCATTGCCCCTATCATAAGCATCTTGAAGTGGTTAAGGTTAAAGTGGCAAAGCTGGAGTATATGCTTGACGAAGTATAAGTTGGCAATCTCAAGTCCCTTTAATACGAGCGCCACACCTCATGCATACTCAACTTTGGGTCCAGGTAAGTTCTTGTCATTGTAAGTATTTGCATATCATTGAGAACCGCCAACGGGGTACCCCTTGCACATGGTACAGGAGCTTTCCCATAACCAAAATGACAAGGCAAGCAGACAATGAGCATCTCAGCAATCTTTTTATTTACCATATGCATAGCTTTTTATTGAGGATGCTTCATAGATAGCTCATTATGGTGATGCTGCAAGTTTCCACCATGATTAGGCATGGCTTAGGCTAGCGGCCTAGGTGTTTCTCTAACACAGGATACAAACTCCATGGACTTACAAGTTCCCTCTTTATTTCACACCGGTGACATCCATGGACAAAAGAACATGATATCAACTGAGTACAAAGTACAAGTGCAATGTTGAAAACATTCCCCGTGACAGCACAGTTCTTCTAATTCCAACTTATAAGTGCAAGCATATACAACAAAGTTGTCACAATGGTTCAAGTTTATTAGGGGCAAAGAATATAAAGTGTGCCATCAAGTTCGTGAGGGCTTTAATCACTAAGTTTTCACATAACAAAATAGTTTTTAATTGGAAGATAGATGAAAACAAGAATATACTTGGAATGGTGTAACACACCATGCATAGGAGTTTATAGTGGACACTTTGGAATAAATTGATTTTTGGGAGTTGGAAGCATGAGTAGAATTTACTCATACAAGTGGAGGCTAGCAAAAGACTGGGAGCAACCAACTAAGAGAGCAATAATGGCCATAATCATGCAGTGCAACAAAGCATACTAATCAAAGCAAAGAGTGGTACTACAAGTCAAGGACTAAATGATCATAGAGGCTAATGGTGACTTGTCATAGTCATAACATGGTGTAAGCATGTGCCAAGTTAACCCAACCAAGCATCAAAGGAGAATACCACAATACTATGCTTTTGCATGCTAAAACAACGCATAATTTATTCAAGGCATACTAAGCAATCCCAATTGTTTGGAACAATACATGCTACATCAATAATCACTAAGGATAATTCTAAAACAACACCTAGCATGTCATGCTAAATTCTAAGTCACAGTCAATGCAAGCTCCTCTTGCACTTCAAGCAAGAACTTACTACTCCTTTCCAAACACCAAGCAACCTTATTTGCAAAACAACACAACGAGAATGGGGGTCCAAACTACTTTATTTAAGCAAACTAAACAACCTAAGAAAAGCAAACGAAAACTAAGACGCTCCAAGAACAACAGAACTGTGCATGAAACAATAAAAACAAAGTGTCTAGACATACCTGAGCTTTTTATTGATGAAGAAGGGGATGCCTTGGGCATCCCCAAGCTTTAACGCTTGTACCTCTTGAATATTTCTTGGGGTGACACGGGGGTGGAATCCCCAAGCTTGATATTTTATCCATTCTTCATATCATTGCATCATTCTCTCTCTACACCTGGAATTTTTCCTTCATACAAAACTTCACACAATCTTCATTAGCAAAATTAGATTATTCAAAAGATATTAGACCACTGAAAAAGCTTTAGAACAACAAGGATTTTCACTAAAAACACAAGCTACTGTAGTAAATCCTTCAAAAAGCTCAATTCACCTAAAGAGAACTCAAAAAGGAATCAATAAGAAGCAAATGCAAATAATGGCAGAAATCTGCCAAAACAGACCATCAGGTAGAAACCTATTTTTTCGAACATCTTCTGTTCCTCAAATAAAAAAGTGTTGAACTAACGAAAGTTAGATAACATGCCGGGGGATTTATTCGAAAATTTTGCTCTCAATCCGAGTTACAGAGCCTCCTCACGAATTTTTTGGTGGAGGAAAGAAATCTGTTTAGGAACAGCAACTCCTCAAATCTTACTTACCTCTCATTAGAGGTCATTCTTGGCACAAAAAGCAAACAAAAAGGATAAGGAGTGGTCATTACTGAAGTAATAACTTCCAAGACTCAAGGAAACTCTTGGTTTATCTCTCAACAAGTACTTTTCTTTAACGCCTTTAAGTTAGGCACAAGAGGCAAGAAGAATCAAGTATTTTCAAATGAAGAAGCATTAACATCAAACCTTGCTTTCAAAGGGGGAGAAAAGAGCAACTTATCTCTTCTAATTGGGAAGTTTCAGTAACTTTCTTGAATGGAAAATAATATTTAATGGTGCCTTCTTTCATATCAATGATGGCACCAATTGTTCTAAGAAAAGGCCTTCCCAAAGTAATAGGACAAGAAGCATTGTATTCAACATACAAAACATAGAAATCCACAGGGACATAAGCATTGTTAACCATGATAAGAACATCATTAATACTCCCCATGAGTTTCTTATTAGCATTATCATTGAGTGGGACATCCAAATAACAATCTTCTAATGGTGGAAAATCAAGCATTTCATAAATCTTCCTAGGCATAATAGAGACACTAGAACCAATATCACATGAAGCTTTGAGGTCAAAGTCATTCACTTGCATATTAATAATGGGTTACCAACTATCTTATACTTTCCTAGGAATAGAAGCTTTGTATTTTAGCTTCTCTTCCTTAATCTTAACAAGAGCATCTGTAATGTGTTTGGTAAAGGCAACATGCATATCACTAGCATCCGGACTTCTAGCAAGCTTTTGCAAGAACATAATCACTTCAGAAATATTGCAACCATCAATATCAAAGTCAAACTTGGCATCACTAGTAGTAGGCTCAATAGGCTTAGGCATAGTAGGAGGAGGAATAGGTACTACTTGTGGTTTAGTGGTGATGGTGCACACACTATTGTTTCTATCAATTTCAGCTTCCCTTTTCCGCTTAGCATGAAGTTGAGCTAACAACCTAACATTTTCATCAATAGTAACTTGTATGGCATGAGCAGTAGCAAAGGTATTTTCCATGGCTTTAAGTTTAGCAGCCATTTTATTAATCAAAGAGGACTGAGCTTTAGACAAAGAGGATATATTTTTCTCAACAGTTAAAAGCTTTTCCTCTATAGTCTTATTGAAAGTGGTTTGTTTACTAATAAATTCTTTGATAATGACTTAAAGTTCAGAGGGGGCACTTCTAGAATTATTGTAAGAGTTTCCATAGGAATTACCATTATTAGGAGGATAAGGCCTATAATTGTTGTTGCTACCAAAATTGTTCCTATAGGCATTATTGTTGAAATTGTTGTTTCTAATGAAGTTAACATCAACTTGCTCTTCTTGACCAACCAAAGAGGCTAAGGGAACACTATTAGGATCTAAAGCAGCTTTCCTATTAACAAGCATAGCCATAATAACATCAATCTTTTCACTCAAAGAGGAAGTTTCCTCAATAGAATTTACCTTCTTACCATGTGGAGTTCTCTCAACATGCCATTCATAGTAGTTAACCATCATATTATCAAGGAGCCTTGTTGCAGCACCCAAAGTGAGGCCCATAAAGGTACCTACAGCAGTTGAATCCAACAGATTTATTGAGGAGAAGTTCAAACCTGCATAAAAAGTCTGGATAATCATCCAAGCAGTGAGTCCATGAGTAGGGAAATTTTTAACCAAAGATTTCATTCTTTCCCAAGCTGGGGCAACATGTTCACTATCAAGTTGTTTAAATTTCATAATATCACTTCTCATAGATATAATCTTAGCAGGAGGATAGTACTTTCGAATAAAAGCATCTTTGCACTTAGTCCAAGAATCAATACTATTTTTAGGCAAAGAAAGCAACCATTCTTTAGATTTTCCCCTCAAGGAGAAAGGAAAAAGCTTGAGCTGAATAATATCTCCATCTACATCCTCATATTTTTGCATCTCACAAAGTTCAACAAAGCTATTGAGATGGGCAGCATGATCATTAGAACCAGCACCAGAAAATTGCTCTCTCATCACAAGATTCAACAAAACAAGCTTAATTTCATAAAAGGTAGCATCAGGAGCAGGTGGAGCAATAAGTGTGCTAAGGAAATCATTGTTGTTGGTGCTAGTGAAGTCACACAACTTGGTGTTCTCAGCAGAGTTCATTTTGGCAAAGGTGGGCAAGCCAAAAACAACAACAGCTAGTGCAGGAACTAATTTTTTTGGGTTTTTTGGAAAGAGGCAAAAAAACTAAGCAAAAGAAACAAAGCAAACTAAAAACAAAGTAAAGAGAAAGGAAGTGAAGGACTCCCCTAGTGAAGACGTCCTTAGCCTCCCCGGCAACGGCGCCAGAAAAGCTTGATGGCTTGCACAGCTTATGTGAGCCTGTTGGGAACCCCAAGAGCAAGGTGTGAAGCAGTACAACAGCAAGTTTTCCCTCAGTAAGAAACCGAGGTTATCGAACCAGTAGGAGGAAGGAAACGTCACACAGGTGTTGCAAGCAACGCGGAGACCTGCACAACACAAAATCAAGACTTTGCCCCAACGAACAGTGAGGTTGTCAAGATCACCAGTTTGCTGTAACAAAGGATTAAACATATGGTGTGGAAGGTAATGGTTTGCAGCAAGTAAACAAGTAATAGTGGAAGATGTATCAATGGTAAAGATTGGACCGGGGTCCATAGTTCACTAGAGGTTCTCTCCTTAGATAAACAACATGGCATGAAGGGTAAACAAATTACAGCAGGGCAATTGACAGGAACTGAGCAAGGCATAATAATGCAATTACTAGTCAGAAAGATCCTATGATATTCGATTGGGCAATACAACAAGATACATAGACCGCCATCCAACTACATCTATGACTAGAAGTCCACCTTCAGGTTATCATCCGAACCCCCTCCAGTATTAAGTTGCAAGCAACTGTCACATCCCAAGATTTTCCAAATCTTGTAATGTGAAAATAAATGAATAAAATAAAACTTTGTTTGATTTTCAGAGCCAGAAGAAACTTTTGAATTCGATTGGAACTTCAAACCCATTTGAATTAAATAAAACCTAAAGGGATTTAAAAAGATAAACATTTAATAAAAGGAAAATAAAAACAATTGGAAATACTATTTTGAAGCTCTTAAATGAAAAGATTTGTTTTCAAATGAAATAGAAGTTTATAAATAAGGAATATTCTATAAAGCCAAAATTAAAACCTTGGCCAAGCTTTTGAATTAAAACATTTTATTAAAATAAATTAACAAAGATTTGTTTAAATAAATTAATAAGGATTTAATATCCAACCTTATCTCAATAAAGGATTTTACCAATTTAAATTGAAACATCAAAAACTTATTAAATTTTTTAAAATGAGTTCTACCAATTATTTGATATTCACAAATAAAACCTACTAAAGTGTTTAGGCTTTATTTATCAAAATAAAGTTTTAATGAAACAAATCCTATTTTTAATAATGGAAGTCTATTGTATTTAATTATTAATGGACCCTAAAATGAAAAGTTATTTTGTTTTAAACAAGTTTCTAAGTATTCTTTATTTCCAAAATAAAACCTACTGATTTGGTTTTGAAAATGTTTGGATTTCAAATGGGGATTTTGTTAATTAAATCAAAACCCTATTTTATTGAATAACAAAAGATTCATTTTATTTAATTAAAGAATGGATTCTAAAAAGAGTAAAAATAATAATTTTATTTTTGGAATATGGTTATGTTGATAAACATAACCAAATTCATAGCTGCAAAGCTTGATGATTGTTTGAATCAATTGAAATGTGTTTGGTTGTTTGAATTTCAAAACAGGAAAATGGAAATAGAAAAAGAAAAGGATTCAGAAACAGAAAAATATAAAGTTTAGGTCGACCCAACCCATCAGCCCACTAAGGCCCAGAAACAGCCCAGCTCCCTCACCCCGAAAGAAAACGATTCGCACTAACTAGTTAACCCGCGGAGCAACCGACTAGTGGACCCTCCCCTCCTTTCTTTTCCCACTGACCAGCGGACCCCACTTTCCCAGCCGTCTCCTTCCTCGCGACGACCACGCCGGCCGTTTCTGCCGTTGATGTCGCGGCTTCAATTCGCGGTAATGCCACGCCTTAACCGCGCTGTGACCACGGCCTATTAATCGCCAGCGTTTCCTCCTCCTTTCCCCTCACACGCCACTCCCTCTTCGCCCCTAGGCTGTCGCCAATCACTCCTGCACCGCCGCTGCTCCGACGAGCTTCCATCTCCAATCCCAGCCAGTACACGCCACCCTGCCTTCGAGAGTGCCCTAGCAAGCTTCCCCACGTCCTGGCGCATCTCCCAGTACCCTCTGTTCGACCGCGGGCGCCCCAGAACGTCGCCTACGTCAAGCTTCCGACGCCGCCGCATCTGTCTTCAATTCCGGCAAGAACTCAGGTAGATTCCGACCGCCCCGTACCTTCTCGTTCATGCACGAGACCTTCCCGTGACCTCCCGCACTTAACCATGCCCCTGTTTTGTCCTAGGACGATCTACAACGTCGCCTTCGACCGCGGACAGAGCCACCCGACGCCGAAGTCTCCGAAAGCAATCGCCACTGCCCTCAGGCGCCGTCGACCACACGTTGAGCTTCCCCATCCTCCTGCAATCTCGGTGAGCACCCCCTCCATCTTCCTTGCTACCTAGAACCACCGCGAGCACCTCGTCTGGCCGTCACCGCCGTCCACCGCCGCGCAACGCCGCCAGTTGATGGTTGGTTGATTTCGTCCGTTAGATCTAGATCGTAAGGCTGTAATAGAACATAAGCGAAGGGGTATTGTTTGCCTCTGTGCCGCTCGATCTAAATGAAATCCTACGGTCTACAGCACGTGATCCAGACGAACCGGTATCGGCCAATCCCGAAGCGACGCGTGGCCAGTCTATTTGAAAACAGAAGTTTAAAATCTGATTTAGGTGTGATTTTCAAACCCTTATAACTTTCAAACCACACGTCCAAAAATTACAAATTTTATGTCGTTGGAATCAGGAGAGCAAGACCTAAACAACCATGGCCTTAGTTTGGAAAATAGTATCTGTTTGTTTGCTTGTTTTTACAGATTCATATATGAGCTTATTTAGAGTAGGAAAAATGGTTAAAATTGATTTTAGGGTTAGATCTTTTTGCAAAATGGTATGTTGTGACCTTACTGACCTAGGAACCAACCCATAGTGTTAAAAATGATTTTGGTAAAAGTTGGATTAAAATTATTTGACTTAGCCATTTTTCTAGCCAAATAAAATTATTGATTTTAGCATGAGAATGTTTTTGCAAAGAAAACTTTGGGAAAATGTTTGAACCAAACCTACTGACCCAAAACACCAAGTTTTGAAAATGGCAACTTACTTGATGAAAAACATAAATTTTTGCTTTGATAAAAATATTTTCACCACATGAAATAATGTTTGGATTTTAAAATGGTTTATGGACTAAAAGCTTTTTGCAAGTAACTTTGCCATCTTGGTAAATGACCAATGTGGACCTTACAAAGTTATAAGCCTAGTGGATACCTCCCTTGTAAATAAAACCATCTTAAGCATGTTCCCATGCATGACTTAGAATCCATTGCTTGGTGTGTGTGAAATATTGTTTGAATATTGGTTTGGAATGCTACTTGATACTATGCTTGTTTGATTGATTGTAGTGGAATTAGCAAAGTGTGAGACTAGCAAGATCAAGGAGTAAACCCTCATTCCATACCGAAAAGGCAAGTTACACTATCATACAAAAGTCCTACTATTTTCATTATACTTAGTGGATTTTGTAAACATGCATGAAAATGTTTTATACCTATGCTATGCTAAATCCTAAATAGGATTCCCCATACACTCCTTAGTGAAAATATTGAAGTTGTACATGCTTATCCTTGCTATGTTTTGAAAAGATATACATGTTGAGATTTTACAAAGGTTGAGAAAAGGACTTGTTTTTTATATAATAAAACAAGGACCCAATGAACCACCTGGGTGGTGGACACTATATGTTTTGGAGAAGGTGGCAACAAAAGGAACCATGTCCATGGCAATCACTTTGTGTTGTGCTCCAAATGAAAACCACCTAGGAAACTTAGAGATTGAACATGTTTCTCCAATTGTGGCTTTCGTGTGCAACCACATGCTATTATGGCTCTGGCTTGGTCAACTACATTAGGAAGTTCTATACATTGTCTTTAGTTACCGGACATGGGGATCTGGAATGCTTCATGGGGACTGAAGACAAGCTAGCAATGATGTATGGGAGGACCTTTTGGAAAGACTTCGTCACATTCTCGAGCCAAGATTTCCATCTTGGTGAGCACTAATCCAAGATGGGCCACTGGTGGCAACAAGATGGGATTGTGTCATGTGGGTAAAGTGTACTCCTTCTGTAGAAGTTAATAAAATCTAAGTACTTAGCCGTGTCCCCGGTTATGGACAATACTGAGCAACTAAAGTTTGAACCATGGGAGATCTCGACATTCCAACTTCTAATATAAAAACTTGATGCCCTTGTGTGTCTACCAAGGAATTCAAAGAGATTTTGTTAAGCTTGATGCACTTGGGGTTGCCAAGATGCTCAAGAGCATGATGTACTTGGGGTTACCAAGGAACTCATGAGATTTTAATAAAACTTGTTGTACTTGGGGTTACCAAGTAGCTCAAGGGATTTTGACAAGGACTTGAATACTTGAGTTTCTACCAAGGAGTTCAAGGAACTTGGAAAAGAGATTCGTCAAAGGACCAAAACCACTTTTGAAAAGATAGGATAAATATGGCTTTATGCAAATAAACCTTAAACTCTACTTAGCCAAATATGCATGTAATGATAGGATCCACTCATAATATACAAAGTAGTGAAACTTGCCAATACAATTCAAATGTATTGACCCTTGTGGATGTAACTTGTATGTTGCAGGTTTGATTGATTTTAGTGAAGATTGATTGATTAGGATTACAAAGTCTACAACCAACATCTGACTGTGGCACTTTGAAGATGAAGGACCCATGACTATAGTTATTCCGCTGCAATGTAATGTAATAGCCAAATGAGCTATGTATGATGTAATAAAATTTATGTTATTCCTGGTTATAAAGTTATATTATGACCTTTGTTTCTTGATATTACATCTATACTGTGGGTGCTAGCTATTGATCCAGGGACTAGCATTGTTAGACACAGGAGGAATCTACCTTATTAGGTTGAGGCCTCTACAGCAACAAACAACTGCTTTAAGCAAAGTGTGTAAGGTAAACAGTCCACATGTTCCATGAACAAGAGACCGTTGTTTTCTCCCTAGTAGCAACAACACATCTTCAACCGAAGATATTTCTATCACTTCCCTTGGAAACTAGAGGCATGAACTCACTATCAAGCATAAATACCCCCTCTTGGAGTCACTAGCAACTACTTGGCCAAGATAGCTACTAACAACGGAGAGCATGCAAGATCACAAACAACACAAACATGATAGAATCATAAAGATAAAACCATTAATCAAACCAACATAATAATCTCAATATCCATCGGATCCCCACAAACACAACATGCATGATTACAAATAGATTAGATCTTTATCATGAACGGAGCTCACAAGATCTATACGTGAAAGCAAAAAAGGAGGAGATACAACCATCTTGCTACTACATGGACCCATAGTCCAAGGTGGAACTACTCACGCATCATACCGGAGAGAAGTCCTCTGGGATGAACTCTCCTCCGGCAGGGTGCCGGGAAAAACTTCAGATCCCCCGATCTAGGGACGATGGTGGCGGCGGCTATAGACGGTTTCATGGAGATTTGATCGGGTCCCCAGGTTTTCTGCATCGGGGGCTTCTTATAGGCGAAGGGGGAGGCCAAGGCGGCAGCCAGGGGCCCCAAACCCTAGCCAGGCATGGGCCCACCTGTGGCTACGCCTGGGGGGTGTGGCTCCTCTGGCTCGCCTCCCCGGCTCCCCTCTGGACTTCTTGTTCCCCACGGAAAGTAATTGACTTTGATGTTTGTATCGTCCAATTCCGAAAATGTTTCTTTACTAACTTCTTTGAAACCAAAAAACAGCAGAAAACATGCATCTGGCACTGTTGCAACTTGTTAATAGGTTAGTACCGGAAAACATGTAAAAAACACCTCAAAGTGTGGACAAGTAAAGCAAAGTAGATACTAAATAAGCATGGAGCATCAAAAATTATAGATACGTTTCCAACGTACCACTCACCATTATATAACTTAGAATATGAACAAGATGCATAAATATAAATCATAATTGGAATTGGAAAACTTTGTTCTTGGTCAGAGAACAGCTGGCAAACAGTCTCACAAATAAAGCTTTTGTAGAAGTTTTCAAAACAGGAGCACTCTTTGCTCAAAAAGGTTTTTCAATGAAGGATTTCAAAGTAATACTCAATAGATAAGAGTTTTGTGAAAACAAGGAAGATAAAGAACATGATTGAATAAATCACCATATGAATGCTTGAAAGACAACAACTCAAATGCTTCCTGGAGATAGAGAGGAAGTAGGTTTACTGACTCAACTTGGAAGTGGGAGAAAGGTCCCTTCTTAGAGGGAAGCAAGGATTACAAGTCATAAACAGATTCCAAAAGATTATGGTACATACTAGCTTTGAGCCCTCATTTGCCCTATCATAGGAATCTTAAGATGATTAAGGTTAAAGTGCACAATGATGGAGTATATGCTTGAAGAAATATAAGTTGGCAATGTCATGTCCCTTGAATATGAGGGCCACTCCTCATGCTACTCAACTTCAGTTACCGGTAAGTTCTTGTCGTTGTAAATACATGTGTATCATAGAGAACTGCCAACGGGGTACCCGTTGCACATGGTACATGAGCTTTCCCATAACCAAAATGACAAGGCAAGCAGACAATGAGCATCTGAACGACCTTTTTATTTACTATATGCATAGCTTTTTTTATTGAGGATGCTTCATAGATAGCTCACTATGGTGATGCTGCAAGTTTCCACCATGATTAGGCATGGCTTAGGCTAGCGGCCCAGGCGTTTCTCTAACACACAATACAAACTCCATGGACTTACAAGCTCCCTTTTTATTTCACACAGGTGACATCCACAGACAAAAGAACATGATATCAACTGTGTACAGAGTACAAGTGCAATGTTGAAAATGTTCCCCGTGACAGCACGGTTCTGCTAATTCCAACGTATAGGTGCAAGCATATACAACTTCGATGACACAATGGTTCAAGTCTATTAGGGGCAATGAAATAAAGTGTGCCATCAAGTTCGTGAGGGATTTACTAACTAGTTTTCACATAACAAAATACTTTTTAATTCGAAAGATAGATGAAGCTTGAGAATTTGGTTGGAATAGCAAATAATGCTAATAGGTAGATATGGTGGACACAAATGGCATAGGTTTGGTTCAAAGGGATTGGAAACATGAGAAGTATGCCTTCTCAAAACAGGTTTTTGGCTAGCAAGGCTGGGTAGCAAGCACAAGAGTTGAAGGAAACAAGAAAACATACAAGTAATAAAGCCAAACACGCAATCTTCCTTGAAGACACAAAAGATCTTAAATAAAGAATAATAAGCTTATGAGCCAACAAGAAAGAAAAATAAATGATACAAAATACCTGCAAGCTTTTTATTTTCCTTTCAAACCTCAAAAAGTGTTGCTACTGACCAGATCTCGGTTTGCCAAAACCAATTTAGAGTTACTTGATGCTCACAAAGTGATGCCAAATATTGATCAACAAGATTCATTATATAATAGAGATTGCAAACTAAAATAAGAAATGCAAAAGGTAAAAGATGAGACTTCTCATTAATATTCAATAAAGGCACTCACACCAAGGGATACATAGATAATCAACTAAAGGAGAGATACTTCCACATGCAAACCAAACTATAAGATAACTTCACTACCAAAGATATGAATCCACTGAAAAAGGTAAAAGATGGAAGATAATGATGGTGATACCGCGACAATCCCCCAAGCTTGGAACAAGCCAAGGGGATGGCAAACCTGATGAAGAATCAATCCTTCGGTGGTGGTGGTGTTCTCTTGTCATCATAAAACTTCCAAGGCAATGGTTCCCCATCCAAAAAGGATGTCCTTGTCTCTGATGACCCACAAGTATAGGGGATCACAACAGTCTTCGTGGGTAGTATTACCCAATTTATTGATTCGACACAAGGGGAGCCAAAGAATACTTGCAAGCCTTAACAACTGAGTTGTTAGTTCAGCTGCACCTGGAAATAGTTCTTGCTCACAGAAGTTTATCAGTAGCAAAAGTTTGTAGTAGCAACAGCAACAACAGCAATAGTGAAACAGCATGTCACATCCCAAGATTTTCCAAATCTTGTAATGTGAAAATAAATGAATAAAATAAAACTTTGCTTAAGTTTCAGAGCTAGAAGAAACTTTTTGAACTCAATTGGAATTTCAAACTCATTTGAATTAAATAAAATCCTAAAAGGATTTATAAAGATAAACATTTATTAAAGGAAATTAAAATGTTTTACAATTACTATTTTGAATCTTTAAATAAAAGGTTTTGGCTTTCAAAAGAAAAAGTGGATTTATAAATAAATATTATTTTATATAGCCAAATTAAACCTTGGCCAATATTTTGAAATAAACATTTTGTTTTGAATAAAATAGTAAAGGTTTATTTAAATTAAAATAATAAGGAATTAAATATCCAAATTTTGTTTAAATAAAAGGTTTTACCATTTTAATTAAAACATCAAACTTATTAAATTGTTTTAAATAAGTTTCCAAATATTATATATTTCCCAAATTAAACCTACTAACTTTATTTTGAAAATATTTAGGTTTCAAATAAAGATTTTATTAATAAAATCAAATCCTATTTGATTAATAAACCTTGGCCCATTTTTATTTAACTAATATTGGACCCTAAAGTAAAATAATATTTTGTTTGAAACAAGTATCCAAGTATTATTTACTCCCAAATGATACCTACTGATTTGGGTTTTAAAGTATTTGGATTTCAAATGAAGATTCTATTAATTAAATCAAACCCTATTTTATTAAATAACTAATGAACCATTTTATTTAATTAATGAATGGTCTTAAAAAGAATAAAAATTATTTTATTTGGTTTCTATTGATAAACAGAACCAAATTCATATTTGAAAAGCTTGATAATTGTTTGAATCATTTTGAATGTGTTTGGTTGTTTGAATTTCAAAACAGGAAAATAGAAGTAAAAAAGGAAAAAGAATCAGACAGAAAAAAAAATAGTGCAAAGACCCAGCCCAACAATCTGGCCCAACAATGAGTCCAGCTTTCCTGCCCCACGCGTTTTCTTTACCGCAGAAGCAACCCGCACATTCACTGGACACTGGACCCCATTTCCTCTCCTTTTCCCACTGACCAGAGGACCCCACTGCCACGTCTCTTCTTCCCCACCCCGCGAACTGTTCTTCCTCCTCACTTCGCCGTTGCAGACTTGATTCCTCAGACTTAATTACTTTAATACCACGAGTAAACCCTGCAGTGATCACGCGTGTTAAATCACCACCACCTCCGCTTTCCTCTCGCCTCCTTCCCAGCACGCCTCAGCCGCCACAATCTCTCCTCGACTGTCTCTGTCTCCGGCGACCATTCTCATCAATTCCGGCAGCCTCTCACCGCCCCTTGCCTCTTCGACCACCCTCACCTGATCCCCACATCCTAGCGAACCTCCCAGAGGCACAAGCTCGCCAAGACGCCCGTAACCCCCAAGAACGACGACGCTCTCTCGCCACCGTTCACTGCCTCTACGCCGACAAGTACCCTAGGTAACATCTGACCACCCCATTCTGTCTCGTTGATGCACACACGATCACCGACCCTGTACGCATCTGACGCAACTGCTATCTTGCTTTCTCGTGACTTGTGTCGTCGCCTCCGACGATAAACAGAGAAGCCCGACGTGGACACGAACTTCGGCGAGCGATTCAAGCCAGCATAGTGCTCCCCTTGGCCAACAAAGACCACATTGAGCATCAGCGGTGCGCTACGAACTCGGTGAGCTTTCCCTCCCTCTTTCTCGCAGCCTGCATCGTCGGCAACCTCGCCGTATGGCCGCTCCGCCACCAGACGCCGCCGCCAGCGCCGCTGCTGTTTGGCCAAACAATTGGAACCGTTAGATTAACATCGGATGGCTTGGATAGATTCACTAGAACGAAGGGGTACGTCTTATCTGTGCCGCACGATCCACTTTAGATCTAACGTTCCACAGAGCTGATCCGGCCGAACCGGTATCAACCAGTAATATCACGCCGCGTGTCACCTGTCTGTTTAAAAACAGAAATTGAAAACAGATTTGTTTGTAATTTTCAAACCCTTATAACTTTTGATCCACACGTCCAAATTTTGCAAATTTTATATCAATTAATTCAGGAGAACAAGCCCTAGCCAACCATGCCCTTAGTTTAGCAAATAGTAGCTGTTAGCTTGTTTGAAATTGCAGAAACATTTGTATGCTTGTTATGAATGTAAAAATTGTTTAAAATTGAATTTAGGGTTAAAACCTTTGGCAATTGGATTGATTTGAACCTACTGACCCTAGGAAACACTTTGTGGACACAAAAATGTATTTGGAGAAATTAAGAAATGATTCTTTAATTTAAAACCATTTCTAGTTAAATAGAAATGTAATTTATTTATTGAAAATAATTTTGAAGTAAAACCTATGAAAATTGATTTGTTGTGACCTTACTGACCCTAGGAACCAACCCTTGGTGTTAGAAATGATTTTTGTAAAATTTAGGTTGGATTACTTGACTTAGTCATTTTCTAGCCAAATAAAAAGAATGGTTTTTGTTATAAAAATGTTTATGAAAAGAAAACTTTAAGGAAATGATTTGGACCAAACCTACTGACCTAAAAACACCAAGTTTTGCAAATTAGCAACTCATTTGGTGAACAACTTAAAAGTTTTGCCTTAATAAAAACATTTTTCACCACATGAAATGATAAATGGATTTAAAATAGTTTTTGGACAAAACCCTCTTGCTAATGACTTTGCCACTTTGGTAAATGACCAATTTGGATCTTGCAAAGTTTAGAAACCCCATAAAGACCCCTTTGCAAAATAAAACTATCTTGTGCATGCTCCCATGCATGAATTGGTTTCCATTGTTTTGTGTGTGTGAATTTGTTTGAGTGATTATTGGTTTGGAATGTAAATTGAATTAGTGTTTGCTTGATTGACTTGTAGTGAAGTGTGAGACTAGCAAGATCAAGGAGTGAACCACCATTCCCTACCAAAAAGGCAAGTGATGCTTCATACTTTTTGTCCTATTACTTTCACTATGCATTAGTGATTTTGTTAAGTAAAACTTGCATGGATTTTGCTAAGTATAGATCTTGCTATAGGAAAACATAGTAATGAATCCTTAGTAGGATTTTCCTAAGTTAAAGATTCCTACTACTATCAAGCTTAGCCTAGCTAATAGAAAACATGGGTGGAAAATATATTCACACTATGGAAAAATATTCTAAGTCTGAGGACTTATGTTTTTGTTTAATAAAACAACTAAGTTAATGAATCCCCTGGGTGGAATGGGCTTGCTTGGTGGAGAATGGTTGAGTGGTTCACAATGCCATGGGCTTGGATTGTGTATCTCACTTGTGGAATGCCACCCAGGAAACAAAGGGATTTGAGATGTCAAATGTTGAGAAGCTTCAAGTGCAACCACTTGGCAATATGGGCTCTGCCATGATCATATAGGTTGCAAGAAATTAGCCATATGGACAGTGGGTGGTAGTGTTTGATAGGTTGGAATGCGTCCATTTTGGTCTAAGGGAAGGCTTCTGAAAGATCTTGTCTTGGGAAACCAAGTCTTGTGGGGAAAGTGCACCACCTCTGCAGAGTGTAAAATCTAAGTACTTAGCCATGTCCCTGGTAAAGGACAATTTGAGCATCAAGACATGGAAGCAATCAAGAATCTCATCATTCAAATTTCTAAGTTAAAATCTTGTGGTTTGAACAAGGGTTGTTTGAATTCTTCAATCATTGATGGAGAGATGGCTTGGTACAAGGATCTTGAAATCTTTGATTGAGGAAAATGATTTTGTCAAGCAAAAACTTAGTATTTTCAAAATGATAAGAAAAATCTATTTTGAGCAATGCAAGCCTCAACTCCACTTAGCCAAATGCATATAGATGATAGACTCCACTATACTACCATAGTATCACTTGCCAATACAATTCAAATGTATTGACCCTTTGTGGCTGTAACTTGTATGTTGCAGGTTTGATTGATTTTAGTGAAGATTGTTTGATTAGGATTACAAAGTCTACAACCAACATCTGCCTGTGGCACTTTGAAGATGAAGGACCACTTGACCATAGTTATTCCGCTGCAATGTAATGAAATAGCCTAATGAGCTATGTTTGATGTAATAAACTTATGTTATTCCTGGTTATAAAGTTATATTATGACCTTTGTTTCTTGATATTACATCTTAACTGTGGATGCTAGCTATTGATCCAGGGACTAGCATTGTAAACACAGGAGGCTCTATCTTATTAAAGATTGGGACCCCTACACAGCAGCAGTAGTAACAGTAATGGTAATAGTAGGATTCGAGTGCGGTAGGCATAGGGATGGATGACGGGCGTTGCATGGACGAGTCTAAACATGTAACTTCAAGATCTAGGGAATTGCAGATAACTAATAACAAGCATCCAAGTACTAAACAATCCTAGGCATGTGCTCCAAATATAGTCATATGTGCTCGCAATGAGAACTTGCACAACATCTTCTGTCCAGCCAGCCCATAGCAGCGAGGCCTCTAGGTAACTACTGGCAATTAAGGTGCTCCTTTTAATAGAGCACCGGAGCAAAGCATTAACACTCCGTGAACACATGTGATCCTCACACCACAGTCATCCCCTCTGGTTGTCCAAATTATTGTCACTTTGGGGCCTTTGGATCCGGACAATAATATGTGTACACAACTTGTAGATAAGATCACAAACAATACTATCATAATGATTCAATAATAAGTTCAGATCTGAGATCATGGCACTCAGGCCCTAGTATCAAGCATTAAGCACAACAAGTTGCAACAAAGTCAAATAGCACTAATAGAGATACTAGGCACTATGCCCTAACAGATCTTATTCGATTACATGATAGAACTCATCCAATCCCTACCATCCCCAAGCCTACATCGGGGGATTACTCACTCATGGATGAGGGAAACATCGGTGGTTGATGGAGATGCGTTGGTGATGACGATGGCGGTGATCCTCTCCAAATTCCCCGTCCCGGCAGGGTGCCAGAACGGAGTTTTTGGATCCGAATCTTGGTTTCTGGTGGTGGTGGCAGAGCGGAACTCTTTCTGGAAAACTATCGACCCCCTGAGTTTTTAGGTCAGAAGGCAACTTATAGGCGTGGAGGGAGGCCGAGGAGCTTCTTGGGGTGGCCAGACCTCCCCCAGGCGCGGGGTTAGGTGGGCCCGCGCCTGGGGTGGGTCTGGGCCCCCAGGCCTCCTCTCTATCTCCCCTTCTGGCTCCATGGATCTTCTGGTGAGAAATAGTTTTTGGCATATTTTCCAGGATTTTTCCCGATAGTTCATTTTTCGCACAAAAACAAGACACCAAGGTAATTCTGCTGAAAACAGCGTTAGTCCGTGTTAGTTGTATCCAAATCACACAAGTTTAGAGGAAAAACAATAGCAAAGTGTTCGAGAAAGTAGATACTTTTTGGACGTATCAACTCCCCCCAAACTTAGCTTATTGCTTGTCCTCAAGCAATTCAGTTGAAAACTGAGTGCGATAAAAGAACTTTCACGAACACTTTGCTTCATATGATGTAAATATTCTTAACACAGGAGTAGATGCTTAGACAATTCATAATAAGGAGTATGCAACTAAGTCTACTCAATAGGCATTGCAAGCTATGAAGATAAACCAACTCAATAATAATAAGTAGCATGAAACATAAACATAAGAAACATTGCAGTGCTCATAATAAGGTATGATAGAGTGGTATCTCGCTTGCCTTTGTTTGAAGAGCACAATATAAATGCTGAGGTACCTCTGAAGTTCACATGAAGACTAGAGATAAAGATATCAGAGATACAAGCATCAAAGTCATGACATAATTAACCAAGTTTTGGAACAAACACAAGAATGACAACTCTGCTCTCAAGAAAGTTCTCATAGAATAAGTGGTGACTCAAGAAAGTTGTGAAAACGGTTTTGTGAAGGTTTGAAAGGCTTCCCAATGCTGAAAGGAAGGTACTCATTAGCTTTGAGATCTCATTGCCCCTATCATAGGCATCTTCATGTGGTTAAGGTGAAAGTGAGGTCCACTCTGAATCATATGCTTGATAGACCATAGATTGGAAATCCCAAGTCCCTTGAGTATGAGGGTCGCTTCGCATGCTACTCAACTTTGGTCACCTGAAAGTTCTTGTCATTGTAAATACATGCATATCATAGAGAACCTCCAACGGGGTACCCCTTGCACATGGTACAAGAGCTTTCCCAAAACCAAAATGATAAGGCAAGCAGACAATGAGCATCTCAACAATCTTTTTATTTACCATATGCATAGCTTTTTATTGAGGATGCTTCATAGATGCTCATTATGGTGATGCTGCAAGTTTCCACCATGATTAGGCATGGCTTAGGCTAGCGGCCCAGGCGTTTCTCTAACACAATGTATAGACTCCATGAACTCACAAGCTCCCCTTTTATTTCACATCGTCGACATCCGTAAACAAAAGATCAAAGTATCAACTGGATAGGATATCCAAAGAGTGTTGAAAGCGTTCCCCGTGACAGCACGGTTCTTGTCATTGTAAATACATGCATATCATAGAGAACCTCCAACGGGGTACCCCTTGCACATGGTACAGGAGCTTTCCCATAACCAAAATGACAAGGCAAGCAGACAATGAGCATCTCAGCAATCTTTGTATTTACCATATGCATAGATTTTTATTGAGGACGCTTCATAGATGCTCATTATAGTGATGCTGCAAGTTTCCACTATGATTAGGCATGGCTTAGGCTAGCGGCCCAGGAGTTTCTCCAACACAATGTATAAACTCCATGAATTAACAACTTCCCCTTTTATTTCACATCGTCGACATCCATAAACAAAAGAGCAAGGAATCAACTAGATGAGATATCCAAAAAGTGTTGAAAGCGTTCCCCGTGACAACATGGTTCTGCTGACTCCGAGTATATAATTAGCAAGCATATAACTTTCATGGACTAGTCACAATGGTTCAAGATTATTAAGCGCAAGGAATAAAGTGTGCCATCAAGTTTGTGAGAGCTTTACTAACTAACTTTCTCAAAACAGACAAACATTTTATTTTGGAAGAAAACACGGCATATGGAATATGCACTGAAATAGCAAATGATGCTAATAGGTAGGTATGGTGGACACAACTGGCAATATTGGTTTTGGGGAGTTGGAAGCATAGGTAGAGCACATACTTAGTGCAAGTGAAGGCTAGCAATAGAGAGGGAGCGACAAACGAGAGAGCAATAACTGTCATAATCATGCTTGCAATAAAACGGGACTAACTATGGCATGAAAGTGATACAAGAACTCTGAGGCAAAATAAATCATCGAGGCTTACTGACTATTAATTAGTCATATGCATGTGTGAGCATGTGCCAAGTCGATTTGCATGAACAGTCAGAGGAGGATACCACAATATCATACCAAAGTATGAATAAAACAATGCAAGCAAATATTCATATGACATGCTACAAACTATTAGCAAGCTGGAGCTAATCATAAATAAGCAAGAACTACTAAGCATCTATAGTGACATACACTTTACACAAACAGGCTAAGCATGCTCACAATAATGAGTATATGTACAAAAATGAAACAAATAGAGTTTGTTTCCAGCCTCTTACCACACCTCGAGTTGTCTTAATCTTCATTATTTCCCTTCACTTGTGTGACTTGAATAATTAACATGAAAACAAATATCCACTGAGGACGGCTGAACCCTGTGAAGAACTCACAAAACCAAAGAAGAACAACAAATATTTTTGGTGTTTTCAATTTTTTTAGAAACAAGCAAACAAAGAAAAACCAAAGAAAAACAAAGCAAACCAAACAAAGAAAAATATTTTTGGATTTTTCTTTTAAGGCAAACCAAAGCAAAGAAGCAAAGAAACAAACCAAGAGAAACAACGAAAATATTTTTGGTAGTTTTGGGTTTTTTAGAAAGAAGCAACAAAGAACCAAAAAGAAAGCGAAACAATGGATATACAAAGAACCGACCGAACATGATATATATTTGAGTGTGATGTCCGTGTACCTCCCCCCAAGCTTAGGATTTTGGCCTAAGTGGGGCTCAATCCCATGGTGCCCAAGTAGATGCACCTCCGTAGTATGTCAAGAAAACTCCCTCCCATGTATAATGTAACGCGGGGTCATATGCGGGCGCTTCCTCCTGATAGTGCCCGTGGAAGTTAAGAGAGTGCAGCTTGTCATCCATCTCCCCCTTCGTGCGTGACCAAGGTCCCTGAGAAATACTAAGCAAAGTGGTCTGGGGTAGAGGGATCTCTCTCTCTCTCTCTTCCTCGTCAGTAAACAGCATTCTATAAACCAAGTTCTCAAGAGTAGAGCTAGCGGTGACAAAGTGGTGCGCCTTCATGGCAGCAAGATCAAGCCTCAGAGGAGCCAAAACTGTATCATGTGGATCAATAGCAATGCCCAAGGCAGCAGCAATACGAGTAGAAATAATTCCCCCATAAATGGGTCCCTAGCAGCTAAACGACGAGCAATGAGGGAACCAAGATTATACTTATACTCACCGTAGAGCGCAGCAGCTAAGAAGGCCAATTGATAGTTGGATATATTACTTGTGTTCTCCCTACCAAGAACACTAGTGGTAAGATAGTAGGTGAAGTACCTGATGGCTGGAATTTGAATGTTCTTTATCTTCCCTCGTTGAGCTCTGCGGTCATCATCATTGGTTATTCCTCGGTATAGTTCCAACGAATCAGCGGGAAGAGTTGTAATCTTATTTGATGACCCATTTGTACCAAGTCCCAGGGCCTTGCAAAATTTCTTCAAAGACATAGAATGAGCCCTGCCATAAAGTCTGAAAGACACAGAAGGATTGAACAAACTATTGGTGAAGGAGAAACTCTCCACAAATGTTTTAGTAAGTAAAGCATATTGTGCACTCTCATCCTGCATGAAACTTGTTATACCAACTCTCTTAATCAAAGCCATGAAATCATTAAGAATCCCAGCAGCTCGCAAGAAAGTTTGACAAGGAAAGGTGGAGGGGTGAGCATCCCCTTCAAATCCCTTGTCACCAAACCGCGGAGTGATGAGATCCTCATTGTATGAGGGTCTGGAGCTGGTAGATGACCTTGGGAGCCTTGCCCTTCTAGGTGCATCACTCTCAAATATGTCACCAAAGGTGTGGTGGTCCATGACTTCCCTTTGCTGAAATTTTAAACAACCATCAAACCAAGTGATTTCTAAGTTGCTAAATGATGAGCAGCTACTATAGGAACTTGCTAGAGGACTACACATGCATCAAAACAAAGTTTATAAGCATAGAACAAGCATGCAAGCTTCAACAACCTGTCAACTACAGTAGCAAAATACTCAAGATACAATCTACCAACCACAAATCTAATTGGACAAGTGGAGGAGGCACATACCAACGAACAATACCTCCAAAAATTAGCACTTGAGATGGGCTGAACAAGGAGATCGAAAATCGCGAGCAAGAACAATAAGAACTCGAGCTTGAGCAAGTTTTCCGGTGTTTTTCGGGAGAGAGAAAGAATGTGGCTTTGAGGAGGCAGCCTGGAGGGGCCCAGGTGGGCCAGACCCCCCTAGGCGCCACCCCTAAGTAGGCTGTGCTTACCATGGGTGTGGGGCCTAGGGGTGGCCCCTGGGTCATCTCAGGTGCCACTCTGCCCCTTTTTTCGAGGAAAAATTTATTTTGAATTTTCTGGGATTTTTCGGGAAACTTTATTTTTGGCCAATTTTCAGGATATGAAAATTGATTTTCTCGCAGGAACAGTTTTTCAGAAGAAGCAAAATCAAACCAAAAGACAAACTACATGATCTCTAAGAAACTCAAACAAGCAAAGAACTAGCAAAACTAAAGCTAAAGCAAATACTAGGAAGGAGAAAGGAAAAATAAAGCAAGTATAACCATAGTGAAAACATTATTTTGTTCATTAAAATCCTTTTGTTAACAAGGTTGATCAAGTCTTGTTACCAAAACAATCTTATATGAAACAAAACTTTGCATTCCACAAGGTGATTATGTTACCTCATACTTGATAGCAATGGTCCCAATCATAATAGTTTCAATATTTTCTTGTGGAATGGGACAATATATTTCTCCAACCTTGATGCCTTCAATATTTTCAATAGAATTCAGGCAATAGCTTCTAACAACCTTCTTGGGGAAATAGACAGTGTGCTCTTTGTCATTAATATTGAATGTTACTTTTCCTTGATTGCAATTGATGACAGCACCTGCAATATTAAGAAAAGGTCTCCCAAGAATAATAGACATATTATCATCTTCAGGCATTTCAAGCACAACAAAATCAGTTAAGACCATGCAATTATGAGCAACTTGAACAGGAACATCCTCACATATACCAACAGGAACAGTAGTTGACTTATCAGCCATTTGCAAAGAAATATCAGTTGGTATCAACTTTTCTAACCGGAGTCTCTTATAGAGAGAAAAAGGCATAACACTAACTCCAGCTCCCAAATCACATAAAGCAGTTCTAACATAACTATTCTTAATGGATCAAGGAATAGTTGGTATACCTGGATCACCAAGTTTCTTTGGAACCTTACCATTGAAGGAGTAATTAGCAAGAAAAGTAGAAATCTCCTCATTATGAATCTTCCTTTTATTAGAGACAATATCCTTCATATACTTTGAATAAGGAGGCAATTTAATAGCATCAGTCAAATGAATTTGCAGAAATAAAGGCTTCATCCACTCACAAAACTTGTTGTAGTGTTCTTCCTCCTTTGACTTGTGTTACTTACCTGGAAAAGGCATAGGTTTCTGCACCCAAGGTTCTCTCTCTTTACCATGTTTATTAGCAATAAAATCTTCCTTTGTGTACCTAGTGTTCTTAGTGTGTTTTTCAGGTTCTTCCTCAACTTCCTCCTTATCAGAAGACTCATCAATATTACCACTCTCAGTTTCAACATTAGAGACAGATATACTATTAGGATCTACAACACGTTCAAGTGGTTCCTCAACTTTCTTATGTTTCTTTTTCTTCCTCTTATGAGGACTACCACTATCCTCACCTTGTTGGGAATCCTTCTCTATTCTTTTAGGGTGTCCTTCAGGATATAAAGGATCTTGAGTAGCTGCATCACTCCTAGTTCTAATTCCATAAGCATGTTTATTTCCTGAAGCATTAACTAGCATATCCTTTTGCACCTTAGCAAGTTGATCAAGTTGGGTTTGAACCATTTGAAAGTGTTTACAAAGAATTTTAATATCATTAGAAGTTCTTTCCATAATATATTTCAACTCATGGATAGCTCTAGAGTTTTCCAATAAATGATTCTGAACTTGTTTATTAAAATTACCTTGTTTAACAATAAATGTGTCAAGTTCCTCTAAGAATTGATCAGGAGGCTTACCATAAGGAATATCACCTTCATTAAATTGGAGAGAGAGTACCTCAATAGTAGATGAGTGGGGAATTGGCTTACATAATTCTTCTATAGGAGGTAGATTATTCACATCTCCAGCTCTAATACCTTTCTCCTTCAGACACTTTTTAGCTTCCTTCATCACTTCATCATTTAATGCAATAACTCCCATGTTCTTTGTTGTTGGTGTTGGAACTGGTTTAGGAACAACTGGTTCAGGAGTAATAGGCTCAGGTGTATTAGGCTCAGTTGAAGTCCAATCATCATAATTCTTGCTTATCTTGTTCATTAATTCTTCAGCATCTATAGGAGTCCTTTTCCTAAAAACACAATCAGCAAAGCTATCTAGGTAGGTCCTAAAATCATCAGTTAGTCCATTATAATAAATATCAAGAAGCTCATTCTGAGGTAATGGACATCCAGGATATGCATGAATCAAGGAACATAATATTTTCCATGACTCAGGCAATTTCTCTTCTTCTCCCTGTTTAAAATCAAAAAGTCTCTACAAAGAAGCATGTCTAGCACTGGGAGGAAAATATTTATGGAAGAAAGAAGAAATCAAGCAATCAGGGCTATCAATGGAACCAGGAGGTAATCTATTAAACCAAGCCCTAGCTTATCCCTTTAGTGAAAAAGGGAAGATCTTAGCAACAAAGTACTTGTGCATTTTAAAACCATCAGAGAACAAAGCACTCATAGTAGAAAGCTCATTCATATGAGACACAACACTCTCATTTTCAGTACCACAAAAAGGTTCTTTCTCAACAATATCTAAATAAGATAAATCAAGAGAGAAATCATAATCTTTATCTTTAATATCTATGGGAGAGGTGGAAAACTTAGGATCATAGGACTTCTTAGGCATAATAGTACGTCTATCAAGGAGACTCTTAATAGCACTAGCACCAAGTTTATTTCGGCACTCTTCAACAAATTCATCAGTGAGCTCTATGTAACCATCATTAATATCATAACTCTCACTAGACTCAGGTGAGCTAACAGGTGTAACAGTGTATTTAATAGGAGTTTCGGTATTTCCTAGACTAGCTGTCACATCCCAAAATTTTCCAAATTTTGTAATGTGAAAAATAAATAAACAAAATAAATAATTGTTGAAATTTAGGGTGAAAAGAAACTTTTTGTTTCTAAATGGAAACTTAAAATCCCATCTTGAACAGACTTGAGTAATGTTTGAATCCAACTATATTCAAATCAAGAGGAATGCATTCTTCATAAATGCATCTGGAAATTTAAACACTTGGAAAATAAACCCAAACCCTAAAACCCTAATGAGAGAAAAACATCTCCAAGTTATCTCCAAGCCTATGGTTTTGATACATATAAAAATTGGTCAAACAAACATTTATAAATGCTCAAGAATGACAACTATAAATATTATAAAACCATAGGAGATGGTTTCACTTAATTTGGAGCCATAGATAAAATCTTATGAAATTAATAAGATAAGGAAATTGAATTTCCAAAGCTAATGGAGCACCTATCTAGAAATCCATACCAACTGGTGAGCAAATAGTCCTAAAGGGATTTAAAAGGATAAACAAATATTAAATAAGATTACACAAATTGGAATCGCGAAGTTTGGATCTATAAATAAAAAGATATGAATTTTATAAGATAAAGAAAGAAATATTAAATGAGGAATATTTAAGGACCAAATTAAATCTTGGCCTAATCCATAAGCAAATGGAATGAATATAATCCAAATCCAAATAAAATAAAAGGATAAAGAATTTTCCAAATAAAATAAAATGGCATTCACCAAATTCTATTTCTAAATGAATAAAAACAATCCCTAATAAGAGTGATTAAATAAATCATGGGAAAATAGTATTTGGAATTTACCCAAGTGATTAAAAATCATTTAATTAACTTAAATGGAATCAATGAAATCACCTAAATAAAATTTATGGAATTAAAACTATAATTGATTTCATTGGAATAAAACAAATACCAAATTTAAATGATTAATAAATCATATTAAAAATGTTCCCTGAATTATTTGACACCCTAATAAATAAATAAAATCTACTGAATAGGTTTGGTAAAAATTTGGATTTCAAATAAAATTTTAAAACACAATAAAACCTATTTGAAATAAAGACAAATGTCCATTTATAAAATAAATAAAAGACCCTAAAAAGAATAAAAGAATTATTCTAAATTTGACTTCAGAATATATTAATAATCAGTATTTGAAAATACTCAAAGATTGGTGGAAGTTTGAAATCGAATAATTGTTTGAAATGATTAAACAAAATCAAAACAGATTAATAGAAATAGAAAAGGGAAAAGATTCTGTATAAAAAAATGAAACGTACCCCAGCCCAGCCAGCAGGTCCAACTAGCCCAACTAAACCCCTCTCCCCGAAACGTTTTTCTCACCGCAGAACAGACCCACTCAGTCGCTGACTGCCTGGACCCACCTCACCCCTCTCTCTCTCACTGTCAACCAGACCCCACCGGTCAGGTCGTCTTCCTCACCCGCCGCGCTGACCTCGCCTCACTCCGGCCGTTTCTGCTCGTGTTAAACTCGCTTCAATTCGCTTCAATGCCTCGCCTTAATCTCGCCGAGACCACACCCCCTTAAACGCCTCCCTCTTCTCCCCATTTCCCCTCTGTTTCCAGCTCCTCTCAGTCCCAGGGCTACTCTAATTGGTCGCTGCAACCTCACCAGCTCCGATGAGGTTCCACTCGAATTCCGGCGAAGACAGACAACCCTACTACCCCTGGAGCACACGATCGTGCTCGCCAGCACCAGGCGTACCTCCCAGTGGCATTAGCTCGCTCGCGCACGCCCTAGGACGTCGCCCCCGACGACACCAGCACGCCACCACCCCCTGCTCCAACTTCCGCGGCATCTACTGGTGAGCCTAGACCCCCTTTTCACCTCTCTGTGATGCACACATACTCGCCTCCCTCTTGAGAACCTAACGGTGAATTCTACTTGTCTTAGCGCGTCCTCTATCTTCACCTTCGACGACATATGAGCGTACCCGACGCCGACGCCGTCTCCGGCGAGAAATCGTCAACGCCTCCGTGCTCCCCTTGGCTAACCAAAGCAACGACAAGAATCAGTGCTTCACGGAGATTCTAGTGAGCATCCTCACTCTTCCCCGTGCGTCCTAGTTCGCCGGCAACCTCGCTTGCCGAGCGCGCCGCCGCCAGCGCCGCCAACTGATGGTCAATCGCTATGAGCCGTAGGATTTAGATCCAATGCACGCGATAGAAACTTAAACGAAGAGGTATCCTGCGATCTGTGCCATGCGATTTGCATTAGATCCAGCGGCCCACGTTAGTCGATCCACGCGAAACGGTACTGGCGAATAGGAAACAGCCACGTGGCCCAGTCTTTTTTAATAAAAAACAGAAATGTTCTATTAGTTATTCAAACTTGCAAAATTCATAACTTTCAAACCACACGTGCAAATTTTGCAAATTTTATATCAATGGAATAAGCAAGACAAGTAATTTCCAACCATGCACTTTGTTTAATGAATTGCTTCTAGTAAAATGGTTGTTTTTGCAGAAACTTGTGTAGGCATTATTTGAATATAAAATTCATTCTAAAATTATTTTTGTGATAAAACCTTTGGCAAATGGATTTTTTTGAACCTACTGACCATAGAAACCAACTTGTGGTTTCAAAAACATATTTGGTGAAGCAAAAGAATAAATCTTTGTTTTAGAATATTTCTAGTCAAATAAAAATATTGTTTATATGTTAAAAATACTTTTTTGAGAAAATCTTTGGGAAATGTTTTGATTTAAACTCTCTGAACCCAAACACAAAGTTTTATGATTTAAACATATATTTTGATGAACCCTATAGATTATTACTTGCTAAAGGCACAACCACATAAAATATTGATTTGGTTTAAAAATGGTTTATAGGTAAAATCTTTTGCAAATGGTTTTGCCACTTATATAAAATGACCAGTAGGTGTTTTAGAATGTTTATAACCTATTAGAAACCACTTTTCCAAATAAAACAATCTTTGGCATGCTTGCATGCATTGCTTTGTTTCTATTATTTTATGTGATGTTTGCTTGAATGGTAGATTGAAATTGTGCCTTGCTTGATTGAATTGTAGTGATTTGAAGAGTGTGAATATTGCAAGGTCAAGGAGTGAACTTATATTCTCTACCAAAAAGGCAAGTGATTCTTAATACTTTTGTCCCATTATTTTCACTATGCATTAGTGATATTTCTAAGTAGGACTTGCATGGAATTTTTGTTAAGTATAAACTATGCCATGGGAAATCCTAGTAGATGAAACCTTAGTAGAAATTTCCTAAGTTAAGATTCCTACTACTATCATGCTTAGATTAGCTAGTAGAAAACAAGGGTGGATTATATTCATGCTATGGAATATTTCTAAGTCAAAGACTTGTGTTTTGTTTAATAAAACAACCAAGTGAATGAAACACCTGGGTGGAATGGAAGGAATGGTTTGTGTTGAGTGGTTATACAAGGCCCATTTCTATGGTTTACCTTGTGTATCTCACTTGTGGATGGACACCCAGGAACAAAGAGATTTGAGATGTCAAATGTTGAGAAGCTTCAAGTGCAGCCACTTGGCATTATGGGCTCTGCCTGGATCATATATGTTGCAATAACTTAGCCAAATGGACAGTTGGTGGTAGGGGTTTGATAGGTTGGAGCGCGTCCATTCTGGTCTAAGGGAAGGCTTCTGAAGGATCTTGTCTTGGTGAAACCAAGTCTTGTGGGGAAAGTGCACCACCTCTGCAGAGTGTAAAATCTAAGTACTTAGCCATGTCCCAGGTAAAGGACAATTTGAGCATCAAGACATGGAAGCTATCAAGAATCTCCTCATCCCAATTTCTAAGTTAAAAACTTGTGGTTGAACAACGGTTGAAGGATCACCCATTTCTATTGGGAGATGCCTTGGGTGATTTTGACAAACAAAAACTTAGTGTTTTCAAATGATAAGGAAAATATATTTTTGAGCAAAGCAAGCCTAAGCTCCACTTAGCCAAATGCATATAGATGATAGACTCCACTATACTACCATAGTATCACTTACCAATACAATTCAAATGTATTGACCCTTGTGGCTGTAACTTATTATGTTGCAGGTTTGTTTGGTGTTAGTGAAATGTGTTGATTAGGATTACAAGTCTATAACCAACATGATTGCATGTGGCACTTTGAAGATGAAGGACCCCATGCTAAAGTTATTTCTGCTGCATTGTAATGAGATAGCCACATGAGCTATGTAAGATGTAATGAATTATTTTATTCCTGGTTATAAAGTTGTAATATGACCTTTGTTTCTTGATATTACATCTTAATTGTGGATGCTAGCTATTGATCCAGGGACTAGCATTGTAAACACAGGGATCTCTACCTTATTAAAGGTTGGGACCTCTACACTAGCCATAGTAGCATCTATAAAAGGACCTAAATGAACCACTCGCATCAAGCACGGTAGAAGTAACATCATGAGTATCAAAAGCAGTTTCAGATTCAGCAGTATTAGCAGTGTGTGTAGCTGATCATGTGGTGGTGGTGTGACAATCTTACTTATAACAGACGGTGAATCAAGAGCAGTAGAGGTGTTTAGGAATGTACCTCTTCTTATAGTGGATGGTAAAATAGGGAAATTTCCATCACGAGACTTCCCCATGATGAAAGGAGTAGCAGTGAACAATAATAGATCCAAGTGAAATTACAAATAAAGCTATGCTCCCCGGCAACGGCGCCAGAAAATAGTCTTGATGACCCACAAGTATAGGGGATTGCAATAGTCTTCGCGGGTAGTATTACCCAATTTATTGATTCGACACAAGGGGAGCCAAAAAATATTTGCAAGCCTTAACAACTGAGTTGTCAGTTCAGATGCACCTGGAAATAGTTCTTGCTCATAGAAGTTTATCAGTAGCAATAGTTTTTAGTAGCAACAGCAAAGCAACAACAAAGCAGCAGCAACAACAACAACAACAACAACAACAACAACAACAACAACAACAACAACAACAACAACAACAACAACAACAACAACAACAACAACAACAACAACAACAACAACAACAACAACAACAACAACAACAACAACAACAACAACAACAACAACAACAACAACAACAACAACAACAACAACAACAACAACAACAACAACAACAACAACAACAACAACAACAACAACAACAACAACAACAACAACAACAACAACAACAACAACAACAACAACAACAACAACAACAACAACAACAACAACAACAACAACAACAACAACAGTGAAACAGCAGCAGTAGTAACAATAACGGTAACAATAGGATTCGAGTGTGGTAGGCATAGGGATGGATGACCGGCGTTGCATGGATGAGTCTAAACATGTAACTTCAAGATATGGGGCATTGCAGATAAATAATAACAAGCATCCAAGTACTAAACAATCCTAGGCATGTGCTCCAAATATAGTCATACGTGCTCGCAATGAGAACTTGCACAACATCTTCTGTCCAGCCAGCTCGTGGTAGCGGGGCCTCTAGGGAACTACTGATAATTAAGGTGCTCCTTTTAATAGAGCACCGGAGCAAAGCATTAACACTCCGTGAACACATGTGATCCTCACACCACAGCCATCCCCTCTGGTTGTCCCAATTATTGTCACTTTGGGGCCTTTGGATTCGGACAATGATATGTGTACACAACTTGTAGATAAGATCACAAACAATGCTATCATAGTGATTATAATAAGTTCATATCTGAGATCATGGCACTCGGGCCCTAGTGACAAGCATTAAGCACAACAAGTTGCAACAAAGTCAAATAGCACTAATAGAGATACTAGGAACTATGCCCTAACAGATCTTATTCGATTACATGATAGAACTCATCCAATCCCTACCATCCCCAAGCCTACAGCGGGGTATTACTCACTCATGGATGAGGGAAACATCAGTGGTTGATGGAGATGCATTGGTGATGACGATGGCGATGATCTTCTCCAAATTCCCCGTCACGACAGGGTGCCAGAACAGAGTTTCTGGATCCGAATCTTGGTTTCTGGTGGCGGGGGCGGAGCGGAACTCTTTTTGGAAAACTATCGAACCCCCCTGAGTTTTTAGGTCAGAAGGCAACTTATAGGTGTGGAGGGAGGCCGAGGAGCTGCACAGGTGGCAGACCACCCCAGCGAGGTCAGTGGGCCGCGCACTGGGTGGTCTGCCCAGACCTCCTCTCTGTCTCCCCTTCTGGCTCCGTGGATCTTCTAGTGAGAAATAGTTTTTGGAATATTTTTCGGGATTTTTCCTGATAGTTCATTTTCTGCACAAAAACAAGACACCAAGGTAATTTTGTTGAAAACAACATCAATCCGTGTTAGTTGTATCCAAATCACACAAGTTTAGAGGAAAAACAATAGAAAAGTGTTCAATAAAGTAGATACGTTTTGGCCGTATCAGTCTCCGCAATCCTGAAACTAGCAACAGAGCTTATGCGATCAAATCTAGTCTCATACTCACAGTTTTGGTTCTTTATGTATAGAGTTGTGCTTGCAATTGGTTGGTGGTCTGACGGAGTGAGAAGATCTCTTCTCGGAGCTCAGCAACTTCTCCCTCGTGCTTGGTGATGAGTTCTGAACTTATCTTGTGAATAACATCCACTTCGCGTTCTGCCATCTTCTTGTACCTGAAAACTTCTTGTTCCAATGATTCCATCCTGTCTTCCAGACTGCCTTCTCCTCTAGGGCCTTGAACTTCTTTTATCTGTACCTTCCCCTCTTTGAGAATCAACTCCTTGGGATGAATCCTCAACTCACACATGTACGGGTTGAGAACGTCCATAGAGGAATCCTCCGTGGGTGATCCAGAGGAAGACATTGAGGCTTTAGATCTGAGAATTTGCTTGACAGAAACAGATCGAAACAGAAACACGACGAGAACTTGATACAAGAACCTCGGGGAATCCGGGGGGTTATATATTACGAAGTTTCAAAGCATAAGGAAGGTTCTGACACGGAAACAAGGCGGAGTCGGAGCTCGGGGGAGTCAAACCCCCTCCAGGCGCGGCCAGCTAGGGGCCGCGCCTGGGGTGGGTTTGGCCACCCCGGCCTCCGGTTCCTCCTCTGTTCCATCTCGTAACTTGCCTTATGTAGTAAAAACATCAAAAATATAAAAAGATTGGGGTTTCATGAACCTTTTGTTTTCACCACTTTTACCTATTCAAAGTCGAACTCTGCAGAATCTGGTGTTTGGCTTCTAATAAATTCTTCCAGAGTCACAAGTTGAATTGTGTCAACATCTTCATTATATGAATCTCCAGAAATATAGTGTTTTAGTCTTTGACCATTCACCACCTGTGTTGTGTCATCCTTCAAAGAAGATATTTTCATGGCACCTGAACGGTATACTTCTTTGATAACAAAAGATCCTTCCCAGAGTAGTTCCCCTGCAAAAAATCTGAGACGAGACCTATACAAAAGAACTTTTTCACCAACATGGAACTCCCTTTTGAGAATTCTCCTATCATGACATCTTTTTACTTTTTCCTTAAAGAGCCTAGCATTTTCATATGCTTCACCTCTCCACTCATCTAGATTACTTAAGTCGAGCAGTCTTTTCTCACCAGCAAGTCTAAAATCTCTATTCAACTCTTTCACTTCCCAATAAGCTTTGTGTTCTAATTCTAAAGGCAAGTGACAAGCTTTCCCATAGACCATTTTGTAAGGAGACATCCCCATAGGATTTTTATAAGCAGTTCTATAAGCCCACAAAGCGTCATTCAACTTTTTAGCCCAATTTTTTCTAGACCTATTGACAGTCTTCTGCAAGATAGATTTAATTTCCCTATTGGAAAGTTCTACTTGCCCACTAGTTTAGGGGTGATAAGCTGAAGCAATTATGTGGTTTACATCATACTTAGCAAGAGTTTTTCTAAACCCCCATGAATAAAATGAGAGCCTCCATCAGTCATGAGATATCTAGGCACGCCGAACCTAGGAAAAATGACATCTTTAAGCATTTTCAAAGAGGTCTTACCATCAACACTGTTTGTAGGTATGGCTTCTACCCACTTTGTAACATAGTCAACATCAACAAGAATATTAGTATACCCTTTCGAAGGAGGAAAATGCCCCATAAAGTCAAATCCCCAACAATCAAAAGGTTCAATAAGAAAAGAATAATTCATAGGCATTTCATTGCGTCTAGAGATGTTACCTACTCGTTGACATTCATTAGAAACATTAGTGTATTCAAAAGATATTAGACCTCTGGCAAAGCTTTGGAACAGCAAAAAATTCACTAAAAACACAAGCTATTGTAGTAACTCCTTCAAAAATCTCAATTCCCCAAAATAGAATTCAAAAGGAATCAATAAGAAGCAAATGCAAATAATGGCTGAAATCTGTCAAAACAGACCAGCAGGAAGAAATCGATTTTTTCGAACATCTTCTGTTGCTCAAATCAAAGTCAAACTAACGAAAGTTATATAACATATTGGGGGATTTATTCATAAATTTGGAGCTCAAAACGAGTTACAGTGAGTCCTCACGAATTTTTATGGTGGAGGACAGAAATCTGTTTCGGGACAACAACTCCTCAAATCTTACTTTGCTCTCATTAGAGGTCATTCTTGGCACAAAAAGCAAACAAAAAGGATAAGGAGAGGTCATTACTGAAGTAATAACTTTAAAAACTCAAGGAAACTCTTGGGTTATCTCCCAACAAGTACTTTTCTTTAACGCCTTTAAGTTAGTCATAAGAAGCAAGAAGAATCAAGTATTTTCAAATGATGAAGCATTAACATCAAACCTTACTTTCAAAGGAGGAGCAAAAAGCAACTTCTCTCTCCTCATAGGGAAGTGTTCAATACCTTTCTTGAATGGAAAATGATATTTAATGGTGCCTTCTTTCATATCAATGATGGCACCAACTGTTCTAAGAAAAGGTCTTCCCAAAGTAATAGGACAAGAAGCATTGTATTCAACATCCAAAACATAGAAATCCACAGGGACATAAGCATTGTTAACCATAATGAGAACATCATTAACACTCCCCATGAGTTTCTTCTTAGCATTATCATTAAGTGGTACATTCAAATAACAATCTTCTAGTGGTGGCATATCAAGCATTTCATAAATATTCCTAGGCATAATAGAGACACTAGAACCAAGATCACATGAAGCTTTGAGATCAAAGTCATTCACTTGCACATTAATAGTGGGTTCCCAACTATCTTCTAATTTCCTAGGAATAGAAGCTTTGTGTTTTAGCTTCTCTTACTTAATTTTCACAAGAGCATCTGTAATGTGTTTGGTGAAAGAAACATGCATATCACTAGCATCAGGACTTCTAGCAAGCTTTTGCAAGAACATAATCACTTCAGAAATATTGCAACCATCAAAATCAAACTTAGCATCACTAGTAGTAGGCTCAATAGGCTTAGGCATAGTAGGAGGAGGAACATGGACTACTTGTGGTTTAGTGGTGATGGTGCACACACTATTGTTTCTATCAATTTCAGCTTCCCTTTCCCACCTAGCAAGAAGTTGAGCTAACAGCCTAACATTTTCATCAATATTAACTTGTATGGCATGAGTAGCAGCAAAGGTACTTTCCATGGTTTCAGGTTTTGCAGCCATTTTATTAATCAAGGAGGACTGAGCTTCAGACAAAGAGGATATATTTTTCTCAACATTTAAAAGCTTTTCCTCTATAGCCTTATTGAAAGTGGTTTGTTTACTAATAAAGTCTTTGAGCATGACTTCAAGTTCAGAGGGGGCACTTATAGCATTGTTGTAAGAGCTTCCATAGGAATTACCATTATTAGGAGGATAAGGCCTATAATTGTTGTTACCACCAAAATTATTCCTATAGGCATTGTTGTTGAAATTGTTGTTTCTAATGAAGTTCACATCAACTTGCTCTTCTTGAGCACCCAAAGAGGCTAAGGGAACACTATTAGGATCTAAAGGAGCTTTCCCATTAACAAGCATAGCCATAATAACATCAATCTTATCACTCAAAGAGGAAGTTTCCTCAACAGAATTTACCTTCTTACCATGTGGAGCTCTCTCAGTGTGCCATTCAGAGTAGTTAACCATCATATTATCAAAGAGCTTTGTTGCAGCACCCAAGGTGAGGCCCATAAAGGTACCTCTAGCAGTTGAATCCAATAGGTTTCTTGAGGAGAAGTTCAAACCTGCATAGGAAGTCTAGACAATCATCCAAGCAGTTAGTCCATGAGTGGAACAATTCTTAACCAAAGATTTTATTCTTTCTAAATCCCGAGCAACATGTTCATTATCAAGTTGTTTAAATTTCATAATGTCACTTCTCATAGATATAATGTTAGCAGGAGGATAGTACTTTGCAATAAAAGCATCTTTGCACTTAGTTCAAGAATCAATACTATTTCTAGGCAAGGATAGCAACCATTCTTTAGATTTTCCTCTCAAGGATAAAGGAAAACGCTTGAGCTTAATAATGTCTCCATCTACATCCTTATACTTTTGCATCTCACAAAGTTCAACAAAGCTATTGAGATGGGCAGGAGGATCATTAGAACTAGCACCAGAAAATTGCTCTCTCATCACAAGATTCAACAAAGTAGGCTTAATTTCATAAAAGGTAGCATCAGGAGCAGGTGGAGCAATAGGAGTGCTTAGGAAATCATTGTTGTTGGTGCTAGTGAAGTCACACAACTTGGTGTTCTTAGCAGAGTTCATTTTGGCAAAGGTAGGCAAGCCAAAAACAGTAGCAGCTAGAGTAGGAACTAATTTTTTTGTGTTTTTGAATAAAGAAAGCAAACCAAACTAGACTAATTTTTTGGTTTTCTTGAAAAGAGGCAAATAAAACCAGTTAAAAGAAACTAAGCAAACTAAAAACAAAGTAAATAGAAAAGAAGTGGAGGACTCCCCTTGTGAAGACGTCCTTAACCTCCCCGGCAACGACGCCAGAAAACTTGTTGGTGCTTGACGTGGAGAACTTCGTTGGAAACCACAAGAGCAAGGTGTGATGAGCACAGCGGCAAGTCTTCCCTCAGTAGAGGCCGAGGTTATCGAACCAGAAGGAGGAAGGAAACATCACACAGGTGTTGCAAGCAACACGGAGACCTGCACAACACAAACTCAAGACTTTGTCCCAACGAACAGTGAGGTTTTCAACTCACCGGTTTGCTGTAAAAAAGGATTAAACGTATGGTGTGGAAGGTAATGGTTTGTAGAAAGTAAACAAGTAACAGTGGAAGATATCAATGGTAAATATTGAACCGGGGTCCATAGTTCACTAGAGGTGCTCTCGTGAGATAAACAACATGGCATGAAGGGTAACCAAATTACAGCAGGGCAATTGACAGGAACTGAGCAAGGCATAACATTGCAATACTAGTCAGAAAGATCCTATGAGATTCGATTGGGCAATACATCAAGATACATAGACCGCCATCCAACTGCATCTATGACTAGAAGTCCACCTTCAGGTTATCATCCGAAACCCCTCCAGTATTAAGTTGCAAGCAACAAACAACTACTTTAAGCAAAGTGTTTAAGGTAAATAGTCCACATGTTCCATGAACAAGAGATCGTTGTTTTCTCCCTAGTAGAAACAACACATCTACAACCAAAGAGATTTATGTCACTTCCCTTGGAAACTAGAGGCATGAACCCACTATCGAGCATAAATACTCCCTCTTGGAGTCACTAGCAACTACTCGGTCAAGATATATACTAACAACAGAGAGCATGCAAGATCACAAACAACACAAACATGATAGAATCATAAAGACAAAACCATTAATCAATCCAACATAATAATCTCAATATCCATCGGATCCCCGCAAACACAACATGCATGATTACAAATAGATTAGATCTTGATCATGAACGGAGCTCACAAGATCTATACATGAAAGCACAAGGAGGAGATACAACCATCTAGCTACTACATGGACCCATAGTCCAAGGTGGAACTACTCACGCATCATACCGGAGAGAAGGCCTCCAGGATGATCTCCCCTCCGGCAGGGTGCCGGGAAGAACTTCAGATCCCCCCGATCTAGGGACGATGGTGGCAGCAGCTACAGACGGTTTCATGGCGATTTGTTCGGGTACTTAGGGTTTCTGCATCAGGGGCTTCTTATAGGCGAAGAGGGAGGCCGAGGAGGCGACCAGGGGGCCCACACCCTGCCTAGGTGCGGGCCCACCCCTGGCCGCGCCTAGGAGGGTTTGGCCGCCCTGGTTCATGTCTCCGTCTCCCCTCTAGACTTCGTGTTCTCCACGGGAAGTTATTGACTTTCGCTTTTGTCCCGTCCAATTCCGAGAATATTGATTTTTTTCCTTTTTGGAACAAAAAACAGAAGAAAACAGGCAACTGGCACCGTGGCAACTTGTTAATAGGTTAGTTCCAGAAAAGATATAAAAACACCTCAGAAAGACAAAGCAAAGCAAACAAGCATGGAACATCAAAAATTATAGATACGTTTCCGACGTATCACACACCCTCTATAGATGATACATCCTTGTTTATTCTATGATGGTCGGAAGTCACTCTGTACCTCCTGGTTTATGTTGATGATATTATTGTGGTGAGCTCGTCGTCTGTAGGTATTGATCATCTTATTCAGCAACTTGGCTCTTCATTTGCTCTCAAGGATTTTGGTCCACTCCATTATTTCCTTGGCATTGAGGTACATACTCCCGTCGTGGTGGCCTTCTTTTGAGTCAGCGTAAGTATGCCTCTGAGTTATTGACTAAAGCTAGACTTCAGAAGTGTGCTCCTGTAACTACTCCTACGGTTGGTTCTGAGATACTTTCAGCTACTGATGGCACACTCCTTTCGACTGAGGACTCTACTCGCTTCCATAGTATTGTTGGTAGTCTATAGTACCTCACTATGACACGCCTAGATTTTTTCTTTGCGGTCAACAAAGTGTGTCAGTTTATTCATGCTCCTCGGTGTTCTCATTGGTCGGCGGTCAAGCGCATCCTCCGCTATGTGTAAGGTACTCTGTCACATGGGATTTTGTTGTGTCCCTTCTCTACTGCGCCGCTCTTGACAGCCTTCTCTGATGCTGACTGGGCGGGTGATCCTAATGAACGCCGATCAACAGGGGGATTTGTTATCTTTTATGAAAGAAATCTAGTGTCATGGAATGCCAGAAAACAGGCTAGTGTTTCTCATTCCAGTACAGAGTCTGAGTACAAGGCACTTGCTAATGCTACTACTGAGTTAATTTAGGTACAAGCCCTCCTTGGTGAACTTGGAGTGATTCAGAGAAGTCCACCTATTCTATTGTGCGATAATATTGGAGCTACATATCTTTATGCCAAACCGGTGTTTCATGCTCGAACTAAATATATCGAGATTGATTTTCACTTTGTTCGGAAACGGGTTGCTCAGAAGCCACAGGACATCAGGTTCATCTCCTCCAAGGATCAGTTAGCTGATATCTTCATCAAGCCGCTGACACTGCCACTGTTTACTACATGTAGGCGCAATCTCAACCTCTCCGAAGTTGAGATTGAGGGAGCATGATAAATGTTATATTTCTACATAGTTTGTCACGTACTCGTGCTATACTTGTGTACCAGCCGTACCCCTTTAAACTTTCCATATATAATGATACCAGGCCGACCCTAGATGGTACGAGCCTTTTATCCTACCATACATGTTTCTTAGTCCACACCGCGTCTAACATCGCCATCCCCACCAAAAATCTTCCTTTGAGTCGTCGTCGGGCAACCAACCGACCAATAACCAAAGCAGGCAGCGGCGCGGCCAGGGCCACTCTGCCTAACCAGCAAACCCGCGCGCCATGGCCGTTCCTAGCCCTGCCGGCTGCCCGCTCCTGCCGCCGCCGATGGTTGTCGCGTGTTGTAGACCTCTGAAGGGAATATGTCCTGAGAGGCAATAATAAAGTGTTTATTATGTGTATTCCAAGTATATGATAGATGTTTATTTTGCATGCTATAATTGTATTAATACGGAAACGTTAATACATGTGTGTTTAATAAACAAACAGAAAGTTCCTAGTTATGCCTCTCTCATAAACTAGCTCGTTGATTAACAAGATGATCAAGGTTTCCTGATCATGGACATTGGATGTTGTTAATAACGGGATCACAACATTAGTGTAATGGTGTGATGAACATTCATCCGAAGTATAGCATTACGATCAAAGTCATTGAGTTTATATTGCTATAACAACTTACGAAGTAATCCTAATCCTTAGACCATGAGATCATGTCAATGACTAACACCGGAAGAGTTTCTTGATAACATCAAACGTCACACCGTAACAGGGTGATTATAAAGATGGGTTCGGAACTAATAAAGTGTTATGTTGAGGCCCATGGATCGAGAGTGGAATTTGTTCATCCCAATGACGGATAGATATACTCTAGGCCCTCTCGGTGATATCACACTGGTTAGCTTGCAAGCAAGTGATTTGATCACTAGAATGTTATATCACGGGAATGAGAAAAGAGTGCATGTCAGTAACGATATCAAACTAGGTATGGAGATACCGATGATCGAATCTCGGACATGTAATATATCGTGAAACAAAGGGATTAAGATACTAGCGTAAAAGGTTCCGACGATCACAACAAAGTCATCGTTGCATGTGTGGGAGTCAGTATGGGTCTCCAGATCCCGCTTCTGATTATTGATCCGAGAGGGGTCTTGATCATGTCCACATTATTCGCGAACCTTAGGGTGACACAATTAAGATACACTGACATCCAATTGGAGCAAAAGTTTCATGCCGGAAAGAATAACAAGCGCAGGAATTTATTTCACTAGATACCGAAACAGGTTTTCGGGTGAAATTGCAGAAAGTGTTTTTTCATGTGAAATAGAATTATAGCAAGGTTTTATATGTGAATGTTTGTCATTAAAGTAATTGACAAAATTCTGAAAAAATAAAAGGAGTTTTATTTATGAGAGTTCGCATTAAATTTTGCGGACATTTAATGGCAAGTTTGAGTGGGATTTTGAGTGGAGTGGTTTGAAAGGATTTTGTGAGTGGAGTGTCCACCCACATGAATGAGGGGAGGGCAAGGGGGCAGCCCCCATGCGCCGGCCACCCCCTTGGGGTTCCCCCCTCTCCCTCTCTCTCACTCACACCTCCTCGTGAAGGATCTCTCTCCCATCTAGAATTTATCCCCCATGGTCTCGGACTAGTGAGATACATGTTCTCGGTGGCTATTCGGAAAGAAAGAGTTGTGCTTCTGCTGCATCGCTGGAGCGAGGAGGCGGAGGTTGCTCGGTGCCTCGGACGTGTGTGCGAGCACGGATGCGCTGCTGATTTGTGGCGCTAGGACTTCCTCTTGATCTTGAGATCAACAAGAGATCGTCTACATCAACCACGAGTTTAACTCGTTAAGATTTGTCGGTCTTCAAGGGTATGTTCTCTACGGATATACATCCGTCCGTTGTTTGTATCTAGTAGATAGATCTTGGTACATAGTTTTTCCCATTGTAGGAAACTTTTTGTTTTCTATGCTGCGAACCCTATAGTGGTATCAGAGCCGGATCTATGCGTAGATGCTTTACACGGGTAGTACACATATGAGTATGTGGGCGATGATGATCATGTTGTTGATCCTTAGTTGTAATTTTGGATATTGGTGGCATAGTGAGAAGAAGCGTCCCGGACAAACTTTACATGTCCTCGCACATGAGACCTGTTCCATGCTTGACATGCAACTAGTTTGCATAAGTGGCTAGCGGGTGTGTGTCTCTCCTACTATAGTCAATATCTATTTTGCAACGAGTTGTCAACAATTTGGTTATCCTTGTTGTGGTTCATGTTCGTAGGTATGAACGGTTCTATCTTCGAAATCCCTAAGCCAGGTAAAACTTGCAATGGATAAATTAGAGGCGTCTAGTTTAGATTGTTGCTGGGCTAGTGTTATGATATGGTGATGTTGTAAGTAGAAGTATGAGATGATACTCTTACAACACACATAACGTGTAAGTTCCATAGACTTTGGCCTTACACATAAAAGGTATGATAGTGATCATACCACGGTGCACATGATAGAGATCATATGCGGGAACCATATCATTCCACTAATAAACATGTAATGTTTGATAGCATATTATATTGCTTGTTTAGCGTTTTATTAGCATAATAAGATGATCCATCATTTAAATATCAAGATAAGAATGTGTTCTTCCTTTAGTATGCACCGAATATGTTTTCGTCGCTCCAAGACATCACGCGATGATCGGGTGTTCTTGGATCCATGACCATATTTCGGGTGTTAGACAGTTACACACGCGAATACTGAGGTTCTTACTTGGCGAGCCTAGCATGTACAAACATGGCCTCGGAACACAGACCGAAAGGTTAAGCATGAGTCATGTAGTAGATATGATGCCCATTTGATGCTCGCCTTTGAAGCTACACCGACTCACGTGATGATCCGACTTGGTGTAGTGGGTTTGGTTCATGTAATCACCAAAAATACACGAGGGATGTCGTTTTTGAGTGGGAGTTCATCCGTAATGTGGATTAGTTGAACTCAATTTATCATAAACTTAGTCTAAACTTTACAAATTCTGTTGTAGATGGCACCACCTGCTTTTGATTTCAATGTGTTCATGGAGAAAGAGAAACTTGCAACGAAAGGTAGAAACTTTACCGAATGGGCCATGAATTTGAGGATTCTCATCTCTGCTGCACAAAAGCAATATGTGCTAGAAGCGCCGCTAGGCCCTCACCTTTTGAGGATGCCCCTGACGAGGAGAAGAATGTCTATCAGACTCATCAGGAGGACCACAACTTAGTTCATCGTGGCATATTGTATGGGCTAGAGCCAGAAATTCGAAAACGTTTCGAAAACGACAATGCATTTGATACAATGGGTGATTTGAAAATGATTTTCGACACACATGCTGCTGTAGAGAGCTACAATGCTTTAGAAAAGTTCTTTAGTTGCATGATGGAAGAGCACAGCTCCGTAAGTGAGCATGTGCTCAAGATGTCGGGTTACGCCGATAAGCTTGTGTCCTTGGGAATATCAGTTCCCATTGACTTAGGCATCCATCGTGTTCTGTAGTCTCTGCCACCTACCTATAAGAGCTTTGTGATGAACTATAATATGCAAGGCATGAAGAATTCTCTCCCCGAGCTTTTGTCAATGCTTAAAACTGCAGAAGTGGAGATCAAAAAGGAACATCAAGTGTTGATGATCAATAAGAACACTGGTTTCAAGAAAGACAAGAAGGTAAAACGTAAGGGAAGTAAGGGCGGCGAGCCGGTTGCCATGCCTGAAAATAAACCCCGAGTTGGACCTAAGTCTGACACCGAGTTCTACTATTGTAAGGGGACTGGCCACTGGAAGCGCAACTACCCCAAGTATTTGGCAGACAAGAAGGCCGACAAGGCAAACAAAGGTATATATGATATACATGTTATTCATGTGTACTTGACTAGTGCTCGCAGTAGCACCTGGGTATTTGATACCTGTTCAGTTTCTAATATTTGTAACTCGAATCAGGGGCTGCGAAACAAACGACCGCTAGCAAGGGGTGAGGTCAAGATGCGTGTCGGCAATGGATCAAGCGTTGATGTGATCGCCGTTGGAAAGCTACCTCTCCACTTGCCATCGGGATTAGTAATAAACTTGAATAATTGTTATCTGGTGCCTGCACTGAGCATGAACATTGTATCTGGATCATGTTTGATGCAAAGTGGTTATTCATTTAAATCCGAGAATAATGGTTGTTCTATTTATATGAATGAAATCTTTTATGGTCATGCACCGATGATGAATGGTTTATTTCTATTAGATCTCGATAATAATATTACACATATTCATAATGTTGATGCTAAAAGGATTAAACTTAGTGATGATATATTCGCATATATGTGGCACTGCCGTCTAGGTCATATTGGCGTTAAACGCATGAAGAAGCTCCATTCGAATGGACTTTTGGAATCACTTGATTTTGAATCATTTGAAACATGTGAGCCATGCCTTATGGGAAAGATGACTAGAACGCCGTTTTTCGGTTCAATGGAACGGGCAACAGATTTATTGGAAATCATACATTCTGATGTATGTGGTCCAATGAGTATGTCGGCGCGAGGTGGATATCATTATTTTGTTACTTTCACAGATGATTTGAGTATATACGGTTATATCTACTTGATGAAACACAAATCTGAAACCTTTGAAAGAATGAAGTGGAAAATCATCGTAATAGAAAGATCAAATTTCTACGGTCCGACCGTGGAGGTGAGTATCTAAGTTACGAGTTTAGCACTCACATGAAAGAGTGTGGAATTATTTCACAACTCAGACCTGCCGGAACACCACAGAGAAATGGTGTGTCAGAACGTCGTAATCGTACTTTATTGGATATGGTTCGATCTATGATGTCTCTGACGGACTTGTCGTTGTAATTTTGGGGTTATGCACTAGAAACTGCTGCATTCACTTTAAATCAAGCACCATCTAAATCCGTTGAAAAGGAACCGTATGAATTGTGGTTTGGAAACAAACCTAAGCTGTCATTTCTTAAAGTTTGGGGATGATATGTTTATGTGAAGAAACTTCAACCGGATAAACTCGAACCCAAAGCGGAAAAATGTGTCTTTATAGGATACCCTAAGGAAACAAATGGGTATTCCTTCTATCACAGATTCGAGGGCAAGGTTTTTGTTGCCAAGAATGGATCCTTTTTAGAGAAAGAGTTTCTCGCGAAAGGTGTGAGTAGTTGGAAGGTAGAACTCGAAGATGTTATTGAACCTTCTCTTCAAAGTATGGCGAGTAGCACAGCGCCGGAAGTTGTTCTGGAGTTGGCTTCACCAGTTGAAGAGGGAACTAATGATAATGATCATGAAACTCCAAAAGAGAGTACTACCAAACCTCGTAGGTCTAGCAGGACGCGTGCAGCTCCCGAGCTGTATGGAAACCCTGTTATGAATTTCATGGTTGATGAAATTGATGACCCTGCGACGTATGAAGAAGCGATGATGAGCCCGGATTCCAACAAATGGTTAGAAGCCATGAAATCCGAGATGGAATCCATGTATCAAAATCAAGTTTGGAACTTGGTGGAATTACCTCACGATCGAAAGGCCGTGGAGAACAAATGGATTTTCAAAAGGAAAACTGATGCTGATGGTAATGTGACTGTCTATAAAGCTCGAATTGTCGCAAAGGGGTTTCGACAAATTCAAGGAGTTGACTACGATGAGACATTCTCTCCCGTAGCGATGCTAAAGTCAGTTAGGATTATGTTAGCAATTGCTGCATATTTCAATTATGAGTGGCAGATGGATGTCAAAACCACGTTTCTCAATTGTAATATTGAAGAAGAGTTGTATATGATACAACCTAAGGGTTTTGTCGATCCTAAGGATGCTAACAAGGTGTGCAAGCTTCAGTGATCCATCTATGGATTGAAGCAAGCATCACGAAGTTGGAATCTCTGCTTTGATGAGGTGATCAAAGAGTTTAGATTTGTCCAAACTTATGGAGAAGCTTGTATTTACAAGAAAGTGAGTGGGAGCAATGTGGCATTTCTGATATTATATGTGGATGACATATTATTGATCTAAAATGATATAGATCTTTTAAACAGTGTTAAATTTTATCTAAACAACAAATTTTCAAAGAAGGACCTAGGTGAAGCGTCATACATATTAGGCATAAAGATTTATAGAGATAGATCTAGGCGCCTAATAGGTCTATCGCAAAGTACATACCTTGATAAGATTTTAAAGAAGTTTAAAATGGACGGAAGTAAGAAGGGGTTCTTACCTATGTCGCAAGGCAAGACATTGAGTAATACTCAAAGTCCGGCTACAGCGGAAGAAAGAGAGATAATGGACAAAGTCTCCTATGCTTCAGTCATAGGCTCTATAATGTACGCCATGCTATGCAAGACCGGATGTGGCACATGCTATTAGTTTGACTAGTAGGTACCAATAGGATCTAGGTTCGGAACACTGGATAGTGGTCAAGAATATCCTTAAGTACTTACGAAGAACTAAGGATATGTTTCTTGTGTACGGAGGTGAAGAAGAGCTCATCTCTAAGTGTTATGTCGACGCAAGCTTTGACACCGATCCGGATGACTCTAAGTCTCAATCCGGATACGTATTTATCATGAATGGCGGAGCGGTTAGTTGGAGGAGTCCAAAAAACCTGTGGTGGCAGGATCAACAACGAAGGCCGAATATGTTGCTGCTTCGGAAGCGGCTTAGGAAGCGGTTTGGATGAAGGAGTTCATATCCGAACTAGGTGTGGTTGCAAGCGCGTTGGACCCAATGGTGATCTATTGTGACAACAATGGTGTCATTGCCAATGCCAAAGAACCAAGGTCTCACAAGAATTCCAAGCATATTAAGCGCCGGTATCACTCCATCCGCGAGCATGTCAATGTAGCAGATCCGTTGACTAAAACTCTCCCTAGAGAAAAACATGATCAACACCAGAACTCCATGGGTGTTAGATTCATCACTATGTAACTAGATTATTGTCTCTAGTGCAAGTGGGAGACTGAAGGGAATATGCCCTGAGAGGCAATAATAAAGTGTTTATTATGTGTATTCCAAGTATATGATAGACGTTTATTTTAAATGCTATAATTGTATTAATACGAAAACATTAATACATGTGTGTTTAATAAACAAACAGAAAGTTCCTAGTTATGCCTCTCTCATAAACTAGCTCGTTGATTAACAAGATGATCAAGGTTTCCTGATCATGGACATTGGATGTTGTTAATAACGGGATCACAACATTAGTGTAATGGTGTGATGAACATTCATCCGAAGTATAGCATTACGATCAAAGTCATTGAGTTTATATTTCTATAACAACTTACGAAGTAATCCTAATCCTTAGACCATGAGATCATGTCAATAACTAACACCGGAAGAGTTTCTTGATAACATTAAACGTCACACCGTAACAGGGTGATTATAAAGATGGGTTCGGAACTAATAAAGTGTTATGTTGAGGCCCATGGATCGAGAGTGGAATTTGTTCATCGCGATGACAGATAGATATACCCTAGGCCCTCTCGGTGATATCACATTGGTTAGCTTGGAAGCAAGTAATTTGATCACTAGAATGTTATATCACGGGAACGAAAAAAGAGTGCATGTCAGTAACGGGATCAAACTAGGTATGGATATACCGATGATAGAATCTCGGACATGTAATATATCGTGAAACAAAGGGATTAAGATACTAGCGTAAAAGGTTCCGACGATCACAAGAAAGTCATTGTTGAATGTGTGGGAGTCAGTATGGGTCTCTAGATCCCGCTTCTGATTATTGATCTGAGAGCGGTCTTCATCATGTCCACATTATTCGTGAACCGTAGGGTGACACACTTAAGAGACACCGACATCCAATTGGACCAAAAGTTTCATGCCGGAAAGAATAACAAGTGCCGGAATTTATTTCACTAGATACCGAAACAGGTTTTCGGGTGAAATTGCAGAAAGTGTTTTTGCATGTGAAATAGAATTATAGCAAGGGGTTATATGTGAATGTTTTAATTAAAATAATTGAAAAAATTCTGAATAAATAAAAGGAGTTTTATTTATGAGAGTTTGCATTAAATTTGGTGGACATTTAATGGCAAGTTTGAGTGGGATTTTGAGTGGATGGATTTGAAAGGATTTTGTGAGTGGAGTGTCCACCCACATGAATGAGGGGAGGGCAAGGGGGCAGCCCCCATGCGCCGGCCACCCCCTTGGGGTTCCCCCTCTCCTATAAAAGGCACCCCTCTCCCTCTCTCTCTCTCTCACTCAAACCTCCTCGTGAAGGTTCTCTCTCCCCTCTAGAATTTATCCCTCATGGTCTCGGACTAGCGAGATACATGTTCCCGGTGGCTATTCGGCAAGAAAGAGTCGTGCTTCCGCTGCATCGCTGGAGCGAGGAGGCTCAGATTGCTCGGTGCCTCAGACGTGTGTGCGAGCACGGATGCGCTGCTGATTTGCGGCGCTAGGACTTCCTCTCGATCTTGAGATCGGCATGAGATCGTCTACATCAACCACGAGTTTAACTCGTTAAGCTTTGTCGGTCTTCAAGGGTATGTTCTCTACGGATATACATCTGCCCGTTGTTTGTATCTAGTAGATAGATCTTGGTACATAGTTGTTCCCATCGTAGGAAATTTTTTGTTTTTCTATGCTGCGAACCCTACAACCTCCCCGTTAGAGCATCTCCACTCGGCTTCCCAGGACGCCGATCCTAGGGCCTTTTTTTTTGGTCCGAACACCGAAAAGCGGCTAGCCACGTTCCCAGACCCTGGTTTCGTCCGGATTTGGGCTAACTTTGGTCCGAACTTTCCAGGACATTCCCAGCATCCCAGAAACGCCCTTGGAACGCTGGATGAAGCGAATTCGGCGGAAAAAAAACAGACAGCGAGTGGACTCGCCCAGTCAACAACAAAAGCCGAGTCATCGTCATCCTCCCGCCTCGGAACCCCGTGACGGACCATTGGACATTAACTGCCCCGTCGCTTTGGCCACACATCGTTGTAATGGCACGCCACCGCCGCCTCCTCGGCTCCCGCGATTGACCGGAGGGCAATAACTTCTCGTTGTTTCCCCTTTTCCCGCCCTCGCCGCTACTCCCCTCCCACCCTCGCCGCCTGCCTCGGCATATAAAAGTTGTATCCCTTGCCGGACCTCCTCTCACACTCTCACAGCTCCCCAGCTCTCCCAATTCCGGTGAACCCCAAACTCCGGCAAACCGCACACACTCCCCCCACTTCCCCATGGCCGAGCGTTTTCCCGGCGAACCCACGGTGGCGAACGACATCAGACTGGGAGGAGACCGAGCGGCTCCGCGTCCAGCGCCTGCAGGAGCAGGCCGAGCGGCAGGCCTGGTCTAGCCGCGTGCTCGCCTACCAGGGTGCGCCGCTCGTCATCCTCGACGACGACAAAGAGGCTGACCCCTCCTACCAGCTCTGGAGGAGCGGCGACGACGGCCAGGGCTGCCCACGCCCGCCGCATCCACCGAGCGATGACGACGACGGCAAGGCCGACCTCGGCTACACCTGCTTCTACAGCAACTTCGGCATATAGCATCGGTGTTGGTATCAGCATCGGCATCGGCGGCGGCGGCGGCCTTTTTAATTTTTTTATTAGTTATTTTTAGCCTAAATCTAGTTTAAATTCGGGTGTTCGGCCGATTTCTATGTAATATATAGGTATTCGCCCTAAATTAATGAAAATGCCTATATTCATCCAAAGTTTGCCCGAATTTATTAAATTTTAACCAAATACAGGAACTCGGCCTGAGAACTAGGCCAAAATTGAGTTTCGTATGGCCAAAAATGGGTTCGGATTTCAGTATAAGAACAGCCAACCAGTGGGGATGGTGCGAAGCCTTCTTTCAGCTTTCGGTTTAGAAAAGCTACCTAAATCAGCTTCTCCCAGAATCTCATTTTCAAAATTCGTTCAAACTTCTTAACTAGTAGTTTCAATATAATTTAAAAGTATAAACAATTTTGGCAGATGAGATTACGAGAGGTTAATGTCGGTAACTTCTGAGGAAGAACGAAAGTGAAGTAGTCCCATCTAACGAAATTTGGGTACCCATGCAAGTTTGGATTTGCTACTACTGGATTGTGATTTGGGGACAAAATACCCATCATTTCTGTTTTGGGGTACTGGTGGATTTTTCAGGTCTTGTCTGGTGAGATGCTCTCAAGATTGGTTCCGCCCGGAAGCGTCCCTAGCTTGGATTGCACGAAAGCGACATGGCATTTGGTGTGTATAGTCATGCGTGCGTACATCCCGCTTCCCCGGAACAAGTGACGTGCGCGCCACCGAAGAGATCGTCTTATCTCGTCTCTTGGCACCGTCCGTCCCAACTGCGAACGGAAGGGGCGCCACACACGGAAGACGACGAGACGAGACCATATCGCAGGACATTGCAACGAGTACGACGACACGCATGGCACGTAGGGCTCCAGGTCTCGTCCCTTCTCTATTCGATTTGTTCGAACCACCCCACGAAAATATATTTTTTGCGTTCAAAAAATTAGCGTGGGCGTCATCGGCCGTGTCATCCTGTCAGGCGATCGACCATATATATATAGCCCTCGTCGCCGAGCGATCTCCAGTATTACACTTCCACTTCCGCCGTGGTATCGCCGCGACCATGGCCATCAACCCCAGGCTCGTGGCGCTCGCGATCGTGGTGGCGGCGGCGTTCCTGTCTTCGCCATCGTCACGGCGCAGCGACGTGCGGGCGGTGGTGGAGATAAGCGACGTGGAGCTGATCCCCGTGGACGGCGGCGCGGCGGGGCCGGAGAGCGTGGCGTTCGGCGCGGGCGGCGAGGGGCCCTACGCGGGCGTGTCGGACGGGAGGGTCATCAGGTGGATCCCCGAGGAGCGCCGCTGGGTCGAGCACTCCTCCGCCGCCGCGCCAGAGCTGTAAGCCTTTGCACATGCTCCTCTACAATCCCATACCGCTTGCGTTGCATGATCATCCGATCCCGATCAAATTGGCTAGGAGTATTATTTCAGTATACAGCAACCAATCTATCCTTCGAATTAGCAATTCATGCATCCATGGTTGTACGATCAAATTCCGATCACCAAATTAGAGCAGTTAATATATTCCATCTTGGACCATAATTAGTTCACTGGTGAACGGTACGCGCGCGTACGTGTAACATCACCGGCCCGCTCGATCGGAGACTGACGGGAGGTCGCCGTACCCGTACGTACTATAGCTAAATGGTCCGGCGTGTCACGTCACGGTATGGCTGCTTTGCCGCGCTAACCGCCGGAGACAGCAATTTGTCGATGGCTCCACGCGCGTACAAGCAACCAAATGCTGCACTGTTATCTTCCCCGTCGCCACACCAAAAGGCAAAACCTAGTCACCATCCAGTGCGTCGATGTGGCTTTCGGGCTTAATGGAGACCTTTATTTTAAACATTTGAAAAAAAAATATCAATTTTTCAAAAAAATGAAAAATAATCTACATGTAGGAAATTGTGTACTTTAGTGTGCAAAGTATCAATCCGAAATATTTTGTTCTAAACTAGATGAAAAGGAAAGAATTACAGATTCCCGTGTACATTCAAACCTTGTAACTTTTTGTGTTTTTTGTATTGTTTATAATACAAAGTATGTGAGATTGAGATTTTGCACAATTGAAGTATACACTATTTATTACTAATATCTATACGTGCTTACCTTTTAGGATGTTTAGAAACTTAAAAATATTATTTTAAACCCTGACACCTGTGGTAAACCGCCAATTGAATCTAGACTATATATATACTATTCCAAACTTTGTATTGTAGTTGTTCATACTTCTGTTTAAACATTAGTGAAACTTAGAAGTAGTTGACTTTTTATTAGATTTGTAAGCCTTCTTAACTTGAACGGAGGGAGTATATCCTAACATCTACCAATCTAGAAGAATTATGTGATTTTTAAGATGAATTTTTTTGTAAAGTAAATAAATAAATAATCTCAAGTCTTTTAATATGCACTTGAATCAAAATCTCACTATAAATCTAGTTTGGGATGGTAATCATCTACCAAATCTAGTTTGCGATTGTATATGGTTTAAGCAAAGATATTTTTGAGGAGATCAGAGATGATTAATGTGGATCAAGAGAGAACAATTACTTATGATTGTGTGCATCGTTGATGTAGAGGCTATTGTTTTCCCCTCCTCAAAAATAAATCCCAAACTTATGCTTCTAAATTTTCTTTCTAACAAGAAAGGAAACTGGTCACACACATTCAATAACAAGATACACTTATTATTGAACTGCGATAATTTGTTGTCAGTTCCTGAACCGTTTCTATAGTTCACTTTTACTTTCTCATGTTCCTTGACCCAAAATAATTTAGTCTCTTACATGATACATATATAAAGGTATTTCCTTACTCCGCTGGCATGTTTTTTCACCGAACATGTGACGTGTTCATCCGTGCTTGCACATATAACTTGCCATATCGACATATAATTTAAAAGCCACACACAAATCAAAAGAAAAATATGAACAACGCACGGTGCCACGGGAGTATAGAGCTTGTCGGGGTTATAGGGAAGAAAAACATTGATTGTATAAAATCACAAATATGATGTGAATAAGAAGCTGTTTTGCAGGGCCATGTGGCAAATGAGGTTAAGACCCACATGACGCTAGCAAAAAAACCACTTAGGGTTGGGTGAGAGACCAAATGTTTGATTTTGGAAAATGAGGGGAAAAAATAGAAAAAATTGTTAAGAGACTAAAATAATACTCATGAATCTTTTAGGAACGAGGAATATACGCCCTTCTTCAATGCACATACAAGGACAAACTGTAAATTTGGGGTTTCCACGGTAAAATATCGTTCCCGAACGTTCTGTTGTGTTAGATGCACCCGACTTAATTATCTGTGGCATGAGTGGATTTATGCAAAACCAGGCAAGTAATTTCTCGGTTGATGTATTTAAATAGAGCATAGGTCATTTATTTTATTTTAGTTGGTACTAGATACTTTGGAGATCGGCCTTATATGCATTGAGGGAGGAGTCTGGAAATTCCAAAAGGAGCTCTTCAGAACTTCTTCTTTTTTGTTTCAAAAAGTTATGAAAAAAATATTCCAAGTACATGCATAGTGTGTAGTTTTTCTTTTTAGAATTATGTTCTCATCTAAGGCCTACACAAAAAAAGATAAATGTGAAGACGAAAATTGATTTTTAATGTTTATTTAGAGATAACTATTTTGTGATTGTTTTGTACCCAAAATACATCATATTTTTGTAAAATAAAATTGTACGACCATATAAATCATCTTTAAGTATCTTACAAAAAGTTATAATTCTTTGAAGCCAATAAATAGGTTGTCTGCAACATCTTGGCTCAATTCAGGTAGGTAGCGAACTGCAAATCAGGACGGCACGTGGATGGATTTAACAAGCACGGGTATGTAGTGTTGTCTCTTACGTCGCATTCCAGGTTTTATTTTAGAGGTCGCATCCCAGTTCAGAATTGAGGGACGAGTAGCAGAGAGCGCCAACAATTAATTTTCAGGTTAGTTGCAACCGTGAGAGAAGAACGGCATTAGTACGAAGCAACCTGAGACTGTAATTAGTATTTGCTGAGCATGAATTACCGTTGTTGTTTCTGGATAGTCGTACAAGTATACAGTCATGTCCATTCTCTGCTGCCTGGCCCGAAGCTTCCAATAATTGCCTTAGCAAAGCTTCAAGTTTTTGATCGTGACAAAACATGTTACTGTGCAATAATTGTGTAGGGTTGATCAGGCGATTTTTTTCTGCTACCCTCTCCGTACTGAAAAAAGAACTGATACTAGTAGCATCTTTGACTAAAACTGATCAATTATTATGTGAACTGCAGATTGGACAGTTGCAGAGGATCCCAGGACCCGACGAAGGAGCACGAGTGTGGACGCCCACTGGGCCTCAAGTTCAACAACAGGACCGGGGAGCTGTACGTCGCAGATGCCTATTTCGGGCTGAGGGTGGTCAGTCCAGAGGACAACGTGTCCAGGCCGCTTGGACCTGAACAGGCCGGGAGCCCATTCAGCTTCGCCAACGGCGTCGAGATCGACCATGAAACCGGAGTCGTCTACTTCACCGAGACCAGCACAAGGTTCCAGAGAAGGTAACGCCACCGGCTCCATTTTTCTTCTACTACTCAGCATTCGACCGATTTTTGTGCTTGCTAACCTAACGAGCGAGGCTGCTTGGATTCCATCTCGCAGGGAGTTCCTGAACATCGTCATATCCGGCGACGCCACCGGAAGATTGCTCAAATACGACCCCAGCAGCAACGAGGTGGAAGTCTTGGCCGACGGCATGGCCTTCCCCAACGGCCTACTCATGAGCGAAGACGGTTCACACCTTCTCCTCGCGGAGACCACTACCGGCAAGATCTACCGGTACTGGCTCAAGACGGCGAAGGCCTCGACGCTCGAGGAATTCGTGCAGCTACAGGGCTTTCCGGACAACATCAAGGCAAGCCCGAGAGGTGGGTTCTGGGTCGGCCTACACGGCAAGCGAGGCAAGCTCGCTGAGTGGTCCACAACTTACCCGTGGCTGAGGAGGCTGGTCATGAAGCTGCCTCCACGGCACGTGCAGCGCGTCATGGCGTTCCTGAGCCGGTTCGGGCGTCACGTGATCGCGCTGAGGGTAAGCGAGGAGGGGGAGGTAATGGAAGAGATTGTTGTCCATGGTGCCGCGAGGGAGATGTTCGGGTCCATTAGCGAAGTGGAGGAGAGGGACGGGCGCTTGTGGATTGGCTCGGTTCATTTGCCTTTTCTTGGGCTTTATAGGTTGTAGATTCAGTGATATGAATAAATATCGAGGAAATGAGATATTAGGATACAGTATAAAGTCATAGATGGAGTTATAGTATCTCCTTATTCGCCATATAATCAAAATATTTTACTATATAAGTATATAGTTATATGTGAGTTTTGTTAGTTGTCCACAAAGGTCAAATAAACTTATTTTAATATAAGATTTTTTTTCATTTAGTTCAGCAACATTTTACAAAGGCAAGCGTGCACAAGGCATCGCTGAATTCTGAAAAACGCCTCTGTTAGAGCAACGTACACCATCCTGAGTGCTAAGGCACATGTAGGAGAAAAGCCTATCCTGAATCCTAGTAATAAGTTCTGCTTGGAAATAAGCTCTGAAGTTCGTACTCCTGGGTACATGATAGATTTCTGTCGATTTGCCAGTGAACTTGGGTTTCAATGATGTTACAAGTTCCATTGCTAGGATTGTATTGTCAGTGAAGAAGTGGACCCGCTGAAGCTGAAAGTGGTGCGTCAGGTTTGCTGCTAGAAGGAAGCCCAAAATCCTTGGCTTGCAGCGCTGAAGAGTCAGGGGAAACAACTGAGATAAAGAGTTGACTGCAGCGATGAGCGCCTTCAATCTGAATGAAGATTGCAAGCCCTGCCTTTGACGAAGGGCTGTCCTGATGTTGCACTTGTGTCCAGGAAGGATCCGTAAAGAACAAAGATCAAATAAACTTGGGCGACCATTACCAACTACCAAGTGGTGCTATCTTACCCAAGAGATTCGAGAGAAAATTATAAATACAAGCTAGGGTTTTAAAAAACGACCACTTTACACTAGGGTTTCAAAAAAAACACCATTTTAGAACTAACAAGTATACAGATTCGTCTGAGATGCTCGTCCAACCATGAAACTCACACGCAGGACCCACTCTTAGGCTGACATGGCACGATAAAAATGGTCTAGGGTAACAAAGGTTAGATTGATTTCAGTTTTGGGTCTTTTTGTCAATTTCATAGGACCCACTTATCAAATCAGATCCTCTCTTCTCTCCCAAAAAAAGACCGACAGTGGCAGTCGATAGAGAGGTCCATGAGCTGGGCCGATGACCCCTATCGCCGATGACCTACTGGAGATCAAGCGCCGCCGCAGCTCCCGACCTCGGCAAGGTCGCCCCCTTCCACGCAGGCTAGCCTCCACTACCTCCTTCCTGACCGGCACGCCCTACTCCTCCCTAGAGGACGTGCCCTGCTCCTCTCCTAAGCTGGTCGCCCGCCCACGTCGCCCGTAGCTGGCCACCTACATCGCCCGCTTGCCGGAGCTCGCCCAGAGCTCGTCGCGTGTCGGTCCTGCCGGAGCTTGCGTGTGTTGCGTTCGCAGCATACAAAACAAAAATTTTCCTACGATATGAACAACTGAGCACCAAGATCTATCTATCTAGATACAAGCAACGGGTGGATATACATCCATAGAGAACTTACCCTCTAAGACCGACAAAGCGTTACGAGATTGGTTCTCGTGGATGATGTAGTCGTTCACTTTCCGATCTCAAGATCATGATGAAGTCCAGCACCAGCAATTCCAGCACCGCAAATCAATGGTGCATCCGTGATCGCACACACGTCTGGTACCCCGACAACCTCTGAGTCCTCGCTCCAGCAAAGCAGCGGAAGCAGCAAATCCTTGCTCCAGAAAAAGCTACCGCGAACATGTATCTCGCTAAGCCGAGACCATGGGGAATATTCTAGAGGGGGAGAGAGATCCTTCGCGAGAAGGTGTGAGCTGAGAGAAGGAGAAGGGGGCCTTTTATAGGGAGAGGGGAGGCAGCCAAGAGACATGGTGGCTGCCCCCACCTCTTCCTCATTCATGTGGGTGGAGATCCCACTCACACACCCACTCACATAAACATGCCTCCACTCAAAATTCTACTCATCTCCATTAAATTTCCACCAAATTTAATGCAATCTCTTATTTAATAAAACTTTTTTATTTATTTTATGCAGAATTTAACAAACATTCACATAAAACCCTTGCAACATTTCATTTTCACATGCAAAACCAATTTCAGCAATTTCACCCCAAGCAATTCTGGTTTTCATTGAAATGATTTTAGTACTTTGATATTCTTTCTCTGGCATATTATTTGCTCCAAATGGTGTCGGTATCCCTTAAGTGTGTCACCCTAAGGTTTGCGAATAATGCAGACATGATCGAGACCCCTCTCTAATCAATAATCAGCAGCGGGACCTGGAGATCCATACTGACTCCCACACATTCAATGAGGACTTCTTGTGATCGTGTGAACCTTTAATATTGTAACTAAATCCCTTTGTCTCACGATATTTTACATGTTTGAGATTCCATCATCAGTATCCCCATATCGTGTTTGATCTCATTACCGTCATGTACTCTTTTCTCGTTCCTGTGATATAACATTCTAGTTATCCCCATCACTTGCTTGCAAGCTATATCAATGTGATATCGCCGAGAGGGCCCAGAGTACATCTCTCTATAATTTGTATGAACAAATCCCACTCTCGATCCATGAGCCTCTACATAACACTATCGGAGTATCTGAACCCACCTTTATAGTCACCCTATTATGGTGTGACATTTGATGTTATCAAGCTACTCTTCCTGTGTTAGTGATTGACATGATCTCATGGTCTAAGGACTAAAGTTACATGGAATGATATTATAGAAATTTAAACATAATGAATTTGATCATATTACTAAACTTTGAATGAATGTTCATCACATCATTCCACCAATGTTGTGACCTCGTTATTAACAACATCCAATGAAGATGATCAGGAAACCTTGATCATCTTGTTAATTAACGAGCTAGTTTATATGACAGGCATAACTAGGAACAATTTATTTGTTTATTAAAAACACATATCTTAATGTTTCTGATTAATACAATTATAGCATGCAAAATAAAAATTTATCATAAACAAGGAATAAGATAATAACCATTTTATTATTGCCTCTCGGGCATATTCCCTTCAGTCTCCCACTTGCACTAGAGTCAATAATCTAGTTCAAAAAACTTGCGCATTCAACACATATGGCTTTCTGGTGTTGTATATACGCGTTTGCTAGTGGTAAACATAATCTCCGGATCTAACACTTTCAGGTGCGTGTGTATTTGCATGTCTTTGCGTCTCTACGCATCACTCATTCTCCAATGAGATGGCATTGTATAAATTTGGTACTTTGGTGAGACTTTTAGTTCCTTGGGGTTAAATAATGTCGATACTATTGCCGTACAATATATCTTTATAGTATTAGCCCACTGTGAACCACACCTAGTTTTACTTGACACAAATGCCCTCTTTTGATGCTACAATAGCAGTCATATACTTACCTTTTATTGTAGTATCCATCATAATGTCTTAACTTTGGAACTCATCCAAATCCATCATAGAATCTCCTTTCATTGCATTATGCCACCCATAATTTAAATTGAGATGAACTTAATTTGTATCTTGTGACAAAACTAGTATCAATGTAACACTTTACAATGAACTATTTGTAACTTTTTGTCACTTCTACATATATATATATATATATATATATATATATATATATATTCTTAGTTCTTTCAAAGATCATAAGAATATCCTTACTATCATCCAATGATCATCTTATGAGTTATTCTGGTATATGCTCATAATATTTAGATCATAGGACATATCTGGATGTGTAAATATCACAGTATGATTGATCAAAATATTCTTGTGATTTCACTCACCAAGTATCAAAACACTTGAATGTTAATTCAATCATTTCCACATGATAATAACCTTTCTTATCGTTTCCATATTGAACTCTTTCAATATATCATCTATGTACTTCCGGCACAACCATATATACTTCCGGCACAACCACATTGATGCCTAATATTCGGGTTTTGCCTAAGTCTTTCATCAAAATCTAATTTTAATGAAATTCTTAACCTTTGTCAATAAAAGATACATTATTCATAATCAACAAGATGTCTTCCACATAATGTATTAGAAATATGTCTCAACGCTCCCACTTAATTTCTTGCAAATGCAAGCATCTTCATCGTCTCTTATGAAATTAAACCTTTTAACAGTTTAATCACGGTGAAGATTCCAACTCCGCGATACTTACTTCAACCATTGAAGTTTGCATGCCATTTTAGCATCCTTTGAATTAACAAAACCCTTTGGATCATGGCATGTACACGTCCTAGGTAACCATTCTATTAGAAGAACTTTTTTTATTTGTTAGACTACCATATACCAAAATTATATGTAGTGGTTGCTACAATAATCCATCCAGACTAAATATTTTTATGAAATATCAATCCTGTCATAGTCAACTCCTTAAACATTGTCGTAAAATATTTTACGACATGTCAAGTATTTCATAGATGTGAAACATCCATGTCTGTTTCTTTATAGATCCAAATACTGCCGATAGCTTTTACACCTTTCTGGAGGGTCTTCCAAGTTCAAAAACTTGATTTCTCGTGTATGGAACTATCATGAATTTTATGGCTTCAATCCATTTGACGGAATCAGGTCCCATCATTGCTTCTTTGCATGTAGTCGGTTCATCATTGTCAAGCAATAATGATTTAATTCTCAAATCTTGGTATTTGATTGTTTACCCGACCTACTTGGTTCGATAGAAACTTAGACCTTCGTGACTACAACCTTTGAGGCACGTTAGCCATGAGCATTGTGGCTGCCTCCAGCACACTTTCCGGCGCTGCGCAACTGAACACATATAGCTAAGGTTCAATAACCTTATATAAGTTTTATTGTCCCCCAACTTAACTTTTCACGAAAAATCCTTCTGAAGAAACTTGAAATTCTAAGCGACAAACACTTCTGTCTTCGGTGTTATGGACGAATACGCAACGGTTATTCGAAATAACCTAGAAAGACATGATCATCCGACTTTGGATGTAAGCATTTTACTTATGCCTAGCATACCAAAATTTAAGAAAGGACAACTTGGGTTTTATCCCAGACCATAACTTGTATGGTGTCATCTCAACGGATCACGATGGAGATCTTTTTAGTGTAAAAGCGGTAGCCACTAAAGCTTTAATATTTAAAATACAATGGAAGTTTTATGATTGACACCTTTGATCTCACCATGTCAAACAAGGTTTCATTACATATCTCAAGCAATCCATATTCCTATGGTGTTTCAGGAAATGCAAATCTGTAGAATAATTTCTCAAATCTTAGGTGTTTAGCTAAACTTGTAACTCCAATATCTTCCTTTATGATCAAATAATAAATTCTTTATTTTCTTGTTACAATGATTTTCCACATTATCTTGGAAGTCTTTAAAATTTTTCAAATATTTCACACTTCTTCCTCATTAAGTAAATATACACATATATTCACTCAAATTTTCGGAGAAAGCATATGAAGATGAAAGTCATCGCTCACGATTACACATAATAGACTACATACATCAATATGTACAAATTCCTATAAGTTAGTCGTTCGTTCTTCTTTGGCCTTTGAACGAAATTTCAATTATCTTCAGGAAAGTCTCACAAGTGTCATTTGATCAAAATCAAAAGACCCCAAAATTTCATCAACATGGAGTTTCTTCATGTTTTTCTTTCCAATATAATTTAAATAGCAATGTAACTTCAAAAGTGATCTTTCAATCATTTGTCTTGTGACGTTTTTAGCATTAGTTTTATGGACGTGATTTATCCAACTAGACTTGTAAATCAGACGTCTTATATGGAATATGGTAATTATTCTTTTTGTCAATTTCATAGGACCCACTTATCAAATCAGATCCTCTCTTCTCTCCCAAAAAAAGACCGACAGTGGCAGTCGATAGAGAGGTCCATGAGCTGGACCGGTGACCCCTATCGCCGATGACCTACTAGAGATCAAGCGCCGCCGCAGCTCCCGACCTCGGCAAGGTCGCCCCCTTCCACGCAGGCTAGCCTCCACTACCTCCTTCCTGACCGGCACGCCCTACTCCTCCCTAGAGGACGTGCCCTGCTCCTGTCCTAAGCTGGTCGCCCGCCCGCGTCGCCCGTAGCTGGCCACCTACATCGCCCGCTTGCCGGAGCTCGCCCAGAGCTCGCCGCGTGTCGGTCCTGCCGGAGCTTGCGTGTGTTGCGTTCGCAGCATACAAAACAAATTTTTTCCTACGATATGAACAACTGAGCACCAAGATCTATCTATCTAGATACAAGCAACGGGTGGATATACATCCATAGAGAACTTACCCTCTAAGACCGACAAAGCGTTATGAGATTGGTTCTCGTAGATGATGTAGTCGTTCACTTCCCGATCTCAAGATCGTGATGAAGTCCAGCAGGTCCAACACCGCAAAGCAATGGTGCATCCGTGATCGCACACACGTCTGGTACCCCGACAACCTCTGAGTCCTCGCTCCAGCAAAGCAGCGGAAGCAGCAAATACTTGCTCCAGAAAAAGCCACCGCGAACATGTATATCGCTAAGCCGAGACCATGGGGAATATTCTAGAGGGGGAGAGAGATCCTTCGCGAGAAGGTGTGAGATGAGAGAAGGAGAAGGGGGCCTTTTATAGGGAGAGGGGAGGCAGCCAAGGGCCATGGTGGATGCCCCCACCTCTTCCTCATTCAAGTGGGTGGAGATCCCACTCGCACAAAAAGCCTCCACTCACATAAACATGCCTCCACTCAAAATTCTACTCACCTCCATTAAATTCCCACCAAATTTAATGCAATCTCTTATTTAATAAAACTTTTTTATTTATTTTATGCAGAATTTAACAAACATTCACGTAAAACCCTTGCAACATTTCAGTTTCACATGCAGAACCAATTTCAGCAATTTCACCCCAAGCAATTCCGGTTTTCATTGAAATGATTTTAGTACTTTGATATTCTTTCTCTGGCATATTATTTGCTCCAAATGGTGTCGGTATCCCTTCAGTGTGTCACCCTAAGGTTCGGGAATAATGCAGACATGATCGAGACCCCGCTCTAATCAATAATCAGCAGCGGGACCTGGAGATCCATACTGACTCCCACACATTCAACGAGGACTTCTTGCGATCGTGTGAACCTTTAATATTGTAACTAAATCTCTTTGTCTCACGATATTTTACATGTTTGAGATTCCATCATCGGTATCCCCATATCGTGTTTGATCTCATTACCGTCATGTACTCTTTTCTCGTTCCTATGATATAACATTCTAGTTATCCCCATCACTTGCTTGCAAGCTATATCAATGTGATATCGCCGAGAGGGCCCAGAGTACATCTCTCTATCATTTGTATGAAAAAATCCCACTCTCGATCCATGAGCCACTACATAACACGATCAGAGTATCTGAACCCACCTTTATAGTCACCCTATTATGGTGTGATATTTGATGTTATCAAGCTACTCTTCATGTGTTAGTGATTGACATGATCTCATGGTCTAAGGACTAAAGTTACATGGAATGATATTATAGAAATTTAAACATAATGACTTTGATCATATTACTAAACTTTGGATGAATGTTCATCACATCATTCCACCAATGCTGTGACCTCGTTATTAACAACATCCAATGAAGATGATCAGGAAACCTTGATCATCTTGTTAATTAACGAGCTAGTTTATATGACAGGCATAACTAGGAACAATTTATTTGTTTATTAAAAACACATATCTTAATGTTTCTGATTAATACAATTATAGCATGCAAAATAAAAATTTATCATAAACAAGGAATAATATAATAACCCTTTTATTATTGCCTCTCGGGCATATTCCCTTCAGTCTCCCACTTGCACTAGAGTCAATAATCTAGTTCAAAAAACTTGCGCATTCAACACATATGGCTTTCTGGTGTTGTATATACGCGTTTGCTAGTGGTAAACATAATCTCCGGATCTAACACTTTCAGGTGCGTGTGTATTTGCATGTATTTGCATCTCTACGCATCACTCATTCTCTAATGAGATGGCATTGTATAAATTTGGTCCTTTGGTGAGACTTTTAGTTCCTTGGGGTTAAATAATGTTGATACTATTGCCGTACAATATATCTTTATAGTATTAGCCCACTGTGAACCACACCTAGTTTTACTTGACACAAATGCCCTCTTTTGATGCTACAATAGCAGTCATATGCTTACCTTTTATTGTAGTATCCATCATAATGTCTTAACTTTGGAACTCATCCAAATCCATCATAGAATCTCCTTTCATTGCATTATGCCACCCATAATTTAAATTGAGATAAACTTAATTTGTATCTTGTGACAAAACTAGTATCAATGTAACACTTTACAATGAACTATTTGTAACTTTTTGTCACTTCTACATATATATATATATTCTTAGTTCTTTCAAAGATCATAAGAATATCCTTACTATTATCCAATGATCATCTTATGAGTTATTCTTGTATATGCTCATAATATTTAGATCATAGGACATATCTGGATGTGTAAATATCATAGTATGATTGATCAAAATATTCTTGTGATTTCACTCACCAAGTATCAAAACACTTGAATGTTAATTCAATCATTTCCACATGACAATAACCTTTCTTGTCGTTTCCATACTGAACTCTTTCAATATATCATCTATGTACTTCCGGCACAACCATATATACTTCCGGCACAACCACATTGATGCCTAATATTCGGGTTTTGCCTAAGTCTTTCATCAAAATCTAATTTTAATGAAATTCTTAACCTTTGTCAATAAAAGATGCATCATTCATAATCAACAAGATGTCTTCCACATAATGTATTAGAAATATTTCTCAACGCTCCCACTTAATTTCTTGCAAATGCAAGCATCTTCACCGTCTCTTATGAAATTAAACCTTTTAACAGTTTAATCACGGTGAAGATTCCAACTCCGCGATACTTACTTCAACCATTGAAGTTTGCATGCCATTTTAGCATCCTTTGAATTAACAAAACCCTTTGGATCATGGAATGTACACGTCCTAGGTAACCATTCTATTAGAAGAACTTTTTTTTGTTTGTTAGTCTACCATATACCAAAATTATATGTAGTGGTTGCTACAATAATCCATCCAGACTAAATATTTTTATAAAATATCAATCCTGTCATAGTCAACTCCTTAAACATTGTCGTAAAATATTTTACAACATGTCGAGTATTTCATAGATGTGAAACATCCATGTCTGTTTCTTTATAGATCCAAATACGACCGATAGGTTTTACACCTTTCTGGAGGGTCTTCCAAGTTCAAAAACTTGATTTCTCGTGTATGGAACTATCATGAATTTTATGGCTTCAATCCATTTGACGGAGTCAGGTCCCATCATTGCTTCTTTACATGTAGTCGGTTCATCATTGTCAAGCAATAATGATTTAATTCTCAAATCTTGGTATTTGATTGTTTACCCGACCTACTTGGTTCGATAGAAACTTAGACCTTCGTGACTACAACCTTTGAGGCACGTTAGCCATGAGCATTGTGGCTGCCTCCAGGACACTTTCCGGCGCTGCGCAACTCAACACATATAGCTAAGTTTCAATAACCTTATCAAAGTTTTATTGTCCCCCAACTTAACTTTTCACGAAAAATCCTTCTCAAAAAACTTGAAGTTCTAAGCGACAAACACTTCTGTCTTCGGTGTTATGGACGAATACGCAACGGTTATTCGAAATAACCTAGAAAGACATGATCATCCGACTTTGGATGTAAGCATTTTACTTATGCCTAGCATACCAAAATTTAAGAAAGGACAACTTGGGTTTTATCCCAGACCATAACTTGTATGGTGTCATCTCAACAGATCATGATGGAGATCTTTTTAGTGTAAAAGCGGTAGCCACTAAAGCTTTAATATTTAAAATACAATGGAAGTTTTATGATTGACACCTTTGATCTCACCATGTCAAACAAGGTTTCATTACATATCTCAAGCAATCCATATTCCTATGGTTTTTCAGGAAATGCAAATCTGTAGAATATTTCCTCAAATCTTAGGTGTTTTGCTAAACTTGTAACTCCAATATCTTCCTTTATGATCAAATAATAAATTCTTTATTTTCTTGTTACAATGATTTTCCACATTATCTTGGAAGTCTTTAAACATTTTCAAATATTTCACACTTCTTCCTTATTAAGTAAATATACACATATATTCACTCAAATTTCCGGAGAAAGCATATGAAGATGAAATTCATCGCTCACGATTACACATAATAGACTACATACATCAATATGTACAAATTCCTATAAGTTAGTCGTTCGTTCTTCTTTGTCCTTTGAACGAAATTTCAATTATCTCCAAGAAAGTCTCACAAGTGTCATTTGATCAAAATCAAAAGACCCCAAAATTTCATCAACATGGAGTTTCTTCATGTTTTTCTTTCCAATATAATTTAAATAGCAATGTCACTTCAAAAGTGATCTTTCAATCATTTCTCTTGTGACATTTTTAGCATTAGTTTTATGGACGTGATTTATCCAACTAGACTTGTAAATCAGACGTCTTATATGGAATAACATTTGCAAGAAATTATCCAACTTTTGTTCTCATAATAACTGATCAAAATAACATTTATTCAAACAAATCTTGAAGGCACGTTTTGATGTCAACGAGAAACATAATAACACTTTATTTGTTTTCGATGAACATCATCACATATTCTATTTCTAGTTACTTAGGGCGTTGTAGTTCATGAATTTTGTTGTCCTGTATGACACTTCACATCAACCAATTCAGTATCCAATACCCAAGAACCACATTGTTTAACAAGCAAAGAATACAACCATAACATGTATATCATCTATATACCTAAGTTGGACATTTCCAACCTTTTATTTTCTACCAAATATTTTATAGATTCTCTTTTAATGTTTCCTTTTTTAAAGAATCTATCAACATCAATAGTGGTGCCATACACATGACACATATTGCAAAGCGTGTATATTCAAATACTAATACCTTTGGACTTGCACTTTGAAGTAGATCACCATCATGAAATGTTTGGCCTTCTTGCAAAAATACATTCTTTAGTAATCTTGTAGTAAACATTTTACCTACATCTTCTATTCATCCTTATCATGAAAACTTTCATGATCAAGCTACTATAGCTTATAAAGGTGAATCGTGAATATTATGTTACTTTCCAAAACCTTTTTGGAGGATTAGGACGCCTAGCGTCTCGAACCTTCGCAAATTCTCATCTAATATAGAACATATATTTTGCTAAATTATACTCTACCATATTGCAACCAAAACATTGTTTCAGATATCTCAATATCTTCCACACATGATGGTTTCTGAAATAGTCCTTTCAGCTCCTAGATAACCTTGATACTAAAACATCTTTTGAATATCAAGAATCATGGAGGCAAACATGATACTTTAGATACTAATACTGGAATTGTTACTCTTTATTTAAGACTAATTATTAAATTTCATGGAGTAAATGGAGTTTGCTGAAAGTTTGCAATAGGACATTAAACTTTAGATTGACACTCAAAACAATACGATACCATTTCGTAAAGTAAATATCCAGAATTCTATAGTTCTACTATTTCAAGTATAACTAAGCATAAGGTAGTGAACGGATGCCAATGAGTGCAACAAATTATGCAAATTCACTTTGATTTAATTTATGATAAATTGAGTTCAACTTTAATTATATTACTATTTGAACTCCAACTCAAAACCGACATCCCTTGAGTCATTTTGGTGATTACATGAACCAGATCCACTACACCAAGACCGATCATCACGTGAATTGGTGTAGATTCAAAGGCAAGCATTAATATGGGCATCATCTCAACCATATGACTCATGCTTTACCTCTCGATTCGTGTTCTAAGGCCATGTATGTACATTCTAGGCTCGCCAAGTAAGAACCTTAGCACCCGCGTGTGTAGGGTGTCAAGTGGGATCCCACCTAGATCCTAGTTTTAGTTCATTTTGAATTTTGTAGTACAAAATTTTGTAAAAATGTTATGCTAGAAATTTTAAAATGAACTAGAGGTGGCACTTTGATGGGATCCCACTTGACACCCTGCCGTGTGCGTAAAATTGTCTTACACCCGTTGTATGCAAATGTAGAGTCTATCACACCCAATCATCATGTGGTGTCTCGAAACAACAAACTTTCTTAACGGTGCATACTAAAGGAAGAACATATTTTATCTTGATATACGAGGGATCATCTTAGAATGCTACTAAAATGCCAAACAAGCAATATAAGATGCAGACAAACACGTGGTGTTCTCCTCAGAGGATTTGGTTGGTGAAATCAAGAAGCTTGTCTCTCTTGGGTTCTTGGGGCCTCCAATTAAGTTGTGGAGCTATCCTCAATCTAGTTCTAACACCCTCGGATGGGCCCTATGCAAGTTTTAGCGATTCCCGCCAAACCAGCATAGAAACGATTCAAAGGCGCCCACCAGGCACATGCGTGCGGGTGGAAAACGAAGTAATATCATTACACAATAGTCCATGACGGAACCCACAGAACATATATATACAAGCATGACTTAAAGAGTCAAGAATACAGATATACAATATAAAGATCCAAATCACCTTTAAAACGATACATAGTCCGAGTACAGACAAGATGCAAATTGAGCTAAGAGCCCTGAAGAATAACCAATGGTGTCCATAACCCTGCCCAGGCCAAGCCAGAAGGGTAACCCTGCTAATGACGTCGATCTCAAAACCTGCTTAAACAAAAGGGGTGCCGAAAAAGGGCAAAGGAAAAAGAGAGCGGTCAGTACTGAGGCCAGTACACGGTGATACTAGAATTCGGTGGTCCTCGCCTACATAGGTATGGTGGACTGAGGTGGCAGCGCAGCATGCACTAAACAACCTATAGAGACTCAATACAAATGGCGACTATCAGATAGAGATAAGAAAGACCTATTCAGATCCAACCTAAAACTATCACCAAGCATACCCATCCTGGTATTTCCCCCTCGAGACCAAACGAGGAAGTCAACCGAGGAACTCACACAGTTGGCAGTTTTATTCATTCTATTATAGTTTCGGCAATTACTAGTCAGATATAGATAGCATAAGTCATCCTGATATTATAAACAATGGGCAGTTTTAGTTAACCATTCTGTTGTAGTTGCAATACTTACTAGTCAGATACAATGGTAACAGGTGACAACCCAAATCCAGCAGTTGTTGGCACTTTTATTTAGCCATTCCATTATAGTGAAGCTGATTACTAGTCATTATAAAGTCAAATTTATAGCACTACTTCAGTTATAGTTCTCTATGATCGAGATACTGTGCTCCAAGTCATACATAACCTCGGACACGGATTTCAGAAAGTTTTACCCTGCAGGGGGGCACAAATAGCAACACACGCACGATCAACCTCGAGAAAAACCAAATGAAAACCCAACGAGGCATCAGGACAGAGCAATTGCAAGATTCATATAATATTTCAGGGGGCCACCCCACTAAGCTACCCGCAACAAAGTAGGTCGTCTCCGATACGGACCCAGGGTGTGTGGCGACGGCTGTAAACGACTGGGAACCCGAAAGTGTGACTGGGCTTGTCGATACAGCGAAAACGTGGCACAGGGTTCCTAAACAGTACAGGTGCTCCACGCGCAATCGTAAATAAAGCAGTAAAGCATGGCATAAGTACATGATAGTAATAAAGCCCCAAACTAGTTTGTGTCCCCAAGAAATAATATATGACTCAAGCTCTGGCTAGGGGGATTCATGGTCCCACATGCGGATAGTACGGATATTCAAAGAACATGTATCAAGTACTCGGGGTCCTACGGGACACAAGTGGACGGTTAAAAACCAAATAACATCTATTGCCCACCTGTGCCTCTGCATTATTTACCTACTATCAATTTTAATTATTAAACTGTAATTAAAGCCATGATCATCCCCAACATAAAGCATATGGTAGTCTTCCAACAACTGTGGTACTTGACGACACGCAACAACACTTGAGCAAGCGACTACGACTCGCAAGTCCAACTATCTACCAAACAACAGGTAATAGGATGTGTCCAAGGCAATATAAGGCTGCAAGGGATATCACGGGTACGAAAACTAGAGCATCGCATCACAGATAGAAATAGATCAACAAGAGAAAGTAAATACTATAAAGTAAAATAGGTAGAAAGGGGGAGAATGATCACCTAAAAACATTTTTGAAGGTTCATCCGAAGATCGGGTCGACACTCGCATCAACTCATCAGCCTAATCTGTGAAGAAGCAAGGCACTAGCAGAAACACTGGATGCACTATTTAATACTACGGCAAAAGATCGGACATGATGCATGTATGATGTATGACATGGCAAAGATGCGATACAATTAGGTCATATTAAGCGGAACAGGGTCCCGAAAATTAATTATTAAGTTCATGTTGTTTAGCTACCCGCAATTTAAATATTGTCTTAACAAGGCAAAATATAGCACCGGTTCGCTACACAAATTTAAATGGAGCCAATATTAGGATAGATTCGTCCACATATAGACTCCATATTTTAATTATGATGTGAATCAACATAATGCTCCCAAACCATAGAATATGTATGCAAGTATGAAAAATTTATACGCAACAAGTAGATATTATATATTATATAAATATGGGGCTATGAGAAGGGATCACGCATCAAGATCTGAAGATCTTGGGGGCTTGGAGGGGTTCGGGTCCGGTCTTCCCAGGTCAAGGGCTTCGGTTCCGTGAAGGAGGCCTTGGTGTCCTTGTAGAAGATCTTGTCGATGATTCTTCTAGCGATCTTCGGGTTCGTCTTCTCACATCAGTCATCGGGGCACCGTAGGCCGGTTCTTTAGAGGACACCGTGATTCTTCAGGACGAGACATGGAGTTCCTTTCCGTGATAGGGCACTGATTGTAACCATACAGAGGTGCTTGAGACACAGAGGCAAGGAACAAAGCACAAGGCCCACGTATAACAACAGAAGGCGGTGTCGAGGGTGTACGGTGGCATATGACCAAGAGGAGAAGGACAGCGGCCACGGCTGCTGAAGACGGCGACACCAAGCGGGGCCAGAGAGAAGGACGGCTACGCCTGTGGCTTGAAGAGGAAGAGGGTCGGCAGGGTGAGGGATATCGCAGTGGGAGTGTCTTGGACAAGGAGGGAGGCCGGGGCGAGGCAGCGCTCTACAGTGCAGGGAGGCCATAGCCGATCAAGGGGTCACTGGAGAGGACAGGAGGAGGCCGAGGCGCTGTAGAGCTCCTCCTAGCAACGGCATGAGAGGAGAAGGAGCCGCGGCGGGGGCTCTGGCGGCAGGGCGGCCAGGGAGAGATGGTGGCGCCGGGGAGAGCGAGGGAGAGGGTCGATGGCAGAGCGCGGGTGGTGAGGTGGCCGCGGGAGTGCACCGGCAGAGGGGCGAACTATAGGCAGAGGCGACGGCGCATATGAGAGAAGGTAGAGGGCGGCGGCGGCCAGAAGAAGAGAAGGAGGCAGGCTCGCGAGGGGAGAGCGGCGTGAGGTGGGGGATGCGTGGAGTGCGGGCAGGGTGGGGCCAGGTTCGAGCGCTATGCGCGGGTTGGTTCGTGACGGTGTGACGCGGGCGCCTGTGTATGAGTGTGGTGTACGCGGGGTGGGTGAGGCGTGCGTGTTGGTGTGTGTTGGATACCTGGCGGCGGCAGGGCGGTAAAATGGGTGAGGTCTAGGGTTTGCAAGGTGGGGTGGTAGGTGGCTGCCGGTTGGGCCTTTTGGGCCTGGCCGGTGGCTGCCTCTTCCATTAAAAATATTTAGGGTTTTATTTATATATTTATTTCAAAGGACTTTTGTAACCCATTTAGTCAAAACAAAATATTCGAACAACCGGGGTTTGATTTGAATTAAGATGGGGGTATTTGGGAAAACAAAATAAACTTTGTAAAATAGTTTTTGACAAGCAAATGCATGATGATGTCATGATGATGCAAAAATAAAATAACAGACATTTTCTAGTAGTGGATTTAATCGGGGTGCTACAATTCGACACCACTAACAATGGATCTCGCCCTCGAGATCCGCCTCATGGTACGGGGAAGAAGGGCGGCGGTCTGGATCTTCTCGCTTTATGTAGATCCTGAAGACACCACTACCAAAGATCCTTGCTCCATCTTGAAATCATCGACACCACCAACAACGGTTGGTGATCACGTTCATCGAGAGAGCACTCCGGATAAACAAAAGACGAAGGGCAAGGTCTCAAAAGGTAAGGCCACCTCTAACTTATGTGGAAGGAGTAAAGTTGCATTGATCCATCATCCAATGTACAAAAGCGAATGCTAAGAGTAGTGGTATGGTCGCGACTCCATCCCGCACTCAAAGCATTACTCTATACATGAATAGAAGAATTATGCAACCAACTCTCGGAATTCAGACTAAAGATCTTGACAAACAGCGTTTGAAAAACAAAGGAGTGATGCAGGCTTTTCATCGAATCCGGTGTTGATGATGTCATCGCATCGGAAAACATGGAAGATAAAAAGAAAAATTTAAGTGGAATTTGGTCCACTGAAAGGTACAACAGAGGAAGATTCCTCATATAGCATGAAGAACAGATGTAGAAGCACCGTTACAAGAGGATGGAAGCGAAACCCTGAAGGTACAACGGAAACCCAACCACGAGAGTTCCTAGACTCTAAGAAAAGATAAGAGAGCAGATTCAAAACACGCGGAGGTAAGAGGAGAATAGCAGAGAGGTAAGAAGTAAAAACAGACCTAATCAGATCTATCCAACCGATTTTGCAAAAATAGTTTTGACACTCTACGATGACCGTTAGCTAGGTTATCCTACAGGCTGGACAAGTGGGGTATTGTAACTAGTGAGATCTGATACCACTCTGTAACACCTTCAGATCGGACCTATGCAAGTTTTAGTGATTCCCGCCAAACCCGCATAGAAACGATTCAAAGGCGCCCACCAGGCACTTGCGTGCGGGTGGAAAACGAAGTAATATCATTACACAATAGTCCACAACGGAACCCACAGAACATATTGTTGGAGATATGCCCTAGAGGCAATAATAAATATAGTTATTATTATATCTTTGTGTTTATGATAAATGTTTACATTCATGCTATAAAAGTATTAACAAGGAAACATTAGTACTTGTGTGATTTGTAAACTAAATTAGAGTCCCTTGTAAAAGCCTCTTTATAATACTAGCTTGTTGGTTAATAAATGATTATGGTTTCCCTATCATGAACATTGAGATGTTATTAACAACAAGATCATATCGTTAGGAGAATGATATGATGGACATACTCCTATAGATAAGCGTAGCATCAAGATCAAGTCATTTCAATAGTTCAATTGCTATATGCTTTCTGATACATAATAACCTAATTCCTTCGACCATGAGATCATGCTTATCACCATCATCGAAAGGATGCTTTGATGAAATCAAACACCACAAAGTAACTGGGTGGCTATAAAGGTGGCATTGAGTCTTCAGAAAGTATTGGTTGAGACACATGGATCAAGAGTGGGATTTGTCCATCCATATGACAGATAGATATACTCTGGGCCCTCTCGGTGGAATGTCATCCAATTAGCTTGCAAGAATGTGACTGGATCACAAGGGATCACATATCACGGGAACGAGAAAATAGTACTTATCAGTAACGAGGTTGAACTAGGTATGCAGAGATACCGACGATCAAAACCTCGGATAAGTAAACTATCATGAGACAAAGGGAAATTGTTATCGTATGTAAGTGGTTCATTCGATCGCAAAGTAATCGTAGAAATATGTGGGAGCCATATGAATTTCCAGATTCCTCTATTGGTTATTGTTCGGAGAAGTGTCTCGATCATGTCCACATAATTCACGAACCGTAGGGAGACACACTTAAGGATTCGACGTTGTTGAGTAGTTATGGAATGATGAGTAAAGAGACTGAATGTTGTTCGGAGTCTCGGATGGGATCCGGGATATCACGAGGAGATCCGGAATGGTCCAGAGAATAAGATTCATATAAGGAAAGTCCTGTTTCGGGGTAGGAGAATGGTTCCGGTGTTTTCATCGGGAATGTTCTAGAAGGTTCCGGAATGTCCGGCGCTCCGGAGGGGAAGGGTACATGAATGTGTCATAACAAGTTGGAATGGTTGTATCATGTACTAGGTGTCATCGCTGAACAAAATAAAGGGATAAATCAAATCCTATTTTGAAAAGTCAAACGCCAATTTGAAAAGTCAAACGGCTATTTTGTTTGGTGGAGGGAGAGTAGGAAACCTACTTGGGGAGGAAGTCCCTCTCCCTCCACCGCCGGCCAAGGAGGCCGAGTTGGGGAGGGACTCCCCTCCCCTTGGCCGTGCTCTCCCACCTATATAAGGAGGGGCAGGGCTGCCCCTCCTAGACACACACCTTGCCCCTCTAAACCCTAACCCTAGCCGCCGACCACCAAACCGCCGCCGCCGCCCTAGGGTTTCTCCCAAGCCACCGAGTTGGGGCTTCTACTTGCCCTAGCCGCCGGCCTAGCTCCCTCTACTTGGTGTGTCTAAACCCTAGATCACCTAGGCTCTCTCATAGTCCACCATACTCGCTCCGGCTTAAGGCGAAGCCCTGCGAGATCTCCCCTCTACTTCCGGTACCACGCCGTCGTGCTGCCGGAATCGCGAGGAGAGTGATACAACCTCCGCTTCCTGCTGGAACAAGGGAGAGGAATGTCTTCGTCGAGTACCGAATGTGTGGCCGACTGCGGAAGCGCTGCCGGAACGCAACGCCGGAAGGATCGTCTACACGATCTTCAGATCGGGAAGAGTACGACTACATCACCCACGAGAATCCGCTCTCGTTAAACACTTTGGAATCTTTGAGGGTGAGTTATTCTATCGACTCATTGCTACAATTTAGTAGATAGATCTTGGCTTGTTTGTTTGTATGCGGTAGAAATTTTTTGTTTTTCATGCTACGAACCCCTACACATATATATACAACAATGACTTAAAGATTCAAAAATACAGATATACAATACAAAGATCCAAATCACCTTTAAAATGATACATAGTCCGAGTATGGACAAGATGCAAATTGAGCTAAGAGCCCTCAAGAATAACCAATGGCATCCATAACCCTGCCCAGTCCAAGCCGGAAGGGTAACCCTGCTAATGACGTCGATCTCAAAACCTGCTTAAACAAAAGGGGTGCCGACAAAGGGCAAAGGAAAAAGAGAGCGGTCAGTACTGAGGCCAGTACACGGCGAGACTAGAATTCGGAGGTCCTCGCCTACATAGGTTTGGTGGACTAAGGTGGCAGCGCAGCATGCACTAAACAACCTATAGAGACTCAATACTTTTGGAGATATGCCCTAGAGGCAATAGTAAATGTAGTTATTATTATATCTTTGTGTTTATGATAAATGTTTACATTCATGCTATAATAGTATTAACCAGGAAACATTAATACTTGTGTGATTTGTAAACTAAATTAGAGTCCCTAGTAAAGCCTCTTCATAATACTAGCTTGTTGGTTAATAGATGATTGTGGTTTCCCTATCATGAACATTGAGATGTTATTAACAACAATATCATATCATTAGGAGAATGGTATGATGGACATACTCCTATATATATAAGCGTAGCATAAAGATCAAGTCATTTTAATAGTTCAATTGCTATAAGCTTTCTGATACATAGTAACCTAATTCCTTCGACCATGAGATCATGCTTATCACCATCACCGGAAGGATGCTTTGATGACATCAAACACCACACCGTAACTGGGTGGCTATAAAGGTGGCATTGAGTGTTCGGAAAGTATGGGTTGAGACACATGGATCAAGAGTGGGATTTGTCCATCCATATGACGGATATATATACTCTGGGCCCTCTCGGTGGAATGTCATCCAATTGGCTTGCAAGCATGTGACTGGCTCACAAGGGATCACATACCACGGGAACGAGAAAAGAGTACTTATCAGTAACAAGGTTGAACTAGGTATGCAGAGATACCGACGATCAAAACCTCGGATAAGTAAACCATCGTGAGACAAAGGGAAATTAGTATCGTATGTAAGTGGTTCATTCGATCGCAAAGTAATCGTTGAAATATGTGGGAGCCATATGAATTTCCAGATTCCTCTATTGGTTATTGATCGGAGAAGTGTCTCGATCATGTCCGCATAATTCACGAACCGTTGGGAGACACACTTAAGGATTCGATGTTGTTAAGTAGTTATGGAATGATGAGTAAGAGACCGAATGTTGTTCGGAGTCTCGAATGGGATCCGGGATATCACGAGGAGATCCGGAATGGTCCGGATAATAAGATCCATATAAGGAAAGTCCTGTTTCGGAGTTGGGGAATGATTCCGGTGTTTTCATCGGGAATGTTCTAGAAGGGTCCGGATGGTCCGACACTCTGGAGGGGAAGGGTACATGAATGTTTCATGACAATGTGGAATTTTTGCATCATGTACTAGGTCACTTGTCTGGGCAAAATAAAGGGAGAAATCAAATCCTAGTTTGAAAGTCAAACGCCAATTTGAAAAAGTCAAACGACAAGTTTGCTTGGTGGAGGGAGAGTAGGAAACCTACTTGGGGATTAGTTCCCCTCCCTCCACCCGCCGGCCAAGGAGGCCGACTTGGGGGAGGACTCCCTCCTCCCAAGCCACGCCCTCCCACATATATAAGGAGGGGCAGGGCTGCCCCTCTCCCTCACACCCAACACACCCAAAACCCTAGCCCTAGCCGCCGGCCTCCTCCAAGTCGCCGCCGCCTCCTAGGGTTCCTCCAACTCGCTGACTTGGGGATTCCCCAAGCCCTAGCTACCGGCCAAGCTCCCCCCTTGGTGCCTCTAAGCCCTAGATCACCAAGGCATCTCTCATACTCCACCATACTCGCTCCGGCTTAAGGCGAAGCCCTGCGAGATCTCCCCTCTACTTCCGACACCACGCCGTCGTGCTGCCGGAATCACGAGGAGTGCTACAACCTCTGCTGCCTGCTGGAACAAGGGAGAGGAAGGTCTTCATCGAGTACCGAACGTGTGACCGACTGCGGAAGCGCTGCCGGAACACAACACCGGAAGGATCGTCTACGCGATCTTGAGATCGGCAAGAGTACGACTACATCACCCACGAGAATATGCTCTTGTTAACCGCTTTGGAATCTTCGAGGGTGAGTTCCTCTATCGACTCATTGCTACAATATAGTAGATAGATCTTGGCTTGTTTGTTTGCATGCGGTAGAAATTTTTTGTTTTCCATGCTACGAACCCCTATAGTGGTATCAGAGCCAGGTTTATATGTAGATCTGTTGCATGAGTAGAACACAATGGTCATTGTGGGCGGTGGTGCTTTTATTATCAATTGCTTTTTGTGTACTTTGCATCTTGCAGTATGATGGGATGAAGCGGCCCAGGCTAACCTTACATGACATCGTTCATGATACTTGCTCCACGCTCGACATGCAACTTGTATTGCATAAGTGGCTTTGCGGCTGCCTGTCTCTCCCATCATAGTATAGATCCAATTTACAACGGGCACTTGATAGTCCAAGCATCAATGTTGTGGTTCTTGTTCGTAAGTTAGAGCGACACTTATTGAAAGCCCCAAACCACGTAAAATATGCAAAGAAAATTAGAGGCTTCTAACTTTGTTTTGCAGGGGTGTGCTGTGATGTGGTATGGCCATGATTGTGATTATTTTTGATGTATGCAATGTTCCTTATTGTAAGTTGACAACCGGAAGGAGCCATATGGTTGTCTTTAAATTCTGTTAAGACCCGCGTGTCAATTCAAAGTAGTTGTAATAGTTGAAGCTGGTGGACGACAACCATGAAACGACGCCATTGACCTTGACGCTATGCCGGTGATGATGGAGATCATGTTCGTGCTTGAAGATGGAGATCGGAAGCACAAGAGGAAAGGCCATATCAATTCACATATTATGAATTGCATGTGATGTTAGTCCTTTATGCATCTTGTATTGCTTAGTTAACGATGGTAGCATTATAAGATGATCCCTCAAGCACACAAATTTCAAGTTTTAAAGTGTTCATCCTTAGTAAGCACCGTTGCTAAAGCTCGTTGTTTCGAAGCACCACGTGATGATCGGGTGTGTTAGATTCTGCGAGTGTATACAATGTGAGCAAGCCAGATTTGCTCACGCGGAAGCTAAGGTTTGATCTTGACGAGCCTAGCATGTACAGACATGGTCTCGGAACACGGATCACCGAAAGGTAAAGCATGAGTCATATAGTAGATATGATGAACATGTTAATTGTTCGCCATTGAAGCTACATCAACTCTCGTGATGATTGGATTTGATGTGGTGGATTTGGTTCGTGTGATCACTAAAACAATGTGAGGGATATTGTTTTGAGTGGGAGTTCACCTATATTAATTTAACTATTAATTAGAACTCAATTTGTCATAAACTTAGTCTAAACTATTGCAAATATGTTGTAGATCAATGGCGGCCCCTACCATCAATTTTAATGCGTTCCTAGAGAAAGAAAAGTTGAAAAACAATGGAAGAAACTTCGTGGATTGGTTCCGCAATTTGAGGATTGTCCTCAATGCTGGTAATTTGACCTATGTCTTTGGATGCACCGGGTGACTACCTACAACTGATGCTACCGATGAAGTAAAGAATGTTTACCTCACTCGGAAGAATCAGTACTCCATAGTTCAGTGTGCTATCTGGTATGGTTTGAAATCGGAGCTTCAGAAAAGGTTTGAGAACCATGACCCACATGATATTGTCCGTGAACTCAAAATGATATTTGAGGATCACGCAGCAGTTGAGAGTTATGAGGCTTCTGAAAAGTTCTTGAACTGCAAGATGGAAGAGGGCAGCTCCGTCAGTGAGCATGTGCTTAAGATGGCTGGGCACGCAAACAAACTCCAAAGTTTGGGTATAGTGATTCCTAATGCTTTGGGGATTTACCGTGTCCTCCAATCACTGCCACCAAGTTACAAGAACTTTGTGATGAAATACAATATGCAAAACATGAACAAGACGTTGCCAGAACTCTTCTCCATGTTGAAATCTGCAGAAGTGGAGATAAAGAAAGAGCATCAAGTGTTGTTGGTCAATAAGACCTCCAAATTCAAGAAAGGAAAGTCTAAGCAAAAGGGAAACTTCAAGAAGGGTGGTAAGAAAGTTGCCGCACCGACGAAGAAGACCAAGGCTGGGCCTAAGCGATCTTGAGTGCTTTACTACAAGGAGAAGGTCACTTTGCGGAATTGCCCAAAGTACTTGGCGGATTTGAAGAACGGCAACATCAAGAAGAAAGGTATATCCGATATACATGTTATTGATGTGTATCTCACTAGTACTGTAGTAGTGCACAGGTATTTGATCTTGGTTGGTTGCTCATATTTGTAACTCGAAGCAGTCTTTGCAGAATAAATGGAAGCTAGCGAAGAACGAGGTGACGATGTGCGTTGGAAATGGATCAAAGGTTGATGTGATCGCGGTCGGCACGCTACCTCTTCATCTACCATCGGGATTAGTTTTATACTTAGATAATTGTTATTTGGTGCCTGCGTTGAGCAGGAACATTATATCGGGATCATGTTTATTGCGAGACGGTTACTTGTTTAAGTCTGAGAATAATGGTTGTTCGATTTATATGAGTAATATGTTTTATGCACATGCACCTTTGATAGATGGTCTATTCTTATTAAATCTCGATTGTAGTAATACACACATAAATAACATTGAGGCTAAACATTTGAAATTGAGCGATAACTCGACCTATATGTGACACTGTCGTCTTGGTCACGTTGGATTGAAGCGTATGAAGAAACTCCATTCCGATGGACTTCTTGAATCACTTGATTTCGAATCACTTGAAAGATGCGAAGCATGTTTGATGGGTAAAATGACTAAGACTCCATTTTCTGGTATGATGGAGCGAGCTACGGACTTATTGGAAATCATACATACCGATGTGTGTGGACCAATGAGTGTAGCATCGCGCGGTGGTTATCGTTATGTTCTTACCTTCACGGATGACTTGAGTATATATGGGTATATCTATTTCATGAAACATAAATCCGAAACTTTCGAGAAGTTTAAGGAATTTTAAAGTGAGGTATAGAGTCAACATAACAAGAAGATTAAATTTCTATGATCTGATCATGGAGGTGAATATCTAAGTTACGAGTTTGGCGAGAATTTGAAGAAATGCGGAATACTTTCACAATTGACACTGCCGGGAACACCACATCGTAATGGTGTGTCCGAACGTCGTAATCGAACTCTCTTAGATATGGTTCGTTCTATGATGTCACTTACAGATTTACCGCTATCGTTTTGGGGTTATGCATTAGAAACAACCGCTTTCACTTTAAATAGGGCACATCTAAATCCGTTGAAACGACACCGTATGAATTATGCTTTGGGAATAAACCTAAATTGTCGTTCCTTAAAGTTTGGGGTTGCGAAGCCTATGTAAAGAAGTTACAGCCGGACAATCTTGAACCCAAAGCGGAAAATGCGTCTTCATAGGATACCCGAAGGATACTATTGGGTATACCTTCTATTATAGATCCGAGGGCAAAATCTTTGTTGCTAAGAATGGATCCTTTCTAGAGAAATAATTTCTCTCGAAAGAATTGACTGGAAGGAAAGTAGAACTCAACGAGGTTGTTGAACCTTCTCTCGAACTTGCGAGTAGCGCAGCACCGGAACTAGTTCCTGTGGCGCCTACACCAATAAGAGAGGAAGCTAATGATGATGATCATGAAACTTAGGTTGAAGTTGCTACAGAGCCTCGCAGGTCAACGAGAACTCGCACCACTCCTGATTGGTATGATCCTGTTATGAGTGTCATGTTGGTGGACAACACCGATGGCCCTGCGACATATGAGGAAGCGATGATGAGCCCAGATTCCAATAAATGGAAAGATGCCATGAAATCCGAGATTGGATCCATGTACGGAAACCAAGTATGGACTTTGGTGGACTTACCGGATGGCCGGAAGGCTGTTGAGAACAAATGGATTTCAAGAAGAAAACAGATGCTGATGGTAATGTTACTGTCTATAAAGCTCGACTTGTCGCAAAAGAGTTTCGACAAATTCAAGGAGTTGACTACGATGAGACTTTCTCACCAGTAGCGAAGCTAAAGTCTATGAGGATTATGTTAGCAATCGCTGCATATTATGATTATGAGATATGGCAGATGGATGTCAAAACAACGTTCCTCAATGGAGACATTGATGAAGAATTGTATATGATGCAACCCAAAGGTTTTGTCAACCTAAAGATGCTAACAAGGTGTGCAAACTTCAACGGTCCATATATGGATTGAAGCAAGCATCCCGAAGTTAGAATCAACGTTTTGATAAGGTAATCAAAATCTTTGGTTTTATACAAACTTATGGAGAAGCTTGTATTTACAAGTGAGTGGGAGATTTGTAGCATTCTTAATACTATATGTAGATGACATATTGTTGATTGGGAATGATGTAGACCTTCTTAATAGTGTCAAGGAATATTTGAATAATAGTTTTTCAATGAAAGATCTTGGCGAAGCAGCTTACATATTAGGCATAAATATTTATAGAGATAGATCGAGACGCCTAATATCATTGTCACAAAGTACATATTTGGATAAAGTTCTAAAGAGGTTTGGAATGGAAGATAGCAAGAAAGGGTTCTTGCCCATGTTGCTAATCGACCTTGAGTAAAACTCAAAGTCCAAAGAACAATGAGATAGAGAAAGGATGAGTAAGACTCCTATGCCTCAGCCATAGGATCTCTAATGTATGCCATGCTATGTACTAGACCCGACATTGCATATCTTTGTTAGTTTGACTAGCAGATATCAAAGTGATCCGAGTGGATCATTGGTCATTGATCAAAACATCCTTAAGTACTTGAGAAGAACTAAGGATATGGTTTTTCTTATGGAGGTGATGAACAACTCGTTGTTAATGGTTACTGATGCTAGTTGGAACACCGATCCGGATGATTCTAAATCTCAATCTGGATACGTATTTACTTTGAATGGTGCAGCAGTTAGCTGGAGGAGTGCAAAGCAAAGCGTTGTGGCGAGATCTTCAACTGAATCGGAATACATAGCTGCTTCGGAGGCTTCACAAGAAGCGATATGGATGAAGGAGGTCATTACAGAGCTCGGTGTGGTTCCAAGTGCGCTGGACCCAATGTCTATCTACTGTGATAACATGGGCGCCATAGCCAATGCGCAAGAACCAAGGTCACACAAGAAGCTGAAGCACATCAAGATACGTTTTCACGCTATTCGAGAAAATGTCCAAGATGGTGACATAAAGATTTGCAAAGTATACACAGATCTGAATGTGGTGGATCCGTTGACTAAACCTCTCCCGAGGGCAAAACATGACCAACACCAAACTGCCATGGGTGTTCGGTATATTACCATGTAATCTAGATTAGTTGACTCTAGTGCAAGTGGGAGACTGTTGGAGATATGCCCTAGAGGCAATAATAAATGTAGTTATTATTATATCTTTGTGTTTATGATAAATGTTTACATTCATGCTATAACAGTATTAACCAGGAAACATTAATACTTGTGTGATTGTAAACTAAATTAGAGTCCCTAGTAAAGCCTCTTCATAATACTAGCTTGTTGGTTAATAGATGATTATGGTTTCCCTATCATGAACATTGAGATGTTATTAACAACAAGATCATATCATTAGGAGAATGGTATGATGGACATACTCCTATATATAAGCGTAGCATAAAGATCAAGTCATTTTAATAGTTCAATTGCTATAAGCTTTCTGATACATAGTAACCTAATTCCTTCGACCATGAGATCATGCTTATCACCATCACAGGCAAGATGCTTTGATGACATCAAACACACCGTGGCGGGTGGCTATAAAGGTGGCATTGAGTGTTCGGAAAGTATGGGTTGAGACACATGGATCAAGAGTGGGATTTGTCCATCCATATGACGGATATATATACTCTGGACCCTCTCGGTGGAATTTCATCCAATTGGCTTGCAAGCATGTGACTGGCTCACAAGGGATCACATACCACGTGAACGAGAAAAGAGTACTTATCAGTAACAAGGTTGAACTAGGTATGCAGAGATACCGACGATCAAAACCTCGGATAAGTAAACTATCGTGAGACAAAGGGAAATTGGTATCGTATGTAAGTGGTTCATTCGATCGCAAAGTAATCGTTGAAATATGTGGGAGCCATATGAATTTCCAGATTCCTCTATTGGTTATTGATCGGAGAAGTGTCTCGATCATGTCCGCATAATTCACGAACCGTAGGGAGACACACTTAAGGATTCGATGTTGTTGAGTAGTTATGGAATGATGAGTAGGAGACCAAATGTTGTTCGGAGTCTCGGATGGGATCCGGGATATCACGAGGAGATCTGGAATGGTCCGGAGAATAAGATTCATATAAGGAAAGTCCTGTTTCGGAGTTGGGGAATTATTCCGGTGTTTTCATCAGGAATGTTCTAGAAGGGTCCGGAAGGTCCGGCACTCCGGAGGGGAAGGGTACATGAATGTGTCATGACAATGTGGAATGGTTGCATCATGTACTAGGTCACTTGGCTGGGCAAAATAAAGGAAGAAATCAAATCCTAGTATGAAAGTCAAACGCCAATTTGAAAAAGTCAAACGGCAAGTTTGCTTGGTGGATGGAGAGTAGGAAACCTACTTGGGGAGGAGTTCCCCTCCCTCCACCCGCCGGCCAAGGAGGCCGACTTGGGGGAGGACTCCCTCCTCCCAAGCCGCGCCCTCCCACCTATATAAGTAGGGGCAGGGCTGCCCCTCTCCCTCACACCCAACACACCCAAAACCCCAGCCCTAGCCGCCGGCCTCCTCCAAGTCGCTGCCACCTCCTAGGGTTCCTCCAACTCGCCGACTTGGGGCTTCCCCAAGCCCTAGCCGCCGGCCGAGATCCCCCCTTGGTGCCTCTAAACCCTAGATCACCAAGGAATCTCTCATACTCCACCATACTTGCTCCGGCTTAAGGCGAAGCCCTGTGAGATCTCCCCTCTACTTCCGACACCACGCCGTCGTGTTGCCGGAATCACGAGGAGAGTGCTACAACCTCCACTGCCTGCTGGAACAAGGGAGAGGAAGGTCTTCATCGAGTACCGAACTTGTGACCAACTGCGGAAGCGCTGCCGGAACGCAGCACCGGAAGGATCGTCTATGCGATCTTGAGATCAGCAAGAGTACGACTACATCACCCACGAGAATCTGGTCTCGTTAACCGTTTTGGAAACTTTGAGGGTGAGTTCCTCTATCGACTCGTTGCTACTATCTAGTAGATAGATCTTGGCTTGTTTGTTTGCATGCGGTAGAAATTTTTTGTTTTCCATGCTACGAACCCCTACAAATACAACTGGCGACTATCAGATAGAGATAAGAAAGACCTATTCAGATCCAACCTGAAACTATCACCAAGCATACCCATCCTGGAATTTCCCCCTCGAGACCAAACGAGGAAGTCAACCGAGGAACTCACACAGTTGGCAGTTTTATTCATTCCGTTATAGTTGCGGAAATTACTAGTCAGATATAGATAGCATGAGTCATCCTGATATTATAAACAGTGGGCAGTTTTAGTTAACCATTCTGTTGTAGTTGCAATACTTACTAGTCAGATACAATGGTAACATGTGACAGCCCAAATCCAGCAGTTGTTGGCACTTTTATTTAGCCATTCCATTATAGTGAAGCTGATTACTAGTTATGATAAAGTCAAATTTATAGCACTACTTTAGTTATAGTTGTCTATGATCGAGATAATGTGCTCCAAGTCGTCCATAACCGCGGACACAGCTTTCATAAAGTTTTACCCTGCAAGGGGGCACAAATAGCAACACACGCACGATCAACCTCGGGAAAATCAAATGCCAATGAGGCATCAAGACAGAGCAATTACAAGATTCATATAATATTTCAGGGGGCCACCCCACTAAGCTACCCGCAACAAAGTCGGCCATCTCCGATCTGGACCTGTGGTGTGTGGTGGCGGTACGATCGGGAACCGAAAGTGTGACTGGGCTTGTCGATACGACGAAAACGTGGCACGGGGTTCCTAAACAGTACAGGCTCTCCATACGCAATCGTAAATAAAGCAGTAAAGCATGGCATAATTACAGGATAGTAATAAAGCCCCAAACTAGTTTGTGGCCCCAAGAAATAATATATGACTCAAGCTCTGGCTAGAGGGATTCATGGTCCCACATGCGGATAGTGCGGATATTCAAAGAACAGGTATCAAGTACTCAGGGGTCCTACGGGACACAAGTGGATGGTTAAAAACTAAATAACATCTATTGCCCACTCTGTGCCTCTACATTATTTACCTACTGTCAATTTTAGTTATTAAACTGTAATTAAAGCCATGATCATCCCCAACATAAAGCATATGGCAGTCTTCCAACAACTGTGGTACTTGACGACACGCAACAGCACTTGAGAAAGCGACTATGACTCGCAAGTCCAACTATCTACCAAACAACAGGTAATAGGATGTGTCCGAGGAAATATAAGGCTGCAAGGGATATCACGGGTACAAAAACTAGAGCATCGCATCACAGATAGCAATAGATCAACAGGAGGAAATAAAGACTATAAAGTAAAATAGGTAGAAAGGGGGAGAATGCTCGCCTGAAAACATTGTCGAAGGTTCATCCGAAGATCGGGTCGACACTCACATCAAATCATCGGCCTAATCCGTGAAGAAGCAAGGCACTAGCAGAAACACCGGATGCACTATTTAATACTACGGCAAAAGATCGGGCATGATGCATGTATGATGTATGACATGGCAAAGATGCAATGCAATTAGGTCATATTAAGCGAAACAGGGTCCCGACAATTAGTTATTAAGTTCATGTTGTTTAGCTACCTGCAATTTAAATATTGTCTTAACAAGGCAAAATATAGCACCAGTTCGCTACACAAATTTAAATGGAGCCAATATTAGCCTAGATTCGTCCGCATATAGAGTCCATATTTAATTATGAGGTGAATCAGCATAATGCTCCCAAACCATAGAATAGGTATGCAAGTATGAAAAATTTATACGCAACAAGTAGATATTATATATTATAAAAATATGGGGCTCTGAGAAGGGATCACACATCAATATCTGAAGATCTTGGGGGCTTAGAGGGGTTCGGGTCCGGTCTTCCCAGGTCGAGGGCTTCGGGTCCGTGAAGGAGGCCTTGGTGTCCTTGTAGAAGATCTTGTCGATGATTCTTCTAGCGATCTTCGGGTTCGTATTCTCACATTAGTCATCGGGGCACCCTAGGTCGGTTCTTCAGAGGACACCGCGATTCTTCAGGACGAGACATGGAGTTCCTTTCCGTGATAGGGCACTGATTGTAACCATACAGAGGTACTTGAGACACAGAGGCAAGGAACAAAGCATGAGGCCCACGTATAACAACAGAAGGCGGTGAGGAGAGTGTACGGTGGAATGTGACCAAGAGGAGAAGGACAGCGGCCACGGCTGCTGAAGACGAGGACACCAAGCGGGGCCAGAGAGAAGGATGGCTACGCCTGTGGCTTGAAGAGGAAGAGGGTCGGCGGGGTGAGGGAGATCACGGTGGGAGTGGCTTGGACAAGGAGGGAGGCCGGGGCGAGGCAGCGCTCTGCAATGCAGGAAGGCCACAGCCGATCAAGGGGTCGCTGGCGAGGACAGGAGGAGGCCGAGGCGCTGCAGAGTTCCTCCTGGCGACGGCATGGGAGGAGAAGGAGCCGCAGCGGGGGCTCTGGCGGCAGGGTTGCCAGGGAGAGATGGTGGTGCCGGGGAGAGCGAGGGAGAGGGTTGACGGCAGGGCGCGGGTGGTGAGGTGGCCGCGGGAGCGCGCCGGCAGAGGGGCGAATTTTAGGCGGAGGCGACGACGCACAGGAGAGAAGGTAGAGGGCGGCGGCGGTCAGAAGCAGAGAAGGAGGCAGGCTCGCGAGGGGAGTGCGGCGTGAGGTAGGGGATGCGTGGAGTGCGGGCAGGGTGGGGCCAGGTTCGAGCGCTGCGTGCGGGTTGGTTCGTGATGGTGTGTGGCATCCCGCAAAACCACTACTAGAAAATCGCGTTGTTTTCGTGCATTGCATCATCATGACCGCCTGCTCATGTCATCATGCCACCTTGTATTTTGTGCATCATCATGACATCATCACACATACCTTTTCCAAAAATCATTTCGTTAAAACCCTATCTTTATTTTGGCATTACTCTCCCTCTTATTTAAAAATACAAAAACCCTGGATCGATCGGAATATTTTATTTGTTTAAAACTATTTCACAAAATCTTTTATTAAATTAAAACCAACTATAATAAAATAAACAAAAACATATTTTTTTTGTGGGGGAGTCAGCCAGCCGCTAGGCCCAAAAGCCCAGCAGCCAGCCGACTACCACCCCACACCTGGGAACCCTAACCCTAAAACCACCCCCATCTAAACCAACCCCTGCCTCCCACTCCCTCCACGCCGCCGCCACTCCCTCAGCAAACAACCCCATCGCTCCCTGGACCTCTCCTGCTCACAAGCCAGCAATCTCGCGTGCGCCCAGCCGTTCCCACGCTCCCTCAATGCGACGCCAACGGCCACCCCGCGTTCCCGGTCCCACCTCACGATGCGACCACGCACGCGTGACCCCGTCCTTGTCACCGACCCCCATCAACCGCCTCTATCCTCCTTCCTCTCGATCCCGCCGCCAAGGCCCCTTCCTTGCCATATTCCCGGCCCCGTCGCCTCCTCCCTAGGCCCCGCAGCACACCGCGTCGCTAAGCCGCCCCAGCCCTCGGCCTTGCGGTTCCTTCCCTCTGCAGGATGCGCGCCTCTGGGCTCTCTTGCCGGTGCCTCGCCTCCCCGTGTCTGCCGCTGGGTTCCTCCTCGCCATCGCCACCTCTCGCAGTGCCCCGTGTGCCTCTGCTCACCTCCGGTCGGCCGTCCTCAGCGCCTCAACCTTGTCTCCCCACGAACGTCGTCGGATGTCTCCTCTCTGCCCCTGTAGTACCGGTCGCCCGAGCCTTCCTCCTCTACTTTAGGACCTGCCGTCTCTAAGCTCGATGTCAGTCGCCACTATGTGCTGGGATCCGCCGCCAGGGCCCTCCTTCCGTGCGACTTGTCTCGACCGCAAGGGCCCTTGTCGCCATCTCTCCGCCCGTCCATGAGGCCTCCCTCTCTGACGCGTCTGCAGAGATCAGTGTCCCCTTGTCCAGAAGCCGCCACGCTGCTCTAGCCCTTGTCCTCTTGTCTGTAGCGTTGCGTCCCAGTTGAATGCTTGCTCTTCTTTGTAATCCAATTGGATTCCAGGTCCCGCGTCGACAAGATCTTCAAGACCAACCTTTCAGTAACGATCCCGTCGATAAGAACAACAACACGAAATTATGTTGCCAAGATCTTCCGAGGACCTCACCGAGAGCTGTGCACCAAGCCTCACCGAAGACACATGCGCCTATTCAAGATCGTCACTGACCACCGGAAGCCGGAACCTCAAGTTCTTCGTCCCGGCACGCCAAGTTCTTCCTCTCGAGCCCGAAGACGCCGAGATCCGGGACGCCAAGATCTCCGCCGTGAAACGACACGACCCGAGGACCGCGAATGTGATAAGAGCGACATCGACCCGGGCGAATCCGATGCGCCCCGACACCGAACCAAGCTCTTCTTCTCGGATGCGACAAGACCTACTTCCTTTGTCCGATAACGATCCCGCCGAGACCGAACCTCGCCGATCCCGTCGAACCCTAAGCCCCAGACCGAACCCCAAAACCCCAAGATCTGTCATACCCCGATGTGTGAACCCAAACCCGAGCCCTTATATTATTAAATGATATATACATTGTTGCATATTAAATTGTCATACTTTCATGCATACTTGTCATGTGGTTTGGGGGCCTTAGGTCACCTAAATTAAATATGGGGCCCATATGCGGGCAAATCTAGTCTTATATTGGTCTCATTTAAATTTGTGTAGCGAACCGGTGCTATCTTTTTCCTTGTTAAGACAACATTTAATTGCGGGGGTTTCTAAATAACTTGAACCATTTAATTAATTGTCGGGACCCCGGTTCCGCTTAATATGACCTAATCGCATCGCACCTTTGCCATGTCATACATCATACATGCATCATGCCCGATCTTTTGCCGTAGAATTAAATATTGCATCCGGTGTTTATTCTAGTGTTTTGGTTCTTCGCGGATAAGGCCGTTGAGTTGATGCGAGTGTCGACCCGATCTTCGGATGAACCTTCGGCAATGTTTTCAGGCGAGCATCTCCCCCTTTCTACCTATCTTACTTTTATAGTATTTATTCCCTCCTGTTGATCTATTGCTATCTGTGTTGCGACGCTCTAGTTTTCGTACCCGTGATATCCCTTGCAGCCTTATATTGCCTTGGACACCCCCTATTACCTGTTGTTTGGTAGATAGTTGGACCTGCGCGTCGTAGTCGCTTGCTCAAGTGCTGTTGCGTGTCGTCAAGTACCACAGTTGTTGGAGTGTTGCCGCATGCTTAATGTTGGAGATGTTCATGGTTTTACTTACTGTTCACTTTAATTAGTATTTAACAACTAAAATTGAAGTAGGTAAGCAGAGGCACCGGTGGGTGATAGATAATATCTGGTTTCCGACCGCCCACTTGTGTCCCGTAGGACCCCGAGTTCTTGACACCTGTTCCGAGATCGAGCGCGCTAACCACAGGTGGGGAGATATGGGCCCCCCATCGATTAGTACCTGATTTCAAAGTATTGTACTGGGGGCCACAAGTAGTTTGGGGCTTTATTACTATTCTGTACTTATGCCATGCTTTACTGCTTTATTTACGATTGTGTGAGGAGCACGCTGTACTGTTTTGGAAGCGGAGTGTTTTCGTGTATCGACAGCAGCTTTGGGGTTTCACATCGTTTATGTATCGTCATAAATCCCGAGTCCGTCTCGAGACCGCCGACTTCGCTATGGTGTACTTAGTAGGGTGGCCCCCCGTGCTTGCTTTGGGTTTGGGAAACGTCATGACTTAGGCCCCGCCGACATACCGACGGGTGTATGTTAATTGATCTGGCAAAAAGGGTCGAAGTGCTTGTGGATACTTTGGTGCACCCCGGCCGGGTAAAACTTTCAAAGCGTGTCATGTTATGGACGACTTGGAGCACAGTATCTCGATCATAGACAACTATAACTAAAGTAGTGCTATAAATTTGACTTTTAATGACTAGTAATCAGCCTCACTATAATGGAATGGCTAAATAAAACTGCCAACAATTGCTTGTTTGGGTTGTCGCTTGCGACCATTGTATCTGACTAGTAAGTAATGCAACTACAACGGAATGGCTAAATAAAAGTAACAACAACTGCTGGGTTTTGGGATATCTCATGCTAATTGTATCTGACTAGTAAGTGTCGCAACTACAACGGAATGGTTAACTAAAATGGCCCACTGCTTATTTTATCAGGATGATTATCTATACCTGACTAGTAATTGCTGCAACGATAACTGAATAAATAAAACTGCCAACCTTGTGAGTTTCTCGGTTGACTTCCTCGTTTGGTCTCGAGGGGGAAACACCAGGATGGGTTTGTTTGATGGTAGTATCAGGTTATCTCTGAATAGGTCTTTCTTACCCCTCTCTGATAGCCGCCAGTTGTATCGAGTCTCTATAGGTTGTTTAGTGCATGCTGCCGCTGCCGCTTCAGTCCACCATACCTATCTAGGCGAGGACTGCTGAATTCTAGTATCGCTGTCTTGGCCTCGATCGACGCTCCTCTTTTCCTTTGCCCTTTGTCGGCACCCTTTTGTTTAAACAGGTTTTGAGATCGGCGTCGTTAGCGAGGTTACCCTTCCGGCTTGGCACAGGGGTTATGGGCCATTGGTTATTCTTGTGGCTCTTAGCCCCATTTGCATCTTGTCCGTAGTCGGACTCTATCATTCAAGGTGATTTGGATCTTTGTAGATTATATCGTATTCTCGACTCATTGAGTCGTTGTTGTATATATATATCTGTTACATGGGTCCCATCAAGACTGTTGTGTAATGTTATTACCGTTTTCCACCCGCAAAAGTGCTGGTGGGCACCTTTGAATCGTTTCTATGCGGGTTTGGCGGGAATCGCTGAAACTTGCATAGGGTCGATTCTGAGGGTGTTACAGAGTGGTATCAGAGCTCAGCAGTTGCGATACCCCACAAGTCCAGCCTGTAGGATAACCTAGCTAACGGGCGAAGTAGAGTGTCAAAAACTATTTTGCAAATCGGTTGGATAGTTCTGATTAGGTCTGATTTTACTGCTTACCTCTCTGCTGCTCTCCTCTCATCTCTGCGTGTTTTGAATCCGCTCTTTTCTCCCTCTTCGAGTCCAGGATATCTCCTGGTTGGGTTTCCGTCACACCTTCAGGGTTTCGCTTCCTCCTTCGGAAACGGTGTTGCTACATCTGGTCTTCATGCTATCCGAGGAATCCTTCGTCTGGTGGACTTATCTTTGTTCCTTCTCGTGCCTTCCGGTGTTTTCCGACGCGACGATATCATCTACGCCAGATCCGATGCAGAGTCTGCATCACTCCTTTGTTCCTGAACCTCGATTGTCGAGATTTTCAGTCTGATTCCGAGAATGGTTGCACGTTTTTCCACCGATTGTGCGGAGTAATAGTTTGGGTGCGTGATGGATTGGCCCCCATGCCGACTACCCTTTCTATTCGCTCTCGTACATTGAAGTGGGATAGGCCGCATCTTTTCTCACCTTCTATCGAAGTTAGAGGTGGCTTTATTTGTGGACACCTCTACCTTCGACCTTTTGTTTCCGGAGTGTTTCCCTCGACGATCACGGACAACGACCTCTTGTTAGTGGTGTCGCGAGGATCTACACGAAGCAAGAAGATTCAGGCCGCCGACCTTCTTTCCGGTACCATGAGGCGGATCTCGAGGGCGAGATCCATTGTTAGTGGTGTCGAATTGTGGCATCCCGCAAAACCACTACTAGAAAATCGCGTTGTTTTTGTGCATTGCATCATCATGACCGCCTGCTCATGTCATCATGCCACCTTGCATTTTGTGCATCATCATGACATCATCACACATACCTTTGCCAAAAATCATTTTGTTAAAACCCTATCTTTATTTTGGCATTACTCTCCCTCTTATTTAAAAATACAAAAACCCTGGATCGATCGGAATATTTTATTTGTTTAAAACTATTTCACAAAATCTTTTATTAAATTAAAACCAACTATAATAAAATAAACAAAAACATATTTTTTTTGTGGGGGAGTCAGCCAGCCGCTAGGCCCAAAAGCCCAGCAGCCAGCCGACTACCACCCCACACCTGGGAACCCTAACCCTAAAACCACCCCCATCTAAACCAACCCCTGCCTCCCACTCCCTCCACGCCGCCGCCACTCCCTCAGCAAACAACCCCATCGCTCCCTGGACCTCTCCCGCTCACAAGCCACCAATCTCGCGTGCGCCCAGCCGTTCCCACGCTCCCTCAATGCGACGCCAGCGGCCACCCCGCGTTCCCGGTCCCACCTCACGATGCGACCACGCACGCGTGACCCCGTATTTGTCACCGACCCCCATCGACCGCCTCTATCCTGCTTCCTCTCGATCCCGCCGCCAAGGCCCCTTCCTTGCCATATCCCCGGCCCCGTCGCCTCCTCCCTAGGACCCGCGGCACACCGCGTCGCTAAGCCGCCCCAGCCCTCGGCCTTGCGGTTCCTTCCCTCTGCAGGATGCGCGCCTCTGGGCTCTCTTGCCGGTGCCTCGCCTCCCCGTGTCTGCCGCTGGGTTCCTCGCCATCGCCACCTCTCACACGGTGCCCGTGTTTCTGCTCACCTCCGGTCGGCCGTCCTCAGCGCCTCAACCTTGTCTCCCCACGAACGTCGTCGGATGTCTCCTCTCTGCCCCTGTAGTACCGGTCGCCCGAGCCTTCCTCCTCTACTTTAGGACCTGCCGTCTCTAAGCTCGATGTCAGTCGCCACTATGTGCTGGGATCCGCCGCCAGGGCCCTCCTTCCGTGCGACTTGTCTCGACCGCAAGGGCCCTTGTCGCCATCTCTCCGCCCGTCCATGAGGCCTCCCTCTCGACGTCTGCAGAGATCGGTGTCCCCTTGTCCGAAGCCACGCTGCTCTAGCCCTTGTCCTCTTGTCTGTAGCGCTGCGTCCCAGTTGAATGCTTGCTCTTCTTTGTAATCCAATTGGATTCCAGGTCCCGCGTCGACAAGATCTTCAAGACCAACCTTTCAGTAACGATCCCGTCGATAAGAACAACAACACGAAATTATGTTGCCAAGATCTTCCGAGGACCTCACCGAGAGCTGTGCACCAAGCCTCACCGAAGACACATGCGCCTATTCAAGATCGTCACTAACCACTGGAAGACGGAACCTCAAGTTCTTCGTCCCGGCACGCCAAGTTCTTCCTCTCGAGCCCGAAGACGCCGAGATCCGGGACGCCAAGATCTCCGCCGTGAAACGACAAGACCAACGACACGACCCGAGGACCGCGAATGCGACAAGAACGACATCGACCCGGGCGAATCCGATGCGCCCCGACACCGAACCAAGCTCTTCTTCTTGGATGCGACAAGACCTACTTCCTTTGTCCGATAACGATCCCGCCGAGACCGAACCTCGCCGATCCCGTCGAAACCTAAGCCCCAGACCGAACCCCGAAACCCCAAGATCTGTCGTACCCCGATGTGTGAACCCAAACCCGAGCCCTTATTTTATTAAATGATATATACATTGTTGCATATTAAATTGTCATACTTGCATGCATACTTGTCATGTGGTTTGGGGGCCTTAGGCCGATTCACCTAAATTAAATATGGGGCCCATATGCGGGCAAATCTAGTCTTATATTGGCCTCATTTAAATTTGTGTAGCGAACCGGTGCTATCTTTTTCCTTGTTAAGACAACATTTAATTGCGGGGGTTTCTAAATAACTTGAACCGTTTAATTAATTGTCGGGACCCCGGTTCCGCTTAATATGACCTAATCGCATCGCACCTTTGCCATGTCATACATCATACATGCATCATGCCCGATCTTTTGCCGTAGAATTAAATATTGCATCCGGTGTTTATTCTAGTGTTTTGGTTCTTCGCGGATAAGGCCGTTGAGTTGATGCGAGTGTCGACCCGATCTTCGGATGAACCTTCGGCAATGTTTTCAGGCGAGCATCTCCCCCTTTCTACCTATCTTACTTTTATAGTATTTATTCCCTCCTGTTGATCTATTGCTATCTGTGTTTCGACGCTCTAGTTTTCGTACCCGTGATATCCCTTGCAGCCTTATATTGCCTTGGACACCCCCTATTACCTGTTGTTTGGTAGATAGTTGGACCTGCACGTCGTAGTCGCTTGCTCAAGTGCTGTTGCGTGTCGTCAAGTACCACAGTTGTTGGAGTGTTGCCGCATGCTTAATGTTGGAGATGTTCATGGTTTTACTTACTGTTCACTTTAATTATTGTTTAACAACTAAAATTGAAGTAGGTAAGCAGAGGCACCGGTGGGTGATAGATAATATCTGGTTTCCGACCGCCCACTTGTGTCCCGTAGGACCCCGAGTTCTTGACACCTGTTCCGAGATCGAGCGCGCTAACCACAGGTGGGGAGATATGGGCCCCCCATCGATTAGTACCTGATTTCAAAGTATTGTACTGGGGGCCACAAGTAGTTTGGGGCTTTATTACTATTCTGTACTTATGCCATGCTTTACTGCTTTATTTACGATTGTGTGAGGAGCACGCTGTACTGTTTTGGAAGCGGAGTGTTTTCGCGGTATCGACAGGCCCAGTTTTGGGGTTTCCTGTCGTTTACAGCCACTGTCGCAAACCCTGAGTCCGTCTCGGAGACCGGCCGACTTTGTTGCGGGTGTACTTAGTGGGGTGGCCCCCCGTGCTTGCTTTGGGTCTGGGAAACGTCATGACTTAGGCCCCGCCGACATACCGATGGGTGTATGTTAATTGATCTGGCAAAAAGGGTCGAAGTGCTTGTGGATACTTTGGTGCACCCCGGCCGGGTAAAACTTTCTGAAAGCCGTGTCCGCGGTTATGGACGACTTGGAGCACAGTATCTCGATCATAGACAACTATAACTAAAGTAGTGCTATAAATTTGACTTTTAATGACTACTAATCAGCCTCACTATAATGGAATGGCTAAATAAAACTGCCAACAATTGCTTGTTTGGGTTGTCGCTTGCGACCATTGTATCTGACTAGTAAGTAATGCAACTACAACGAAATGGCTAAATAAAAGTACCAACAACTGCTGGGTTTTGGGATATCTCATGCTAATTGTATCTGACTAGTAAGTGTCGCAACTACAACGAAATGGTTAACTAAAATGGCCCACTGCTTATTTTATCAGGATGATTATCTATACCTGACTAGTAATTGCTGCAACGATAACTGAATAAATAAAACTGCCAACCTTGTGAGTTTCTCGATTGACTTCCTCGTTTGGTCTCGAGGGGGAAACACCAGGATGGGTTTATTTGATGGTAGTATCAGGTTATCTCCGAATAGGTCTTTCTTACCCCTCTCTGATAGCCGCCAGTTGTATTGAGTCTCTATAGGTTGTTTAGTGCATCTTTGCCGCCGATCCACCATACCTATGTAGGCGAGGACCGCCGAATTCTAGTCTCGCCGTGTACTGGCCTCAGTACTGACGCTCCTCTTTTTCCTTTGCCCTTTGTCGGCACCCCTTTTGTTTAAAGAGGTTTTGAGATCGACGTCGTGAGCAGGGTTACCCTTCCGGCTTGGCCTGGGCAGGGTTATGGACGCCATTGGTTATTCTTCAGGGCTCTTAGCCCCATTTGCATCTTGTCCGTAGTCGGACGCTCTATCATTTCAAGGTGATTTGGATCTTTGTATATTATATCTGTATTCTCGACTCATTGAGTCGTTGTTGTATATATATCTGTTCTGTGGGTCCCATCGAGGACTGTTGTGTAATGTTATTACTTCGTTTTCCACCCGCACGAAAGTGCCTGGTGGGCACCTTTGAATCGTTTCTATGCGGGTTTGGCGGGAATCGCTGAAACTTGCATAGGGTCGATTCTGAGGGTGTTACATGGTGCGATGCGGGCGCCTGTGTATGCGTGTGGTGTACGCGGGGTGGGTGAGGCGTGCGTGGCGGTGTGTGTTGGATACCTGGCGGAGGCAGGGAGGGAAAATAGGTGAGGTATAGGGTTTGCAAGGTGGGGTGGTAGGTGGCTGCATTTTGGGCCTTTTGGGCCTGGCCGATGGCTGCCTCTCCTATTAAAGATATTTACGGTTTTATTTATATATTTATTTCAAAGGATTTGTAACCCATTTAGTCAAAACAAAATATTTGAACAACCGGGGTTTGATTTGAATTAAGGCGGGGGTATTTGGGAAAACAAAATAAACTTTGTAAAATAGTTTTTGACAAGCAAATGCATGATGATGCGAAAATAAAATAACATACATTTTCTAGTAGTGGATTTAATCGGGGTGCTACATTAGTGTCCTTGGTGGCCTTTATTGGGAGCCTCCAATTAATTTGTGGAGATTGCCCCAATCTTATACGGGTTTGGTGACCGCCCTCAAGTGTCCCATAATGGATCGGGTGCTTGCCGTGCAGTGGGTGCTCGGGAGAATAGGGTGAGGCCTCTTGTGGAGTTGGTGGTCTTAGTACCGCCCACTCCTCCAACGAGACGTACTTACATATTGGAAGAAACTCAGTAAAATATCATCGTCTTCGCGTGCCTTGGTTATCTCTATACCTGAGCTCTTTATTTATGCACTTTACATTGTGATAGCCTCTGTGCTTGAAGTAATCTATCTTGCTATCACATTGTTGCTTGTCTTGCTTAGCATAAGTTGTTGGTGCCCATAGGTGAACCTTAGTATATATAGGCTTTGTTCTTAACAAAAGAAAACGCTAGTTTTATTCCTCCATTGTTGAGAACATCTCGTAAAAGTTTTAAACCGCCTATTCACCCTCCCTCTAGGCGACATACGTGATCTTTCAAAGGATCGCAACCCAAAGTATATAAATCATCTCTTGAACAAGGGAAATCGAAGTTGATGCAACTAATGCAAACTTAATTTAAAGTCTAAATGCATGCGGAAAAGTAAACATGCTAAAAACTATAAGATAGATTACAAGGCTCTCATAGATCCCCCCATGCATGGAATCAAACCGGGTGGATCAAATAATTCCCTGCATTTATTCGATACCGTGGCACACCCTTTAGTCTGCAGAGGGGTGACCCCTTGAAGCACGAAGGCTTGCTCGAAGTGTCTTGTTTGATGCTTCATGGATCAAGATTCGGATCCGACGCTGCTCGCTAACTTTCTCCAGCTGCTCCACAAGAGCTTTGCACATCTTTATTGTTTTCTTATGAGTGTTGATGGATCAAAGTCTGATGTTGAGATTTGCTTTGATTCCTTTCATTATCTTCAATATGTTTAGAAGATCCTGGAGATTTTACCTTAATCTTCTTGATATGGTGGTCAAGGGAATCTAAGGATGCTTGGATCTTCTCCCCCTGTTCTTTTGTCTTCTTGAAGTAGATGTATCCATCTCCTTCTAAATCAAGTTGAACTTCTTCGGAGTTTCCTTCTTTGCCAACACCGAGGCTAAACACCTTACTCCCCTCTTGTATTGTTTCTATAATCTTGAATCCATCCTCGACATCCATCTCCTCCTTCTTTGATTCAACATCCTTGACTTCCTCCGTGATCCTTGAAGACGATCCGTGAGGATCTTCTCTCCCTTGAGCAAAACTCCATGGATAGGACATTGTGCTAAGGTTCTTGGAAGGAAGAGGCAACACGGAGGAGATCTGTTTTGACAGTAGAAACAAAGAGGCCTTCTAAAGAGGCTTATAAGAGGTTAGAGGTAGGAGGAAATATATACTGGAAGGAAAATGGTCGGCCAAGAAAAGAATCCTAACAAATATGGAAAGAGATAAATAAAAAGACAGAAAATACGATCGTAATGATCACTCAGTACACGCGTCTTCCCATACGGTGCGCCCATACCGGGTCGTTCCTGGGCAAACACGGCTTCCAAGGTGGTAACCAGCCAACCGACTAAGTAGTACGGGCAGGGCCTGCCCATACTGTCCGTCCATAATGGATTTTATTGACTTTGGTTTTTTTCAAACACATAAGAATTGAACCAAAGTTTGGCGAAGCGATACTGTATCGGTAATGACCAACGGTACGGGCTGGTCCGACCATACCGCACGGATGTACTTAAACGACGAAAACTGGGACAAGGATGCAGTGCGTTTAATGACCAGTGGTATGGGCGGGTGCGGCCATACCGCCCGCCCATATAGACTTCGCAAAACCGGCGGTGCAATTAGAAAAACAAAAGGAAATAAAAAATGCAAAAAGAAATAGCAGAAAATCATCCAAAACAAAGATAACTTCAGATTTCACATACTTGATCTATATAGAGAGAACGAGTTCACATGAGTACCTTCTCCTTTCTGGATCATCTTTTTATGTTTCCCTTTGAACAAGGTGGGTTGAAGAAGATCACTAAAACCATTGCAAAGGGGATTTGAGAATCTTCTTTATGGCAATGTTGTTCCTATAGGTATGTAGATGGATGACACTTCTTTAGGTGGAGAAATTTCATGGGTATCCACGGGTGTCTCCTCTGTCTCCTCGTTTCTTTGAAGAATCTGCAAATCAAATTCTTGCAAAAGTAGAGTCCAACAGATCATCCTTGGACAAATGTCAGTCCTTTCCAGGATTTCCTTTAGGCCAATACGATCGGTATGTAGTCTCACTTTTAAGTTATTGATATAAGATCTAAATTTATCACATGAGAAAAATACAACGAATAACTCTTTTTCTACCATGAGATAATTATTTTGGGCCACGTTTAGGGTTCAGCTAGCATGATGAATGATATTGATATCATCACCATCATACTGGCAAAGAATTTCTCCCACATCTTCATGACTAGATTCACAAAATAACTCAAAAGGTTTCCTCTAATTAGGTGGTCTAATAATGGGATCTTCAATGAGAGATTGTTTTAATATGTTGAAATCATTTAGACATATTTCATCAAAATTAAAGACAATACCTTTCTGAAGAAGGTTAGTTAAAGGTCTAGAAGTTTTTGAAAAGTTTTAATGAACCTTATATAAAATCCAACATGTTCTAGAAATCTCCTTATTCCTTTCACATCTCGAGGAGGAGGAAATCTTTCTATAGATTCAATCTTTGCTTTGTCAACTTCTATACCCTTACCTGAGATTTTGTGACCAAGTACTATACCTTATTGAACCATAAAATTACATTTCTCCTAGTTCAATACTAGATTAGTGTCTTTGCATATCTCAAAACTTTATGAAGATTATGGAGACAATGATTAAAGGAAGTTCCATAAATAGGAAAAATCATCCATGAAGACTTCCATAATACTTTCAAAATAATCGGCAAAAATAGCAGTCATACACCTATGGAAAGTAGCAGGGGCATTGCAAAGACCGAAAGGCATACGACAATAAGCATAAAGACCATATGGAAAAATAAAAGTAGTTTTAAGTTGATTGTCGGGATGAACAATGATTTGAGAAAAACTAGAACAACCGTCCAGGTAACAAAAATGAGAATGCATAGCTAGCCTCTCTAAAGTTTGATCTATAAACAGAAGTGGATAGTGATCTTTTATGGTTTCTTTATTAAGTTTTCTATAGTCAATGCACATCCTATGTCCAACAACAATCCTTGTTGGTACCATCTCATTATGTTCATTTTCAACAATAGTAAATCCACCTTTCTTGGGAACACAATGAACATGACCTACCCATTCACTCTCTTCTACATGAAAGATGATTCCTACATCTAGCAAACATATTATTTCTTTTCTTACCTCCTCTTTCATGTGAGGTTTGAGACGTCGCTTAAAGTCTGCGACCGGATGGGCACCTTCTTCCATGAATATCCTATGGGTGGCTATTGAAGGACTGATCCCCTTCAAGTCATTCATCGAATACCCAAGAGCATTTTTATGCATCTGAAGAACTTTCATCAAATTCTGCTCTTCTTTTTCTGCAAAGTTAGAACTTATAATAACAGGAAATCTATTAGTATCATCAAGAAACCTATATTTTAATTCCTTTGGTAAAGTTTTGAGGGTAGGAGGGGGAGGAGCCTCATCTACCTTTCTTATAGGTTCTTCATATTCTTGATTAATATTGGCCTCCACCTCGGGTGTGGAGTTAAGATAATCATCATTTTCAGTTTTCTCTATGTCATAGAGGATATTATTATTATTGACTAAGCTTCTTGCTAAATCATCATCAGGAGTCTCGGTAACTACCGAGGCCAAATTGACAATATTACCTTCTTCCTCACGTTCATACTCATCATCATCTAGTTCTTCAATGGATGGATTATGGTCAAATTTGGAGAAATGAAAATCCATTTTCTCTTCACCAAACTTGATAGACACAATTTGTCTCTCACAATCTATGTTTGCTCCTGCAGTATTCAAGAAGGTTCTTCCAAACATGATGGGGCAATAAACATCGGTAGGCATATTAATTAGCACGAAATCAATGGGGAATTTGTATGGTCCAACATGAATATGGACATCTCTAGTTATTCCCATAGGGACTCTAAGTGTTTTATTTGCAAGCATTATAGTCATATATATATCCTCTAGTTCAGCAGGTGCTAATTCATTTTAAATTTTTAAATAAAAGTTAAAAGGAATCACATTCACAGTTGTCACTATGTTACAGAGGCCATAATAGGAAGTTCCTCCGAAGGTACATGGGATAATAGGCTTACCAACTTCTTTATATTTTACCTTACCTTCAACAAACTGCGAAGCTTCAGTATCAAGCTCAATCACGTTGCAATGGGCAAACATGGTTAGGATGTCTTCCTTCGTGGTTCCCATGTCTCCTATATACTTTCTTCTTTAGTTTTTCTTACCTATGCTTCTTCTTCTAGCGACAGGAATATCTCTTCTTATTTTCTCTTATCTTCCAACTGCTGAGCCATATATGTTTCCTTGATGTCCTTGGTAAAGGAAGGGGTTCAACATATGGGGATACCTCCTGTAATGGTTCAATTGGAGTTGTAATTATTGGGTCATCTTCTACAGCTGGCTCGGTGGCGGAGTGTAATGGAGCCAATCCTTCTTAGGATCCTCAATATGTTCTGTAAAAGACTAAAGAATTTGCAAAACAATATCATCATCAAGTTGAAGTTCATCAGCATCTTCCTTCACCTTACCAGATTCTTTATAAGCATTGAGACAATCATACTAAATTTCTATACCTCCTTCGTCGGCTAAATCAAATCCCCATGTTTCTCTATTACAGGAAATTCGTTCTAAAAGTTCCCAAGGTTTATCTATAGTTAACTCCATAAAAGAGCCTCCGGAATTGGTCTCTAGCTCATATTTAATTTCTTGATTAAGTCCTCCATAAAAGATGTGTAAAACATACCATTCAGGTAAATCATGATGTGGAAATTTATGAAGTAGAGTATTATACCTTTTGAAGTCCCTTACCAAGCCTTCACCTATGCAGTTCCTGAAGTTTATAATTACCCTTCTTACTTCGGCAGTCTTTACCTTGGGACAGAATCTAATAACAAATTCTCCTTTAAGTTTCTCCCAAGTATCTATTTTCTCTGCAGGTCAAGTTCTATACCAAGCAAAAGAAGTATTGGTTAGAGATTGGCTAAACAGTTTAAGTTTTCATTAATCATCAGAATATCCTCTTAGTTTAAGAGTCCAACATAGCTTGGTAAAATGCATTGAGTGTAAGGATCCTCATCTGGATCATCTCCTATGAAAGTCTTTTTTAATGATAGCGATAAAGCAAGGATTAACCTCGTACTCTGGTTCGCTACCACTCAGGAATTCTTTGACAAGTCCTCTATTGAACTTCCCGAGGTATTTAATTGCATTGAGCTGATGCATCAGTCCGAGTGTAGTCATGGTTCTTACCTGAAACTAGTAAGCAACTTTAGTAAAACAATTAGTAAAATAAGCAACTAAGAACAAATACCAAAAGCGCTTAGCTCCCTGGCAACGGTGCCAGAAAATAGCTTGATGACTGCAAGTGCACAGATCAATTGTAGCTAGTTTCGAAGTAAATATATTGAACCCACAGAGAGCTATTGGTAAAGGTCTTTATGCCCCTCGTAACTATCTACCAAAGGATACTTTTAAGTTGCCTTTGATCTCAAGTAAAGAGTGCATGAAAGGTTTTTGGTCATGTGAAGAAAAGTAATTTAAAACGATTAAAAGAAAGCAAGTAACAAGATTGTATTAAAGTGTGGTGGAATGCAATAGGGATAAAACATTCTCGGGGATGTAGGATACTAGTATAGCATGGTGTTGTCATTATTAATAATTTAAGATAACATACTTCTTGTGTCATGAAATGTGTGGTGAGAGCTCCATAATAAGATGTTCACTACAAGGCTCGTAGGAAGCCACTTTACTGAGAAAAGAGTGAGGTCATCTCTAAATAACTATTGTGATGCCTGAGAGCAATCACCCATACAGACCACCGCAATTAAGGGTTTCCCCATGGATATCATAATTATCTTAGGGAGTATAACTTTATTCTCCCTTTGACCGTGTAGTTCACGAGCCGGCGCCAATCTATCACAGGTCCATTCTGGGTATGATCCCAAAGCACGTCCAAAGGGTTTCTCCCTCTCTTTAGTGTCGGGGGAAAATAGTATGTGGTCAACTTTCACATACCATCTAAAGAGAGAGATCAAACACAAATCATAAATCAATCATAGACTGACAAGTCATATGGACAGAAGAATATATCATCTTTATTGTAAATTCATAATAGTGATAGGGTTTCTCCATCTCCCCAAGAACAAAGGAACTACCCACAAATGGAAGCAATCAACAACATCATCATATTCAAATGGATGGATGAAAGTACTGAAATAGATCTAGTGCAAACCACAATTGGATCTAGAATTACAACAATATATAATGGATGAAGGATAGAGGTAATTATGGTGATGTAGATGCAGCGTATGATGGTGAAGGGGATGATGCGTTGTCCTCCAATGATCTATGGATCAGCAGGGATTTCTCCCTAGCCAAGTTCCTCCTTCAGATCCCTTTCAGATGTGGTTTTTCGTGGTTTCTGGTGGCTATGAATGTAGAATCCCCCTGCCGTCATTGCGCACCCGTACCGCAGGGTCGTTACCGGCACTAGATGCCTCTCCTTGATTGGTATTTTCCCAAGAGCGAAGGTAAATCCATTAAATGAATTTTATCACTTAAAAATGTCATATTATAGTATAATATGACAGCTCTAATTGATATGTTCATAATAGACTTAATGAATTTGGAACCTGTTGAAATGAAGACAAAAATGTGCGAGCGAACACTGTGAAATACAAAAATCCTTACTCTATTTATGCAAAAATAATAGGTAAAAATGCATAAATTTTGGACTCAACACCCACTCACACAAAAAGCCTCCACTCACATAAACATGCCTCCACTCAAAATTCCACTCACCTCCATTAAATTTCCACCAAATTTAATGCAATCGCTCATTTAATAAAACTCTTTTATTTATTTTATTCAGAAATTTTTAATTGCATTAATTAACAAAAATTCACATAAAACCCCTTGCAACATTTCAATTTCACATGCAGAACCAATTTCAGCAATTTCACCCCAAACAATTCCGGTTTCTAGTGAAATAATTCCAGTGCTTTGATATTCTTTCTGTGGCATCTTATTTGCTCGAAATGGTGTTGGTATCCCTTAAGTGTGTCACCCTACGGTTCACAAATAATGTAGACATGATCAAGACTCCTCTCCGATCAATAATCAGCAGCGGGACCTGGAGATCCGTACTGACTCCCTGATGACCCACAAGTATAGGGGGTGTATCGTAGTACTTTCGATAAATAGGAGTGTCGATCCCAACGAGGAGCAGAAGGTGTTGAAAACTGGTATGAAGTAGGAAATCTCTGTGAATACTTAGCAAACGGATTTTTAGTGGTTTTCTAACAAGGAAACAAAACATGGAGCAAGTAATAAAAGTAACGAACAAATAGAGCAAGTGGCCCAATCCTTTCTTAGCAAAGGATAAGCCGGTGGAAATACTTATAAGGACCAAACGTTCTCGAGGACACATGGGAATTCTGTCAAGTGCTTTCGCTTCAAATAGCTGAGTACTCTTCTCTAGTGTTTGTAAGTGTTGTGTGGGTGAACCTGTGCTAACATACCGCCCTTCCTAGGACTAATACATACTTGTGATTAAACCCCCTGCAAACATCCGTAACTATAGGAAAGTAATTAAGATATAAATCTAACCACAACCTTAAACTCTGAGATCCTACGCTCCCTTGTGCAAAGGTGTCCTAATGGGGGTTCAGGTTTCTGTCACTCCGGCAACCCCACGATTAGTAGCCAAATACACAATGCATCCCCCTAGGCCCATAAATGGTGAAGTATCATATAGTCGACGTTCACATGACACCACTAGAAGAATAGCACCACAACTTAAATACTAAACCATTGAATAATAACTCATCATAGATTCACTACTAACAACATAACTTCTCCCATGTCCTCAAGAACTAAACGAACTACTCACAAGACATCATATGGATCAAGATCAAAGATCATATGATAATGGATAACAATCTGAAAATAAACAATAATCCAATGGTTCCACTAACAAGCATCAACTACAATAGTAATCAACACCGGGAAAGTTTCCCCTAAGAACTAAAGCAATATCCAACACAATTGTTATAGCAGGACAGAGTGATGGTGATGGTGCTGGTGGAGATGATGGTGTGGATGATGATGATGATCTCGATGAGGCCTAGCTTGATGATGGTGTTGATGGCGATGGTCTCCCCTCTTCGGGAAGGAATTCCCCCGGCAGAAATCTGTCTGCCGGAGAGATCTTTCTCTCTCGGTGTTTTCTGCCCCAGTGGCGGCGGAAATCTATCTGTGGTCGCTCCCCGAGCCTTAGGGTTTCTAAGGGAAGATATAGGCGAAGGGGCAGAGTCGGAGGCCGGGCAGGTGGGCCACACCTGCCCTAGGCGCGGGTCAGGTGGGTTCACGCCTAGTGGGGTGTGGGCCCCTTGAGGCCCATCTCCGTCCCTCCTTCTGGCTTCCTTCGTCTTCTGGTAAAATAATATGTTTCCATATTTTTCTGGTATTTTTCTGATCTTCGCGAAATTGCACCGAAATGCCTTCTTTTCCATCAGAATCCTGACTCCGGAAGTCCATCCTCCAGGAATCATCCAACATGCATAAACAGATGGAAAAGCCATAAGTAATACCTCATAATAAGACAAATATCAATGAATAGAGGTAAATTATGATATAGAAAGGTGATGAAAATTGGGCATATCAACTCCCCAAGATTAGACTTCGCTTGTACCCAAGCAAAAAACTGAGCTCAGTAAACATGTCCACAGGTTTATGGAGTGAAGTGTCGATAAAAGAATACGAACAAGAAGCATCACACTTACCATTGCATAACTCATAGAAGAAAGCAACTCACCATTATATAACTTAGCTTGCAACCAAGTACAACAGTCACAATAGAGATGCATAAAGATAAATCATAATTGGAATTGGCAAACTTGTTCTTGGTCAGAGAATAACTGGCAAACAGTTTCACAAAACTTTTTGTAGAAGTTTCAAAATAGGAACACTCTTTGCTCAAAAAGGTTTTTCACAAGCAAAAGCTTTCAAAGTAATACTCAATAGATAAGAGTTTTGTGCAAACAAGGAAGATAAAGAACATGATTGAATAAATCACCATATGAATGCTTGAAACGCAACAACTCAAATGCGTGCTGGAGAAAGAGAGGAAGTAGGTTTACTGAATCAACTTGGAACTAGGAGAAAGGTCCCTTCTTAGAGGGTAGCAGGGATTACAAGTCATAAAGAGCTTCCAAAAGATTATGGTACTTACTTCTTTGATCCCTCATTGCCCCTATCATAAGCATCTTGAGATGATTAAGGTTAAAGTGAACAAAGATGGAGTATATGCTTGACGAAATATAAGTTGGCAATCTCATGTCCCTTGAATATGAGGGCCACTCCTCATGCATACTCAACTTTGGGTCCATGTAAGTTCTTGTCATTGTAAGTATTTGCATATCATTGAGAACCGCCAACGGGGTACCCCTTGCACATGGTATATGAGCTTTCCCATAACCAAAATGACAAGGCAAGCAGACAATGAGCATCTCAGCAATCTTTTTATTTACCATGTGCATAGATTTTTATTGAGGATGATTCATAGATGACTCACTATGGTGGTGTTGTAAGTTTCCACCATGATTAAGCATGGCTTAGGCTAGCGGCCCAGGCGTTTCTCTAACACATACTACAAACTCCATGGACTTACAAGTTCCTTCTTTATTTCACACCGTTTACATCCATAGACAAAAGAGCACGATATCAATTGTGTACAGGGTACAAGTGCAATGTTGAAAACGTTCCCCATGACATCATGGTTCTGCTAATTCCAACGTATAGATGCAAGCATATGCAACTTCGAGGTTGACAATGGTTCAAGTTTATTAGGGGCAAGTAATAAAGTGTGCCATCAAGTTCGTGAGAGCTTTACTAACTAGTTTTCACATAACAAAATACTTTTTAATTCTAAAGGTAGATGAAGCTTGAGAATTTGCTTGGAATAGCAAAATATACTAGGTAGATATGGTGGACACAAGTGGTAAAAGTTTTGGGTTCAAAGGATTTTGGAAACATGAGAAGTATGCCTTCTCAAAACAGGTTTTTGGCTAGCAAGGCTAGGTAGCAAGAAAGAGAGTTGAAAGAAACAAGCAAACATACAAGTAATAAAGCCAAACATGCAATCTTCCTTGAAGACACAAAAGAATCTTAAATAAAGAATACTAAGCTTATGAGCCAACAAGGAAGAAAACAAATGATACCAAATACCTGTAAGATTTTCCTTTCTTTCTTTTTCTTTCAAACTAAAGCCACTGACCAGAACTTGGTTTGCCAAAACCAATTTAGATCCACTTGATGATCCCAGAGTGGTGCCAATACTGATCAACAAGATCCATCATATAATAGAGATTGCAAACTAAAATAAGAAGTGCAAAAAGTAAAAGATGAGACTTCTCATTAATATTCCAATAAAGGCACTCACACCAAGGGATACATAGATAATCAACTAAAGGAGAGATACTTCCACATGCAAACCAAACTATAAGATAACCTCTCTACCACAGATATGAATCCACTAAAAAGGTAAAAGATAAAAGATAATGGTGGTGATACCGCGGCACTCCCCCAAGCTTGGAAGAAACCAAGGGGATGCCAAACCTGATGAAGAATTACTCCTTCGGTGGTGGTGTTCTCTTGTCATCATAAAACTTACAAGGCAATGGTTCCCCATCCAAAAAGGATGTCCTTGTCTCTGCAATCCTGAACTAGCAGCAGAGCTAATGCGATCAAATCTAGCCTCATACTCACAGTTTTGATTCTGTATGTCATAGAGTTGTGCTTGCAATTGATTGGTGGTCTGACGGAGTGAGAAGATCTCTTCTCGGAGCTCAGCAACTTCTCCCTCATGCTTGGTGATAATTTCTGAACTTATCTTGTGAATAACATCCACTTCGCATTTTGCCATCTTCTTGTACCTGAAAACTTCTTGTTCCAACGCTTCCATCCTGTCTTCAAGACTGCCTTCTCCTTTAGGTCCTTGAACTTCTTTCATCTATACCTTCCCCTCTTTGAGGATCAACTCTTTGGGATGAATCCTCAACTCATACATGTACGGGTTGAGGACATCCGCAGAGGAACCCTCCGTGGGTGATCCAGAGGAAGACACTGAGGCTCCAAATCTGAGAATTTTCCTGACAGAAACAGATCGAAACAAAAACACGACAAGAACACGATGCAAGAACCTCGGGGAACCCGGGGGTTATATATTACGAAGATTCAATGCATAAGGAAGATTTTGACATGGAAACGAGGCGAAGTCGGAGCTCGGGGGTGGAACACCCCCCTCAGGCGCGGCCAGGCTGGGCCCGCGCCTGGGGTGGGTCTGTCCACCTCGGGATCCGTTTCCTCTTCAGTTTCATCTCGTAACTTCCCTTATGTATTAAAAACATCGAAAATATAAAAAGATTGGAGTTTCACGAACCTTCTGTTTTCACCACTTTTAGCTATTCAAAGACGAACTCTGCAGATTCTAGTGTTTGGTTTCTGATAAATTATTCTGGAGTTATCATTTGAATAACATCAACATCTTCGTTATAAGAATCTCCAGAAATATAATGTTTTAGTCTTTGACCATTCACCACCTGTGTTGTGTCATCCTTTAGAGAAGAAATTTTGATGGCACCTGAACGGTAAACTTCCTTGATAACAAAAGGTCATTCTCATTTGGAAAGTAGTTTCCCTGCAAAAAATCTGAGACGAGACCTATACAAAAGAACTTTATCACCAACATGGAACTCCCTTCTGAGAATTCTCCTATCATGCCATATTTTTACTTTTTCCTTAAAGAGCCTAGCATTTTCGTAAGCTTCACCTCTCCACTCATCTAGATTACTTAAGTCGAGCAGTCTGTTCTCACCAGCAAGTCTAAAGTCTCTATTCAACTCTTTCACTGCCCAATAAGCTTTGTGTTCTAATTCTAAAGGCAAGTGACAAGATTTCCCATAGACAACTTTGTAAGGAGACATCCCCATAGGATTTTTATAAGTTCTATAAGCCCACAAAGCGTCACTCAACTTTTTAGCCCAATTTTTCCTAGATCTATTGACAGTCTTCTTCAAGATAGATTTGATTTCCCTATTGGAAAGTTCTACTTGCCCACTAGTTTGGGGGTGATAAGCCGAAGCTATTATGTGGTTACATCATACTTAGCAAGGGTTTTTCTAAAACCCCCATGAATAAAATGAGAGCCTCCATCAGTCATGAGATATCTAGGCACACCGAACCTAGTAAAATGACATCTTTAAGCATTTTCAAAGAGGTCTTACCATCAACACTGTTTGTAGGTATGGCTTCTACCCACTTTGTAACATAGTCAACATCAACAAGAATATGTGTATACCCTTTTGAAGGAGGAAAAGTGTAACATCCCAGCATTTAGGAACCAACGCAGGGTATATTTAGAAATTTGTGCAATTCCATGCATTCATTTTTAAAAATGTGGGTAAATTTTTCGCCATATAAAAACTTAAAGTGATCAAAGTTTCTTTCACTCTTTAAGTTTAGGAATAGCCTTGATGAGTGATCGTTATAAACTTTGACATGATCTTTATGGACTAGTGTGTTTCGGGAAAAGAATTTGAATTCAAATTTAAGATTTGAAATTACATTGTAAAATAATGGAATTGTGATTTAGTAATATCATATAATTAAGAAACAATAAATAGTAACCAGAAACTCTATGTAAGATTTATAATTAAACAAATGAATATTTATTTCATATAATCATTTCAGCAATAAGTTACAAAATATAACTTACAAAGTTAATAAAGAATCTTTACAAGAGTGAAATTACAAAAAGAGGAAATTACATTATTATTAAACTAATACATCTTTATTACAAAAGAATAAAATAAAGATTACAAAAGAATAAAATAAATATTACAAAGGAACTATTCTATAAAAAAGAAAACCTATTATAATCTTGAATCTTCAAGTCTTGTACCTGCAAAACAAAGAACAAACAAAAAACAAAGAAAATAAGGGTTAAGATATTTATACTCTCAGTAGTGAACAGTGTGATGCACTGTTCCACTTTACATCATTGAGTAAATCTTTAGGGGCAAGTTTCACCAGGCATATAAATGGTAATCAGATAAAAAGGTAGAACATCTCCCTGAGCATATCCATAAGGATGCAGCAGGCACATAAACAACTTACACACCTAAATGCATGGTGTGTGTTGTCAACACAGCCACAACTGTCTACACAAGCAAAAGAGCTCAACACAGCCGTGGGCAAGCACCACAGCACCATTTCCTTGCACATACACATCAAGCATCAGCAGTCTAGCCACAACAAACCAAACCAAACCAACCACACACCATATCATCCCAGTACTCACCAAGATGGTGACATAAGGAGGAGGTGGATCTGGTGGATAGCAAGGACAAGGCCAAGCTAACAGGAACCAGAAGGTGGATAGCAAGATCAAGGAGAAGCTTCCAGGAGCTGGAAGTAGTAGGAGCAGAATCAGGGGAACCAGATCAGGCCAGCAACACACCCAGCAAGATCAAGCCACAAGATCAACCAGTTACAACACCAACAACTCCACTATTGTGGTGAGTAGTATAAAACCATCACAAGATATGTCTATCTAAGTTAGATAAGAATTCATGTGTTGTCTTATATTAAACCTCTCAAAAAGCACCCAAGTGGGGTGAATCCATCATAGAGGATTTTGAATACTAAAGTCATAGCCATAAGAAAACCATACAAGTAAAACCAGGATCTCAGACCAACATCATTGATCCTGCATATAAAGGCCAAATCTTATAATCCAATATAATCATAGTCAAGATTATGAATTCTGGGCACATCTCTTAAAAGAGTAGCACCCCAGAATTCATAAATCTTATGGATCCATGCAAAACCATTAGCACACCAATCTTTTTATCAAAGGGATTCCATAATAAGTAACCGGTATCACTACCAGAACATATCTATGAGGAACAGCAAGATAGGAACCTAGTTCCTAAGCCTCAGACCAACATCATAGGCACTGATGTTTAAAGAAAGAAGCTTCCAACTTATCTTTGGCATTAATCCAATCTTAAGCATTAACAAAATCAAGCCAAGTAGTAGAACCTAGACTTGTGTGCCATTTCAAGATGGTGTCACAAGAGCAGATTCTAAACCAAGCAGATTAAGTATCTAGCTTTCATAGAGAGACTAACAAACAACTAATCATCATTTTCCTGGTTGATAGGGGAATACCAATCGGGGTATACCCAGAAGCGGATTCTCCAGCTGGATCGAGCCGAGTGGAACCTAGCCTTGAGCGGGTCGACTCGCCCAATACGGCGACTGGCGCATGCTGGACCCAGACGAGTGGTGCCGACTGGAGGCCCAAGACAGCGACTTCAATACAAATCCCACTAGCACTTGTAAACCCTAATTGGCTTCATATATAAAGCCACCAAAGGCACCCCCACGGGGTAGCTACTCCCACATCTCATTAGACCTAGTCTCTCCCTCCGCCTACGGCGGCTCCCATGTAAACCAATCTATGATCATATACTGGATTGATAGCAGGACATAGGGATCCTCCACCGAGGGGACGTGAACCTGGGTACATCGTGTGTCAATCTCGCTCCCGGATTCTCCTACGTTGCCTTGCTCCCTCTACGTAAGCTACCCCCAGTAGCATCTGCTGTGCAATACCACGACAGTTGGCGCCCACCGTGGGGTTAGCGATGCTTGGAGGGTGATAATCCGGGCGGGATCCCTCATCACCAACGACTCTCGGATTCATCCGGACAGACGATCTACTTCAACGAGTTCATCATCAACCAGTGATTGGAAAAGTAATATCCAATCTGAAGAGAGGTATGACTGCTGCTATCATCACACCGCGGCATGGCTGTTCGATCGGCATGGCTGTTCGATGCCGACACTAATCCTGGTTTACAAGACCGGATCAAGCTGCAGCCTCCACGCGACCTAACGATCCCAGATCGACCTAACTAATGGGTTATTTCTACCTGATCCCATCTCCTCATGTATTCATTATTTTTTTAGTCAATTAATATTTTATTCAGATCTAATCGTGTGTATGTTGCGTGTACGCGAGTGGTGCACACGCCTCAGAAAACGGTGCGCATCCTTGCAATTACTCGTGACCTAGGCAGGGCTATCATCCTAAATAAAAAAAGCAAGGATGTGGAGCAGTGCACATATCGTCGGATAAGCAAAAGACAAAATTTCTCTCCACTTAAACTTTTGTTAATTATTATATTTATATTTATCATGTTTGCTAATCGTCTTAGCTCTAAAAATACAAGAGGGACCAGGTCGCATCATGCAGTCCGCGGAACCACAGAATTCGACATCCGTTGTGCGATCAACTTGCCGACTACTCGTCATAGAAGGGTTGATTCTGGCCTCCTCGCTGTCACAACCGACTGCAAAACCGTGACTTCATCACTGTACTGGCTTCATCCTTCGCGCCGACCCCGTCGAGCGCATCCATCGCCGATTCCCCAAACGCGAACTCGTCCAGCGCGGACTCGTCATGCCAACAGCTAAGTTTCTTTACACTCGTATATGCTATGAGTCCAAAACATATATGCATCTTCATTTATTCTCCAAAGCTGACCATGCATGTCGCATATGACCCTTTTAGGGACATTTGTGATCGGTTTCAGTTTTGTCTGCTGTTTATTCGCGTCCGTCGAAGTAGTGAGGCTGGGTACCAAAAGGCCGACCTTGTCCCCGGGTTCAACAGTATGGCATCGCGTCCCTGTTATCCGACAAGCGTTTGATGCTGGTGGTCTGCCTACTCATGAAAAGACACGCATAAAACTTACATACTATCAATCGATCCACATAACAAACATGCATTTTATTTCAACGTCTACAATTCGTACGTCTTACAATTATTCAATATATTATACAAGTACACCTTAATGCAATTGTTTCTTTTCTCCTTCTAAGCAAAACAGTGTCTTTCTCGCCACTCGCCTCTCGGGGACTCGGCGCTCACCGGTCGCCCGACCTCGCCGCTCGCCGCGCTCTGGGACTCGGCGCCCGTCGGTCGCTCGGCCTCGCCGCTTCGGGACTCGGCGCCCGTCGGTCGCTTGCCTTGCCGCTCTCCACGCTCGGGACTCAGCGCCCGTCGCTACCTCACCGCCGCATCGCTGGGACTCGGCGCCCGCCGACCTCGCCGCTCGCCCGCTCGGGACTCGCTCCGTCGGTCAATCGGCCTCGCCGCTCGCGCTGGGGACTCGGCGCCCGTCGCTCGGCCTTGTCGCCATCAAGGCTGGGACTCGGCACCTGCCGGTCGATCGACCTCGCCGCTCGCCGCACTCGGGGACTCAGCGCTCGCCGCGCTCGGGGACTCGGGGCTCACCGGTCGCTCGACCTCGTCATTCTCCGTGCTCGGGGACTCGACGCTCGTCGGTCGTCGGCCTCGTCACTCGCCGCGCTCGGGGACTCGGCGCTCGCCGGTCGCTCGACCTCGCCACTCGCCGCGCTCGGGGACTCACCAAAACGGACTCGCCTGCCGCGAGATCGCCGTTGTGACCTCGCCCTCGCGGCCCCGCCGTTGTCGACATCGCCATAGCGCAACCTCCGTCCGCCGCGTCGACCCCGTGTCCGCCACGTCGACTTCGTCATAGCGCGACCTCCGTCCGCCGCGTCGACCCCGTGTCCGTCGCGTCGACATCGCCATAGCGCGACCTCTGTCCGCCGCGTCGACCCCGTGTCCGCCGCGTCGACTTTTCCATTGCGCGACCTCCGTCCCCCGCGTCGACTCCTTGTCTGCCGCGTCGACTTTTCCCGGCTAAACGCCGTGCGACTCCGTCCGCTACGTCAAATGTGTATGCCGCGCCTACTAAGGGACCTTCATCGTCCGAGTCGCCAAGAGGGTCGCATGTCGCGCTGCATGGACTCACCACAGGGTGTCTCTTCCCCCCCGGGAAAAATCTATTTGCCCTTGTTAACCTTTGAAAGAGCGACTCGCAATGGCCAAGTAGTGCGGACGAGGACTCGCAAACGAGCCTCGGATCGTCCACGAAAAACGCTAACCGAGAGCCATCATTGGAGTCGCCTTGCTCGACTGGCCTTCCGGGCCAAGACAAATGGTTGTGCTACACAAACAGCACAATGTCCTCCTCAACCTTAGACAGTGCGACTCGCACGGCAAAGTACTGCGGACAAGGACTCACAAACCGAGCCTCGGATCGTCCAGGAAAAACACCAAGTCGAGAGCCATCTTTGGAGTCGCCATGCGACTGGACCCCCGGGCCAAGACGAGAGGCTCGCTAACAAAACAGCGCAATCAACATCATTGCAGACTCACAATCATTGCGGACTCGCAACACTCGGGGACTCTCCCCTCGCGGACTCGCAATCATCACAGACTCGTGACGCTCGGGGACTCTCCCCTCACGGACTCGCTCGACCTCGCCACTGGCCATGCTCGGCAGCAACCACTACTATTTTCAGAATATGCATCTCTAAAGAGCCTCAAGTCGCCTCTACAAGACAACTCGAGCCTCGGGGACTACACCTAGGCATGCTGCGTGTACACGTGGTTCCGCAACCGCGGCTCGCCCTCGTCGACTCCCCACCATGGACTCGCCCTCGCGTACTCAACACGCTCGGGGACTCGCCGTCACGGACTCGCCCTTGCATACTCTCTACGCTCGGGGACTCGCCACTGCGGACTCTCCACTCCCGTACTCTCCATGCTCGGGGAATCACCACCACGGACTCTCCACTCGCGTACTCTCCACGCTCGGGGAATCGGCACTCGCCGCGCTCGGGGACTTGGCACTTTCCGCGCTCGGGGCCTCGGCACTAGCCGGTCGCCGGTCGAGGACTCGCCGCGCTCGGGGCCTCGGCACGCTCCGCTCTTGGATACTCGTGCAACTGGCAGCTTCACCAACTCCCAACGTCTTACACCAACTGTCCATCACCGACTAGCTCACGCCGACCGCCTCCTGCTTCACAGTTCTTTTCTCTGTTCAGGAGCTCGTCGCCGATTCGCCACGAAAAATCGTCAAGAGTCTCCGCGCCCTGCCTAAAGCCCGCGTCAAATCGACAACGCGCTCGGGGACTACTGATGGGGGAATAGCAATCGGGGTATACCCACGAAGAGGATTCGCCAGCTGGATCGAGCCGAGTGGAACCTAGCCCTGAGTGGGTCGACTCGCCCAATACGGCGACTGGCGCATGCTGGACCCAGACGAGTGGCGCCGACTGGAGGCCCAAGACAGCGACTTCAATACAAAGACAACTAGCACTTGTCAACCCTAATTGGCTGCATATATAAAGCCACCAAAGGCACCCACACGGGGCAGGTACTCCCACATCTCATTAGACCTAGTCTCTCCCTCCGCCTATGGCGGCTCCCATGTAAACCAATCTATGATCATATACTGGATTGATAGCAGGACGTAGCGATCCTCCACCGAGGGGACGTGAACCTGGTTACATCGTGTGCCAATCTCGCTCCCGGATTCTCCTACGTCGCCTTGCTCCCTCTACGTAAGCTACCCCCAGTAGCATCTGCCGCGCAATACCACGACACTGGTATCAATCACCAGGAATCATTTCCAAATTTATGTATACATAACATCACTTTAAGAAACTAATTAATCTCAATCTCCATATGAATCCATAAGCCAACAATTACAGATACATTGAAAAAATCACTCACAAAATCACTGTCAATAACCAAATCATGACAGTAGTGAACTTCCAAATCACTAGGATCCACAAGTAATGATTCCACGGTAGCACTATCATTTTAACCATATCAAATTACCCACTAGAATCAGTCTGGTAAGCCACTAGCATCACCAAAGCCCAATTATAAACAGTAATCCACATCAAACAACCATTCACCATCCTCCATTACCATTACTACTAATATTAATTCATCATATATAACCACAATAGAGGGATGAACCCTAAATAGAACATGAACCCTAATCAGGGATAACCACTAGCAGCACAAAGGGTAGGAAGGCATAGTACAGAGAGCACGAGAGATAAGAAAGAACAACTTACTGGAGGTTCTAGCTGTAGTCTAGAAGAAGAATCAGAGGGGTCGACAAGCGCGGCGGCACGTGGAGCACCAAGTGGCGTTGCAACCCGCACCGAGCCGAGGCGACGACCACAACATTGCTTCAGGGCGAGTAGCACCACCATAGCAACATAGGAACACCCCACAGCACCACGCGGCAGCACCAGCACCACCCCAAGCCCTAGGTTTCGGGACAGAGCCGGCCTGGCCACAGGAAAGCCCCAAATCTAAATCAAAATGGACTAGATAAAGGAGCGGGATCAACAATCACGCCATGCACCATGTCAGCGGCCGGAGAGGACCACAGCGGCGCGAATCGCCCGGCGGTGGTATCGGCGACCACAGGGTCAAGGAAGAAGAAAAGATGAGGACGAGAGAGAAGGACAGGGAGAGTGGGCTAAGAGGGCCAACCACTTTGGGGAGCCTTTTTGGTCTTGATCACTTGGGCTAAATCGGCCCAATAAGCCAAACAAAGCCAACCCAACAACCTAAAGAAAGTTTTAAAAATTAAGAAAGGACCAAAATACCCCTGAATTTAAATAAATTCTAGAAAATAAAATAAATATCTAAAAGTTATAAATAAAATATTTTTAGATTCACAATAATCCAATCTAAATGAATAAATTAAGAAATAATTTTTTATGCATACAATTTTTATCAAGAATTTTGTAATATATGTATTCCTTATGGAATTTTATAAAATTAAAGAAATAAGATAAAAATAAATAAAAATCACTTTTATTATATGTTAATACTATAGTATTTTAGAAAAATACTAAATAAATGTTTAATATCATAAAAAGAAATTCTTGTATTTAAATGATAATTCTTAAAAGAATTATTAAATAAATAAAAATAAAATAAAATACAATATTCAATAAATATTAATAATTAATTTTTATAAATCCTTTACAACTTAAAGGAATTTTTGTAACTAAAATAATGGGTAGAACACACAAAAATAAATAATGCATTACATTACTTTGCATAATCATTTTGCCTCTTTAAATATTGTCGTTACCGGGCAATAATGATGTTTTGTAGACTTAGAAGCTCAAGGTCCAGTGCAAGAATCCGAATTCACTACCTTGCAATCACAAGTCAAGTTCATCACTTGCTCATGTCCTTTGAAGAGTATTTATAAATGTATTTGCAAATTGTGTGTTATCATCAATATTCCAGAAAAAGAAAGTATTATTTTCTCAAACAAATAAATCTTTGGTATCATCCTAAGTGATGATATAATGAAGCAATAGAACTTAGATTTCTATTTACAACAATGATGATCAATTAGAGATTTAATAACCCATGACATCAGTGATTCTAGCACCATATATAACGCGTTAACCATGAGATTTGGAATGGGACGGAGAAGTCAGTTTTATCCTTTTCCTCTCATATGGAGGCAAGACGACCTTAACGTGACGTTATGATTCCTTGTGCGGATCTAACATATAGTGTTTAGTGGTATAGTCCATTTAATATGGCACTTGCCAGGGCATCACTAGGTCATAGAGTCTTCACGAACTCATCAGGGTTTTAGCCTTCCCGAAAGGGGGATTAAGAGAGGTGAGCCAGCCCCGAAGGATCGTGCAGACATATGAGGTCGCGGAGAGGGCAGTGATTGGCTTGGACCAACTATTGGGACCCACATCATGGAATTGTGGACGGGAAAGTACGCCCGGTTGTGCAACAAGGAAGTTGATCTCTCATGGGTAAAGTAACGCACCTCTGCAGAGTGTAAGAACTATAACTTGTTACTCCCTGTTATGGGAAGGAGCTACGAACGCGACAGGAAAGGAACTCCATGAAAGTTCTGGTCAACCGGTGAAGGCTGATGGTCATAGATTTTCATAATAAAATCAATCTTTGAAGAAATATTTACAAAAACTGCATAGTTCCAAGGACTTATAGTCTGAGGTGGTAGATAGAGCATCAAACTTCCCACCTTGCATATAATGAACTTGCTGGGTAACGCTGTTACTCACCCTATCCTTTGATCCCTTGCTTAAACTCTGAGGATCCCGAAGATATCCCAATGTATGCAACTTGGAACCAAGAGGATGTCTTCTATGAAGAGCCCAATTTGTATGGAGCTGTAGAAGGGGAGGACTACGATATCGTCTACGGAGGAGAGTACCAAGAGTCAGAATAATTACTATAGTTCTAGGAGCCAATTGAGTCGAGCAACATGAACAATATATAGCAATAAGTTATTGAGCTCAATTTGGAGTTAATTTTTCACTTTGAAACTTCCGCTGAAACACTTATATTTTGGTTTGTAATTTGAATCTTTTGGAAGTCTTGAACTTCTGGTATTGTAATAATAATAATGTGTGTATGTTTTTAATATGGACCCACAATGTTTCTGTTGTACCACTCTGAGGGATGTGATATTTACGGAACGGTGTTCTGTGGATGTCATGTCAACGACTATAGTGTAATACACATGTAGTGGTATGCTGGGTCACCGCAGTTGGTATCAGAGCAAATTGCTTTTACCTTAGGTTGGAAACCTAGTAAAGGGTATTACATGTAGCAGTGTGTAGCAACGATAAAGAATTCTCTAAAATAAATATAATGGGTATTCGAATGAGAATATTCCATTATATATTTTAGTGCGAAAATTCTTTGTTATGATGCAATAAATTATTGGTTACTAATTAAAATATTTTTTTACATACAGAGTTATGGCACCAAAGTTTCCAAAACAGTCTTTGATAAGGAAAGAGGAGACTCTCGATGATTACCAAGGATCGTTCACGGACCAACTTCGTCAACTCTTAAAGATTTTTAGTTGTCCAACTAGAATTCCAGTGAACACCATAACCTATTATGATGGTCGGATGTTATATAAGTATCGTGTGAGCATCCAACTCCCAAAGGAGCTTGGATTATATCACGATCTACGTATTAGTGAAGGTTGGAGTCACTTAGCAGCATATCATGTTGCCGTTGTGGAGGCGATAGCTAATATTAAGGAGCATAAAGCCAAGGAGTTAGAAGGTAGCACATTTTCTGTGATTCCTCATGATTCTATAGACTCGGAGCCTGTACCGGATCATCATACTTTGGTTTAGAAGCATCCTAAGTTATCTTCCAAGTTTATGGATAGATACCGAACACTTATTGCGTCTTTTTATAAGACACATCAAGTTATTGTCGAAGATAAAAATGACATGTTAGACGATCTAACTGATCCGGAAAGAAGTAAGCAGTTAGCATTCCAGTTGGAAAAGGAAGCAATTAGTAGTAGTACAAAACCCAACTTTAAGAATATACCTATAGATCCTGAATCTTTTACACCATATCCTTATTCACCGAGGCCTGAACCTATATATGATCCTACTTTAGATATGAGGTATGCAGTACCACAGGGTTCAGGGGAGGGTTCTGATTCAGAACTTCCTATTGAGAATTCTGATGGTTGGAGAATGGGATCATCTGAGGGATCCCAGAGACACCAGATGTCCATAGATAGTTCTGACAGAAATGTTGGACAATCTAGTTGGATGGGTGCAAGAATTAACCCTAGTAATAGTAGTATAAATACCGTATTCATAGATAATCAGGATGAAGAAGAAGATCCTGAGGAGAGAGTGTTTGAATCATCCACACCTTCTCAAAACCTAGGGAATATACATTATCCGGTGTTTAACTATCTTGCCCAACGGAGCACCTGGGGAGCAGCAGGATATGTGTATTCTGTTGCCGACTCAAGGAATGAAGCTCAGGAGATGCAAGTGGGTGATAATGTTGATTATGTTTCTGAAGACTTTTCAGCTGAGCTAGAGGGAGTCAATGCGCTCAGGTTGAGTAATGACTCAAGCCCTAACACTTCAGATACTGAGTATGTTCCTTCTGGAAGGCCATTTGTTCCACAAACTGTGCGACGATCGTCACGTCATCACGGTTGGACATCAGGCATGTATGATGAGCGTAGTATTTACTAAAAGAAGGCGGCTTAGTAGAGAGTATCGGGTACCATGTATTGTAATCCGAGAAAATGATGTAGCTAGATAAATAAGGTAGTGTTGTGATTATACCTATATGATATATGTTGTAATGACTTTGTATTATTAAGATGTTGTAGTGTATAATATGTGAAATGCATATTTGGATTTTCATTGGGTGACTAGTTTTGTGCGTAAAGTCGAGCTCAGAACACATGTGCATGATGTAATTATGAGTATTCGCTTTATGTTGCAGGACTAGGAGGTCATGGACACGGGTGTAGAAACCGAATCTGAGCAGCAGCGAATGGAACGTGAGGCCAAGGAGAAGGCCGATGCAGATGCAGGAAATCAGGGAACATTACCACCACCACTAATGAGGTCATTAATGGAGCAGAACTTTATGCAGTGTATGCAAATGATGTAAGAAAACCAAAACAAGTTCATGGAAGAGGTGCTGGGACGAGCTGGGAATCAGAGAGCACCTGAAGGTGGAGGAGTGACTCTTTCTGACTTCCAGAATGCAAGGCCGTTACCTTTTGCATCAGCTCCTGAACCAATGGATGCAGAAGATTGGCTAGCAGATACAGAAAGAAAGTTGAAGACTGTAGGTTGTAATGATGAGGAGAAACTGAGGTATGCAACTCATCTTCTGACAGGACTTGCATCATCATGGTGGGAAAATCAGTTAGCCATGCAACATCCAGGAAGGGAGTATACTTGGGAAGAGTTCAAATAGAGATTCCGTGAATATCATGTTCCGGAGAGTGTTATGGAGTTGAAGCGGAGATAATTTCAAGAGCTTTAGCAGGGGTATACTAGTGTCATGAAGTATATTCGGGAGTTTAGCCAACTGTCTCGTTATGCTGAGGAAGAAGTTAACACGAAAGAAAAGAGGAAGAAGCATTTCCTGCGAGGGTTAAATCCATTTGTGAGGATGCAATTAAGGTTGGCTAATAAGCAAACGTATCAGCAGTTGTTGGATGCAGCTATCACATTTGAAGATGACTACAAGAATGTCCAAGAGGATAGAAGGAAGAGAGCTAAGAAGGAAACTAAGAGGATACAGGCAAGTAAACCCAAGCCCAATCTGGAATTCAAACCAAAGAATAGACCATATAACAACAACAATTCCAAATGGAGTGTAAATCCAAACGTAAAGAATATTATATGCCACAATTGCAAACTTCCAGGGCATATGAGCAGGGATTGCCCGAAACCAGTAATTGTGTGCCATGCTTGTGGTCAGAGAGGTCACATAAAGCCAAATTGTCCAAGCAAACCACAAGGAGGGTGGCCGGTTAGAGATGGAAGACAAGATAGTGGAGGCTATGGGCAGCCAAATAAAGGAGGAAATAATGTCAAGAATAACAATGGCAAGAGGAACAGAACTATCGGGAAGCTGAATTGTGCAACCCTAGAGGAGGTGGATAACTCCGAGCATGCAGTGATAGGTACGCTCAATATCCTTACAAATCCCGGCAAAGTTCTACTTGATACTGGTGAAACTACTTCATTCATTTTTGAAGAATTCTGTGATAAATTTCGGATTAGAAGGGCAACGTTAGAAAACCCTATGACCGTAGTTGCGACAGGGGGTAATGTGATTGTACACCACATTAAACAAGATCAGGTTATTTCGATTTGTGGTTGTACATACTTTACGGACCTTTACGTGATTCCTTTGAAGGGAATTGCAGTAGTGCTAGGGATGGACTGAATGACTAAACATGGGGCACAGATAAATTGTGAGGATAAAACTGTCTCAATCAAAACTCCAAGTGGAGCAAGGATAGTTTACCAAGCAGATAAGCATAGTCATATCAGGGTGGATCTTCAGTTGAACCCAATGCATGAGGTCAAGTTGGAGAATATTCCTGTAGTAAATGAGTTTCAAGATGTTTTTCCAGCAGAGCTACCTGGAATGCCACCAGATCGGGAAATAGAGTTCACTATTGATCTAATTCCAGGTACATCACCAATAGCTCAAGCACCATACAAGATGGGACCAAAAGAATTAAAAGAACTCAAAGAGCAAATTGATGAGTTAGCCAGAAAAGGATTTATTCAGGAAAGTGTATCCCCATGGGGAACACCGATGATCTTTGTGGATAAAAGGGATGGTGGAAGAAGGATGTGTGGGGACTACAGAAATATGAACAATGTTACCATAAAGAATAAGTATCCCTTACCAAGAATTCAAGATCTGTTTGACCAAGTGAAAGGAGCTGGAGTATTTTCTAAGATCGATCTAAGATCTGGATACCATCAGATAAAAATCAAACTAGAGGATGTTCCAAAGACAACATTTGTCTCAAGATATGGACACCAAGAGTATCTTGTAGTACCATTTGGTTTGACCAATGCACCAGCAATATTCATGAACCTGATGAACAAAATATTCATGCCATATTTGGATAAGTTTGTCATAGTCTTCATTGATGATATTCTGATATATTCCAAGTATAAGGAAGAGCATGCAGATCATTTAAGAATAGCATTGCAGACCCTAAGAGAACATAAACTTTATGCTAAGTTCAGTAAGTGTGAATTCTGGTTAGATGAGGTAGAATTCCTCGGTCATGTGATCAGTAAAGATGGAATTGCTATAAATCCATCCAAAGTTCAATCAGTATTAGAATGGACTGCACCAACCAATGTGAAACAAATTCGAGGTTTCTTGGGAATGGCTGGTTATTATCGGAGATTCATTGAAGGTTTCTCCAAAATAGCTAGACCAATGACCAAATTGTTAAGGAAGAATACACCATTCAATTGGGATGAGAAGTGTGAAGCAAGTTTTTAGGAGTTAAAGACCATATTAACTACCGATCCAATCCTAGCAGTTCCAGAAACAGGGAAAGACTTTACAATATACTTTGATGCATCTAAAGAAGGTCTGGGTTGTGTGTTAATGTAAGATAGGAAAGTGATTGCTTATGGTTCAAGACAACTGAAACCACATGAAGTTAATTATCCAACTCATGATTTAGAGTTAGCAGCAGTAGTCTTTGCTCTGAAAGGATGGAGGCATTTTCTTTATGGATCCAGATGTGAGTTATACATTGACCACAAAAGTCTCAAATATTTCTTTACCCAAAAGGAATTAAATATGAGACAAAAGAGTTGGTTGGAACTAATCAAAGATTATGATTTAACAATCAACTATACCCTGGGAAAAGCAAATGTTGTAGCAGATGCTTTAAGTCGTAAAAGTGCAGATATTCAGCCTAGCAATCGGGAGCTACCAAAAGAGTTACAGATGGACTTGGAAAGATTAGAGCTTCAATTTATTAGAACAAAGACTGTTGGAGTATTAGCTACTATGCAGGTAGTTGCAGAACAAGATAGTGATCTTAAGCACAAAAAATTTAGACATCAAGCAGAAGATCCTTTCATTGCTGAAGAAATTTGGAGGATATCTCAAGGGAAAACATCAGTTTTTCGCCTAGGAGATTATGAGTCTTTGTGGTTTCAAGACTGTCTTTGTGTTCAAGATGTGACTGAGATTCGTGAAGTCATACTCCGAGAAGCACATGAAACACCATATTCTATACATCCAGGAAGTACTAAGATGTGCATGGATCTGAAGGAACTATTCTAGTGGAATAACATGAAAAGAGACATTGCAAAGTATGTATCAGAATGTCATACTTGCCAAAGGGTGAAGGATGAACATTAATGTCCAGCAGGGCCATTGCAACCTTTGGAAATTCCCGAATGGAAATGGGAGGAAATTGGTATGGACTTCATCACAGGATTGCCCATGACACCTAAACGAAAGGATATGATATGGGTAATTGTTGATAGACTCACTAAAAGTGCACATTTTATTCCGGTAAATCAGAAGGATAATTCCGAGAATTTAGTGGAAGTTTACATCAAATAGATAGTAAGTAAGCATGGAGTGCCCATGAAGATCGTAACCGATAGGGGATCAGTGTTCACTTCGGCATTTTGGAAGCAACTACATGAAGCACTTGGCTCAAAGTTAGATTTTAGCACAACTTATCATCCGGAGACAGGGGTCAAACAGAAAGAACCAATCAAATACTGGAAGACATGCTAAGGGCTTGTGCATTAGATTTTGGAGATTCATGGGAAGATCATCTACCGTTGGCAGAATTTTCCTACAATAACAGCTATCAGAGTAGTCTGAAGGTAGCTTCATATCAAGTTCTGTATGGAAGGAAATGTAGATCACCAATATGTTGGTATGAGCCTGGAAGTAGCAAAGAATTTGCACCAGACTATATCAAGGAAAGACAAGATATCATTGATAAAATCAAGGATAGATTGAAAATAGCTCGAAGTAGGCAGAAAAGTTATGCTGATCAAAGTCGAAGATCATGGCATCCTGAAGTGGGAGACATGGTATATCTGAAAGTAAGTCCAATGAAAGGAGTTAAAAGGTTCGGAGTTAAAGGAAAATTGAGTCCAAGATATATAGGGCCATTCAAAATACTGAGCCAGAACGGGACTATAGCTTATGCTTTACAGTTACCTTCAAGATTGGCTCAAGTTCTTAATGTTTTCCATGTGTCACAACTCCGGAAATGTCTGAAAGTTCCTGATGATGCAATCACACATCAAGAGATAGAATTACAAGAAGACTTGACCTATGTTGAAAACCCTGTAAAATTTTGGAAGAAAACTAGAAAAGGTTGAGGAACAGGGCAATCATGTACTGCAAGGTACAGGGGAACATCATCCCGAAAGAGAAGCCACCTGGGAGAAATAAGATGATTTAAGAAAAGCCTATCCAGAACTATTCAGGTACACTTCAACAAACTTCGGGACGAAGTTTAATTTAAGGGGGGAAGTCTGTAACATCCGAGCATTTAGGAACCAATGAAGGGTATATTTAGGAATTTGTGCAATTACATGCATTCAACTGTAAAATGTGGGTAAATTTTTCGCCAAATAAAAACTTAAAGTGATCAAAGTTTCTTTCACTCTTTAAGTTTAGGAATAGCCTTGGAGAATGATTGTTATAAAATTTGACATGATCTTTATGGACTAGTGTGTTTTGGGAAAAGAATTTGAATTCAAATTTAAGATTTGAAATTACATTGTAAAATAATGGAATTGTGATTTAGTAATATCATATAATTAAGAAACATCTTTATTACAAAAGAAACATTGTAAATTACATTATTATTAAACTAATACATCTTTATTGCAAAAGAATAAAATAAAGATTACAAAAGAATAAAATAAATATTACAAAGGAACTATTCTATAAAAAAGAAAACCTATTCTAATCTTGAATCTTCAAGTCTTGTACCTGCAAAACAAAGAACAAACAAAAAGAAAGAAAATAAGGGTTAAAATATTTTTACTCTCAGTGGTGAACAATGTGATGCACTGTTTCACTTTACATCATTGAGTAAATCTTTAGGGGAAAGTTTCACCAGGCAGATAAATGGTAATCAGATAAAAAGAGCATATCCATAAGGATGCAGTAGGCACACAAACAGCTTACACACCTAAATGCATGGTGTGTGTTGTCAACACAGCCACATCTGTCTACACAAGCAAAAGAGCTCAACACAGCCATGGTCAAGCACCAACAAAACCATTTCCTTGCACATACACATCAAGCATCAGCAGTCTAGCCACAACAAACCAAACCAAACCAACCACACACCATATCATCCCAGTACTCACCAAGATGGTGACATAAGGAGGAGGTGGATCTGGTGGATAGCAAGGACAAGGCCAAGCTAACAGGAACCAGAAGGTGGATAGCAAGATCAAGGACAAGCTTCCAGGAGCTGGAAGTAGTAGGAGCAGAATCAGGAGAAGAACCAGATCAGGCCAGCAACACAACCATTAAGATCAAGCCACAAGATCAACCAGTTACAACACCAACAACTCCACTATTGTGGTGAGTAGTATAAAACCATCACATGATCTGTCTATCTAAGTTAGATAAGAATTCATGTGTTGTCTTATATTAAACCTCTTAGAAAGCACCTAAGTGGGGTGAATCCATCATAGAGGATTTTGAATACTAAAGTCATAGCCATAAGAAAACCATACAAGTAAAACCAGGATCTCAGACCAACATCACTGATCCTGGATATAAAGGCCAAATCTTATAATACAATATAATCATAGTCAAGATTATGAATTCTGGGCACATCTCTTAAAAGAGTAGCACCCCAGAATCCATAAATCTTATGGGTCCATGCAAAACCATTAGCACACCAATAATTTTATCAAAGGGATTCCATAATAAGTAACTGGTATCACTACCAGAACATATCTATGAGGAACATCAAGATAGGAACCTAGTTCCTAAGCCTCAGACCAACATCATAGGCACTGATGTTTAAAGAAAGAAGCTTCCAACTTATCTTTGGCATTAATCCAATATTAAGCATTAACAGAATCAATCCAAGTAGTAGAACCTAGACTTGTGTGCCATTTCAAGATGGTGTCACAAGAGCAGATTCTAAACCAAGCAGATTAAGTATCTAGCTTTCATAGACAAACTAAAAAACAACTAATCATCATTTTCCTGGTATCAATCACTAGGAATCATTTCCAAATTTATGTATACAGAACATCACTGTAAGAAACTAATTAATCTCAATCTGCATATGAATCCATAAGCCAACAATTACAGATACAGTGAATAAATCACTCACAAAATCACTGTCAATAACCAAATCATGACAGTAGTGAACTTCCAAATCACTAGGATCAATAAGTAATGATTCCAAAGTAGCACTATCATTGGAACCATATCAAATTACCCACTGGAATTAGTCTGGTAAGCCACTAGCATCACCAAAGCCCAATTATAAACAGTAATCCACATCAAACAACCATTCACCATCCTCAATTACCATTACTACTAATATCAATTCATCATATATAACCACAAAAGAGGGATGAACCCTAATTAGAACATGAACCCTAATCAGGGATAGCCACTAGAGCACATAGGGTAGGGAGGCTGTAACATCCCAAAAATCATAGTTTCAAATTCATTCATATCATCTTTGCATCATTCATCCATTTAGGGTTTTCTTAAAAATCATCTAGAAACAGAAGTTGGAGCTATGATTCCATGTGGATAATTTATCCCAAATGACCATCACCCTTTGAAATTTGAAAGTTTAAATACTTGTTTGCTTGCCTCCATTGATGGAAAGATTAGGTGAAACTTTTAAAACCCAAGTTTTCAAATTTAGAAACGGATTCAAAGTCCTTTTTCAAATATTTGCAAACTAGAGCAAATCTCTGTTTACTTTGAAACCCAAGCTTGACCAAGCTTTGCCAAGTAAACACTTAGTTAAAAATGACTGTTTATGAAAACACAAAACCCTACAAAATTTCCAAAACAGTTTAGATTCAAAAGGATTTGAATTCATATCAAAAATCATTCCAGGAAATAGAAATAGAAAAAGAAAAGACTTAAACAAAAGGAAAAGGCCGCGCGGCCAGAATCTGGCCCAGCAGCCAAGCAAGCCCAGCAAGCCCACCCGGGGATCCTCGTTTCTTCTCACACGCGCGAGCACACGCAGACAGACGCTGACAACACGACCCCACAATCACTTTGCGCGTTACGCTGACAAGCAGGACCAGACCACGTCACCCTCGTCTTCCCCAGACTGCGCCTGCGACCACGTCACTGCGGCAGTGATGGCCGGTAATGGCGCGGAGTAAATGGGCAGTAATCCTCGAGCGTTTCTTGTCGATTCCCCGGCTATAAGACCCTCTCTGCCCCGCGATCTTTTTCCCCAAACACCTCGCTCACTCCGCCACCAGGCTGCCCGCAATCCTCCGCGAATCGCCGCTGACAGAACCCTCTCCGGCGAGCGATTCAGGTGAGCCTCGCGTTCCCCTCTGCCTATCGTTCTTGCTGCCTGACTCAGCGCATCTTTGCGCATCTCCTGACCTCACTAGTCCGTCTTGTACTGCCCCAGGTCGCCGGTTCCACTCGACACCGCGAGCACTGACGGCGACATCAACTCCGACGAGTTTTCCCGGTAAGCACAGACCGCCCCTCGCCTCCCCGTTCATGCACACAACTTCCCCTTGACCCTGTGAACCTAATCGTGTCGCTCTTTTGCCCTGAGGTGGTTCACAGCGACGTCCACGACGACCACCTGACGCAACCGACGCCGCCACGAACTCCGGTGAGCAATCACAGCCGTGCCCGAGCGCCCCCTGACCAACCACGAGTACGTCGAGCCTCGCCAAGATCTCCTGAGCACGGTGAGCTACTCCTCGTTCTCCCTTACCCCCTGTAGCGCCGCCTCCGTCAACGACTGACAGTCCCGCCGCCGGATCTTAGTCAGTACAATAGCAGCCGTCGGATCCTTATCGTAGCGCTAGGATAGAATCACTTACTCTGAAGCGGTACGCGATCTGAGCCGCCTGATGTCATTTAAATCCTACGGCTGTGGATCTTGATCCGATGCGAAGCGGTACAGGCGAATGAAAACACGACGCGTGGCAAGGTTAGATTAAAAACAGAATTTAAAACCTGATTTAGATTCAAACTTCAAATGCTCATAACTTTCAAATGCCACGTTAGATTTTTGCAAACTTTATATCGTTGGATTCAGTGAAACAAGGCCTTTCAGAATATCCACTTTATTTAGCATATAGTAACAGTTAAAAATGATTTTATTGTAGAACATGTTTTGGGACCATTTTAAATGGAAATTATGTTGGTAAATTATGTGGATGCCAAATGAGTTTAGTTGGCAAAATTTTGTGTTAGGTTAAGTTTCTGAACTCATGAGCATACTTGGTGGAATTTTCAAAGAAATCACACTTGGTATATTCTTGCATGCATGCATTCATATTATTTTTGTATGTATATAAATTGTGTGTAATTGTATGCTATGATTTCTTGTGTAGATTTTGCTAGTGATTGTGATTGTGAAGAGTGCTACTCTCCCCACTACCAAGGCAAGTGATATTTTCATCAACATTTCTGTCCTATGTTTTGTACTAGCATTAGTTATTTTGCTAGAATTTATTGCATGATATTTTGCCAAGTACTAAGATGGGAAATCCCAAGTAGAATGGAATAGTAGAAATGCTAAGGAAATTATCCTATGGTAGGTTGCCATATTCTGCTTAGTCTAGCTACTTAGCAAACCAGGGTGGTGAACATCTATATAGTTTATGATAAAATATTCTAAGTCAAGAGACTTATGTTTTTCTTAATAAAACAACTAAGTCAAATGAACCTCCTTGGTGGAATGGAATGTTTGGGTTATGTTGAGTGGTTACACAAGGCCATGGACTTGGGTTGTGTATCTCACTTGTGGTATGCCACCCAGGCACAAAGGGATTTGGAGGCCAAGTGTTGAGAAAGCTTACAGTGCAACCACTTGGCAAAATGGGCTCTGCCTTGATCATATAGGTTGCTAGAACTTAGTCTTTTGGACAGTTGGTGGTAGATGGGATGATAGGTTGGAACGCGTCCATTTGACTAAGGAAAAGCTTCTGAAAGGTCCTGTCTTGGGAAACCAAGTCTGGTGGGGAAAGTGCACAACCTCTGCAGATGGAAAACCTAAGTACTTAGCCTAGTCCAAGGAAATGGACACTTTTGAGCATCAAGACATGGAAGCTACAAGAATCTCATCACTCCAACTTCTACAATAAAAATTTGTGGGTGAACAAGGGTGAAGGACCTCAATGTCTATTGGTGGTTCCTTGGGAATGTTTTTGACAAAGAAGAACTTAGAGTTTTCAACTAATAGGAAAAATCTATTTTCAAGCAAAGCAAGCCAAACTACACCTAGCCAAAATGCATATAGTAACATAGTCCACTTAAAAATAAACTAAGGTATCACTTGCCAATACTATTCCAAAGTATTGACCCTCTGTGGCTGTAACTTGTGATGTTGCAGGTTACTCCGATGATGATTAGGAGTCATGAGTCTACACTCAACATGCTTGCCTGTGGCACATGAAGATGAAGACTTGTGTTTATTTACTTATTCCATAAACTCTTGTATTAGGCCTTTGGCCCTGAGTTGTAAAAGACTATGTTTTATCTCTGGAATGAATGTAATAAACGACCTTTGTATCTGTGTACTTCATCTTAAACTGTGGATGCTAGCATTGATCCAGGGACTAGCATTGCAATCACAGGGATCCTTTCCTTATAAAGGAGGGGTCTAACAGATGGTATCAGAGCACTGTGTTGCCTGTAGGATTATGACCCTAGGATTGGAAAACCACTAAGGAAAAAGTTTTGCAACTACTTCTACACTTGTCTATTCTTCTCGTAAAACTTTTCTAATCTCTTTCAACTTCCTTTGTAGATGAACTCCATCAATGAAGCCGTGAAGAAGGGACCACTCATGACCATGACCTTGGAGTGTGAGACTGAGTTTCCCAACATTCTCAAGGACCTCATGGAGGCAATGGATGCACATGGTGAAGCCGTGTACAAGGGCTTTCCGGTGATGGATGAAGGAGTGGAGTATTGGTGGGTGCAACTTCACTTGTACAAAAACAAGGAAGACAACCACAAAGAAAGGGGATTCTGCATGTACACCAACACAACAATGCACACCACATTCTTTGAGTCAGCCAGGGATGCAACTTGGAGGACTATCAAGGAACTAAGTGCTAGAGTCAAGTGCAGAATGCTCAACCTCCAAAAGGACTTAGAGAAAGAGAAGGAGCTTACTCAAGAGTTGGAAGACAACAACCAAGAGATAAGGGGAGATGTTATAGACTTAGTGATAGAGTCAAGAGAGCAAGATTGGTGGATTGCCTCTAGGAACATTGTGTTTAATAATAGATCCCGTGAGATTGGACTGTAAGAAACTTCGTTAGTTGGACCACCACCTATCACCTTGTTTCCAAAATATATCCTAATTAAGTTTGGACCTTTGATTAATGTAATAGACTTATGTATGCATGATTTGTGTGATGATTGTATTCCATGGATATGTATGAATGTTTGTCTCAATTACCTTGATTTGTGTTGTTCTAACTTTTTCATTCTTATAAATAGATGCCTATTGCCATCAGCACTGTTGAGGAGTTTCGGGTTACTCGTTTTGGTTCCCGTATCATTGAGCTTACCACTCTGCTTGATCTCCCTCTTCCTACCATTACGGTGTACCCACTCACCAAGTTCGAGAGGAAGGACCTCTGGGGCTTCAAGGTGAATCAGCCCGGATGCCAGACTGAGCCTACTACTGAGGCCATCATCTTCAAGCTGATGCACGATGACAGGGAGAGAGGCATGGAGGTAGTCATGCAGGATTTGATAGGACAACTGTTAGGCCGTCATTCCCGTCAGGTTAGAGGCACTCACTTCCACGTCTTTGGGAGACGTGATATTGATGGAGAGTCCATCGACTTTGAGGACGACTCAAGGAGCACTGCAGAGCCGATACGTCTTTATCTTCAGGACTTAGAGACTCTTCTCAGGCACGTAGATACGGACAGGACGAACGTTATGCTAGGTAATGACGAGCTTCAGGTGCAGCTTCGCGAGAAGGACAAGCTTTTTGCGCAGCAGGATGAGATGATCAAGGAAATGGAGACAAAGTTCGAGGCCCAGGACCGTAAGTTCAAGAGTCAAGAGAAACGCGTCCATGATAGAAACAAGAAGATCCGGGACATGACCGAGGAACTGAAGTCCAAGGACTTTGAGCTTGAGCAGCAGCAGATGGTTATTGAGAGACTTCGCTCCCAGAAGAGGACTCTCAAGGCCAAGGTCGATTCTTTGACCACTACGATTGAGGAGAACAAGACCGCGATGGAGAACGCAGGTCTTACCTTCGTCGAGGAGGAGATTGACGCTGATGAGTAGACTGGACTACTCGTTTACTGTCTTATTCATACTTGCTATTGTGAACTTGTTATTGGACCATCCGACATGTGGATGGCTTGCCACTTGTGTGTTTTACTTCATGAGCTTATTATGTGGTTGTTGAACCCTTATTCTTATGTTGCTTATTATGTCTTTGCTTATGTTGTATTGTGCATAAAACATCTATGGGTATCTCATTCTTATCTATTTGAACAAAACCACAGATGCCTCCCCGTCGCGCAAACCCCAACCCCAACAACATCACCCCGGAAATGCAACAAATGATGAATGCGCAAACACAACTTATGCAAATGATGACGACATTCATCCAAAACCAGAATAACAACAACAACAACCCCAACAACAACAACAACCCCAACAACAACAACAACAACCCTCCGGGTTTTGATATGCTCACCAGATTTCTGCGTTTGAGGCCAGCAAAGTTTGCGGGAACAACTGATCCCATGGTGGCCAATGACTGGCTACGTTCCGTGAACAAAGACTTAGTGACCGTGGGCTGCACAGATGCTGAAAAAGTCAGATTCGCAGCACATCTGTTGGAAGGACCAGCCGCAACATGGCGGGACAACTTCCAAATCACCACTCCTATTGATGAGGTGACTTGGGCTATCTTTGAAGATGGCTTTCGCACCGCTCATATCTCATCAGGAATGATGAGTCTGAAAAAGAAGGAGTTTCACAACCTGAAACAGCGCCACCGCAGCATGGCAGAATACATAGAAGAGTTCAACAATCTGGCGCGCTATGCACCGGATGAGGTTGACACAGATGCCAAAAGAAAGGAAAAATTTCTGGAAGGCTTAAATGATGAGTTGAATCTACAGTTGGCTGTGGCATATGTTCCAACTTATCAGTCTTTGTGTGACAAGGCTGCTATTTTGGAGAGTAAAATGAAGCAAGTCGAGAGCAGAAAGAGGAAACACTCCGACAAGAACAGCTCGGGATCGTCTCACAAACAATCTCACTATGATGACAGTGGCAACTCAGGATCCCATAAACATGGGAAATTCAACAAGCACAACCACAACCGTCATGACAACAAGCATCACCGCAGCCATGACAAGGACAAGTACGAGAACCACAAGGGTGGACATAAGAGCCACTATGGTGGAAATGGTAGTGGAAGTGGAGGTCAACCTCCTAAAAGGGACCTCAGTCAGGTTGAGTGCTTCAAATGCAAGAAGCTGGGGCATTATGCTAATGAGTGCCCTGAGAAGAAAGTTGAAGGACCTAACAAACCAAATCCTTTTCAGAAAGGACAGGTTAACCACATCAATGTGGAGGAGGTCTATGAGGAGCCTGATGCCGTGGCTGGTAAGTTCAGACTCAATTCAATTTCAGCATTTGTACTCTTTGATACCGGTGCATCACATTCATTCATCTCAAAATCATTTGTTGAAAGAAATGAACTACCGGTGGAAACCATTGGGTGTCCTATAAGAGTAAGTTCTCCAGGGGGAGAAATGATAGTGAACTCAGGATGTCATGACTTAGTCATAGAGTTTGGAAAACATAAGTTTCCAGTGAACCTAATAATCCCGAATTCCCAAGGATTGGATGTGATTTTGGGAATGGATTGGATGGCTAAGTATGAAGGGATATTAGATTGTGCCAATCGTACAGTTACACTCACAACTCCCGAAGGAAAAAGAATAAAATTTAAGTCAAACTTTGAATCCAAAGGAAGTAGGCTAAATTATCTTAAGGGGGTTAGTATGGACAGTGTACCAATAGTGTGTGAGTATCCGGATGTGTTCCCGGAAGAGCTACCAGGGATGCCACCGGATAGAGATGTGGAGTTTCTGATAGATTTGGTGCCAGGATCAGGACCAATAGCTAAGAGGCCATACAAAATGTCAGTTGATGAATTGAAAGAGCTCAAGAAACAGCTAGGAGAACAGTTACAGAAAGGGTTTATTCAACCAAGTTCTTCATCTTGGGGAGCCCCAGTATTGTTCGTGGAGAAGAAGGATAGAACACAAAGATTATGTATTGACTACCGTTCACTCAACGAGGTTACCATCAAGAACAAATATCCTTTGCCAAGAATCAACGACTTATTTGATCAGCTAGAAGGAGCATGTGTATTCTCGAAGATTGATCTCCGATCAGGTTATTTTCAACTCAAGATACGAGAGCAAGACATACCAAAAACGGATTTCACCACCAGGTATGGATTGTATGAGTATACCGTGATGCCTTTCGGTTTAACCAACGCTCCAGCATACTTCATGAATATGATGAACAAAGTGTTCATGGAATTTCTAGACAAGTTCGTTGTCGTTTTCATCGATGATATCTTGGTCTACTCCAAGAGCAAGGAAGAACATGAAAGACACTTGCGCTTGATACTTGAGAAACTGAGGGAACATAAACTCTATGCCAAATTCAGCAAGTGCGAGTTCTGGTTAGAGAAAGTTGGTTTTCTTGGTCATGTGATGACAAAAGATGGTGTGGCAGTTGATCCTGCTAAGGTTTCAGCTGTGACAGAATGGGAATCACCCAAGAATGTGAAAGAAGTTCGTAGTTTTCTCGGCTTAGCAGGTTATTACAGAAGGTTCATTGAAAATTTCTCGAAGGTTGCTAAGCCAATGACAGAATTGCTAAAGAAGGATAAGAAGTTTGCTTGGACTGAAGGTTGTGAAATCAGTTTCCAAGAATTAAAGAAGAGACTTGTGACAGCACCAGTACTTTGTCTGCCAGATTTGGAAAAGGATTTCCAAGTATATTGTGATGCTTCTCATCAAGGTTTGGGTGCCGTACTTATGCAAGATGGTAAAGTCGTAGCCTACGCTTCGAGACAACTCAAAACTCATGAAGTAAACTATCCTACTCATGATTTGGAGTTAGCCTCTGTTGTCCATGCACTCAAAACATGGAGACATTATCTTTTGGGAAAGAGGTGTGAAGTGTTCACAGATCATAAGAGCTTGAAGTATATCTTCACCCAGAAGGAGATCAACATGAGACAAAGAAGATGGCTAGAACTTATCAAGGATTATGACTTGAGTTTGCAATACCACCCCGGTAAAGCCAATGTGGTAGCTGATGCTTTAAGTCGTAAGACGTTTGTAAATGGTCTTACCAAAGGGGAATTGCCGGAAGATCTGTGTAAACAATTCAAGGAACTCAGAGAGATTGTACCAGAAGGACATCTTATGTCATTAGATGTTCAACCCACTCTTTTGAACAAGATCCAGGAAGCTCAGAAGATCGATAAGGAAATTGAAAAGATCAAGGAAAATATTAGTCTAGGAAAGGCTAAGAGTTTCCATATTGATAAACAAGGAACCTTATGGCACGGGAAACGTATATGTGTTCCACAAGACCCAGAGTTGCAGGCGATCTTACAAGAAGGTCACAACTCCCCGTATTCTATCCACCCAGGAAACACCAAAATGTACATGGATATGAAAGAAAGATTTTGGTGGAACAATCTCAAAAGGGACATCGCCGAACATATTGCTTTGTGTGATGTGTGTAGTAGAGTCAAAGCGGAGCACCAAAAACCGGTAGGTTTTCTTCAACCACTACCTATTCCTGAATGGAAGTGGGAAAATATTGGTATGGATTTCATTACCGGATTACCAAGGACCAGGTCAGGGTATGATTCCATATGGGTAGTAGTGGATCGCCTAACTAAAGTGGCTCATTTTATACCCGTGAAGACAACTTATACCAGTGCCAAGTTAGCAAAAATATACATGAGCAGAATAGTATGCCTTCACGGTGTGCCAAAGAGTATTGTGTCAGATAGAGGAACTCAGTTCACTTCTCACTTCTGGAGACAGCTTCATGAGTCCTTAGGAACGAGATTGGAATTCAGCACTGCTTTTCATCCACAAACGGATGGACAAACAGAAAGAACCAACCAAATTCTTGAAGACATGTTGAGAGCCTGTGCTCTAGACTATGGAGCAAGTTGGGATGAAAGTTTGCCGTACGCAGAGTTCTCTTACAATAACAGTCACCAATCTAGTATTGGAATGGCACCGTTTGAGTTACTCTACGGAAGGAAGTGTACCACCCCATTGTTATGGAATGGTGTGGGAGAAAGAAGCTTATTCGGACCAGATCTTATCAAAGACGCCGAAGAGAAAGTCAAACTGGTTAAGGACAGATTGAAGGTAGCACAGTCCCGACAGAAAAGCTACGTGGATTCTAAGCGTAGAGAAGTCACCTACGAAGTTGGGGATAGAGCTTACCTCAGGGTATCACCACTCCGTGGAGTGAAAAGATTTGGAGTCAAAGGAAAGTTGGCACCAAGATATGTTGGGCCATTCAGGATTCTAAGTCGCAAAGGAGAAGTTGCATATGAAGTTGAATTGCCAGAATCTCTATCAGCAGTCCATAACGTATTTCATGTGAGTCAACTTAAGAAATGTCACCCAGAAATGGAAGAGTCCTCTTTGAAGGATACCATACCTTTGGAAGAGGTTCAACTAGAAAGTGATCTCACTTATGAAGAAAAGCCTGTCAAGATTCTAGAGACCGCAGAAAGAGTCACCAGGACCAAGACTATCAAATTTTGTAAAGTACAATGGAACCATCACTCCGAAGAGGAAGCAACATGGGAAAGAGAAGATGATCTTCGGAAAGACCACCCTCACCTATTTGCTAGCCAATCCGAATCTCGAGGGCGAGATTCATCTTAAGGGGGTTAGATTTGTAACATCCCAAAAATCATAGTTTCAAATTCATTCATATCATCTTTGCATCATTCATCCATTTAGGGTTTTCTTAAAAATCATCTAGAAACAGAAGTTGGAGCTATGATTTCATGTGGATAATTTATCCCAAATGACCATCACCCTTTGAAATTTGAAAGTTTAAATACTTGTTTGCTTGCCTCCATTGATGGAAAGATTAGGTGAAACTTTTAAAACCCAAGTTTTCAAATTTAGAAATGGATTCAAAGTCCTTTTTCAAATAATTGCAAACTAGAGAAAATCTCTGTTTACTTTGAAACCCAAGCTTGACCAAGCTTTGCCAAGTAAACACTTAGTTAAAAATGACTGTTTATGAAAACACAAAACCCTACAAAATTTCCAAAACAGTTTAGATTCAAAAGGATTTGAATTCATATCAAAAATCATTCCAGGAAATAGAAATAGAAAAAGAAAAGACTTAAACAAAAGGAAAAGGCCGTAGCGGCCCAGCCAAGCAAGCCCAGCAAGCCCACCCGGGGATCCTCGTTTCTTCTCACACGCGCGAGCACACACAGACAGACGCTGACAACACGACCCCACAATCACTTTGCGGCGTTACGGCGACAAAGGGACGGACCACGTCACCTCGTCTTCCCAGATTGCGCTGCGACCACGTCATCGCGGCGGTGATGGCGGTAATGGCGCGGAGTAAATGGGCAGTAATCCTCGAGCGTTTCTTGTCGATTCCCCGGCTATAAGACCCTCTCTGCCCCGCGATCTTTTTCCCCAAACACCTCGCTCACTCCGCCACCAGGCTGCCCGCAATCCTCCGCGAATCGCCGTGAGAACCTCTCCGTGAGCGATTCAGGTGAGCCTCGCGTTCCTCTACCTATCGTTCTTGCTGCGACTCGGCGCATCTTTGCGCATCTCCGACCTCACTAGTCCGTCTTGTACGCCCCAGTCGCGGTTCCACTCGACACGCGAAAGCGACGCGACATCAACTCCGCGAGTTTTCCGGTAGCAGACCGCCCTCGCCTCCCGTTCATGCACACAACTTCCCTTGACCACCTGGAACCTAATCGTGTCGCTCTTTTGCCCTGAGGTGGTTCACAGCGACGTCCACGACGACCACCTGACGCAACCAACGCCGCCACGAATTCCGGTGAGCAATCACAGCCGTGCCCGATCGCCCCCTGACCAACCACGAGTACGTCGAGCCTCGCCAAGATCTCCTGAGCACGGTGAGCTACTCCTCGTTCTCCCTTACCCCCTGTAGCGCCGCCTCCGTCAACGATCGACAGTCCACCCGCTGGCCCGCGCTCAGCCGGATCTTAGTCAGTACAATAGCAGCCGTCGGATCCTTATCGTAGCGCTAGGATAGAATCACTTACTCTGAAGCGGTACGCGATCTGAGCCGCCTGATTTCATTTAAATCCTACGGCTGTGGATCTTGATCCGATGTGAAGCGGTACGGGCGAATGAAAACACGACGCGTGGCAAGGTTAGATTAAAAACAGAATTGAAAACCTGATTTAGATTCAAACTTCAAATGCTCATAACTTTCAAATGCCACGTTAGATTTTTGCAAACTTTATATCGTTGGATTCAGTGAAACAAGGCCTTTCAGAATATCCACTTTATTTAGCATATAGTAACAGTTAAAAATGATTTTATTGTAGAACATGTTTTGGGACCATTTTAAATGGAAATTATGTTGGTAAATTATGTGGATGCCAAATGAGTTTAGTTGGCAAAATTTTGTGTTAGGTTAAGTTTCTGAACTCATGAGCATACTTGGTGGAATTTTCAAAGAAATCACACTTGGTATATTCTTGCATGCATGCATTCATATTATTTTTGTATGTATATAAATTGTGTGTAATTGTATGCTATGATTTCTTGTGTAGATTTTGCTAGTGATTGTGATTGTGAAGAGTGCTACTCTCCCCACTACCAAGGCAAGTGATATTTTCATCAACATTTCTGTCCTATGTTTTGTACTAGCATTAGTTATTTTGCTAGAATTTATTGCATGATATTTTGCCAAGTACTAAGATGGGAAATCCCAAGTAAAATGGAATAGTAGAAATGCTAAGGAAATTATCCTATGGTAGGTTGCCATATTCTGCTTAGTCTAGCTACTTAGCAAACCAGGGTGGTGAACATCTATATAGTTTATGATAAAATATTCTAAGTCAGGAGACTTATGTTTTTATTAATAAAACAACTAAGTCAAATGAACCTCCTGGGTGGAATGGAATGTTTGGGTTATGTTGAGTGGTTACACAAGGCCATGGACTTGGGTTGTGTATCTCACTTGTGGTATGCCACCCAGGCACAAAGGGATTTGGAGGCCAAGTGTTGAGAAAGCTTACAGTGCAACCACTTGGCAAAATGGGCTCTGCCTTGATCATATAGGTTGCTAGAACTTAGTCTTTTGGACAGTTGGTGGTAGATGGGATGATAGGTTGGAACGCGTCCATTTGACTAAGGAAAAGCTTCTGAAAGGTCCTGTCTTGGGAAACCAAGTCTGGTGGGGAAAGTGCACAACCTCTGCAGATGGAAAACCTAAGTACTTAGCCTAGTCCAAGGAAATGGACACTTTTGAGCATCAAGACATGGAAGCTACAAGAATCTCATCACTCCAACTTCTACAATAAAAATTTGTGGGTGAACAAGGGTGAAGGACCTCAATGTCTATTGGTGGTTCCTTGGGAATGTTTTTGACAAAGAAGAACTTAGAGTTTTCAACTAATAGGAAAAATCTATTTTCAAGCAAAGCAAGCCAAACTACACCTAGCCAAAATGCATATAGTAATATAGTCCACTTAAAAATAAACTAAGGTATCACTTGCCAATACTATTCCAAAGTATTGACCCTCTGTGGCTGTAACTTGTGATGTTGCAGGTTACTCCGATGATGATTAGGAGTCATGAGTCTACACTCAACATGCTTGCCTGTGGCACATGAAGATGAAGACTTGTGTTTATTTACTTATTCCATAAACTCTTGTATTAGGCCTTTGGCCCTGAGTTGTAAAAGACTATGTTTTATCTCTGGAATGAATGTAATAAACGACCTTTGTATCTGTGTACTTCATCTTAAACTGTGGATGCTAGCATTGATCCAGGGACTAGCATTGCAATCACAGGGATCCTTTCCTTATAAAGGAGGGGTCTAATAGAGGCATAGTACAGAGAGCACAAGAGATAAGAAAGAACAACTTACTGGAGGTTCTAGTTGTAGTCTAGAAGAAGAATCAGAGGGGTCGACAAACGCGGCGGCACGGGGAGCACCAAGGGGCATTGCAACCCGCATCGCACCGAGCCGAGGCAACGACCACAACAACTCTCGAGGGCGAGAAGCACCACCATAGCAACATAGGAACACCCCAAAACACCATGCGGCGGCGGCAGCACCAGCACCACCCCAAACCCTAGGTTTCGGGACGAAGCTGGCCTGGCCACAGGAGAGCCCCAAATCCAAATCAAAATGGACTAGATAAAGGAGTAGGATAAACAATCACGCCATGCACCACGGCGGCGGCCGGAGAGGACCACGGCGGCGTGAATCGCCCGGCGGTGGTATCGGCGACCACGGGGTCAAGGAAGAAGAAAATATGAGGACGAGAGAGAAGGACAGGGAGTGTGGGCTGAGAGGGCCAACCCCTTCGGGGAGCCTTTTTGGTTTTGATCACTTGGGCTAAATTGGCCCAATAAGCCCAACAAAGCCAGCCCAACAACCTAAAGAAAGTTTTAATAATTAAGAAAGGACCAAAATACCCCTGAACTTAAATAAGTTCCAGAAAATAAAATAAAAATCTAAAAATTATAAATAAAATATTTTTAGATTCACAATAATCCAATATATCTAAATAAATTAAGAAATAAATTTTTATGCGTATATTTTTATCAAGAATTTTGTAATGTATGTATTCCTTATGGAATTTTATAAAATTAAAGAAAGAAGATAAAAATAAATAAAAATCACTTTTTATTATATGTTAATACTGTAGTATTTTAGAAAAATACTAAATAAATGATTAATATCATAAAAATAAATTCTTATATTTAAATGATAATTCTTAAAAGAATTATTAAATAAATAAAAATAAAATAAAATAAAAATACAATATTCAATAAATATTAATAATTAATATTTATAAATCCTTTACTACATAAAGGAATTTTTGTAAATAAATAATGGGTTGAACATACAAAAATAAATAATGCATTACATTACTTTGCTAATCATTTTGCCTCTTTAAATATTGTCCTTACCCGGCAATAATGATGTTTTGTAGACTTAGAAGATCAAGGTCTCGTGCAAGCATCCGACTTCACTACCTTGCAATCATAAGGCAAATTCATCACTTGATCATGTCCTTTGAAGAGTATTTATCAAAGTATTTGCAAATTGTGTGTTATCATCAATATTCCAGAAAAAGAAAGTATTATTTTCTCAAACAAATAAATCTTTGGTATCATCCTAAGTGATGATATAATGAAGCAATAGAACTTAGATTTCTATTTGCAACAATGATGATCAATTAGGGATTTAATAACCCATGACATCAATGATTCTAACGTCGTATATAACGCGTTAACCATGAGATTTGGAATGGGACGGAGAAGTCAGTTGTATCCTTTTCCTCTCATATGGAGGCAAGACGACCTTAACGTGACGTTGTGATTCCTTGTGCGGATCCAACATATGGGTGGGCACCCTTACACGCTGAACTTTTGGTGTCTAGATTATCTATGAATGGTATTTAGTGGTATAGTCCATTTAATATGGCACTTGCCAGGGCATCACTAGGTCATAGAGTCTTCAGAAACTCATCAGGGTTTTAGCCTGCCCGAAAGGGGGATTAACGGAGGTGAGCCGGCCCCGAAGGATCGTGCAAACATATGAGGTCGCGGAGAGGGAAGTGATTGGCTTGGACCAACTACTAGGCCCCACATCATGGAATTGTGGACGGGAAAGTATGCCCAGTTGTGCAACAAGGAAGTTGATCTCTCATGGGTAAAGTAACGCACCTCTGCAGAGTGTAAGAACTATAACTTGTTACTCTCTGTTCCGGGAAGGAGCTACGAATGCGGCAGGAAAGGAACTCCATGAAAGTTCTGGTCAACCTGTGAAGGCCGATGGTCATATATTTTCATAATAAAATCAATCTTTGACTAAAGATTTACTAAAATTGCATAGTGCCAAGGACTTATAGTCCGAGGTGGTAGATAGAGCATCAAACATTCCACCTTGCATATAATGAACTTGTTGGGTAACGTTGTTACTCACCCTCTCCTTTGATCCCTTGATTAGACTCTGAGGATCCCGAAGATATTCCAATGTATGCAACTGAGAACCAAGAGGAGGTCTTCTATGAAGAGCCCAATTTTTATGGAGCCGTAGAAGGGGAGGACTACGATATCGTCTACGGAGGAGAGTACCAAGAGTCAGAATAATTACTATAGTTCTAGGAGCCAATTGAGCCAAGCAACATGAACAATATATAGCAATAAGTTATTGAGCTAAATTTGGAGTTAAGTTTTCACTTTGAAACTTCCGCTGAAACACTTATATTTTGGTTTGTAAGTTGAATCTTTTGGAAGTCTTGAACTTCTGGTATTGTAATAATAATAATGTGTCTATGTTTGTAATATGGACCTGCAATGTTTCTGTTGTACCACTCTGAGAGATGTGATATTTACGGAATGGTGTTCTGTGGATGTCATGTCAACGACTATAGTGTACTACACATGCAGTGGTATGCTGGGTCACCACAAAAGGCCCCATAAAGTCAAATCCCCAACAATCAAAGGGTTCAATAACAAGAGAATAATTCATAGGCATTTCATTGCGTCTAGAGATGTTACTACTCGTTGGCATTCATCACAAGATAAGAAAAAATTCCTTGCATCTTTAAAAAGGGTAGGCCAATAAAATCCATATTGTAAAACCTTTTGTGCAGTCCTATCCCTAACATGATGTCCTCCATACGCACTGCCATGCCATTTTCTCAATATCTCTTGTTGTTCAAATTATGGAACACACCTTCGCATAATGCCATCTACTCCTTTATATAAGTGTGGGTCATCCCAAAAGTAATGCCTTATATCATAAAAGAATTTCCTCCTTTGCTAGGTTGTAAAGGTTGGAGGCAAATACTTGGAAACAATAAAGTTAGCATAATCAGCATACCAAGGACTCTCATGTGGACTTACCCTTATTGAAGCTAACTGCTCATTTGGAAAACTATCATTAACAGGCAAAGGGTCAAAAGAAATGTTTTCCAAACGAGATAAATTATCAGCAACAGGATTATCAGCACCTTTCCTATCCACAATATGCAGATCAAACTCTTGCAAAAGAAACACCCACCTTATAAGCCTAGGCTTAGCATCCTTCTTTGTCATAAGGTATTTAATAGCTGCATGATCAGTATGAATAGTAACCTTGGAATCAACAATATAAGGTCTAAACTTATCACAAGCAAAGATTACAGCTAAGAACTCATTTTCAGTAGTAGAATAATTCTTTTGAGCAGCATCCAGAGTCTTGCTAGCATAATGAATGACATTTAACTTCTTGTCAACATGTTGTCCCAAGACAGCACCCACAGCAAAATCACTAGCATCACACATAATTTCAAAAGGTAAACTCCAATCAGGTGGTTAGACTATAGGAGCAGTTGTCAAAGCTTTCTTCAAAGTTTCAAAAGCTTCCTTACAATCATCATCAAAAACAAAAGGTACATCTTTTTGAAGAAGATTAGTAAGGGGCTTTGAAATTTTGGAGAAATCTTTAATAAACCTCCTATAGAAACCAGCATGACCAAGGATACTACGAATACATTTGATATCTCTAGGACAAGGCATCTTCTCAATTGCTTCAATTTTGGCTCTGTCAACTTCAATGCCTCTTTCAGAGATCTTGTGTCTAAGAACAATCCCTTCATTAACCATGAAATGGCATTTCTCCCAGTTAATAACAAGGTTGGTTTCCTCACATCTCTGCAAAACTTTGTCAAGGTTGTGCAAACAGTTATCAGAAGAAGTTCCATAGACGGAAAAATCATCCATGAAAACCTCCACAATTTCTTCACAAAAACCATGAAAGATAGCTTACATTCATCTCTGAAAGGTAGCAGGAGCATTACATAAACCAAAAGGCATACGCCTATAAGCATAAGTACCATAAGGACAAGTGAAAGTAATTTTCTCTTGGTCCTGTGCTTTCACAGCAATTTGAGAAAACCCAGAATAACCATCAAGAAAGCAAAAGTGAGCCTTTTTGGACAACCTCTCAAGCATCTGATCAATAAAGGGCAAAGGATAATGATATTTCTTAGTAACCTTATTAATCTTTCTAAAATCAATGCACATTCTATACCCAACCACTACTCTTTGGGGTATAAGCTCATTATCCTCATTAGGCAAAACAGTTATTCCCCCTTTCTTGGGAACACAATGAACAGGGCTAACCCATTTACTATCAGCAATAGGATAAATAATACCAGCATCAAGGAGTTTTAATACCTCATTTCTTACCACATCCTTCATCTTAGGATTTAGACGACGTTGATGCTCAATAACTGGTTTTGCATCAGGCCTTATATTAATAGCATGCTGACATATAGTAGGAGAAATCTCCTCTAAATCATCAAGAGTATAGCCCATAGCTCCTCGGTGTTTCCTCAGTATCTCCATTAACCTTTCTTCTTCCTTTCCTGAAAGTTTAGAACTAATAATAACAGGATATATTTTCTTATCATCAAGATAAGCATATTTAAGATCATCAGGTAAAGGTTTTAATTCGAAAATAGGGTCCCCTTTAGGTGGTAATGTGGTACCCAAATCTTCCACAGGTAGATTATGCTTAAGTAGCTCAGGCTGACGAAGGAAAGCCTCATCAATCTCATTTCTTTCCTTCATGAAGGCATCACTTTCATGATCTTCCATGAACTGCTGCAAGGCATTGTTAGGAGCAAGAGAAATAGCAGAAAGTTGTTCAACCCTGAAATCCTCATCAGGCAGTTCATTTTCATAAGGAGTTTTGGCAAATTTGGAAAAAATAAACTCATAAGACTCTCTAGCAAACTTAGTAAAAACTTTTTTCCTTTCTACAATCTATGATAGCCCCACAAGTGTTCAGAAAGGGTCTACCGAAGATAATAGGACAGGTTTTACTAGCTTCTTTACCAAGTACTAGAAAATCAGCAGGATATTTAATCGTACCACAAAGGACCTCCACATCTCTTACAATGCCAATGGGGAAAACTTGCTCCCTATTAGCAAGGTGAATGACCAAATCAATGTCCTCAAGCTCATAAGGACCAATATCATGCATAAATTCCCTGTAAAGCTCATAAGGAATAGCACTGGAACTAGCACCAATATCACATAAACCATAATAGCTATTACTACCAATTATAACAGAAAGCACAGGGACACTAGCTTTTCTAACTTTCTTAGGATGAGAAACAATATTAGTAGCGTCTTCACAGAAGACAATATGCTCATCCTCTATATTTCTAGTGACAAGATCTTTCACAATAGCTACCACAGGCTCAATATCAATAAGCTCATCGGACCCTATAGTTTTCTTTGCACTTTTACTAACCACATTAGCCATAATAGAATGCTCCTTTACCTTGGAGGGAAAAGGGATTTTCTCAACATAAGGTTCAGGCAAAATAGGATCAACGGTACAAACCTCTGTGCTGGTAGGAACATGGTGTTATCGCCACATTTTGGCCAAAGGAGGAGATGGGCCGTAATCAAGATGGGCTTGGAGGATACATATATGCAACGTATTGCTGGATCAGCCTTGTGCGTGGATTTGGGCTAAATTGCCCGTGTATCTGTATATTATGGTAGGTTACGCTTCGGTTTAAGTAAGAGATAGAGTTGTTAGGGTTATTCCAAAGATAGAAAGTCTCCGGACTATAAATATGTACCTAAGGTTATTGAGAAAAGAGGACGATCACGTTCACAACAAACACAATCTCGGCGCATCGCCACCCCTTGTTTCTAGGGTTTTTCTCGGGTAAGTGTCATGCTGCCTAGATCGCATCTTGCGGTCTAGGCAGTATCTGCTTATGCGTTATTTAGTGTTACTCGTACTGAAGCCTTGTTGATGGCGAGTAATACTGTTATCATAGATTTGTTTGGGCTAGCATCGGTACCTTTTTGTTATGATTGCTTAGTTATGCTGCCTTTAGTTATCTCGCTGCCTTTGCACCTTTTTCGGGTGTAAGGGCAGCATCTTGCTTGATCTTTATTCAGTTGATTTGATCTGTTATAGTTATGCCTTGTTTTCCAAGGTTTAGTTTGATATCCACATGGTCAGGCCTTGCAAACGGGTTGAACGATCCGATGGTATGTAAGGATATGGTTTGCCAATTCGAGAGGAGTTGTTCCAGAATTGACTTTCGTCGGTTGTTAGGCCTTCTCTAGGGTTAGTTTTCTATCATCTTTTATATCTACCGTGCTCAATTACGTGTAGGATGTTCCAATTCTGTGGTGAAAACGTTAAACTGTCGTAGGTCGATTTAACTTGTATTGATGAAGCAAAAACCCATGATATCGTAGATCTAATGCGAACCATGGGATAATCGGCTCGAGCCGATTCACGAGAAACACAGGAGCCGGTCGCGGCTCGAATTTTACGTATACTTGTTTGCCATGCAGGAAACTAATCGAAGCAATCCATCACCTTCCTGACCAGGTATAGGTCAGGTGGCACGCCTGCATCGGCCAGGCGTGTCGGAGTTTTGCGGGCCGTTGCCCGAGGGACCAGGGCCCACCAACAGTTCTGGGAGCCTCCCGGCTCTTCGTGTTGCTCATCGCTGCTCGTCGGTGGGTTTTGACAGGCAACACATTCTGGCACGCCCGGTGGGACATTCAACAACATCTGCATCAACATCCGACGCTGCGATGGGGGACAGACCGGTCACGTACGACGATCTGCCTGATGAGCACAAGGCGAAGTATGATGATATCAAAGCTCTCTTCGAAGCCGATCTCATCGGCTCTTTTGAGAGGACCCGTAAGCATGGCATCAGGTGGAAAGGGTTCTCACCCGAAGGTGCTCTTGATGAGGTGGATCTGTCTGTTCCTTGGAGGAGCGCACTGAGCTCTGACAGAAGTCAATTACATGGTGGCTCATTCTCTTCACCGCCATTCGAGAGCCTAGTGAACGCTTTTCGAGCGTCGCGGTTCGCGTAGTTCAGAGATCATGAAACATCGATTCTCTCGGGGCCTACTCTAGGGACTCACCAGGAGAAAGATCGCCTGCACTCAGACAGACCACCGCCATTCACGCTTGCAGCTCCGGAGCCACAGGCACCGGCGTCGTCGTCTACAAGGTTGGAGGTGACCACGCGATTGCCAATTCCTGTTTGAACCACCTAAAGAAATCCCACATGGATATGTGTGCACCTACGTGTCGGATGCAATAGCCTAACGCCGCGAACCAGATTGCAACCGCAGGATTTACGGCAGGAGTTTCGGAGCAGGGCTTCGAGCGGTATTTGGAGCAGGATGTCAGGATGGGACGATAAACAGGCATGGCTAGCCAAGTATGCCACGGAGCAGTCATGAGAATTTAGCCCCTGAAGCTCAAGCGGTGGAGCAAATCCGTACCACCTTGATAGACCGGTTAAACGGCCGTCAAGAGAAGGACAATCGGCTATTCAAGCCGTACCCAATGAGTTTGATCTGATTCCGCCACCCAAGTATCGGCTCCGAGTTCTCAAGGTTTAGCGGATCGGAAGGGTTGAGCTCGATCGAGCATGTGAGCCGATACAGCACGATTAGGCATGATTTCAGCATCGGATCGATTCGCGTAAGGTTCTTTGCAATCTCGACAGACCAGCTTTTGGGTGGTACACCTCGTTGCCACCGATTCGATCCACTTGGAAGCAAGCTGGAAGAGCGGTTCCACATTCGATTCATTCGGAAGCTACCGAGGCTGGCATTGCGATCTGGCCGAGTGCGGCAAAAGCGAGGACAAGCGGTAGCAGTACATTCAGCGTTTGACTGTCAAGAACCAATGTTATTCGCTCGTTTAAGCGAGAAAGAAGCGATCGAGCTGGCGGTGTTGGGTCTCTCGCACCTATCAAGGATCGCTTTCCAAGTAGAATACAATTCATTGGCGCATGGCCCGGCCCGACAATGTATGAATAGCGCCACCGAGTTATACCAAGACAAGTTCAAGCGTCGATAGGCTGGTCGATCTGAAGAAGAGGATCCGTACAAGACCAGGAGGTGGCCGTGGCTGAATGGGCTCGGGGCGGATCACTGTCCTGCAAATGGGTAAAACAGCAAGGGCCTGCAAAGGGTTCGACTTGATGTGAGCAAAGCTGAGCGGATATTCGATTTCTTGAAAGAAAAGCGGTGAAGTTACGAAGGCCATAAAATCCCTACGGCTCAAGAAATGAGCAGGAGACCATCTGCAAGTGGCATCACTCATTCACCCACACCACCAATGATTGCAAAGAGCTACGTCGCCGGATCCAAAGCGGCGATAGAACAGGCCGTCGATCCTTGGGCAATTCGCCATGAAAGTAGACACAAACCCGTTTCCGGCGTCAACATGGTAGAACACAGCCACTCCGAGGCGTCGGTTAGATTTCTCGTTCGATGTTAATATGACAGGCCTATGTACCACCATGGCACATATAAGGAGGAAGCGATCGCTCTCGGGGCAAAGAAAGAGAGGCTGGTCCACGTGACCGCCCCGTTATGATGACAAAGCGGTATTTAACCGAGGAGCAAGTGAGAAGCGTGCGATATCGGAAGCCACTCCACGCATCTCCTTAACAAGTATGAGCGTCGAATATGACCGACGTCGCCGGCACGATAGAGATGATGAAGGATATGAGCACCTCGCTAGGGGAAAGTCAAAGGAAAAGGAAGGCGTGGATAAACATTGGGATTGTCCTTTCTTCAAGTATTGCTGGGATGCGGGAATGAGCCGATTGCCTACAATCGACAACTTCCCAGAATGTGGACAGCAGAAGGATGACACAGGTCCAGTTTCAGTGTTCAAGCGTCTAGGGCCTCTCCCGCCTCAGAACAGGCAAGAGGAGTCATCTCGAGCAAAAGATCTCGAGGAGCCAAAGGGTGAAGAAGAAGAAGACAGATATCACCGGCCAAGGTGGTGTCCCGATGGACTCAGACACACCCAAAAGCGTAGAGTTCAGCGACTGCGTAGCTTGGAGGAAGCCGAAGCGCAGTACCTCCACGCTTTAAGGAAAGCATGGCCCGATCTGGCCGTGAAAGTTCGGCAAACCCTAGAAACGGAGGCTCGTCCGAAAAGGAAAGAGTGGCGCCCCAAACCAGTAAAAGTCGATGCGAAGACCTCGGCTGACACAAACATGGTGTTCATACTTCCGTCAGAGTTTTGCGCTCCAAGAACCGAAGAACTACCAGTGGCACAGTTTGACTGCGGCCCACGGCCGATTATCTTTGAAAAGCCACGAGAGAAGGGCTACAAACATCTGAAAGCCCTGTACCTGCGAGGTTATATCAATGGGCAGCCTGTCCGCAAGATGTTGGTTGACACCAGAGCGGCAGTCAATATAATGCCATACTCCATGCTACGGCGTTTGGGATGCTCCACTGCAGAACTGATCAAAACCAACGTCACGTTAAGCGACTTCAACGGCCAAACTTGAAGCATAGGCGTTACGAGCGTGGATCGACCGTGGGCAGAAAAACCATCCTACGTCATTCTTCGCGTTGTGACAAAAGCACCTCGCTGTCTTGCTGGGAGGGATTGGATTCACGCTAACTGCTGCATTCCATCCACGATGCACCAGTGCCTAATACAGTGGGATGGAGATGAAGTGGAGGTCATTCATGCGGATGATTCGATCGAGATCTCCATAGCTGGCATGAACATCTGGGAGGCAGAAGACCAAGAGCCGATCTCTGGAATCAGTCTAGACGGCCGTGGCGCGTGAAGCTACAAAAAACGGGGTGAGGCTGGTCTTATCCACTGGCCTGACAGAGTAGCAAAGTCCACGATCGTACGTGGTGTGGCCGATCCCTGCGATCGGCCACAAAAAATAAAAAGCAGTAATCTTACGACAAACAGGTCATGTAGTCGTAGTAGGGAGATTCCCTGCCATTGTAGAGCACAAATAAGTTGTAAACCTTCCTTGACTAATGCAATAAAAAAGGGGGCCGATTCCGGCAATCGGCCCAAATTATCTTTGTTATCCTCGCCAACTGTTTGCCCCGTGTTTAGCATCGATTTAGCAGGTGACAGAAAGCTAGGGTATGGGTTTACCTCCGCTGATGAGCTAGAGGAGATTGACATCGGTCCTGGGGATAAGACGCGACCAACATTTATCATCAGGAAGTTAGATCCGAATCTGCGGGGTCCGATGATAGTTTTGTTGAAATAATATCCAGATTGCTTTGCCTGGGACTATACAGAGATGCCCGGGTTAGACAGGAGCATCATTGAGCATCGACTCCCGCTTAAAAAAGGGTTTCGGCCATTCCAGCAGCGAGCACGACAGATGAAGGCCGAAATTTTGGAAGAAGTCAAGAAAGAGATCGAGAAAATGTTGACAGCTAGGTTAATCAGGCCATGTAGGTATGCTGAGTGGATTTCTAGTATCGTACCTGTAGAGAAAAAGGATGGCCGCTGGCGTGTTGCCATAGATTTTCGGGATCTCAATAAAGCCACTCCAAAGGATGAGTATCCGATGCCGGTAGCAGAGACATTAATCAACGCAGCTACTGGTCATAAGGTCTTGAGCTTCATGGATGGCAATGCCGGTTACAACCAATTTTTTATGGCTCCGGAAGATATACACAAGACTGCATTCAGAGTCCCAGGTTCGGTGGGGTTGTTTGAATACGTAGTCATGACGTTTGGACTGAAGAATGCCGGCGCCACATACCAAAGAGCCATGAATTATATTTTCCATGATCTGATCAGCAAGCTGGTGGAAATTTATATCGATGACGTGGTGGTCAAGTGTCTTCAAGACAAGGACAGTTGGGCGATCTGCAACGCGTCCTGGACCGAACAAGAAAATTCGGCCTACGGATGAATCCAAAAAAGTGTGCCTTAGTTGTAACGGCCGGTCAGTTCTTGGGTTTCTTGGTCCATGAACGCGGAATTGAGATCGGCCTGAAAAGTCAGGAGGCAGTGCGAACAATGAAGCCACCTACCACGAAGAAAGAACTGCAGTCTCTCATCGGCAAGATCAACTTCGTCAGAAGATTCATCTCCAATCTGTCAGGAAGAATAGAGCCGTTCATGGGACTGGTGAAAATTAAATCTGATGAGGAGTTCCGCTGGGGGGCAGAACAACAACGAGCCTTCGACGAGATCAAAGAATATCTAACGAAGCCGCCAGTGTTGGTTCCGCCCCAGCCGGATAGGCCGTTCTACATTTACTTGTCAGTAGCTGACACGTCCATCGCCTCGGTGGTGGTGCAGGTTTATGATGGTCTGGAGCGAGTTGTGTTTACATCGCGGAAGGATCTTTGGATGCGAGGCAAGGTATCCCGAGATCGATAAGTTGTGCCTCTGCTGTTTTCACCTGCACCAAGCTGCGCCACATCTTGCTCTCGGCGGAGATTATCATTATATGCAAATCGGATGTCATAAAACATATCTTTGTCGGCTCCTATGTTGAAAGGCCAACTCGGCAAATGGATGTTTGCATTATCGAATTTGATATCCGGTATCAACCCGAAAGCGGTTAAGTCGGCGTTGGCGACCTTATTCTTGAAAGAATCAACACGATATAGCGTCTGCTCTGACGTGGGCGATGTTTTTCGATGGATCGGTTTGTGATGATGGTTGCGGCATCGGCATTCTACTCGTGTCGCCTCGGAAACATATTCCTTCTCCATCGGGCTATCTACCCCTCGCACCAACAACGTTCTTTGAGTATGAGGCGTACGCAAGGAATGGAGTTGCTCATTGAAGCTAGAGAGCGGTGGAAATTTTGGAGACTCCAAATTGGTGATTTCCCAACTCACGGAGGAATACAAGTGCGAGCGAGTCGCTCTTCCCATTATGGTTGCAATGCCGTGAGCTGATGGCACAGTTCCGTACATAAAGTTGAACTGGATCCGCGATCGCGAGAATACCGAGGCGAATGATCTCGCACAAATGGCTTGAGCTACAAGGGCGTAGCGGAGGAGCTGATGTTGCAGTTCACAGGCGACGATCGAGAGCCGATATCTTCAATTACTTGAAAGATTCGGCTCGGGGCACCTAAGCGGATAAGGTACAATGCCATGAAGTATGTGCTTATTGGGGACGATATGTTCTCTGAGAACTGGAAGGGTTCTTGCTCAAATGTTTGGGGCCAACGAGGCCAATCGGCTCCTACGAGGTACACGAAGGCGCCTGTGGAACTCACCAATCGGCTCACAAGATGAAATGGTTGATCAGGCGATCAGGGTTTTATTGGCCCACCATGCTTGAGGACTGTTTTAAGTACTACAAAGGGTGTCAAGCATGTCAGAAATTTGGAAAAATTCAGACGGTACCCGCGTCAGCAATGAACCCCATCATCAAGCCTTGGCCATTCCGAGGTTGGGGCATGGATATGATTGGCAAGATCAATCCTCCATCAAGCAAACGCCACATGTGGATTTTGGCCATTACGGATTATTTCACTAAATGGGTGGAAGCCGTCCCTATGAAGTCAGTGAACTCGAAGGATGTTATCGATTTTGTGAAAGAACACGCCATTCATAGATTCGGGATTCCCCAAACTATCACGACCGATGGAGGTTCGGTCTTCATTTCTCACGAGTTTAGAAAGTTCTGTGAGGACACGGGAATTAAGCTGATCCGATCATCTCCATACTATGCTCAAGCAAATGGGCAAGCTAGGCGTCAACGAGCCTTATCAAGCTTATCAAGAGGAAAGTCGATGAGCACCCTAGGCATTGTGGCACGAGGTTTTGTCGAGGAGGATTTATGGGCTTATCGCATGTCATGTCATGGAGCGATAAAACCTCGCCATACCATCTAGTCTATGGACAAGAAGCCGTATTGCCACAGGAGATTACGGCTGGATCGAGACGTGTCACTTTTCGAACGATCGACAAGCCGAAGAATATGCACGTACGATGAGTGACGGTGTTGAGGATTTAAGCGAGCTTAGGCGTGGTCGCTGAGAAAATCAAAGAGAACAAGGCCAAGGTAGCTCGTGCATATAATAAGAAGGTGAGACCAAAGGAGTTCCACGTTGGCGATCTGGTATGGGAAGCTGTATTGCCATTGGGGACTAAGGATGCAGCATACGGTAAATGGTCTCCAAATTGGCACGGGCCATACAGGGTCGATCAAGTTTTAAGGGGGAACGCGTACATGCTTGAGGAGGCGGGCGCGTGAAATTCCCATGGTACATCAGCGGTCAACATCTCAAGAAATATTTCCCAAGCATGTGGGATGATGGACAGTGAAATATGGGGGCCGATACATGAAATCGGCCAATAAAAAATAATACAGGTGTCAGTTTACATGAATAAGCTACTGAAGGAATGCCTCGAAGGCGTGGAGGGCGTCAGCGCGGACACGATCCACCTCAGCGATCTCGGCTTCGTCATCCTCGTCCTTGCCCATCATTAGCTGCTTGTTCAGGGCACGTATTTCCGCCAGATCAGTCTTCAGTCGAGCTTTGAGGCCTTCTGCTTCGCCTTGGGAGCGGGCGATGAATGCTTCCTTGTCACGAATGAGTTGTTTAGTCGCCCGGACCTTCTCTTCAAGATCTCCCAATTCCTTTTTCAAGGATGCAAGCTCGGCGGTCTTGTGAGGTGTCGTTTGGCATCCAGAGACGCCTTTTCTCGTTGAGCTCACGACATTTATGCGCAATATTGGCCTTCAGTGGGAGTTGGGCGTGGGGCAGATTAATCCTCTCACGAGCCAACTTCACCCTTGACCCATAGAAAGACAGAGTTACAACTGGCCAAAGCTTCACCTGCAGTGCTACTGGGAGTTGGTCCTTGATTTCGGCAAGAACACTCTTCACCTCTTGAACCCTCGATCAACTTCTCGATCGGGAGGACAAGAAGGCTTTGAGACGCTGGAATTGAGGTAGAACATCCCTTGCTCGTGGTTCATCGTTGGCGGCAGAGAGTTGGTTCGATGGATTCGGTCGAACGTCGTGAGCACTGAGATATCACAACCTGGCGAGCGAAATGGCGTCGATGTCGTCCAACATGGAAGGATGAGCCAAGCGAAGCGAGCATTACCTCTCCTAAGATCAAGGGATAGCGATGATGGAGACAATCGCTTGTGTTCTTTGCTGGGGGCTTGGCCAAAGTGGTAACCGTTTCATCTACACCTTCAAGGATTACTAGATCCAGCCTTGCGAAAGGCATCGGCACTTCCCCGGCTTTCCCACTAGAAGTGTCAGTCGTCTGCATGGAAGGTGCTTAGCCGATGTAAATAGTGATGAATCGGCAGATAAAAAACAATTGGTAAGAGCATCGAGGGTGATGACTTTCGAAACCTCCTGGCTCGACGAAGAAGTTTGATCCCTTGCGAGCCCTCTTGGGGCTCATAACCGCCCCGCCTCGACCGATGCTCGGGCGAGGGTGCGGAACCGCCTTTTCACAGGAGCCGATGGTGGCAAATCTGGTTGGCTCGGTGTGGTGGTCCTCTCAGAGTCTGTTGGGCCCAATTCTCCTCGATTGGATTGTGTGTCCCCGCTGGAGGTGTTTTCGATGGAAACACAGAAGAAAGGAGAGCTAGTAAGCACAAGCATGTTTGCAAGGATGAAAGAGATCAACCAAGGCATGGATCAGCGTACATGCGAACTTTACGGAGAAGGGCTCCGGCCTCAAAGTCTTCTGGCAGCTACCTTCCTCACCGCCGTTTTGTTTTAGTTGGAACTCGAGGCGGGTGACCCGTGGTTGCTTGGCTCTTGGAAGCCGATTGTGGTGATATCGGCTGGTTACGCATCACGACCTTTTTCAAAGGTGGCGAGTTTTGCAGAAAAGGACCACAGAGCTGGTGGGAAGAATTGAAGGGGAGCCATCACCGTGTGTAGGTTCAGGACCATCTTGTTGCTGCAAGGAGACAGGCGGGTTATTAGAAGAATCATTTGTGAGCTGCATCAAGAAAATTTACAAGTAGTGGTACATTCTCTAGGATATCATATTCAGCATCGAGCTGTTCCAAGAACGGTCCCGAGCTCTCCACGAAGGCATGAGTCTTCCACATCGACCACCAGTTCTCAAAACCATCGGTTGATGAAGCGAAGGTGAGGTTGTTAGGAATTGGGATGGTCAGAGCATCGAAGAAGGAATAACACCTTTGACTGGTGAGAGGATCGGGCAGGTCAGCTCTGCTCTCTGTAAGATGGTGGAGAAAGAAATGGGGAGGTACTTGTCCAAGGCCGAATTGCCGAGCCGCTACGACCGGCTGGTAGAATTCGTATCCAGGCTTGATTATTCTATTGGATGTGCTCATGCCAACTGGAAGGAAGCAGGGACGGATCACAGTGGAAAATAGCTGCCGAGTGCTGGTGTCATCGGCAAAGTTGTCTAGCCTGAAGGAGATTGGATTTTCAAAATGTTCCGATTCTTCCGTGTAAGGAAAGAAGATAGGATTGTCCAGGCCTTGGAAGAAAATGCTGAACCACTTGGATGCTTCCTGAGGGATCAGTTTGCTAGAGCTTGGCCGTAGCTGGTGCATCGGATCTGCTTCCCTTTGGCATCTGGAAAGGTGCAACTCGCCAAAAGGGGGAAGTTTGGGACATGGTTTTGAAAATACAGCTGAGACCATAGCTGAATGAACCACCAAGGACCTCCTGTTTTGACTGCTATGCCGGAGAATAGTTTGACAGACATCAACTGGAGATATCGATAGACTTCTCCAAGGAACAGTTTGCCGATGTCAAGTTGAGTGCCTCTGGCAAGTTCGTAGGCCAAGGAGAGATAATTCTTGGTTGGAGCAAGGGAAGGGCCACAGAATATGAAATGTTCCGGCCGAAGTTGAGGAAAGCCGTGTGTTCTTTCTCTGTGGAGGCCTTTAGTTTTCATGTGGCTTTGAAGATAGGCACCCGGTTGTGCGATCATCTTGGAAGAAAGCTTGTAGGGGACCTTTGTCACTTAAAAGCGGAGAAATTTGGGTGATGTAACGTCGGACCAGTAATCATCACCACGTCTAACGAGTTGGTGTCATGGGGCCATGACCGAACATGAAGCGATTCAGAGCATCGGACCGAAATAGCCGATGGTTTTAGAAGATTTTCATGTTTCTCAAGGGAGACAATGACAAATACAAGGCATCGGCTATTCCGTGGTTTCCCATTGGGATTGGTAAGTTTGGCTACCCTGCTGTACCAAGAGACCCAATGTTCGGGAGGATTAGGCCAGCTGCATGGCGGTCGGCCCAAGAATTCAAATCTAGGTTTTGGCTTACGAAGGGATTCTGTTTGCCTCGCAAGAGATCGGATGGGCAGGACTAGATTCATGCGGGGCCAAGACAGAGAGAATTTGGGAGAGAAGGATGCGGCAGGATGTCGAAACCTAAAAATTTAACGGTGGAATAAAGCATTAATTCAGGTGTTTGCTATTAATTCTAGCACCGTGTTCAGACTACGAGGAGCAGGCGTACCTTCAGACCAGAGACCGCTGTGTTGGTATTGGACGATTCCGCCATCTAGTTTGCCGGCGGAGATGGATCTATGCGATTGGGGATCGAGGGTTCTTGTCATTTAAGCTCGATCTATTCGGTGAGGCAATTGGAGATCTGGGTTAGCCTTTTTGAAGAGGGTCGCAGGCTAGCGTTTGAAATTGGAAAGTGGCCGCTCAGATTTGTCTAAATATGCGACCAAATTTGACCTTGTCAACGTTTGTGGGGAAAGTCGATGTGTTACCATCGGCTCTTTGGGCTTTGACTTGGTTGACCATATGAGCGTAGTATGGTGAAAGCCGATACATTACTATCGGCTTCTGGAACGTTGACGTATTTTGACTATCGGCAAAATCGAATTGGGAAAGCAATCTTTGTTGATTCAAAAGACGGTTGTGTACAATGAAGCCGATTGCTTACAAATGGAAATCTACTACTAGTACTACTACTACTAGTTCCTAATCTAGAAGCCGGTGTCGTCGCCGCTGTCTTCGCCGTCGTCGTATTCGCTGTCATCGGCGCTGCTGCCGGCGTAGTCTTCGCCGCTGCTGCTGAAGTTGTCAGCGGGGGCCTCCTCGTCCTCGTCGTCGTCGTCGGTGTCCTCGCTGGACCCGGCGCGGAAGCGCTTCACCGGCGGGTATTCATCGGAGGAGGGGTCCTCCTCCGCTTCCTCCTCCTCGTCGGAGGATTCGACGTCCTCGCCCCAGGACATGGCGTCGTCGGCGCTCGCCTCCGTTCCCGTCGACAAGGAACTGAGGCCCTCTCGCCGTCGTCGGGGACTCGTCGTCCTCGACCGGGCGAAGTCCCAGTCCCTCTCGTCCCACCATTGTGGGGCGAGAGCCTCGTACGCCGCCATTGGCGGGTGCTCCGGCGTCGGCTCCCGGTCGCTCATTGTGTTGGAGGATTGGAAGGAAAGGCCGGATGATTTGGAGGAAGAAGAGGAGGCCATGGCGGAGGAAGAGGGTTTTTTGGCTAATGGAAGAGGATGGGTGTGCAAACTGCTCAGATGAATTTAAATAAGGGGAATAGTGGGAGGTGGTTCAATGCCATAGCGGTTTTCCAGAATGTGGTGCCAAATCATGCACTGCGGAGAAGTTGAGAAGACAAGGCATCATGATGAGGGGGCGGCGTGACGATTCTGCTCTGCAACGCGTAACCCGATATAAAAAAAACAGAGTGGATTACTCTGACTCAAAAACCCTTCACAGCCACATGTTGAAGTCCGGCTTCATGTCCAGTTATAATTGTTGGACCAAGCACGGAGAGAGAGGGGTTATAATGGAAGACAAAGAAGAAAAGGAGGAGGATGACAACTATGATGGTTTCCCTGAGTACGGAGATACTTCCATGGGGGATGCTGAAGGGGAGGATGAAGAAGAAACACATGATGAACCCGCTGATGATCTTGCTCGGACCATTGCCGATGCACGAAGAGATTATGAAACAGAAAAGGATAGGGAGAAGTTCAATCACATGTTAGAGGATCACAAAAAGTTGTTGTACCCAAATTGCAAAAATGGTCTAAAAAAAGTGAATGACACTGCGGAATTCTTTGAGATGGAAGGCTGAGTGTGCTATACGACTCCTCATTTGAAAAGTTGCTGAAAATGATGAAGAATATGCTTCAAAAGATAACGTATTGCGCTTGATGCGTCTGAAGCAAGAAGGTTTCTGCCCTCTAGGTTTAGAGGTTCAGAAGATACATGCATGCCCTAATGACTGCATCCTCTACCGTGGTGAGGAGTATGAGAATTTGGATGCATGCTCGGTATGCACTTCACTTCGGTATAAGATTATACGAGATGACCCTAGTGACGTTGAGGGCGAGCCCCCCCCCCCCCCGGGAAGAGGGTTCCTGCCAAGGTGATGTGGTATGCTCCTATAAAACCACGGTTGAAATGCTTATTCAGAAACAAAGAGCACGCCAAGTTGTTGCGATGGCATAAAGATGAACGTAAGTCAGACGGGATGTTGAGACACCCCGTTGATGGGTCGCAATGGAGAAAAATCGATAGAAAGTACCCGGACTTTGCAGATAACGCAAGGAGTTTAAGGTTTGTTCTACATACAGATGGCATGAATCCCTTTGGGGAGCAGAGCTCCAGTCACAGCACCTGGCCCGTGACTCTATGCATCTATAACCTTCCTCCTTGGTTGTGCATGAAGCGGAAGTTTATTATGATGCCAGTGTTGATCCAAGGTCCGAAGCAACCCGGCAATGACATTGATGTGTACCTAAGGCCATTAGTGGAAAAACTTTTACAGTTGTGGCACGAACTCGGCATACGCGTGTGGGATGAGCACAAGCAGGAAGAATTTAACCTCCGAGCATTGCTTTTCGTAACAATCAATGATTTCCCCACTCTTAGTAACCATTCAGGACAGTCAAACAAGGGATACAATGCATTCACACACTGTTTAGATGAGACTAAAAGTATATATTTGGAACATTGTAAGAAAAATGTATACAATGAGCATCATCGATTTCTTTTGGCCAAGCATCCCTTAAGAAAGAAAGGCAAGCATTTCAACGGTCTGGCATGTCACCAGACGAAGCCTAAGGAGCGTATTGGTGCTGATATATTTAATATGGTCAAAGATTTGGATCAAATGGTAACCTTTGGAAAGGGTCCTGGCGGAAAATCTGTTCCGAAGGATGCTGAAGGACACGCACCCATGTGGAAGAAGAAATCTATATTTTGGGAGCTACCATATTGGAAATTCTTAGAGGTCCGCTCTGCAATCGATGTGATGCATGTGACGAAGAATCTTTGTGTGAACCTGCTAGGCTTCTTGGGCGTGTATGGGAAGACAAAAGATACAACGGAAGCACGGAAGGACCATCAACGTATGAAAGACCTAGATGGCCTGCATCCAAAATGGTTTCAAGGTCATGCCAGCTACGCTCTTACCAAACAAGAGAAGGGAATATTTTTTGAATGCCTAAGCAGTATTAAGGTCCCGTCTGGCTTCTCGTCGAATATAAAGGGAATAATAAATATTGCAGAAAAAAAGTTCCAAAACCTAAAGTCTCATGACTGCCACGTGATTATGACGCAAATGCTTCCGATTTCATTGAGGGGGCTTCTACCAGATAATGTTCGAGTACCCATTGTGAAGCTATGTGCATTTCTCAATGCAATCTCTCAGAAGATAATCAATCCTGAAGATCTACCACGGTTACAGAATGATGTGGTCCAATGTCTTGTCAGTTTTGAGTTGGTGTTCCCACCATCCTTCTTCAATATTATGGCGCACCTGCTGGTTCACCTAGTCAAAGATATTTCCATTCTCGGTCCTGTATTTCTACACAATATGTTTCCCTTTGAGAGGTTCATGGGAATCTTAAAGAAATATGTTCGTAACCGTGTTAGGCCAGAAGGAAGCATCTCCAAGGGCTATGGAATAGAGGAGGTCATTGAATTTTGTGTTGACTTCGTTCCTGACCTTAGGCCGATTGGTCTTACTCAATCGCGGTATGAGGTGAGACTGAGTGGAAAGGGTACTCTAGGAAGGAAATCAATAATATGTAGGGACGGACATTCTTACACCAAAGCACATTACACCATTCTACATAATTCTATCTTGGCAGCCCCATATATCGAGGAACACAAGAAAATCTTACGCTCCAACAACCCTGGAAAGCATGACTCTTTGATTAGAGATGAACACATGAAGAGCTTCAGCGGTTGGTTGCAACATCTCATAAAAAACAACACTCTTGGAGATCAGCTATACTTGTTGTCTAGGTCACCATCTTCGACTATATCGACTTTCCAAGGGTACGAGATAAATGGGTATACATTTTACACGATAGCCCAAGATAAAAAGAGCACCAACCAAAACAGTGGTGTCCGCTTTGATGCAACAGACAACAATGGGTCAAAGACCACATATTATGGTTACATAGAGGAGATATGGAAACTTGACTATGGACCTACTTTTAAGGTCCCCTTGTTTCGGTGCAAATGGGTCAAGCTGACGGAGGAGGGGTTGAGGTACACAATAAATACGGAAGGACATCGTTGGATCTCAACAATCTTGGGTACTTAGACAAACCATTCGTCCTAGCCAATGATGTGGCTCAGATTTTCTATGTGAAGGACATGTCTACCAAACCTAGAAAAAGAATAAATAAGAAAAAGAATACATCAGACGATGATCCAAAGCGCCACATAGTTCTTTCAGGAAAAAGAAACATCGTGGGAGTGGAGGACAAGATAGACATGTCAGAAGATTGTGATAAGTTTCATGAAATTCCGCCCTTCACGGTGAAGGATGACCCAAGAATCATGTTAATGAATGAAGATGGGCGGGATCAGAAAGGAACACACGCGAAGAAATGATGTGTAATAATTGTAACATTTTATGAGTGAAGATGCTCCATGTGTCCATTTTTATAGTGTTGTCTGCAAACAATCTTGAGTGTGTTAGTCCCGTTTTGTGGATGGACCGGGACTAAAGGGGGGCCTTTAGTCCCAATTCATACTTACCATTAATATCTGAACTCCAAACGCGTGAGGTCACATATTAGGGAGTGCCTCTATGACCAGTTTCTTGGAGATGCTGGAGGACTGGGCTCCGGCGGCATCTCCCTGAAACTGACTGTAGTGGTGTCCTTGCTCTCGAAAACCATCTTGCAGCTTGTAACTTCTCTAACTAGATCAATACGCTTGGGAGCTAACTAATTTCACATATTAGGGAGTGCCTCTATGACCAGTTTCTTGGAGATGCCGGAGGACTGGGCTCCGGCGGCATCTCCCTGAAACTGGCCGTAGTGGTGTCCCTACTCTCGAAAACCATCTTGCTGATGCCTCAAACTGGCTAGAGGACTGGACTCACAAGGATGCCTATTTATAGTACAAGCAGCTCGGCATAATGTCGACACTCATGACATAATGTCGACACTCACCCCCTATTAATAGTGCTGACTCATGTTTTGTCCCGGTTGGTGTCTCCAACCGAGACTAAAGGTTCATCTTTAGTCTCGGTTGGTGACACCATCTAGGACAAGGTACAAGCCGCACGACATAATGTCGACACTCACCCCTATTATTAGTGCTGCATGGCCCAGTCTGCCCCTATCCCTTCAGTTGCGGTTGGTTTCTCCAACTAGGACTAAAGATGAACCCTCTCTTTATAGGCATTTCCCTCTATTTATCGGCTGCTCGATCCAGCCTGCTCGCCCTTTCCTCTATTTATAGGCCTTTTCCTCTAAATACAACATCTTCATATTTAGGTAACACTCAAGACATTTATTAATATTAAAAACCGGGACAAACCGGGACTAACTAACACTCAGGACTAAAGCCGCCCCCTTTAGTCACAATCATGCCTAGTCCTATAGTACGCAGCTCCAGGGTCTTCTACGTCATCATCATCATCGTCGTCATCGTCACCTGCCACTCCGGAGATCCTCAGCCCAGCCATGGCATATACCAGGGGCCACTCCGGCCTCGGATTCACGGCGGGTGGGGGAGGGGTCTCCTGGAAGACGATGTCGCTACCGCCGAACGGGGGTGGGGCCTTCTTTTCGCTCTGTGGTGGGTGGACTTGTGGGCACCGCAGGCGAGGTGGTCTCCCCCGGCGATGTAGCGCATCACTCTGATGATAGTATGGTTCGCCCATCACAGACGGCGGCCGGCTTTGTTATGGTTCACCGGGGGTAGGCCATCACCCTCGTACCTGGCGATCTCCATTTCCCGCCTATTAGTGAAGAAGGCATTCCAGGTGTCGTAGTTTTCGGGATCCCACTAGGGATCCATCCGCTGCTCCGGCGTGAGCTCGTGGTAGAAGTGGTTCGTGATGGCCGCTTGGCGTGCAGAACCTTGAGGGACAGGAGGGACAGGAAACCCGCCAGCGCTCAACATCCAGCCGGCAGGCGGCCGGTAGCCCGGCGGATAAGGGTAGTTGGAGGCGCACAGCGTCTCGGTCTCCTTGAGGGTCAGAATGGCCCAATAGGCGTTGTCCATTGTTCTAAGAGAGGAAGCTGTGGATGTGTGGATAGCTATGGCGCGATCGCCCTAGATATAGAGGGAAAGGGCGGGAAAACTTGGCGGGAAGCTTTGGGAAATGGCGGGAAATATCTTTAGTTCCGGTTAGTGACTACAACCGAGACTAAAAGCTCTCGTAAAAAGGAAAGGGCGGGAAAACTTGGCGGGAAGCGGTGGGAAATGGCGGGAAATATCTTTAGTCCCGGTTTATGACTACAACCAGGACTATATGGATATTATATTAAGATTCTTTATATTTTACTGATACTAATAGACATATTATTTGTTTTATTCGGATTTTTACAATAAAAGATATGATTTTCCAAAGTTTTATATTTGATTTCAATTAAAGAAAGAAATATACAAATGAAATAATTTATAAATGATGCAAACAGATATATGGATATTATATTAAGATTCTTTATATTTTTCTGATAATAATAGACATATTATTTGTCTTATTTGGATTTTTACAATAAAAGATATGATTTTCCAAAGTTTTATATTTGATTTGAATTAAAAAAGAAAATTTACAAATGAAATAACTTATAAATGATGCAAACATATATATGGATATTATATAAAAATTCTTTATATTTTTCTGATAATAATAGACATATTATTTGGTTTATTTAGATTTTTACAATAAAAGATATGATTTTCCAAAGTTTTATATTTGATTTGAATTAAAAAAGAAAATTTACAAACGAAATAATTTATAAATGATGCAAACAGATATATGGATATTATATTAAGATTCTTTATATTTTTCTGATAATAATAGACATATTATTTGTTTTATTTAGATTTTTACAATAAAAGATATGATTTTCCAACGTTTATATTTGATTTGAATTAAAAAAGGAAAATTTACAAATGAAATAATTTATAAATTATGCAAACAAATATATGGATATTATATTAATATTCTTTATGTTTTTGTGATAATAATAGATATATTATTTGTTTTATTTGGATTTTTTACAATAAAAGATATGATTTTCCAAAGTTTTATATTTTATTTGAATTAAAAAAGAAAATTTACAAAAAAATAAACTAGTCGCGGGTCGTGGCTGGACCCGGGACTAGTGAGTGCATGCGCGCGCGAAAACCAAGCGGCCGAAAAAACACATTAGTCCTGGGCCATGGCTTAACCCGCGACTAAAGGGGTGTCTTTAGTCGCGGGTTAAGCCACAACCCGGGACTAGTGACCCTCTAGTCCCGGGCGGTGGCTTAGCCCGGGACTAAAGGGGGGTATAAGTACACTACGCCCGCCCCTGGCCTCCCCCACCCAACACTTGGCGAAATCGATGAGGTGGAGATGAACAGATGACGAGCTCGATCGGCCTTGAGGTCTTGGGATTCCACCGTGTCGCCGCCCTCGTCTCCGCCCATAGCGTCTTCTTGCCACTCATTGTCTTACATGCGTCTTGCATGTATCGTCCCTCCCATAACCTTGTCGTCTTCTTTCTGCCATGGCAGTTAATTAGTACGTATATAGGAGGAGGGGTATTGTTTTTTAGGAATATATATATAATTGTTTATATAATTGTTTTTAGTTGTTTTTAGGAATATTTAATTATTTATATAATTGTTTTTAGTTTCTTTTTTTAGTAATATATAATTGTTTAGATAATTGATTTTAGTTATTTTTAGGAATATATAATTGTTTATATAATTTTTTAGGAATATATAATTGTTTTTAGTTGTTTTTTTATGAATATATAATTGTTTATATAATTGTTTTTTAGGAATATATAATTGTTTATTAGGTTTATTAGTAATATTTATTGTTTTAGTTGTTTTTAGGAATATATAATTGTTTTTAGTTGTTTTTTAGGATTATTAATTAGTGTTATTAGGGTTATTAATGAGTGCTATTAGGGTTATTAATTATATAATTATTAGGGTTATTAATTTGTGTTATTAGGGTTATTGTTTTTTTGTTTTGGTTATTAGGGTTATTGCTTTTTCTAACCTGTTTAACTCTCTTTTTGTTATAGTTAGTTAAGTCATCGATCCATCCGAACATCCTGGTCGCATTGGTGAAGGTTTTCTTCACGGCATGATAAGAGGTGAAATTCCTCTTAGTATTAATACCAGTGAAGATATTTTGCTCGAGGAAGAGATATCCTCATATCTGAATCCATCCGGTGATGGACTAGAGGAAAACCTAATGTACCAAGGGGAAGACCGGATGGACGAAGGGCAAACAAATAACAACAATAATGATGGCCCCTCGACAGGATCCGACGAGGTACATATATATATATATATATAAAGTCTCGTGTTACCTATATTCATTAACTGATATAGATATATATTAATCACTCTCTCTTCTTCTTTTAGCCCACCGGATCGAAGAAATCGACAGCTCGAACGAAATGAGGGCCGAACAAAAAGTTGGATGGTAATCAGAGGTTCACCATCGAAGAAATAGATGATGATGGTGAGCTGATTGCTCCAGAAAAGCACCGGAAGATGTTTATAAACAATGTGGGGTGCTTGTTAGGGACAACCTTCCGATCACCATCCAAGAATGGAATCAGTCAAAGAAACCTGGTCAAGAATCCAACAGCTATGTCACTGATGATGCCAAAGATGACCTTTGGCAGAAGCTCATAGCGCATTTCATACTACCTCTGGAGTATGAAGAATTTGAGGTAGATGGTAATACCCCAAGTCCGGGTGGGCTTGAAAATAGAGCGAAAGTCAAGGAGTGGACTCTGAGCAAGATGGCTGAACTGTACCGAAACCACAAGAAAAGTTTATACGCGAAATATGTCATGAAAAAGAAAACTCCAGACTTCAAAGGAGTAAACGAGAAGTTGAGAGAACAGTGGCCCGATTTTGTACAGTACAAGCAATCTGATAAAGCAAAGGAAAAGTCGGCAAAGAACGCATTAAATGCTGCCCAAAAGAAATACCATCATAAAATGGGGACAGGTGGCTACAAGAGTGTCGTCCCTAAGTGGGAAACTATGGAGAAGAAAATGAGGTCTAGAGGCGTCACTCGTGGTACAGATGGATGGCCCGAGAGGTCAAAGAACTGGTGGTACGGGAACGGGGGATCGTTGGACCCAGAAACAGGGAAGACATTATTTCATGAAAAAATTCTAAAACCCTCCCAAGACCTTATTCAAGCAATGAACGATGCTCAATTGGGATTGTTGCGTCCCGAGAGAGAGAATGATGAGCTGACACGCGCCCTAGGGAATCCTGAAAAGGGAGGACGAACACGAGGCAAATGCGTCGGTGTCTCGTGGAAGAAAGGGTTTCCTCAGTACGATGCCAGTTACAGAAGACGTCAGAGAAAGAAGGACCGGGAGGCAGACCGGATCTCCAGGGTAGAGCAGGACCTAGCTGATCTGAAGAACCTCATGCATGAAATTAGCCAAAGGCCGCCGTTGTCAACTCACCCGCGGGCTGAGGATCCTGCATTGGATCTTAGCCAGCGGAGAAGCAGCATGGCTTCCACGGAGGTCCGGACTGATGATCAAGCACTGCTGTATGATGCACCGGCTCCTCACTGTTGGTCCACGCAGAGATAAAACAAAACTTTTCCTCTAACGTGGTGATCCCAAGATCTAGCTGAGGTAGAAGGCCACGAGTTTTACCACTAGATGCGTAGTTGTGGATTACTGATGTAGTGCAGTCTTCACGATCCGATCGTCCTGGTGCTGATCGCATAGCACCTCTGCTGGTATCCACACGTACAAGGAGGAGCGCCGGCGGCGAACCGCTAGGTTCGTATCGACGGTAGGACTGCTGTGGAACTAGGGTTTCCAACACATGGAATGACCTAACCGAACAACGATTAACCTTTCTGGGTTACGGTGCTCCACTATATATAGGGAGTGAACGTGGGCTCTGCTCGCGCGACCCATTCACTAATGCCCATATAACACTAGTCACCGTGAGTCCAACTCACTAACTCAGTCCTAATCCGGTTCAGGTCCAACCCAACAAGATTACAGGTTCAGATCCAATCCGAACTTGCTCCCGCTCTTAAGTGTGTGACCCCGCAGGCTCATAGCTACTTGGACACGATTGGAGTCCGACTCTCAATCGATCAGTCGGTATCGGCTCCTAGCAGAACGTGCCGACACCCAAGTACCAAAGAGTCATGACGACTTGCCTTTCCAATGCGACTTACGTCCGAGTCCCTTTTGCCTCACGATATACCTTTTCAGACTATAGGCGAATATATGTCATCCCTTAAATAGTCCGACTCTCTTCTCGATCTGAGATAAGTGATTCACCCGACTAACTCTTAGTCGATCGCCTCGGTTAACACTTAACCGAGTCGTGCATGGCCATGCTTTCCGAATCATATCTCACGAGAGGGCCCAGATAATATATCTCCAAGTGGAGGGGCAAAATCCCATCTTGGTTATTCACATCAGCAGCTTGATTCTCGATGACCGAACTCGCTTTATAAGCGCCAGCCACGGATCAGCGTTTGATGTAACCTAAGTCGGTGATCCTCAACTCGGACTATGCAATAACCTCAGGTCAAAGGATTACATTGATTGAGATATACAAATGACAACTTGTTCGTTGTACCTCAATATGGGTCAATCCGACTCGCTAAACTCTTTAGCCGAATCTGTGTAAGTTGGAATAGCATCTCCATGCCCATGACAAGTGGAACCGAGTCATCAAGCCAACTTTCACATTGGTCTAAGTTGTGTGTCCAGCACAACCTCAATGACCAAGGATATTTAGTACAAACAACATGAATGCATAGTTCCACAACCGAATCACATATTCAATGATACACATCAGATGTTTATATAAGGACTACTTAATATCTTTATGAATACAATGGGAAATCTCATCATACATGATTGCCTCTAGGGCATATTCCCAACAGTCTCCACTTGCACTAGAGTCAATCTTCTGACATCACATGTCTAAGCATCTAATGCCCATGGCTCTCAGGTGCACCTCATGCTTCGGCTATGGTAACGGCTTTGTCAACGGATCCGCAATATTTGCATCCGTGTGTACCTTGCATAACTTGATATCACCCTGATCCACGAACTGGCGAATCAGGTGGTACCGCATGAGTATGTGCTTGTTCTTCTGGTGATGTCTAGGTTCCTTGGCTTGTGCAATAGCACCATTGTTGTCACAATACACGTCTAACGGATTGGACGATCCCTGAACCACACCAAGATCCATGAGGAAATTACTCATCCAAACAGCTTCCTTTGCTGCCTCCGAGGCGGCAATATACTCAGCCTCTGTTGTAGATGCAGACACAGTCTCTTGCTTGGAACTCTTCCAGCTCACAGCACCTCCGTTTATAATAAACATGTATCCGGATTGCGAGCGAGAATCATCAGAGTCGGTAAGATAACTCACATCTGTGTAACCCTTTACACTGAGTTCATCTTCACCACCATAAACCAAGAACATATCCTTAGTCCTTCTAAAGTACTTTAGGATATTTTTAGCCACTGTCCAGTGGATCTCTCCAGGATCATCCTGGTATCTGCTCACAACACTTAGAGCATAGGAAACATCCGGCCTAGTACAAATCATGGCATACATGATGGATCCGACTGCAGAAGCATATGGAATCGCACTCATCCGACTTCGCTCATCAGTTGTCGAAGGACACCGAGTCTTGCTAAGTTTTACAGCATGGGACATCGGTAAGAACCCCTTCTTAGACGATTCCATGTTGAAATTCTTCAACACTTTGTCCAAATAAGTACTCTGACTCAATCCAATGAGCCTCCTTGATCTATCTCTATAGATCCGGATTCCGAGGATGTATGTTGCCTCACCCAAGTCTCTCATTGAGAAACTCCTTTCCAATGATTCCTTGGTTTCTTGCAACATCTGGACATCATTTCCAATCAGTAATATGTCATCCACATATAAGATTAGAAAATTTACTTTGTTCCCACTAAACTTCTTGTACAAACAAGAATCATGATCACTCTTGATGAAGCCAAATGATTTGACTACCTCATCAAAGCGAATATTCCAACTCTGAGATGCTTGCTCCAACCCATAAATGGATTTCTGAAGTTTCCACACCTTGTCAGCATTAGCCGGATCGATAAAACCCTCGGGTTGTATCATATACACGTCCTCGGTTAAATTTTCGTTAAGGAAAGCCGTTTTGACATCCATCTGCCATATCTCATAGTCGAAATAGGCCGCTATAGCTCACATGATCCGAACTGATTTAAGCATCGCTACGGACGAGAAAGTATCGTTGTAATCAACTCCTTGAACTTGTCGCAACCCCTTCGCGACAAAGGCGTGCTTTATAGATTGAAACATTTCCATCCATATCAGTTTTCTTCTTAAAGACCCATTTGCACTCGACGGGTCTTGCATCGTCTGGCAGATCAACCAAGTTCCAAACTTGATTTTCATCCATGGACTTTATCTCGGATCTCATGGCTCCAAGACATGACTCGGAATCAGATCCCACCATCGCTTCCGAATAATTTGCCAGCTCATCACTGTCTAACAGTAACACATCACGAACACTTCGTAATCTTGCCGATCTTCGTAGTACAGGTGCTGTTGCCGGCTCAGCTGCCACGACCGGCTCAACCTCCAAGGTTTTTTCCGAATCGCTACTAGCCGGTTCCTCTCGAATTTCTTCGAGTTGCACCGTGCTCCCACTTACTCCCCGACTGAGAAACTCTTTCTCAAGGAAGACACCATTCCGAGCAACAAACATTTTGCCCTCTTCTCGGTTGTAGAAGTAGTAACCCAAGGTTTCCCTCGGATACCCCACGAAAATATAATTATCCGACTTTGCTGTAAGCTTGTCCGACTGAAGTCGCTTGACAAATGCTTCACAACCCCAAATCTTAAGAAAAGACAAACTCGGTTTTTTGCCTGTCCACATCTCATGCGGTGTCTTCTCTACCGATTTTGATGGTACTCTGTTTAGTGTGAACGCCGCTGTTTCTAGACAATAAGCCCAAAATGATAAAGGCAGATCTGTCCGACTCATCATTAATCGTACCATGTCCAACAAGGTTAGATTCCGCCTTTCTGAAACACCATTCCTTTGTGGAGTTCCTGACGGAGTAAGTTGAGGAACTATTCCACAACTTTTCAGATGGTCATCAAACTCATGGCTCATGTACTCGCCTCCTCGGTCCGACCAAAGAAACTTTATTTTCTTGCCAAGTTGATTATGTGCTTCATTCTGGAATTCTTTGAACTTTTCAAAGGCTTCCGACTTATGTTTCATCAAGTAGATATATCCATACCTACTCAAATCATCAGTGAAGGTAATGAAGTACTCATAACCACCCATGGCTGTCGTGCTCATTGGTCCACATACATCACTATGTACTAGTCCCAACAAGTCGGACGCCCTTTCGCAACTCTTTGCAAAAGGTGTCTTGGTCATTTTGCCAAGTAGGCAAGATTCGCATGTCTCGAACGACTCCAAGTCGAACAAAGTTAGGAGTCCATCATCATGGAGCTTCTTCATGCGTTTCCAACTTATATGACCAAGCCGACAGTGCCAAAAGTAAGTCATATTCAGATCATTTGGTTTCAACCTTTTAACATTTATGTTATAAACCGACTCACCATCAAGATTCAAAATAAATAACCCGTCCTGGACGGGTGCAAAGCCGTGAAACATATCATTCAAAAACAAAGAACAACCATTATTCTTGATATTCGACTCATAGCCTTGCCTCATCAAACATGAAGCAGAAATAATGTTTCGACTGAGCACTGGAACATAATAACAATTATTCAGTTCCATAATGAATCCGAAAGGTAAATGAAGTTGCATCGTGCTGACTTCCAACGCAGCAACTCTTGCTTTGTTGCCGACTCGAATATCAACCTCGCCACTTTCTACGATCCTAGTTCTTACCAGTCCCTGCAACGAGTTGCAGATGTGAATAACTGATCCGGTATCATATACCCAAGAACTATTAGGTGCATCAGCAAGATATATGTCTATAACATTGAAAACAAGTGTACCTGAGTCGGAAGTCATACTTCCACTCTTGGCTTTGTCGGCCAAGTACTTGCTGCAGTTCCTCTTCCAATGGCCATCCGCCTTGCAGTAGAAGCAAGTGGATCCGGCTGAAGGAGATGGCTTAGTCCCTGAGGAAGCACTTGGGACCGGGTCCTGAGCCTACTTTCCTCCTGACTTAGCCTTCTTCTTAGTCCAAGAACTCTTCTTGAACTTAGCCTTATTCTGCACCATCAACACTTGACTGGCGCCCTTCTTGAGATCCGCCTCTGCCTGCTTGAGCATCCCATGTAATTCAGTGAGCTTCTTATCCATACCATGCATGTGGTAGTTCGAAATGAACTGCCCATATGCACTAGGAAGAGAGTTCAAAATTATATCCGTAGCGAACTCTTCGCTAATGGGGTAGCCAAGCCTCTCCAGAGACTGCACATAACCAACCATTTTGATCACATGCGGACTCATTGGATCACCATCCTTAAGCTTGCAACTCAGCAAATCCTGAGATACTTGATACCTCTCAGTCTTCTCCTGAGCCTGGAACATACTTTTGAGGATTTCGATCATATCGTAGGTCTCAACATGCTCGAACTGCTTTTGCAAGTCCGGTTCCATGTGAGCAAGCATAAGACAGCTAATATTCGTGGACTCATCCTAAGCCCGATGTAGGCATTGGTGGCAGCGATAGTCGCATTCTCATCTGGCTCATCTGGAAGTGGGTTGTCTAGGACATGGTCCTTCTTTTCTTGTTTGAGAACAATTCTGAGATTTCGATACAGGTTGGTAAAATTAGTGTCGTTCAGTTTATCTTTCTCAAGAATGGTTCCCAACGCAAAACCGGATATCTGAGAGTGACTGCTACTTGGTGCCATGATCTACAACAGAAAATATGCAAAACACTTAAGACATGTATTCATAAAAGAGCAAGCATATTAAACATTTTAATATTTTATGCTCCCACTAGAACCAACACCCCTCTGATGGTTGCTTAGTGATTCAGGATCCTAAATAAGAAAGTCGGCTAATGAGCTTTAGCATCACCGCTAGCCGCCAAGTGATCTAGGTAGATAACTCCTTGTCAATCGTATCTCATACGAATCCTGTTGGACGGGTGGCATCACATGCCCCGGCTCCCATCCGACTTTTCCCCGAGTCCCACAACCGTTGTAATAGACCCGTCTAGCTTACCGAGTATTTCCGTAGTGTCCGACTCAAACCCACCTAGTCGAAAAGAATTGGCAGCACCTCAATTTTATGAGCCCACTACCAAAAATGTCCGACTTGTGATGGTGCAAACACTGGCGGGAAAACCGACTAGACCTTCTTTGAGGGATTAAATTTTACCGACTATCTAATAGAGGTAAAACTGAGACATAACAATAACACAAATAAAGCAATTATAATGAGAAATGGTATGGCTCTCTTCATGGAGATCTCCATCTCCACAAAGCCTGTAATCCGACTCGTGCCAACTCTTGTCACTTGCCTTCTTACTCCATGTCGCCGACATGTACAACGCCTTGCATGCCTTCCGGGTTCTCCAAACAGCTACACTATCTTAGTAAAGTAAATTACATAGAGAATCCGACATGCAGGTCGTTATACAATAAAATGACAGCACCTAGGCTCCATCCGGCTGACAAAAACCGTGATTCACAAATCACGTATGGATTACACACATACATCACATGCACATGAACCATACCATTCACAACTTCCTGCAAAAACAAATTATGCATAGATACAATATCTAGCGGCGTTGTGAAACTCGCAACGACATCTAAGGCGCTACGACAGGGCCCCTCGCGGGGATCTAAGGGGCAGCACCCCTCGCGGACGATTTTTCCGAAAACATAGATCTCATCTACGATCTGGACATGGATTCCGACCATTGTTCCGATTCGATCAAACTTTTTGATCTTCGATCACCGCCTCTGGATTTTCGTGTCACCGTCTACCCCGATGGCGGAAGCCGACCGGTAGGGGTATGTCGTTCCACGACCTCAGCTGTATGATCACGGAAATCAGGTCTACCATTCCCTGAGTATAGTTGATCCAATCAACCTTGTACAAAACCGATCTATCTCATAGGTCGACCACCAAAACAGCACATAGATCTCATCTACAGACAACCGCATATCACATATGCGAGATCTCGAGCCTAAAACCAGAAGCTATCGCTCTGATACCACTGTTGGGCCACGCAGAGATAAAACAAAACTTTTCCTCTAACGTGGTGATCGCAAGATCTAGCTGAGGTAGAAGGCCATGAGTTTTAGCACTAGACGGGCGCAATTGCGGATTACTGATGAAGCGCGTCAGTTGATGCAGTGCAGTCCTCACGATCCGATCGTCCTGGTGCTGATCGCACAGCACCTCTGCTAGTATCCACACGTACACGGAGGAGCGCCGACGATGAACTGCTAGGTTCGTATCGACGGTAGGATTGCTGTGGAGCTAGGGTTTCCAACACATGGAATGACCTAACCGAACAATGATTAACCTTATGGGTTAGGGTGCTCCACTATATAGGGAGTGAACGTGGGCTCTGCTCGCGCGACCCATTCACTAAAGCCCATATAACACTAGTCACCGTGAGTCCAACTCACTAACTCAGTCCTAATCCGGTTCAGGTCCAACCCAACCATATTACAGGTTCAGATCCAATCCGAACTTGCTCCCGCTCTTAAGTGTGTGACCCCGCAGGCTCATGGCTACTTGGACACGGTTGGAGTCCGACTCTCAATCGATCAGTCGGTAGCGGCTCCTAGCAGAACGCGCCGACTCCCAAGTACCAAAGAGTCATCACGACTTTCCTTTCCAATGTGACTTACGTCCGAGTCCCTTTTGCCTCACGATATACCTTGTCAGACTATAGGCGAATATATCTAATCCCTTAAATAGTCCGACTCTCTTCTCGATCTGAGATAAGTGATTCACCCGACTAACTCTTAATCGATCGCCTCGGTTAACACTTAACCGAGTCGTGCATGGCCATGCTTTCCAAATCATATCTCACGAGAGGGCCCAGATAATATATCTCCAAGTGGAGGGGCAAAATCCCATCTTGGTTATTCACATCACGCAGCTTGATTCTCAGTCGACCCGAACTCTGCCTTTATAATCGCCCGATTCACGGATCAGCTGATGTAACCTAAGTCGGTGATCCTCAACTCGGACTATGCAATAACCTCAGGTCAAAGGATTACATTGATTGAGATATACAAATGACAACTTGTTCGTTGTACCTCAATATGGGTCAATCCGACTCGCTAAACTCTTTAGCCGAATCTGTGTAAGTTGGAATAGCATCTCCATGCCCATGACAAGTGGAACCGAGTCATCAAGCCAACTTTCACATTGGTCTAAGTTGTGTGTCCAGCACAACCTCAATGACCAAGGATATTTAGTACAAACAACATGAATGCATAGTTCCACAACCGAATCACATATTCAATGATACACATCAGATGTTTATACAAGGACTACTTAATATCTTTATGAATACAATGGGAAATCTCATCATACATGATTGTCTCTAGGGAATATTCCCAACACTCACTACCCCGTGGTTGATGTCAGAGAGATGGCACAATGTGAGCTAAATCAGCCAATGAACAACATTTCCTTCAAGGTGGCTATCGACACTGCTTTACCTTGTCTACCTGAAGCACTCCACCATTCACTTTCGATTCCACCAGGCTATGCTCGTGTCACGGTGGATGAGATAGTGGAGGATTTTGCGGACCTAGATATTGAAATCTCTACGCCTGAAGGCCTTATGAAACTAGGAGATGTCAAGCGCAACATCATTCTATGGAACAAGAAGTACATCAAGTTTCCAGGCTCGGCGCCAAGGCCACCGACTCCGAGGAATCCAAGTCCACCCCGCATCGAATATCGTCAACCTCCAAGTCCATCCCAACCCGATTATCGCCAACCTCCAAGTCCACCCCGCCCCGCTGACGATCGCCGCAGCAGGAGTACATCAACTCGATCTCCGCCTCCATGCAATACTCGATCGCCGCCTCCGCCTCCGTGCAATACTACTACCTCGTCTAAGAAACGTAAGTTCGACGCTCCCCCACGCCCCACATCGAAGAAAGGTCAAACGGCGAAGATAGTCGACATCCCACCGGCTCTTCCAAAGAGACCTTATGACAAGACCGATGAGGAAAATAACGCGGATGTGGCTGCCCAAGTTAAGGCGCATTTTGCACCCAAAAAGCCTGAGTCAAAGCTGGTATATGATGAAAAAACTAAAAACTGGGCTAAGTCCTTTCTTGAGCAACCATCCCAGATATCAATGAATCTGAAATCATACTATGACCGGGAGATTATTAAGCAAGCACAGAAGAAAAAATCACAAGTGCAAAAAGCGGGAAGCAAGTTGCCCAGCTCAGAGCACGGAAGAATCAATCGGTCGTCCCGCTCAAAGTCATTTCAGACCTCGACAAGGCCTTCAGAGCTGAAATGGATATGGACATGCAAATAATGGACCCCAGAGCCCGTAATAATGTTGCACTAATGGGAATCACTGTATCGCAGGCCAAAGCACTTGCTACCGAAGCAAAAAATGTCTCTTGGTCAATATTTAGCCTATAAAGATACGCCAGTGGGTCATAATAGTACGGAAGTATGTCCAAGGGGAGCCTCTAGTCAGTAATGAGGAGCTCGCGCGTCTATCCACACATATGTGAAATCTGCACGAATGGTACATGTCGCAAGCAGAAAAAAGCATCAGAAAGATTGGTGTTGGCACTCGTTTTAGGCTCGTAGCTAATCAAGGAAAATGGCGAGAGACACACACTCGGAAAAGTCCACTACAAGGAATATTAATCATCATCAAAGAGGTACCATATCAAGTCAAGCGATGGTCAGGCTTAATAGACGATTATGCTAGTGTCCAGAGAAGATTCACAGACTGATATATGGAGGCTTTAACTATGGCTTATTCAAGATGACTTCAAATGGAAAAGTTCAGAACACGAAAGTTGTGCGTCTCGTCGAAACAATCAACTTTGCTTTTTGAATCATCTCAATCCGAGTTAGTATCCGAAAGTTAGAGTCAAAATACTTCCAAAGGCCAAATTGGCACGGACAGAACCGGTAGTCGCCGGACCACAGACTTTGTCTCACCTTTGGCGTGGACGAAAGTGCAAAATTCGTCTAAAAACCGCTAGACTAATGCATCTGCTTACGAATAAGATTTAGCGGTCAAGATCAACTCGGATGAAAAAGCCATAAACATGAAAGTTGTTCAGTTTTTCGATACGAACAACTTTGCTTTTGGAATCATATTCTTCAGAGCAAGTATACGACCTCGAGATTCAAAATACAGCCGAATTGAGTTAAATTTGTTCGGTCGCAATTTGACTTTGATATGAAAATAAGAGGAGAAGTCAATGAAGATCAGGTCATATGAAAAAGTGCAAAACATAAAAGTTCTTCGTATTTTCGAGACGAACAACTTTTCTTTTTATGACATTTTATCTGAGCTCGTTTACTATCTCGAAAGTGGTCCAGAAGTTACAGACAAGTTTTTGACCGAACAGTTACGCAAATTTTGAGTTTGCTTGTTCGAGTTGGAGCCCAACTAGGGTTTGGACGTGGATCCAGCCTTCTTTCTTGCACGGGAAGTCCAGCCGCTCCTTATATACACGAGGGGTGACGGACGATTGAACCAACACCAATCGAACAAACAAATCTACTACTTTTCTGTGTTCATCTACTCTTTATCCCTCTCCCTTGTATGTTTCTTCTCGTTCTTCGTCGTTCTTCAAGATTGGAGGCTGCGAATCCACGAGGTCCTAGGGGTGGTTAGGCCGACCTAGGGCAGCCCATAGCCGCCGCGCCGCCCTGACGGGGTCCCTCCCGGACGAGCGGGGTTTCGGGTCTCAAAAGCGCCCACCGGATTGTCTTGCGTATCGCGCTTCCGGCGAGCCTCCCTCGGCGCGCGCTGCCGCGCATCGCGCTCGGCGCCGAGGGTACATGGTGACGTGTTCGTGTGCGAACACACTTTTTGGCGACTCCGCTGGGGACTGAAGCTTCGAACGGTCTCTAGCCCGTTCTTGCTACGAAGAGAGCGTCATCAATAGGCTGCAATCTACAACGGTATCATGAATCCTCAATCTTCCTACGTAGATGCAGATTACTCTTATGTTGATGTTGCTAGATCTTTTGATATGTGTACTGTATCGGATAGCCCTAGTTTTTACTATGTGCAAAAGTCGATGCAAAATAACCTACATGCTTCAAATCATCTTAGTAACTTGCAACATGTAAATTCGAATTCTCATGCATCGGCAACCCCAGAAATTCATATGCCGATGAACAACATGACGAATTCTGTTAATCCACATGAAACATGTGATTTTAGAAATTTCAATGGCATGCAACCAAGTGTTTCATAATTATATTCATCGGCAAATAACTTGCAATCTCTAGGTTCACCTTCAAACATGCTGATGGATAGGGAAATTGGACATTCTACAGTTAGTTATTTGCCCAATTACTCACAATCATCATATGATACACCTTATGTTAGTAATGTTTCAGCACCATATGCAACTAGTGATATTCATAGTTCGGCTCCACACCTTTACAATGGTTATAGCCGAATAAGTGGAAAATCAGTAGGAGCTAATGTGTCTTTATCTAGTACTGTAGCGTATGATATGTCCCTCACACAATTGCAAAGTTTCGGTGACACCTCATTGCCGAAAGATACAAAAAGTATTGGGGGGCATTATTATGCAGGAACAAATGACTGGAAGGAAAAACTTGCAGCTGAGTTCAAAGAGCTCAATTCTCTTCACCGAGAACTAGAAGAGAGGCCCCATGATCTTGCTACAATACAATCTTATGAGGTATACAACAAGAAGTGTGAAGAGGAGCGCAAAGCAAACAATATCAGGTTTTCCCCTTCTCAATTGCTAAGTTTCGGCAACACTACATTGCCGAAAGAAACTAAAAGCATTGGGGGGCAATCATGTGTTACTGAGGTTAACGCCGATAAGGTCATTACGTTTAATGATTTATCGGAGGAACATCTCCAGTTATTTGAGACACTCAAGAAGAAGTGTGATGAGGAGTTTGAAGCACTTGAAAAGAAGCTGAAAGAGGATCATGAAGCATATAAGAAAAAACTTGAAAAGGAAGAACTGCGGCAGTTTCTTGCAAGTCTTGGAAAGGACCATCAAGACAATAATACTCAAGTTGAAGGAATCAACTCATCTCATCCATGCGGCAATCAAGTTGAAACCTCTGCTACATTGAGACAAAAAGAAGAAGCTTTGCTCTCTAGTGAAATTCATGAAGAAAACATCAATGGTTCAACTAGGATGGCTAATTTGGTTATTGAAAAAGCCGAATCAGAAAATACATATGTTGAATCTATCGAATCAGAAGAAGCAAGCTTCATTGATCAAGAGCATGGCAAGGTTAGCAAAACTGCTATGCTTGATTTTTCTAGATGTAAGGAAGCTTACGTGTTTCCCTATGAGTGTTGTGCCAAAGAAATTTGTGAACATCAACAACAACAAGATATAGCCGAACAATGTTCGGTTGATGAAGAGCATCAAAGTGAAGAGGCACAAAATCCAGAAAACAAAGAGGACGAGGCGTTGGAGAATTATCTAGAGGCCGAGCAAGATATTGTTCAGGACATCCGGCCATCATACGCTTCCAACGTCTCCAAAGAGGTACATTTAGCAAATAATTTACTTATATTCCGATTTGGTCAAGACTTTAATATTGATACATCTCTTAGCAAAATTCTCATGAGCTATGAAAGATCAATCGAGAGAGGTAATTTATTTGTTAGAAATATAATTTTCACAGAACTTATCGGTCAACATGATGTACCCTTTACAGAGACCGATAGTAACAAATTATCACATTATAAGTTATCCCTAGTGTTTTATATGCATTTTATATTTACATGGGTAGCTTTGTTTATTTCATACTTGGCTAACATTTGGTCTCAAGTGAGACATATGTGTTTTAACTATTTTGGTTTCAGAAATTTAAAGCCAAGGTTATTGTCTCTTGAAAAAGCCGATGCTAGTGTAACTTTGTATTCGAATACATCCGAAGATAAGCACAGAAAACAATGCATAACCGAATCAGATGATGTGAAATCTGAACAATGCGGTTGCTCAATTCCAAAGCCGTTTTCGCAGCAAGATCGGTTAGAAGATAAAAGGTGTACCCACAGTTTGAGTATGTGTCATCATATCTTTGATATGGTATTGAAAATCGATTATGTTAGAATTCTTGATCACAATATTGAGCCATTATTACAAGGACGAATGTATTGCAAGTTGCATGATTCGTTCGATCATAGTATAGAGAGTTGCACCACATTTCATCAAATAGTACAATCGGCTGTTAATAAAGGACGATTGAAATTTGTTGAAACACAAATTGATGAGGAATCTATTTTGATTGGTCTTGATGGCCAAACGACATTGCATCGGCTGCCTATAGCCTATTCATACGATGAGGATCAGGTACACACCGAGGATGATGGGATCAAGCTTTCAAGCAAAGATATTATTGAAGAGCATATTGCAAATGTTCTTGAAGGCGGGAGTTCCAATGAAGCTACAATGAAGACATCAAGCACTGGGGGGCAACAACAAAATTAGAAGATCGATGCATGCAAAGCTCAAAAAGACAAAGGCCGCAATAAGAACAATGGTAGCAAACTAAAAGTCACTTTCGCACAGCTGCTGGAAAAATATAAAAAAGAGAGTGAAGCAAAAAGTTCTTATTGGCCAAGTAGTGCAAAAGCATCAAGATCACCCCCAAGGCAAAGTTCTAAAGACAGGGATTGGCGAAAGGAGAAATTCAATGCAACAAATTCGTCTCCTCCTTTTGGGTCACCAATTCCAATGTCATGGATACCTCCATATGCTAATTTTTATTTATATCCATCATGGGAAAGGTATGATTCATGGGCACGTTATCCATCTAATTATAGATCATCTCACCCAAATTGTGCAGCTCCAAGAAGGTCAATTGATCAGCAGTCACATGTCAAGGACCATTTTAACAGAAAAGAATCAGTCCGGAGTTCATGGGTAAAGAAGGATGTGGTCAAGCAAGTATACCGAATCAAAAAAGATGGACGCAAGTGTGTTGTTTCAGACTCGACTCCAAATAATGAAAAGCCAGCGGAATTGACATTGGCTACTAAGGGAAAGGAAGTGAAGAGAGTAACTTTCAATGTCCCAATCGTCGAGTCCAAACAATCCAAGTCGAAAGTGCCCAAGATTAATAAAGTCATGCCATTGTGTGAAAGAAAACCACAGCCGATATGCCCACTCGGCTTATCACATTGGCAGGAGAGGAAGCTATATCAGCTTAGAGCCGGGGAGCTGAAGAAAAGAAACATGGCATGGGTTCTCAAAGTAAACCCTCAAGGCAAGGAAGATGTGCGAAATCCTATCATAAGAAGGGCAGCAAAAGCAAAGAGCAAAAAGAATAAAGCCAACAAGCGATCAGGCCAAAGAATTTGGTATCACTATCAAAAACTTTGGCCAGCACATCATCCATATTATTCTACTTATCCTTTAATTCCTATGCCATGGAATTCATCCCCAGGTATGATTGGTTACCCACCATGGTTTTATTTTGATCCTTGGTTGCATCATAATTTTATACATCATCAAAGGGTATTACCAAATCATTATTCATTTGATTAGTTGCAATTTTTTGCTAATCCAAGAGGCCGAACACTTGAAGTACATAATCAGATTTGTTCTTTTGTTTACTTCGGCTTTACATACATTGGTGGATGGGTTATACATGTCCATTGGGGCAAAGATATATGACCGGTATTTATTATATCGCCCTTAGATCATTATCCAGTTATGACCGATGTGGTGTTCTAACATCGTCCTTAGCGTTACTGAGACTGAGACAGGGTATTCATTCATTAGCAACTATGCTTATGATTATGTGTTCATAATTTGGCTTATAAACCTTTAAAATATATAAAAGGCCAAATTGTCTTTAATTTCATTATTGGCGTAGATGCTGAGCATGATATTGATATCGATCTCGTCTCTATAGTACCATGGGAATTACATTTTGACTCTTCAGTTTAAAGCAATAGTCAATGCGTTGGTATTGTTTATTTATCTCCTTATGGTACTGTTCTATGAAGTCTCATCCTGCTTAGAATATCTTGCACAAAAAGTCATGCCGAATTTGCAATTTTGATATTCGTGCTAGAACTTTTTATTGCTCTAGGTGCTACAAATATTGAGGCTTCTAGTGATTCGTTGTGAGTAGTGCAACAATGTCCATCGTTTACCAAGGTTTCGACGAATCACTTGTTATTTATCTTGATACATGTCTAGATGTGAATTTCATCTTGGATTAATTTATCATTGCTCATATATCTAGACATGAAAACTGAAGTGCAAATGAGTTGGCTCAACTAAACATTCGGCTATCATATTATTCATAATATATTCCATATTCCACAAGAGCCGATGCTTTGTTTTGCCAACATAGATAAGGACAGATTAGAGACCACAATTTTGGCCGCTAATGAAAAATCTAGTGCAGGTGAAGGAGAACAACAAAGGAAATCCAATGTCTATTACATGAAAATCTGAACTAAAGGGTGAACATGACAGTTCATGTGTTCAAATACTCTTTAAGGTAATGATCTTTATTTCCTAACGGTTGGTGATATTCTTCTTGAGCACTTGGATGAAGACCAGGCGAGGATCATTGTGGGAGTTGTTCAAAGACAATTGTGATATTCAAGATGAAGTGGTTGTTCTCAATGCAAATCATTTGAAGATATTATACCCAAGTCGCAACAAATCTAGACAGAAAATGACCGATATGGAGTTATCACCATAAGACAACCAGTGGCCGATGGAGTGTTGACATCGTCCTTAGACTAGAAGTGAAGCAAGTTATTTTCTGACATGCAAGCTCTGCCAGAAAACAGGGGGGCATGTGTTGGCACTCGTTTTAGGCTCGTAGCTAATCAAGGAAAATGGCGAGAGACACATACTCGGAAAAGTCCACTACAAGGAATATTAATCATCATCAAAGAGGTACCATATCAAGTCAAGCGATGGTCAGGCTTAATAGCCGATTATGCTAGTGTCCAGAGAAGATTCAGAGATTGGTATATGGAGGCTTCAACTATGGCTTATTCAATATGACCTCAAATGGAAAAGTTCCGAACACGAAAGTTGTGCGTCTCATCGAAACAATCAACTTTTCTTTTTGAATCATCTCAATCCGAGTTAGTATCCGAAAGTTAGAGTTAAAATACTTTCAAAGATCAAATTGGCACGGACAGAACCGGTGGTCGCCGGATCACAGACTTTGTCTCACCTTTGGCGTGGATGAAAGTGCAAAATTCGTCTGAAAACCGCTAGACTAACGCATCTGCTTACGAATAAGATTTAGCGGTTAAGATCAACTCGGATGAAAAAATAATAAACATGAAAGTTGTTCAGTTTTTCGATACGAACAACTTTGCTTTTGTAATCATCTTCATCCGAGCAAGTATACGACCTCGAGATTCAAAATACAGCCGAATTGAGTTAAATTCGTTCGGTCGCAATTTGACTTTGATACGAAAACAAGAGGAGAAGGCAATGAAGATCAGGTCATATGAAAAAGTGCAAAACATAGAAGTTCTTCGTATTTTCGAGACGAACAACTTTGCTTTTTATGACATTTTGATCTGAACTCATTTACTATCTCGAAAGTGGTCCAGAAGTTACAGGCAAGTTTTTGACCGAACAGTTACGCAAATTTCGAGTTTGCTTGTTCGAGTTGGACCCCAACTAGGGTTTGGACGTGGATCCAGCTTCTTTCTTGCACGGGAAGTACAGACGCTCCTTATATACACGAGGGGTGACGGCCGATTGAACCAACACCAATCGAACAAACAAATCTACTACTTTTTTGTGTTCATCTACTCTTTATCCCTCTCCCTTGTATGTTTCTTCTCGTTCTTCGTCGTTCTTCAAGATTGGAGGCTGCGAATCCACGAGGCTCTAGGGGCGGTCAGGCCGACCTAGGGCAGCCCATAGCCTCCGCGCCGCCCTGACGGGGTCCCTCCCGGGCGAGCGGGGTTTCGGGTCTCAAAAGCGCCCGCCGGACTGTCTTGCGTATCGCGCTTTCGGCGAGCCTCCCTCGGCGCGTGCTGCCGCGCATCGCGCTCAGCGCCGAGGGTACACGGTGACGTGTTCGTGTGCGAACAATTGGTTTCCGGTGGACGAGAAAGGAGCATCACTTCAAACCATACTCGATACAGGTTCAAATGATCGAACTATTTCAGTTATACAACCAGCGCGCCCTCGACAAATCTATCATTGGTTGCTACTGTCTATAAGTGATTTATTTCTATAATTAAGTTTGTAGCTCAGCTTGTGCATTGCATTTAATATATTATTCTAAATATATATCCTTTTGTATGATGATATTATATTTTGCAGAATGAAGATGCTTGAATGCAAAAGAGCTAGAAGATACGACGTTGGTTTCGTTGACCCATATATCGTTAATGAATATACGTTAAAGAATCACCCCAAGGACGTGGAGGAAGACCTGTGCAGGTTCTTAACCGAGAATAATTTTGTTAATAAAATACTATTCCTTACAACTTCAAGTTAATGTTTATATCTTGTACACATTTTATTTTTGCTTAATCGATGAGCTATGCATGTATGCTTATGTAAACGTCCGCAGATTCCACTGGATCTTGCTAAACATTCAAGTTGACAACTTTTGAAGTCCACGACTCATTTAAGTTGGGACCAAGAGTAGTGGAGCGACATGAAAGCAATGCTCCATAAGTAATTTCAATCATTATAGCATTATATCGTCCTCTTTCATTCATTTCCGGATATCAAGTAACTAATAACTCTTTTTTTAATTTTCTTTGCCGAGCAGGTGTTGGACACGGTTCAGACAGAAAATACCAGATTCATTCAAAGAGGAGCTAACTTATAAAATGGTGAAGAGTTTACAGCTGCCACCGGGAACTCATTTATGTGGATACTACGTCTGCGAGTATATCCGCGAGTTGACCAGTGAGCGTAAAGTTGACTCACATTATATTTATGATTTGCGGGAGAAACTAGAGCCAGACCAGCGCATAAGAGCAATTCAAAAGGAGCTGGCGGGATTTATGATGAAGGAAGTCCTTGATGTACATGGAGAGCATTATGCGGATGACATGGAACTCGATTTGCCTTAGTGATCTCCATGTAGCTGATATGATATATATATTCATCAATGACCATGTAATTTCAAAACATTTCTTCCTTTTGATATATATATCATCACTGTATGCTTGCAAGGGATCGATTAATTATATAGATGCATCAACGTGTACTGTGTATGTAGTAGCGTAGAATATGTGTACTTAAATATATGTTTGAAATTATAGTGAAACACAAAACGAAAAAGGGACGAAATGGCAAAAAAAATGGAAATACACAATCTCTGTCGCGGCAGAGAAACACACAATTCTCTGTCGTGGCAGGAAACCTTATAGTCCCGGGTGGTGTTACTGCCCGGGACTAGAGGGTTTCCGCCCCCTCTGGCTGAAACAGCCACGTGGTTGTTATCGATCGCGAGCCGTGGCGAGGACTAGTGGGGGCTCTAGTCCCGTTCCATGATCCGGGCCCAAAACCGGGACTAGAGCCCGTTGCGGCCCGGGACTAGAGGCCTGTTTTCCACCAGTGAGAATAGGGAATACCGAAAGGTAAAGCATGAGTCATATGAATGATATGATGAACATGTTGATTGTTCGCCTTTGAATCTACATCTTCTCTCGTGAAGATCAAACTTGGTGTAGTGGATTTGGATTTGTGTAGTCACTAAGAAAACATGAGGGATGTTGTTTTGAGTGGGAGTTCACCTAGTTAATTTAAGAAGTAAGTTTGAACTCAATTCATCATAAACTTAGTCTAAACTCTTTGCAAATATGTTATAGATAATGGCGGCCCCTACCATCAGTTTTCATGTGTTCCTAGAGAAAGAAAAGTTGAAAAACAATGGAAGCAACTTCACGGACTAGTTTCGTAACATGAGGATTGTCCTCAATGTTGGTCAGTTGTCCTATGTGCTGGATCAACCGCTGGGTGACCCGGTTGCAGATAATGCTACCGATGAGGTGAAAAATGTTTACCTCACTCGGAAGAATCACTACTCCATAGTTCAGTGTGCCATCCTGTACGGTTTGGAATCGGAGCTTCAGAGGAGCTTTGAGAACCATGACCCTTATGATGATATCAATGAGCTCAAAATGATATTTGAGACTCATGCGGGCATGGAAAGCTCTGAAGCTTCCAAGAAGTTCTTTAACTGCAAGATGGAAGAGGGCAGCTCCATTAGTGAGCACATGCTCAGAATGTCTGGGCATGCAAATAAACTCCAAGATTTGGGAATAATGATCCCTAATGCGTTGGAGATTCACCGTGTACTCCAATCACTGCCACCTAGTTACAAGAACTTTGTGATGAACTACAACATGCAGCGGATGGATAAGTCGTTACCTGAACTCTTCTCCATTCTTAATACCGCGGAAGTGGACATCAAGAAAGAGCCCCAAGTGTTGATGGTCAATAAGACCACCAATTTCAAGAAGCAAGGCAAGCCTATGTGTTGGAGATATGCCCAAGAGGCAATAATAGAGAGGTTATTATTATATCTTTGTGTTTATGATAAATGTTTACATCCCATGCTATAATTGTATTAACAGGAAACATTAATACTTGTGTGTTTTGTAAACATAAAAGAGTCCCTAGTAAGCCTCTTGTTAAACTAGCTTGTTGATTAATAGATGATCATGGTTTCGTGATCATAGACATTGGATGTTATTAATAACAAGATCATATCATTAGGATAATGATGTGATGGACATATACCCATAGTTAGCATAGCATAAGATCAAGTCATTAAAGTTCTATTTGCTACAAGCTTTCAAATACATAGTAACCTAATCCTTCGACCATGAGATCATCTTAATCTCCGTCACCGAATGAGTACATTGATGACATCAAACGCCACTTCCGTAACTAGGTGGTTATAAAGGTGGCATTGGGTATTCTGAAAGTATGTGTTGAAGTGTATGGATGAAGAGTGGGATTTTTCCATCCATATGATAGATAGATATACTCTGGGCCCTCCCTGTGGAATGTCATTCAATTGGCTTGCAATCATGTGAGTAGGTCACAAGGGATGCCATATCACGGAACAAGTAAAGAGTACTTATCGGTAACGAGGTTGAACTAGGTATAGAGATACCGACGATCGAACCTCAGATAAGTAAAGTATCGCGCAACAAAGGGAATCGGTATCGTATGTAAATGGTTCAATTGATCATGAAGTCATCGTTGAAATATGTGGGAGCCATTATGGATTTCTAGATCCCTCTATTGTTTATTGACTGGAGAGGTGTCTCGATCATGTCTGCATAGTTCGCGAACCGTAGGGAGACACACTTAAGGAATAGATGTTGTTTAAGTAGATATGGAATATGAGTTGGAGATCGAATGTTGTTCGGAGTCTCGGATTGGATCCAGGACATCACGAGGAGATCTGTAATGGTTTGGAGAATAAGATTCTAGTGTTAGGAAAAGTCGGCGTTGTGACCAGAAGCTTCTAGAATATTATGGAAGGACCACCAGTGGGTCCGTCACCCCGGGAGAGGTCACTTGGGATGCGGCATGCCCTAGGGGCTTGCCGCACCAAGCCCTACATGCAAACTGTCCAGCACTAGGAAATTGGGGTCAAACCCTAGTTTGAAAAGTCAAATCCTAGTTTGCCATTGACTAGATCGAATGTGATGCAGGACTCCGAACCACTGAGCCAACACCATGAAGAAAGGTGTGAAGCCAGTTGAGCTGTTCGGCGTTGTGCGCAGGCTCCAGAGGACAGAGCGTAGCTCTTTTGCCTAGGCTCACGCAAGCCGTTCGAGTGGGCAGAGCAGGCGTTTCTTGATGCCTTTGCCTATGAGGCCGTTGGCATTTTCGACCTGCCCGTTGGTCTGCGGTGACATGGTTATACCCTACAGGTACACGACCTTAGCATACCTAGTCCAGCCCAAGGAAGGACCACGAGAATATGCGCCATCCCATGAAGACTTTCGGGTGGCCCGGGCCCATGACGCCTTCGGATCCTTGGAGAGCAAGACTAGAAAAGATAGAATATTCAAAGGGGCAAACCCTAAACTTGTAACCGACTCGATCTATGCTCGGGACCTGCCTATCTCTATATAAAGGCTAGGAGGGCACGACGAGGATGACTCTCTCATACCACAACATTCACACCTCCACGCTAGATTGCATCTGCGCACCCCTATAATTTTCGGTTCCGCCGTAATCAAGAGCAGACAAGCAGGAGTAGGGTTTTCCCTCCGGGGGCCTGAACCTGGGTAAATCTCGTGTCCCTTGGTTGCTTGTCTGTTAACCGTTCCGCGATCTATAGCATCCCCATCTTCTCCAAAACCCAAATCCATAACAATGGGCATTGACGAGATCAATCCTTGTCAATTGGCGCCATCTGTGGGAACTCGGGGCGCTGATTGTGCAATCATGACAGTCCCGACCAAAGTGATCTACAACTCCTCAGTGACGGAGAGCCATCTCCTCTTCGGCGCTTTCGACTTCACCGCCCACTCGCCAGCCACCCTGAAGGACTTTGAGCCTATTCGCGACGAGCTCGAGATCCTATTCGGGGGCTTCTACTTCCAAGTGGGGAAGACCGGTACTCTCCGCCTCCCAGAGCGGGTCCCCATGCCATCGATCAGGCCCGCCTCGTGGGCTCTGCATCCCATGCTACGCACATCACCATCGGCAGATGAGTCCTATGACAGCAGCAGCTGCTGCAACTCAGATTTGTGCGATCCTCCATCGGATGAAGGGACCTACGGTTCCGGATCCGAAAGCTGCGGCAGCAGCGATCCACCCTGCGGACTCTACCCGTGCGCCGCGGTCATCCAGAGCGGTGTGGACCAGCAAGAACCCAACCCGCCACCCAACCCGCGGGGTAGAAACGGCGAAAACTGGAGGAACCAGTCCCCCCTCCCCTGTAACACCCTCAGAATCGGCCCTATGCAAGTTTCATCGCTTCCCGCCAAACCCGCATAGAAACGATTCGAAGGTGCCCACCAGGCACTTGCGTGCGGGTGGAAAACGAAGTAATATCATTACACAATAGTCCTCGATGGAACCCACAAAACATATATATTCAACAGCGACTCAAAGAGTCAAGAATACAGATTTACAATACAAAGATCCAAATCACCTTTAAAACGATATAGCGTCCGAGTATGGACAAGATGCAAATTGAGCTAAGAGCCCTGAAGAATAACTAATGGCGTCCATAACCCTGCAGCCAAAGCCGAAGGGTAACCACAATAACGACGTCGATCTCAAAACCCTTAAACAAAAGGGGTGCCGACAAAGGGCAAAGGAAAAAGAGAGCGGTCGATCGAGGCCGATTACACGGCGAGGCTAGAATTCGGCGGTCCTCGCCTACATAGGTATGGTGGACTGAGCGGCAGCGCGACATGCACTAAAAAACCTATAGAGACTCGATATAACTATCGGCTATGAGAGAGGGATAAGAAAGACCTATCCGGAACCAACCTGATACTACCACCAAACATACCCATCCTGGTGTTTCCCCCTCGAGACCAGACGAGGAAGTCAACCGAGGAACTCACACCGTTGGCAGTTTTATTTATTCAGTTATCGTTGCAGCAATTACTAGTCAGGTATAGATAGTCATCCTGATATAATAAGCAGTGGGCAGTTTTAGTTAACCATTCCGTTGTAGTTGCAACACTTACTAGTCAGATACAATTAGCATGAGATATCCCCAAACCCAGCAGTTGTTGGTACTTTTATTTAGCCATTCCGTTGCAGTGGATCTGATTATTAGTCATATCGGATACAAGTCAAATTATAGCAGTAAAATTTAGTTATAGTTGTCTATGATCGAGAACTGTGCTCCAAGTCGTCCATAACCGCGGACACGGCTTTTCGAAAAGATTTAACCCTAGGGTGCAAAGTATCCACACGCACTTGACCCTTTTGCGGATCGGTTAACATACACCCATCGGTATGTCGGGGCCTAAGTCATGACGTTTCCGGACCCAAAGCAAGTACATGGGGCCACCCACTAAGCTACCCCGCAAAGTCGGCCGGTCTCGAGACGGACTCGGGGTTTGTGTAGACGGTAAACGATTTGGGAACCCGAAAGTGTGTTGGGCTTGTCGATCTGGTAACGTGTCACGATCCTAAAGATCTGGTGCTCTCGCAATCGTAAATAAAGCAGTAAAGCATGGCATAAGTACAGGATAGTAATAAAGCCCCAAACTACTTGTGGCCCCCGGTACAATACTTTGAAATCAGGTACTAATCGATGGGGGTGCCCACACACCCCACCTGTGGTTAGCGCGCTCGATCTCGGAACAGGTGTCAAGAACTCGGGGTCCTACGGGACACCAGTGAGCGGTTAAAATCCAAATATTGTCTATTACCCACCGGTGCCTCTGCATCTACCTACTTTCAATTTTAGTTATTAAACGATAATTAAAGCCAAGATCATCTCCAACATTAAACATGCGGCAACACTCCAACAACTGTGGTACTCGAAGACACGCAACAACACTTGAGCAAGCGACTACGACGCGCAAGTCCAACTATCTACCAAACAACAGGTAATAGGATGTGTCCAAGGCAATATAAGGCTGCAAGGGATATCACGGGCACGAAAACTAGAGCATCGCAACACAGATAGCAATAGATCAACAGGAGGGAAATAAATACTATAAAAGTAAGATAGGTAGAAAGGGGGAGATGCTCTCCTGAAAACATTGCTGAAGGTTCATCCGAAGATCGGGTCGACACTCGCATCAACTCATCGGCCTAATCCGCGAAGAAGCAAAGCACTAGAAGAAACACCGGATGGACTATTTAATACAACGGCAGAAGATCGGGCATGATGCATGTATGATGTATGACATGGCAAAGATGCGATGCAATTAGGCAATATTAAGCGGAACCGGGGTTCCGACAATTAATTAGACAGTTCATATTGTTTAGATACCCCGCAATTTAAATGTTGTCTTAACATGGCAAAAGATAGCACCGGTTCGCTACACCAATTTAAATGGGACCAATATAAGACTAGATTTGCCCGCATATGGGTCCCATATTTATTTTAGGTGAATCGGCATAAGACCCCCAAACACCCACAAATATGTATGCAAACATGAACAAGTTGATATGCAACAATTCATATAGGTATCAATTTACAAAATAGGGCTCGAGAGAAAGGGTCACACATTAGAGGGTTCGGGCGATCTTGGTTTGGGGGGTTCGATGGGGTTCGGGCTCGGTCTCCGGTAGAAGTTCTTGGCGCTCCATGTCAGCGTTCTCGTGGCTCCTTCTTGGTACATCGTTGTCAACTTGCGCCAGTGATCTTGTCGATAAGAAGATCTTGGTACTCTAAGGCATGCGTGGCTGCCGACGGTCTTGTCGATGAAGAGGGTGTCGCATCCTTGTAGATCATGGAGACCTTGCAGATCGGGAGACCTTGGACTCGGACGAAACATCATGTGGAGCACCTATTGGGTGCAACCTTCGGCTGGAACCCCACTTGGTCCAGCAGTACAAAAGCCTGCACGACAGGATCTGGTCACTGCTCTGCTACAACTTCCATGAGGTTACAAACAGAATACAAAAACACAGCACCAACTTGGTACTACACAGGAAACCTACACGGGTGGAGGCAGATGGGCATCGGCGGCACGGGTTTGGCCCCAACGCAGAGACGCCTTGGGTCGCGGGCTCAGGCAGGCGGCCAGCGGCTTGGGGAGGCGACCGACGCAGCGGCGAGGAGCCAGGCGTCGGCGGAGGACAGGGCCAAGTGGGGGAGGTGCTCTTCACGAGGCGGGGTCGGTGATGGCCGAGGGCGGGCCGGCGTGGTCGGCGAGCAGGTCACGCGGGCAGCGAGCTCAAGGCGGCGAGCACGGGCGTGGCGAGGAGACGGCGGGCGCCGAGATGGATCTCTGGCGGCGGCGGCACAGAGGGGGTCCGGGTCGGCGACGAGGAGGCGCGGGGCCGGCGGCTCCGGCGAGGACGAACGGACGGTGACGACGACGGGCTTGATCAAGTGGAGGGTCACGGCGACATGGTGATCCCGGGCGGCTGGTTCAGACGGGGCGAGCTCGAGGCCTCGCAGGGCGCGGTGGTAGGCTCCGGGAAGAAGCGAGGCGGAGGAGGCTCGAGGCAGGGCGCCGCCGCTTGTGGCTGCGAGGCCACGCGCGAGAGGAGCAGGCCGACAGTCGCTGTCGACGGTGGTGGAGCGGTTCGGGCGATGGCGGTGGGTCTCGCACTGGCGACGGCGGCCGGAAGACGCGACGGGCGGGGGGGCGAGCTTGGGGGAACCGGGGGAGAGGAGGGGTCGACGATGGGCGAGGTGGAGGTGCGATGGGGTTGGTGGGATCGAGCGGGAGGTTGGGGATGGGCGTCGGCGTGTGTGGGTCCTGGCGCTGGGTGGGTTAGACCAGGACGAGATGGGGTGAGTGCGACGTACCGCGTGAGCGAGGCCCTAGGAACGTGTCGGGGAGGGTTGCGCACGGGTGCTGCTGCGTGGTGTGCGTGGGAGTGGGGCCGGTGGGCCAGCAGGTGGCGGCTGGGGGGGAGGTGGCAGGTGGCGATTGGTGGAGATTTGGGGTCAGGCTGATGTGGCGAGCTGTGGTTGGCCGGGGTGATGTGGAGGGTGATGGGTAGATTAGGATTAGGTAGGAAAATATTTTGGGTAGGCTGGTTTTTTTGTACTGGGGGTGGTCGACTAGGTCGGATCGGCCCGGTACGGCTGCCCCTAAAAATAAAATAAATATTTTAATATTTAAAACGGGGCTTTTGAAATCCATTGGTAGACGAAACAAAATAATCCGGAGAACCGGGTTTTGGATTTGAAATAAAGGCGGGGTATTTAGAAAACAAAATATGCTTTTCGAAAATAGTTTTATGCAAACAAATGCAAGATGACATGACGATACTCAAATGCAAGGTGGCATGATGACATGAGGATGGGGTCATGATGATGCAATGCACAAAAACAACGCGATTTTCTGGTAGTGGTTTTTGCGGGGCGCCACACCCCCCCCCCCCCCCCGCCCAACGGGGACGACACCGATGCCAATCGGGTAATCCACCTCAGCGAGGAGGGATGGAACCAAGCACGCGAAGTCGTGGCGGGCAACAATATCCTGCATGTGGGTGCCTCATGGGACCTACTAATGCCATACCACTTGCTCCTCATTGAAGAGCACAAAAAGCAGGTGAACATGCAGGAAGTGCTCGACAAACGCAAGCAAGCGGCCTCGGAGTCTAGCGCGCGGCGAGCTGCGCTCTCCTCCATCGGCGGCTCCAGCTCGCACGGCAACAACGCCAACAAGCATCGTTCTCGCGTAGAGAACATGGACCCCACCGCACGTCGCGAGGTGACCCGAACCCTCAACACATCCTTCATGGAGTTGGATGCCAATGGCAAAGTCATCCTGAAGACGCCGCAAGCTGCGATCATGGCAGCCACCACATACCTCACATCCCATCCACCTTCGGTGGGGGACCCGAAGAGGGCCATGCACAATTCCGCATTAGCCGGACTCGGACTCGTGGGAGCTGCGCTCCACGGGGAAGCTCCTGAGGATCCTAAGAAGAAGGTTGCGGTCAGATTCAACTGCAGTCCCACACCCTCCTCCGATGAGTAAGAACACGACCTACCTCGACGACACAAGAGCTCGCGGCATCGCAGCCGCGACTATGACGCTAGAAGCGAGCTCACCCAACGCAAGATCGACAAGGCATGCGCCAAACGCGTGTGCTCATCCGAATCCGAAGAGGACGACGATGAAGGAGAACTCTGCGGAGCTCGATGCTTCAGCAGATCCGTTCGACGGACGCGGATGTCGTGGAACTTCAAGCTTCCTTCGGATACTCTGAAGTTCGACGGCACGCAGGACCCTAAGGCGCGGCTGAGCGACCACCTGTCGTCCGTAAAGCTACACGGCGGAAACAAAAACACCGCCCTACAATGCCTTCAGCTGCAGCTGACAGGCGCCGCCCGGATCTAGCTCAGCAGCCTATCCTTGGGATGCATCCGAAGCTATGAGGAACTAGCGTATAGTTTCATCCGAAACTTCAAGGGCACCAGCAAGAGGCTAGCCTCGATCGAGGAGCTACGGGCCTACACCCAACGAACGGGTGAATCCATTCGCTCGTACATACTACGCTGGTCCAACACCAAGAACTCCACGGCGCACATCTCTGAGGAGAGAGCAATCGACGCCTTCAAGGACGGCGTCAAACGCCAGGACTTCAAGGAAGAGCTCGGGCGCGTCAAGCCCAAGACACTCGACCACCTCATGGACATTGCCAACATATGGGCAGATGGTGAGGACTCCGTCCATCGAGCACATTCGGAGGAGGAAGATGACTACGGTCGCCGATGCGAGCGTCGTAGCAAACGAAGAACGCGTGCCTACGATGATCGCTACGGACCCGACATGGTCGCGGATGGCTACGCTGACCGTCGCAATGAGGGCAACCGTAACAGCGACGGATACCGCGGAAACAACTTCTGTGATGGAGGACGCCCATCTCAATCGTGGCAACGCCGTAGCCGCGATGACGAGCCCTCGGCATACGACAAATTGTCGGGGCCATGTACCATCCACTTCTACATCGACAAGAAGGATGTCAAAAAGAAGGCAAGCCACATGCTCAAGGATTGCTGAGAGTTTCGGAAACTCGGCGAGAGCATGTCCCAGATGAGGTAGCAAGCCCCGAACCCTGGGTACGGGCACGCACCCGTGCCAGGTGAGATCGCCCACGGAGCTCCTCCACCACCACCCGCGGGACCTTCGAATCACCCAATCGCACCCGCGCAAAACAACGGCGGAAATGGGTACCCCTTGCCAAAAGGATCACTGATGATCCAAAAGGGGCGCCCAAAAAACAGGGTGCAAAAGAAAATCACCCGCCAAGTCAGCTTGGTTGTGACTGCTCCACCCGCCATCCCTGAGTACCTCAGCCATTCGGAGTCCTGCATCACGTTCATCCGTTCGGATCACCCCCGCCAGATCCCTCGCCTAGGTCATGCTGCCCTGGTGCTCGAGGCGCAGATCGGAGGGTTCAATATGAGCCGCGTCTTCATGGATGGCGGCAGCGGCATCAACCTGATGTTCGCTAGCACCTTAGCAGTAATGCGGATCCCGCTGTGTAGCCTGGAACAATCCGACACAATGTTCCACGGCATCGTCCCAGGGAAGGGAATATTTCCCCTTGGAAATATATGGCTCGACGTCATCTTCGGCCAGCCCGACAACTTTCAGTGCGAGCGAATCGAGTTCGAAGTGGTGGACTATCCATCCTCAGGCACGTGGCATTCGCAAGGTTCCTGGCAGTACCGCACTATGCGTACCTACTACTCAAGATGCCAGGACCTAGGGCGTCATCATGGTCCACGGGAGCTTCACCCGATCGGACCACTGCGACAGGGACTTCAACAGAATCTCCCAGTCATTCGGCATGCAGGAGGAGCTCACAAGGCTCCGAGAAGTAACGGACAACGGGGCACCCCCAGTCTCGAGGCAAAACGCACCTGACATGTCGTTCGACTCAACAGTCAACACGAAGAAGGTGCAGGTCCACCCGATGGACGCCTCCAAGACGGCGCTGATCGCCAATGACCTCAGCCCCGCATAGGAAAGCGCGCTCGTCGAATTCCTCCGTGAGCGCTGGGAAATCTTCGCCTGGTGTCCTACGGACATGCCAGGAGTTCCCAGGGAATTCGCCGAGCATGCACTCAATGTGTTCCCAGATACCAAGCCCGTCAAACAATCCATCCGACGATTGTCCAGGCCACGTGCAGAAGCCATCGGAGTCGATGTCAACAGACTGCTCGACGCTAATTTCATCAGGGAGATCAAGGAAAGCGAGTGGCTCGCCAACACCGTGATGGTCCCCAAAAAGGACACGGACATCCTACGGATGTGCGTGGACTTCACATCGCTGAATAAACACTGTCCGAAGGATCACTTCCCTCTCCCTCAGATCGATCAGATCATCGATTCGACTGCAGGATGCGAGAAACTCTCCTTCCTTGATGCCTACTCAGGCTACAATCAGATTCGGCTGAAGGTCGAAGATCAGGAGAAAACAGCGTTCATCACGCCGTTCGGAGTGTTCTGCTACAACACAATGCCCTTCGGGCTGAAGAATGCAGGTGCCATGTACCAGCGATGCATGCAAGCATGCTTGAAGAACCAGATCGGCTGCAACATACAAGTCTATGTCGACGACATAGTAATCAAAACAAGGGAGGCCAAGACACTGATCGACGATCTCCGCGAGATGTTCGACAACCTTGATCGATACAAGATCAAGCTGAACTGGAAAAGTGCGCCTTCGGCGTCCCATCTTGCCAACTGCTTGGCTACTTCATCTCCCTGCGAGGAATTGAGGCGAACCTAAAGAAAATCCGGGCCATAATGGCCATGGAGAAACCAAAGAACACAAGGCGTCAGCTGACTCGGACGCATCGTGGCAGGTTCATCACCGCGCGTAAAAAGCTCGCCTTCAATCAGGCTGCGCAAGAGACAAATTCAGTGGGCGCCAAGCGGAGGACGCGTCGAAGACTGGGCGGCTGCTCTCCACCTCGCCCGTCCTGGTCACGCCAAAGGAACGTGAGCCTCTACTACTATACATAGCAGCAACACACTAGGTGGTAAGCACCGTGCTCGTGGTGGAGCAACCCGAAGAAGGCAAGACCCATGGGGTCCAATACCCAATCTACTACCTCAGCGAGGTATTGACACCAACAAGGCAGAGGTACCCTCACTACTAGAAACTCGCCTACGGCGTGTTCATGACGGCTCACCGGCTGAGCCACTACTTCTAGGAGCATTAGGTGATGGTCGTCAACGAGGCAACCATAAACAACATCCTGAACAACCCAGAGGCCATAGGACGTGTGGCCCTGTGGGGCATCGAGTTGTCTCCTCTAGACATAATCTATGAGAAGCGCCATACGATCAAGTCCCAGGTCCTACCGGACTTCCTCGTCCACTGGATGGAGCTGCAGCTGCCAGACACACCGGATATGACCCAGTCATGGACGATGCACTTCGATGGCTCCAAGCGCGAGGCGGAGGCAGAGTCATCTTGACATCCCAGGCGACAAGATGAAGTACGTCCTCCGGATGAAATTTCGATCTTCTAACAACGAAGCCAAATACGAGGCCCTCATCCACAGCATGAGGATGGCCAAGATTTGCGGCGCAACGCGCCTGGTCATCTACAGTGACTCAAACCTCGTCGTCTAGCAAACGATGAATGAGTGTGACGCACACGCCGCCAACATGATCGCGTACCCCGCACTCTATAACTCACTCGAAGGAGACTTTGACGGCTGCGAGCTTCGGCACGTTGGAAGAGAAAGCAACGAAGAGGCCGACAGACTCGCCAACATCGGCTCTACCTGCGCACGGGTGCCACCAGGTGTGTTCCTCGAACAGATCTGCGTACCATCCATCAAAAGGAAATTCCCCAAGGGATCACCCGAAGAAGCAGAGCACTCGGGGGCTACGCTACCCGAAGGACAGGAAGGACCCGAAAAGCTCGACACAGAGGTCGTAGTGGTCAACCTGATGCAGGTCATGGCAGTCGAAGAAACATGGACACAGCCGTACCTCGGGTACCTGATAGACAGGAAACTGCCTGATGACCCGACAGATGCTCGGCACATATCTTGCCAGTCCAAGGCCTTCACCATTATCAATGGCGAACTGTACAAGCGCAGCATTTCGGGTGTACTCCAAAGGTGTGTCACCATCGGTGACAGCAAAACTATCCTCCAAGACATCCACAAGGGCATCTGCGGGCAGCCGCGCCCTCGACGCCAAAGCCCTGCGAGCTGGGTTCTACGGGCCAACGACCATGAATGACGCCAAGGACATCGTCCGAAGGTACAATGGGTGTCATAGGTTCGCATACAAACCGCACGCACCCGGATCGGAGCTCAGGCCCATACCTTTGGCCTGGCCCTTCGCCCAATGGGGCCTCGACATGATCGGCAAACTGCCCAAGTCCTCGAAAGGAGGCCACGTCTACCTCCTGGTCGCAGTCGACAAGTTCACCAAGTGGATCAAGGCCATGCCCGTCACCAACCAAAAGGGAAAAACGGTCGTGAAGTTCTTTGAATCCATAGTTTACAGGTTCGGCGTGCCGCACAGCATCATCACCGAGAATGGGTCGAACTTCATCTCCAAAGAATTCCAGGACTTCTGCGAAGACCTCGGGATCAACATAACATATGACTCTGTGGCGCACCGCAAACGAACGGGCTGGTCGAAAAAGCCAACGGCCTTGTCAGCGGCGGCATCAAGAAACGCCTAATGAGCCTGCTCCAGCGACTCGTGGGAGCCTGGACACAAGAGCTATCTTCCATTCTTTGGAGCCTCCACACAACACCAAACAGCTCAACTGGCTACACACATTTCTTCATGGTGCATGGAGCCGAAGCCGTGTTACCTGCAGAAGTACGCCATAAGGCCCCACGGGTCGTCACCTACAGCGAAGCCAAATCAACGGCCGCACTCGAAGATGCCGTCGACACACTCGACGAGGCACGTGACATAGTTGCGGCTCGATCCGGCGGTCTACCAGCAAAGCCTCCACGACTATCACAGTCGTCGGCTGCGTCCAAGGTCCTTCGTCGAAGGAAACCTAGTCTTACGACTCAAGCAAGAGCGACCGAAGAAGTTCGAGTCGCCCTGGGAAGGACCCTATGTCGTCACCAAAGTCATCCCAGGTGGCGCCTATCGCCTCAAGCACGTGGAGTCTGGAGTCGCATACTCCAACCCATGGAACGTCGCACAACTACGATGCTTCTACCCCTAGCTACCCCCCCTTTTACTTTCAATAAGGCTATTCAGCCAAGGCTACTCAGCCGAACAATGTACCTCCTCATTACGATATGAATAAAGCTAAGTGTCTCGCCCCAAAACTTTATCTCTTACTCGCATTTCTTTATACTACAACATACCCGGGGGCTCCCCTCACCTCACGACTTCGTCGACTGAGGATAATGCATGAACACCTGAGTAGCTGATCACGTCAGGCTAACAAAAAGGGCATGCATACAAAACAAGCACCACGTACTAATACAATCAACCTTTACAAAAAAGGGCATAGCACGCCCAGTCGAACACATACAAGTTTTACATCTATCTTTTTACAGGTCCTACCTATTCTGAAGAATCACCTGCGCACGATGCTCAAAGAGATCCACAACTTGTTCGGCATACTGCCTTACAGCCGCATAGTGCGGACGCTTGTACCACATGCCACCATCTGGCCGAGGAGGCAGCCCAGCCACAACGGAAGCAAGGTCCACGTCAGGGAGATGCAGCCGCACAAGGGAAAACGCAGCCTTCACCCCCGCAACCAACTGGTGCCGCACCAGCTGACGAGGTTTTGACTCGTCAATGCCCATTGTTATGGACTTGGGTTTTGGAGAAGATGGGGATGCTGGAGATCGTGGAACGGTTAACATACAAGCAACCAGGGGACACGAGATTTACCAGTTCGAGGCCCCGGAGGAAAACCCTACTCCCTGCATGCGCTCTTGATTACTGGTGAACCGAAGGTTCTGGTCTTGCAGATTCGATCTGGCGTAGTGGTGCGTATGCGAAAGTATGAGTCGAGAGATCTAGGTCGTGCCCTCCTGGCCTTTATATAGACTTAGGCAGGTGCCGGGCATAGTCCTAGTCGGTTACAGGTTCTAGGGTTTTACCCCTTTGAATTTCCTATCTACTCTAGTCTTGCTCTCCAAGGATCCGAAGGCGTTATGGGCCTGGGCTACCCGAAAGTCTTCATGGGCCGGCGTATATCCACCATGGGCCTTCCTTGGGCTAGACTAGGTATGATGAGACCACGTACCCGTAGGGTATAACCATGTCACCAGCCCCCTGACGTGACGCACGTCTCGAAACTTCGCCTGCAATCCCCAGAGAGTCGATGGCACTTCATCCAGAGGAAACATGACATGCAGAACCGACGCCAGGGAAATCTTCACCTGCCGCAACACTCGCGAGACCTGGTGAACACGATCCTGCATAGTTGCAAGGATCGTGGCACAGTCATGATCCATCCAGAAAAATCCACCAGCCTCCATATCTTGCTGGGTCAAGCAATTGACTCGAACTGCAACACGCTCCTTCTCCTCCTGAGGAACAAGGTTAGCACCTGCAACACCTACAAAGTAAGATGAAAAGCCAACAGGCGCATCCGAAAATGAGAAGCAGCTCGAAGAAACTCACATTGCAACTGTTCGGCTAAACGCCGCAGCTCCCCCATCAAATACTCCTCTCTGGCGGCACCTCGCTCTGCTTTTGACTTCCAAACGTCCGCATGACCTCGGATGCCAAGCAACTCCTTCTCAAGATTGCGGACACGGTCATAGAGAAACACAAGCTGCGACGCATCATCCAAGGATGGTCGCGGCTATGGAACAGGCGCAGTATCGACAGGGTCATCACCCGAAGGTCCCTAAAGGAAAAGAGACAAGGATATGAACAAACACACGAATGGGCAAACAGCTCGGTGATTCATTATATACAAAAGCCACTCCATGGCACAAGGAGTGTTCATAAATATGTTACAACAAAAGCAGACGAAAACTATCCTACAACTACAAGGCCTAAGAAGCTGCATCCTGAGTGGCCCCGGAGCCAGACTGTCTGCACTTGGCCTCTCCTTGATGCCTCACCGCGTACTCCGCCAGCAGGTCAATCGGCTTCGGCCCATAGCGTTTACAACGGGCAGCATAGAGGGCAAAAGCTACCTTGGATCTGTCGGAAGTCGTTGGCATCCGGGAGGTGACCTGAGGAAGATCCATCTCCACTCCAGACGCCATGGCCATCGCCAGCCCCATGGATGCGCTGATGCCCTTCTGCTTGCGCTTGTACGCCGCAGGCGCGTCGGCTGACAATGCATCCGCCAAAAATTCGACATCCTCCAGAGCAACACCCTTGGGGACGATCTCCTTATAGAAGCGTCCAAGAACCTCCTTAGCCTTGTCAAGTGAGCCGACCACAGTGCTGCAGCGGTCTTCGACCGCCGCGGCGGCATCATCCAGAGAACTACCGTGCTCCAGGGCACCACAGTCAAACTCAATGCCCACGGCATCTAGAAAACAGATAAAGGCACAGTAAAAATCAAACAAATGTACGGAGCCAGGACAGCCGAAACAAACCAAGCAGGCGAAATCACTCACCCGAAATAGCCTTGGCAGCAGCCATCAGCTTCTCAGCTACCTCCTTCTCGCGTGAAGCCGCAGCGGTGGCAAGCTGCTCCTCGCAGTCCGTAGTCTCTTGTTGTAGGCGCTCCTTGGCCGCAGATGCGTCGGCTAGCTCCTGCTCGAGGCGCTCCTTAGAACCAACGGCATCCTCAGCTATTTTCTTCGCTCGCCCAAGGCCCTTTTTGAGAGCATCAAGCTCGCGGAGGGCATTATTATTCTCATCTGCAAAAAGCAACAAGAACGTGTGTGAGTTTCATAAGCTAGCAAGCAGACGAAGAAGTGAAATACCTAGTTACGGGTGTACCCTGAAGCCGCTGGAGGCTGGCCTCTAATGCTAGATGCTGCTTCACCAGCTGGTTGGCGCCTTGCACAAAATTCTGAGAGAAGAAGCAACTTATCACGAAAAGGGCTCGGGGGCTACGCCCAAGAAACAAACAAAACAAATCAAGCATATGAAAAATGCTCGGGGGATCCCCCCCGAGACGCGCACACAACAGAAGCAATGATCAGCAGATCATACGAAAAATGCTCGGGGGCTCCCCCACGGCAAGAACGAAAGCACTTACATGATCAGACGGCGACTTCGAAGGTCCGGCTGTAGTCTTCTGGGAGACAATCACCCGAGCCTCCTGCGGAGAAGGGTTCGGAGCAATGCCCCCAGAGGCGGCCACCGTCTGCGAAGGAGGAGGCGTCATCTTCGACTCCCCCACCATCTCCTGAGTGGCATCACTAAATGAGCCATCGGAGGAGTGGCTGCACAGGAAAACATCAGTCAAAGACAATCAAGCAGCAATGAAGGATAGCAAAAGGCGCTCGAAAGAACTTATGAATCCATATCGCTCAGATTGAAGACAAGCAAGGACCTCTTGCCCTTGTTCTATTCCTTCTTCTCTTCCTTCTTCCGCTTCATCGGTGGCTGCGGCGCTATAGCCCGCATAGGCATGGCCGGAATAAGAGAGGAAGAGCCACCATCACCTCCACTATGACGCGCAAGGAACGACGGGTTCCTAGGCATTGGCAGAGTCGATGCATCCGATGATTCGCTCGAGCTCCATGCCCGCTTTCGGGTCTGCCCCTCGCTCGACTCGGGGGCTTCTTTTGCTAGTGACTGCGCTGAGGGAAGCTCATACATGGAATCCACTACCTCATTGTCCGGCGCATCCAGAAAATGTTCGGGTAGTGGAGTCACCATGCCCGTTACTTTGAACTCCTGCACAAAGAAAGCAAACTTTCAGAACAAACAAGCACAAGAAAAACGCACTCGAAAATAGAGCTACACGCATGCCCCAGATCTACACCTGCAGAACCGGACGAGCAGCAGTAAACGGAGGAGTTAGCGACTTTCCCAGAAGGTCCTCTTCAGCTTTGTACTTTAGCAGTGGCCGAAGGATTCTATCGAGATCCCCCTGGATAGCTCCTCAGTCGAAACCCTAGTCGGATCTTGGCGGCCAGAGTAAAGGAACATCGGGTGCACCCTAGCCTAGAGCGGCTGCACCCGTTGTTTGAGGAAGGTGCGGATAATATCCACACCGTTCACCTCCTTATCCGGAATCACCTGGTGGTCCTCCACCCGACAATGGATCTCCTCTATCTCCGCCACCTCACCATCCAAGATGTGGTTCTTCCAGGACCTCTTCGGCTGGATTTTCTGGGAGGAGTCGAAAGGTGCAAGACCAAAATTTTGCCCGTCCACTATGGAGTCGCGGATGTAAAACCACCACCTCCGCCAGTACTAGACAGACTCAGACATAAAAAAAGAGAAGAAGAGAAAGTTGGATTTAAGGGAAATGATGCAGCCACCGATGGGATAAACGCCATCGGAGCTAGATTGCCTCTTCACGAAATAGAGCTTCCGAAAAAGGCCAAAGTGCGATTCGATACCGAGCCAGCACTGGCAGAAGGTGATGAAACAGGCGATGTGGAGAAGAGAATTTGGCAACAGATGATGGAGTTAGATGCCATAGAAGAAAAGCAATCCACGGAGAAAATCGTGAACTGGGAGAGAGAGGCCCCGAAGGACAAAAGCAACAAACATGACCTGAAACCCAACGGGTAGACGGGGAATTACCTTGTCGCCGGGAATCTTGACGGCCTCATTGTCCTACGGAATCAGACCCCGCTCACGAAGCTTGCGCAGGTCGCCCTCGCGCGTCTCCGACCGCCGCCAGCCACCATCGGTGATGCGAGTGGTGGCGGTACCTTTCTTGCCGCCGGCAGCAGTGCTGGTGCCAACTGTGGTGGAGGCCTTCTTTGACTTCCCCATTGCAGTGCGGCGATGGTGGCGGTGTGAGCGCAGAAAAGAAGATGGGAAGGATCGAAGAACTTCTAGCGCGCGGCGAAGAAAAGCTCAAGAAGGTGGAAGCAGTGAAAAGCAAATGGCTGCGGTGAAAACAAACAAACTTTTCCCCCACAGATTATCAGGACGAAGACGATGAACATGGACCGTTCATCGGGAAGCCCTAGAGCCAGCATCAAAATCCAACCGTCCATGTGTGAGCACAGCAGCGAACCGTCGCTCGCACGCCGTCCACTACACACGGAAACCGAGGCGACGCTGTAATTATCTCCACGTCACGCGTGACCAGTTAATTCAAAGTGAGAAGGTGGGACCCACGTTCGTCCAGTCACGTCACCTCTGGCGCCGCGGACGCTTGAGGTCACCGATCGTCAGCACTGACGTCATCAAGGCTATACTAGAAACGGTTACAAATATTCGGCTACACAGCTAAAGTATTCACTTGAATCTACGATTCAAATAAATACTTGGGGGCTACTCCTATCAGGAGTGCTGGCCACGCACCCGAAGTATAACTAAGGTACTACACCATTGAACTATTCTTCGAGTCCTACGTCGAGTCTACGACTCCACTACGGACTCGGGGGCTACTCCCATAGGGAGGAACGATTCAAGCATCCGAAAAAAAATTGTCCTACGGACCTGAAGCAAGCAACAGCTGAACTAAAGTCTCCGCTCGAGTCTACGACTCGAACAGACACTCGGGGCTACTCCCATAGGGAGCTCTAGTCCTATGAATTCTTCGACTGCAATCCTTCGGATCAGCATGCAAAAACTTTTCGGCACCTCTTCCCCAATTAACGCTAAGTGAGCAACATCCTCCTTGGCCACCCGAAACACCTCCGCGGTGATAAACATTCGGATGATGTGTCTGCGACACAAAGATAAGACCTACAAATATCATCTGATGGCCTGGCAACGCACACGACTGCGCTCTGCTAGTAAAAATCCGTGCGATCAGGCGCGATGAAAAATCCCAACAGACGCGTTGGGTACATCATTTAAAAATCTACTGGGATTCCACTCCTGTAAGTCCTCAACGGCCAGCATATGTTCCGGGTTCGAGTCAAGGGACTCGAATCTGAAGAAGATCGTGTTATTTTGTCCTAAGACAGTTAACTGACCCTGATCCATCGGGAGAGTCAGGCACACGCATCAACAATCCCTACACACTAAAATTGTTCTCTAATAAACAGAGACAGCTGCACCCGAAAGGTTAAAGAGTCCTCAGCCGAATCTATGATTTGACTGAACACTTGGGGGCTACTGACATGGTTATACCCTACGGGTACACGACCTTAGCATACCTGGTCCAGTCCAAGGATGGCCCACGAGAATATGCGCAAGCCCATGAAGACTTTCGGGTGGCCCGGGCCCATGACGCCTTCGGATCCTTGGAGAGCAAGACTAGAAAAAATAGAATATTCAAAGGGGCAAACCCTAAACTTGTAACCGACTCGATCTATGCTCGGTACATGTATATCTATATATAAAGGCTAGGAGGGAACGATGAGGACGACTCTCTCATACCACCGCATACACACCTCCACGCCAGATTGCATCTGCGCACCCCTGTACTTTTATGTTCCGCCGTAATCAAGAGCAGACAAGCAGGAGTAGGGTTTTCCCTCCGGGGGCCTTAACCTGGGTAAATCTCGTGTCCCCTGGTTGCTTGTCTGTTAACCGTTCCGCGATCTCTAGCATCCCCATCTTCTCCAAAACCCAAGTCCGTAATAATGGGCATTGACGAGATCAATCCTCGTCATGCGAGTGCGCCACGGAGGCGTACGATATGTTTATGCCAAGGCCCTCGCAGAAGTCTTGGAACTCCTTTGAGATGAAGTTCGAGCCGTTGTCCATGATGATGATGTGTGGCACACCAAACCTGTAGACTATGGACTCGAAGAACTTGATGGCAGTTTAGCCGCTTTGGTTGGTGACGGGCATGGCCTCGATCCACTTGGTGAACTTGTCGACTGCAACCAGGAGGTAGACATGGCCTCCTTTCAAAGATTTGGGAAGTTTTCCGATCATGTCGAGGCCCCATTGGGTGAAGGGCCATACCAGTGGTATGGGCCTTAGCTCCGATCCTGGCGCGTGCGGCTCGTCCGCGTACCTCTGACAGGCGTCGCACCTACGGACGGTGTCCTGAGCATCATTCATGGCTGTTGGCCAGTAGAATCCAACTCGTAGATCTTTGGCAACGAGGGCGTGGCTGCCTGCATGATGACCGCAGATGCCCTCGTGGATGTCTTGGAGGATACTTTTGTCATCACCGATGGTGACTAACCTTTGGAATACACCCGAAATATTGCGCTTGTATAGTTCGCCATTGTGGAGGGTGAACGCTTTGGACCGGCGAGATATGCGACGGGCATTTGTCGGGTCATCGGGCAGTTCCTTGTATATCAGGTACCGAAGGTACGGCTGTGTCCATGTCTCTTCAACTGCCATGACCTGCATCAGGCTGACTAGCTTGGCCTCGGTGTCAAGCTTTTTGGGCCCTTCCTGTCCTTCGGGTGGCGCATCCCCCGAGTGTTCCGCTTCTTCGGGTGATCCCTTGGGGAATTTCCTTTTGATAGAGGGTACACAGATTTGTTCGAGGAACACACCTGGTGGCACCCGTGCGCAGGTGGAGCCGATGTTGACGAGTCTATCAGCTTCCTCGTTGCTTTCCCTTCTGACATGCTGATACGTCCAAAACGTATCTACTTTCCCGAACACTTTTGCTATTGTTTCTTATCTAAACTTGTGTGATTTTGATACAACTAACATGGACTGACGCTGTTTTCAGCAGAATTACCTTGGTGCCTAGTTTTTGTGCAGAAAATCAACTATCAGGAAAAATCTCGGAAAATATGCCAAAAGTCCTATTTCACCAGAAGATCCACGGAGCCAGAGTACGAGACGGAGAAGGGGCCTCGGGGGCCCACACCCCTGCCAGGCACGGGCCCACCTCTGGCCGCGCCTAGGGGGTGCAGCCACCCTAGGCACCCCCTCGGCCTCCCTCTGCGCCTATAAGTTGACTCTCGACCTAAAAACAGAGGGGGGTTCTATAGTTATCCAGAAAGAGTTCCGCTCCACCGTCGCCACCATAAACCAAGATTCGGATCCAGAAACTCTGTTCTGGCACCCTGCTCGGATGGGGAATTTGGAGAGGATCATCACCATCATCATCACCAACGCCTCTCCATCAACCACCGATGTTTCCCTCATCCATGAGTGAGTAATCCCCCGCTGTAGGCTTGGGGATGGTAGGGATTGGATGAGTTCTATCATGTAATCGAATAAGATCTGTTAGGGCATAGTGTCTAGTATCTCTATTAGTGTTATTTGACTTTGTTGCAACTTGTTGTGCTTAATGCTTGTCACTAGGGCCCGAGTGCCATGAACTCAGATCTGAACTTATTATTGAATCATTATGATAGTATTGTTTGTGATCTTATCTGCAAGTTGTGTACACATATCACTGTCCGTATCCAAAGGCCCTGAAGTGACAATAATTGGTACAACCGGAGGGGATGGTTGTGGTGTGAGGATCACATTTGTTCATGGAGTGTTAATGCTTTGCTCCGGTTCTCTATTAAAAGGATCACCTTGATTGCTAGTAGTTCCCTAGAGGCCCCGCTGCCACGGGCTAGCTGGACAGAAGATGTTGTGCAAGTTCTCATTGCGAGCACGTATGACTATATTTGGATTACATGCCTAGGATTGTTTAGTACTTGGATGCTTGTTATTATTTATTTGCAATGCCCTAGATCTTGTAGTTACATGTTTAGACTTGTCCATGCAACGCCCGTCCATCCATCTCTATGCCTACCGCACTCGAATCCCACTATTTACTGTTACTGTTACTATTGCTCCTGTTCTACTGTTGCTATTGCTTTGTTGTTGCTACTACAAACTATTGCTACTGATAAACTTCTGTGAGCAAGAACTATTTCCAGGTGCAGCTGAATTGACAACTCAGTTGTTAAGGCTTGCAAGTATTCTTTGGCTCCCCTTGTGTCGAATCAATAAATTGTGTAATACTACCCGCGAAGACTATTGCGATCCCCTATACTTGTGGGTCATCAAGACTATTTTTTGGCACCGTTGCCAGTGAGCATAGTTTTATTTGTAAGTTCACTTGGATCTATTATTGTGCACTGCTACTCCTTTCATCATGGGGAATCCTCGTGATGGAAAGTTTACTATTTTACCATCCACTGCAAGAAGAGGTACAGTCCTAAACACCTCTGTTGCTCTTGATTCACCGTCTGTTATAAGTAAGCTTGTTACACCACCACCACATACTCATGCTACACACACTGCTACTACTACTGAGTCTGAAACTGCTTTTGATACTCATGATGTTACTTCTACTGTGCTTGATGTGAGTGGTTCATTAGGTCCTTTCCTAGATGCTACTATGGCTAGTCTAGGAAATACCGAAACTCCTACTGAAGACACTGTTACACCTGTTAGCTCACCTGAGTTTAGTGAGAGTTGTGATATTAATGATGGTTACATTGAGTTCACTGATGAATTTGTTGATGAGCGCCGAAACACACATGGTACTAGTGCTATTAAGAGTCTCCTTGCTAGACGCACCATTATTCCTAAGTTGTCCTCTGATCCTAAGTTTGCCACCTCTCCCATAGATATTAAAGATAAAGATTATGATTTCTCTCTTGATTTATCCTATTTAGATATTCTTGAGAAAGAACCTTTTTGTGGGACTGAAAATGAGAGTGTTGTGGCTCATATGAATGAGCTTTGTACTATGAGTGCTTTATTCTCTAATGATTTAAGATGTGCAAGTACTTTGTTACTAAGATCATCCCTTTTTTACTAAAAGGAGAAGCTAGGGCTTGGGTTAATAGATTACCTCATGGTTCCATTGATAGCCCTGATTGCTTGATTCCTTCTTTCTTACAGAAATATTTTCCTCCTAGTGCTAGACATGCTGCTTTGCAGAGACTTTTTTATTTTAAACATGGAGAAGAAGATAAATTGCCTGAGTCATGGACAAGGTTCTGTGCCTTGATTCATGCACATCTTGGATGTCCATTACCTAAGGATGAGCTTCTTGATATTTATTATAATGGACTAACTGATGATTCTAGGACCTACCTAGATAGCTTTGCTGATTGTGTTTTCAGGAAAAGAACTCCTATAGATGTTGAAGAATTAATGGCTAAAATAAGCAACAATTATGATGATTGGACTTCAAAAATACACCTGGGACTATTGTTCCTGAACCAGTTCCAACACCAACACCAAAGAAGAGGGGAGTTATTGCATTAAATGATGAAGTGATGAAGGAAGCTAAGAAGTGTCTAAAGGAGAAAGGTATTCAAGCTGAAGATGTGAAGAATCTACCTCCTATAGAAGAATTATGTAAGACAATTCCCCACTCATCCACTATTGAGGTACACTCTCTCCAACACTTTGATGAAGGTGATATTCCCTATGGTAAGTCTCATGATCAATGTTTAGAGGAACTTGACATTTTTATTATTAAACAAGGTAATTTTAATAAACAAGTTCAAAATAATTTATTGGAGAACTCTAGAGCTATCAAAGAGTTGAAAGATATTGTAGAAAGAACTTCTAATGATATTAAAATGCTTTGTAAACACTTTCAAATGGTTCAAACCCAAATTGATCAACTTGCTAAGGTACAAAAGGATATGCTAGTTAATGCCTCAGGAGATAAACATGCTTATGGAATAAGAACTAGGAGTGTTATAGCTACTCAAGATCCTTTATATCCTGAAGGACACCCTAAAAGAATTGAGCAAGATTATCAACAAGGCGAGAGTAGTGGTAGTCCTCATAAGAGAAAGAAAAAGAAACATAAGATAGCTGAGGAACCCCTTGAACCTGTTGTAGATACTAATAGTATATCTGTCTCTGATGCTGAAACTGAGAGTGGTAATGATAAAATGATGCTCCTGATAAGGAGGAAGGTGAAGAAGAACCTGACAAGCACACTAAGAACACTAGGTAGACAAAGTAATATTTTATTGCTAATAAACATGGTAAAGAGAGAGAACCTTGGGTGCAGAAACCTATGCCTTTTCCAGGTAAGAAACACAAGTCAAAGGAGGAAGAACACTATAACAAGTTTTGTGAGTGGATGAAACCTTTATTTTTGCAAATTCCTTTGACTGATGCTATTAAGTTTCCTCCTTATTCAAAGTATATGAAGGATATTGTCTCTAATAAAAGGAAGATTCCTAATGAGGAGATTTCTACTTTGCTTGCTAATTATTCCTTCAATGGTAAGGTTCCAAAGAAACTTGGTGATCCAGGTATACCAACTATTCCTTGCTCTATTAAGAATAATTATGTTAGAACTGCTTTATGTGATTTGGGAGCTGGAGTTAGTGTTATGCCTTTTTATCTCTACAAGAGACTCCAGCTAGAAAAGTTGATACCAACTGATATATCGCAAATGGCTGATAAGTCAACTACTATTCCTGTTGGTATGTGAGGATGTTCCTGTTCAAGTGGCTCATAATTTCTTGGTTTTAACTGATTTTGTGGTACTTGAAATGCCTGAAGATGATAATATGTCTATTATTCTTGGAAGACCTTTTCTTAATACTGCAGGTGCTGTCATCAATTGTAATCAAGGAAAAGTAACATTCAATATTAATGACAAAGAGCATACTATTTATTTCCCCAAGAAGGTTGCTAAAAGTTATTGCTTGAATTCAATTAAAAATATTGAGAGCATCAAGGTTGGAGAAATTTATTGTCCCATTCCACAAGAAAATTTTGAAAGACCATTGCTATCAAGTATGAGGTAACATAATCACCTTGTGGAATGTAAAGTTTTGTTTCATATAATATTGTTTTGGTAACAATACTTGATCAACCTTGTTAACAAAAGGATTTTAATGAACAAAATAATGTTTTCACTGTGGTTATACTTGCTTTCTTTTGCTTTTCTCCTTCCTAGTATTTGCCTTTCTTTTGCTAGATTTGGTTTTGTTAGTTGTTTGCTTGTTAGTTTGTCTTAGAGCTTCTGTAGTTTGGCTTTTTGTTTGCTTTTGCTTCTTCTAAAAAAACTGTTTCTGCGAGAAAATCAATTTTCATACCCTGAAAATTGGCCAAAAATAAAGTTTCCAGAAAAATCACAGAAAATTCAAAATAATTTTTTCCTCGAAAAAAAGGGCAGAGGGACACCTGAAGTGACCCAGGGGCCCACCCCAGGCCACCATACCCATGGTAGGCGCGGCCTACCTGTGGGTGGCGCCTAGGGGGGTCTGGCCCACCTGGACCCCTTTAAGGTGCCCCCTCACAGCCATCTTCTTTCTCTCTCCCGAAAAACACCGGAAAACTTGCTCAAGCTCGAGTTCTTGTTGTTCTTGCCCGCGATTTTCGGTCTCCTTGCTCAGCCCATCTTTGCTGCAGATTTTTCGAGGGATTGCTCCTTGGTATGTGCCTCCTCCACTTGTCATATTAGATTTGTGATTGGTAGATTGTATCTTGAGTATTTTGCTGCTATAGGTGACAGGTTGTGCGAGATTGCATGCTTGTTCTATGCTTAGAAATTTCATTTTGATGCATGTGTAGCCCTCTAACAAGTTCCTATAGAAGTTTCTCATCATTTATCAACTTGGAAATCACTTGGTTTGATGTTTGTCTAAAAATTTTAGCAAGGAAGATGAGTACTTATCCACTGAATCAATATGACTTGATGGTGCCTAAGACAATGAAGGTTCATCGTGAGGAGGCAGTTTTTCCTTCCATATATCCATGCCATGAATTTATGAGAACCGTGGGAATCTCCCAGGATTTCCAAACTTTGATTGCCAATGCAGGGTTGGAACACTTTGTTGAAGGTGAACCATTTCAATTTGTTAAGCTAACCACGGATTTTGTGTAGGACTTCTGGTTTACTTGGTCTACATCTAACCCCATGGTCCATTACAAAATATACAATATACCTGTCGACCTGCCTTTTGCATATTTCTATGCAGCAATTAGAGTATCTCAGTGGGGATCTTGTGAGAAGATCAAGGAGAGACCCAAGTCGCTTATGGATTTTTATGCTGAGATTTTCCAAGGTTTCGACTTCTCAAAGGAAAGTGGTAAAATTCGGAACATTCAGTTCCCAGCCATTAGATACTTTGCCTATTTCATTACCAAGTCTGTTCTTGCTAGAAAGTTGTCTTCTTTTGATCTAGCTTTTATCGCAGCTACTCTGAATAGGAATAGTCTTATAGCCTGGGTGCTTTGATAGCTCACCGTCTCACCACCAACCGCGATAAGGGTGGAATTTGTGGAGGTCTCATTGCTTTTAGGTTGCTATCTTTCCATGGTTTAGAGCCTTACCATTCAGATTATCGGTTCCCCATAGAGAGGCTTGATCTTGAATCCATGATTCGGCATGGTTTTGTTTCCTTGGGAGCTAATGTGAGAAGTTTACCATATGAGTTATCTTTTGCCCAGCAAGGTTTGAGAAAAGGTAGGACTGAGAAAATAGTTTATTTGCATGCACCTGCTTTGTTTAACTTTGATAACTGGCAAGGATGGTCGCTCACGGAGGAGGAGGTTGACACATATGCGGTGGAGCTCTCCCAGCAAGAGGAGAATGCTGGAGAGGATGCCGAAGATGATTCAGTTCAACGCTCCAACTTGGGAGAGTCTTCATACCAGCAGCCTTCTTATGATTGGGGCGCGTCTTCTTCTTCATCGCAAGCGCCTGACTATGATCATTCCTATGATGACCCACTATCTTGGGGTTACTACCCGCGCTATTGAGCCCCACTTGGGACAAAATCCTAAGCTTGGGGGGAGGTATACCGATATCACACTCATCTATATATCATGTTCGGTCGGTTCTTTGTATATCCATTGTTTCGCTTTCTTTTTGGTTCTTGTTGCTTCTTTCTCAAAAACACAAAAATACCAAAAATATTTTCTGTTGTTTCTCTTGGTTTGTTTCTTTGCTTTAGTTTGCCTTAAAAGAAAAATCCAAAAATATTTTGCTTTGTTTGGTTTGTTTTTGCTTTGCTTGCTTTTGCTTTGTTGGCTTGTTTGAAAAATCAAAAACACCAAAAATATTTGTTGTTCTTCTTTGGTTTTGTGAGTTCTTTGCAGGGTTCAGCCGTCCTCAGTGGATTATGGTTTCATGTTATTATTCAAGTCACACAAGTGAAGGGAAATAATGAATATTAAGACAACTTGAGGAGTGGTAAGAGGCTGGTAACAAACTCTATTTGTTTCATTTTTGTACATATACTCATCATTGTGAGCGTGCTTAGTCTGTTCATTGTAAGGTGTATGTTACTTATGGATTATTAGTAGTTCTTGCTTGTCTATGATTAGCTCCAGGTTGCTAATAGTTTGTAGCATGTCATATGAATGTTTTCTTGCATTGTTTTATTCATATTTTGGTATGATATTGTGGTATCCTCCTCTGAAAGTTTTATGTGAATCGACTTGGCACATGCTCACGCATGCATATGACTAAACAATAGTCAGTAAGCCTCGATGATTTATTTTGCTTCAGAGTTCTAGTATCACTTTCATGCCATAATTAGTCATGTTTTGTTGCAAGCATGGTTATGACAATTATTTCTCTCTCGTTTGTCGATCCCTCTCATTTGTTAGCCTTCACTTGCACTGAGTATAAGCTCTACTTGTGCTTCCAACTCCTCAAAACCAATATTGCCAGCTGTGTCCACCATACCTACCTATTAGCATCATTTGCTATTTCAGTGCATATTCAATATGCCTTGTTTTCTTCCAAATAAAATGTTTGTCTATTTTGAGAAAGTTAGTTAGTAAAGCTCTCATGAACTTGATGACACACTTTATTCCTCGCACTTAATAATATTGAACCATTGTGACCTGTCCATGAAAGTTATATGCTTGCAAATTATATGCTGGGAGTCAGGAGAACCGTGTTGTCACGGGGAACGCTTTTAACACTTTTTGGATATCCTATCCAATTGATACTTCGCTCTTTTGTTTACGGATGTCGATGATGTGAAATAAAAGGGGAGCTTTTAAGTTCATGGAGTCTATACATTGTGTTACATAAAATCTTGGGCCGCTAGCCTAAGCCATGCCTAATCATGGTGGAAACTTGCAGCATCACCATAATGAGCATTTATGAAGCATCCTCAAAAAAAGCTATGCATATAGTAAATAAAAAGACCACTGAGATGCTCATTGTCTGCTTGCCTTGTCATTTTGATCACGGGATAGCTCATGTATCATGTGCAAGGGGCACCCCATTGGCGGTTCTCTGTGATACGCATGTATTTATAATGACAAGAACTTACAGGTAACCAAAGTTGAGTAGCATGTGGAGCGGTCCTCGTACTCAAGGGACTTGGGATTTCCAGTTTATGGTCTGTCAAGCATATAACTCAGATTGGACCTCACTTTCACCTTAACCACATGAAGATTCCTATGATAGGGGCAATGAGAGCTCAAAGCTAATGAGTACCTTCCTTTCAGCATTAGGAAGCCATTCAAACTTTTCAAAACCGTTTTCACTCCCTTATTGAGTCACCACTTATTCTATGAGCACCTTCTTGAGAGCCTAGTTGTCATTCTTGTGTTTGTTCCAAAACTTGGTTAATTATGTCATGACTTTGATGCTTGTATTTCTGATATTTTTACCTCTAGTCTTCACTTGAACTTCAAAGGTTCCTTGGCATTCATATGGTGCTCTACAAACAAAGGCAAGCGAGATACCACTCTATCATACCTTACTATGAGCATTGCAATGTTGCTTATGTTTATGTTCCATGCTACTTATTATTATTGAGTTGGTTTCTCTTCATAGCTTGCAATTACTATTGAGTAGACTTAGTTGCATACTTATTATTATGAATGGTTTAAGGATCTACTCATGTGCTGCGAATATATACATCATATGAAGCAAATGTGTTCGTGAAAGTTCTTTTATAGCACTCGGCTTTCAACTGAATTGCTTGAGGACAAGCAATAAGCTAAGCTTGGGGGAGTTGATACGTCCAAAACGTATCTACTTTCCCGAACACTTTTTCTATTGTTTCTTATCTAAACTTGTGTGATTTGGATACAACTAACACGGACTGACGTTGTTTTCAGCAGAATTACCTTGGTGTCTAGTTTTTGTGCAGAAAATCAACTATAAGGAAAAATCCCAGAAAATATGCCAAAAATCCTATTTCACCAGAAGATCCATGGAGCCAGAGTAGGAGACGGAGAAGGGGCCTAGGGGGGCCACACCCCTGCCAGGCGCGGGCCCACCTCTGGCCACGCCTAGGGGGTGCAGCCACCCCAGGCACCCCTCGGCCTCCCTCTGCGCCTATAAGTTGCCTCTCGACCTAAAAAACAGAGTGGGTTCGATAGTTGTCCAGAAAGAGTTCCGCTCCTCCGCCGCCACCAGAAACCAAGATTCGGATCCAGAAACTCCGTTCTGGCACCCTGCCGGGACGGGGAATTTGGAGAGGATCATCACCATCACCATCACCAACGCCTCTCCATCAACCATCAATGTTTCCCTCATCCATGAGTGAGTAATCCCCCGTTGTAGGCTTGGGGATGGTAGGGATTAGATGAGTTCTATCATGTAATTGAATAAGATCTGTTAGAGCATAGTGCCTAGTATCTCTATTAGTGCTATTTGACTTTGTTGAAACTTGTTGTGCTTAATGCTTGTCACTACGGCCTGAGTGCCATGATCTCATATCTGAACTTATTATTGAATCATTATGGTAGTATTGTTTGTGATCTTATCTGCAAGTTGTGTACACATATCACTATCCGGATCCAAAGGCCCCGAAGTGACAATAATTGGGACAACCGGAGGGGATGGCTATGGTGTGAGGATCACATGTGTTCATGGAGTGTTAATGCTTTACTCCGGTGCTCTATTAAAAGGAGCACCTTAATTGTCAGTAGTTCCCTAGAGGCCCCACTGCCAGAGGCTAGCTGGACAGAAGATGTTGTGCAAGTTCTCATTGCGAGCACGTATGACTATAATTAGAGAACATGCCAAGGATTGTTTAGTACTTGGATGCTTGTTATTATTTATATGCAATGCCCTAGATCTTGAAGTTACATGTTTAGACTTGTCCATGCAATGCCCGTCCATCCATCCATATGCCTACCGCACTCGAATCCCACTGTTTACCGTTACTGTTACTATTGCTCTTGTTCTACTATTGCTGTTGCTTTCTTGTTGCTACTATAAACTGTTGCTACTGATAAACTTCTATGAGAAAGAACTGTTTCCAGGTGTAGCTGAATTGACAACTCAGTTGTTAAGGCTTTCAAGTATTCTTTGGCTCCCCTTGTGTCGAATCAATAAATTGGGTAATACTACCCATGAAGACTGTTGCGATCCCCCTATACTTGTAGGTCATCACGTGCCGAAGCTCGCAGCCGTCAAAGTCCCCTTCGAGTGAGTTGTAGAGCATGCAGTACGCTATCATGTTGGCGTTGTGAGCGTCGCACTCGTTCATCGTCTGCTGGACGATAAGGTTCGAGTCACCATAAATGACTAGGCGCATTGCGCCGCAGATCTTGGCCGTCCTCATGCCGTGGATGAGGGCCTCGTATTCAGCCTCGTTGTTGGAGGCGCGAAATTTCATCCGAAGGATGTAATTCATATTGTCGCCTTGAGGGGATGTCAGTATGATGCCAGCTCCTGCTCCAGCCTCGCGCTTGGAGCCGTCGAAGTGCATCGTCCATGATTGCGTCATGTCCGCAGTGTCCGGAAGCTAGAGTTCCATCCAGTGGACAAGGAAGTCAGGGATGACTTGTGATTTGATGGTCTTACGCCTCTCGTAGACTATGTCTAGAGGAGACAGCTCGATGCCCCACAGGGCTACGCGTCCCGTGGCTTCGGGGTTGTTCAGGATATACGATAGTGGCGCCTCGTTGACGACCATTATCTGGTGCTCCTGGAAGTAGTGGCTCAGCCGATGAGCCGTCATGAATACGCCATAGGCGAGCTTCTGGTAGTGAGGGTACCTCTGCTTTGTTAGTGTCAGTACCTCGCTGAGGTAGTAGATTGGGTGTTGGACCCCATGGGTCTTGCCATCTTCGGGTCGTTCGACCACGAGTACAGTGCTTACCACCTGGTGCATAGCTGCGATGTATAGCAGCAGAGGTTCTCGCTCCTTTGGTGTGACCAGGATAGGTGAGGTGGAGAGCAGCCGCTTGAGGTCCTCGAATGCGTCGTCTACTTCGGGTGTCCACTCGAACTTGTCCGCCTTGCGCAGCAGCTGGTAAAAGGGCAAGGCCTTCTCGCCCATGCGACTGATGAATCTGTTCAGCGTTGTGATGCGTCCAGCTAGCTGCTGAACACCTTTGAGGTTCTTCGGATTCTCCATGGACAATATGTCCCTGATTTTCTTCGGATTCGCCTCAATCCCCCGCTGGGAGATGAAGTATCCGAGTAGTTGGCCAGATGGTACGCCGAAGGAGCACATTTACTACATTTGTAATCTGGATCGAAGGTATCACTCCTCCACCTGCTGGTGCGGTTTCTCCACCTCTTCGTATTCACCCTCCATAATGTCTTTTGAACATGAACGCTTTCGGGTGATCTTCTTGGTGGAGTCGAAGGGGGCAAGCCCGTAATGGTGGCCGTCTAGCTTGACATCGCAGATGTAGAACCATTTGTTCCACCACAGCTGGACGGACTCATAGAGATAGAAGGAGAAAAACTCGATAGTGGGCAGATGGAAATCCTGCACCCACCCAGTGGATGGACGCCACAGGTGCCAGATTGCCTCTTCATAGAGTAAAGTCTCCTGAAGAGGCCGAAGTGTGGCTCGATATCGAGCCAGCACCCGCAAAGAGTGATGAAGCACGCAATGGAGAAGAGAGTTGGGCGACAACTGATGGAGTTGAAGCCCACAGAGAAAAATAATCCCACGAAGAAATTCGTGGACAGGCTGTAATATCCCAAAAATATTAATCAAGATTATCAAGTTCCAATCACCCAAGTTTAGGGTTAACAAAAACTTTTATTATTAAAATGAATATGAATGCATGAATGATTGATATTGCCATGTTTGATTGCTATGAATGGCAAGGATTGGTTTAAAGATGAAAGCAACATCATCTAAATCCTTTCCAAGCAGAATCAAGAGAAGAGAAAATCAAATAAAAGATATATGAGCAAATGGATTTTGAGCAAAATTAACCACTAGACCACTTTGAGTGTTCCTAGTCAAAGATTTCTCACACAAACAAATCCAATTCTTGTCACCCCTTGCTAGAACAAATAAAAGTGAACCCAAGCCCACCTTGCAAACGAACAGAAACATTTTCCAAATCTATTTAAAGGACAATTCAAAATTGAATCAAGTGTAGGTACTAAGATCACCGTTTCTCAAAAATCACTCAAACCAGTTCACCTTGACAAACCCAAGCAACCATATACTACCAAGCATGTGACCAGAGCACTCAACAAAATTCATCCAAAAATTCAAAACTAAACTTCATGCGGCCATTTCATCAAACACTTTTGGTGAGCACAGTAATCCCTGCCTAACTATCACTGTTTGTGATCAAAGCTTTGTCCAATTCTTGTCCCCAATTCTCTTCCCTTGTCTCCCCTAGTGACTACCAATACATTGAACAAGCTAGCAAGCTACCCCTTGCACCAGTGAATGCCACCCGAAGCCACCATGTCCATCCGACCATGCCCAACATGCAGGAGAAAACGCCGCGCCCGTCCACAATGTCCAGGAGGCAGGCCACCGTCCACCTCCACCCCCTGTCCAACCCTCGAGCATAGCCAGGCCCTGGACCACTGGGAATAGCCACGCCCATTTCTTCTCTGCCATGCCGAGAGCGCGCCAGAGCGTCGCAGCCGACACACACGTACATGTCGCGACTTGCCCTCGCCGTGCATGCCTGCACTCGCCGCAACACCAGCTACCCCCTAGACATGCCCGCTCGCCACCACGCGACCAGTAGCAACTATACGTCGTCAAAAACACCGTCGGTTCCACGTAGAGCGTCGACCCATTCCGACCATCCTAGACCGCCCCGTGCCACGCCATTAAGCCCATGATGATCGCCAGGAGACATCGCACCAGCCTACGCCCTCCTCCATGCCGTTAGCTCACTGCACCATCATCACCGACGAGCTCTGCCCATGCCACACTGCCCCTCTCGCTCGGATATAAAAGGAGGCCACCCCCGCCTCAATTCTGCACACCACCTCACTCCCCACTCCTAACAGAATACCACTGACCCTTCCCCGGAGCAAGGCGAGCTCCGCATCGCCAGAATTTCACCGAAGTCCGCCGCTGCAGAGGAGGAGAAGGGTCGTTGATTGGAGCCACCCCAGGAGCCGCCGCGACCACCGTTCGAACCACCATCGTCGACAACGTCATTCGCACCCATCGCCGACCCTACCTGGAGCCCTGGTAATCCGTTGTGTACCCCCACCGTTGCCGTTAGGGTTCGGTCTCGTCGGAGCAGTTCGACGGAGACGACACACCCCAGCCGTAGGATCCTAGTCTAATCGCATGACCCATATCGAAACTTACCGCTTCGCATAGTTAGAGTCGCTGACACCTGGACCCCCCTGTCAGCAGCCCGCTGTGCATGTACTGTGCAGTTGGGCCAGCCCAGTTTAGTTCCTGTGCTAACCCCAGATATTCAAACAGAGATTTTCTAATTTAGTTCAAACCTAGTTCTGACAATACATTCAAAAATCAATTCAGAGAGTTTTACTGAACCAAATTGCATGATACCAATTTTGCTAGAAAGGTATTGAAAATATTAATCCAAGCCCGTTAGATTCAAACCATTTGAAATTATAGATCACCTATATTAAAAATAACAAGACAGAGACTTTTACACATTCAAACATTTTTCAAAAATCAACCATAAATGCTTATGAGTTGATTCCAACTCTCAAAATTCACATTTGATCAGATCTTTTTGAATATATAAAAAATTTAGGTTTACCTGCAATAATCTTGGACAAATATTAAAAGAATGCCCCATAGACATTTCTAGTCACGTTAATTATTTAAAATAATAATGTTAAACCTTATTAAATTGTGACACCACTTTAAATCACATTCTCAAGTATTAAAATATGTGGTGATGACATGTGTCAACATGATCCCATATTTTAATTCGAGAATATTAAATCTTAAGTAGTTTTCAATGAGTAGAAATTACTTTTATAAAAATAAAATAAATAAGACTAAGGCTTTATTTCATGTGATGATGATAGATCATCTAGTGTGAACCTTTGTGTGCCAAATAGAAGTAGTTAAGTATTGTTTGGTGATTGTGTACCTCATATTTATTTATAAACGCTAGTACCGATCAAGGATACGAGGAGGAAGGGGACTACTACAAAGAAGAAGAGAACTTCAATCACTGCACCAATGAAGGCAAGCTAATACTTGCAAGCCCCACAATATAAGTTGACTTTGCATGTTTGATAACCTATGCAATGCATTAGGCATGCTTTGGTTATGCAACCTTGATTATACCAAATCCCAGTTTTACTTGCAAGCTTTATTCTTTTATTTCTTTATCAAAGTTCTTTATTACTTCTAGTTAGTGTTTTGTGAGTTTTGGAAAGATATTAGAGGTAGCATAAAGAGCATAAAACTTGGCCTAAGTTAGTTAGAACTAGATGTCATACTAAGGCATGAGATCTAGATTTGGATAGTCACACTTGATTAGCACCCCTCATTAGTGATTACCCTCAATTTTAGTGGTTAGTGCTAAGCATAAAAGTTGATCATTTTAGATGGGAATACTTGGTGAAAATGATTATGAAAACCTTAGAATGATGAGTCATTCTAATGAATTTTTTTGGCATGTGTTATGAACACCAGATGATTTGATGATGAAAATGTTGAGGAATGGGCCTTAGCCCTTTATAAAACTGATGGTTGGGTTCGGATGTGATACCATTCCAATTTTACCGTACAACCACAATAAGCGAATTTGGGTAGGGCTTGACTAGAAGTTTATATATCTTAGTATGGGTTCCCTTGCGGAAGAGGTTTGAGCTGAGGCTACTGTTGGGTTCGCAACATAGAAAACAAAAAATTTCCTATGATGGGAACAACTATGTACCAAGATCTATCTACTAGATACAAGCAACGGGCGGATATACAACCGTAGAGAACATACCTTTCAAGACCGAAAAAGCTTAACGAGTCCAAATGCATGGTTGATGCAGACGATCTCTTGCCGATCTCAACATCGAGAGGAAGTCCTAGCACCGCAAAACAGCAGCGCATCCGTACTCGCACACACGTACAAGACACCGAGCAACCTCTGCCTCCTCGCTCCAGTGATGCAGCGGAAGAACAACCCTTTCTTGCTGAATATCCACCGGGAACATGTATCTCGCTAGTCTGAGACCATGGGGGATAAATTCTAGAGGGGGAGAGAGATCCTTCATGAGGATGTGTGCTTTGAGAGGAGGAGAGGGGGGCCTTTTATAGGGAGAGGGGGCACCCCAAGGGGCATGGCGCCAGCCATGGTGGCTACCCCCACCTCTTCCACATTCATGTGAGTCGAGCTCCCAGTCAAAATGAAAAGCCTTCACTCCCATAAAAGAGCCTCCACTAAAAATCCACTCACATGCATTAAATTTGCACCAAATTTAATGCAAGCTCTCATTTAAATAAAATTCTTTTATTTATTTATTCAGAATTTTGTTAATTACTTTAATTAACAAACATTCACATAAAACCCCTTGCTAGTATTCAATTTCACATGCAGAACCAGTTTTAGCAATTTCAACCGAAACAGTTTTGGTGTCTAGTGAAATAAATTCCTGTGCTTGTTATTCTTTTCGGCATGAAACTTTTGCTCCAATTGGATGTCAGTGTCCCTTAAGTGTGCCACCCTATGGTTCGCGAATAATGCGGACATGATCGAGACCCTTCTCCGATCAGTAATCAGAAATGGGAACTGGAGATCCATACTGACTCCCACACATTCAACGATGACTTTCCTGTGATCGTCGGAACCTTTTACGCTAGTATCTTAATCCCTTTGTTTCACGATATATTACATGTTCGAGATTCGATCATCGGTATCTCTACCTAGTTTTATCTCGTTACCGACATGCACTCTTTTCTTGTTCCCGTGATATAACATTCTAGTGATCAAATCACTTGCTTGCAAGCTAATCAATGTGATATCACCGAGAGGGCCCAGAGCATATCTATCCGTCATCGGGATGAACAAATTCCACTCTCGATCCATGAGCCTCAACATAACACGTTAGTAGTTCTGAAGCCATCTTTATAATCACCCAGTTACGGTGTGATGTTTGATGTCATCAAGAAACTCTTCCGGTGTTAGTGATTGACATGATCTCATGGTCTAAGGATTAAGATTACTTCGTAAGTTGTTATAGCAATATAAACTCAATGACTTTGATCGTAATGATATACTTAGGATGAATGTTCATCAAATCATTACACTAATGTTGTGACCTCGTTATTAACAACATCCAATGTCCATGATCAGGAAACCTTTGATCATCTTGTTAATCAACGAGCTAGTTTATAAGAGAGGCATAACTAGGAACTACCTTTTTGTTTATTAAACACACATGTATTAATGTTTCCGTATTAATACAATTATAGCATGAAAAATAAACATTTATCGTAAATAAGGAATACGATAATAACCACTTTATTATTGCCTCTCGGGCATATTCCCTTCAGTCTCCCACTTGCACTAGAGACAATAATCTAGTTTGAAAACTTTGCGTATTGAACACCTATGACTTTCTGGTGTTCCATATACGCAATTGCAAGTGGTTAATATAATCTACGGATCTGACGCTTTTAGGTCCGTGTGTATTTGCATGTCTTTGCGTCTCCATGCATCACTCATTCTCCAATGAGATGGCATTGTATAAATTTGGTCTTTTGGTGAGACCTTTAGTTCCTTGGGGTTAAATCATGTTGATACTACTATCGTACAATATATCTTTAGTGTTAGCCCGTTGCGAACCACACCTTAGTTTGATAACAAACTACTTGACACAAATGCCCTCATTTGCTGCTACTATAGCATTCATATACTTAGCCTTTTGTTGTAGTATCTGTCACAATGTCTTAACTTTGGAATTCATCCAAATCCATCATGGAATCTCCTTTCCATTACATTGTGCCACCCATAGTTAAAATTGAGATAAAATTAATTTGTATCTTGTGACAAAACTAGTATCAATGTAATGCTTTACAATGAACTATTTGTAATTGTTTGTCACCTCTACACAAATATATTCTTAGTTCTTCCAAAAGATCATAAGAATATCCTAACTATCGTCCAATGATCATTTTATGATTCATTCTGTTATATGCTCATAACACTTAGAGCATAGGACATATCTGGGTGTGTACATATCATGGTATGATTGATCAAAACATTTTCGTGATTTCACTCATCAAGTGTCAAAGCACTTGAATCTTGTTTTACTTATCAAGTGTCGATACACTTGAATCTTGATTCAATTCCTTTCCATGCGACAAGAACCGCTTCTTGTCGTTTCTATATTGAACTCCTTCAATATCTCATATATGTACGTTTGGCACAACCATATTAGCATCACAGTCTATCCGCTATAGACATTCATGCTAAATATTTAGGTTTTGCCTAAGTCTTTCATCGAAATGAAATTCTTAACCTTTATCAATAAAAGATACATCATTTCATAATGTATTAGAAATATGTCTTAGCGCTCCCACTTAATTTCTTGCAAATGCAAGCATCTTCATCGTCTCCTGATGAAAACTCCTTTTTCATCACGGTGAAGATTCTAACTCAATGATGTTTACTTCAACCATTGAAGTTTGCATGCCCCTTTTAGCATCCTTTGAATTAACAAAACCCTTTGGACTGTGTCATGCACACGTCGTAGGTAACCATTATATTAGAAGAACTTTTTTGTTTATTCATCTACCATATACCAAATTATATGTAGTGGTTGCTACTTTAATCCGTCCAGACTAAATATCGCTATGAAAGATCAAATCTTGTCATAGTAAACTCCTTGAACATTGTCGTAAAAACTTTACCGACATGTCGACTATTTCATAGATGTGGAAACATCCATGTCTGCTCTTTATAGATCCAAATACGACCGATAGGTTTTTACACCTTTCTGGAGGGTCTTCCAAGTTCAAAACTTGATTTTTCGTGTATGGAACTATCACGGATCTTATGGCTTCAAGCCATTTGACGGAGTCAGGGCCCATCATCACTTATTTGCATGTAGTCGGTTCATCATTGTCAAACAATGATGATTTATTCTCAAATATCAACATTTGATTGTTTATCCGACCTACTTGGTTCAATAGGAACTTTAGACCTCCGTGACCGCAAACTTTGAGGCACGTGATCCATGAGCATTCTGGCTGCCTCCGGAACATTTTCCGGCGCTGCGCAATTGAGCACATATATCTAAGGTTTGTTAACCTTATTAAAGTTCTATTGTCCTCCCACTTAACCTTTTATGAAAAACTTCTTTTTCAAGAAAACTTCACGTTTCAAGCGACAAACCCTTTTGTCCTTGGTGTTATGGAGGAATACCCAATTGTTATTCGAAATAACCTACAAAGACATGCTCATCTGACTTCGGTTGTAAACATCTTACTTATGTTTACTATACCAAAGTTTAAGAAATGACAACTTGGGTTTTACCCCAAACCATAACTCATATGGTGTCATTTCAACGGATCAAGATGGAGCTCTTTTCAGTGTAAAAGCGGTGGTCTCTAAAGGTTTAATTTTTTAAAACATAATGGCAGTTTTATAAATAACACCTTTGATCCAACCATGTCAAACAAGGTTTTATTATAAATCTCAAACACTCCATACTCCTATGGTGTTTTGGGAGATGTAAATCTAGGTGTTTTGCTAAACTTGCAACTCAAATAAATCCCTTATGATAAATCATAATTCATTTATTTTCTTGTTACACTTGTAACTCAAATAAATCCCTTTATGATAAAATCATAAATCATTTATTTTCTTGTTACAATGATTTTCCACTTCATCTTGAAAGTCTTTGAAACATTTTCAAATATTTCATACTTCTTTCTCATTAAGTGAACATTCACGAAAATTTCCGGAGAAAGCATATGAAGTTGAAATCCATCGCTTACGACTATACATAATGGACTACATACATTGATATGTATAATTCCAATATTTTAGTCGTTCGTTCTTATTTGGCCTTTGAACGAAGTTTTAATTATCCGAGGAAAGTCTCACAAGCGTCACTTGATCAAATCAAAGACTCCAAAAATCCATGAATATGGAGATTCTTCATGTTTTCTTTCTAATATAATTTAAACGGCGATATCACTTCGTAAGTGATATTTCAATCATTTGTCTTGCGACATTTTAGCATTAGGTTTTATGGATGTGATTTCTCCAACTAGATTTGTAAATCATCCATATTATATGGAATATGGTAATTATTTGAACAACCTTTGTTCTCATAATACCTGATTTAAATAACTAATATTAAAACAAATCTTGAAGGCAAGCTTTGGTGTCAATGAGAAATACAAACAACAGTTTGTTTGTTTTCGATGAGCATCATCATATATTCTCTTGCTAGTTACTTAAGCCATTGTGGTTCATGAATTTTGTTGTTCCGTATGAAATTTCATACCAACCAATTCGGTATCTAATACCCAAGGCCACACACAACCAGCCCCTCCCACCTAGCTCCCCCCGCAGCACCGTCGTCGCGCTGCCGCCGCCGCCCTAGCCGCCACGTCCACACCTCCTCCTCTCCGGCCCTCTAAATCTAGATCGCCGGAAACCCTAAATCCAGCATAACCTGCTCCGGCTTAGGAGAAGCCCTACGGGATTTTCCCTCTACTTCCGACACCACGCCGTCGTGCTGCCAGAATCGCGAGGGGAGAGTTACAACCTCCGCTGCCTGCTGGAACAAGGGAGAGAAAGGTCTTCATCGAGTACCGAACGTGTGACCGACTGTGGAAGGGCTGCCGGAACGCAGCGTCGGAAGGATCGTCTACGCGATCTTGAGATCGGCAAGTGTACGACTACATCACCCACGAGAATCTGCTCTTGTTAACCGCTTTGGAATCTTTGAGGGTGAGTATTCTAATCGACTCATTGCTACAATCTAGTAGATAGATCTTGGCTTGTTTGTGTTCATGTGGTAGAATTTTTTTGTTTTCCATGCTACAAACCCCTACAATGGTATCAGAGCCGTGTCTATATGTAGATCTGTTGCATGAGTATAACATAATGGTCATTGTGGGCGTTGATGCTTTTGTTGTCGATTGCTTCTTGTGTACTTTGCATCTTGCGGGATGGTGGGATGAAGCGGCCCGGGCTAACCTTACATGACATCGTTCATGAGACTTGATCCATGCTTGACATGCAACTTGTATTGCATAAGTGGCTTTGCGGGTGCCTGTTTCTCCCAACATAGTGAAGATTCAATTTACAACAGGTGATTGACAATACTAGTATCAACGTTGTGGTTCTTGTTCGTAAGTTAGTATGACACTTATTGAAAGCCCCAAACCACGTAAAACATGCAAAGAAAATTAGAGTCGTCTAACTTTGTTTTGCAGAGGTGTGTTGTGATGTGATATGGCCATAATTGTGATTATATATGATGTATGCAATGTTCCTTATTGTAAGTCGGCAACCGGCAAGAGCCTTATGGTTGTCTTTTAATTTCATTAAGACCTGCGTGTCTATTATTAAAAGTAGTTGTAATAGTTGATGCTGGTGGACGACAACCAGGAGCTGTGCCATTGACCTGGATGTCACATCAGTGATGATGGAGATCATGTTCGTGCTTGAAGATGGAGATCGGAAGCACAAGAAGAAAGGCCATATCATATCACATATTTTGAATTGCATGTGATGTTAATCCTTTTATGCATCTTGTATTGCTTAGTTCGCGACGGTAGCATTATAAGATGATCCCTCTCACAAAATATCAAGTTATAGAGTGTTCATCCTTAGTAGGCACTATTGCCAAAGATTGTTGTTTCAAAGCACCACGTGATGATCGGGTGTGTTAGATTCTGCGAGTGTATACAATGGAAGCAAGCCAGATTTTCTCATGCGGAAACTAAGGTTAAATCTTGACGAGCCTAGCATGTACATACATGGTCTCGGAACACGGGATACCAAAAGGTAAAGCATGAGTCATATAGATGATATGATGAACATGATGATTGTTCGCCTTTGAAACTATATCATGTCACGTGATGATCGGACTTGGTGTAGTGAACTTGGTTCGTGTGATCACTAAAACAATGTGAGGGATATTGTTTTGAGTGGGAGTTCAACAGCAATATGATTAAAAGTTGAACACTATTTATCATAAATTAAATCAAAGTGAATTTTCATAGTTGTTGTAGTCATTGGCATCCGTTTACCACCTTGTGCTTAGTTATAATTGAGATAATAGAACTATAGAATTCTAGTTAGTTACTTTATGAACTGGTATCGTATTGTTTTGAAGTGTTAATCTAAAGTTTAAAAGTCCCATTGCAAACTTTCAGTAAGTTCCGGTTACTCCGTGAAGTTTAATAGTTGGTATTAAATCAAGAGTAACAATTCCAGTGTTAGTATATAAGTATCATGTTTATCTCCATGATTCTTGATATTCAAAAGATTGTTTTAATATCGAGGTTATCTAGGAGCTGAAAGTATTGTTTCAGAAACCATCATGTGTGGAAGATATTGCGATATCTAAAACGATGTTTTGGTTACAACATGATAGAGTATAATATGGCAAAGTTTATGTTCTCATATTTGATGAGAATTTACAAAAGGTTGGAGACACTAGTTGTCCTAATCCTCCAAAAGGTATTAGAGAGCAACATTATACTCGCGATTCACCGTAATAAGCTAAAGTAGCTTGATCATGAATAGTTACATGATAAGAATGAATATTTGATGTAGGTAAAATGTTTACTACACTAAAAGATTACTAAAGAATGGAACTTGAAAGAACACCAAACATTTAATGATGGTGATCTACTTCAAAGTGCAAGTACAAAGACATTGGTATTTAACTATACATGCTTTGTACTATGTGTCATGTGTATGGCTCCACTATTGATGTTGATAAATTCTTTCAAACAGAAAAGGAAATACTAAAAGAGAATCTTAGAAATATATGGCAGAAAAGAAAATACTAGAATTATTCAGTTTAGGTATATAGAGGATATACGTGTTATGGCTATATTCTTTGCTTGTTAAACAATGTGGTTCTTAAGTATTGGATACTGAATTTGTTGGTGTGAATCTTCATACGAAACAACACAATTCATGAACTACAATGGCCTAAGTAACCAACAAAATAATATGTGATGATGTTCATCGAGAACAAATAAAGGGTTGTTGTGTTGCTCGTTAATATCAAAGCTTGCCTTCAATATTTGTTCTATCAGGTATATGAGAACAAAAGGGTTGTTCAAATAATTTCCGTATTCCATGAAAGATGGATGATATACAAGTCTAGTTGGAGAAATCACATTCATAAAGATAAATGCTAAAAAATATCGAACGGAAATTGATTGAAAGACCGCTTAAGAAGTGACATCGATGTTTAAATTATACTGAAAAGAAAACATGAAGAAACCCCATACTTGATGGAATTTTGGAGTCTTTTGATTTTTGATCAAATGACGCTTGTAAAAATTTCCTAGAATAATAAAAACTCCGTTCATAGGCCAAAAGGGAATGGATGACTAGCTTATTGGAACTTGTACAAATTGTTGTATGAAGTCCATTGTGTGTAGTCAAAAGTGATGGATTTCAATTTCATATGCTTTCTCCAAAAATTTGAGTGAATATTTACTTAATGAGGATGAAGTATGAAACATTTGAAAAGTTCAAAGACTTTCAAGATGAAGTGCCAAATCAATGTAACAAGAAATAAAGAATTTATGATAGGATCATAAAGGAAGATATTTGAGTTACAAGTTTAGCATAATACCTAAGATTTGAGGAATCGTTCCATGGATTTGCGTTTCCTGAAACACCATATGAGTATGGAATAATCGACATATGCAATGAAACCTTGTTTGACATGGTTAGATCAAAGATGTAATTCATAAAACTGTCATTATATTTTAAAGATTAAAAACTTTAGAGACTACCAGTTTTTCACTAAAAAGAGCTCCATCATGATCCATTGAAATGACACCATATAAAGTTATGGTTTGGGATAAAACCCAAGTTGTCCTTTCTTAAATATTGTTATGCTATGCATAAGAAAGATGTTTGCAACCAAATTCGGATGAACATGTCTTTATATGTTATTTCAAATAACCGTTGAGTATTCCTCCATAACACCGAAGACAAAAATGTTTATCGCTTAGAACGTCAAGTTTCTTTGAGAAGGAATTTTCTGTGAAAAGCTAAGTGGAAGTACAATAGAACTTTGATAAGGTTAAACGAACCTTAGCTATATGTGCAAAGTTGCGCAACGCTGAAAAGTGTTCCGGAGGTAGCAACAATGCTCATGGCTCACGTGCCTCAAAGGTTGTGGTCACGGAACTCTAAATTCCTATTGAACCAAGTAGGTCGGATAAACAATCAAATACCAAGATTTGAGGGTTGAATCATTATTTGACAATAATGAACCAACTACATGCAAACAAGCGATGATGGGCCCTGACTCTGTCAAATGGCTTGGAGCCATAAAATCCGTGATAGTTCCATACACAAGAAATCAAGCTTTGAATTTGAAAGACCCTCTGGAAAGGTGTAAGACCTTACAGTCGTGTTTGGATCTATAAAGAAATAGACATGGATGTTTCACATCTATGAAATAGTCAACATGTTGGGAAAGAGTTCACAACAATGTTCAAAGGTTGACTATGACAAGATTTGATCTTTCATAGCGATATTTAGTCTATACAGATTAATGTAGCAACCACTACATATAATTCTGTTATATGGTAGTTGAACAAACAAAACAAAGTTATTTTAATAGAATTGTTATCTAGGACGTCTACATAACATGATCCAAAGGGTTTTGTTAATTCAAAGGATGCTAAAAGCGTATGCAAACTTCAATGGTTGAAATAAGCATCACGGAGTTGGAACCTTCACCATGATGAAACTATTAAAAGAGTTTAATATCATCGGAGATGATGAAGTCATGAAGATGCTTGCATTTGCAAGAAATTAAGTCGGAGCGCTAAGAAATATTTATAATACATTATGTGGAAGACATATTATTGATTTGAAATGATGTATCTTTTATTAACACATGTTAAGAATTTCATCTTGATGAAAGATTTAGGCAAAACCCGAATATTTGGCATCAATATCTATATAGATAGATTGAGACGCTAATATGGTTGTGCCAAATGTACATAGATGATATATTGAATGAGTTCAATATGGAAATGACAAGAAAGTTTCTTTCCACATAGAAAGGATTAAATCGAAATTCAAGTGTATCGACACTTGGTAAGTGAAACAAAGATTCAAGTATTGATTGATACTTGATGAATAAAATCACAAAGAGTATTTTTAATCATACTATGATATGTACAAATCTAGATATGTTCTATGTTCTAAATGTTATGAGCATATACCAGAATGATTCATAAGATGATCATTGTACGATAGTAAGGATACTCTTATGATCTTTTGGAAGAACTAAGAATATATTATTTTTGTAGAGGTGAAAAATAGATGATTAGTTCATTGTAAAAGTACTACATTGATACTAGTTTTGTCACAAAGTACAAATTAAGTTTATATCAATCTAAACTAAGGGTGGCACAGAATAATGGAAAGTAAAGTTCCATAATGGATTTGGATGAGTTCCAAAGTTAAGACATTATGACAGATACTACAACAAAAGGCTAAGTATATGACTGCTATTATAGCATCAAAAGAGGGCATTTGTGTTAAGTAGTTTTTATCAAACTAGGTGTGGTTCACAGCAGGATAGTACTATGAAGATATATTGTATGGCAATATTATCAACATGTTTTAACCCGAAGGAACTAAAGGTCTCACCAAAGGACCAAATTTATACAAAGCCATCTTATTAGAGAATGAGTGATGCGTATAGACGCAAAGACATGCAATTACACACAGACCTGAAAGAGTCGGATCCGAAGATCAGTTGACCACTATCAATCGTGTAAATACAACACCGGAAAGCCATAGGTGTTAAATACACAAAGTTTTGAAACTAGATTATTGTCTCTAGTGCAAGTGGGAGACTGTTGGAGATATGCCCAATAGGTAATAATAAAGTGGTTATTACCATATCTTCAGGCTTATGATAAATGTTTACATACCATGCTATAATTGTATTAGCCGGAAACATTAATACTTGTGTGATTTGTAAACTAAATTAGAGTCCCTAGTAAAGCCTCTTGTTAAACTAGCTTGTTGGTTAATAGATGATTGTGGTTTCCTGATCATGAACATTGAGATGTTATTAACAACAAGATCGTATCATTAGGAGAATGGTGTGATGGACATACTCCTATAGATAAGCGTAGCATAAAGATCAAGTCATTTAATATAGTTCAGTTGCTATAAGCTTTCAGATACATAGTAACCTAAATCCTTCGACCATGAGATCATGCTAATCACCATCACCGGATGGATGCTTTGATGACATCAAACACCACACCATAACTGGGTGGCTATAAAGGTGGCATTGAGTGTTCGGAAAGTATGTGTTGAGGCACATGGATCAAGAGTGGGATTTTTCCATCCATATGACGGATAGATATACTCTGGGCCCTCTCGGTGGAATGTAATCCAATTAGCTTGCAAGCATGTGACTGTCTCACAAGGGATCACATATCACGGGAATGAGAAAAGAGTAGTTATCGGTAACGAGGTTGAACTAGGTATGCAAAGACACCGACGATTAGACCTCGGATAAGTAAACTATCGCGAGACAAAGGGAAATTGATATCGTATGTAAATGGTTCATTCGATCGCAAAGTAATCATTGAAATATGTGGGAGCCATATGAATTTCATTCCTCTATTGGTTATTGATCGGAGAAGTGTCTCGGTCATGTCCGCGTAATCCACGAACCGTAGGGAGACACACTTAAGGATTCGATGTTGTTTAGTAAATATGAAATGTAAGTAGGGAGACCGAATGTTGTTCGGAGTCTCGGATGGGATCCGGGATATCACGAGGATATCCGGAATCGTCCGGAGAATAAGATTCATATAAGGAAAGTCCAATTCCGGAGTTTGGGAATGATTCCGATGATTTCATCGGATAGGTTCTAGAAGGGTCTAGAAGGTTCACCAGACCGGAAGGGGAAGGGAACATGAATGTGTCATGGATAATTGGAATGATTGGATCATGTCCTAGGTCACTTGGTTGGGCATTAGCAAGAAATAAATCAAGCTCCAAATTGAAAGTCAAAAGGCAAGTTTGAAAAGTCAAAATGGGACAATGTGTCCTCGTGGAGGAAGAAAAGAATCCTTCTTTCCCTCCACTACAAGCCAACAAGGAGAGGGAGTTGGGGAAGGATTCAAACTCCCCTCTCCCAAGATGCCCTCCCTCTCATAAATAGAGGGGAGGGGGTTCCCAAGGCCACACACAACCATCCCCCCCCCCCCCGCAGTGCCGCCGCCCTAGCCGCCGCCGGCCATGCCTCCTCCTCTCTGGCCCTCTAAATCTAGATCGCCGGAAACCCTAGATCCACCATAACCTGCTCCGGCTTAGGTGAAGCCTTGCAGGATTTTCCCTCTACTTCCGACACCACGTCGTCGTGCTGTCGGAATCGCGAGGGGAGAACTATAACCTCCGCTGTCTGCTAGAACAAGGGAGAGGAAGGTCTTCATCGAGTACCGAACGTGTGACCGACTACGGAAGGGCTGCCGGAACACAGCGCTGGAAGGATAGTCTACGCGGTCTTGAGATCGGCAAGTGTACGACTACGTCACCCACGAGAATCTTCTCTCGTTAACCACTTTGGAATCTTCGAGGGTGAGTATTCTAATCGACTCGTTCTACAATCTAGTAGATAGATCTTGGCTTGTTTGTGTTCATGTGGTAGACATTTTTTGTTTTCCATGCTACGAACCCCAACAACTTTGACTTGGCCACAACAGGGTTGTGAACATTAAAACTAAGTTCCCACTTAGGTGTTGTAAAACATTAAGTTAGTTTTATTTACTTCTAAACTCAGTTAGAGATAAACCTAGCTTTTTGCAAATAAACCTAGATCTTAGGATTCCTACTCGAACTACTTTAGTTGTTAGTGATAGTTTGCGAGTACTTAAAGAGTACTCATGGCTTTGTCCCTGGCTATTCTCATGGCCAGACTATGAGGAGGACTACCAGGATGATGGACAGCAGGAAGTCTATGACAAATATGATCATCTCCCATCGTCAGCATTGCCTGTGACCCTGAAGATGGAGCTTCGACCATGCTACCCTTATTATTATTCCGCTGCGCTGATTGTATTAAGACTGGATCATGAGATCCTTTATTTGTAAGACCTTTATTATGGTTTGTAATGGATGATGAACTATGGTAACAATCTGTTATGTCTCGCAAAAATGGTAATCCTAGGATTACGATGTATGGCATAACAGGCATCTGGGATTAAAAATCCGGGTGTTGACACAGGCAATAAAAGGCCACGAACAACAAAAGCGTGAAACATGACTCGAAACCCTTCGAGAGGACGCGGGATTACCTCCTGATCAGGAAGGAGAGTGTCGCCCTTGTTCTTGGAGATTAGACCGGACTCGCCCAGCTTGCGCAAGTCCGCATCCCTCATCTGGGAGCATCGCCATCCACCATCGGTGGTGTGGCTGGGAGCGGTGACCTTCTTGGTGGTGCCATCATCGCTCGATCCCGCTGCAGCGGATGAGATCTTCTTAGCCTTGCCCATCTTGGCGGCACGGTAAGCGCGGCGATGAGAGCGAAGGAAAGCAGAAGGGAAAATGTGGAGAATGTCCAGCGCGCAGCACGAGCTCTGGAAATGGCAGCAGCAAGAAGATGACAACAAATGACGAAGGAGAAGATTACTCTGTTTTCACCACAGTATAAAAGTACGAGGAATATAAAGAGGAGCTGTTGATACAGAAGACCTAATGCGTGCCCTTCATTTCATCGTACACATGTCAACGACCACCCGAATCGTCGTGAACACACCGTCCACTAAGCACGGGAATCGAGGAGGCGTCGTAGTTTTCGCCAAAGTTACACGTGACTAGTCAAATCTAAGTCAGAAGGTGGGACCCATGATCATCACGTTGCATCGTCTCTGCTACCACAGACGGTTGAGCTCACCAGGTCTCAACACCCGGATTTTTAATCCCAGATGCCTGTTATGCCATACCTCGCAATCCCAGGATTACCATTTTTGCGAGACATAACAGAATTGGATACCACAGTACATCATACATTACAAACCATACATAAGGTCTTACACAAATAAGGATCTCATGATCCAGTTCTTAATACAACTCAAGCAGCGGAAATACGTAATAATAAATGTAGTGTAGTCGAAGCTCCATCTTTGGGGTCACAGGCAATGCTGACGATGGGAGATGATCCTAGTTGTCGTAACCTTCCTGGGGTCCACCATCCTGGTACTCCTCTTCATAGTCTGGCCACGGGAATATCCAGGGACAAAGCCATGAGTACAAGTACTCGCAAACTAATACTAACAAGTGAAGGGGGTTTTTGTAGTAGGACACTAAGCTCTAGGGTTGTTTTGCAAAAAGCCAGATTTACATCTACTAAGTTCAGAAATGAAGAAAGCTAGTTGAAGTTTTATAATACCTAAGTGGGAACTTGTATTTCATATCACAACTCTGTTGTGGTCAAGTCAAAATCTCAATCCATTTCACAAGTCATTTTGAAAACATCTGACGCGGGAACAGTAAGGCCACTCCAACTGTCCATAACCGCGGACGCGGCTATTCGAATAGTTTGACACTTCGTAGATATTGTACACTTTCACCACAACATTCGATACATCCGTCAGGAACAAATCCTGAATTCACCATACTCAGTATGCGGACAATCAATCCTAACCTTTCAATTACATGCCCTAGTATAAGCACCTCTCCTGTGAGTTTGGCCTCCCAACCATGACCAACTATCATCTTGGGTACTACACAGGTGGACAATCTTCACAAGGTAGCCTCAGCTCAGACCTTGGCCGTGAGGGAACTAATACTAAGGTATATAAGTTTCCAGTCAAGCCCTACCGAATTCTCGGGTATTGTGGTTGTACGGTAAAATTGGAATGGTATCATGCCTCAACATTTTCATCACCAAAAATCATCTGGTGTTTGGAAACACATGTCCAAAACATTTCAATAGAATGATCCATCATTCCAAGGTTTTCATAACCATTTTCACCAAGTATTCCCATCTAAAGTTGATCAAGTTTTATGCTTAGCACTAGCATCTACAAGTGGGGGTAAGTACTAATGAGGGGTGGTAAACTAGTGGAGTTTAACTAAGTTCAATCTCATGCCTTAGGATGACATAAAGATTATCTAGCTTAGGCCAAGTTTTATGCTCTTTATGCAACCTTCAATTATCTTTCTAATATCTATAACTGCACTTAAGTAAGCTCTAAGTACTAGCTTTGATAAATAAATAAAGTATAAAGCTTGTAAGTAAAACTAGGAATGGGGTTATCAAGTGGGTATGATCACATATGCTTAAGGCATATAGTTGGCATGGTAACAAGCAAGTATTTTCTTGCATAGGTATAGTATCTTGCAAGTGTTAGCTTGCCTTGTGTAGAGCAGTGGTTGAAGTTCTCCTCGGCTTCTTCTTCGTAGTATCCCCCTTCTTCCTCGTATCCTTGGTCGGTACCAGCGTCTATAAATACATACGAGGTACACAATCACCAAACAATACTTAACTACTTTCAATCATCACACAAAAGGGTTCTATAGATGATCTAGCATCATCACTAACATTACAAGCACTTGACTTAATGATTTTATTTTTAGAAAAGTAATTTCTACTCATTGAAAAACTACTTAAGATTTAATATTCTCCAAACCAAACATGGGATCATGTTGACACATGTCATCACCACATATTTCAGTTCATGGGAATGTGATTTAAAGTGGTGTCACAATTTAATAAGATTTAACCTTTTATTTTAAATAAAATAAGTGACTAGAAATGCCTATGTGGCATCCTTTTATTACTTGAACATTATTTCTGTAAGTAAACCCATATATTTTTATATATTCTGAAAGGTATGATCAAATGTGATTTTTGAGAGTTGGAATCAACTCAAAAGCTATTATGGTTTAAATTTGAAAAATGTTTGAATGCAGAAAAGGTTCTGCCTTGTTATTTGTACCAAGGGTGATCTACATATCCAAATGATTTGAATCCAGCGGGCTTGGATTCAGCATTTCCAGACCTTTCTAACAAAATTTGTTTCTCTCAATTTGGTTCACTGAATCAAGCTGGGTTGATTTTTGAAACTAGGTACAAAACTGTGTTTGAATTAAAATGGAAAAAGTTAAATTCAAACGACTGGCTGTGAGGAACTGCTAATGGGCGGCCAGTGTCACTCACATGAGGCTCAACTGACAGGGGGGTTCCACCAGTCAGTGGCTCTTTAAACGTGAAGTGGTACGGGGCAACGTGGTTCTTGGATCTAGTTCTAATCCAACGGCTCTGGTTCATCGTCCACGCCGGGCAGCTCCAGCGAGACAGAACCCTAACGCGGCAGGTGGGGGTCGTGGGAGGCTCACCGGGGCTCAGGCGAGGGTCGGCGATGCAGGCGAACGATGAAGTCGACGACGGCGAACCTCCTGGTACCAGCAGCTTCTCCTGGGGCGGCTCCAATCGCTGGCTTCCTTCTTCTCCAGCAGCGTGGGGGTCGTGGGAGGCTCACCGGGGCTCAGGCGAGGGTCGGCGATGCGGGCGAACGATGAAGTCGACGACGGCGAACCTCCTAGTACTGACAGCTTCTCCTGGGGCGGCTCCAATCGCTGGCTTCCTTCTTCTCCAGCAGCGGCGGGCTCCGGTCAAATTCCGGCGATGCGCTGCTCGCCTTACTCCGGGAACGGGGTGGAACGATCAGTGAGGAGAGGGGAGTGGGATGGTGTGAAGAGTTTGAGTGGGGAAGGCCTCTATTTATAGTCTCGACGGTGAGACCGAACAGGATGGGCAGGCGATGGTGGCGACATGGCTACAGGCTGCTAGAGGCATGGCCGAGGGTGGCGATCGATCGGTGGTATCCTGGCGATGCTCTATGGCTTTAATGCGCATGTAGGGGCGGTGGCAAACGGTCTGGAACGCTCGAGGTTCTATGAGGTGGAGGCGGCGTCTTCGACGGCGAGCGGTGGCTAAGGGGCACAGGCGGTGAAATGGGCATGTCTGGCGTGTTCCTGGGACGGTGGGGAGCATGTTGGCGGGCGGCGAGGGCTCGAGGTGGTCGGGTTGCATGGGAACGGTGCGTGCTCTGCGGCGCACGTCGGCATGGTCGACAGCGGCATGGGCGCGGCGTTCCTGGCAGTTCTGGGCATTGTCTGCGAGGCAGAGCTGGTCGAGAGGGGACGGTGAGGCATGGGCTATCTCCCAGACATGCTGGCTAGGCTTGGTGCTTCTCCTAGCTCGTTGTCGACATGTGGGTGGCAAGGGTGCACTCGGTTGTTCACCATTGATGACATTGGTGAGCTCACAGTGATGCTAGTGATTAGTTAAGTTCGTTAGATGATCTACTAAGGCTAGTGGTGTCCAGAGAGGGAACAAGTTAGGCCATAATCACTGCATACTATAGTGTTTGTGATTTTGTTGATTTGAATCTACAAGGTGTTTGATGAAATGGCCGCATGAATTCAAGTTTTAAATTTTGAAAAGATTTTTGGTGGGTGTGCTAGGCATGTGCTGGTGAGTCTGTAGATGCTTGGGTTTTGAAAGTTGAGCTTGTTTGAGTGTTTTTGAAAAAGTGGGATCTTCCTATAAGATATAGATTCAATTTTAAACTATCATTTAAACTATGCATTTGAATGTTTCTGGATGATCTCAAGGTGGGCCTTGATACTTTGTTATGAGTACTATCAAGGGGTGCAAAGATCCAAACAAGTTTCTGTTAAGTTCTAAAAGTTAGAGATAGCCAAAGTAGGCATGGGAGTTAAATTGGCCAAAGTGACCATTCCCTTATTTTGTTTGTTTTGATTTATTTGTCTTTGGGAAAAGTGTGGGGGTTGTTTAGATGATGGTTAATTCACCTAAGAATCATTTTCCAAGCAAAGAAACACAGAAACAAGGTAATTCAAAAGAATCCAAATTGGAATGCATACACACATGCATGCTTTCATATTTTTAATTAGAAAAGTTTTTTGTTAACCCTAAATTTGATGATTAGAGTTTGATGATTCTAGTTTAATATTTTTGGGATGTTACACCAGGCGTCGGCAATAATGTCATCAAAGCAAAGCCAGCAACGGCTCGAAACTTTCGACCGAACAAAAGTACTTACTCGAGTCTATGACTCGACCAACTACTCGGGGGATACTTCTATCAGGAGCGCTGGCCGCGCACCTGAGAAGTTACAATAGTAAAAATGCCTCGAAGAAATTATCGAGTCCTACGTCGAGTATGCGACTCCACTACGAACTCGGGGGCTACTCCCATAGGAAGCGCTAGTCACGCATTCGAAAAAATACGTCCTTCGGACAAACACTCGAACATCTGCATCCGCAGAACTAAAGTCTCCGTTCAAGTCTACGACTCGAACAGACACTCGGGGATACTCCCATAGGGAGCACTAGTCGTGCACCCTATAAACTATTCGGATGATATTCTTCGGATCACGCATGATAAAAATCTTTTTGGGAACTTTTTTCAAATTAACGATGAGTGAGAAGTTGTCTCCTTGGTCACCCGAAACACCTCTGCGGTGATAAACTTTTGGATGTTGTGTCTACGACGCAAAGATAAGCCCTACCGATATCATCTGATGGCCTGATAACGCACCAGACTGCCCTTTACCAGTAACGTACTGTGACAACAGGCACGATGAAAAATCCCGATGGACGCATTGGGTAGCTAACTTAAAACACTGGAATTCGACTCCTGTAAGACCTCAACGGCCTTAGTCGAATTACACCAGCATTGTTCCGGATTCGAGTCCAGGGACTTGAGTCTGAAGAAGATTGTGTTGTTTTGTTCAATAACAGTTAACTGACCCTGATCTGTCGGGTGAGTCAGACACACATATCGACAATCCCTATGAACTAACATATTTATTCGAAAGACAGGTTTGAATGAGAAGCACCCAAAAGATTATAGAGTCTCCAGTCGAATCTGCGATTCAACTGAACACTCGGGGGCTACTGACATGGATATACTCTACGGGTGTCTTATGTTGGTATACCCGGTCCGGCCCAGGGAAGGCCCATACGAAGACCTGCTGCTCAAGGAAACTCCGGGTGGCCCAAGCCCAGTAGAAGTTCGACTCCTTGGAGAACATGGCCAAGCTGTAGATAGAATATTCAAGGGTGAAACCCTAACTTGTAACTGACCCCACCTACCCTCGGGACCTAGCCTATCTATATAAAGGCCAGGAGGGCACGACGAGGAGGATCTTGACAACTCATACACACACCTCACGCCAGATTGCATTTGCGCACCCCTGTAACCTTCGGTTCCGCCGTAATCAAGAACAGACAAGCAAGAATAGGGTTTTTCCTCCGGGGCGTGAACCTGGGTAAACCTCGTGTCCCCTTACTGCATGTTTGTTAACCGTCTCGCGATATCCAGCATCCTCATCTTCTCCAAAACCCAAGTCCATAACAATGGGCGTTGACAAGTCGAACCATCGTCAGTAAGCGTCAGCGACACGCCCAGTATTTGGAGCAGCCTATTGAGTCGCTACCATGTGGCCTCACCCCGCGGGAGAACACGTCTACTGTCCGCGCCAACGTAATCGTTGCTTAAATTGACTATACGAATAGATCAGGACAAACGAGTCGGTATTGATAAATCACCCCGCCCTCTGTAGGAGGCGCAGCCAACCGAACGTCTGATAGGAACGGTTAGATCGTGCCGATGAAGATGCGTTTAGCCTGCCAAACGCACCAAGTACAGTCACAGTTCATTTTTTTTGAACAGGAAAGGTCCCGAAGGACCGAGAGGCTGCATTAATTCCAAGCGGTGGTACTTACAATAAGGACCCAAAAAGAAAAGAGGATTACAACCAGGCCCAGGAAATAAACACAGAAGACCTCAAGAACATATTTGAAAAAGCAATCAGGTCCTTGCATCTCACCGCTGCGCTTCAGAGATGAGTGTCGTCGCCGACCACCATGTTCTTGCCGAGGCCGAGACCACTTGGGAAGAGGGTGTCACAGGGAGTCGTTGGCACACCATCAGGAGAGGGCCTCCATTCTCGAAGGTTGATTAGATGCTTCCATTGCGTCGAAAGATGCCAATCTTGGGCATCAAAGATCAGTGGCCATTCCAGGCACACTGTGTGAACACCAATCGCAGCCAAAGGCCACTCGCCACCGCAGCTCCACAGGGATCTCCAACATCTAGTCACCACCACGGCGCCCAGGACGGGAAGATCAAAGTTGGAGCCATAGCAACGAGCAGCCAAGGTCTATCGCCGCCTCTCAAAGAAAACAAGTTCCCTCCTCAGAGCTCCTGCCCGAGTTAAGGATAAGGAACCAAAGAAGAAGCAACGATGAACACAGGATCGACAGAACCATCCCCAGGTAGAAGAGGGCGACGCCGAGTGAAGTTTCTTCCCTTCGCCTCCACGGCCGGCCAGAAGCGACTCCAACACATCATACGCCTCACCGCAACCCCTCTCCTCCTCGCCACCACGACCGGCCGAGAGAGGCGTCACCGCAAGCAAACTCTACAACCTAGAACAGCGCCAAGATCCAAACGCCCTTTTATTAGAGGAGGAGGTAGCCATCCATCTCAACGCCCCAGGCTCCGTCCACCGGAGCTCCTCGTCGAGGAAGAAAGGCCACCAACGGCTGCAAGCCTCGGGCAAGAGGACTCCCAACCACTCCACGACAATGAGCCAACCACGGCAAGAAGCCGAAACCTAGCTACCCTAAGAAACCTACAGCCTACGACTACCCGAGCGCCGCTCCACCACCATCTCCGGCCGGCTATTCTGACAGAAGAGGCTTGGGAGCGGCCCGGAATCTGGGCGGTGGCAGTCAAGCGAGGTGAAGAAGGATAAGAGCATCTCCACTCGCATACCCAGGATGCCGATCCGGACGCCGAATTTAGGTCCGGATGCCGAAAATCGGCCTAGTCGCGTACCTAGGAACCTGTTTTCGTCCGGATTTGGGCCAACTTTGGTCGGAACTACCCAGGCCGAGCCCAGGTTTCCGGGTACGCCTTGGGAAAGCCGGACGCAGCGAACTCGGCAAAAAAACTGAAGCGGCACGTGGACCCGCCGAGTTGTAACTACCTCGGTGAATTACGCTCCTAGTTACAAGCCTGGATGAGCAGAAATGGTTGAAATAGTACGGTGGGGCCCAAATGCCACTCACAGGTAGACCTTTCAGCCGTCCCAACCATTTCCAAACATCGGGACAAGAACGGGCGGCGTAATCGGCAGGCGAAGGGATCAACTACATACACAAATGAGTATGTATGCAAGCCACCATACAAAGACATCGAGCCATTCCATCTAAAAAGAAAGGAATATAGCAACGCCATACAGCAAGATTCAAATGTCCTAGATAGATATAATAGTTTAGGATATCTCCTCATACATCAAACATCAGAGTATCAGGCGTAAGCGGCAAACAAGATCCGAGTACGGATAAGAAGCAAATCGGCATAAGATGCCCCATAAATAAGCACATCCCGCCCAGACCTCACGGATCCCCATTCCTAATCTCTACACCGAGCGATCGCCCACATCGTCGCCTCCTCCACCCAAGATCCATCTTGTGAGTGTACCATCCATCCGAATCAAACAATTTATCGTGTGAGACCCTAGGGTACTCAAGAAATCTTTATGCCTCTAAAGGGACACAACCTGGGTGACGCAATTGCAGAAAAGATAATACCTAGCAATTCTATAGATACTGCTAACCATCCGCCTAACCAAAGATAGACGGATGTCCGTGGATTAATGACAACAATTATAACGAATATCACCGGATCCATCCTCCTCCTCGCTACCAACGAGGAAGCGGACGAACAACCCCCATCCGCTGGCGTTTTATTATCCATTCCATGAGTGTTGCACTATTTACTAGTCGATTTAGTCAAATTAAAAGCGGTACTTTAGTTATGCTTGTCTATGATCGAGAAACTGTGCTCCAAGTCTTCCATAACCATGACACGGCTTTCAAAAGTTTTACCCTAGGGTGCACAAATAGCAACACACACTCGATCAACCTCGAAAACCAAATCAAAACCCAACGAGGCCTTCACGACAAAGCAATCACAGATTGAGAATATTTCGAGGCCACCCCATTAAGCTACCCATAACGAAGTTAGCCGACTCGAGACGGACTCAAGGTTTGGGTGGGTCAGTAAACGATTGGGAACCCGAAGTGTGACTAGGCTTGTCGATACCGCAAATCGTGTCTCGATCCTAAGCGATAAAGTGCTCCTCGCACAATCGTAATAAAGCATAAAAACATGGCATAAGTACAGGATAGTAAATAAAACCTCAAACTAGTTTGTGGCCCCAAGAATTAAGACTGAATCAAGCTCTGGATCAAGGGGGGCCCATAAGCCTCCCGGATGTGGATAGCGCGAATAATCAAGGAACAAGAATCAAGTACTGGGTCCTACGGACACAAGTGAGCAGAAAACCAAATAGCAGATATTGCTCACCGTGCCACTTTCATTAGTTATCCCATTACTACTCAAAGTTAAGTTATTTAGGTACCGTTATCCATCGACACTCACATACCCTACACATGTTGTTCTCGACTCGCATGGCCCAAACAACTCTCCTCGTAGTAATGGCTCATGGGATGGAGGAACAAGCTTGTGGGTTTGAAAGTAAAGGCTATGCAATACTTGGGATTCAATTTAATGCAATCGTGACTCAATGATGCAAGGATAAGATAGAGGCAATAGGTACTATATGTATGCAAGCATGCGGTAGTGCTTGCTGGCAGCTCGATTAGCGAGAGAAGGATCTGGTAGTGCTCACAGGTCTCTTGATATATCCCCGCCAGTCTATTCGAAGAAGAACCAAACAAACAAGGGCCGACATAAATAAAGTGCACAAGCATATGAGTTAAAATGCGACAAGCAAACAATCATGCCATGATGAATGATGCACAATTTGTATGGCAATAAAGTAGCATGGCATGGGTGAGGTGTGGAATACAAGAATAAATCCTTTTATTGAGTTTTTGGCCACATTTTATCCTCATATTAGTTGCTGTATACATTATATTTATATGATGCATGCTGCAAAACAGAACATGGAATGCATAAACAGAAAGGTCTCGTCGAGCTAATCATTTTAGACATATCATTTGTTAAATTTGGAATATAAATCAAAAGTTATTAATTAATTAAGAAAAGGGCATTTTATTGTAATTTTAATCAACTTGGAAATTTAAAGTGTTCAAATAATATTTTGAATGGCATATTTGAAATCCTCACATTTTTCTGATTTGAAAACATATATTATTTGTATTATTTGGAATTATGAATTTAATTTAATTTTAAAGTCAAAATTAGTCAAATTAAGTCAAAGTCAAAGGGTTGACTATTTTAAATCAATTCTGAAAATATTTGATTAAAGATTTCAATTGACATTCAAAAACAAAACATATTTCATATAAGGTTTGAATTCAAATTCCAAATATTTAAATAGTTATGAATTTATTTGATATTAATCATTTACTGAAATTTTAATTGATTTAAGAAATATCTGAAGGTTTTTCTTACTTGGTCTAGAGCTACCTAGAGCCGCTGATCAGTGGGGTCACAGGCGGCCTGGCCCATCTTGAAAGTGATCGCACAAGGCGTGCAGCAATGGGCTGAGGTGGAAAGAACAAAAAGCGAGGGGCCCTTTTGCAAAATTGCGGCTGCTCTACTCTCTGACGAAACTGAAAATCAACACGAAACCTGCTAGCTGAGCTAAACTTCGGAGGACGATGGCGATCAATCGGTTGCAGATTTTGTGATGCCATAAAAACGAGAATTGTAGAGGGCACGAAGGCCTTCGATATTCGTTCAGGAATCCTCGGCTAAAAAGGACCGGGGCGATCGGGAACTCGCCGGGAACAGAGACGAATCTGCTTTCGTGTTCTCTTTGCGGAGTCGCTTTCGGATATTTCTTTGTTGCCTGTGACGGAGACTACCAAAGACGGCAGCGATTCCGGGCGGCATGATGCGAAAAGGTGGGGAAAAGGGAGAAGCAGGTGGCACTCACCTCGACCAATTCCATAAGAATTGGTGTCGGGACGGAGGGCTATGGTCGAGGCGGTGGCGGCAGGGTGGCTCGCTTGGTCACGCCACAACGAAGATGAGCAGCAAAGGACCAAAGCTCCGGCTCCTCTGCAGCGATCTGAAGAGGCGGTGGTGGTTCTCCTCCTCGGCTCAAACGCCTCGCAGTCGCCATGGAAGCTCCACCTCGGTGCTCCCTCACCGAACTTTCGACGGAGGGAGAAGAGTCTGAAGGAGAGGAAAATGGGGTGGCGGCGCTGGGAAGGGAGAGGCTAGGGTTTTGGAGGACGCTCGGGGACAGATAAGAAGGGAAGGTGGTGGCCGACGGAGAGGCAGCCACCGCCTTCCCTTCCGCACTGCAGAGAGAAAGGGGGGGTGAGAGGAAGACGGTGAACAGGACGTCGTCGGGTGGAGGGCACTTGGGCCGAGAGGTAGGAGGAAGGTTCTGGTCAGCTACTGGGCCCAAAGTGAAATTTCTTGCTCCTCTCACTATTTTTCTTCTCCTTTTTATTTATTGGTTTTGTTTGTTTCAAATCCAACAAGCATTTTATTTCAAATCCTTTTGAACCTTGCAAATAGTTTTGAACAGAGAATTTTGGGAATGCCAAAGATAGAAAGGAGGAAAAATAGAAGTGAAGATGAGTGATGCCTACATACATAATAGATGTATGTTCCATTTTGGCATTTTACAAGATTAGTGGCTTGAGGGTTTTAGAAAAGAATAAATTCATTTTATTAACTATGGAACCCTAGCAATGAATTCCACATTGTAGGAAACAAAATATAGATAGGTAAAAGAGGTGGAGATATTTGTGATAGCAACTACACAACCAAGACAAAACAAATGCAAGCTAGATATGATGCTCAAATGCAAGGTGGAATGATGACATGAGCATGATAACATGATGATGCAACAATTACATGTAGGAAGTAGTCATTATATCACTAAACCAAGTAGCATTACAGTTGTTAGACAAATGGGATGCTACAACTCTCCCCCACTAAACAGGAATCTCGCCCCGAGATTCTAGGAAGAAGAAGAAGACTCAAAGAGGGTAGGATAGTTGGCACGGAGCTCATCTTCACGCTCCCAAGTGGCTTCATCAACGGAATGTCATGACATCGCACCTTGCGTAACTTGATGGACTTGTTGCGAGTCCTTCTTTCTGCGATCTCAAGGATTTTTGTGGGGTGTTCTTGATAAGACAGGTCTTCTTGGAGATTGATTAGCTCATGATCCACGGTCCTGCCGGGATCCTTGAAGCACTTCTTGAGTTGAGAGATGTGGAAAACATCATGAACCTTGAGTTTTTTCGGGAGCTCAAGAGCATAAGCAACTTCTCCTCTTCTTCCACGAATTTTGAAAGGAACGATGTATCTAGGAGCCAGCTTTCCTTTGATACCAAAGCGGTGTGTGCCTCTCATGGGAGTGACACGAAGGTAAACGAGATCACCAGGGGCATACACCATGTCCGTGTGCTTCCTGTCATAATTGCTCTTCTGGCGACTTTGAGCAATCTTCAGATTTTCAAGAATGATGTGCACCTTCTCCTCCGCTTGAGTTACAACGTCAGGGCCAAACCAAATTCTTTCTCCACTGACCCAGCCAATCGGAGTTCTGACTTGACCATAGAGAGCCTCAAATGGTGCCATCTTCGACTTTTCTAGAAGTGTTGTTGTAAGAGAATTCAGCATAAGGAAGACATTCATCCCACTTCATGCCAAAGAGATGACGCAAGCACGAAGCATATCCTCCGTAATCTGATTGATCCTTTCAACTTGTCCTTGCGATCGAGGGTGGTAAGTGTCTGAAGTTTAATTTTGTTCCCAAAGCATTTTGGAAACTTTCCTGAACTTGGAAGTGAAGATGCTCCACGGTGCGAACTGATCTCAAGCGGAACCCCATACAGAGAGACAATTATTGATATAGAGCTCACCAATGAATTCCGTAAATTGTTTCCTTGACGGGAAGAAGTGAGCCACTTTAGAAAGCCTGTCAATGACAACAAAGATTGCATTATTGCCCTTCTGCGACCTTGGAAAACCAGTGATGAAGTCCATCTCTACTTTCTCCCATTTCCATTCCGGGGGTTTCAATGGCTGTAGAAGACCGAAAGGTTTCTGATGGACAGCTTTCACTCTGCGGCAGACATCACACTCCGAGACATACTTGGCACAATATCGTTTCAAACCCGGCCACCAATATTGTGTTTTCAAGTCCATGTACATCTTTGTGCTGCCAAGGTGGATAGAAAGAATAGAATTGTGCGCCTCCTTGAGAACTTTCTCTCTCAAACCCGGGTAGTTCGGAAAAAACATCCGGTGTTCAAAGAAAAGCGTGCCTTGATCATCGACGTGGAATGACTCATACTTCGGAAGCTGAAGTTTGGAGATGATATTTCTGGTGTGCGGATCACCAAGCTGACGAGATCGAACCTTTTCTTCCAAGAGAGGGGTTGCTAGAAGGTTCAGGAGATACCCTTGTTCCACAATTTCAAGGTTGAGCTGACGGAATTCCTCGCACAAGAGAGGCTGTTTGTAACACCCTCAGAATCGACCCTATGCAAGTTTCAGCGCTTCCCGCCAAAACCCGCATAGAAACGATTCAAAGGTGCCCACCAGGCACTTGCGTGTGGGTGGAAAACGAAGTAATAACATTACACAACAGTCCTCGATGGGACCCACAGAACAGATATATATACAACATGACTATACGAGGCAGGAATACAGATATACAGAACAAAGATCCAAATCACCTTGAAAACGATAGAGCGTCCGACTACGGACAAGATGCAAAGGGGGCTAAGAGCCCTGAAGAATAACCAATGGCGTCCATAACCTGCCTGTGCCAAGCCGGAAGGGTAACCGCTAACGACGTCGATCTCAAAACCTGCTTAAACAAAAGGTGCCGAAAGGCAAAGGAAAAGAGAGGTCAAGATCGAGGCCAAGACAGCGAGGCTAGAATTCGGTCCTCGCCTACATAGGTATGGTGGATCGAAGCGGCAAAGATGCACTAAACAACCTATAGAGACTCAATATAACTGTCAACTATTAGAGAGGGATAAGAAAGATCTATTCGGATCCAACCTGAATCTAACACCAAACAAACCCATCCTGGTATTTCCCCCTCGAGACCAATCGAGGAAGTCAACCGAGGAACTCACACCGTTGGCAGTTTTACTCATTTCGTTATAGTTGCGGCAATTACTAGTCAGGTATAGATAGTCATCCTGATATAATAAGCAGTGGGCAATTTTAGTTAACCATTCCGTTGTAGTTGCGACACTTACTAGTCAGATACAATTAGCATGAGATATCCCAAAACCCAGCAGTTGTTGGTACTTTTATTTAGCCATTCCGTTATAGTTGCAATACTTACTAGTCAGATACAATGGTAGCAAGCGACAACCCAAACAAGCAATTGTTGGCAGTTTTATTTAGCCATTCCATTATAGTGAAGCTGATTACTAGTCATTATAAAGTCAAATTTATAGCGCTACTTTAGTTATAGTTGTCTATGATCGAGATATCAGGTCTCCAAGTCGTCCATAACCGCGACACGGCTTTCGAAAGTTTTACCTGAGGGGTGCACAAATAGCAACACACTCGATCAACCTCGAAAACCAAATCAAAACCCAACGAGGCCTTCACGACAAAGCAATCACAGGATTCAATATTTCCGGGCCACCCCGTTGAGTACACCATGAAGCTAGCCGACTCGAGACGGACTCAAGGTTTGGGTGGACGGTAACGATCGGGAACCCGAAAACTGGCTTGTCGATATCAGCAAAATGTCCCGATCCTAACAAAGACATTGTGCAAGACTCGCACAATTTAAATAAAGCAAGAAAGCATGGCATAAGTACAGATCGTAAATAAAACCTCAAACTAGTTTGGCCCCAAGAAATAAGAACGAATCAAGCTCGCTCGGGGTCCCATAATCCTCCCGGATGTGGATAGCGAATATTCAAGGAACAGTATCAAGTACTCGGGTCCCACGGACACAAGTGGACGGTTAACAACCAAATAACATCTATTGCCCACCTGTGCCTCTGCATTTACTTACTTCAATTTTAGTTGTTAAACAGTAATTAAAGTCTTGATCAGCTCCAACAATAAACACACGGCAATACTCCAACAACTGTGGTACTTACTTGACGACACGCAACAGCACTTGAGCAAGCGACTACGACGCGCAGGTCCAACTATCTACCAAACAACAGGTAATAGGAGGTGTCCATGGCAATATAAGGCCGCAAGGGATATCACGGGTACGAAAACTAGAGCATCGCAACACAGATAGCAATAGATCAACAGGAGGGAATAAATACTATAAAAGTAAGATAGGTAGAAAGGGGGAGATGCTTGCCTGAAAACATTGCCGAAGGTTCATCCGAAGATCGGGTCGACACTCGCATCAACTCAACGGCCTTATCCGCGAAGAACCAAAACACTAGAATAAACACCGGATGCACTATTTAATACCACGCAAAAGATCGGGCATGATGCATGTGTGATGTATGGCATGGCAAAGGTGCAATGCAATTAGGCAATATTAAGTGGAACCGGGGTCCCGACAATTAATTAGGTGGTTTATGTTGTTTATATACCCCGCATTTTAAATGTTGTCTTAACATGGCAAAAGATAGCACCGGTTTGCTACACCAATTTAAATGGGACCAATATACGACTAGATTTGCCCGCATATGGATCCCATATTTAATTATGAGGTGAGTCGGCATAATGCCCCCAACCCACACAAATATGCATGCGAGTATGACAATTTAATATGCAACAATTTATATAGTTGACAATTTATAAAATAGGGTTCTCGGATAAGGGTCACACATGGGTTCGGCAAACTTGGGGTTCCGAGGGTTCTGGGGGATCGGTCTCAGGGTTCAGGGTTCGACGGGATCGGTCTTCGAAGGTCGGATACAAGATGTAGAGCTTGGCGTTCAGGGAAGAAGGACTTGGTGCGGCGTCGGGGGCGCATCGGATCCGCCCGGGTCGGTGCCGATCTTGTCGTCGATGGAGAACTCGAGTGGATCGGGTACCGGGGTCTTCGGACCCATGAAGTAGATCTTGTCGCACGGTGTCCGGGGTAGACGAACTTGGCGTATTCGCATCGGCGATCTTGGCGTTCGGGTTCTCGACTTCGCATCCTCGAGGAAGTACTGGTCGTATCCGCCACCATCACATCCGATCTTCGGTTGGAGTCTTGTCGTCCGTCTTTGTCGGTGGTGAACTTGACCGATGGTCTTCGGGTCCGGGAAGTAGTTCTCGGGGCTCCGTGACGAAGATCATGGCATCCGTGTCGAAAGCATCGGGGTTCCCGTGAAGGAGATCTTGGTTTTCCACGAAGGGGAGCTTCGGATTCCGACTTTGTGGTCGATGGCGAACTCGGATGGGCACCCGGGGTTCAACGAATCTGCTCGGTACCATCGCCAAGTGTATCGTCCACACAACAACATCTCCACGTGCCGATCTCCACAGGTTACACCGTAGCGACACACCGCGACTTGGAGGAGCGTCGGAGGCCGCCGGCGGAAACCCAGAGGAGACGAGCCCGAGCGGCAGGGGACCGGCGACGCGTCTTTTGCGGTCGACGGCGATAAGCGGGCTGACATGGCGGGGAGACAGGCAGGCGGGCTTGGCGAGGCGCCCGAGAGGCGGTCGGGAGAGGGGCCCATGTGAGGCGGAAGCAGGCCAATGTGGAGGTGGGCGAGGTCGGTGAGAGGAGGTGCAGGTCGAGGCCAAGGCGCTGGTCCGGCCGAGCTGGGCGCCGGAGCAGGCTCGGCCGAACGGAGAGGAGGCGGAGAAGGGGCCGGGCGAGATGCGGACGGCAGCGGGGTGGAGCTCGGGCGAGGCGCTGCCGGGAGACGCGGGTTGGCGGTGAAGGGCGACGCAGAGAGGCCTGGCAGCAGCCAAGAAAGCGAGAGAGCGACGTGCTCGGGGCCAGCAGGACGGAGGAGAAGCGAGGACGCGAAGAGGCGAGGGCCACGGCCGGGCGAGGCGAGGGTCATGGGCGGCCGAGCTTGAGGGGATGGGCGGCGAGGAGGCGAGGAGGAGGCAGCGACGTCGTCAGAGGGCAGCGGAGAGGAGGCGCCGGAGGATGTGGGCGCTCGCCGGAGAGGCGGAGGGGAGGGAGCACGTGAGGGAGAGAGGAAGGAGACGGGTGGGGAGGCGGTCAGCGTGGGTGGCGCAGGGTCCGGTGGGGGTGGGGCAGGGGCACCGTGTGTGTCGGACTGGCGGGTGGGGGAGGCAGTGTGGGTCGGTTCAGGGGTTGGTGGAAGTGTGTGTTGGGGGTGGGGCCAGGGTGTCGGTTGGAGAGAGGGAGTGGCTGCGGGGACAGGGGAGAGAGAGGGGAAGGGGTGGTGAGATTGGTGAGGTGGCTGAGCTGAGGATGAGGTGGAGGGAACGGTGAGGTGGCAAGCTGTGGTTGGTCGGGGTGAGGTGGAGGGGGCTGGGTAGACTAGGTTTAGGTAGAAAAGGGTTTAGGGTTTCTCTTTAGATGGGCCGGGTGGTAGGTAATCTGGTCAGGTTGGGCCTCTGGCCTGACTGATCGGACTGCCTCCCCGGACAAAACATTAGATTATTTATTTTATTTGTAAAACATTTTTGTAGATACTTTTTAGACAAATAAAAGATCTGAACAGACCGAAGTTTTAGTTTGAGATTAAAGGAGAGGGCTAATTAGAAAACAACTCAGGCTTTTACGAAAATAGTTTTTATGCAAAATAAATGCAAGATGACATGATGATGCGCAAATGCAATGTGGCATGATGACATGATCATGCGGTCATGATGATGCAATGCACAAAAACAACGCGATTTTCTAGTAGTGGTTTTGTGGGATGCCACACTGTTGTTCTTCCATCATGAGGTTGTTGACATAAGCTTTGCGGCTGAGAGCATCGGCCATGACGTTAGCTTTGCCCGGAGTGTAGTTGATGGTCAAATCAAAATCATTGATTGCTTCAATCCATCTCCTATGCCGAAGGTTGAGATCCGGCTGTGTGAAGATATACTTCAAACTTTTGTGATCAGAAAAGATTTCACAACGGTTGCCAAGCAATTAGTGCCTCCATAGCTTCAAAGCAAAGACAACTGCTGCGAGCTCGAGGTCATGTGTAGGATAGTTGATCTCATGCGTCTTCAACTGTCGAGAGGCATAAGCAACAACTTGTTTTTCTTGCATAAGGACCGCACCCAATCCTTGCAAAGAGGCCACGTAATATCCGGAAAGGCTTAGATGTGTCCGAGGAACCAAGATCGTGTGGAAGTGAGCTTCTTTGAGTGTCTCAAAGCTTGCTTGACATGCAGGAGTCCAAAGGTATTTCTTGCCTTTCTTGAGGAGATCGGTAAGAGGCTTCGCTATCTTGAAAAGTTCGAACGAGCGACGGCAATAACTAGCCAAACCAAGGAAACTCCGCACTTCTTTGACATTAACAGGAGGAAGCCATTCAACAATTGTCTTCACAGTTTCCGGGTTGACTGTAATGCCCTTGGCAGAGATGACGTGACCAAGATAGGTTACTTGAGGCAGCCAAAACTCACACTTGGAGAACTTTGCATACAGGCGGTTCTCATGAAGCTTGTTTAGGACACACCGAAGGTGTTCTTCATGCTCTTACTTTGACTTAGAATAGACTAGGATGTCATCCAGATAGACCACAACGAACTTATCAAGATACTCCATGAAAACCGAGTTCATAAGCCTCGAGAAGGTAGCACGTGTGTTGGTGAGATCGAAAGACATGACCGTGTACTCATACAGGCCATAGCGGGTAGTGAAAGCTATTTTAGGAACATCTTCCTTGCGAATCTTGATTTGGTGATAACCACTTCTCAAGTCCAGCTTAGAGAATACCACAGCTCCAGCTAGCTGATCGAAGAGATCATTAATCCGCGGAAGGGGATATTTATTCTTGATGGTTTTAGCATTGAGAGTCCGATAGTCAACACAAAGTCTATCAGTCCTGTCTCGCTTCTTCACAAAGATTGTTGGGCTACCCCAAGAAGAAGTATTGTGTTGAATGAAACCCAGCTTCTCCTGTTCATCAAGTTGACGTTTGAGTTCAGCCAACTCAGCAGGACCCATTTTATAAGGCCGCTTGGAGATAGGAGCCGTTCCAGGTTCAAGCTCAATTACAAACTCAACCTCACGATCCGGAGGCATACCCGGAAACTCTTCAGGAAAGACATCTAGGAACTCACAGACCACCGGAACACTCTGAATAGCTTCCATAGCATCATCATTCAGAGCCGCCAAAGAGAAAAGCTGGATAGCAGGAGTCAGACTTGGAGAAAAGACTATATGGCCTTTAGGAATCTTCAGAGAAACCGAGCGTTCAGCACAATCAATCACAGCTGCATTTGCTGTCAACCAATCCATGCCCAAGATGACATCAATGTCAGAATTGCCCAGAACAATTAAGGACGCCGAGAACGAAGAGCCACCAATCTCAATTTGATTGCCATGGCTGATTTGAGCAGCCCGCATGTTTGCTCCAGGAGAAAGGACCATTAACCGCTTGAGGAGAGGAACCATAACTAACTCATTTTCATTTGCAAACTTGTGAGAAACAAACGAATGCGATGCACCAGAATCAAACAAAACTCGTGCAGGGACTGAGTTAACGGGAAGCATACCCATCACAACTCCAGGTGCATGCTCAACTTGAGCGGCGTTGACACGCTTGGCACGAGCAACGAGACCCGGCTTGGTGTTGATGTTGAGAGCCCGAGGTGGTGGTGCACGAACCATAGGAGAGCTTGCCGCAGATCTTGGAGGTGGTGGCGGAAGAGCTTTGTTTTCAACAGACAGCCCAGCTTTTGATGCCCAGTCTCCACACGTGAAACAAGCACCGGTGGACGTGGAGCAACGTAGCTGTGGACTCCGCCAGCGCCTGTGGTAGTGGTGGTTGTAGCCCCTAGGAGCAGCAGTGAGGAAGTTTGGTGGCCTTGCCGCGTAGCTTGCAGGTCTTGGTGAAGCCGGGAGCGACGGTGGGGTGTTAGGAACCCAAACACGACGCTTGGAAGGAGCTGTCATAGCTGAAGAGCTTGCTGCATCACGGTTGTGTTTCTTTGACTCCTCAAACACATTGCCTACTTGCTTCCTCCTGCAGAGCTGTATGCTGAAGTTCCAGAAAAGACGTCGGCCTTGCATGTGTGATTGCATATTTAATCGATGCATTGAGCCCTTGTCGGAACCTCTTTTGCTTCTTCTTGTCATCAGAGATCTCATCGCCACCATAACGAGAAAGATTCATGAAGTTCCTGATGTAGGTATTGACATTGTCATTTCCCTGCTTGAGGTTGAGAAACACTTCCTTCATCCTTTCCATGACAATTTCTGACAGATACTGCTCTTTGAAGGCTCCAGTGAACTGTTCCCAAGTAGGCTGAAAACCAATGCAGTTTGCCTTCAGGTAATTCTCCCACCAGAGAGATGCATCTCCCTTCAGAAGGTGAGTAGCACATTTTACCCATTCTTGCTCAGGAACATCAGCAGTCTCCAATAGCCTTGACATCTCACGCAACCAATCATCAGCATCAAGTGGTTGATCAGAAACATCAAATTGGCGTGGGTTGAATTTCAGGAAGCTTTTGATGTCTCCTCGCTTGGGAGGTGGAGGTAGTGGAGCAAACTCATTCCTCCGAACACTCTTCAAAACGCCTTTGGTTCTGCTTGCATTCGCCAAGGCATTGGCGATGTTTGACAACGCGACCCCGCCGGTGGTATGTCTTCATCAGAACGGCGTGGTGGAGCCATCCTGTGATTGATATAAAACACAAGTCAGTACTATAATGGAGAATAATAATAATCCAAAATAGTACCAAAATGGAATTAACCAAGATTAAAGGATACAATTTACTAAGATGATATTAAATATCAACAAAGTTCAAAGCACCTAAAAGATATTAAGCATATCGCACACGACTGAAAAGGAGTGTGGTACACAGATATATCAAAGAAAAATTTTCCGCAATTTCGGCATTAAAATACCAATAGGTGCGCAAAATCACTTAACGAATCAAGATTAGTGACTCTTCCAACTCAATATACAAAAGCGAATGATAAGAGTAGTGGTATGGTCGCGACTCCATCCCGACTCAAAGCATTACTCCGCACATGAATAAGTAGAACACATATCCTAACCCCTTCTTCTCACGATGAACCTAAAGATTAGTAACTACGGAAACGAACACCCCAAACAAGATAACGTCGGATAACAAAGAGTAAGACAGATCGCGGCGGTATACAACGAATCAGATAGATCGCGTCGGTTTGCAAAAGCCTGTCGATATGGAATGTACCAACAGTTGATAACCAAAAGGCCGATTGTGATAACAACTTGGATACAACAGATAGACAAGGAATTACACACACACACACACAACCTATGGTACTACGGAAACCCCGAACACGTGAATCCTAGTTTGAATTTTAAGGAGAGGATTGAAAACGTTACACTTCCTTACCAGAAAAGGGTGGGTGGGTGGGTAAGAAGAAAAATGGAAGCAATCCTACTCTCACGTTTTGTTTTTCCCTAGTATACATAGCTACCAAAATATTTGCTAGACTGACAACGACCATTTGGCTGAGACCCTGAAGGGCGGGATGGCTCTGATACCAATTGTAACTACCTCGGTGAATTACGCTCCTAGTTACAAGCCTGGATGAGCGGAAATGGTTGAAATAGTACGGTGGGGCCCAAATGCCACTCACAGGTAGACCTTTCAGCCATCCCAACCATTTCCAAACATCGGGACAAGAACGGGCGGCGTAATCGGCAGGCGAAGGGATCAACTACATACACAAATGAGTATGTATGCAAGCCACCATACAATAGTACATCAGAGCCATTCCATCTAAAAAGAAAGGAAATATAGCAACGCCATACGACAAGATTCAAATATCCTAGATAGATATAATAGTTTAGGATATCTCCTCATACATCAAACATCAGAGTATCAGGCGGAAGCGGCAAACAAGATCCGAGTACAGATAAGAAGCAAATCGGCATAAGATGCCCCATAAATAAACATATCCCGCCCACAGACCTCACGGATCCCCGTTCCCGGAATCTCTACACCGAACGATCGTTGCCCACATCGTCTGCCTCCTCCACCCAGTATCCATCTTGTGAGTGTACCTGTCCATCTGAATCAAACAATTTATCGTGTGAGACCCTAGGGGTACTCAACAAGTCTTTATGCCTCTAAAGGGGACACAACCTGGGGTGACGCAATTGCAGCAAAAGATAATACCTAGCAATTTTATAGATACTCGCTAACCATCCGCCTAACCAAAGATAGACGGATGTCCGTGGATTAATGACAACAATTATAACAGTAATATCACCAGATCCATCCTCCTCCCCGCTTACCAACGAGGAAGCGGACGAACAACCCCCCATCCATTGGCAGTTTTATTATCCATTCCATGAGTGTTGCACTATTTACTAGTCAGTTACTTAGTCAAATTAAAAGCGGTACTTTAGTTATGCTTGTCTATGATCGAGAAACTGTGCTCCAAGTCGTCCATAATCATGACACGGCTTTCAGAAAGTTTTACCCTGCAGGGGTGCACAAATAGCAACACACACTCGATCAACCTCGGAAAAACCAAATCAAAACCCAACGAGGCCTTCACGACAAAGCAATCACAGGATTTAGAAATATTTCAGGGGGCCACCCCATTAAGCTACCCACAACGAAGTTAGCTGACTCCGAGACGGACTCAAGGTTTGGGTGGACGACTGTAAACGACTGGGAACCCGAAAGTGTGACTGGGCTTATCGATACCGCGAAATCGTGTCCCGATCCTAAACAGTACAGGTGCTCATCGCACAATCGTAATAAAGCAGTAAAGCATGGCATAAGTACAGGATAGTAAATAAAACCTCAAACTAGTTTGTGGCCCCAAGAAATAAGAATGAATCAAGCTCTGGCTCAGGGGGGCCCATAAGCCTCCCGGATGTGGATAGCGCGAATAATCAAGGAACATGAATCATGTACTCGGGGTCCTACGGGACACAAGTGAGCAGGAAAAACCAAATAGCAGATATTGCTCACTGGTGCCACTTTCATTAGGTATCCCATTACTATTCAGGTTAAGTTGTTTAGGTACCTCGTTATCCATCCGACACTCACATACCCTACACATGCTGTTCTACGACTCGCATGGCCCAAACAACTCCTGTAGTAATGGCTCATGGGATGGAGGAACAAGCTTCGGTGGGGTTTGAAAGTAAAGGCTATGCAATACTTGGGATTCAATTTAATGCAATCGTGACTCAATGATGCAAGGATAAGATAGAGGCAATAGGTACTATATGTATGCAAGCATGCGGTAGTGCTTGCCTGGCAGCTCAGTTGTAGCGAGAGAAGGATCTGGGTAGTGCTCCTGGGTCTCTTGATATATCCCCTGCTCAGCGTCTATTCGAAGAAGAACCAAACAAACAAGGGCCGACATAAATAAAGTGCACAAGCATATGAGTTAAAATGCGACAAGCAAACAATCATGCCATGATGAATGGTGCACAATTTGCATGGCAATAAAGTAGCATGGCATGGGTGAGGTGTGGAATACAAGAATAAATCCTTTTATTGAGTTTTTGGCCACATTTTATCCTCATATTAGTTGCTGTATACATTATATTTATATGATGCATGCTGCAAAACAGAACATGGAATGCATAAACAGAAAGGTCTCGTCGAGCTAATCATTTTAGACATATCATTTGTTAAATTTTTGGAGTTATAAATCAAAAGTTATTAATTAATTAAAAAAGGGCATTTTATTGTAATTTTAATCAACTTGGAAATTTAAAGTGTTCAAATAATATTTTGAATGGCATATTTGAAATCCTCACATTTTTCTGATTTGAAAACATATATTATTTGTATTATTTGGAATTATGAATTTAATTTTATTTTAAAGTCAAAATTAGTCAAATTAAGTCAAAGTCAAAGGGTTGACTATTTTAAATCAATTCTGAAAATATTTTTTTAAAGACTTGAATTGACATTCAAAAACAAAACATATTTCATATAAGGTTTGAATTCAAATTCCAAATATTTAAATAGTTATGAATTTATTTGATATTAATCATTTACTGAAATTTTAATTGATTTAAGAAATATCTGAAGGTTTTTCTTACTCGGTCTAGAGCTACCCAGAGCCGCCGATCAGTGGGGTCAGCGGCTGCCCATCACGTAGTGATCGCATGGGCGTGCCACGTGGGCGCAGCGGGGTCAGGTGGAAAGAACAAAAAGCGAGGGGCCCTTTTGCAAAATTGCGGCTGCTCTACTCTGACGAAACTGAAAATCAACACGAAACCTGCTAGCTGAGCTAAACTTCGGAGGACGATGGCGATCAATCGGTTGCAGATTTTGTGACGCCATAAAAACGAGAATTGTAGAGGGCACGAAGGCCTTCGATATTCGTTCAGGAATCCTCGGCTAAAAAGGACCGGGGCGATCGGGAACTCGCCGGGAACAGAGACGAATCTGCTGCTCGGGTGTTCTACTGCAGAGCTGGCGCACTCGGATGTTGCTGCTGTTGCACGCGCGACGGAGACTACCGAAGACGGCGACGACTATTCCGGGCGGCATGATGCAGAAAGGTGGGGAAAAGGAAGGGGGAAACGGAGGTGGCACTCACCTCGACCAATTCCCGCAAGAATTGGGGTCGGGGACGGAGGGCTATGGTCAGGCGGTGGCGACGGGGTGGCCTGCTTGGTCACGGCCACAACGAAGATGAGCAGCAAAGGACTCAAAGCTCCTCTGCTGCCGATTCAAGAGGCAGTGGTGGTTCTCCTCCTCGGCTCAAACGCTCCTGCAGGTCGCCATGGAAGCTCCACCTCGGTGCTCCCCTCACTGAACTTTCGACGGGAGGGAGAAAGAGTACGAAGGAGAGGAAAATGGGGTGGCGGCGCTGGGAAGGGAGAGGCTAGGGTTTTGGAGGACGCTCGGGGACAGATAAGAAGGGCAGGTGGTGACGCGGCTGACGGGAGACGACGGCCACCTGCTCCCTTCCGTTTACCTGCAGAGAGAAAAGGGGGTCGAGAGGAAGACGGTGAACAGGACGGCGTCGGGTGGAGAAGGCTTGGGCAGAGGGGAGGAGGAAGGTTCACAGGCTGCCACTGGGTCCAAGGTGGGCTGCTGCTGCTCCTCTCTCACTATTTTTCTTCTCCTTTTTATTTATTGGTTTTGTTTGTTTCAAATCCAACAAGCATTTTATTTCAAATCCTTTTGAACCTTGCAGATAGTTTTGAACAGAGAATTTTGGGAATGCCAAAGATAGAAAGGAGGAAAAATAGAAGTGGAGATGAGTGATGCCTACATACATAATAAATGTATGTTCCATTTTGGCATTTTACAAGATTAGTGGCTTGAGGGTTTTAGAAAAGAATAAATTCATTTTATTAACTATGGAACCCTAGCAATGAATTCCACATTGTAGGAAACAAAATATAGATAGGTAAAAGATGTGGAGATATTTGTGATAGCAACTACACAACCAAGACAAAATAAATGCAAGCTAGATATGATGCTCAAATGCAAGGTGGCATGATGACATGAGCATGATAACATGATGATGCAACAATTATATGTAGGAAGTAGTCATTATATCACTAAACCAAGTAACATTACAGTTGTTAGACAAATGAGATGCTACACGAGTCAGCGACGAAAGCCGAATCATCGTCATCCCTAGAAACAAGCGGCGACCGCCGGACATTAACTGCCCGTCGTGTCGGCCACGCGTCGCCGAATTGCCGCGCCATGTTTGCTGCCTTGGCTCTCGCGACGGACCGGCGGGCACTAACTTCCCGCTGTTTCCCCTTCTCCCGCCCTCGCCGCCCACCTCGGCCTATATAAGCCGTACCCCTCTCCGGAGTTCCTCACACTCTCTCACAGCTCTCACTCCAGCCCACCAGCCCGAAACTCCGGGCGAACACTCTCACTCTCCCCTCCCCAGTCATGGCCGAGCGGTGCCCAACGACGATGCGGCGGCGAACGGCTTCGGCCGGCGCACCCTCCAGGCTTGGGAGGCGCGCCTGCTCTACGAGACCGACTATATGGCGCCTTCGGACACGCGGAATCCTCCGGGTGGAAGCTAAGTGCCGACGACATCCCTATCCCACCTGCGCAGACGCCGAAAGAACTACCATATGAGATCCAGGAGTTCATCGGCGCTATGGATGACCCCTCCGCCGCCGAGAGCCCCGATAACCTCCTATACTGGGAGCAGTTCTTCACCGACCGCCGCGCCCAGGAGCTCGCCCGCCACGAGGGGCCGCCGAACGAGTCACCGCCGAAGCACAACAATGCGGCCGGTCGCCAGCGTTTCTGGAGCGCGCCAGGCGGTGCTGGAGCACATCAATGCCGGGAACACGTCGCGCCTCGGCTTCCCGCACACACCTACGTAGGCGGCCAGGTCGGGGCGGCGCCCTCCAGCGATCTAGATGCCGAGGAGGATGTCCAGCATGAGATCCTCCTCCGCCTCCACCTCCGCCCACGCCGCCAGACGATCGGGTTTTCGCCGGGCTGCGCCCGATCAGCGCGAGGCGGGCTGCGCTGTCTTCGCCACCGTGAACACGCCGCGTGATATCGCCGTATGGCGAGCCACGTAACGGCGCGTCGCCAATCGCCACCTCGCCGCCGCCAGAAGACTAAAAGCTCGGCGCCGCCTGAAGACAGCGCCTTGAGGATGGTGTTGGAGCAGTCGCTCCGCGACTCACCGCCGCAGCCGTCGTTGGTGGAGCCCTCCTCGCCGGACATCTTGGAATGGTCCAGGGCGGACTGGGAGGAGACGGAGCGGCAGCGTGTCCACCGCCTGCAGCAACATGCCGAGGAACAGGTGGCCCGGAGACGGGCATTGTCCGGGCGTGAGCTCGCCTACCAGGGCGCCCCGCTCTTCGTCCTCAACGATAACGAGGAGGACGACCTTTCTTACCAGTCGTGGAGGTGCGGCAACCCTGGCCAGAGGAGCTCCCGTCCGCCCTAGCCGCCGAGCGACGACGACGACGGCGGCGAGGATGATGGCAGGGCCGATCCTGGCTACACGGCGTTCTATAGCAACTTCGGCATGTAGAACGGCGACGACATCGGCGAAGGCCACGACGGCGGCCTTTAGTTTATTATATACTACTTTAGTTTAAATTCGATATAATCCACCTATATTCGTCTATCTTTAATGAAATTTAGCCGAACGTGAGAACTTGGTCTAGTACGCAAATAGAAAACTCAGACCACCGAAAACTTGTTTCGTTCGGATAAAAAAAAGTTCGATTTGGGTTCGCTGGAGATGCTTTAAGGTTGAACGGGACGGGGCAGCGGAAATTGTCGCTAGACAGTCACAGTTTACGTGTGGCAAGTGAGGACCACGGCGTGCTGGGCGCACTAGCGTTCGTGCCCGCTACGGAAGCTCGTTCATACACAGCCGGGATAAGCATAAAACGTCCGGCTGATGTGTACCCCTTCCAAAAGAAAAAGCCCGCATAGTCATCCAGATTCCGGGGCTCCAGCTAATAAGCCTCCACGCCGCCGCCTCTCCATCTCTTCCCCCCTAAACCCCCGCACGCCGCCTCCGACGACCATGGCGTCCGCCTCCGCTAAACCCTACTGCTGCTCCTCCCTGAACCCCGCCTCCTCCACCCCGCTTGCCAGGCGCGCGTCCCTCTCCCCCTTCCCCGCCGCCAAGCCCCGCCGCTTCTCCTATGGCCTCGCCGCCGTCGCCGCGAACCCTAGGGCGCCGCGCGCCGCCGTCCGCGCTTCCCTGGTGGCGCCGCGGAGGCCGGAGTACGTACCGAACCGCATCGAAGACCCCAACTACGTGCGCATCTTCGACACCACGCTCCGCGACGGGGAGCAATCCCCGGGGGCCACCATGACCAGTACCGAGAAGCTCGTCGTCGCGCGCCAGCTCGCCCGCCTCGGCGTCGACATCATTGAGGCGGGCTTCCCGGCCTCCTCGCCCGACGACCTCGACGCCGTGCGATCCATCGCCATCGAGGTGGGGAACACGCCCGTCGGGGAAGAGGGCCATGTGCCGGTCATCTGCGGGCTCTCGCGATGCAACAAGAGGGACATCGACGCCGCCTGGGAAGCCGTGCGACACGCGAGGAAGCCGCGCATCCACACCTTCATTGCTACCAGCGAGATCCACATGCAGCACAAGCTGCGGAAGACCCCCGAGCAGGTGGTGGCCATCGCCAAGGAGATGGTGGCTTATGCCCGCAGTCTTGGATGCCCCGATGTTGAGTTCAGCCCTGAGGACGCTGGCAGGTACTACAATTCAAACTCTTCTCAGTAAAAACAATGCTAAATGACAATTTGGTTGATCTGTAGGCCCAATTTCTTTAATTATGACTATAAAATACGCCTGACAAGTTTGTTTCTAGAGCAGAATCTGGCTATAAACTGTCATTTCACCTATCACGTGTTCTCAAAATTAACTATAGTATTATCTAGAATGCATCAAAGAGGTCAAACTAATAGTGAAGCAGAGTTGAGTTTGAAGTAAATTCAGTGCATTCTTACTATTAAGTACTGAAGTTGCCATTTTACTCAGGAAGTGTATATATCTTCAATAGCTTCACTCTTATCATCTTATGCTGTTTGAAGAGAAGATGACTGCTAATCTTGTTTCTGGAATTTCTATCGGCAAATCAAGAAATGGTGGATACCTAAATTTTACGGTCATGTTGAACTTCAACTTTTCACAATGTGTATCAGCGTTTTTGAATTATGTTTTGCCTTGGCAATGTTGTGTGCATAGGCAATACCAAGGTTTTAAATCACGTTGGTCTATTTAGTTTTGTAATCATATTTACAAAACAAGCATATGGCTGTATGATAGGTTTCGCCTTGTCATCCAGGTCAAATCGAGAGTTCCTGTATCATATTCTGGAGGAAGTAATACAAGCTGGAGCAACAACTCTCAACATCCCAGACACTGTTGGATACACCCTTCCTCACGAATTCGGGAAATTAATTGCTGACATAAAAGCGAACACTCCTGGAATTGAAAATGCAATTATTTCTACTCATTGCCAAAATGATCTTGGTCTTGCAAGTGCCAACACACTAGCGGTAATTCCTGTTCTGTATTTTTCTTCTATTATCTATCATATCTGGTCATGTTGCTAATTTGACTTAGTTTTAGGGTGCTTATGCAGGAGCACGACAGTTAGAGGTAACTATCAATGGTATCGGTGAAAGAGCCGGAAATGCTTCCTTGGAGGAGGTGAGCTTGTAATAGTATATTTGTATTATTTTTGCCCATTATTTATAACTTCATGCTATTTTGTAGTAGAAAGATATGAATGTGGCCTGATAAGGCATAATACTTGCAACATGTATAACATTTTTTTATTGCTCTTCAGGTTGTCATGGCAATTAAATGTCGTCGAGAACTCTTAGATGGCCTATATACTGGAATTAATACCCAACATATTACTATGTCGAGCAAAATGGTACATATTGGTGTCTCTTGTGTTTTTAAATTTCCTGTTATTTTGCTGTTGTTATAAGTTTCCACCAACCTTGATTCTTGTACAAAATTCTGTAACTATTTTAGGTACAAGAGCACAGTGGACTTATTGTGCAGCCGCATAAAGCTATTGTTGGTGCCAATGCCTTTGCTCATGAAAGTGGAATTCACCAGGTACCTGGATTTCTCTTTCGTCAGTATTATTGTTCAATTTTTCAATTGGGTATTTAGTAGTGATGGTCAGTTTTCATTTTCATGGTATGGCACCATTTGGCTTTGTTGGTTTTCCTTTCACAGTTACCATGTCCAACTGATCAGTGTGCTAATTTTGATTTGCTGATAGTTATAGATGTTCTCATTGCAATTTTTACTGATGCCATAAACCATCCTAGAATAGAATGGTAAACTTCAGTTCTCTTTGCATTTGTTTTTGCAGGATGGGATGCTTAAATTCAAAGGAACTTACGAAATAATATCGCCTGATGATATTGGTTTAACACGTTCAAATGAGTTTGGAATTGTTCTTGGGAAGCTCAGGTACCGTGCAAAAATATCTTTGCCCCATATCTGATGTTTTGCGAAATTTCTCTGCTATGCACCTCTCGTAAATTGTTCTTCTCTCTCATGAACTATCTGTTAACTTCACATGGTGTATGACTGTATGTCTCTGTGTTCCATTTAATGAACCCCGAATGCTTAGCTCAATAGAGGATTTTATCAAAATGCACATTTTAGTTTGGCTTTGACAAAATACCACACCCTTGAGTCACTGGCATGTGCGTTCTGGACCATGTATCAATCATACAACTCACACAAGGCGTGGCATTTGAGTCAAAGTGCAAACAAATTTGTGGCATTCTGTGAAATACTCAAAATTTTCTACATTATATGAGTATACCTAATTCTTGGAGACATTTCCAGGTAGTCCATAGCACAATCGGTCAATAAGGGTGCTATGTACACCATTACCCTCTTCTTTGGTAAAAACCTAAATAACTTACTAAGTTCTTGAAGCTCAACCTGAATCATTTGACATGTAGGAAACTTGCACTTAAATGTGTTTTCATTTATCTAGCAATATTAATCATCAAGACCCTCCATAGCACAATCGGTCAATAAGGGTGCTATGTACACCATTACCCTCTTCTTTGGTAAAAACCTAAATAACTTACTAAGTTCTTGAAGCTCAACCTGAATCATTTGACATGTAGGAAACTTGCACTTAAATGTGTTTTCATTTATCTAGCACTATTAATCACCGAGACCCTTCTAAGTTAGGTTAATTTGATGCAGAAATCCTGCTTAGGTACATTTAGGTAGACATGCAATGGTGATTTAGGTAAAATTTGAGATTCTGAACCGTAATTGCTATTTGTGGTATTCTTTTTCAGTGGAAGGCATGCCGTCAGAACTAAACTAGTGGAGGTATTACTCAGATAATTTGATCTTGTTTCTAGTTACTGCAATAAGTTTTTCCTTTAATTATTATTCTTACCAAATGATATTCTTGCTGGACAAACATGTAGCTTGGATATGAAATCAATGACAAGGAATTTGAGGATTTCTTTAAACGCTACAAAGAGGTTGCAGAGAAAAAAAAGGTGATACTTCTCTGGAGTATACTTGCTCTATTGCTTCAGTGATATTCTTTTCCATTTTATTCTGCTCTGTCAAAAAGTTAAGCCCAATGGCATCATGGCATTAATTGATAATATACTTGTTCTATTGCTTCAGTGATATTCTTTTCCATTTTATTCTGCTCCGTCGAAAAAGTTAAGCCAAATGGCATCATGGCATTAATTGATAATGTCTACCTTCCGTGTTTACTTATTTTCTATAGCATTCTCTATATAACGTGTTCACTAAAGAATTAAATTTTGATTCTATATAGTATTACTCTTCTGGAGCTTGTGTTTTCCATGCAATGGTTTTCCCTAATATGTACCTGGAACTTCAAACGCCTACCATGCAGATAAAAGTTAATCTAGTTTTCCTTTTGCAGCGTGTAACTGATGAAGACATTGAAGCTTTATTATCTGATGAGATTTTTCAGCCTAAGGTTATTTGGTCCCTTGGTGATGTACAGGTATAGTGCAGCTGCAACTGAATCCTATTTGGTTATGGTAATCAACTCTTATGTTGCTGTTATGCATCGTTACAGGCAACATGTGGAACACTTGGTTTGTCTACAGCAACTGTTAAACTGATAGCTCTAGATGGAGAGGAGAAGATAGGATGCTCAGTTGGAACAGGCCCAGTTGATGCAGCTTACAAGGCTGTTGACCAAATAATACAGGTTAGCTGTTGCTATATTCTTCATCTTTCTTGCTGTAATGAACTAGTTCATTCTTTTATTTTTTGAGTGGACTGGTAGAGTAATTTTCATTATAAAAAAGAATTAACTTCTTATGTTTATACTGTAGCCTATCACCATTGTTATGATATTGAAATTCACGTCCGAATATAATCTTTTACAATGATTGGCATGCAATGTTCGCATTCACAACTATTTTCAACAGAATGGATACCCTACCTTGTTAAAGATGAAATTACCTATATCTAGTAGCTTGACTTGTAACCTGTTACCCTCATAATGATTGGTGAAATGTCGATAGCATCTTTATTGGTTAGTCTTGGAATATATTTAGGTTAGCAGCTCAAGAAAAAAAATGAAACACCAGTTGTGCTAATTGTAGGGTCCATTTTAACGCAGTGATGTCATAGAAACGTTTCATTCGCAGAGAAATGTTTAATCACATACTATCTCTTTTGCTTGAGAACTAGCGCACGTTACAACTTGTGGTGTTTATTTTAACCTGAAAATAACATGTACGGACACCCTTTTCATCTCAAGCATTCTTATTAATCAGCTATCATCTACTTCACCACCCATGTTGTATTTGCTTGACGGTGCTTGTCCCTGATTTCTATTTCATGGATTATCGTTTCATCAAAAACAGAGATATGACATAAATTACTTTACTTTATAATCCGCAGATTCCAACTATTCTTCGGGAATATAGCATGACTTCTGTCACAGAAGGCATTGATGCAATTGCAACTACCCGAGTACTCATCACTAGAGATGTCAGCGGTGATGAACATACTACGCCTGGTTACTCCAACCGTTCCTTCAGGTATAGTCCTAGAAATCATCTATCTCTATTGTAACCTTTTTCTGCCCTTAAAAATTAATCTCTTATGCCTGTTAACTTCAGTGGGAGTGGTGCGGCTATGGACGTTGTAGTGTCCAGTGTCCGAGCTTACCTGAGTGCCTTGAACAAGATGTCCAGTTTTATCGGCGCCATAAACGCCAGCAACGAAGCACCGGAGACCATAAGCGTTCAGAGCTCAGAATGATCGTCGACATCCCTTGTCGCATCTCCAGAGCATCTTGAAAGGCCTGGCGAGAAGTGTTCAAATTCCTGCATTCCATGTTACTAGTAAAGGTCTCAGTTCGTGTTGTAGAAACTGGTTATTCCAGTTGGCGTGCATCTTAAGATTCTTTTGTTCTTGGTGGGCTGAACTCCAGGCTGAACAATCAGCAATTTGAGTCGAGAACATATAATATCCAGTGGATACTTCCTATTTAAGAACTATACTCCTAATAAGTGAATAATAAATGACTTGCTTGACAGAACATGTCTAATGTAATCATTTTTTTTACGAGATCATGCAATCATTTTTCTACTTTGAACGCATTGCGGGATGCAGTTTGGACGTATCTTGTAAAAGAGGCCCCTTAAAAACGTGTATAAAGGGAGTTGTAGAACGCTTTTACGAGCATGCAGCCTGACGCCTGTAAATTGATCAATTATTGGCAATTTAACATGGATATAGCAATAGATAGACAGATAGATGAAACAGTCAACAGTTTTACATCTGAGGCCCAAACACGCGGACATAGTTCAACGCATCGAGTAACACAAAAGGTTGCATTGTCACTGTGTCAAAACCAAGCTTACTGAAGCTGATCAAGCAAGACTGTGGTCATCGAAGGCATCACCACCACCTAGAAGAGATTGCTTTCTTCTTTCTAATATCTCCATTCTTGCTAGATTCCATCACTCCAATTGATATGAATCCATTTTGGTTGGCTCCATCATCATAGTCATGTTCTCTTCGGCAATGGGCTCCTTCGTTGCCTTCTTCTCCTCTAGTTGGACCCTCCTCTCCTCCTAGTCAGCCTTGCGCATCTCGGCCATTTCAAGTACTTGCCACTTTGCTTTCTTTTCTTGAAGCTTCTTCTCGTCAATGATCATCTTTGCTTGAATGGTTTCCCTCGTCAATGCCTCCTTTGATTTCACCATGTCATCAATCTTGGTCCTTAAGCTCGTGTCCTCGACCCTCCTTCGCCCTCTTGTGGTCCTCGGGCTTGCCCTTGTTCCTCCTAAAAGGTCGGTATAAGTGACTAAAGAGAGAGGGGGGGGGGGGGGGAATATGCGCTACTCAATTTTTAACTTCTTTTCAATTTTAAGGCTTGACACAAAGTAGGTCCTCTAGATATGCAACTAGGTGAAAGAACCTATATGACAAGCAAGCAACAATAAGGGAGTAAAGAATAGAAGTCACCGAAAGTTGACACGGAGATGTTTTCCTGAAGTTCCTTCCTTTTGAGGGGAAGTACGTCTCCGTTGGAGGGGTGGGCGGTACTAAGACCACCAGCGCCAAAAGGGCTCACCCTATTCTCCCATGCACCCGCCGCAAGGCAAGCACACGATCCACTATGCGGTGGCCTTCAAGGTGGCGATCAGAACCTTTACAAACTTGTTGAGTAGATCTCCACAACTCTTGGAGTCTGCCAACAGGACCCCGAAGCTTTATAACCAATGCCCGAGCTTCGAGACCGACCTCTTCCATCTACTCCCTCCGTTTCAAAATATAAGATGTTTTAGGTTTGTGAAGAAGATGAATCTAGACTTGTTTTAGTATATAGGTTCACTCAATTTTGGGATGAATCTATACACTAAAAGAAGTCTAGATTCATTTTCTTCACAAATCTAAAACATCTTATATTTTGAAACGGAGGGAGTAGGATTCAAAGAATCCAAGAGTAACAAGATCCACAAAGGAAAACAAGGGGGAATCAACTTTGATTTGGTGAAACCCTAGATCTAGACCTCCTCCACCAAATCCCAAAGTATCAAGGAGATTGGAGCACTTTGGGGGGAGATCTAGTGAAAATAAAGCTCAAGAACAATGGAGGAGAGATATGAAAGAGGCAAGCCTCTCGTTGGATAAGAAAGGCCTATTTATACACTGAAGGAGAATCTGCCCGTTGCAGCTCGACCAAAGCGGTACTACCGATATGCAAGTGGTAGTACAGGTTCAAACTGGTACTACCGGTCAGGTACCAAAAGTGGTACCGGAAGTGGCCAGACAAAGAGCCAGACCCACTGGCTCCACCGGTAGCAACTGCTCAGCACGAGCGGTGCTACCGTAGAGCGGTAGTACCGGAAGATCAGAGCGGTACTACCGGTTTGGGCGGTAGTACCGTCTTGGTGGTACCGCATGAGCCAGGAGAGGAGACAATGCTCTCAAGCACGCACAACCTCACCTGGTACTGCTGAGCGGTACTACCGGTGGCAAGCGGTAGTATCGGAAGACCGGTTGTCACAGACCAGCAGACAATGGCAACAAGGGGAGATACCTTTAAAACCTCAACCATTGGGAAAGCTTGCAAGGTTGCAAAACGAAGTTGATTCCACCCAAACTTTCGGACGCGGATCCCCTCTTAATAGTACGGTTTTCCTACGAGTCAAGCAAAAGACCTAGGAAAAACTATGTCTTGATATGGTCCTTTTTGAGGGAAACGAATGCCTTCTCCTAAATAAAAACCTGAGAAACACTTAGCAAACGATTAGTCCGACATGTGTGTTATCATCAAACATCAAAATCACTTAGGATAGGAAATTCGCTTTCAATCTCCCCCTTTTTTGGTGTTTGATGACAACACACCTTTGCAAGATAATATTATGATAACGCACAAGGTTTGAAAAATAGAGATGGGATCCCCCTAGATGAGTAGAATCAATACCCCCCCTCTATTTCACAAACCAACCAAGAGTGCAAATATAAAGAAACTTGGAACTCATTGTAGTGTTCGTAACATGAAAAAACAAAAAATTCTATCGCACGAACACACAAAACCAAGATCTAATCTAGGAGATCGGTGCAACGAGATTGTAGAGAACTAACCCTCGTAGATCCAAAGCGTTTAACGAGATCAGATTCTCGTAGTTGATGTAGTCGATCACTTGTTGATCTCAAGATGGTGTAGATGATCCTTCCGGCACCATGTTCTGGCAACGCTTCCGCAGTCGTTCACACGCATAGTAGTTGATGAAGACCTTCCTCTCCCTTGTTCCAGCAGGCAGCAGAGGTAGTAGATCTCCTCGGAATCCCAACACCACGACGGTGTTGTGGTGGAGAGACTTCTGCAGGGCTTCGCCTAAGTCGGAGTAGTGCGATGGAGGAGAGAGGGGTAGGCATAGGCTAGGGTTAGGCGCCTAGGGTTTAGAGGGCAATGGACTTGGGCGTCTTGGACAAGGGGTGCCTTGGGGTGTGCCCCACCCCTCCTTATATAGGTGGGGGGGGGGGCAAGGGTGTTCCTAGCCCAAGTTGAATCCCTCCCTAACTCGGCCATTAAGAGAAGAGCTTGAAACCTTTTCCAACAAGTCTTCCTTCTTACAAAAAACTAGATTTTGACTTTTCAAACTAGCATTTAACTATTCAAACTAGCGTTTGACCCTTTTTACTAGTCTTGGCCGAATTGGCCCTTTAGGGTTTGGTGTGGCCAGCCCCTAGGGTATGCCACATCCCAAGTGACCCCCTCCCGGGGTGGTGGACCTTCCAGAACATTCTAGATGCTTCCGTTCAAAACACCGAAAACATTTCCGAACCCCGAAAAACCACTTTCCTTATATGAATCTTATTCTCCGGACCATTCCGGATCTTCTCGTGGTGTCCTGGATCCAATCCGAGAATCCGAACAATATTCGGTCTCCAACTCACATTCCATATCTACTTTAAACAACATTGAGTCCTTAAGTGTGTCTCCCTACGGTTCGTGAACTATGCAGACATGATCGATACACCTCTCTGATCAATAACCATTAGTGGGATCTGGAAATCCATTATGGCTCCCACATATTTCTACAATGACTTCGTGATCGAATGCACCGTTTACATACGATACCAATTCCTTTCGTCGCGCGATATTTTACTTATCAGAGGTTTGATCGTCATTATCTCTATACCTAGTTCAACCTCGTTACCGATAAGTACTATTTACTAGTTCCATGATATGACATCCCGTATGACCTAGTTACATGCTTGCAAGCCAATTGGATGACATTCCACCGAGAGGGCCCATAGTATATCTATCCGTAATATGGATGGAAAAATCCCACTCTTGATCCATGTGCTTCAACACATACTTTTAGAATACCTAATGCCACCTTTATAACCACCCAGTTGTGGAAGTGGCGTTTGATGTCATCAAATCATCCATTCGGTGATGGTGATTAACATGATATCATGGTCGAAGGATTAGGTTACTATGTATTTAAAAATCTTTGGAGCAAACGAACTTTAGTGACTCAATCTTATCCTATGGTTACTATAGGAGTGTGTCCATCACATCATTCTTATAATGATATGACCTTGTTATTAATAACATCCAATATCCATGATCAGGAAACCATGATCATCTACTAATCAACAAGCTAGTTTAACAAGAGGCTTACTAGGGACTTTTTTATGTTTACAAAACACACAAGTATTAATGTTTCCGGTTAATACAATTATAGCATGGGATGTAAACATTTATCATAAACATAAAGATATGATAATAACCATTTTATTATTGCCTCTTGGGCATATCTCCAACACTCATACCTTTGCACAATAAAATGTGATGAGAGATATAGGGACAATAGATAAAAAGCATCATCACATAAGATGAATCCATATGAGAATAGCCATAAAGCACATATGATAGATCCACAAGATAGCACATAGATAGGAAATAGATAACCACATAGTCTCAACTTACATAGCACAAATATATAACACATAGAGTTCACACATAATAAGAGGCAAATAAAGTTCACAAGCAACTAAAGATCAAAGCAAGAACGATCTTGTGACTTTCCCATGCAAATCCCGCAACCTATGTTTGCACCTTAGCCCCTTTGGCATCAAGACGCCAAAAAGGGACAAGGGGAAGACTAGCGTCCCGAAGCTCACTCCTCCTCATCATCATAGTCATCCTCATGGGTCGGCGGAGCATGGAAAGAAGAGGTGACATCATCATCCTAGTAGCTATGCTTGGAGATCCATTGGTCTTCGGGGGTGATGTTGTTTTTGGATCCTTTGGAGACGGTCAAACCTCGGGCTTCCATCATCTCTTTCTGACGAGCACAAGATTTATTTGCATAGACATGGGATTCACACATGCACTTTTGATTGTCGACTTGGAAGCAAAACACTTTCTTGAGCTTGGCTTCAATCCTCTTGGCCCAAGAGGGCTGGGCAGACTTGCGATGAGAGACCACATAATATTCATCATGACCACTATCTTCACCACCGGATTCCTCTTCAAGAACATTCCCTTCCTCGTCAACCTCTTGACCATCCGCATTGCGAGGTTGAGCATGATTCTTGCTCAACAAATACTTGTGTCGGTGAACAACACGACGACGAGTAGAGATATTCCTTGCAATGGGGGGGGGGGCACTTGTAGATGATGAGTTCCATGCTGTAAGGATCAAAAGGTGGAACCCTCCGAGTGTACGTGGCAATGACCATCTTATTCCAAATGAAATCCATCACATCAAGCGGGTTACCGGCATCATGGTTGGTGAAAGTGTTGAACATGAGATCCACCATATAGCCATGCATCTCATCTAGGTTTACCGCACGGGGGAAACAGTAGATATCATAGGTTGGGAGAGATCCTTGATCTTACCAGCAACACCGCGACCCTGGATGTAGAGTGGAGCAAGGACCTCCTTCTTCATGGGACGATCACGCAAGTGACAGCGAAAGCCAACGGGAGTGTCACAGCCATGGTCCTCATATCCAAGAACATGCCCAAACTCAGCCAAAGTAGCCTCCTTAACAACACCCTGCGTCATCCAAGTGATAGTCCTTGTCATGTTCTTGGCAAAGTTGGCGGTGGCATAAAACTGAGCAATGAGAATAGGATCATAGTATTGCTTGAACTCCATAATGGGAAGCAAGCCAATGTGTGAACAAATATCCTTAGCTTCACCAAAGTAGTCCAGATTCTTGTTCACATGACCCATTTCAATCCATTTCTGAGGCACAACCAACTTCTCATTGTTCATGATAACCTTATTGTACACTCTTTGTTGGAACTCGGTGTAGAACAGACTATCCTCCCTAGCTTGGCTCCGAGCAGTAACATATAAGGATGGCAATTTTACCCACGGGTACGGGTACCCGCGGGTACCGTATCCACATGGTTATGGTATGAATATACTTTTATAACCATGGGTAATACCCATACACTGCTTGTTAAGTCACGGGTATAGGGTTATACCCGTGGGTATATCCATACCCTGCCAATTTAGACTGACTTGTAAAACTTACTTGTAGAGTTCCAACCTATGTGACCGAGTAGCCTAGGGGCAAGTATGATATTATGATTTCTAAACTTAGATAATTGTCATGTACTTGTCTACCTATTATTGAGTAGAGACACTTTTTTTGTCAAATATGATATTAATTAATGTAAAATTGTGAATAACTTATGTACTATTGGATCTACCCGTCGGGTATCCGTCGGGTACCCGTCGGGTATGTGCATGGGTAAAGATTTATACATGCGGGTACATGTATGGGTAAAGTTTTATACCCATTGACTACATGGGTATGGGTATGGTATTGCTCTCCCCTACCCATACCCTGCCTTAGAAACATACAGATTCACAGATCGCAAGGCATGGTAGTTAACTTCCGAAAGATCAAATAGCAGCTTTGGTCCGGACGGCCCAGAACTTTGACTCTTCCTGTGACTCGAGGAGGGAGGGGGAGGAGTACTGCCACGGCTAGCTGACCGCTTGGAATCCCCTCCATGATGACCGTGAGAGGCCTTCAACTTCATGCGGTTGCTGAGCTGGGGCATGACCTCTTCTTTGAACTCGGACTCGTCCTCCTCAATCTCATGACATGACTTGGAGCGCTTACGAGCACCCTCAGAACCACTTACACCTGGGAAAGCAAGAGGGAGAACATCATGGGGATAAGGGAAGAAGAACCCAACAAACAAAACCATGAAGAAATCACAATGTTGGTGAATGTTTGCCGCCAGCTGGGTCTGGTAGTACAGTTGACTGGAAGCGGTAGTACCAGAAACCGGTACTATCGGTTGGGCAGAACTTGCACGGATCTGGTAGAACAAGGACCACAAATTGACTTCAAACATGCATTAAAACTAGGATTTCTTCGGGTGAGGAGTAATGTGTGGAAAAATATCCGTAGTACAACCCCAAAAGGTACTTTTGACCAAGCATCTAAGTGAACCTAGATCCATTGGAGAAAAGAAAGAAACAGGAGGAGAGGGGAGGTTGTACCGGATTCCATGGCGGTGGAGAAGGACATGGAGCCCGCGAGGAGTCCGGATCCAGTGAGGATCCGGTGGAAGGAGGTGGCGGTGGGGCTCCAGCGGTGACTTGAAGCTCCGGTGGCGGTGGTGGTAAGTGAGGTGGACGTGGGGGAAATGAGGCACTGAACGGTGCCTCCCCCCGACCCAACCTTTACCAGAATACGCCGACCGGTAGTACCGTGGAATGAACTGGTAGTACCAGACCTGGGGCAGTTTCCAGGCCTCGACCTGGGAACTAGCCTGGTCCGGTAGTACCGCTGTGCATCCGGTAGTACCGGTTCCACCTGAACCAGTAGCCATGGACAAAGGAGGGGGTTCTTGTGCAAAGTATATGTGGTTTTATGGGGAGGAAGAATGGCTTAGGTTGAGACTACCAAACTGATAGGGACACATGCACTCTAAATAGGAGGAAACAAAGCAAGAACAAAATGAGAGTGCATGTCTCTAACATCAAAAGGAATCAACAAATGACAAACATGAGGAAGCACCAACCTCTCAATGGTAGAGGGCGGTGGCCTAGGCCACCATGTTTGAGTATACTTGGCTTGGCACCACGAAGATATATCTTGGGTCCATTACCAAAACTCATCATTGAAGCTCACATATCACAAAATGATATTAAGAGGAATTATTTTTGTCACTTTAGGCATAATGGGGGAGGGATAGTCCAATCAATTAGGGACGCACTCCCCCTATTTCCATGCCTACACCTAGATAGAGTAACATATGAACGCATGGGTATGGGTGCATGGTATCAAGCCACATTGCTCGAATCTATGATATTTCGCTCATGCCTTAACTCTCAGAATCTCTTCTCATCAAGGGGCTTGGTGAATAAATCCGCAAGATTCTTCTTGGTGCTTACATAAGAGAGATCAATATCACCATTGTTCACATGCTCGCGGATGAAATGATGAAGAATATCAATATGCTTTGCTCTTGTGTGATGCACCGGGTTGTGGGTGATATTGATAGCACTTTCATTATCACAAAGAAGAGTTTGCCTCATCCACAAAAACTGAGCACAATAACTTGCAGCTGCAATATACACGGCCTTGGCGAAAGACAAGGAGACATAATTTTGTTTCTTAGATGACCAACACACCAAGGACCTACCAAGGAATTGGCAAGCCCCTGAGGTTGATTTCCTTCCAACTTTGTATCCCGCCCCAATCCGAATCCGTGAAGCCATGAAGAACAAAGCTTGAGCCCTTGGGATACCATAAGCCAAATTTTGGGGTATCAACTAAATATAGAAAGATTAGCTTGACCACCACAAGGTGGCTTTCCTTTGGGGAGGCTTGAAACCGTGCATAAATACCCACACTCAACATGATATCCGGCCTAGATTCACAAAGTTAAAGCAAAGAACCAATCATAGAATGGTATACCTTTTGATTCACATCTTTACCCTCAGTATCGAGAGTAAGATCACACTTGAGAGGCATAGGAGTCTTGGCTCCATTTATATCCGTCAACTTGAATCTCTTGAGAATATCTTGAATATATTTGGCTTGGTTAATGAAGATACCTCCATGTAATTGCTTTACTTCAAATCCAAGAAAGAATTGCAATTCACCCATCATAGACATTTCAAACTCATCGATCATTAGCTTAGAAAATACATCATTGAAAGCTTTGTTAGGAGAACCAAAGATAATGTCATCAACATATATTTGGCATATGAACAAGTCACCTCCAACTCTCTTAGTAAAAAGAGTGGGGTCGATTAGCCCAATTTCAAAACCACAGTCAACCAACAACTTTCTAAGGTGCTCATACCATGCGCGAGGAGCTTGTTTAAGCCCATAGAGCGCCTTATCAAGTTTGTAAACGTGGTTTGGAAACTCAGGATCCTCAAAACCCGGGGGTTGCTTGACATATACCAACTCATTTAAGGGACCATTAAGAAATGCACTCTTAACATCCATTTGTTGCAACTTGAAGTTATGATGAGATGCATATGAAAGAAAGATACCAATAGACTCAAGACGAGCAACGGGGGCAAAAGTTTCACCGTAGTCAATACCCTAGACTTGGGAGAAGCGTTGAGCCACCAATATTGCCTTGTTGCGAATGACCATCCCACTTGCATCTTGCTTATTCTTAAAGATCCACTTGGTTCCAAAGAAATTATGGAACTCCTTGGGTCTCTCTACTAATTACCACACTTTGTTGCGCTTGAAGTTGCTAAGCTCTTCATGCATGGCTTCAATCCAATCCGGGTCTTCAAGTGCCCCATACACCTTTTGGGGCTCTACACAAGAAATGAAACTATTATGACCAACAAAGTTAGACACTTAGTTACGAGTATAAATGCCCCTTTCAAGATCACCAACAACATTATCAAGGGTAATCCCTTCACGAACAAGCTTGGCGATCCTTCTTGCTTCACGACGAGTGTCGGATTCTTCAATGGATTATTGAGAAACCTCTTGGTCATCACGACTATTCTTGTCCTCGTCTTGACCTTGTAAATGAGCTTGCCCTTATTATTGAGCTTGCTTGACATTTTTACCTTGTCCATCTTCATGAGCTTGACCTTCGTCCATATGGGGTGATACACACCCACCATTTGCTTGCACTTGACCTTGATCATGAGCTATCTCTTCAACCGGGGTATCTTGAGGGCTATGAGATTGATGAAGATCTTGATGAGGTGAGGGATCCACATGAGTAGAGCATTGTACTTCTCCTTCCACCACAAGGGGTTCCTCAATGGGGAGGAAAAATCCCACACAAATTATTCTTATGGCTTGAGGAGGAATTTCATCACCTACATCACCAAGATCAAGTTGCCCCACTTGGGAGCCATTATGCTCATCGAATCTCATGTTACAAGAGACTATAACTTTTCTGGTGGACTTGTTATATACTCTATAAGCGTGAGAATCCAAAGCATAGCCAACAAAGATACCTTCAATAGCACGAGACTCGAATTTAGACAACCGGTTACCTTGAGAATAAAGAACCTACACCCAAAAACCCGAAGGTATTGGATGTTTGGTTTCTTGCCGGCGAGAATCTCATAAGGAGTCATTTCCAAATAATTGCGTTGATACACACGGTTGGCAATATGACAAGCGGTTAAGATAGCTTCGGCCCAAAAATTATATGGAGACTTGAACTCCGCAATCATGGTTCTTGCCATATCCAAGAGAGTTCGGTTCTTCCTTTAAATCACACCATTTTGTTGCAGTGTATAAGGAGCGGAATATTGATGCTTGATTCCCTCATCACTAAGGAAATCATCCAATGTGTAGTTCTTGAACTCGGTACCATTGACACTTATAATGGCCAATATTTTCTTGTTATGTTGACGTTGAACTTCATTGGCAAAGTCGATGACGGTTTGTTGAGTTTCACTCTTCTTATTGAAGAAATATACCCAATTGTATCTTGAGTAGTCATCCACAATAACCAAACAATACTTCTTCCCCCCAAGACTATCAAAGGATGGAGGGCCAAAGAGGTCCATGTGAAGGACCTCCAAGATCCCATCGGAGTAGATGGTAGTTGTGTGTGTGTGTGTGGGGGGGGGGGTGCCGACTCATGGATCTTCCCTTCAATGCAAGCCATACACACACACGATCTTTGACAAAATGAACATTATCTTTTAGTCCAAGAATGTGACCTCCCTTGTGGATACTTTGCAAAGCCCTCGTGTTGATGTGGGCAAGACGGCGATTCCAAAGCCATCCCACGTCACCTTTAGCCATTAGGCATGCCGCGGTAGGTGTGGGTTTCTTGTCAAAATCTACCACATACAAACCGTTCTCGACATGCCCAACAAAGGCTATATAGAGTGACTTGCTCCACATGAGAACCACCCTTGGAATCAAAGTAGGCAACAAAACCCATGAGTGTAAGTTGATGAATGGAGAGTAAGTTGTATGAAAGGGTTTTGATAAGCATAATGTCCACAATGGAAGTATCCGGTGTGACCACTACCTTACCCAAACCCAATACCTTAGAAGTTGATCCATCTCCATAAGTGACACACATGTTGGAAGAATTTGGCTTTATCTCATTGAGCATATCTTCGCTTCCGGCTATATGACTAGTGGCACCACTATCAACCACCCATTTTCTTCCACCGGAAGCATAGTCCTCCAAAAAGAAAGCAATGCTTGGTCTTAGGTACCCATTGTTGGATGGGTCCTATTTTGTTAGTCACAAGTATCTTAGGAACCGAAATGGCGCAATGGTAATCGTCACCATAAGAGGTTGCCACATATTTAGCATAGACATGACCATCATTAGATTTCATAAGGACATATGAAGGATTATATTTTCCCGCAAAGTCATTGTGGGATGGTTCATCACCATCCTTAATGACACATGATTCTTTCACAATTTCCTTCTCCCCCCTTCACAAAGGTAATCATTTTGGAAGGGGGAGTTGGCACACTCTTCTTATTGCCCTTGCCCCTGTTCTTGTTCTTCTTCTTAGTCTTGGGTGCAAATCCAAGCCCTTACTTGGTCACATTGTCCCTTTGATTACTCAAAAGGGCATTTAGATTTTTCTCACCTTGTATGCACGTTACAAGGCCTTTCTCAATTTTGGCCTTCAACCTAATGTTCTCCTTCACAAGATCTTCATGCTCACAACAAGGATTAGTAGAACAAGAGGCAACACTAGTTGAAATGATTGAACTTTAATTTGTTACTTGAGTTTGAAGTTGTTCATTAAACTTTGAGAGAGTAGAGAATTTGCTCAATAGGGCCGCATGGTCCTTATTGAGTTTCTCAAGCTCTTCATTTAGTCTAGCATAACCCCAAACTTGAGATTTTCCTTTTTAAGAACTTTACTTAATGCAAGAGAATGATATTGTTCCTTGGTAAGTTTTGAGATATTCAAGTTATATGATTCTTCATGAGACACATTATTTCCCTCGAGAATGACTCTTTTGTTTTGATCTTCCTCAAGAGCATCGGATAGAGAGGCTATCTCCATAGCGGCCTCACGAGCATGCCCAAACATATCTGAGATGGTATCATGTCTTTCATCGATGATATAATGTCCTTCACCTAGTTGACTCATGAGGGACTCAACACACATCTTAACCTCACCTTCCAAGTTGGTTAATAAGTTAGTGGATTCAACCACTTCCTTCTTAATCTTGAGACCTATCTCATCATCACATGAAGGAGAATCAAGAGAGTGAGTTGAGGGTTTAGGAGTTACCACGAAGGCTTTAAACATGAGGCATGTCGCCTTTGTGACAAACTTGTTCTCACTGGGAGAGTCAAAGAGAGATGTTGGTGAAGAGGTTGAAGTAGGCACGAACGCGATTGGGGTAGTGATAGCGGTAGCAATTGTGGTGATGGCGGACAATCCCACAATCTTCCCATCTTTATCATCACTCTCATCCTCTAGAGTTTCTTCATATTTGTCACAAACCATCAACACATATTTTTGTGGTTCCTTCTTGTTTGGGAAGTTCTTGTTTCTGAAGTTCTTGTTGGTGACTTTCTTGATGAAGTTCTTGTTTGAGTTAGGTTTGTACTTGGATTTCAACACAAGACTTTCTCCATGATCTTCCCTCTTCTTATATGGGCACTCAACAACAAAGTGGCTAGTTTCATGACAATTGTAGCAAGATCTTAACTTGGGCCTTGAGTCTCTTGGGAGAGGTCTTGAAGCATTGCCCTTTCCTTGGTTCCTCCAAAACGTCCTTGACGCCAGAGCTAGGTGCTCATGCAAGGCACACTTTACATCTTCGGCATCACCTCCTACCACATCCAACCCATCATCTTCTTCTTCATAGACTTGGGCCTTGGCCTTCAAGGAAAAGGTAGGAGAATCGATCCTCCAAGCATGAGCAAGAGCATCATCGGCGGTCTTGTTGATGATTTCAAGAGATAAAAACTCACTAAGCACTTCATTTGATGACATGGCATAGAAGTCTGCTCTTGAGCAAATATTGTTGGTGAAGTCTCTTCGGAAGGGCAAGGTAGCTTGCATGAACCTGCGCTTGATCCACTTGTCATCAACATCCTTGCTTACATGGTCAATCATCCTAATAGAAAGAGCGGTGACCCATCGATAGAGCTCTTCAGGAGTCTCATCTTCCTTCCCAACAAAGGCATCAGATTCATAGTGCATTTTCTTCAAATTTGGAGCTTTGGATGCTCTTGTTGCCAAGGTAGACTCGCTCAAGGGAATTCCAAGCCTCCTTGGCGGTCTCATAAGAGAGAATGTGAGTCATTTTGTCATGAGTCAAGGCATCTTGGAGAATGGCCAAGGCGGTGGCGTTGAGTTGATAGTTGATCTCTTCCGTGGGCGTCATGTTGTAGGGATCACGTGGGTTGAATCCATACTCCACAACCTTTCAAATATGAACACTTGAACTTTTTAAGTGAGAACGCATAAGGTATTGCCAATTGGCGAAATTAGATTCATCAAGCTTCGGAGGAGGACCACAATGGATGATATGAGTCGTAGGAAGGGGAGAATTAATATAGCTAGGTAGTGGGGGCACACTTCCATGAGGTTTACCATTTCCCTTGTTGACACATTCACCAGCGGGATCATCCTTGTGGGACTCATCCACCGGTTTGATACCACTTGATGCACCATCAAGGGCATCAGCGACAACAATAGTTCTTTTTCCTAAGTATGACTCAAGCAAGGCTTTCATATCTTCTCTAACCGAGATAATGGAGTTGGCAAGATCTTTCTTAGAGATGGGAGAGTTGTCATTAGGGGAATCATCCCCTTCTGCTTGTTGCTCACACTTCTCTTAGGCGGTTAAGCCAAAGTAAGAGCCGAGGCTCTCATAATTGAAAGATCAGTATAAGCGACTAGATGGGAGGGGGGGAGGGGTGAATAGGCGCTACTCAATTTTTAACTTCTTTTCAATTTTAAGGCTTGACACAAAGTAGGTTCTCTAGATATGCAACTAGGTGAGAGAACCTATATGACAAACAAGCAAGCAAGCAACAATAAGGGAGTAAAGGATAGAAGTCACCGAAAGTTGACACGAAGATGTTTTCTCGAAGTTCCTTCCTTTTGAGGGGAAGTACGTCTCAGTTGGAGGGGTGGGCGGTACTAAGAACACTAGCGCCACAAAAGGCCTCGCCCTATTCTCCCATGCACCCGCCACAAGGCAATCACACGATCCACTATGCGATGGCCTTTAATGTGGCGACCGGAACCTTTACAAACTTGTTGAGTAGATCTCCACAACTCTTGGAGTCTCGCAACATGACCCCGAATCTTTACAACCAATGCCCAAGATCCGAGACCGACCTCTTCCGTCTAGGATTCAAAGAATCCAAGAGTAACAAGATCCACAAAGGAAAACAAGGGGGAATCAACTTTGCTTTGTTGAAACCCTAGATCTAGACCTCCTCCACCAAATTCCAAAAGTATCAAGGAGATTGGAGAACTTTGAGGGGGGGGGATCTAGTGAAAATAAAGCTCAAGAACAATGGATGAGAGAGATGAAATACGCAAGCTTCTTGTTGGAGAAGAAATGCCTATTTATACACTCAAGGAGAATCTACCCGTTGCATCTCGACCGGTACCAGATGCAAGCCGGTATGCAGATTACCTGGCAGTACCGGAAGTGGTACCGGAAGTGGCCAGGCAAAGAGCCAGACCCACTAGCTCCACCGGTAGCAATTGCTTAGCACGAGCGGTGCTACCGCAGAGCGGTAGTACTGGAAGGTCAGAGTAGTACTACCGGTTTGGGCGGTAGTACCTTCTTGGTGGTACCGCATGAGCTAGGAGAGGAGACAATTCTCTCAAGCATGCACGGTCTCACCCGGTACCACCGAGCGGTACTACCGGTGGCAAGCGGTAGTACCAGAAGAAACTTCTGGTACTACCGGTTATCACAGAACAACAGGCAATGGCAACAAGGGGAGATACCTTTAAAACCTCAACCATTGGGAAATCTTGCAGGGTTGCAAAACAGAGTTGATTGCACCCAAACTTTCCGACGCGGACACCCTCTACGATTTTCCTATGACTCAAGCAAAAGGCATAGGAAAAACTATGTCTTGATATGGTCCTTTTTGAGCGAAACGAAGGCCTTCTCCTAAATAAAAACCTGAGAAACACTTAGATAACGATTAGTCTGACATGTGTGTTATCATCAAACATCAAAACTACTTAGGATAGGAAATGCCCTTTCACCTTCCTACCTCTTTGTCACTCTCATCATCAACAACGTCATCCATTTGGATGAAAGCTCCTTTCTTTGGTGGAGCTTATTCATCCCTCAATCTCCACTTTGCACTATTCTCAAGCAAAATGTAGAAATATTGAAACACAAATGCCTGCCCTTTGAAGCCGCAATGTCCTTGTACCTTGCAATTGCAATTTTATCCTATAAGCAAAACAATGCACATGTGAGCAATTTATTCTACAAACTACCCCATCACAAAGTAAGAGAAATTTGAAAGAACAAAACACTCACATAATCATCAATGGCCACTCCAATTGGAGGTTCTTACTTGCTCCAAGCAAGGTCTCCAACGGCTACAACATGCTTTGATCATATCCCCAACAATCTTGAAGTGATCTTGTAGTGCGTGTGGATGGTTGGATGGATACTATGGCTAGGTAATGGCAAAACTTGTCCTCGATCCTTTGCCAATACCTCTTCTCGGTTTGGACATTGCATGTCACCGCATCAAGTGACACCGCATCCCACACCCTACACAAGCTTTGATCTCCGATTTCGTTATAGTTTCATGTTTTCCTTCTTTGCATTGGTTAAGACCCATCGAGCACCTCCTCGCCATCACCCTCGACAGCCTCATCCTCCTTACCCTCGGTTCCATCTTCCTCGGCCTCCTCTTCATCACCAGACATGCCAAGGTTAAACGACTCTAGTGGCGCATTGTCAATGTCAACCGATGCCCCATTCAACATGTCCACAAACAAAGTTCAAACCTTGTGCAAATCATCGCTACATGTAACCGAATTTGGAATATTACCTAGCCGCAATTGATAAATATTTTGCGATGTCTGAAATGGGGAAATTTCATACCTAGCGGTGGTCGGAGGGAGGACGCGGATGTCCAAGTTCTTGGTGCGTGCCTTGGGAGGGCGCGACTGCTATACGGGCACGGAGGCAGCAGGAGGGTTCACGGTGGCTGCGGCGGCCATGGTGCCTTGCACACGGAGGCCGTTCGTCCCCATCCACTTCCGCTTCTTCCTGGCCACGCTAGCTGCAAAGGAGCAAAGCGAGACCTCCGACGCCACACGTGGGAGGCTGTAGGAGCAGCGGCGCGGGTTGATTCAGGCCCCGCGACCGACACAATGACGAGCATGAGCTTGGCTGGGTCCATGCGATGGTTGGGTGGCGCGCGAGGCTGAGCGGGGGAAGAGCTAGCAGATCGCTGGTGGCGACGACCCGAAAGCGAGGAACACAGAAGTTGAAATGTCCCTCCCGCCAATGTTCCAAGAAGGAATCTCTCCCTTATAAGGGGGGTGTGTCCTCCTCCCGTAAGTGAGATGGTGAAAGATCGGTACAAGCGACTAGAGGGGGGGGGGGGGGGAATAGGCGCTACTCAATTTTTTACTTCTTTTCAATTTTAAGGCTTGACACAAAGTAAGTTATCTAGATATGCAACTAGGTGATAACCTATATGACAAACAAGCAAGCAAGCAACAATAAGGGAGTAAAGGATAGAAATCACCGAAAGTAGACACGAAGATGTTTTCCCGAAGTTCCTTCCTTTTGAAGGGAAGTACGTCTCCATTGGAGGGGTGGATGATACTAAGACCACCAACACCACGAAAGGCCTCACCCTATTCTCCCGCGCACCCGCCACAAGGCAAGCACACGATCCACTATGCGGTGGCCTTCAAGGTGGCGACCGAAACCTTTACAAACTAGTTGAGTAGACGTCCACAACACTTGGAGTCTCCCAACTTGATCCCAAAGCTTTACAACCAATGCCCGAGCTCCGATACCGACCTCTTCCGTCTAGGGTTAAAAGAACCCAAGAGTAACAAGATCCACAAAGGAAAACATGGGGGAATCAACTTTTCTTTGGTGAAACCCTAGATCTAGACCTCCTCCACCAAATCCCAAAGTATCAAGGAGATTGGAGCACTAGGGGGGGGGGGAGGGAGATCTAGTGAAATTAAAGCTCAAGAACAATAGAGGAGATATTTAAAAGAGGCCAGGTTCTCGTTGGAGAAGAAGGGCCCTTTTATACTAGCTAGAGGGAATCTGTCCGTTGCTCCCTGCCCCAAGCGGTACTACCAGTTCCAGAAGCGGTAGTACCGGATGCAACCGGTACTAACGATCTGGTACCAAACAGGGTAAGGGGGCGATAAAAACCTCACCGCGTCCCCCGGTAGGACACGCTCGAAGAAAGCGGTACCGCCGCTGAGAGGTAGTACCGAAACCTGAAGCGGTACTACCGGTTAAGACGGTAGTACCGACAAGGTGGTATCGGGTGAGTCCGAAGAGGGGATGAGCCTCGCAGGCACCCTCGGACTCGCCAGGTAGCGCCAAGTGGCACTACTGGTGTTAGTACTACCAGTCGACACAGACAGTTTTGGCGGTAGAAATATGGCTAGAGACACTTTAGCTCTCAACCATTGAAGGAAAGCTTGCTAGGCTGTAAAACGGATTCCACCCAAACTTTCTGACGCGAACGCCCTCTTAATAGTACGGTTTTCCTACGACTTAAGTGGAAGACCTAGGAAAAACTATGTCTTGCTATGGAACTTTTTGAGGGGAAACAAATGCCTTCTCAATAAGAAAACCTAAAATATACTTAGCAAATGATTAGTCTGACACGTGCGTTATCATCAAACATCAAAACCACTTAGGATGGGAAATGTCCTTTCAGGTGAGACTAAACTAAGTGCCAGATGTTAGCTTCCATTTATGCTAGCCCAGCACTCTGCCTACGTTGTAAATGTTTATGCGCTTAGAGTTCAATATTTAGCACAAAGACCACTCCATCCCAAAAAAAACTAGACTGTTGGGACTAAGAAATCTCTCTTTTGAACGTGGACTCCTCTCCCGTAAGTGAGGTGAAACTCTTCACGACGTTTTCTTTGTCCAAACCATACAAAATATAGTTATTTTAAGGTTTTTAACCTTTTTATTAGGTTAGAAAGTTGCTCTTAGTCCCACTCCGGTCAACCGTGCATATTTCGCCACCGCCAGCTGGCTCCTGTTCCCGTCCGAGGAAGACACGGAGCCGGATCAGATTCGTCGTCGAGTCGTGTGACTCGTACTACAAATTCAGCAAGAACCCGGCTGCTGTGCTCCACATTGGAGTCCCGATTCACAACCCTACGGACGTACGTGTGCTCTGCGCCTCTGCCTTAGATCGTCGTCGTCCAGGAACACAGAAGCCGGCCGGCGGGTACGAGTACGACAGCACCAGCTCCCTCCGGCCAATGGCGGCACGCGTGGAGGACTTGACCGACCAGCAGTTCGACGAGCTTTGCCAACAATACGCGCCCAGCGGTCTTCGTCGCCGGTCCGAGCGCGCCGCGCCGGTCGTCCTAGAAAAGACGATCCTGACGATCACTTACAAGAAGGGCTTCCCGGAGTTCTCCGCAGGCAGCCACAACGACATCACGGAAGACGACGCCGAGAAGGAGACGGGCCCGGACAGCGACTTCAGGCCGATGACACGCGAGGAGGAATTGACGGACCAGCAGTTCGACGAGCTTTGTCAGCAATACGCGCCCGTGTGTCTTCGTCACCGGTCCGAGCACGCCACGCCGGTCGTCCAGGCCGCCAGGACGATACTCGCAATCACTTACAAGAACGGCTTCCCGGAGTTCTCTGACGGCAGCCACATCGACGCTGCCGTGGACGACGCAGAGGAAGAGACTGACGCGGACAGCGATTCGGATACGGCGGCTGAAGAGACGGTGAACTGGAGAGACGCAGAGACAGACGGAGACGAAGACGAGTCGGATGAGACGAGCGAGGGGCAGGAGACGGACACGGGTTCAGGGTAGTTTGGTTCTGTCTTGCTTGTAGTAGGGTAGTTTGTCTCTCTTTCTGGCTTCATCTTTTTCCTAAGTATAGTATTACATGTGTATTTTTTGGAAAAGAAGTAGTACGTATTACATGTGTATGGTTTTAAAAAAAAACTGAGATTCGATCGATGAACTAGTGACCTTTCATCCCGAGCGAAGGCCGCTGAATAAGAAACATCGAAAAGTAACAGTCCAGTGTTCCGTCAGTCGTTTGGAGAACATCCTTTCTTTGAAATGGTTTGCAGGAGAATATTGTACTCACACTATTTATAACTTATATTTTACGTTTGCGAAGAAAATGAATCTAGACTTGTTTTAGTGTGTAGATTCATTCCAAAATTGAGTCAATCTACATACTAAAATAAGTCTAAATTCATTTTTCACAAACCTAAAACATCTTATATTTTGAAACGGAGGGAGTACGTGTTTACTACGAACGACATGTTTTGTGAGAAATAAGTTTCGACCAAGCACAGTTTTCTAAAACGCAATGAAACTTGATGAAACATTTTAGCACCAATATCAAAGCAGCAAATCAACGAGTGAAACATGCATGGTGAGGATTTTTTTTCATAGAAGAAAAAGGCACAAAGGGGTCTCATACCTCGAGGGTTGTCGAGATGGTTGTTGAGTACCCTCAAGGGGTCTCGCAGAGCCTTGAGGGCCATTTTGAGAATTGTAAAATGATATATGTGACACACATAAGGGTTCAAAACCGTAACAACTAAATAAACAACGATTTCAAATATAGAAGACATTTATAGGGCATTTGCATAAAGAGATTTCAAATTTCCACATCACAAATGTTCAAATTCAACATTTCTACCACAATGCAAATAGTTCAACATAACACATACATGCCAACATGCGTAAATAGACAGAGTTCACTAAGTGGTTCAACATTATTTTTTGAAATGGGCGTGGTTCAACATTACTACATGCTAACATTACACATAACTCATTACAAATAGTCTTGATCCTCTTTATCTTATTTTCGTTACTACCACTAGCTTTGAGCAGATCAAAGAGCATATACTTTATTTTTTTCCTCCTTCATAGCCTCCTTTTTATCATCCCATTTATTCTTCCTGACCTTCATGATCTTTGTTTGAGATTTTTACACCTGTTTCAGACAACCCACTTCATTCTTCAGCACTTGCACTTCATCCTTCAACATGTTTCTTTTCTTATCCATCTCCACAAAATGCTCTTGGGCTTTTACCTTTAGAAAATGACATAGGGCATACTTTGGCTCCTCACTATTTTCCTTAATCATGCCCAAGTTATCCGCTCCAACACTTTTTCTAAGCTTAATCCATTAACATCTTCACATCATCTAAGAGACTAGAGAGTTTCTTCTAAATCTTGTTCTTCTCATCAGCTAGCTGCTTCACCAACCTGGCATTCACAACCCTCTCATCAATTTTGGCATTGTTGTTGACGAGGTTCGATCTCGTCAATGCCCATTGTTATGGACTTGGATTTTAGAGAAGATGGGGATGCTGGAAGTCGCGGAACGGTTAACAGATAAGCAACACGAGACACGAGATTTACCCAGGTTCAGGCCCCTGGAGGAAAAACCCTACTCCTGCTTGTCTGCTCTTGATTATGGCGTTACCAAAAGTTATAGAGGAGCGCAGATGCAATCTGGCGTGAGGTGCGTATGTGGTGTCATAAGGGGATCCTTCTCGCCGTACCCTCCTGGCCTTTATATAGATAGGAAAGTCTCGGGCTTAGGTCGAGTCGGTTACAAATTAGGGTTGGTACCCTTTGAAATTATATCTAATCTATACTTGTCCTCCAAGGAGTCGAAAACGTCATGGGCTTGGGCCACCCGAAGTCTTTATGTGCCGCGTGTCTTGAAGTGGGCCTTCCTTGGGCTGGACCAGGTATACCAATATCGTGTACCCGTGGGGTATATCCATGTCATTAGCCCCCGAGTGTTCAGTCAAATCGTAGATTCGGCTGGAGACTCTTGAATCTTTCGGGTGCTATGTAGTTGAACCAGCTTTGCAAGGAGAAATGTTTAGTTCATAGAGATTGTCGATGCTTGTGCCTGGCTCACCCGATGGATCAAAGGCCAATTAACTGTCATAGGAAAAAACAACACGATCTTCGTCAAACTCGAGTCCCCGGACTCGAATTTGGAACGATTGCTGGTGTGATTCGACTCAGGCCGTTGTGGTCTTACATGAGTCGAATCCCAGTGATTTTTAAGTGATGTACCCAACGCGCCCGTCAGGATTTTCATCGTGCCTGTTAACACGGAAGTTTACTGGCAGAGCGCAGTCAGGTGCGTTACCAGGCCATCGGATGATATCTGTAGGTCTTATCTTTGCGTCGCAGACAGATCATCCGAAGTTTTATCACCGCGGAGGTGTTTCGGGTGGCCAAGGAGACTGCTTCTCACTTAGCGTTGGTTTGGGCAAAGTTGCCAAAAAGATTTTGTAGTTTTTGATCCGAAGGATCACAGTCGAAGAGTTCATAGGGTGCGCGATCAATGCTCCCTATGGGATTAGCCCCCGAGTGTCTGTTCGAGTCATAGACTCGAGCAGAGACTTTAGTTCAGCCGTTTTCAGCATAGGTCCGAAGGACACAATTTTTAAGAATGCTCAACCGATCCTCCCTATGGGAGTATCCCCCGAGTCCGTAGTGGAGTCGCAGACTCGACTTAGGACTCGAAGATAATTGCGAGGTGTATTTACCTTAGTCATTTCTCAGGTGCGCGGCCAGCGCTCCTAATAGGAGTAGCCCCCGAGTAGTTTCTCGAATCGTAGATTCGGGTAAGTACTTGATTGATCAGCCGAAAACTTCGAGCCATTTCTGGCTTTGCCTTGATGATGTCAGTGTTGACGATTGGTGATCTCAACCGTCTGCGGCAGCAGAGATGATGCGACGAGACGATTGTGGGTCCCACCGCCTGACTTGAAGTTTACTAGTCACGCATAGACGTGGCGAAAATTACGGTTTCTCCTTGGTTTCTGTGCGTAGTGGACGGCGTGCTGGCTACGGTTTGGTGTAGTGCTGACACGTGTATAGTTAGATATGAGGTGCGCGCTAGGGCTTCTGAATCAACGGCTCGTGTGCGTCGTCTTTCCTTTTATACTATAGGTAAACAGTGATTTTCTTTTACCCTTCGTCATTTTCTCATCTCCATTGCCTCCATTTTCACGAGCTTAAGTGCCCTTTGCTGAGCTCTGGACATTCTTCACACTTTTCCATCTTCATTCTTGCGCTCGCACCACCGCCATTGCCGCTGCAAGATGGGAAAGCCAGAGAAGACCACTGCTGGAGCTGGTTCGAGCGCCGCCGACGGCAGTAAGAAGGTTGCCGCTACGGCCCATGCCATGGACGGCGGGTGGAAGCGCACGGAGATGCGCGTTGGAGATATGCGCAAGCTGCGCGATGCTGGGTTGATCCACAAGAACAAGGAGGACGCCATCCTCCCCGGCGATGGGGTAATCCCACGCCCACCCGAAGGGTTTCGGGTTATGTTCTATGCCTTTGTCGTTCACGGTCTTTCTCTTCCTGTCCATGATTTCCTTCGTGGACTCCTCTTTATCTACGGGATTCTGTTGCACCATATGTCTCCCAATTCTCTCCTTCATATCGCTTGTTTCATTAATCTTTGCGAGTGCTGTCTCGGTATCGAGCCGCACTTTGGCCTCTTCCGGAAGCTCTATTCTGTGAAGAGGCAGTCCGACACCGGCGGTGTTTATCCACTCGGAGGCTGCATCATCTCCATTTGTTATTCTATCCTTTTCTTCTCCTTTTCCATGTGCGAGTCCATCCAGTACTGGCGGAAGAAGTGGTTCTATATCCGCGATGCCAAATTGGACGGACAAGAATATGGTCTTGCCCCTTTCGACCCGCTCAGAAAATCGTCCCGAAGAGGTCGTGGAAGAACCACGTCTTGGAGGGTGAAACGGCGGAGGTGGAGGAGCTCTACCGTCACGTGGAGGCACTCTAGCTGGTGGTTTACAAGGAGGTCAAAGGTGTCGATATCATTCGTACCTTCCTCAAGCGTCGGGTGTAGCCACTCCAAGCGAGCGTGCATCCAATGTTTCTATATGCTGGCCGCAACGACCCGACGAGGGTCTCACCTGAGGAGCTGTCTTCAGGTGACCTTGATAGAGCTCTTCGGGCTCTGCTGAAGTTCAAGGCCGATGAGGACCTCCCGGGGAAATGTTTGACTCCCCCGTTCAGAGCAAAAGATGCGGTTCCATAGGTGGAAACTTGTAGCTTGTGTGTTGCGCTTCTTTGAGTACTTTGCTTCTTATTAATGTCACTAATCCTGTTCTCTTCTATCTTTTGTTTGCAGAACCTCAAGGTACCTGGGATGATGCCCCCTCTGCCTGAGAAATTTCCGGTTGTGCCGGATAACGAAGTTGTGGATTCTGAGTTTGAGCTTCCTCCGGCACAATATCCTACCCTAGAAACCCCCGAGCCGAGCGAAGGGCGGACCCGAAAGCGCTCCCGGAGCGAATCTTCGGATGGGTCGACACCACCCACTCCAAGGGGCCCGTCGTTCCTCGAGCAGCATGGCGAGGAAGAAGGTGCGTCGTCCACGCCTTACCCCGCCATGCCCATTCGGACAGTGGCTCTGTAGCCGCCGGCCAAGAAGAAGAAGGATAAGGCAGCTCCCGTCTTCAATTTATCGGACATTGAGTCGTAAGCCACTCTGTTTGAGTCCCTTTTTTCTAATATTCGTCTGAGTAGTGTTAGTTGTTGCTGATCTGATAGTTTCTTGCAGCAATCCTTCTGAGGAGTCCGTTGACAGGGACACTCAAGAAGTAATGGCGGAGTCGAAGCCGACGGCTTCTATCCCCCAGGTGGTGGCCGACTCTGAGGATGATGACCCGAACCCCGTTAGGAAGGAGGCGAGGGCAGTCATAACTCGAAAGGCAACATGCGAACCTTCGGAGTCCACACCTGAACATGTAAGTGTTGCCTCTTTTTTATTTATTCCGTGGGGGGAGCCCCCGAGTCCTTTTTCTCTGACCTATTGGTCTTTCGCTTTGTGGGGGGAGCCCCCGAGCCCTTTATTCATCGGCTTTGTTTTTGTTTCTTCTATAGCCTTTTGTGCACATCGCCAACCTCCTAATACAACAGCATTTAGCACTAGAGGGTGAGCTGAAGTAGCTCCAAGGTGCGTAGTTGTCTTTTTGGTTGTTATTTGAGTTCACTAAGTGTGTTGCTTGTGTTCACCCTAAATTTCTTCATTCTGCAGATGATAATAATGCTGCACTCTGAATGCTGAATGCTCTTGAAAAGAGCCTCGGCCAAGCGGAGAAGAAGGTCATGGATGCTGCGAAGGCCAAGGAGCGCCTGGAGAAGGAGGCCGAAGATCGCGAGCAGCAGCTCGCGGCTGTTGTAGCCACGCGGGAGAAGGATATGGCCGACAAGCTCATGGCTGCTGCCAAGGCTATTTCCGGTAAGTTATGCTTGTATCTTTGGGTCTTGTGATTTTTGAGTGCATTTTATCCTTCCTCACTCGAGTGTTTTTATTCTTCTTATCAGATGCTTCTGGCATCACGTTTGATCGTGGTGCGTTGGAGCACGGAGATGCTTTGGCTGATTCCGCTGCTGCGATCGCTGTGCCACTACGCTGGCTCCTTGGAGAAAGCCAAGAAAGTGCTCGCACGCTTCTACAAGGAGGCCGTCCCTAAGGGCGTTGCCCTTGACGACGTCGACGCCTTTGCGGATGCTCTGTCAGAGGAAGCTCCGGTGGAGTACAAATGCAAGCAGAAGGGCATCAGCGCTTCCATGGGGCTGGCCATGGCGATGGCGTCTGGAGCCGAACTGGACCTGCCTCAAGTCACGTCCAGGATGCCGACGACAACAGATGGATCTGAGGTATCTTTCGCCCTCTTTTCTTCTCGTTGTAAGCGTTATGGGCCTAAGCTCATTGACCTCCTGGTTGATTATGCGGCGAAGCGGCAGCATGAGGCCAAGGGAAGGCAGTCCGACTCCGAGACTTCTCTGGATGCGGGTGCTTAGGCCTTTGTAATGTAGCTTAGCGTAGCTTCTTCTTTTGCTGCTTTTGTAACTATTTTGCGGATGAACAAGTTCCACTTTGCCACGAGGTGGCATTATTTATGTATATAAGTCTATCTTTGAGCTATTGCCAAAAGTACTTGTGATGTTTATACTTGCTTATTTGCCTTTAGGGTCCTTCAGGTGAGGCTCCAGTTGTTCCTCCGACTGCTCCTGAGCTGCGACCATCTTTGGATGATGCGTCACAATTGAACTTTCCGCGTGATTGCATTCGTAGCCCCAAAAAATATATCCTTAGCATTTGAGGCCACGCGGATGTGTGGAAGTCCAAGGCTGAACGAGCCACTGCCAGGGAGGAGTTCTTGCTTGGGGAATTGCGGCAGATGGGTGAGCAACTTCAATGTGAGTCTTCACGTGCTGATGTCCTTTCGGGTGCACCTTATTTGTATGCTGGCTCATTCCATGCTTTGTGCAGATGTGAATCTCATTCCGAGGGAAGAGAAGGAGAGTGTCGCCATTCGGATGAACTGCCTGACGCAGCAAGATCTGGAGGCTGGTGGCTTCTTCTGGATGGACCGCGATCGAGCCATCGTCCTTGCGACGGTGCAATATCGCGTACACCAGTTTCTTCGGGTGCTGAGGCAGGCGAGGTCATCGTTGGCGGCCATCTGGTCCGCCATGTTCCCTTTGGACGCTGCGCCTTCTACCTTCTTGGGTCTTCTTGGGAAATTTCGTAACATAGGCCATGTCAAGCAGTTGGTTCATCATCAACTGATTGCTGGGGTCAAGGCTGCCTTGTCTCTTGTTCGATTGCATCATCGTGATGTTAATCTTGCAGAGGTGGCGACTGGACCGCCCCTTCGACCAGATGGTAGTTTATGGGACATGCGCCCTCATTATGCAGCTATGGCGCATCACGCCAAAGAGATTGTAGATTTGTTCGAGCAGTGGACGAATGTGATGCTCCAGAACAATTAGGTCCTGTAAAGAAAAACGAGATGATGTAAAATTTGTATTTATTCGAGTGTGCTTGTAAATGCCGTTTGTAAAATTTTATATGTATTGGGACGTGGTGCTTTGTAATGTGCATGTCCCTTTTGTTATCCTGACGTTATCAGCTACTCGGGTTGTATGCGTTGTTTGCAGTCGATGAATTCATGAGGTGAGGTGTAGCCCCCGAGCGTATTTTAGCGAGAAATAATGTAAGGAGAAAAAGATATTTGGGACAAGGAACTTAGCTTTTATTCATAGCAACGAGGACGTACATTGTTCGGCTGAGTAGCCTTGGCTGAATAGCCTTATTGAAAGTAAAGGGTAACTAGGGGTAGAAGCGTCGCAGTTGTGCTACGTTCCAGGGGTTGGAGTATTCGAATCTTGATGCGACGTCCATGAGGCGGTAGGCGCCACCTGGGATGACTTCGGTGACGATGTAGGGTCCTTCCCAGGGTGACTCGAGCTTCTTGGGCCGTTCTTGCTTGACTCGCAGGACGAGGTCTCCATCGACGAAGGACCTTGGGCGCAGCCGGCGGCTGTGGTAGTTGCGAAGGCTCTGCTGATAGACCGCTGAGCGAGCCACAGCGATGTCGCGTGCCTCGTCAAGTGTGTCGACAACATCCTCGAGTGCTGCCGATGATTCGGCTTCGCTGTAAGCGACGACCCGTGGGGCCTTGTGGCGTACCTCGGCAGGTAGCACGGCTTCAGCTCTATGCACCATGAAGAAGGGCGTGTAGCCGGTTGGGCTGTTTGGAGTGGTGCACAGGCTCCAAAGGACCAAAGGTAGCTCGTCTTCCCATGATCCCGCAAGACTTTCGAGTGGGTATAGCAGGCGCTTCTTGATGCCGTTGCCTATGAGGCCGTTGGCCTTTTCGACCTGTCCATTGGTCTGCGGGTGCGCCACGAAGGCATAGGATATGTTGATGCCGAGGTTCCCGCAGAAAGCTTGAAATTCCTTCGAGATGAAGTTCGAGCCGTTGTCTGTTATGATTCTGTGAGGCACACCGAACCTGTAGACAATGGACTCGAAAAACTTGACGGCAGTTTTGCCGCTTTGGTTAGTGACAGGAATGGCCTCGATCCACTTGGTGAACTTGTCGACTGTGACCAGGAGGAAGACGTGGCCTCCTGGCGAGGACTTTGGCAGTTTGCCGATCATGTCGAGGCCCCATAGGGCGAAGGGCCAGACCAGCGGTATGGGCCTCAGCTCGGATTCTGGCGTGTGTGGCTTGTCCGCGTATCTCTAAAAGGCGTTGCACCTCTGGACGATGTCCTTGGCGTCGTTCATGGCGGTTAGCCAGTAGAACCCATCCCATAGAGCTTTGGCGACTAGGGCGCGACTGCCTGCATGATGGCCGCAGATATCTTCATGGATGTCTTGGAGGATTCTTTTGCCATCACATATGGTGACGCACCGCTGGAGCACACCCGAAATGCTATGCTTGTACAACTCTCCATTGATTATGGTGAAGGCTTTTGACTTGCGAGATATCCGCCGGGAATTTGTCAGGTCATCGGGCAATTCATTGTTTATCAGGTACCGAAGGTACGGCTGCGTCCATGTCTCTTCAACCACCATGACCTGCACCAGGCTGACCAACTCAGCCTCGGTGTCGAGCTTTTCGGGTCCTTCCTGTCCTTCGTGTAGCGCAGTCCCCGAGTGCTCTGCTTCTTTGGCTGAGCCTTTTGGGAATTTCCTCTCCATAGAGGGTACGCAGATTTGTTCGAGGAACACTCCTGGTGGTACCCGCGCGTAGGTGGAGCCGATGTTGGCGAGCCTATCATCTTCTTTGTTGCTTTCCCTACCGGCGTGCCGAAGCTCGCAGCCATCAAAGTCCCCTTCGAGTGAGTTATAGAGCATGCGGTACGTGATCATGTTAGCGTTGTGGGCGTCACACTCGTTCATCGTCTGCTGGACGACAAGGTTCGAGTCACCGTAGACGATGAGGCGTGTTGCGCCACAGATCTTGGCCATCCTCATGCCATGGATGAGGGCCTCATATTAGGCCTTGTTGTTGGAGGCACGAAATTTTATCTAAAGGACGTACTTCATCTTGTCGCCTTGAGGGGACGTCAGTATGACGGCGGCCCCTGCTCCAGCCTCGCGCTTAGAGCCGTCGAAGTGCATCTTCCATGACTGCGACATGTCCGGAGTATCCGGAAGCTGGAGCTCCATCCAGTGGACGAGGAAATAAGGGAGGACCTGAGACTTGATGGCGGTGTGCCGTTCGTAGATTATGTCCAGCGGGGACAACTCGATGCCCCATAAGGCTACACGCCCCGTGGCTTCGGGGTTGTTCAAGATGGTTGACAGCGGGGTGCCGTCGACCATGATCTGATGCTCCTGGAAGTAGTGGCTCAGCCGACGAGCCATCATGAATAATCCGTAGGCGAGCTTCTGGTAGTGAGGATACCTCTTCTTTGTTGGAGTCAGTACCTCACCGAGGTAGTAGATTGGGCGTTGGACCCCATGGGTCTTGCCATCTTTAGGTCGTTCGACCACGAGTACGGTGCTTACCACCTGATGTGTAGCTGCAATGTATAGCAGCAGAGGTTCCCGTTCCTTCGGCGCGACTAGGACATGCGAGGTGGAGAGCAGCCGCTTGAGGTCCTCAAACGCGTCGTCTGCTTTGGGTGTCCACTCGAACTTGTCCGCCTTGCGCATCAACTGATAAAATGGTAGGGTGTGGCATCCCGCAAAAACCACTACTAGAAAATCGCGTTGATTTTGTGCATTGCATCACCATGACCGCATGCTCCTGTCATCATGCCACATTGCATTTGAGCATCGTCATCATCTTGCATTTGCTTGCATAAAACTATTTTCGGGAAAAACCCTGTGTTGTTTTCTAAACACCCCATCTTTATTCAAACACCAAAACCCGGGTCTCCGGATTATTTTGTTTGTCTGCTATCGGTTTGCAGAAGCTTTGTTTTAAGCAAATAAAATATTAAATTATTTTAGTGGGGGCAGTCGAACGGGCCGATTTGACCCGAACGACCACCCCAGTACAAACAAACGGTCCACCTAAAATCCTACAGCTACCAATCCTATCCTACCCACCCCTCCGGCCACCTCATCCCACCCAATCCCCACCTGACACCTCACCCTCTCCCTTCCCCACACCCACTCCCACGCCGCCACCTGGCCCAGCCACACTCCACACCACACAGTCCCCCCTCTCTCTCCCCACAGCCCCTCTCAGCTCACACCCACCCCACCGTCCGCCCCACCCGCTGCCACCCTGGGCCCGCGCCCCACCACCTGCTAACCGCTCCCTCTCTACCCGCGTGGACCCCGCACCTGTCCCCACCCCGGGCTCCACCCTCCTCTCTCCTCCCTCAGCGCGCCCCTCTCCCTCACCGCGTTCCCCCGTCCGCTCCAGAGCGCCGCTCTCCTCCTCCTCCCTCTCTCTCCCAGCCCCGGCGGCCCCTCCTCTTCCTCCCCACCCTCGCCGGTCACTCGCTTCCCAGCAGCCTCGCCCGCGGCGCCCCCCTCCGTCACGCCTCGTCCTCCACCCCTCCCCAGCCTTGGCGTCCTCCGTCGATCATGACGCTCTGCAAGTGCCAGGGACCGAGCCTCACCGCGCCTCCGCTCCCCTCCGCTGCCTCCTCCGCCCGCTCGAGCTCGCCGCCTCCTCTCACCTCCTGGCCCGTCGCTGCGCCTCCCGTCGCTGGCGAGCGCTCCGCCTCCGCCGGTCCTGCCCCTCGCGCCTTGCGCCGGGCTCCTCCCTCGTCGCCTCCCACGCCAGACGCCCGAGCCGCCCTCCGTCCCCTCACTGCTCGCCCAGCCGATCGCAGCACCCCTCCTGCCGCCTCCTCCATGGCCTCGTCCCCGCGCGCGCCTGTGGTGCTCTGCCTCCTAGGGCGCTGCAGCGTGGCCCCCTCTCGGCCGCCTCCTGTTGCCCTTGCAGCCGTGCGGGACCCGTCCTCGAGCTCATCAACAGCCGTGGCGTCGCTCTCCTGTGTCCTGCACCCGGTGGCCGCATCGCCTTGGTCTTCGACAAGGAACCGTCAAGGTCGTCTAGATGGATGTCAAGTTCCCCTTCTCGTACCGCACCCTCGGGACCACCAAGTTCGTCTCGGGCCCTTATCTCGTCGACAAGTTCTTCGCAAAGGACCAAGACCGGACGCACTGACGAACCATAGACAAGACCTTCATCATGGATGACAAGTACCACAACATGGCCTCGAAGACCGCGGATACGACAAGTACCCCCTCTCGGATCCGAGGACCGAAGATGCCCCGAACGCCAAGACCGCCGACAACGGAACCGTGATACCCCAAGGTCTCTTCCCCGATCCGATCCCGAAGACCGACCCCGGCGCCGAAGCCGAGAACCCCGACAAGAACCACGACACGGATGTTCTGAGTTCTCCATCGAGGAAACCAAGGTCGTCGACATGGAACCGTAGGACGCCAAGAACTTCACCCCGGATGCCAGAACCGACCCGATACGCGGACCCGACAAGTTCTTCTCGACGACAAGATCATCGACAGGGAACCCGAAGACCACATGTGCGACAAGTACTCCCTCGAGAACGTCAAGCACTTCACCCCGGACACCGAGACCCCGGGACCCCAAGATCTGATCCGTTGTTCGAGAACGTTCCTGCCGAGACCGTTTCCGTCGAACCCTGAACCCCGAGACCCGACCCGGAACCCCCGGAACCCCAAGATCGCCGAACCCTAATGTGTGAACCCCTTACCGAAAACCCTATTTTATAATATAATAAAATTGCGGCATATTAAATTGTCATACTCGCATGCATCTTATCATGTGGTTTGGGGGCCTTATGCCGATTCACCTAATAATTAAATATGGAGCCCATATGCAGGCAAATCTAGTCTCATATTGGCCTCATTTAAATTTGTGCATCGAACCGTTGTCATATCTTGCCTTGTTAAAACAACATTTAATTTGCGAGGTAGATAAATAACTTGAACCATCTAATTAATTGTCGGGACCCCGGTTCCGCTTAATCTTGCCTAATTGCATTGCACCTTGTCATGTCATACATCATGCATGCATCATGCCGATCTTTTGCCGTAGTATTAAATATTGCATCCGGTGTTTCTTCTAGCGTTTTGCTTCTTCGCGGATAAGGCCGTTGAGTTGATGTGAGCTTCGCCCCGATCTTCGGTTGAACCTTCGACAATGTTTTCAGGCGAGCATCTCCCCCTTTCTACCTATCTTACTTTTATAGTATTTATTCCCTCCTGTTGATCCATTGCTATCTGTGTTGCGTTGCTCTAGTTTTCGTACCCGTGATATTCCTTGCAGCCCTATATTGCCATGGCCACCTCCTATTACCTGTTGTTTGGTAGATAGTTGGACTTGCGCGTCGTAGTCGCTTGCTCAAGTGCTGTTGCGTGTCGACATGTACCACAGTTGTTGGAGTATTGCCACATGTTTGATGTTGGAGATGATCTCGGCTTTATTTATCGTTCACTTTAATTCCTGTTTAACAACTAAAATTGAAGTAAGTAAGGAGAGGCATCGGTGGGTGATAGATAATATTTGGTTTCCGACCACCCACTTGTGTCCCGTCGGACCCCGAGTACTTGATACCTGTTCCTTGATTTATCGTGCTATCCACATACGGGGAAATATGGGACCCCCCTTAGCCAGAGCTTGATTCCGTCTTATTTCTTGGGGCCACAAACTAGTTTGAGGTTTTATTTACGATACTGTACTTATGCCATGCTTTACTGCTTTATTTACGATTGTGCGAGGAGCACACTGTACTGTTTAGGTAAGCGGAGTGTTTTCGCGGTATCGACAAGCCCAGTCACACTTTCGGGTTCCCAGTCGTTTACAGCCATTGTCGCAAACCTTGAGTCCGTCTCGGAGTCAGCTAGCTTCGTTGCGGATCTACTCAATGGGGTGGCCCCCTGAAATATTTCTGAATCTTGTGATTGCTCTGTCGTGAAAGCCTCGTTGGGTTTTGATTTGGTTTTTCCGAGGTCGATCGTGTGTGTGTTGCTATTTGTGCACCCCGGCCGGGTTAAAACTTTCTGAAAGCCGTGTCCGCGGTTATGGACGACTTGGAGCACAATATCTCGATCATAGACAACTAAAACTAAAGTTTACTGTTATAAATTGACTTTTATCTGATATGACTAGTAAATATTGCGACTACAACGGAATGGCTAAATAAAACTGCCAACAATTGCTTGCTTGATTTGTCGCTCGTGACAATTGTATCTGACTAGTAAGTATTGCAACTAAAACGGAATGGCTAAATAAATGTACCAACAACTGCTGGGTTTTTGGGTTATCTCATGCTAATTGTATCTGACTAGTAAGTGCCGCAACTTCAACGGAATGGTTAACTAAAACGGCCCACTGTTTATTTTATCAGGATGATTATCTACACTTGACTAGTAATTGCTGCCACGATAACCGAATAAATAAAAATGCCAACCGTGTGAGTTCCTCGGTTGACTTCCTCGATCGGTGTCGAGGGGAAACGCCAGGATGGGTTTGTTGGTGGTAGTATCAGGTTGGTTCCGAATAGGTCTTTCTCCCCCCCGCTCGGATTGCCGCCAGTTGTATCGAGTCTCTATAGGTTGTTTAGTGCATGCTGCCGCTGCCGATTCAGTCCACCATACCTATGTAGGCGAGGACCGCCGAATTCTAGCCTCGCTGTATCGCCTCAAGATCGACGCCTCTTTTTCCTTTGCCCTTTGCCGCACCTTTTGTTTAAGCAGGTTTTGGGAGCGTCGTTAGCGAGGTTACCCTTCCGGCTTGGCACAGGCAGGTTATGGACGCCATTGGTTATTCTTGTGGCTCTTAGCCCCATTTGCATCTTGTCCGTAGTCGGACGCTCTATCATTTTCAAGGTGATTTGGATCTTTGTATATTATATCTGTATTCTTGACTCATGGAGTCGCTGTTATATATATCTGTTCTGTGGGTCCCATCGAGGACTATTGTGTAATGTTATTACTTCGTTTTCCACCCGCACGAAAGTGCCTGGTGGGCACCTTTGAATCGTTTCTATGCGGGTTTGGCGGGAATCGCTGAAACTTGCATAGGTCCGATTCTGAGGGTGTTACATAGGGCCTTCTCGCCCATGCGGCTGATGAATCTGCTCAGCGCCGTGATCCACCCAGCTAGCTACTGGACGCCTTTGAGGTTCTTCGGCTTCTCCATGGCTAGTATGGCTCTGATTTTCTTCGTATTCGCTTCGATTCCTCGTTGGGAGATGAAGTAGCTGAGTAACTGGCCAGATGGGACACCGAAGGCGCACTTTTATGGATTTAGCTTGATCTTGTAACAATCAAGGTTATCGAACGTCTCACGGATATCATCGATCAGCATCTTGGCCTTCCTATTACTTTGTCGTCGATATAGACATGGATGTTGCGACCGATCTGGTTTTTTAGTCATGCCTGCATGCACCTCTGGTATGTGGCACCTACGTTCTTCTGCCTGAAGGGCATGGTATTGTAGAAGAACACTCCGAACAACGTGATGAACGCCATTTTCTCTTGATCTTCGACCTTCAGCTGAATCTGATTGTAGCCTAAGTAGGCATCAAGGAAGGAGAGTTTCTCGCATCCTGCAGTCGAACCAATGATTTGGTCGATTCACGGTAGAGGGAAGTGGTCGTTGGGAAAGTTCTTGTTGAGCGATGTGAAGTCCACGAACATCCGCAGGATGTCCGTGTTCTTTTTGGGGACCAGCACAGTGTTGGCCAGCCATCACTCTCCTTGATTTACCTGATGAAGTTGTTATCGAGCAGACTGTTGACTTCGATTCCAATGGCTTCGGCTGTTGGTTTAGATAGTCGTCGGATCGAATGCTTGACTGGCTTCACATCCGGAAAAACATTGAATGCATGCTCGGCGAATTCTCTGGGAACTCCTGGCATGTCCGCAGGACACCAGGCGAAAATTTCCCAGCGCTCACGGAGGAATTCGACGAGTGTGCTTTCCTATGCAAGACTGAGGTCGTTGGTGATCAACACCGTGTTGGAGGCGTCCGTCGGGTAGACCTGCACCTTCTTTGTGTTGACCGTGGAGTCGAACGACATATCAGGTGCGTTTTGTATGGCGACTGGGGGTGCCCCGTTGTCTGTCACCTCTGTGAGCCTCATGAGTTCCTCCCAGATGCCGACCAACTGGGAGATTCTGTTGAAATCTCTGTCGAATTGGTCAGACCGGGTGAAGCTTCCCTGGACGGTAATGACGCCTCTAGGTCCTGGCATCTTTAGTAGCAGGTATGCGTAGTGCGGTACTGCCAAGAATCATGCGAATGCCACGCGCCCGAGGATGGCGTGGTACTGTGATGGATAGTCCACCACTTCGAACTCTCGTCGTTCACGCCTGAAGTTTTCGGGCTGGCCGAAGATGACATCGAGCCATATCTTGCCCAGGGGGTATATGATCTTCCCTGGGACTATGTCGTGGAACGTCGTGTCTGATTGCTCCAGGATGCACAGCAGGATCTGCATCGTTGCGAGTGTGCTGGCGAACATCAGATTGATGTCGTTGCCGCCATCCATGAAGACACGGCTCATCTCGAATCCCTTGATCTGCGCCTCGAGCACTAGGGCAACATGACCTGGACGAGGGATCTGGAGTGGGTGATCTGAACGATCGAACGTAATATAGGAATCCGAGCTGCTGAGGTACTCATGAATGGCTGGTGGAGAGGTCACGGCCAGGCTGACTTGGTGGGTGATCTTCTGCTAAACCCTATTGGTTGGACACCCCTTCTGGATCATCATGGCCCCCTTTGCTGGCGGGTACCCTCCTGCACCGTTATTTGGCGCTGGTCCGACCGGCGGCTGCGATGGTCCAACGGGTGGTGGTGGAGGAGCTCCGTGGGCGATGTCACCTGGTGTGGGCCCAAACCTAGGGTTCATGGTCTGGCACCGCATTTGGGTGAAACCCTCGCTAAGCTTTTAGAACTCGCGGTAGTCCTTGAGCATGTGGCTGGCCTTCTTCTTACCATCTTGTTTGTCGATGTAGAAGTGGATGGTGCAGGGAACAAAAAACTTGTCTTATGCCGAAGGCTCGTCGTCGTGGCTGCGACATTTCCACGTTTGCATGGGTCGTCAGCCGTCGCGATAGTTGCCTCTGCGGTACACTGCTGCGGTTTCCGTCATTGTGTCGATCGGCGTATCCAGCCGCGACCATGTCGACTCCGTCGCGATCTTCGTAGACGCGGATCTTCTCTTGCTGTGGCGCTCGCGCCTACGGCCGTAGTCGTCTTCATCATCCGGATGCGCTCGGTTGACGGAATCCTCACCATCTGCCCACCGGCTGGCGATGTCCATGAGGTGGTCGAGCGTCTTGGGCTTGACGCACCCGAGCTCCTCCTTGAAATCTGGGCGCCTAGCACCATCCTTGAAGGCGTCGATTGCCCTTTCCTCGGAGATGTGCGCGGCGGAGTTCTTGATGTGGGACTAGGGGAGTATGTACGAGCGGATGGACTCGTTGGACTGTTGGGTGAAGGCCCGTAGCTCTTCGATTGAAGCTGGCCTCTTGCTATTGCCCTTGAAATTGCGGATGAAGCTGTATGCTAGATCTTCCCAGCTTCGGATGGAGCCGGAGGATAAGATGCTGAGCCAAACCCTGGCCGCGCCTGTCAGCTGCAGCTGAAGGCATTGTAAGGCGGTATTACTGCTTCCGCCATGAATCTTGACTGACGACAGATGATCATCAAGCCAGGCCTTTGGCTCCTGCGTGCCGTAGAACTTCGGGCTGTCCGAAGGGAGCTTGAAATTTTTCGGCATCCGCGTTCGCCGAACGGATCTGCTGAAGCATCTAGCTCCGCACAACTCTCTGTCGTCTTCTTCTTCAGACTCAGTTGAGCACGCACATTTGGCACGTGCCTTGTCGATCTTGCGCTGGGTGAGCTCGTTGCAAGCTTCGTAGTTGCTGCTGCGGTGCCGTGGGCTCTTGCAGCGCCGGGGCAGGTCGTGCTCGTCTTCCTCGGATGAGGGTGTAGGGGTCCCGGTGAACTTGACTACAACTTTTTTCTTCGGCTCCGTAGGAGCATCATCGTGGAGCGCAGCTCCGACGAGTCTGAGGCCAGCTAGCACGGACTTGTGCATGACACTCTTCGGGTCGCCCACCAGAGGTGGGTCAGACGAGATATGTAGTGGCCGCTATGATCGCAACCTGCGACATTTTCGGCATGAAATTGTCGTGCGAGTTCATCGTCATGAAGGACGTGTTGAGGGCCCTGGTGACCTTGCGTCGCGCGGTAGGGTCCATGCGCTCCATGCGGGAGCGATACTTGTTGGAGTTGTTGCCATGCGAAGTGGAGCCATCAGCGGCGGAGAGCGCAGCTCGCCGCGCGTTGGATTCTGTAGCTGCCTTCTTACGCTTGTCGAGCTCCTCCATCAGCTTCACGTGCTGGTTGTGCTCATCAATGAGGAGGAGGTGGTAGGCCATCAGTAGATCCCGTGAAGCATTCACAGGTAGGATTATATTGCCTGCCACGGCCTCGCGTTCTTGGCGCCAGCCTTCCTTGTTGAGGTTATCCGGTTGTAGGCGTGAGCGTCGCCTTTGTTGGGCCTGTTAGGCGGATCCCCCCGTTTCCTCCGTTCTTAGCTTGCGGGTTGAGAGGGGGATTGGGTGTTTGCTGCGCACTCGAACCTGGCGGCAGGTCCGTTACATTGTTGATGATGATGGCGCATTAGTAGCGTCCGTGGATTGGATCACTGCTTCCACAGTTTTCGGATCCAGAACCGTAGGTTCCTTCATCCGAAGGGGGTCCGCACAGATCGGAGTTGCAGTTGTTGCTATCATCCAAGTCATCTGTCAGCATCGACCCGTGCAACGCACCGATGGGTGGGACCCATGAAGCGGGCCTGATGGATGGTGGTGGCACCCGCTCTGGGAGGCGGAGGGTGCCGGTCTGCCCCACCTGGAAGCATAAGCTCCCGAACAGCATCTCGAGCGACGGGCTCGAAATCCTTCAGGTTGGCCGGCGAGTGGGCGGTGAAGTCGAAGGCGCCAAAGAATAGATGAATATCCGTTGCTGATGAGTTGTAGATCGGTCCGGATGGAACCGTCATGACCGCACGATCAGCGTCCCCGTATCCCACAAACGACGCCAATTGACGAGGTTCGATCTCGTCAATGTCCATTGTTATGGACTTGGGTTTTGGAGAAGATGGGGATGCTGGAAGTCGCGGAACGGTTAACAGACAAGCAACGCAGGACACGAGATTTACCCAGGTTCAGGCCCCCGGAGGGTAAACCCTACTCCTGTTTGTCTGCTCTTAATTACGGCAGAGCTGAAAGTTACAGGGGTGCGCAGATGCAATCTGGCGTGAGGTGCGTATGTGGTGTTGTAAGGGGATCCTTCTCGCCGTACCCTCCTGGCCTTTATATAGATAGGTAGGTCTCGGGTTTAGGTCGAGTCGGTTACAAATTAGGGTTGGTACCCTTTGAAATTCTATCTAATCTAGACTTGTCCTCCAAGGAGTCGAAAACATCATGGGCTTAGGCCACCCGAAGTCTTCATGGGCCGCATGTCTTGACGTGGGCCTTCCTTGGGCTGGACCAGGTATACCAATATCGTGTATCCGTGGGGTATATCCATGTCAGTTGTTGTCATGATAATTCCCCACAGCCTACCGAAAACATTCTTGAGTGTTGCTGGCCACTCTTCAAAATATAACCAAGACACAAATCCACAGTTCTTGACTTCCTACAAAAATAAATTATGTCAAGATTCAACAATTAAGGTAATTGTTATATGCATGTACCAGGAACTTATCTATTGCATTTTTATACAAATTAACTATTCCAATACATTATCTACAAGTCTAAAAACACAAGCATGTCTAAGTTATAGTGTACTGCATTATCTACTAGTATAATTAGTGGGAATTATCCTTTGCATTTGTCTGCTGGTATAATAACAATTATTGCACTTATCTAGAGGCATAAGAACACCTAATTGTGTTGATCTACATGTATGTGTCACAGAACCTAATATCAACAACTAACAAATGTAGCATACCAATTGCATAATAATTGATAAATCAATTAAAACTTACATTCTATACCGAACACCTGCAAAATGTATGGCTTATGTTAGTCCCTTCAAACGCCACACATTTCTGCGGCACCAGCTTGTGCATGCGATACAGCTCAGGAAAACCCACATCCTTCCTGTGGAATGTGGGGTCGCCGCAGGTATCCGGAGCATAGTTAACCTCACTGAGGTCCTAGAGGAACACAAACTGCAAAGAAATACATATTAATCGACGATCTCGAGGAAAATTCCAAAATTTGCAAATCGAAACCAAACCCTAAGCCTAGAAATTGGGGACTTACCCTAGCTAGGACGGGCTTGAAGATTCGCCATTGTTCTAGCTCGGCATGCTAGTGACGACCGGCGGAGGGCGCACACCAACGGCTGGCGGCGATGGATCTACGACGACAACAAGGACATGCACCCTCGAGTGCTCTATCAGGTCGAAGTGCGAGGACGGGAGTGAGCAACCAGTCAAAGGCCTATCCATATTGTCCACGCGACAATGTGGGCCCCACATCTGTTGTTAATGGCGTCATATGCCCATGTCCACATGCCGTTTCGTGGTGCCACATCCTCCTAGAGAGTGGTACTACTGTTAGTTTGGGCATCAATTCGTGTTCACGTTTTAGCGAACATTGAAAAAAATCCACTCAATAATAGTCACATTTCGTCATGCGAAAATGGCAGTTTTTCAAATATTTTGCACAATATGGTTATTTTATGCCAAGAACTCATCTAGCGCTAGCGGAGGGCGCATAAAGTCGTTTGTCCGGTGGATATCCTGGGATTCTGTCCGTTTTTGCGTTCGCCGGTTTATTTTTAGGTCAGTCTCTTTCGATCTATGGATAGCATCAGTGGTGATGATTGCGGCTCTAGTGTGCTGGTCCTTTATGGCCTTAGCACGATAACTTTCCGTATGTCTACTACAATAAGCTCTACTACGACAAGCTTGTTATGAGCCTAATCATATGTCTACTACAAAAAGAACCCACTGTATAAAAAATTGATAGGCGAATGATATACCAAAAGGAGTAGAGCTTCCTTTTTAGTTTGATAAAAATTGATAGGCGAATGATATACCAAAAATTGGTGTTATTAGATTGGTGGCTCGCCACTGTGGACAAATCGTGAAATGCACAGTGTTATGGACAAACAGGTTGGAAAATATACAGTGGGTTCTTTTTAGTTTGTGGTATATCATTCGCCTATCAATTTTTGTCAGCCAATGGCGAGCCAAAAAATTGGGTAGAGATTCCTTTGCCCTTTGTTAGCCAAAAATTTGGCAAGAGTTATGAAAGAAATAGCCAATGTGGGGTGGGTTGGCCATTCTCATATGGCGCGTTTGGCAGGCTGTATTGGATTTTTGTCTCTCTAGGACATGTCCACGTGAGCAATGCCACATATATACAAGCAAAAAAGCCATGTTGTACAGTTCGTTTGGTAGCATGCAGTTCTCTTTTTTATATGAGGATAGAAATGAATATCGGCTGTTTGGTCGCTGCGACGACCCAGCATACCACTGCATGTGTAGTACACTATAGTCGTTGACATGACATCCACCGAACACCGTTCCGTAAATATCACATCCCTCAGAGTGGTATAACAGAAACATTGCGGGGTCCATATTACAAATATACACACATTATTATTATTACAATATCGAAAGTTCAAGACTTCCAAAAGATCCAACTTACAAACCAAAATATAAAGTGTTCAACGGAATTTAAAAGTAGCAACTCCGTCCAGGAGTTGAGCTCAACAACTTATTCTATAGAGTTCATGCTGCTCGGCTCCGTTGGTTACTATTAACTAGGGATACTTAGTTGGACTCATTATCATCGACACCATAGCGGATTTCGTAATCCACTCCTTCAACTCCTCCGGACAGATCAGGTTCCTCGTAAAACACATCTTCTTGGCATTCGGCTGCATACATTGGCACGTCTTCGGAATCTTCAGAGTCTAAGCAAGGGATCAAAGGAAAGAATGAGTAACAGCGTTACCCAACAAGTTCATTATATGCAAGGTGGGAAGTTTGATGCTCTAACTACCACCTCAGATTGTAAATCCTTGGCACTATGCAATTTTTGTAAATCTTTCTTCAAAGATTGTTTTTATTCTGAAAAACTATGACAATCAGCCTTCACAGGTTGACCAGAACTTTCATGGAGTTCCTTTCCTGCCGCGTTTGTAGCTCCTTCGCGGAACAGGGAGTAACAAGTTACAGTTCTTACACTCTGCAGAGGTGCGTTACTTTACCCATGAGAGATCAACTCCTTGTTGCACAACCGGGCGTACTTTCCCGTGCACAATTCCATGATGTGGGGCCCAATAGTTGGTCCAAGCCAATCACTGCCCCCATCGCGACCCCGCATGCCTCCTTGGTGTACACCATGCCCACATAATGAATTACGGCAATGGTTTGTACAAACCGTTAGATGCCAGAACTATCGTGGGACGATGAGGGTTCCCACCCATATGCTGCATATCCTCTACGAATTACCAATTAATATGCACGCTACGAGGATAACAGCCATGACCTGCACATCCGGCTTCATGCGAGAGGAAGAAGATACATCTGACTTCTCCGTCCCATTCCAAATCTCATAGCTAACGCGTAATATACGGCGCTAGAATCACTGATGTCAGGGGTTATTAAGTCCCTACTTGATCATCATTGTTGCAAATAGAACCCTAAGTTCTATTGCTCCATTATATCACCACTTAGGATGATATCTATGATTTCTTTATTTGTGAAAATAATATTTTCTTTCTTTTATAGCATATATGATAACACACAATTTGCAAATACATTGATAAAGACTCTTCGAATGACATGAGCAAGTGATGAACTTGCCTTGTGATGGCAAGGTAGTGAAGTATGATGCTTGCACTGGACCTTGAGCTTCTAGTTCTACAAAAACATCATTATTGCCCGGTAAGGACAATATTTAAAGAAGCAAAAATGATTATGCAAGTAATGTAATGCATTATTTAATTTTATATGCATTTACTCCAAAAAGTTCCTTTTTAGTAATAAAGGATTTATAAATATTACTTTTTAATATTTATAACATATATTGAGTTATTTTATTTTATTTCTCTTTTATTTGACTTTTATTGATTTAATAAAACTTTTAGGAATTATTAATTATACATTAAAAATGGTGATTAAATATTTATTTATTATTTTAAAATACTACAATATTAATACATAATGAAAGTGAATTTTAATTAATTTTATCATTCTTCAATAATTTTGTAAAATTCCATAAGGAATATATAATTTACAAAATTCCTAATAAAATTTAAACGTCTAAAATTTTATATTTTTATTTATTTGAGTAGTTTGGATTTTTGTGAATCCAAAAATATTTTATTTATAATTTTTGGACTTTTATTTTATTTTCTAGAATTTTATTAAGTCCAAGGGTATTTTGGTCTTTTCTTTTTATTGAAACAGGTCTGGAAATGTTTCTGGGCTGATTATTCTTATTGGGCCCTTGTGGCTCATTTATTCTTATACAAAAGGACCACCCCGAAAGGTTTGGCCTAGATTGGCCCACTCCTCACTGCCTCTCTCTCTCCCTCGAGCTTATCCTTCCTCCTTTGACCCCGACCCCGTGGCCGGCGATGCCACCACCGTCGATTCTCGCCGCCGTAGGCTATTTCGGCCGCCGCCGTGGTGCATTAGGGGGTTATCGATGATGCTCGTTCATTCTATCCAATTGGATTTGAGTTCGGGGCTTCTCCGTGGCCAGGTTCACCCTGTCCCCGAACCCCAGGGTTAGGAAAAAGTGCTGTCGCCATCGCCGTGGTCCCGTCTGTGGTGGTGTGGTGGATTCGTATGCTGTGGTGGCCACCGCCGTGGCCGGTGCAGGTTGGAGTGCCCCCTGGGTGCTCCCTGTGCCGTCACGGGTTCGTCGGCCAATCTACTTCCTCTTCAATTTCTTCAGCGAGGACCTACGGTGAGTTTGATTCCTTCCCCCTGGTGCTTTCTGTGCTTGTTGATTCGATGCTAGAGGTTGTGTCCTCTCTTGCTACTGTCTGTTTCAGATTACGATGATCATCCATTTAGGGTTCCTCCTATGTGCTTGTTTATGTACTGGATGAATTGATTCATGTTTGGATGGTCAGTACACATGCTAAATGTTTATTGGCCTAAGGCTTTACTCTTGTTCACATGCTCGAATGAATTAGCATGTGAATTTTTCCGTATATCATAATTTGTGCCATCGAATATAAACATGTCATTGTGCACTAATCCTCTAGCCGGCATCTTTACTCTCAAGGCGGTGAAGCCTAAAATGAGAGACCGGGCTCTGATACCAATTGAAAGGATACGGATGTCGCCTAGAGGGGGGGGGGGGGGAATAGGCGATTAAAACTTTTCCTATAGTGGCTCAACAAAGGCGGAATAAAACTAGTGTTTACTTTGTTAAGCACAACCTAGAACAACTAAGGTTCACCTATGTGCACCAACAACTTATGCTAAGCAATACAAGCAACAAAGTGATATCAAGATATATAGTACTTCAAGCACGAAGGCTATCACAATGTAAAGTGTATAAGTAAAGAGCTCGGGTATAGAGATAACCGAGGCACGCGGGGACACCGATATTTGACCGAGTTCCTCCCAACATGGAGTACGTCTCGTTTGGAGAGGGGGTGGTATCAAACCACCAACGCCACAAAAGGCCTCCCTTATTCTCCGGTGAATCTCACCCCAATGTGATCGATCCACGCTTCCACTATCGGTGCACTTGTCGGTGGCAACCGGAACCTCTCACAAGGTTGGGGCACTTCTCCACAACTTAATTGGAGGCTCCCAACAAACGCCACAAAAGGCCTCAACAAATTCCACCAAGGCCACAATGCCACCAAGGCCACAAAACCGTCTAGGGTTCCAAGAACCCAAGAGGGACAAGCCCCAAAGAGTAACACAAACCGAATCCTTCGAGGAGAACTCAAACCGATGCACCGAATGCAAATGGCAAGAACACCACAAAGGTGCTCAAATCCCTCACTCTCAAGTTCCAACAAAGCTACTAAAGCTATTGGGGGAACAAGAGAGGAGGAATCAAAGAGAGACACAAAATCCCCCAAAATCTAGATCCCCAAAGATGCACTCACAAAGAGATAAATCGGTTAGGTCAAAATGTGGATCTAGATCTCCTCTCTCTTCCACTCAAATATGGGCAAGAATCATCGGAGGGAAATAGATTAGGCAAGATTCAAAATCTAGAGCAAGTGTGGACAAAGCTTAGCCTAATAGAAGAGGAAGAAGCAACTTAAATTCAAAACGGGCAAAGCCTTAAATAGGGCCCCCAAAAAACTAGCTATTTGGGGCATTTTTCTGAACGGTTCGGTACTACCGGATTTAACAGGTAGTACCGCAGGGCTCCAGGAAAAAAGAGCAGCAGCGGCATCAGATCTGGGGCCACGGGATCCTGGATTCCTGGGCGAGTGAGCGAGCCAGGCTCGAGGGCGCGCGCACGCGAGAAGATGGGGAGGCACGCGCGAGAGAAGCTGAAGCTGACGCTGGTCAACACGGTGGCGGTTAACGGCAGCGTGAGCGAACGCGAGCATGCGTGCCAGCAGCAGCAAGCGGGCGGCAAGAGCGTGCAAAGGGGCCTGCAGGGTGGCAGGCGCGCGTCAGTGGGCCCATGCGGCAATGGCGGGCCAGGCGGGGCGAACGGGGCGAGCCAGCCCAGCGGGGAAACGCACAGCGGGCGAGGCGAGAGAATGCGGGGGCTGCGGACGCACTTGGAAAAAAAACTGGGGAAACAAACTGGGCCGGCTGGTAGTACCGGCCCACCCGAGCGGTACTACCGGGCCGGCCGATACTACCGTGAATAGGTACTGTGCCAGGCAGAGAGATATTACGGGGCGCCCAGGGGAGGGCGGTAGTACCGGCCCGCCTGGGCAGTACTACCGTTCGGCCCAGAGAGCATATTTCCCTTTTTCTTTTTAGAATAAAATCAGCGAATATTCAAACGGTCATAACTTTTGACTGGAAGCTCCGATTGACCCGGTCATAAATATTGATTATCACTAAGTGAGAGTGTATCAACTAATATAATGTGAGATACCTCACTTGGTGAGACACCGGAAAACCGCATAGATCAAAATCGCAACAAAATATAAAAGAGAGATCCGATTTTGATGAATAAGAGCTTGTTATGGAGATTACTACAAGCTTTAAATCCTCACATGGATAAGACCAAATAGCAACCAAATATGATGATGCAAGTATGCAAAGGTTTGAGCTCTCTCCGAACGATATGATCGAGTTACTCATTCGAGAGCCCCTCTTGATAGTACGGTTATCTATCCTAAACCCGGTCTCCTACACACACCATGAGACCGGCAAAAGGGAAAACCTATCAAGATTATACCTTTTCCTTGAGCATTCCACATGAGCTCGATGTAGACGATCTTGCCCTTCTCAAGATGGAACGCCTTTCTTGATTCCACATCATCGATCCATGATTACCGAGGATGGAAAACATCAAACATGAGGTCTTCTATAGATGGCGCATTTTGAGCTTGCACAACATATCTTCTTCTCATTTCATCGACCTTGAAGCCGACACAAGCTCCAAGCGATGCCAATGGACAAATCCTACAAGTATAACTTAATACAAACATTAGTCCAAAAAGATTGTCATTAATTACCAAAACCACACATGGGGTCCCATATGTTCTTTCACTTGTTGCTTAAAATGATATATGATGTTTCTGGTGGCTTACTAGATGATTTGATGCTTGGATTGCATCTGATTCAGATGATGTGTTTGTATGGGAAAGCATGCTTGGTAAAGCTAATGACTTGATAGTTTTCCACTGTTTATTTGATTCATGGTCATGATTATGATAAGATACAGCTACTGTATTAGTTTTGTTATCTTGGGAATTAACATGTGGTTTCAGATCATTATGATCTCAAACAGTGAAGTGTATCATAGGAATATCCTAGTTATGATTCCTGTTTTACAGGAAAATGATTAGTTAGTTGATTGTCTGAATCTATGATGATTTACTATCTTTCCAGATTCATATTGGATTGTTCTTGTGACACCATCATGTATGGCACACAAGTTTGATTCTAAACCATGGATTTGGTTAGTTTATGCTTAAGACAATCTTGGCTTTTAAAGATAAATATAGATGCTCTTATCTTGAATTCCCTAAGACCAATGATGTTAGTCTGAGGCTTAGGGATTCAAATCTTATCTAATTGGTTCATCTAGATAGTCCTAGTAGTGGTACCAGCTATTCTTTATTGAATCAAATCTTGGAAAAATGATAGTGATCTAGATCATGTTATGGATCCTAAGGATTTGTTCCTAAGGTGCTACCCTTCCTTTAGGGATGTGCCTAGAAATAGATCATAGGTATATGCATGATTGAATGGTAAAATATAGTTGGACAACCAGAGCAAGGATGTTGCTCTGAGCTCTGGTTGGATCTTGGTACTTTGTTGTTTGCCTTTAGAGTTTCAGAAATCCCTATGATGGATTCACCCCTCTTGGGTTCTTTTTGAGGTTTTGTTTTATAAAACAACACATGTTTCTCTCTAAATAAGATGATTAGATCATGTGAAGGTTTTATGAAACTCACCACAAAATCTGATGATGATGTAGTAGGTTGGTGATGATGATCTTGATTTGGTTTTGCTGGACTGCTTTGCTTGCTCTTGAGCTAGCTTGATCCTCCTAGATCCTGGGTTTGATATTGCTGTCCACCTGATCCATCCCCCTCCTTATGTCACCATCCTGGTGATGTTTGGTCGATCCTTAGTTGGTGTGGTTGCTGGCTGTGGTGCTTGGTTTAGCTGCTTTCTACACTGGCTGTTCTTGTGTGTTGTGCAGTGGAGTGATGCACTAGTGCCTCCCACGGTTGTGCTGTGGTTTTGGTGAGATTGGGTTGCTCTATGAGCTTGAGAACACACCACATGCATGCTGGTGTGTGTCCTGCCTGTGTGCTTGCTATGCACTTGTGGATATGTTCAAAATTTTTGAACTTACTATTACCAGATTACTTTCACCTGGCTGGTGAATTTGTCCCTCTTGGCTGTCATTTGCCTTATGGATTTCAATTTATGAAAGATGAATTCTTTCATATTGGTGAAGCTTGCCCCTTTTTTAAATATCTCAATGATGAATTTGTCAAGTGCATTTCACTGACATGTCTGAGAGAAATAATACTAACACTAATCTTCTTTTGTTTTTATTTAATCTTTGTTTTGCAGGTACAAAGATAAATATGAAGATTTAGTTTATATTTAGATATAGGATAGTTAGTAAATATTCTAATGTAATTTTCTTATTCTTTTGTAATTTTCTTTTATTATTCTTGTAATCTTTATTTTATTCAATTGTAATAAAGATTATATTATTATTAATAAAGAATATTCCTATTCTTTGTATATTTAATTTTGTGAGTTATGTGGATGATTCAAATAAGTTATAATTTTATAACTTGATTATCTATATTGATGATAAGAAATAAATTTTATATTAATTATTGTTTTTCTTTGGATAGAATTCAAATTGTAATATTTATCTCTTAATTGAATTAAGATTCGAAACTTATATCTAATTCATTTGAATTATAATTCTAACACTCAAGTCTAATATTTCAAATCCATTTGAAAATACATAGCTCCTTAAGATCATCTCAAAATTTATAACAATCATCCTTTAAGACTAAACCTAATCTTAAAGTATGAAAGAAACATTGATCACTTAGGTTTTATTTGGCAAAAATTTTACCCAAATTTTCACAGATGAATGCATGCAACAATCCATATTCCTAAATCTACCCTTCGTTAGGTCCTAAATGATGGGATGTTACAAACTTCCCCCCTTAAATTAAAATTCGTCCCGAAGTTTGTGGAGATGTACCTGAATAGTTCTGGATAAGCTTTTCTTAAATCCTCTTCTTTCTCCCATGTGGCTTCCCTTTCAGGGTGATGTTCCCACTGTACCTTGCAATATTTGATTGCTCTATTCCTTAATATTTTCCAGTTTTCTTACAGAATCTTATAGGGCGTTTCAATATAAGTCAGGTCTGCTTGTAGTTCTATATCTTGATGTGTGATTGCATCATCTGGAACTTTCAAACATTTACGAAGTTGTGATACATGAAAACCATTATGAACTTGAGCCAATATTGATGGTAACTCTAAAGTATAAGCTATAGTTCTGTTTTGACTCAGTATCTTGAATGGTACGATATATCTTGGACTCAATTTTCGTTTAACTCCGAACCTTTTCACTCCTTTCATTGGACTTACTTTCAGATAGACCATATCTCCTACTTCTGGATGCCATGATCTTCGACTTTGATCCGCATAACTTTTCTGCCTGCTCTGGGCTATTTTCAGTCTATCCCTGATCTTATCAATAATGTCTTGTCTCAACTTGATATAATCTGGCGCAAATTATTTGATGCTTCCAGGTTCATACCAACATATTGGTGATCTACACTTCCTTCCATACAGAACCTCATATGGAGCTGCCTTTAGACTACTCTGATAGCTATTATTATAAGAAAATTCTGCCAATGGTAGGTGATCTTCCCACGTTCCTCCAAAATCTAGTGCACAAGCTCTCAACATGTCTTCTAGTATTTGATTTGTTCTTTCAGTTTGACCTCCTGTCTCAGGATGATATGCCGTGCTGAAATCTAATTTTGAACCAAGTGCTTCATGCAATTGCTTCCAAAATGCTGAAGTAAAAACTGATCCCCTATCAGTTACGATCTTTTTGGGTACTCCATGCTTACTTACTTTCTCTTTGACATATACTTCAACTAACTTCTCGGCATTATCCTTTTGATTCACTGGAATAAAATGTGCACTCTTAGTGAGTTTGTCCAAAATTACCCATATCATATCCTTCCTTTTTGGTGTCATAGGAAATCCTGTAATGAAGTCCATACCTATTTCCCCCCATTTCCATTCAGGAATTTCTAAGGGATGTAATGGTCCTGCTGGACTTTGATGTTCAGCTTTCACCCTTTGACAAGTATGGCATTCAGATACATATTTAGCAATATCTCTTTTCATGTTATTCCACCAGAATAGTTCCTTTAAATCCATATACATCTTAGTACTTGTTAGACCCCTCCTTTATAAAGGAAAGGATCCCTGTGATTGCAATGCTAGTCCCTGGATCAATGCTAGCATCCACAGTTTAAGATGAAGTACACAGATACAAAGGTCGTTTATTACATTCATTCCAGAGATAAAACATAGTCTTTTACAACTCAGGGCCAAAGGCCTAATACAAGAGTTTATAGAATAAGTAAATAAACATAAGTCTTCATCTTCATGTGCCACAGGCAAGCATGTTGAGTGTAGAATCATGACTCCTATTCATCATCGGAGTAACCTGCAACATCACAAGTTACAGCCACAGAGGGTCAATACTTTGGAATAGTATTGGCAAGTGATACCTTAGTACATTTTAAGTGGACTATTTTACTATATGCATTTTGGCTAAGTGTAGCTTGGCTTGCTTTGCTCGAAAATAAGTTTTTCCTATTAGTTGAAATCACTAAATTTTTCTTTGTCAAAACATTCCCAAGGAACCACCAATAGACATTGGGGTCCTTCACCCTTGTTCACCCACAATGTTTTACTTAGAAGTTGGAGTGATGAGATTCTTGTAGCTTCCATGTCTTGATGCTCAAATTGTCCATTGCCTTGGACTAGGCTAAGTACTTAGGTTTTCCATCTGCAGAGGTTGTGCACTTTCCCCACCAGACTTGGTTTCCCAAGACAGGACCTTTTAGAAGCCTTTCCTTAGTCAAAATGGACGCGCTCCAACCTATCATCCCAACTACCACCAACTGTCCAAGTGACTAAGTTCTAGCAACCTATATGATCATGGCAGAGCCCATATTGCCAAGTGGTTGCACTGTAAGCTTTCTCAACACTTGGCCTCCAAATCCCTTTGTGCCTGGGTGGCATACCACAAGTGAGATACACAACCCAAGTCCATGGCCTTGTGTAACCACTCAACATAACCCAATCTTTCCATTCCACCCAGGAGGTTCATTTGACTTAGTTGTTTTATTAGAAAAGCATAAGTCTCATGACTTAGAAATATTTTCCTCATAGTGTGTATAGATTTCCACCAACCCTTGTTTGCTAAATAGCTAGGCTAAGCATGGTAGCAATTCTACAATTATACACTACTTAGGATTTCCCAACTTAGCATTAGGCAAAAAAAGCATGCAATACTTAGCAAAATATCTAATGCTAGTACAAAACATAGGATAGAAATATTCATGAAAATATCACTTGCCTTGGTAGTGGGGAGAGTAGCACTCTTCACAATCACAATCACTAGCAAAATCTACAAGAAAAATTATAGCATTCAATTTCACACAATTTATTCAATCAAAAATAATATGAATGCATGCATGCAAGAATTTTACTAAGTGGTGATTTTGGAAATTTTACCAAGCATGTGCATGATACTGAAACATAACAGGACACAAAATTTGCCATAACAAACTTATTCAACATTAAAACCAATTATCAAAACAAATCTATACTCAAAATAGCTTTAAATATGATTCCACAAATAAAGTCATTTTAATGGTTACTATTTGTTAAACAAATTGGACATTCAGAAAGGTCTTGTTTCACTGAATCCAACGGTATAAAATTTGTAAAAATCTAACGTGGCATTCAAAAGTTATAGCAGTTTAAAGTTTGGATCAAAATCTGGTTTTAAATTCTGTTTTTGAATTAAACCCTGCCACGCGTCGCAACCTTACTGGTGCGTACCGCTTCGCGCGGATCGGCAGTCGCAGGCCGTAGGATCTAACTTAGATCTAACGATCCAGACGCGTGCGTACCCCTTCGGCCTAGATCTATCCTAGCCCTACGATGCAGATCCAACGGACCTAACCACCAAGCCACAATCTGGCGGCGCTGGCGGTGCTAACTGGCGGCGGCGCGTCTGACTACGGCGGCGCCGGCGTTCTACATCGTCCGGGAGGGGGAGAGGGGTCTTACCAGGTTCGCCGGAGGCTCTTTGGCTCGTCGTGGTATGCGGCTTGCGGGCTCGGAGATGGGCTCTAGATCTCGTCGGAGTTGCGTCTGGCGTCGGGTGGGTGTTGTCGGAGTCGTTGCCGAGGTTCTGCGTCGCCCTAACACGAACCAATGGGTTTAGGAGATGCGCAGGACAATTGCGAACATGCTCGGGTGAATAAGAAAGCAAGGGGCGCTCGGGACTTACTGAGATTGCTCGCCGGAGTTGGGGTGGTCGTCGGGTTCTTACAGCGTCAAGCGAACACGGCGACCTGGGGCAGTACAGGATGCTCTATTGTGGCTATAAGGTGCGCAATAGGATTACTAAGTGTCTCGAACAAACCAGAGGGGAAGGGGCGCACGGGGCTCACCTGAATCGGTCGCCGGAGTTGGCTCTGTCTTCGGCGGTCTCGAGCGAGTCGTGGGCAGCCTGGTGGCGTGAGTGTGAGATTGACTGGGGGAAAATGATCGTGGGGATGTGGGGATCTTATAGCCGGTGCCTCGACAGGAAACGCCTGTGTTTAATTTCCCAATTAAGCCGCGCCATCACCGGCAGTCACTGCAGCTGCGACGTGGTTGCGGGCGGGGTTTGGGGAAGACGATGACAACAGGGCCGCTTGTCGGCGATAAAGTAAATGGGGTGGGGTCTATTTGTCGTGATCGTGTATGCGTTGGCGTGAGAAGAAAAGGAACTCCCTGGGTGGGCTAGTTGGGCTCGATCCTCTGTTGGGCCAGAAACCTGGCGCTCGGCCCTTTTCCTTTGTCTAGTCCTTTTTCTTTTCTAATTCGATTTTCTGGTTATGTTTTCAAATGGTTTCAAATACAATTTGAATTCGAATTCTCCTGGGGTTTTGCAGGGGTGAATTGGTCTTAGAAATAGGTCAAAACTTGTGGGGCTTCCTTGCAAGGGCTTGGTCAGACTTGGATTTCAAACAAACAGAGACTATGCACCATTTTGCAAATGTTTGAAATAGAGGTTTTGGGAATTATTTCTAATTTGAACATTTTGGTTAAACTTTTACACTCAATCTTTCCAATAGTGGGCAAGCAAACAAGTTCCTTAACATTTAAGTTTCAAAAAGTGATGGTCTAATGAGTGAAATTTTACTCACATGAAATCATAGCACAAGCTTCTGTTTTTGAGAAGAACCCTAAATTATGATGAATGCTTAGATGATATGAATGAGTTTTGGAATATGAATTTAGGGATGTTACAAATCTAACCCCCTTAAGATGAATCTCGCCCTCGAGATTCGGATTGGCTAGCAAATAGGTGAGGGTGGTCTTTCCGAAGATCATCTTCTCTTTCCCATGTTGCTTCCTCTTCGGAGTGATGATTCCATTGCACTTTGCAAAACTTGATAGTTTTTGTCCTTGTGACTCTTTCTGCGGTCTCAAGAATCTTGACAGGCTTTTCCTCATAGGTGAGATCACTTTCTAATTGGACTTCTTCCAAAGGTATGGTATCCTTCAAAGATGATTCTTCCATCTCTGGGTGACATTTCTTGAGCTGACTCACATGAAACACATTATGGACAACTGACAGAGATTCTGGCAATTCAACTTCATATGAAACTTCTACCTTGCGACTTAGAATCTTGAATGGCCCAACATATCTTGGTGCCAACTTCCCTTTGACTCCAAACCTTTTTACTCCACGAAGTGGCGATACTCTAAGATAAGCTCTATCCCCAACTTCGTAGGTGACTTCTCTACGCTTAGAATCCGCGTAGCTTTTCTGTCGGGATTGTGCTACCTTCAACCTGTCTTTAACCAATTTGACTTTCTCTTCGGCGTCTTTGATAAGATCAGGTCCAAATAAACTTCTCTCTCCCACACCATTCCATAGTAATGGGGTGGTACATTTCCTTCCGTAGAGTAACTCAAATGGTGCCATTCCAATACTAACTTGATGACTATTGTTGTAAGAGAACTCTGCGTAAGGTAAGCTTTCATCCCAACTTGCTCCGTAGTCTAAGGCACATGCCCTCAACATGTCTTCAAGAATTTGGTTAGTCCTTTCTGTTTGTCCATCAATTTGAGGATGAAAAGCAGTGCTGAATTCCAATCTTGTTTCCAAAGATTCATGAAGCTGTCTCCAAAAGTGAGAAGTGAACTGAGTTCCTCTATCTGATACAATACTCTTAGGCACACCGTGAAGGCATACGATTCTGCTCATGTAGATTTTTGCTAACTTGGCACTTGTATAGGTTGTCTTCACGGGTATAAAATGAGCCACTTTAGTTAGGCGATCCACTACTACCCATATGGAATCATACCATGACCTTGTCCTTGGTAATCCGGTAATGAAATCCATACCAATATTTTCCCACTTCCATTCAGGAATAGGCAGTGGTTGAAGTAAACCCGCTGGTTTCTGGTGCTCCGCTTTTACTCTGCTACACACATCACACAAAGCAATATGCTCGGCGATGTCCCTTTTTAGATTGTTCCACCAAAATCTTTCTTTCATATCCATGTACATCTTGGTGTTTCCTGGGTGAATAGAATACGGAGAGTTGTGACCTTCTTGTAAGATCAGTTTCCGCAACTCCGGGTCTTGTGGAACACATATACGTTTCCCGTGCCATAAAGTACCTTGTTCATCTATATGGAAACTCTTAGCTTTCCCTAGACTAATATTTTCCTTAATCTTTTCAATTTCCTTATCGGTCTTCTGGGCTTCTTGGATCTTGTCCAATAGAGTGGGTTGAACATCCAAAGACATGAGATGTCCTTCAGGCACAATTTCCAATCTGAGTTCTTTGAATTGCTTACACAAGTCTTCTGGCAAATCACCTTTGGTAAGGCCATTTACAAACGTCTTACGACTTAGAGCATCCGCTACTACATTTGCTTTACCGGGATGGTATTGCAAACTTAAGTCGTAATCCTTGATAAGCTCTAGCCATCTTCTTTGTCTCATGTTGATTTCCTTCTGGGTGAAGATATACTTCAAGCTTTTATGATCGGTGAATACTTCACATCGTTTTCCCAAAAGGTAATGTCTCCATGTTTTGAGTGCATGGATTTACGAGGCCAACTCCAAATCATGAGTAGGATAGTTTACTTCATGAGTTTTGAGTTGTCTCGAAGCATAGGCTACGACTTTACCGTCTTGCATAAGTACGGCACCCAAACCCTGATGAGACGCATCACAATATACTTGGAAATCCTTTTCCAAATCTGGCAGACATAGAACTGGTGCTGTCACTAGTCTCTTCTTCAATTCTTGGAAGCTGACTTCACAACCTTCAGACCAAGCAAATTTCTTGTCCTTCTTTAGCAATTACGTCATTGGCTTAGCAACCTTCGAGAAATTTTCAATGAACCTTCTGTAGTAACCTGCTAAGCCGAGGAAACTACGAACTTCTTTCACATTCTTGGGTGATTCCCATTCTGTCACAGCTAAAACCTTAGCAGGATCAACTGCCACACCATCCTTCGTCATCATATGACCAAGAAAACCAACTTTCTCTAACCAGAACTCACACTTGCTGAATTTGGCATAAAGTTTATGTTCCCTCAGTTTCTCAAGTATCAAGCGTAAGTGTCTTTCATGTTTTTCCTTGCTCTTGGAGTAGACCAAGATGTCATCGATGAAAACGACAACGAACTTGTCAAGAAATTCCATGAACACCTTGTTCATCATATTCATGAAGTATGCCGGTGCGTTGGTTAAACCAAAAGGCATCACCGTATACTCATACAATCCATATCTTGTGGTGAATGCTGTTTTTGGTATGTCTTGCTCTCTTATTTTGAGTTGAAAATAACCTGACCGGAGATCAATCTTCGAGAATACACATGCTCCTTCTAGCTGATCAAACAAATCGTTGATTCTTGGCAAAGGATATTTGTTCTTGATGGTAACCTCGTTGAGAGAACGGTAGTCAATACATAATCTTTGTGTTCTATCCTTCTTCTCCACGAACAATACTGGGGCTCCCCAAGATGAAGAACTTGGTTGAATAAACCCTTTCTGCAACTGTTCTCCTAGCTGCTTCTTGAGCTCTTTCAGTTCATCAACTGACATTTTGTACGGTCTCTTAGCTATTGGTCCTGAACCTGGCACCAAATCTATTAGAAACTCCACATCTCTATCCGGTGGCATTCCTGGTAACTCTTCTGGAAACACATCCGGATACTCACATACTATTGGCACACTGTCCATGCTAACCCCCTTAAGAGAATTCAGCTTACTTCCTTTGGATTCAAAGTTTGACTTGAATTTTATTCTTTTTCCTTCGGGGGTTGTGAGTGTAACTGTACGATTGGCACAATCTAATACTCCTTCATACTTAGCCATCCAATCCATTCCCAATATTACGTCTAGTCCTTGGGAATTTAGGATTATCAGGCTTACTGGAAACTTATGCTTACCAAACTCTATGATGAGATCCCGACATCCAAGGCTTACTATCATATCTCCCCCCGGAGAACTAACCTTTATTGGACACCCAATGTTTTCTGAGGCAAACCCATTTCTATCAACAAATGCCTTTGATATGAATGAATGAGATGCACCGGTATCAAAGAGTACAAATGCTGAAATTGAATTGAGTCTGAACTTACCAGCCACGGCATCAGGCTCCTCATAGACCTCCTCCACATTGATGTGGTTAACCTGTCCTTTCTGGAAAGGATTTGGCTTGTTAGGTCCTTCAACTTTCTTCTCAGGGCACTCATTAGCATAATGCCCCAGCTTCTTGCATTTGAAGCACTCAACCTGACTGATGTCCTTTTTAGGAGGTTGGCCTCCACTTCCACTACCATTTCCACCATAGTGGCTCTTATGTCCACCCTTGTGGTTCTTGTACTTGTCCTTGTCATGACTGCAGTGATGCTTGTTGTCATGACGGTTGTGGTTGTGCTTGCTGAATTTCCCATGTTTATGGGATCCTGAGTTGCCACTGTCATCATAGTGAGATCGTTTGTGAGACGATCCCGAGCTTTGTTTGTCGGAGTGTTTTCTCTTTCTACTCTCGACTTGCTTCATTTTACTTTCCAAAATAGCAGCCTTGTCACACAAAGACTGATAAGTTGGAACATATGCCACAGACAACTGCAGATTCAGCTCATCATTCAAGCCCTCCAGAAATTTTTCCTTTCTTTTGGCATCTGTGTCAACCTCATCCGGTGCATAGCGCGCCATATTGTTGAACTCTTCTATGTATTCTGCCACGCTGCGGTGGCGCTGTTTCAGGTTGTGAAACTCCTTCTTTTTCAGACTCATCATTCCTGATGAGATATGAGCAGTGCGAAAGCCATCTTCAAAGATAGCCCAAGTCACCTCATCAATAGGAGTGGTGATTTGGAAGTTGTCCCACCATGTGGCGGCTGGTCCTTCCAACAGATGTGCTGTGAATCTGACTTTTTTAGCATCCGTGCAGCCCACGGTCACTAAGTCCTTGTTCATGGAACGTAGCCAGTCATTGGCCACCATGGGGTCAGTTGTTCCCGAAAACTTTGCTGGCCTCAATCGCAGAAATCTGGTGAGCATATCAAAACCCGGTGGGTTGTTGTTGTTATTGGGGTTGTTGTTGTTGTTGTTGTTGTTGTTGTTGTTGTTGTTGTTGTTGTTGTTGTTGGGGTTGGGGTTGTTGTTGTTATTCTGGTTTTGAATGAATGTTGTCATCATTTGCATAAGCTGTGTTTGCGCATTCATCATTTGTTGCATTTCCGGGGTGATGTTATTGGGGTTGGGGTTTGCGCGACGGGGAGGCATCTGTGGTTTGTTCAAATAGATAAGTATGAGATACCCTTAGATGTTTTATGAACAATACATCACAAGCAATTCACATAACATGCAACATAAGAATAAAACTCAACAACCAGATGATAAGTTCATGAAATAAAACACACAAGTAGCAAGCCATCCACATGTCGGATGGTCCAATAACAGGTTCACAATAACAAGTATGAATATGAAAGGTGTACGAATAGTCAAGTCTACTCATCAATAACAATCTCCTCCTTGACGAAGTTAAGACTTGCGTTCTCCATCGCGGTCTTGTTCTCCTCAATCGTAGTGGTCAAGGAATCGACCTTGGCCTTGAGAGCCCTCTTCTGGGAACGAAGCCTCTAAATAACCATCTGCTGCTGCTCTAGCTCGAAATCCTTGGACTTCAGTTCCTCGGTCATGTCTCGGATCTTCTTGTTCCTATCCTGGACGCATTTCTCCTGACTCTTGAACTTGCGGTCCTGGGCTTCGAACTTTGTCTCCATTTCCTTGATCATCTCATCCTGCTGCGCAAAAAGCTTGTCCTTATCGCGAAGCTGCACCTGAAGCTCGTCATTTCCGAGCATGACGTTCGTCCTGTCCGTATCTACGTGCCTGAGAAGAGTCTCTAAGTCCTGAAGGTAGAGACGTATCGGCTCCGCAGTGCCCCTCGAGTCGTCCTCAAAGTCGATGGACTCTCCATCAACATCACGTCTTCCGAAGACGTGAAAGTGGGTGCCCTTAACCTGTCGGGAGTGACGGCCTAACAGTCGTCCTATCAAGTCCTGCATGACTACCTCCATGCCTCTCTCCCTGTCGTCGTGCATCAGCTTGAAGACAATGGCCTCCGTAGTAGGCTCAGTCTGGCGTCCGGGCTGGTTCACCTTGAAGCCCCAGAGGTCCTTCCTCTCGAACTTGGTAAGTGGGTACACCGTGATGATGGGAAGAGGGAGATCGAGCAGAGTGGTAAGCTCAACGATACGGGGACCAAAACGAGTAACCTGAAACTCCTCAACAGTGCTGATGGCAATAGGCATCTATTTATAAGAATGAAAAAGTTAGAATAACACAATTCAAGGTAAATCAAGACAAACATTCATACATATCCATAGAACACAATCATCTCACAAGTCATGCATACATAAGTCCATTACGTCAATCAAGGTCCATACTTATTTTAAGCATCATTTTTGGAAATAAGGTGATAAGTGGTGGTCCAACTAACGAAGTGCCCTTACAATCCAATCTCACGGGATCTATTAGCAAACACAATGTTCCTAGAGGCAATCCACCAATCTTGCTCTCTTGACTCTATCACTAAGTCCATAACATCTCCCCTTATCTCTTGGTTGGTGGCTTCCAACTCTTGAGTAAGATCCTTCTCTTTCTCTAAGTCCTTTTGGAGGTTGAGCATTCTGCACTTGACTCTAGCACTTAGTTCTTTGATAGTCCTCCAAGCTGCATCCCTGGCTGACTCAAAGAATGTGGTGTGCATTGTAGTGTTGGTGTACATGCAGAATCCCCTTTCTTTGTGGTTGTCTTCCTTGTTTTTGTACAAGTGAAGTTGCACCCACCAGTACTCCACTCCTTCATCCATCACTGGAAAGCCCTTGTACACAGCTGCACCATGTGCTTCCATTGCCACCATGAGGTCCTTGAGAATATTGGGAAACTCAGTTTCACACTCCAAGGTCATGGTCATGAGTGGTCCTTTCTTCACGGCTTCGTTGATGGAGTTCATCTACAAAGGAAGTTGAATGAGATTAGAAAAGTTTTACGAGAAGAATAGACAAGTATAGAAGTAGTTGAAAACTTTTTCCTTAGTGGTTTTCCAATCCTAGGGTCATAATCCTACAGGCAACACAGTGCTCTGATACCATCTGTTAGACCCCTCCTTTATAAAGGAAAGGATCCCTGTGATTGCAATGCTAGTCCCTGGATCAATGCTAGCATCCACAGTTTAAGATGAAGTACACAAATACAAAGGTCATTTATTACATTCATTCCAGAGATAAAACATAGTCTTTTACAACTCAGGGCCAAAGGCCTAATACAAGAGTTTATAGTATAAGTAAATAAACATAAGTCTTCATCTTCATGTGCCACAGGCAAGCATGTTGAGTGTAGACTCATGACTCCTATTCATCATCGGAGTAACCTGCAACATCACGAGTTAGAGCCACAGAGGGTCAATACTTTGGAATAGTATTGGCAAGTGATACCTTAGTACATTTTAAGTGGACTATTTTACTATATGAATTTTGGCTAAGTGTAGCTTGGCTTGCTTTGCTCGAAAATAAGTTTTTCCTATTAGTTGAAATCACTAAATTTTTCTTTGTCAAAACATTCCCAAGGAACCACCAATAGACATTGGGGTCCTTCACCCTTGTTCACCCACAATGTTTTACTTAGAAGTTGGAGTGATGAGATTCTTGTAGCTTCCATGTCTTGATGCTCAAATTGTCCATTGCCTTGGACTAGGCTAAGTACTTAGGTTTTCCATCTGCAGAGGTTGTGCACTTTCCCCACCAGACTTGGTTTCCCAAGACAGGACCTTTCAGAAGCCTTTCCTTAGTCAAAATGGACGCGCTCCAACCTATCATCCCAACTACCACCAACTATCCAAGTGACTAAGTTCTAGCAACCTATATGATCATGGCAGAGCCCATATTGCCAGGTGGTTGCACTGTAAGCTTTCTCAACACTTGGCCTCCAAATCCCTTTGTGCCTGGGTGGCATACCACAAGTGAGATACACAACCCAAGTCCATGGCCTTGTGTAACCACTCAACATAACCCAATCTTTCCATTCCACCCAGGAGGTTCATTTGACTTAGTTGTTTTATTAGAAAAGCATAAGTCTCATGACTTAGAAATATTTTACTCATAGTGTGTATAGATTTCCACCAACCCTTGTTTGCTAAATAGCTAGGCTAAGCATGGTAGCAATTCTACAATTCTACACTACTTAGGATTTCCCAACTTAGCATTAGGCAAAAAAAAAGCATGCAATACTTAGCAAAATATCTAATGCTAGTACAAAACATAGGATAGAAATATTCATGAAAATATCACTTGCCTTGGTAGTGGGGAGAGTAGCACTCTTCACAATCACAATCACTAGCAAAATCTACAAGAAAAATTATAGCATTTAATTTCACACAATTTATTCAATCAAAAATAATATGAATGCATGCATGCAAGAATTTTACTAAGTGGTGATTTTGGAAATTTTACTAAGCATGTGCATGATACTGAAACATAACAGGACACAAAATTTGCCATAACAAACTTATTCAACATTAAAACCAATTATCAAAACAAATCTATACTCAAAATAGCTTTAAATATGATTCCACAAATAAATTCATTTTAATGGTTACTATTTGTTAAACAAATTGGACATTCAGAAAGGTCTGGTTTCACTGAATCCAACGGTATAAAATTTGTAAAAATCTAACGTGGCATTCAAAAGTTATAGCGGTTTAAAGTTTGGATCAAAATCTGGTTTTAAATTCTGTTTTTGAATTAAACCCTGCCACGCGTCGCAACCTTACTGGTGCGTACCGCTTCGCGCGGATCGGCAGTCGCAGGCCATAGGATCTAACTTAGATCTAACGATCCAGACGCGCGCGTACCTCTTCGGCCTAGATCTATCCTAGCCCTAGGATGCAGATCCAACGGACCAAACCATCAAGCCACGAACGGGCGGCGCTGGCGGCGTTGACTAGCGGCGGCCGTCGACTCTGGCGGCGTTCTACATCGTCCGCGAGAGAGGGTCTTACCAGGTTCACGGAGGCTTGAAGCTCGTGGTATCGGCTTGGAGGGGCGCTCGGAGATGGGCTCTAGATCTCGTCGGAGTTGCGTCTGGCGTCGGGTGGGTGTTGTCAGAGTTGTTGCCGAGGTTCTGCGTCGCCCTAACACGAACCAATGGGTTTAGGAGATGCGCAGGACAATTGCGAACACGCTCGGGTGAATAAGAAAGCAAGGGGCGCTCGGGACTTACTGAGATTGCTCGCCGGAGTTGGGGTGGTCGTCGGGTGTTTACGGCGTGAAGCGAACACGGCGACCTGGGGCAGTACAGGATGCTCTGTTGTGGTTAGAAGGTGCGCAAGAGGATTACTAAGTGTCTCGAACAAACCAGAGGGGAAGGGGCACACGGGGCTCACCTGAATCGGTCGCCGGAGTTGGCTCTGTCTGCGGCGGTCTCGAGCGAGTCGTGGGCAGCCTGGTGGCGTGAGTGTGAGATTGACTGGGGGAAAATGATCGTGGGGATGTGGGGATCTTATAGCCGGTGCCTCGACAGGAAACGCCTGTGTTTAATTGCCCAATTAAGCCGCGCCATCACCGGCAGTCACTGCAGCTGCGACGTGGTCGCGGGCGGGGTTTGGGGAAGACGATGACAGCGTGGCCAGGGCCCGCTTGTCAGCGATGTGTGCGAAATGGGGGTGGGGTCTGTTTGTCGGTATCGTCGTTGCTGCGTGAAAAGAAAAGGAACTCCCTGGGTGGGCTAGTTGGGCTCGATCCTCTGTTGGGCCAGAAACCTGGCGCTCGGCCCTTTTCCTTTGTCTAGTCCTTTTTCTTTTCTAATTCGATTTTCTGGTTATGTTTTCAAATGGTTTCAAATACAATTTGAATTCGAATTCTCCTAGGGTTTTGCAGGGGTGAATTGGTCTTAGAAATAGGTCAAAACTTGTGGGGCTTCCTTGCAAGGGCTTGGTCAGACTTGGATTTCAAACAAACAGAGACTATGCACCATTTTGCAAATGTTTGAAATAGAGGTTTTGGGAATTATTTCTAATTTGAACATTTTGGTTAAACTTTTACACTCAATCTTTCCAATAGTGGGCAAGCAAACAAGTTCCTTAACATTTAAGTTTCAAAAAGTGATGGTCTAATGAGTGAAATTTTACTCACATGAAATCATAGCACAAGCTTCTGTTTTTGAGAAGAACCCTAAATTATGATGAATGCTTAGATGATATGAATGACTTTTGGAATATGAATTTAGGGATGTTACAGTACTCCCTTGATGTATAGAATATGGTGTATCATGTGCTTCTTTGAGTATGACATTTCTAATCTCAGTCACATCTTGAACACATAGACGGTCTTGAAACCATAAAGACCCATAATCTCCAAGGCGGAAAACTGATTTTTGCCCTTGAGATATTCTCCGAATTTCCTCAGTAATAAAAGGATCTTCTTCTTGATGTCTAAAAATTTCTTGCTTAAGATCACTGTCCTGCTCTGCAACTAGCTGCATAGTGGCTAATCCTCCAAGAACTTCTGTTCTGATGATTTGAAGTTCTAATCTTTCCAAGTCCATTTGTAACTCTTTTGGTAGCTCCCTGTTGTTAGGTTGAGTACCTGCACTCTTTCTGCTTAAAGAATCTGCCACAACATTTGCTTTACCTGGAGTGTAGTTGATTGTTAAATCATAATCCTTGATTAGTTCCAACCAACGCTTCTGTCTCATATATAATTCCTTTTGAGTGAAGAAATATTTGAGACTTTTATGGTCAGTGTATAACTCACATCTGGCTCCATAAAGAAAATGCCTCCATCCTTTTAGTGAAAAAACTACTGCTACTAACTCTAAATCATGAGTTGGATAATTGACTTCATGTGGTTTCAATTGTCTTGAACCATAAGCAATCACTTTACGATCTTGCATTAATACACAACCCAAACCTTCTTTAGATGCATCACAGTAAACGGTGAAATCCTTCCCTGTTTCAGGAACTGCTAAAATTGGAGCTGTGGTTAATCTAGTCTTCAACTCTTGGAAACTTGCTTCACATTTCTCATCCCACTTGAATGGTGTATTCTTCCTTAATAATCTGGTCGTTGGTCCGTCTATTTTGGAGAAACCTTCAATGAATCTCCGATAATAACCAACCATTCCTAAGAAAACTCGAATTTGCTTCACATTGGTCGGTGCAGTCCACTCTAGTACCGACTGAACTCTAGATGGATTCACAGCAATCCCATCCTTACTGATCACATGACCGAGGAATTCTACCTCATCTAGCCAGAACTCACACTTACTGAACTTAGCATAAAGCTTATGTTCTCTTAAAGTCTGCAATGCTATTCTCAAATGGTCAGCATGCTCTTCCTTATCCCTGGAATATATCAAAATATCATCAATAAAGACGATGACAAACTTATCCAAATATGGCATGAAGATCTTGTTCATCAGATTCATGAATATTGCCAGTGCATTGGTCAAACCAAATGGTACTACCAGATACTCATGGTGTCCATATCTTGAGACAAATGCTGTTTTTGGAACATCTTCTGGCTTGATTTTTATCTGATGGTATCCAGATCTTAAATCGATCTTTGAAAATACTCCAGCCCCTTTCACCTGATCAAATAGATCTTGAATTCTTGGTAAAGGATATTTATTCTTGATAGTCACGTTGTTTAGGTTTCTATAATCACCACACATTCGTCTTCCACCATCTCTTTTATCCATAAAGATTACTGGTGTTCCCCATGGAGATACACTTTCCTGAATAAATCCTTTTCTGGCTAACTCATCAATTTTCTCTTCGAGTTCTTTCAACTCTTTGGGTCCCATTTTATATGGTGCTTGAGATATTGGTGTTGTACCAGGTATTAGGTCAATGGTGAACTCTATCTCCCGGTCTGGTGGCATTCCAGGTAACTCTGTTGGAAAAACATCTTGGAATTCATTAACTATAGGAATCTCTTCTAATTTAACTTCTTTCATTGAATTCAACTGCAGATCCACCATGATATGACTGTGTTTATCTTCTTGATAAACTATCCTTGCTCCACTTGGAGTTTTGATTGAGACAGTTTTTTCCTCACAATTTATCTGAGCTCCGTGTTCCATCATCCAATCCATCCCCAACACTACTGCAATTCCCTTCAAAGGAATCACATAAAGGTCTGCGGAATATGTACAACCACAGATCGAGATAACCTGATCTTGTTTTATGTATGGCATAATCACATTCCTCTGCCAGAATTCACAGTCATAGGACTTTCTAACGTTGCCCTTCTAATCCCGAACTTATCACAAAATTCTTCATAAGTGAATGAAGTAGTTGCACCAGTATCAAATAGAACTTTGCCGGGATTGGTAAGGATATTGAGCGTACCTAACACTGCATGCTCCGAATTATCCACCTCCTCGAGGGTTGCATAGTTCAGTTTTTCGGTAGGTCGGTTCCTCTTGCCATTATTTCCTCCTTTATTGGGCTGTCCATTTCCTCCACTGGCTTGTCCTCCCCCCTTGGTAGGCCATCCTCCAGGTGGTTTGCTCGGATAATCTGGCTTGATATGCCCCTTCTGACCACTACAGGCTTTTTTCATTCCCTCTGGAAATGCCCTGGAATTCCACAATTGTTACAAATAACATTCCTTCTCGGATTAGATTGATTTCCACCACTGCCCTTGTTATTGTTATTGTTGTTGTTATTGTTGCCATAATTCCTATTCCGAGGTTTGAAATCCAGGTTGGGTTTAGGTTTGCTTGCCTAAATTCTCTTAGTTTCCTTCTTGGATTTCTTCCTTCGGTCCTCTTGGACATTCTTGTAGTCATCTTCAAAAGTAATGGCTGCATCCAACAACTGCTGATAAGTTTACTTATTGGATAACCTTAGCTACATCTTCACAAATGGATTTAATCCACGCAAGAAACGCTTCTTCCGCTTCTCTTTAGTGTTAACATCCTCCTCAGCATAACGAGATAGTTGACTAAACTCCCGGATGTACTTCATGACACTAGTATATCCTTGCTGAAGCTCTTCAAATTCTCTCCGCTTCAACTCCATTACACTTTCCAGAACATTATATTCACGGAATCTCTGCTTGAACTCTTCCCAGGTAAACTCCCTTCCTGGCTGTTGCATGGCTAACTGATTTTCCCACCATGATGCTACAGGTCCATTCAGCAGATGAGTTGCATACCTCAATTTTTCCTCATCATTGCAACCCACAGTATTCAGCTTCCTTTCTGTATATGCTAGCCAGTCTTCTACATCCATTGGTTCAGGAGCTGATGCAAAAGGTAACGGTATTGCATTCTGGAAATCAGATAGACTCACTCCTCGACCTTCCGGTGCCCTCTGATTTGCTCGCCCCAGCAGCTCTTCCATGAACTTGTTCTGGGTCTCTTGCATCATTTGCATGCATTGCATAAAGTTCTTCTCCATTAACGGCCTCATTGGTGGTGGTGGTGGTAATGCTTCTTGGTTTGCTGCATCTGCATCGGCCTTTTCCTTGGCCTCTCGCTCCATCCGCTGCTGCTCAGTTTCCATTCCTAGACCCGTATCCATGACCCTCTAGTCCTGAAACATAAAGCGAATACTCATAATTACATCATGCACATGTGTTCTGAGTTCGACTTTACGCACAGAACTAGACAATGAAGATCCAAAGAAAATCCAAATATGAATTTCACATATTTACATAATAGCATAATGATACAAAGTCATTACAACATATACCATATTGCTATTATTACAAAACTACCTTATTACTTGGGTACAATACACAATACTTGATACTATTGACTAATTGTCTCCTTCTAATAGTAACCACGTTAATCGTACATGCCTGATGTCCAACCATGATGACGTGTTGTTCGTCGCACAGTTTGTGGAACATATGGCCTTCCAGAAGGAACATACTCTGTATCTGAAGTGTCAGGACTTGAGTCATTACTCAACCTGAGCGCATTGACTCCCTCCATCTCAGCTGAAAAGTCTTCAGAAACATATTCAACATTATCTCCGGCATGCATCTCCTGAGATTCATTTATTGAGTTGTCAACAGGATACGCAGATCCTGCGGCTCCCAAGGTGCTCTCGTGGGCAAGATAGTTAAACACTGGATAATGTATATTCCCTGGGTTTTGAGAAGATGTTGATGATTCAAACACTCTCTCCTCAGGATCTTCTTCTTCATCCTTGTTATCTATTGACATGGTATTTCTACTATTATTATTAGGGTTCATCCTTGCACCCATCCAACTAGATTGTCCAACATTCCTGTCGGAACCATCTGTGGACATTTGGTGTTCATGAGATCCATTATATGATCCCATTCTCCAACCATCTGAATTCTCAATAGGAAGTTCTGAGTCAAAACCATCCTCTGAGCCCTGTGGTACTGCATACCGCATATCCATAGTAGGATCATGTGTAGGTTTAGGTCTTGGTGAATAAGGATATGTTATATAAGATTCAGGATCTATAAGTATATCCTTAAAGATAGGTGTTGCACTACTACTTGCTTCTTTCTCTAGCTGGAATTCTAACTGCTTCCTCCTTTCCGGATCAGTTAGATCCTCTAACATGTCATTTTTGTCTTCAACAATCACTTGATGAGTCTTATAGAAAGACACAACGAGTGTCCGGTATCTATCCATAAACTTGGAAGCTAACTTAGGATGCTTCTTAACCAAAGTAAGATGATCCGGTATAGGCTCCGAGTCTATAGAGTCATGAGGTATCACAGAGAATGTGCTACCTTCTAGCTCCTTGGTTTTCTGCTCCCGGATATTAGCTATCGCCTCCACAACAGCAACATGATAGGCTGCTAAATGACTCCTACCTTATCCTATAGGTAGATCGTGATATAATCCAAGCTTCTCTGGAAGTTGGATACTCACACAATACTTGGATAACCTTCGACCATCGAGGTAAGTGATAGTGTTTACTGGAATTCTAGTAGGACAACTAAAGAGCTTTAAAAGTTGACGAAGTTGGTCTGTGAATGATCCTTGATAATCATCAAGAGTCTCCTCTTTCCTTACCAAAGTCTGTTTTGGAAACTTTGGTGACATATCTCTGTATACCAGAAAAATAATTTTGATTAGTATCCAATGATATATTGCATCATAACAAAGAACTATCGCACTAAAATATATAACGGAATATTCTCATTTGAATACCCATTATATTACTTTTAGAGAATTCTTTATCATTGCTAAATTTTCCTACAGGTAATACCCTTTACTAGGTTTCCAACCTAAGGTTAAAGCAATTTGCTCTGATACCAACTGCGGTGACCCAACATACCACTGCATGTGTAGTACACTATAGTCGTTGACATGACATCCATAGAACACCGTTCTGTAAATATCACATCCCTCAGAGTGGTACAACAGAAACATTGTGGGTCCATATTACAAATGTACACACATTATTATTATTACAATACCAGAAGTTCAAGACTTCCAAAATATCCAACTTACAAACCAAAATATAAAGTTTTCAGTGGAATTTAAAAGTAGCAACTCCATCTAGGAGTTGAGCTCAACAACTTATTCTATAGAGTTCATGCTGCTCGGCTCCGCTGGTTACTATTAACTAGGGATACTTAGTTGGACTCATTATCACCGACACCATAGTGGATTTCGTAATCCACTCCTTCAACTCCTCCGGACAGATTAGATTCCTCGTAGAACACATCTTCTTGGCATTCAGCTGCATACATTGGCACATCTTCGGAATCCTCAGAGTCTAAGCAAGGGATCAAAGGAAAGAATGAGTAACATCATTACCCAACAAGTTCATTATATCCAAGGTGGGAAGTTTGATGCTCTAACTACCACCTCGGATTGTAAATCCTTGGCACTATGCAATTTTTGTAAATATTTCTTCAAAGATTGATTTTATTCTGAAAAACTATGACAATCAGCCTTCACAGGTTGACCAGAACTTTCATGGAGTTCCTTTCCTGCCGCGTTCGTAGCTCCTTCCCGGAACAGAGAGTAACAAGTTACAGTTCTTACACTCTGCAGAGGTGCGTTACTTTACCCATGAGAGATCAACTCCTTGTTGCACAATCAGGCATACTTTCCCGTCCACAATTCCATGATGTGGGGCCCAGTAGTTGGTCCAAGCCAATCAATGCCCCCTTCATGACCCCGCATGCCTCCTTGGTGTACACCATGCCCACGTAATGAATTACGGAAATGGTTTGCACAAACCGTTAGATGCCAGAACTATCGTGGGACGATGAGGGTTCCCACCCATATGCTGCATATCCTCTACGAATTACCAATTAATATGAACGATACGAGTATAACAGCCACGACCTGCACATCCGGCTTCATGCGAGAGGAAGAAGATACAACTGACTTCTCTGTCCCATTCCAAATCTCATGGCTAACGCGTAATATACGACACTAGAATCACTGATGTCAGGGGTTATTAAGTCCCTACTTGATCATCATTGTTGCAAATAGAACCCTAAGTTCTATTGCTCCATTATATCACCACTTAGGATGATATCTATGATTTCTTTATTTGTGAAAATAATATTTTCTTTCTTTTATAGCATATATGATAACACACAATTTGCAAATACTTTGATAAAGACTCTTCAAATGACATGAGCAAGTGATGAACTTGCCTTGTGATGGCAAGGTAGTGAAGTCTAATGCTTGCACTGGACCTTGAGCTTCTAGTTCTACAAAAACATCATTATTGCCCGGTAAGGACAATATTTAAAGAAGCAAAAATGATTATGCAAGTAATGTAATGCATTATTTAATTTTATATGCATTTACTCCAAAAAGTTCCTTTTTAGTAATAAAGGATTTATAAATATTACTTTTTAATATTTATAACATATATTGAGTTATTTTATTTTATTTCTCTTTTATTTGACTTTTATTGATTTAATAATTCTTTTAGGAATTATTAATTATACATTAAATATGGTGATTAAATATTTATTTAGTATTATTAGAATATTAATACGTAATGAAAGTGAATTTTAATTAATTTTATCACTCGTCAATAATTTTGTAAAATTCCATAAGGAATATATAATTTACAAAATTCCTAAAAAAATGTAAACGTCTAAAATTTTATATTTTAATTTATTTGATCAATTTGGATTTTTGTGAATCCAAAAATATTTTATTTATAATTTTTGGACTTTTATTTTATTTTCTAGAATTTTATTAATTCCAAGGGTATTTTGGTCTTTTCTTTTTATTGAAACAGACCTGGAAATGTTTCTGGACTGATTATTCTTATTGGGCCCTTGTGGCCCATTTATTCTTAGACAAAAGGACCACCCTGAAAGGTTTGGCCCAGCTCGACCCACTCCTTACTGCCTCTCTCTCTCCCTCGAGCTTATCCTTCCTCCTCTGACCCCGACCCTGTCGCCGGCGATGCCGCCACCGTTGATTCTCGCTGCCGTAGGCTGTTTCGGCCACCGCCGTGGTGCATTAGGGGGTTATCGACGATGCTCGTTCGTTCTATCCAATTGGATTTGAGTTCGGGGCTTCTCCGTGGCCAGGTTCACCCCGTTCTCGAACCCTAGGGTTAGGAAAAGGTGCTGCCGCCGTCGCCGTGGTCCCGTCTATGGTGGTGTGGTGGATTCGTATGCTGTAGTGGCCGCCGCCGTGGCCGGTGCTGGTTGCAGCTCCCCCTGGGTGCTCCCTGTGCCGCCGCGGGTTCGTCGGCCAATCTGCTTCCTCTTCAATTTCTTCAGCGAGGACCTACGGTGATTCCTTCCCCCTGGTGCTTCCTGTGCTTGTTGATTCAATGCTAGAGGTTGTCTCCTCTCTTGCTACTGTCTGCTTCAGATTAAGATGATCATCCATTTAGGGTTCCTGCTATGTGCTTGTTTATGTACTAGATGAATTGATTCATGTTTGGATGGTCTGTACACATGCTAAATGTTTATTGGCCTGAGGCTTGTTGCTTTCTGGTGGCTTAGTAGATGATTTGATGCTTGGATTGCATCTGATTCAGATGATGTGGTTGTATGGGAAACTATGCTTGGTAAAGCTAATGACTTGATAGTTTTCCACTGTTTATTTGATTCATGGTCATGATTATGATAAGATACAGCTACTGTCTTAGTGTTGTTAGCTTGGGAATTAACATGTGGTTTGAGATCATTATGATCTCAAACAGTGAAGTGTATCATAGGAATATCCTAGTTATGATTCCTGTTTTACAGGAAAATGATTAGTTAGTTGATTGTCTAAATCTATGATGATTTAATGTCTTTCCTGATTCATATTGGATTATTCTTGTGACACCATCATGTATGGCACACAAGTTTGATTCTAAACCATGGTGAAAGGACTATATCTTCCCATGATGTTTTTGGTGTTAATGATAATCCCAATTGTGTTTTAATTGTGCATTTGTGTTTCAGGGGAAACATTGTTGATGTCTCTTTCTCTTGTGGTGCATGCTCTCTTGGGATCTCATGAAGACGGTGGCCTTTTAGTTTTCTCCTAGTTTCTCTCCAGTTGTTGTTTTTAGGTCACCGTACTATTAAGAGAGGGTCCATCTTGGAAGGCTGTGGGAAATCACTTGTTCTTGCACAAACCTATATGCACCGCCACAGCCATCCTACTATTCCGTGAGAGAGTGAGTTCCTGTTCTGTTGGAGCTTTCTGTGTCTCACCGGAACTTCCGTCCTGGCGCCGGAAGTTCCGCTCAGGCTTTTTCTGCGGGTTGTTCTAAGCCTTGTTCCAACGCTAGTTCCTCCCCATGTTCCGATGGTGAATCAGTAACCTTCTGTATGAAGTGTTCTAATTGCCGGAACTTGGGCCGGAACTTGCATCGGAACTTGTCCTGCCAAAAGGTCCTGAGCGGAACTTCCGCCCAGACGCCGGTACTTCCAGCCAGATTCGGTTCGCGACCTAGAAGTTCCGCTCCTAGTTCCGCTCCAAGTTCCGATGGTGGCTCAGTAACCTTCTGTTTTGAAGTGTTCTATTTGCCGGAACTTGGCCGGAACTTGCATCGGAAATCCACCGGAACTTCCGGTCTATTTTGACCGGAACTTCCGTTTGCGCTTCTGGAGCGGGCGTCAACGGTCTGATGACCGTTGGAGCCAGGCTGGGCGGAACTTCCGCCTCACCTGAACTTCCGTGAGGTCGCGAGGATGTAATCAGTTCATGAGGGCCTATTTAAGGCACCCCTCTTCTTCCTCCCACCCGCTCTCAAATTTTTCTCTCTCCTCCATTAATGCTTGAGCTTCACCTCACTAGATCTCTCTCTCTAGCCACTTAAATGATCTGATCTTTTGAGAGGTGAGGGAGGTGACCTAGATCTACACTTCCACCAAAGAAGATTTGATTTCCCCCACCCATCCTTTGTGGATCTTGTTGCTCTTGGGTTTCTTGGAACCCTAGACGGTGTAGGGCATCCTCAGAGCTAAGGCTTGCGTTGTAAAGCTTCAAGGTGTCGTTGAGGGCCTCCAATTGAGTTGTGGAGCCTCCCCCTCAACCTTGGTGTAAAGGTTTCGGTTGGCGCCTTCAAGGTCACCGGTTAGTGGATTGTGAGGCCTCCTTTGTGGGGGAGCTCACCGGAGAAGAAGGTGAGGCCTTTGTGGTGCTCGGGTGACCTTGTGTGGCCCCGACACCTCTCCAACGAAGACGTAGCTCCTTGGGAGTGAACTATGGGAATTACATCTCCGTGTCCCCGCTCCGGTTACTTCGTTCCCTTCCTTTACTTCTTTCTATTTACCGTTTTTGTGGTTGGTGTTTGTTTTCTTGCATTTAGGTTGTTCACTTAGTTGCATCTCTAGATAACTTTCCTTCTCGTTGAGCCTAAAAGTGAGAAACAAATTAAAATTGGGTAGACGCCTATTCAACCCCCTCTAGTCGTATCAAGTCGGTACTTTCAATTGGTATCAGAGCCAAGGCTCTTATTTCGGGCTTTACCGCCTAAGAGATTATGGCCGACGAAGGGGGTAGTGAAACCGAAAAATCCAAGAACTTGGCCACTATGGATGACCTCAAGCAATTGGAGTCGTCCATGATGTCCAAGTTCGAGGAAATGATGACTATCTTGCAGTCTCTCAAGCCAAACCCCATGGTTGCTCTTGACACACCCCAACCCACCGAGGTTCCTCCCACCGTTACGGTGTCCGCCCCCGGGGTAACTCCCGCGGCCGCCACCACTCACTTGGGACTTGGTTTTGTTGCTCAAACCTCTACCAAGGTTCCAAGTGAGAACATCGAGGAGCCCGAGAACCCAACTTCCAAAGAGGAAAATGGAGGAAAGGACTACTCGTGCACTACCGCCAAGTACACGCCGGATCCACCCATCCCCATGCCACACATTATACCTCAAGGAGCACCACCCATGCTAGATACTTCTAATTTCGCCAATTGGCAATATCTAATGCGCTCACATATTTCCAGCTCTTCTATTGAGTTAATGAGGATTGTGGAGGATGGATTCTCTCCATATGACCCAAAGAAGTTGACACGAGGTGAAGTGGTGGACAAGCAACTCAATGCCACAGCTTTGGGAATGATTCAAAAGGCCTTGACTCCAAAGTATTTTGCTCATATTCGCCAATTTGACACCTCCAAGGAAGCTTGGGATCAACTCACCGAGCTCTTTGTTGGGAATGCAAGCATCCAAAGCTCCAAGTTTGATGAGATCAACAACGAGTGCGATGGTTTCGTAATGCAAGATGATGAGACCCCCGAAGACATGTATAGGCGCCTTAAGGTCCTTTGTTCCACTATGAGGGACCTTGGGGCCCACTATGTTGACGACAAGTTTATGAAGAGGAAGTTCATTCAAGCTCTCCTCCCATTTGAAGAACAAAATCTCAACTCTATCAAGGGAAGAACCAACTTTCACCTAATGACCTCCTAATAAGTCTTGAGTGAAATAATTGCCATGACTATTGCCAAGAAGAATGCAGAGTCCGCTCGAGCTAGAGCCATTGGGTCAATCAAAGTGAATCTTGCTTTGAAGGCCAAGGCTATTGAAGTTGATGATGATGATACATGAAGTGAGTGGTCTCAAGAGGACCTCAAATGTGCCTTCAATGAACATCTTGCTCTCGCTTCAAGGGCCTTTTGGAACAAGTACGGATTCAAGTTAAGATCAAGGGACAACTCAAGATTCAACTCACCCAACAAGTCTCCCAAGGAAAGGTCGTGCTACAATTGCAACGAAAAGAGTCACTTCGTGGCCAAGTGTCCCTTTGAGAACCGTGAAGACAATGGTGGTCGCCTCATTCGCAAGATCAAGTCAAGACCTCCTCATCCCTTGAACAAGAACTACGCCGTCAAGAATGCCACTAACAAGGAACGAGCAATTGTGGTCCATGAAGAATACCTTTCGGGACGGATGAAGATGATGATGATGAAGTTCATGGTGGAGAGATTGTGGGAGTTGCTGCTATTGCCACTACCTCAACTCCACATCTATCCCTCTTTGACTCGCCAAATGAAAATGTCATCTTCTCCAACCAAAAGTGCTTCATGGACAAGGCCACCGAGGTAACACCGAAACCCACTTCTCAACCTATCCCTAGTGAGCCTTCCTCTCTTGATCTTGTTGGTCTAGAGGTGAAGAAAGAGATGATTGACATGTGTTAATTTGTTGCTACCTTAGATGAAGAAACTAAAACTTGTTTTGAGTCCTTACTTGCACAACTTGACAATGCTAGAGATGCCTTAGATGAAAAGGAAGAACTTCTTGACTTGCTAAGTAAAAATGAAAGAGATGCCGCTGATGAAATTTCCTCTCTCACTCAAAGTCTTGAGGATGAACAAAATATGAGAATTAATCTTGGAGAAAATGTGTCTAAGCTTGTAGATGATCATAACAACACCTTGTGCTCTACAATTAAAGAACGTGACCATGCTCTTGCTTTGATTAAGGTTCTCAAGAAAGAAAATGTTGAGTTTGTGGGTGGTCATGATAGGACTCAAAAGGATCTTGAGAAACTCAAAGAGGAACACAAAGCCTTGGAGAGTAAATTCTCAAATATTTTTGAAGCCCATGAACAGCTTCAAACTCAATTAACTTGTGATCTCGCTAAGTCTTCCGCTGTGCAAATTATAGACTTGTCTAGCATTCCTAACCTTTGTTGCAAGCATGAGCATCTCATAGAGGAAAATCAAGGTGTTGAAGGATCAACTTGCCAAGACTAAGAAGAAGAATAAGAACAAGAAGAAGGAAAAGAACAAGGGCATGGCCCAAGGGGTACCAAATGGCCCAACCCTCTTGCAAAGTGACAACTTTGCCGGAAAGAACAATCCCTCTTATATTCTTTGCAAATATTATGATGGTCATGTATATGCTAGATACGTGGGAACGTCTTACACGCATGATTATCATTGGGCCATTTGGGTGCCAAAGGCTCTTGTCACTAACAAAAGGGGACCCATTGCAAAATGGGTACCTAAAACCAAGGCTTGATTTTCTTGTAGGACTATGCTTCCGGTGGATCAAAATGGGTGCTTGACAGTGGTGCCACGAGTCATATGACTGGAATCAAGTCTATCATGACCGGATTGAGGCCCAATATTGCCAACACCATGGTCTCCTACGGTGACAAAACAAGCTCTCAGGTTTTGGGTTTTGGCAAAGTGGTGGTAACCCCGGATGTATCCTTGGTTGATGTCATGCTTGTCAAAACTCTTGGTTACAACTTACTCTCAGTTCGTGCTCTTGCTCTTATGGGTCTCTCTTCTTTCTTTAATTCTCATACCGTGGTCCTCATGTAGAGCAAGTCTCTCAAGGTGGCTTTTGTAGGATATGTAGAACATGACTTGTATGTGGTGGACTTTTCAAGGACCACTACTCCTCATGCTCTATGTCTCTATGCTAAAGCCGACAAGGGCTGGTTGTGGCATCGCCGCCTAGCCCATGTTAACATGAGAAATTTGCAAAGACTTCACTCCGAGGGCCACATCCTTGGAATTAACGATGTTTCTTTTGCCAAAGATCGTGTTTGCAGGGCTTGTATTGAAGGGAAGATGCATGAAACTCCTCACAAAGCACTCAATCAAATCACTACCGAGAGGTGTTTGGAGCTCTTGCATATGGATCTCTTTGGTCCTCCCTCTCATGATAGCCTTGGAGGCAAGAAGTATTTCTTGGTTATTGTGGACGATTTCTCAAGATACACTTGGGTGTTCCTTTTCAAGTACAAGAGTGAGACTCAACAAACCGTCATCGACTTTGCTATGAGGTTCAACGGAAGCACAATGTAACTATTCTCTCAATTTGAAGTGATAATGGCACCGAGTTCAAAAACTATACCTTGGATGAGTTTCTCGGTGATGAAGGAATCAAGCATCAATACTCCACTCCCTACACCCCTCAACAAAACGGAGTTGCCGAAAGGAAGAATCGCACATTGATGGATTCGGCTCGGTCTATGCTAGCTGAGTTCAAGTCTCCATACAACTTTTGGGCCGAGGCCATCTCCACCGCTTGCCATGCAACCAACCGGCTTTATCTCCGCAAGAAAAAGAACAAGACCCCCTATGAACTTCTCACCGGGAAAAATCCTAATGTTAGCTACTTTTGGGTGTTTGGTTGCAAGTGCTACATTCTCAAGAAAGGAGTTCATTTGTCCAAGTTTGAATCCAAGGCTCAATAAGGAATTTTTTGTTGGCTACTCAAATCAGTCCCATGCTTATAGAGTCTACAACAAAGCCAATGGAAGAGTTGAAGAAACGAGCAACATGAAGTTTGATGAAAATCATGAGTCTCTTGTTAGGCAAGATGGTGTTGGTGATCCAAGTGATGAAATTCCTCCCAAGGCCATAAGAAGAATGGGTGTGGGTTTCCACCTCCCCATTGAGGATCCCCTTATGGACCAAGGAGAAGGACCAAGCTCTACTCAAGTGGAGCCCTCACTTTCACAAGATCATCTTGCCCCTCAAGGACCTACTTTCTTGGCACAAGCTCCCTCAAGCTCTTCCGAAGCTTCCCATGCTCATGACTCTCCAAGCTCCAAAGAGCAAGCTATTCATCAACAACATCAACCTCCCTACGATGGGGCTCCTCCTCAAGGAACCTCCCACGGACAAGCTCTTCATCAACCTCATCAACCTCCCAAAGATGGGTCTCCTCCTCAAGGTCACGGCTCTCCCCAAGGTCAAGCTCGTCGAGATCAAGAGCAAGTAAATGTTCCTCAAGGATCCTCTCCAAGTGATGACTCCCCCGAAGTGGAAATTGATGAAGATGACCCTAGTGTTCGTGCTTATAGTCAAGGCGGCGGCTCAATTGGTGGCAATGACCAAGTGGTAGCTCAAGAATCTCGAGTTGAAGCACAAGCCCACCGTCAAGCCAATAGTCTCGCCAAACTTGTTCGAGATGGCCATATCCTTGATAATATCTATGGAGATTTCAATAAAGGTTCCACTACTAGGAGGCAACTAGCTTCCTTTAGCTCTCACCATGCGTTTATCTCTCTTGTGGAACCACAGAAAGTCTTTGAAGCTCTTGAAGATGATGATTGGCTTGATGCTATGAACGAGGAACTTCACAACTTCAAGAGGAACAATGTTTGGACATTGGTTGAGCGGCCCAAAGACTGTCAAAACGTCATTGGAACCAAGTGGGTCTTCAAGAACAAGTGCGATGCGAATGGAATTGTCGTGCGTAACAAGGCAAGGTTAGTTGCCCAAGGATACTCACAAGTTGAGGGCATCGACTACGGTGAGATTTACGCCCCCGTTGCTTGCCTTGATCCATTCGTATGCTTCTTGCCTTCGCTACCCATCATAACTTTAAGTTGCATGTCACATCCCAAGATTTTCCAAATCTTGTAATGTGAAAATAAATTAATAAAATAAAACTTTGTTTGATTTTCAGAGCCAGAAGAAACTTTTTGAACTCAATTGGAACTTCAAACCCATTTGAACTAAATAAAATCCTAAAGGGATTCTTAAAGATAAACATTTAATAAAGGAAATTAAAATGTTTTGGAATTACTATTTTGGACCTTTTAATAAAAGGATTTGATATTCAAAAGAAAAGATGGATTTACAAATAAGGATTATTTTATAAAACCAAAATAAAACTTGGCCAAGCTCTTGAATTAAAACATTTTTTTTAAATAAAATAGCAAAGGTTTAATTAGAAATAATAATAAAGTATTTCTTAAATAAAATAATTAATATCCAAACTCTTTTAAAATAAAAGGACTTACCAATTTAATTGAAACATCAAAACTTATTAAATTATTTAAAATAAGTTTTCTAAGTATTATATGTTCACAAATAAAATCTACTAAAATGTTTTGGCCTTGTTTTAGATTTCAAAATAAATATCTCAATAAAACAAATCCTATTGGATTTAATAATGAAAGACTATTATATTAATTAATAATAGACCCTAAAATAAAATGTTAATTTTATTTTAAAAACAAATCTCTATATTTCCCAAATAAAACTCACTAATTTGGTTTTGAAGATATTTAGGTTTCAAATAAAGATTTTATTAATAAAAACAAACTCTAATTGATTTAATAACTAATACCCATTTTATTTAATTATTAATGGTCCCTAAAGTAAAAGGATTATATTATTTTAAAACAAGTTTTCAAAATATTCTTTATTAACAAATAAAACCTACTGATTTGGATTTCAAATGGAATTTTATTTAAATAAATCAAACCCTATTTTTAACTAAAGATCCATTTTATTTAATTGTTAAATGGATCCTAAATTAAATATAAAAATAGTATTTTATTTTTGGATTTGGTTTATGTTGCTAAACAGAACCAAAATTTAAAGTTCATAGTTTGCTGAATGTTTGATTTGATTTGAGTGTGAATTGTTTGTTTGGAAAATATCAAATCAGGAAATAGAATCAGAAAAAGAAAAAGGAATCAGACAGAAAAAAATAAGAAAACAGACCCAACCCACTACCCCGGCCCAAACAGCCCACCGAGCCCAGCTCTTCCTCCCCCCGAAACGTTACTTTTCTCACCCCAGAAGCAACCCACGCTAACACCGACTGGTGGACCTCCCCTCGTTTCTTTTTCCCACTGACCAGAGGACCCCACACTGCCCCTCCTTCTTCTCCACCCCACGACTGCTTCTCCCTTCTCTCGTCAGCGGCATTAATTCAGGGCATCAATTCGCGTTAACGCCACCCTTAATTCCCCCTGCAACCATACTGTTTTAATCGCCCCTGATTCCTCTCCGTTTCCCCTATGCCTTCTTCCCCGAGCACGCCCCCAGGCCGTCGCAATTCGTCCTCGAACGGCTTCGTCTCCGACGAGCCCTCTCGCAAATTCCGGCCAGCACACTCTCCTTTCCGCCTCCTTGAGCACACGAGCACGCTCACCATACACTGGCGCATCCTTCTGTGGCAATCACTTGACCGCGGGCGCCCCAGAGCTTGGGCTTGGACTAGCCTGACAGCGCCGCCGCCTGTTTTCTTCTCCGGCGAAGCTCGCAGGTAACATCTGACCGCCCCCTTCCGTCTCGATGATGCACACAAACTCTCCTCTCTCTTACGAACCTAACCGTAACCTCCGTTTGTCTTAGGGCGCTCCCTATCCTCGTCCTCGACGACCACCTGACGCGCCCAACGTTGCCTTCAACTCCGGCGAGGAATTCCGCCCAACCCCGTGCGCCCCTTCATCAACCAGTAGCAGGTTGAGCATCACCGTGCCACGACGAACACAGTGAGCTCCCTCTCTCTCTTCCTCGCTCGCCTCGCCAACACCGCCATGCCGCCGCCTGCAGCCATACGCCCGCCATCTTAGGTCATTAGTTTTGACCGTTGGATCTTGATCCTGAGGCTTGGATAGATTCACTTATACGCAAAGGGGTAAGCAATCTGGCCCGTGCGATGTAACTTAATCCAACGGCTGCCACAGTGCGATCCGAGCGAAGTGGTACCGACGAATTAGAATATGACGCGTGTCAGTAGTTTAGTTAAAACAGATTTTTGAAATCAGATTGGTATGCAATTTTCAAACCATTGTAACTTTCAAACCACACGTCCAAATTTTGCAAATTTTATATCAATGAATTCAGGAGAACAAGCCCTAACCAACCCTACCCTTAGTTTAGCAAATAGTATTTGATAGATTGTTTGATTTTGCAGATTCTTTTGTGTGCTTGCTAACATTAGAAAATCATTTAAAATGAATTTTGAGATCAAACCTTTGCCAATTGGTTTGTTGTGACCCTACTGACCCTAGGAACCAACCCATAGTGTTAAAAATAAATTTTGTGAAATTTAAGTTGAATAAATTAACTTAGGCACTTTCTAGCCAAATAAAACTCATTAAATCTTATTAGGGAAAAGTTGTAGCAAGGAAAACCTTGGGAAAATGATTATGAACCAAACCTACTGACCCAAAACACCAAGCCTTGCCAAGAGCAATTTACTTGGTGCAAAACCTGAAGTTTTGCTTGGATAAGAGTGATTTTCATCACATAAAATGATGAAGGAATTTTAAAATGGTCTTAGGATAAAACCCAACTGCAAATGATTTTGCCATTTTGGTAAATGACCAATGTAGACCTTACCAAATTTATAAATCTAGTAGAGACCAACTTTGCAATAGAACCCTCATTTTACAAAACTTAGGAACCATTGCTATGTGTATGTGAATTATGGTCTGAATAGTGGAATGCTACTTGATACTATGCTTGTTTGATTGTAGTAAAATTAGCAAAGTGTGAGACTAGCAAGATCAAGAAGTGACTATCATTCCCTAAACAAAAAGGCAAGTTACACTATCATACAAAAGACCTACTATTTTCATTATACTTAGTGGATTTTGTAAACATGCATGAAAACAATTTTATACTTATGCTATGCTAATCCTATTAGGATTCCCTATACATTCCTTAGTAAAAATATTGAAGTTGTACATGCTTAGCCATGCTATGTTTTGAAAAGAGATACATGTTGAGATTTTACAAAAGTTGAGAAAAGACTTGTGTTTTACATAATAAAACAAGGACTCAATGAACCACCTGGTGGTGGACACTTTATGTTCTTGGAGAAGGTGGCAACAAAAGGAACCATGATTATGGCAATCACTTTGTGTTGTGCTCCAAATGAAAACCACATAGGAAACTTAGAGATTGAACATGTTCTCCAATTGTGGCTTTCTCGTACAACCACATGCTATTATGGCTCGCTTAGTCAACTACATTAGGAAGACCCATACATTGTCTTTAGTTACGGACATGGGGATCTGGAATGCTTCATGGGGACTGAAGACAAGCTAGCAATGATGTATGGAAGAACCTTTTGGAAAGACTTCGTCACATTCTCGATGCCAAGATTCCATCTTGGTGAGCACTAATCCAGAGGGCCACTGGTGGCAACAAGATGGGATTGTGTCATGTGGGTAAAGTGTACTCCTTCTGCAGAAGTTAACAAAAATCTAAGTACTTAGCCGTGTCCCCGGTTATGGACAATACTGAGCAACTAAAGTTTGAACCATGGGAGATCTCGACATTCCAACTTCTAATATAAAAACTTGATGCACTTGGGGGTACCAAGGAATTCAAAGAGATTTTGTTAAGCTTGATGCACTTGGGGTTTACCAAGGTGCTCAAGAGCATGATGTACTTGGGGTTACCAAGGGACTCATGAAATTTTGATAAAAACTTGATGCACTTGGGGTTACCAAGTAGCTCAAGGGAATTTTGGACAAGGACTTGAACACTTGAGTTTCTACCAAGGAGTTCAAGGAACTTGGAAAAGATTTGACAAAGGACCAAAACCATTTTGAAAAGATAGGATAAATGTTGCTTTATGCAAATAAGCCTTAAACTCTACCTAGCCAGATATGCATGTAAAGATATGACCCACTCATATTTACATAAAAGTGAAGCTTGCCAATACAATTCAAAATGTATTGACCCTTGTGGCTGTAACTTGTAATGATGCAGGTTGATTGTTTTATTGTATGAAGATTGTTTGATTGACTAGGACTACAAAGTCTACAACCAACATCTGCCTGTGGCACTTTGAAGATGAAGGACCCCATGACTATAATTATTCCGCTGCAATGTAATGTAATAGCCATATGAGCTATGTATGATGTAATAAAATTATGTTATTCCTGGTTATAAAGTTATGTATGACCTTTGTTTCTTGATATTACATCTTAACTGTGGATGCTAGCTATTGATCCAGGGACTATCATTGTATAACAGGAGGGATCTACCATATTGGGTAGGGACCTCTTACAGATGGTATCAGAGCATTGTGTTGCCTGTAGGATTTGTAAACCCTAGGATTGGACAAAACCCTTAGAAAAATAAGAATTGTATTTTGTTCCAAAACTTATTTACAAAAACACTTGTAAGCTCTTTCCTCAACCATTTTGGTTTCAACTCTACTTCTCTTCTATGTCAACTTGATGGAAAAACCTACCCCAAGACCAAAGACTTCATCATGTGCAAAGGACTTCTTCAAACTTCTTCAACTCTAATGACTTCAACATCTTCAGCTCTAATGACTTCAACATCTTCAGCATGATCACCAAGGACCTCCAACTTGGAAACTACTAAAGACCACAAGTGAAACAAGAAAATCTTACTTAAGATTTAGAGACTGAGGGAATGCAAAATAAGAAGAAACCATCAACAACTCTGAAGTATTGTGACCAAGAGTTTTTCTCAAGGAAACCAAGATCTCATACAAGAAGAATCAAGAAGAATGGAAAGATCACAAGTGAACCATATAGATGGACCACCATAATTTAGTTAAGACAAAACACACCAACTTATGTGGTATAACTAAAATATTTTGTTACCTAAGTATGTGCTTGAATTTTGTGGTTTGAGTGCAAAGTTGTTTGTGAATGTTGATTTGTGATTGCATGCACAATGCTTGTGTAAATTGTGATGTGTGTGATTAGAAATATTTCCTTAGAGACATCTTGCCCATTCTAATCTTCCTTCAACCCAAACAGATGACTACCCCAAAGGACTCCAAGGTTGATGACACCAACACCAACCAAGCTGACAGCTTGAGAGAGCTCTTAGCAACCCAACATCAATTAAACCAATTAACAGCTCAGTTCCTAGCCAACAATAGTAATGAAGATCCAGCACTTCAAAAGTTTTTGGAGGAACAATCCCAATTGATGCTTAAAGTGACTAATCAAATGATTAGCATGGAAGAAAATTATCCTAGAAAAGAGTATGATAGCAAGGATGACAAGAATGTTGTTCTGGATGGAGCCCCAGCTTGCACTATCTGTGGAGACAAAGAACATACTTCCAAGGAGCATGAAGGACAATGCCCAAATTGTGATGAAGACCATCCTGTTGGTGAATGCCCTACCTCTCAAGCTACTTGCTACCTTTGTGAAGGAAGTGATCATACTCCTGGCCTATGCCCTATCTATGCCATGGTGGAACGAAGGAAACAAGAAGGATCCAAGTCTACCAAAGGAAAAGGACCACTTCTACCTCCTAACAAGACAACCCAATTCAAAGGATCTAGAAAAATCAAGAAGCCCAAGCAAGACATGAGCCTTGTGCAATGTCGTAAATGTAAGGAAATGGGACACTACTCCAGTGCATGCCCAGGGAACATAAGGAATAAAGGAATTGACCAAGTGTGGTGTAATAACTGTAATGAACCAGGTCACTTTGTAGCAACCTGCCCTCAAGATCCACGTAAAGAACTCAATGACATTCATTGCTTCAACTGCAAGAACCCAGGACACTATGCAAGCAACTGTCCAGAAAGGATGAAGAACAAGTTGAACAAGCCTATGGAGAAACTCAATCTTGGCCCACGAGTCAGGCATAGTAACAAGCAAAAGTTTAACTTAGAGAAATTTCCAGGACCCTAGAAGGCCAATATGTAATTTTTGTTTGAAAATTTTAAGGGTGGTAGAACCCTAGTTGTTTGAACTTGCTTGAAAACCTAGCCTTCCCAAATCTCGGACGAGATTTATTTAAGGTGGTAAATGTCACATCCCAAGATTTTCCAAATCTTGTAATGTGAAAATAAATTAATAAAATAAAACTTTGTTTGATTTTCAGAGCCAGAAGAAACTTTTTGAACTCAATTGGAACTTCAAACCCATTTGAACTAAATAAAATCCTAAAGGGATTCTTAAAGATAAACATTTAATAAAGGAAATTAAAATGTTTAGGAATTACTATTTTGGACCTTTTAATAAAAGGATTTGATATTCAAAAGAAAAGATGGATTTACAAATAAGGATTATTTTATAAAACCAAAATAAAACTTGGCCAAGCTCTTGAATTAAAACATTTGTTTTAAATAAAATAGCAAAGGTTTAATTAGAAATAATAATAAAGTATTTCTTAAATAAAATAATTAATATCCAAACTCTTTTAAAATAAAAGGACTTACCAATTTAATTGAAACATCAAAACTTATTAAATTATTTAAAATAAGTTTTCTAAGTATTATATGTTCACAAATAAAATCTACTAAAATGTTTTGGCCTTGTTTTAGATTTCAAAATAAATATCTCAATAAAACAAATCCTATTGGATTTAATAATGAAAGACTATTATATTAATTAATAATAGACCCTAAAATAAAATGTTAATTTTATTTTAAAAACAAATCTCTATATTTCCCAAATAAAACTCACTAATTTGGTTTTGAAGATATTTAGGTTTCAAATAAAGATTTTATTAATAAAACAAACTCTAATTGATTTAATAACTAATACCCATTTTATTTAATTATTAATGGTCCCTAAAGTAAAAGGATTATATTATTTTAAAACAAGTTTTCAAAATATTATTTATTAACAAATAAAACCTACTGATTTGGATTTCAAATGGAATTTTATTTAAATAAATCAAACCCTATTTTTAACTAAAGATCCATTTTATTTAATTGTTAAATGGATCCTAAATTAAATATAAAATAGTATTTTATTTTTGGATTTGGTTTATGTTGCTAAACAGAACCAAAATTTAAAGTTCATAGTTTGAATGTTTGATTTGATTTGAGTGTGAATTGTTTGTTTAAATTTCAAATCAGGAAATAGAATCAGAAAAAGGAAAAGGAATCAGACAGAAAAAAATAAGAAAACAGACCCAACCCACTACCCCGGCCCAAACAGCCCACCGAGCCCAGCTCTTCCTCCCCGAAACGTTACTTTTCTCACCCCAGAAGCAACCCACGCTAACACCGACTGGTGGACCTCCTCGCTTTTTTCCCATCGACCGCAGGACCCCACCGCCCCTCCTTCTTCTCCACCCCATCGCTTCTCCTTCTCTCGCCGCTGCAAGGCATTGATTCGCGGGCATCAATTCGCGTTAACGCCACCCTTAATTCCCCCTGCAACCATACTGTTTTAATCGCCCCTGATTCCTCTCCGTTTCCCCTATGCCTTCTTCCCCGAGCACGCCCCCAGGCCGTCGCAATTCGTCCTCGAACGGCTTCGTCTCCGACGAGCCCTCTCGCAAATTCCGGCCAGCACACTCTCCTTTCCGCCTCCTTGAGCACACGAGCACGCTCACCATACACTGGCGCATCCTTCAGTGGCAATCACTTGTCCGCGGGCGCACCAGTGCTTGGGCTTGGACTAGCTCGACAGCCGCCCGCTGTTTCTTCTCCCATGGCTCGCAGTAACATCGACCGCCCCTTCCGTCTCGATGATGCACACAAACTCTCCTCCCTCTTACGAACCTAACCGTAACCTCCGTTTGTCTTAGGGCGCTCCCTATCCTCGTCCTCGACGACCACCTGACGCGCCCAACGTTGCCTTCAACTCCGGCGAGGAATTCCGCCCAACCCTCGCGCCTTCATCAACCAAGAGCAGGTTGAGCATCACCGTGCCACGACGAACACAGTGAGCTCCCTCTCTCTCTTCCTCGCTTCCTGCCTCGCCAACACCGCCGTCGCCGCCAAGCGCCGCCGATCTTAGGTCATTAGTTTTAACGTTGGATCTTGATCGAGGCTTGATAGATTCACTTATACGCAAAGGGGTAAGCAATCTGGCCCGTGCGATGTAACTTAATCCAACGGCTGCCACAGTGCGATCCGAGCGAAGTGGTACCGACGAATTAGAATATGACGCGTGTCAGTAGTTTAGTTAAAACAGATTTTTGAAATCAGATTGGTATGCAATTTTCAAACCATTGTAACTTTCAAACCACACGTCCAAATTTTGCAAATTTTATATCAATGAATTCAGGAGAACAAGCCCTAACCAACCCTACCCTTAGTTTAGCAAATAGTATTTGATAGATTGTTTGATTTTGCAGATTCTTTTGTGTGCTTGCTAACATTAGAAAAATCATTTAAAAATGAATTTTGAGATCAAACCTTTGCCAATTGGTTTGTTGTGACCCTACTGACCCTAGGAACCAACCCATAGTGTTAAAAATAAATTTTGTGAAATTTAAGTTGAATAAATTAACTTAGGCACTTTCTAGCCAAATAAAACTCATTAAATCTTATTAGGGAAAAGTTGTAGCAAGGAAAACCTTGGGAAAATGATTATGAACCAAACCTACTGACCCAAAACACCAAGCCTTGCCAAGAGCAATTTACTTGGTGCAAAACCTGAAGTTTTGCTTGGATAAGAGTGATTTTCATCACATAAAATGATGAAGGAATTTTAAAATGGTCTTAGGATAAAACCCAACTGCAAATGATTTTGCCATTTTGGTAAATGACCAATGTAGACCTTACCAAATTTATAAATCTAGTAGAGACCAACTTTGCAATAGAACCCTCATTTTACAAAACTTAGGAACCATTGCTATGTGTATGTGAATTATGGTCTGAATAGTGGAATGCTACTTGATACTATGCTTGTTTGATTGTAGTAAAATTAGCAAAGTGTGAGACTAGCAAGATCAAGAAGTGACTATCATTCCCTAAACAAAAAGGCAAGTTACACTATCATACAAAAGACCTACTATTTTCATTATACTTAGTGGATTTTGTAAACATGCATGAAAACAATTTTATACTTATGCTATGCTAATCCTATTAGGATTCCCTATACATTCCTTAGTAAAAATATTGAAGTTGTACATGCTTAGCCATGCTATGTTTTGAAAAGAGATACATGTTGAGATTTTACAAAAGTTGAGAAAAGACTTGTGTTTTACATAATAAAACAAGGACTCAATGAACCACCTGGGTGGTGGACACTTTATGTTCTTGGAGAAGGTGGCAACAAAAGGAACCATGATTATGGCAATCACTTTGTGTTGTGCTCCAAATGAAAACCACATAGGAAACTTAGAGATTGAACATGTTCTCCAATTGTGGCTTTCGTGTACAACCACATGCTATTATGGCTCTGGCTTAGTCAACTACATTAGGAAGACCCATACATTGTCTTTAGTTACCGGACATGGGGATCTGGAATGCTTCATGGGGACTGAAGACAAGCTAGCAATGATGTATGGAAGAACCTTTTGGAAAGACTTCGTCACATTCTCAGTCTGCCAGTACTCCATCTTGGTGAGCACTAATCCAGTAGGCCACTGGTGGCAACAAGATGGGATTGTGTCATGTGGGTAAAGTGTACTCCTTCTGCAGAAGTTAACAAAAATCTAAGTACTTAGCCGTGTCCCCGGTTATGGACAATACTGAGCAACTAAAGTTTGAACCATGGGAGATCTCGACATTCCAACTTCTAATATAAAAACTTGATGCACTTGGGGGTACCAAGGAATTCAAAGAGATTTTGTTAAGCTTGATGCACTTGGGGTTTACCAAGGTGCTCAAGAGCATGATGTACTTGGGGTTACCAAGGGACTCATGAAATTTTGATAAAAACTTGATGCACTTGGGGTTACCAAGTAGCTCAAGGGAATTTTGGACAAGGACTTGAACACTTGAGTTTCTACCAAGGAGTTCAAGGAACTTGGAAAAGATATTTGACAAAGGACCAAAACCATTTTGAAAAGATAGGATAAATGTTGCTTTATGCAAATAAGCCTTAAACTCTACCTAGCCAGATATGCATGTAAAGATATGACCCACTCATATTTACATAAAAGTGAAGCTTGCCAATACAATTCAAAATGTATTGACCCTTGTGGCTGTAACTTGTAATGATGCAGGTTGATTGTTTTATTGTATGAAGATTGTTTGATTGACTAGGACTACAAAGTCTACAACCAACATCTGCCTGTGGCACTTTGAAGATGAAGGACCCCATGACTATAATTATTCCGCTGCAATGTAATGTAATAGCCATATGAGCTATGTATGATGTAATAAAATTATGTTATTCCTGGTTATAAAGTTATGTATGACCTTTGTTTCTTGATATTACATCTTAACTGTGGATGCTAGCTATTGATCCAGGGACTAGCATTGTATAACACAGGAGGGATCTACCATATTGGGTAGGGACCTCTTACAGATGGTATCAGAGCATTGTGTTGCCTGTAGGATTTGTAAACCCTAGGATTGGACAAAACCCTTAGAAAAATAAGAATTGTATTTTGTTCCAAAACTTATTTACAAAAACACTTGTAAGCTCTTTCCTCAACCATTTTGGTTTCAACTCTACTTCTCTTCTATGTCAACTTGATGGAAAAACCTACCCCAAGACCAAAGACTTCATCATGTGCAAAGGACTTCTTCAAACTTCTTCAACTCTAATGACTTCAACATCTTCAGCTCTAATGACTTCAACATCTTCAGCATGATCACCAAGGACCTCCAACTTGGAAACTACTAAAGACCACAAGTGAAACAAGAAAATCTTACTTAAGATTTAGAGACTGAGGGAATGCAAAATAAGAAGAAACCATCAACAACTCTGAAGTATTGTGACCAAGAGTTTTTCTCAAGGAAACCAAGATCTCATACAAGAAGAATCAAGAAGAATGGAAAGATCACAAGTGAACCATATAGATGGACCACCATAATTTAGTTAAGACAAAACACACCAACTTATGTGGTATAACTAAAATATTTTGTTACCTAAGTATGTGCTTGAATTTTGTGGTTTGAGTGCAAAGTTGTTTGTGAATGTTGATTTGTGATTGCATGCACAATGCTTGTGTAAATTGTGATGTGTGTGATTAGAAATATTTCCTTAGAGACATCTTGCCCATTCTAATCTTCCTTCAACCCAAACAGATGACTACCCCAAAGGACTCCAAGGTTGATGACACCAACACCAACCAAGCTGACAGCTTGAGAGAGCTCTTAGCAACCCAACATCAATTAAACCAATTAACAGCTCAGTTCCTAGCCAACAATAGTAATGAAGATCCAGCACTTCAAAAGTTTTTGGAGGAACAATCCCAATTGATGCTTAAAGTGACTAATCAAATGATTAGCATGGAAGAAAATTATCCTAGAAAAGAGTATGATAGCAAGGATGACAAGAATGTTGTTCTGGATGGAGCCCCAGCTTGCACTATCTGTGGAGACAAAGAACATACTTCCAAGGAGCATGAAGGACAATGCCCAAATTGTGATGAAGACCATCCTGTTGGTGAATGCCCTACCTCTCAAGCTACTTGCTACCTTTGTGAAGGAAGTGATCATACTCCTGGCCTATGCCCTATCTATGCCATGGTGGAACGAAGGAAACAAGAAGGATCCAAGTCTACCAAAGGAAAAGGACCACTTCTACCTCCTAACAAGACAACCCAATTCAAAGGATCTAGAAAAATCAAGAAGCCCAAGCAAGACATGAGCCTTGTGCAATGTCGTAAATGTAAGGAAATGGGACACTACTCCAGTGCATGCCCAGGGAACATAAGGAATAAAGGAATTGACCAAGTGTGGTGTAATAACTGTAATGAACCAGGTCACTTTGTAGCAACCTGCCCTCAAGATCCACGTAAAGAACTCAATGACATTCATTGCTTCAACTGCAAGAACCCAGGACACTATGCAAGCAACTGTCCAGAAAGGATGAAGAACAAGTTGAACAAGCCTATGGAGAAACTCAATCTTGGCCCACGAGTCAGGCATAGTAACAAGCAAAAGTTTAACTTAGAGAAATTTCCAGGACCCTAGAAGGCCAATATGTAATTTTTGTTTGAAAATTTTTAAGGGTGGTAGAACCCTAGTTGTTTGAACTTGCTTGAAAACCTAGCCTTCCCAAATCTCGGGACGAGATTTATTTTAAGGGTGGTAGCCTGTCACATCCCAAGATTTTCCAAATCTTGTAATGTGAAAATAAATTAATAAAATAAAACTTTGTTTGATTTTCAGAGCCAGAAGAAACTTTTTGAACTCAATTGGAACTTCAAACCCATTTGAACTAAATAAAATCCTAAAGGGATTCTTAAAGATAAACATTTAATAAAGGAAATTAAAATGTTTAGGAATTACTATTTTGGACCTTTTAATAAAAGGATTTGATATTCAAAAGAAAAGATGGATTTACAAATAAGGATTATTTTATAAAACCAAAATAAAACTTGGCCAAGCTCTTGAATTAAAACATTTGTTTTAAATAAAATAGCAAAGGTTTAATTAGAAATAATAATAAAGTATTTCTTAAATAAAATAATTAATATCCAAACTCTTTTAAAATAAAAGGACTTACCAATTTAATTGAAACATCAAAACTTATTAAATTATTTAAAATAAGTTTTCTAAGTATTATATGTTCACAAATAAAATCTACTAAAATGTTTTGGCCTTGTTTTAGATTTCAAAATAAATATCTCAATAAAACAAATCCTATTGGATTTAATAATGAAAGACTATTATATTAATTAATAATAGACCCTAAAATAAAATGTTAATTTTATTTTAAAAACAAATCTCTATATTTCCCAAATAAAACTCACTAATTTGGTTTTGAAGATATTTAGGTTTCAAATAAAGATTTTATTAATAAAACAAACTCTAATTGATTTAATAACTAATACCCATTTTATTTAATTATTAATGGTCCCTAAAGTAAAAGGATTATATTATTTTAAAACAAGTTTTCAAAATATTATTTATTAACAAATAAAACCTACTGATTTGGATTTCAAATGGAATTTTATTTAAATAAATCAAACCCTATTTTTAACTAAAGATCCATTTTATTTAATTGTTAAATGGATCCTAAATTAAATATAAAAATAGTATTTTATTTTTGGATTTGGTTTATGTTGCTAAACAGAACCAAAATTTAAAGTTCATAGTTTGCTGAATGTTTGATTTGATTTGAGTGTGAATTGTTTGTTTGGAAAATATCAAATCAGGAAATAGAATCAGAAAAAGAAAAAGGAATCAGACAGAAAAAAATAAGAAAACAGACCCAACCCACTACCCCGGCCCAAACAGCCCACCGAGCCCAGCTCTTCCTCCCCCGAAACGTTACTTTTCTCACCCCAGAAGCAACCGACGCTGACACCGACTGGTGGACCTCCCCTCGTTTCTTTTTCCCACTGACCAGAGGACCCCACACTGCCCCTCCTTCTTCTCCACCCCACGACTGCTTCTCCCTTCTCTCGTCGCCGTTGCCAGCATTAATTCGCGGGCATCAATTCGCGTTAACGCCACCCTTAATTCCCCCTGCAACCATACTGTTTTAATCGCCCCTGATTCCTCTCCGTTTCCCCTATGCCTTCTTCCCCGAGCACGCCCCCAGGCCGTCGCAATTCGTCCTCGAACGGCTTCGTCTCCGACGAGCCCTCTCGCAAATTCCGGCCAGCACACTCTCCTTTCCGCCTCCTTGAGCACACGAGCACGCTCACCATACACTGGCGCATCCTTCTGTGGCAATCACTTGACCGCGGGCGCCCCAGAGCTTGGGCTTGACTAGCTCGACAGCCGCCATGCTTTCTTCTCCGAAGCTCGCAGTAACATCCGACCGCCCCTTCCGCCTCGATGATGCACACAAACTCCTCTCTTACGAACCTAACCGTAACCTCCGTTTGTCTTAGGGCGCTCCCTATCCTCGTCCTCGACGACCACCTGACGCGCCCAACGTTGCCTTCAACTCCGGCGAGGAATTCCGCCCAACCCCGTGCGCCCCTTCATCAACCAGTAGCAGGTTGAGCATCACCGTGCCACGACGAACACAGTGAGCTCCCTCTCTCTCTTCCTCGCTTCCTGCCTCGCCAACACCGCCGCCGTCTGCCCGTCGCCGCCGCGCGCTGCCGCGAAGCGCCGCCAGTCTTAGGTCATTAGTTTCGGACCGTTGGATCTTGATCCTGAGGCTTGGATAGATTCACTTATACGCAAAGGGGTAAGCAATCTGGCCCGTGCGATGTAACTTAATCCAACGGCTGCCACAGTGCGATCCGAGCGAAGTGGTACCGACGAATTAGAATATGACGCGTGTCAGTAGTTTAGTTAAAACAGATTTTTGAAATCAGATTGGTATGCAATTTTCAAACCATTGTAACTTTCAAACCACACGTCCAAATTTTGCAAATTTTATATCAATGAATTCAGGAGAACAAGCCCTAACCAACCCTACCCTTAGTTTAGCAAATAGTATTTGATAGATTGTTTGATTTTGCAGATTCTTTTGTGTGCTTGCTAACATTAGAAAAATCATTTAAAAATGAATTTTGAGATCAAACCTTTGCCAATTGGTTTGTTGTGACCCTACTGACCCTAGGAACCAACCCATAGTGTTAAAAATAAATTTTGTGAAATTTAAGTTGAATAAATTAACTTAGGCACTTTCTAGCCAAATAAAACTCATTAAATCTTATTAGGGAAAAGTTGTAGCAAGGAAAACCTTGGGAAAATGATTATGAACCAAACCTACTGACCCAAAACACCAAGCCTTGCCAAGAGCAATTTACTTGGTGCAAAACCTGAAGTTTTGCTTGGATAAGAGTGATTTTCATCACATAAAATGATGAAGGAATTTTAAAATGGTCTTAGGATAAAACCCAACTGCAAATGATTTTGCCATTTTGGTAAATGACCAATGTAGACCTTACCAAATTTATAAATCTAGTAGAGACCAACTTTGCAATAGAACCCTCATTTTACAAAACTTAGGAACCATTGCTATGTGTATGTGAATTATGGTCTGAATAGTGGAATGCTACTTGATACTATGCTTGTTTGATTGTAGTAAAATTAGCAAAGTGTGAGACTAGCAAGATCAAGAAGTGACTATCATTCCCTAAACAAAAAGGCAAGTTACACTATCATACAAAAGACCTACTATTTTCATTATACTTAGTGGATTTTGTAAACATGCATGAAAACAATTTTATACTTATGCTATGCTAATCCTATTAGGATTCCCTATACATTCCTTAGTAAAAATATTGAAGTTGTACATGCTTAGCCATGCTATGTTTTGAAAAGAGATACATGTTGAGATTTTACAAAAGTTGAGAAAAGACTTGTGTTTTACATAATAAAACAAGGACTCAATGAACCACCTGGGTGGTGGACACTTTATGTTCTTGGAGAAGGTGGCAACAAAAGGAACCATGATTATGGCAATCACTTTGTGTTGTGCTCCAAATGAAAACCACATAGGAAACTTAGAGATTGAACATGTTCTCCAATTGTGGCTTTCGTGTACAACCACATGCTATTATGGCTCTGGCTTAGTCAACTACATTAGGAAGACCCATACATTGTCTTTAGTTACCGGACATGGGGATCTGGAATGCTTCATGGGGACTGAAGACAAGCTAGCAATGATGTATGGAAGGACCTTTTGGAAAGACTTCGTCACATTCTCAGTCTGCCAGTACTCCATCTTGGTGAGCACTAATCCAGTAGGCCACTGGTGGCAACAAGATGGGATTGTGTCATGTGGGTAAAGTGTACTCCTTCTGCAGAAGTTAACAAAAATCTAAGTACTTAGCCGTGTCCCCGGTTATGGACAATACTGAGCAACTAAAGTTTGAACCATGGGAGATCTCGACATTCCAATTTCTAATATAAAAACTTGATGCACTTGGGGATACCAAGGAATTCAAAGAGATTTTGTTAAGCTTGATGCACTTGGGGTTTACCAAGGTGCTCAAGAGCATGATGTACTTGGGGTTACCAAGGGACTCATGAAATTTTGATAAAAACTTGATGCACTTGGGGTTACCAAGTAGCTCAAGGGAATTTTGGACAAGGACTTGAACACTTGAGTTTCTACCAAGGAGTTCAAGGAACTTGGAAAAGATATTTGACAAAGGACCAAAACCATTTTGAAAAGATAGGATAAATGTTGCTTTATGCAAATAAGCCTTAAACTCTACCTAGCCAGATATGCATGTAAAGATATGACCCACTCATATTTACATAAAAGTGAAGCTTGCCAATACAATTCAAAATGTATTGACCCTTGTGGCTGTAACTTGTAATGATGCAGGTTGATTGTTTTATTGTATGAAGATTGTTTGATTGACTAGGACTACAAAGTCTACAACCAACATCTGCCTGTGGCACTTTGAAGATGAAGGACCCCATGACTATAATTATTCCGCTGCAATGTAATGTAATAGCCATATGAGCTATGTATGATGTAATAAAATTATGTTATTCCTGGTTATAAAGTTATGTATGACCTTTGTTTCTTGATATTACATCTTAACTGTGGATGCTAGCTATTGATCCAGGGACTAGCATTGTATAACACAGGAGGGATCTACCATATTGGGTAGGGACCTCTTACAGATGGTATCAGAGCATTGTGTTGCCTGTAGGATTTGTAAACCCTAGGATTGGACAAAACCCTTAGAAAAATAAGAATTGTATTTTGTTCCAAAACTTATTTACAAAAACACTTGTAAGCTCTTTCCTCAACCATTTTGGTTTCAACTCTACTTCTCTTCTATGTCAACTTGATGGAAAAACCTACCCCAAGACCAAAGACTTCATCATGTGCAAAGGACTTCTTCAAACTTCTTCAACTCTAATGACTTCAACATCTTCAGCTCTAATGACTTCAACATCTTCAGCATGATCACCAAGGACCTCCAACTTGGAAACTACTAAAGACCACAAGTGAAACAAGAAAATCTTACTTAAGATTTAGAGACTGAGGGAATGCAAAATAAGAAGAAACCATCAACAACTCTGAAGTATTGTGACCAAGAGTTTTTCTCAAGGAAACCAAGATCTCATACAAGAAGAATGGAAAGATCACAAGTGAACCATATAGATGGACCACCATAATTTAGTTAAGACAAAACACACCAACTTATGTGGTATAACTAAAATATTTTGTTACCTAAGTATGTGCTTGAATTTTGTGGTTTGAGTGCAAAGTTGTTTGTGAATGTTGATTTGTGATTGCATGCACAATGCTTGTGTAAATTGTGATGTGTGTGATTAGAAATATTTCCTTAGAGACATCTTGCCCATTCTAATCTTCCTTCAACCCAAACAGATGACTACCCCAAAGGACTCCAAGGTTGATGACACCAACACCAACCAAGCTGACAGCTTGGGAGAGCTCTTAGCAACCCAACATCAATTAAACCAATTAACAGCTCAGTTCCTAGCCAACAATAGTAATGAAGATCCAGCACTTCAAAAGTTTTTGGAGGAACAATCCCAATTGATGCTTAAAGTGACTAATCAAATGATTAGCATGGAAGAAAATTATCCTAGAAAAGAGTATGATAGCAAGGATGACAAGAATGTTGTTCTGGATGGAGCCCCAGCTTGCACTATCTGTGGAGACAAAGAACATACTTCCAAGGAGCATGAAGGACAATGCCCAAATTGTGATGAAGACCATCCTGTTGGTGAATGCCCTACCTCTCAAGCTACTTGCTACCTTTGTGAAGGAAGTGATCATACTCCTGGCCTATGCCCTATCTATGCCATGGTGGAACGAAGGAAACAAGAAGGATCCAAGTCTACCAAAGGAAAAGGACCACTTCTACCTCCTAACAAGACAACCCAATTCAAAGGATCTAGAAAAATCAAGAAGCCCAAGCAAGACATGAGCCTTGTGCAATGTCGTAAATGTAAGGAAATGGGACACTACTCCAGTGCATGCCCAGGGAACATAAGGAATAAAGGAATTGACCAAGTGTGGTGTAATAAGCGTAATGAACGGTCACTTTGTAGCAACCTGCCTCAAGATCCACGTAAAGAACTCACCGACATTCATTGCTTCAATCAAGAACCTGGACACTATGCAAGCAACTGTCCGGAAAGGATGAAGAACAAGTTGAACAAGCCTATGGAGAAACTCAATCTTGGCCACAGTCAGCATAGTAACAAGCAAAAGTTTAACTTAGAGAAATTTCCGGGACCCTAGAAGGCCAATATGTAATTTTGTTTGAAAATTTTAAGGGTGGTAGAACCCTAGTTGTTTGAACTTGCTTGAAAACCTAGCCTTCCCAAATCTCGGACGAGATTTATTTTAAGTGGTAACTGTCACATCCCAAGATTTTCCAAATCTTGTAATGTGAAAATAAATTAATAAAATAAAACTTTGTTTGATTTTCAGAGCCAGAAGAAACTTTTTGAACTCAATTGGAACTTCAAACCCATTTGAACTAAATAAAATCCTAAAGGGATTCTTAAAGATAAACATTTAATAAAGGAAATTAAAATGTTTTGGAATTACTATTTTGGACCTTTTAATAAAAGGATTTGATATTCAAAAGAAAAGATGGATTTACAAATAAGGATTATTTTATAAAACCAAAATAAAACTTGGCCAAGCTCTTGAATTAAAACATTTTTTTTAAATAAAATAGCAAAGGTTTAATTAGAAATAATAATAAAGTATTTCTTAAATAAAATAATTAATATCCAAACTCTTTTAAAATAAAAGGACTTACCAATTTAATTGAAACATCAAAACTTATTAAATTATTTAAAATAAGTTTTCTAAGTATTATATGTTCACAAATAAAATCTACTAAAATGTTTTGGCCTTGTTTTAGATTTCAAAATAAATATCTCAATAAAACAAATCCTATTGGATTTAATAATGAAAGACTATTATATTAATTAATAATAGACCCTAAAATAAAATGTTAATTTTATTTTAAAAACAAATCTCTATATTTCCCAAATAAAACTCACTAATTTGGTTTTGAAGATATTTAGGTTTCAAATAAAGATTTTATTAATAAAAACAAACTCTAATTGATTTAATAACTAATACCCATTTTATTTAATTATTAATGGTCCCTAAAGTAAAAGGATTATATTATTTTAAAACAAGTTTTCAAAATATTATTTATTAACAAATAAAACCTACTGATTTGGATTTCAAATGGAATTTTATTTAAATAAATCAAACCCTATTTTTAACTAAAGATCCATTTTATTTAATTGTTAAATGGATCCTAAATTAAATATAAAAATAGTATTTTATTTTTGGATTTGGTTTATGTTGCTAAACAGAACCAAAATTTAAAGTTCATAGTTTGCTGAATGTTTGATTTGATTTGAGTGTGAATTGTTTGTTTGGAAAATATCAAATCAGGAAATAGAATCAGAAAAAGAAAAAGGAATCAGACAGAAAAAAATAAGAAAACAGACCCAACCCACTACCCCGGCCCAAACAGCCCACCGAGCCCAGCTCTTCCTCCCCCGAAACGTTACTTTTCTCACCCCAGAAGCAACCGCCGACACCGGTGGACCTCCCTCGTTCTTTTCCCCACCGAGAGGACCCCACTGCCCTCCTTCTTCTCCACCCCCATCGCTTCTCCTTCTCGCCGTTGCCAGCATTAATTCGCGGGCATCAATTCGCGTTAACGCCACCCTTAATTCCCCCTGCAACCATACTGTTTTAATCGCCCCTGATTCCTCTCCGTTTCCCCTATGCCTTCTTCCCCGAGCACGCCCCCAGGCCGTCGCAATTCGTCCTCGAACGGCTTCGTCTCCGACGAGCCCTCTCGCAAATTCCGGCCAGCACACTCTCCTTTCCGCCTCCTTGAGCACACGAGCACGCTCACCATACACTGGCGCATCCTTCTGTGGCAATCACTTGACCGCGGGCGCCCCAGAGCTTGGGCTTGGACTAGCCTGACAGCGCCGCCTTTTTTTCTTCTCCGTGGCTCGCAGGTAACATCTGACCGCCCCCTTCCGTCTCGATGATGCACACAAACTCTCCTCTCTCTTACGAACCTAACCGTAACCTCCGTTTGTCTTAGGGCGCTCCCTATCCTCGTCCTCGACGACCACCTGACGCGCCCAACGTTGCCTTCAACTCCGGCGAGGAATTCCGCCCAACCCCGTGCGCCCCTTCATCAACCAGTAGCAGGTTGAGCATCACCGTGCCACGACGAACACAGTGAGCTCCCTCTCTCTCTTCCTCGCTTCCTGCCTCGCCAACACCGCCGTCGTCTGCCCGTCGCCGCCGCGCGCTGCCGCGAAGCGCCGCCAGTCTTAGGTCATTAGTTTCGGACCGTTGGATCTTGATCCTGAGGCTTGGATAGATTCACTTATACGCAAAGGGGTAAGCAATCTGGCCCGTGCGATGTAACTTAATCCAACGGCTGCCACAGTGCGATCCGAGCGAAGCGGTACCGACGAATTAGAATATGACGCGTGTCAGTAGTTTAGTTAAAACAGATTTTTGAAATCAGATTGGTATGCAATTTTCAAACCATTGTAACTTTCAAACCACACGTCCAAATTTTGCAAATTTTATATCAATGAATTCAGGAGAACAAGCCCTAACCAACCCTACCCTTAGTTTATCAAATAGTATTTGATAGATTGTTTGATTTTGCAGATTCTTTTGTGTGCTTGCTAACATTAGAAAAATCATTTAAAAATGAATTTTGAGATCAAACCTTTGCCAATTGGTTTGTTGTGACCCTACTGACCCTAGGAACCAACCCATAGTGTTAAAAATAAATTTTGTGAAATTTAAGTTGAATAAATTAACTTAGGCACTTTCTAGCCAAATAAAACTCATTAAATCTTATTAGGGAAAAGTTGTAGCAAGGAAAACCTTGGGAAAATGATTATGAACCAAACCTACTGACCCAAAACACCAAGCCTTGCCAAGAGCAATTTACTTGGTGCAAAACCTGAAGTTTTGCTTGGATAAGAGTGATTTTCATCACATAAAATGATGAAGGAATTTTAAAATGGTCTTAGGATAAAACCCAACTGCAAATGATTTTGCAATTTTGGTAAATGACCAATGTAGACCTTACCAAATTTATAAATCTAGTAGAGACCAACTTTGCAATAGAACCCTCATTTTACAAAACTTAGGAACCATTGCTATGTGTATGTGAATTATGGTCTGAATAGTGGAATGCTACTTGATACTATGCTTGTTTGATTGTAGTAAAATTAGCAAAGTGTGAGACTAGCAAGATCAAGAAGTGACTATCATTCCCTAAACAAAAAGGCAAGTTACACTATCATACAAAAGACCTACTATTTTCATTATACTTAGTGGATTTTGTAAACATGCATGAAAACAATTTTATACTTATGCTATGCTAATCCTATTAGGATTCCCTATACATTCCTTAGTAAAAATATTGAAGTTGTACATGCTTAGCCATGCTATGTTTTGAAAAGAGATACATGTTGAGATTTTACAAAAGTTGAGAAAAGACTTGTGTTTTACATAATAAAACAAGGACTCAATGAACCACCTGGGTGGTGGACACTTTATGTTCTTGGAGAAGGTGGCAACAAAAGGAACCATGATTATGGCAATCACTTTGTGTTGTGCTCCAAATGAAAACCACATAGGAAACTTAGAGATTGAACATGTTCTCCAATTGTGGCTTTCGTGTACAACCACATGCTATTATGGCTCTGGCTTAGTCAACTACATTAGGAAGACCCATACATTGTCTTTAGTTACCGGACATGGGGATCTGGAATGCTTCATGGGGACTGAAGACAAGCTAGCAATGATGTATGGAAGGACCTTTTGGAAAGACTTCGTCACATTCTCGGTTGCCAAGATTCCATCTTGGTGAGCACTAATCCAGAGGGCCCTTGGTGGCAACAAGATGGGATTGTGTCATGTGGGTAAAGTGTACTCCTTCTGCAGAAGTTAATAAAAATCTAAGTACTTAGCCGTGTCCCCGGTTATGGACAATACTGAGCAACTAAAGTTTGAACCATGGGAGATCTCGACATTCCAACTTCTAATATAAAAACTTGATGCACTTGGGGGTACCAAGGAATTCAAAGAGATTTTGTTAAGCTTGATGCACTTGGGGTTTACCAAGGTGCTCAAGAGCATGATGTACTTGGGGTTACCAAGGGACTCATGAAATTTTGATAAAAACTTGATGCACTTGGGGTTACCAAGTAGCTCAAGGGAATTTTGGACAAGGACTTGAACACTTGAGTTTCTACCAAGGAGTTCAAGGAACTTGGAAAAGAGATTTGACAAAGGAACAAAACCATTTTGAAAAGATAGGATAAATGTTGCTTTATGAAAATAAGCCTTAAACTCTACCTAGCCAGATATGCATGTAAAGATATGACCCACTCATATTTACATAAAAGTGAAGCTTGCCAATACAATTCAAAATGTATTGACCCTTGTGGCTGTAACTTGTAATGATGCAGGTTGATTGTTTTATTGTATGAAGATTGTTTGATTGACTAGGACTACAAAGTCTACAACCAACATCTGCCTGTGGCACTTTGAAGATGAAGGACCCCATGACTATAGTTATTCCGCTGCAATGTAATGTAATAGCCATATGAGCTATGTATGATGTAATAAAATTATGTTATTCCTGGTTATAAAGTTATGTATGACCTTTGTTTCTTGATATTACATCTTAACTGTGGATGCTAGCTATTGATCCAGGGACTAGCATTGTATAACACAGGAGGGATCTACCATATTGGGTAGGGACCTCTTACATTGCATCAAATGGATGTTAAGAGTGCTTTTCTTAATGGTCCTTTGAAAGAGTTGGTATACGTCAAGCAACCTCCGGGTTTTGAGGATCCACTTTTTCCGAACCATGTCTACAAGCTCAATAAGGCACTCTATGGCCTCAAGCAAGCCCCACGTGCGTGGTATGATTGCCTTAGGGAGCTCTTGTTAGACCGTGGCTTCGAAGTGGGTCTCATTGATCCCACTCTTTTTACTAAGAAAGTTGGAGGCCACTTGTTCGTATGCCAAATCTATGTTGATGACATTATCTTTGGGTCTATTAACAAAACTTCTAATGAGGATTTTGCCAAGCTCATGACCGACCGCTTCGAGATGTCCATGATGGGGGAGTTGAAGTTTTTCCTTGGATTTGAAGTCAAGCAATTGAGAAAGGGACTTTCATCAACCAAGCCAAATACATTCAAGACATGATCAAGAAGTTCAAGTTTGATCAAGTCAAGGGTGCCAAGACTCCCATGCCAACTAAGGTTAATCTTGATCTCGATCCCAAGGGTAAGGAAGTGGATCAAAAACTCTATCGATCTATGATTGGTTCTTTGCTCTATCTTTGTGCATCCCGACCGGATATTATGTTGAGTGTGGGTATGTGTGCAAGATTTCAAGACGCACCAAAGGAAAGTCACTTGGTGGCGGTCAAGAGAATCTTCCGATATTTAGTTCATACCCCAAACTTTGGGTTGTGGTACCCCAAGGGAGCCAACTTTGATCTTATTGGTTACACGGACTCGGACTGGGCTGGTGACAAAGTGGGAAGAAAGTCAACCTCCGGAGCTTGTCAGTTTCTCGGAAGATCTTTGGTTTGTTGGTCCTCGAAGAAGCAAAACTGTGTGTCTATGTCCACTGCCGAAGCTGAGTACATCTCTGCCGCAAGCTGTTGTGCTCAATTTCTATGGATGAAGCAAACCTTGAAGGATCTTGGACTATCTTTTTACAAGGTGCCTCTTCTTTGTGACAATGAGAGTGCAATTGCTATTGCTCACAATCTCGTGCAACATAACCGGACCAAGCACATTGAGATTCGTCATCATTTCATTCGGGACCATGTTGCTAGAGGAGACATTTCTTTGGAGTATGTTCCCACCAAGGAAAATCTTGTGGATCTTTTCACGAAGCCTCTTGATGAAGCAAGCTTCCGGGAGTTAAGGCATGAGCTAAATATCATCGATTCAAGCAATGTTGCCTGAGTACCTTGCACACCTACCTGCGTCTCAATGTGTATATTGTTTGGATGTAGGCATGGATTTAGGGGGAGTGTAGTTCCTCTTATGAACAAACGCTATCCCTATTATGCGCACATTAAAGTTTTCATACTCTATAGTATCTAAAGGAGACCATTTGAGCTTCATGATGAGTGTTGGTAATGAACCCAAGATATATCTTCGTGGTGTCAAGCCATTTACTCTTATATAAGGTGGCCTCGGCCACCGACCCGTTTTTATTTGTGTCTTTGACCTTTTTGTGTTTTCCTTTTTTGTTTTTGTTGTTGGCTTTGGTTCTTCTCAGTTTGAGCTCTCTATCCTAAGCCTTTCCTTTCCTCCAGCCCTCTCTATTCCCTGCACAAGTTCTTCCTTGTTATCTTCCAAACCTGAAAAGGTCTACCTGGCGTCACCGGAACTTCCGGTCATATGCCGGAACTTCCGGTCAGCTGGTTGTTCGTTTGAATCACCTGCTGACCTGGAACGTGTTCAGCCTGACCCGGAACTTCCGGTACATCGGAACTTCCGGTCCCTGACCGGAACTTCCGATGGTGCTCCCTGTCCTATATAAGGTGGGCCCTGGGGGAAAACGGGATTTTCTTCCTTTTTCCCCAAGACCCATCCTCTATTTGGAGCAGCCGCCGGCCAAGACCTCTCCGCGAAGGTTCTCCGGCCCCTTCGTCTCCGGCCACTCCTCCGCAGATCTGCTCCGTGGGAACCTTCCCCACCTCGATCTCCCGCCATAGACTCCGGTATTTGCCCTCAACTCCCTCCATTAATGGAGATCTTGCTCTCACCATGGCTTGAGTTAGGGCACACCATGTCTAGGCTAGTTCTTTGGCTAGAACTTGTTGGGAGATCTTGGTAGGCCTAGGGTATCATGCTAGAGTAGATTGGTCCAATACATTCTTGAAAATCTTTGCACTTGTGGCTTTTAGATCTAGATCTAGTGAACTGCTGTTTGGAACCGTCATTTCGTGGCCTCACCGGAACTTCCGGTGAGCCACGACCGGAAGTTCCGGTGGACCATTTTCAACGGAAGTTCCGGCGATTCAGCGGAAGTTCCGGTGACAATGCAACTTTTTCCTGCTTGTATTTTTCCAATCTATCTCTTTTGTTTCCTCTTCCGAACTTGTGCACTTACCCCACCTTCCCTCCCTATTTTTATACTTTCCTCTCAGGGCAAGGAGGTACTCGCCAAGGCAAGCGTACCCGTCGACCATCCTCTGACATTCCTCCTGAGATTGATGAAGAAGATGTTGAGGTTGTGCGTCCAACCACTCAGACTAGTCATCAGAAGGCAGCAGCTGCTGCAGGGAAAATGCCTGCTCTTGCTCAGAAGGCCACTGCTGCTGGGCCAGACATGACCAAAGCAAAGATTTCCAAGTGGTCTCAGAAAGCTTACTCTGCATTCAGGCGTACGGACTCCCTACCTCGTGGCTCGTGACTATCTTTTCTTGGACCCTCACTTTCACAACTATCGTCAGGAACATATATATGAAGAAATCTATGCATCAAAGAAGCGGTTAGTGGTTGCTCCTCAGAAATACATCAATGTGACTCACATGGAAGAGAAGCAAGCTTACTTTGGCGAGGCTCTTGATATTTGTCAGAAGTTTGGGCTGGTTCCCCTCATGGAGCACCGTCAGAACTTTGATGTGACTGCTATTGCTCAGTTTTACTCAACTCTGTTTATTCACATGCAGTCCTCTACTGAAGGTGTGGTGAAGTGGATGACTAGGGACGTGTTTCTTACCGCCACTTGGTCTGAGTTTGCTGAGCTTCTTGGTTATCCCCTTCAGCCTGGCCGTGGGGCAAATGGTTGGCGTGTTCATGGTCCTGAGGCTGCTGATCCTGAGGTCCTGGAGCCTCTCTACATTGAAGGATGTGGATCTGTTGGGTATGTGAATCATCTGCTGCCAGTTTTTGACATCATGCGTAGGGTGTACTTGAACACCATCTCTCCCAAAGCTGGTAACTTTGATCAGTTCCATGGCTATCAGGTTGACCTCATGCATCAGACTTATCTCCGCCGTGACTCTGATAGTCCCATGGATGTTATGCACTTCATCTACACCGAGTTGTGGCAAGATATTATTGAAAAGAAATCCTGCATCTATGCTCCTTTCATTCAGACTCTCATCAATCACAAGTGGCTGTAGACGAATGGCACTCTCTTTCCTCAAGACAACATCACCATTCATCAAGAGAAAAAGCTACGTGTGAGTAAACACCAAAAGCCTTGTTCTTAAGAAGAAAAGGAAGCTGAACTCAAGAAGGCCCGAGATGAAGCTGGTGGTCCTTCCTCTGCTCCCGGGGGTTCTCGTGCTAGTGGTCCATCTCTCCAGCGGCAGCCGTCTTGGGCAAAGAAGCTGATTGGTAAGGTGAAGAAAACTTTCTGCTTTCTGCAGGACCGCGAGTATCAGGCTTATGTAGATCAGTGTCACAATATTCAGCGCCAGAAGGCCATCATGACCGCTCTCAACATTCCCAGTTCTCCGATCACAAGCTCTATCACTATTCCCAAGGATGATTGGATTCGCGACAACTGCCACTGGTCCAAGGATGAGTCTGAGGAGGAGGTCACTGGTCCGTCTCCTGAGTGGGGTCCTTGGGTCCCTGAGTCTTCTCCTCCTCCTCCCTCTCATGGCTGGGACGATTAGATTGATCTTTTATTCCTTTTTGGTGTCTCGATGCCAAAGGGGGAGAAAGATGTCTATTAGGTTGTCTACGGGATTTGCATGGGTTGAGTCGCGAGCCTGTTCTTGCCTATCTTTTCTTGCTCGCGAACTCTCTAGTTTTATTTGTGTGCTTGTGACTTTATGTCCGTGAACTTATGTGTGCTTGTGGACCTTGTTATGTTCGAGACTATTTGGTACCTTTGTGGTCTTATGCAATGCCGTGTGTGTGGTTTCTTGTTGTCATCGTGTGAGCACATGCATATGGTGGTGGAGCCTCATAGCCCTTATTGTTATTATTAATCCTTTTGTCTCCACCACATTTGGTTGGTTCTGGTATGATTTCTATCCTTTCTTGTACCCTGCCTTGTGCTATCTTTGCAATCGATAGGGGGAGCCTCCTTGTATGTGTACCAGTCTTGTCCTTAGAGTTTTTCTCTACATTGCGCTTTGCTCTGAGGGAGCTTGTCCCGTCCATTGCAAAGATTGGTTTGATTCTATGCAAATCTTTGGGATTGTCATCTAACACCAAAAAGGGGGAGATTGAAAGGACTATATCTTCCCATGATGTTTTTGGTGTTAATGATAATCCCAATTGTGTTTTAATTGTGCATTTGTGTTTCAGGGGAAACATTGTTGATGTCTCTTTCTCTTGTGGTGGATGCTCTCTTGGGGTCTCATGAAGACGGTGGCCTTTTAGTTTTCTCCTAGTTTCTCTCCAGTTGTTGTTTTTAGGTCACCGTACTATTAAGAGGGGGTCCATCTTGGAAGGCTGTGGGAAATCACTTATTCTTGCACAAACCTATATGCACCGCCATAGCCATCCTACTATTCCGTGAGAGAGTGAGTTCCTGTTCTGTTGGAGCTTTCTGTGTATCACCGGAACTTCCGGCCTAGCGCCGGAAGTTCCGCTCAGGCTTTTTCTACGGGCTGTTCTAAGCCTTGTTCCGACGCTAGTTCCGCCCCAAGTTCCGATGGTGAATCAGTAACCTTCTGTATGAAGTGTTCTATTTGCCGGAACTTGGCAACTTGCATCGAACTTGTCCCGCTATAAGGTCTGGCAGAACTTCCGCCCAGACGCCGGTACTTCCGGCCAGATTCGGTTCGCGACCCAGAAGTTCCACTCCTAGTTCTGCTCCAAGTTCCGATGGTGGCTCAGTAACCTTCTGTTTTGAAGTGTTCTATTTGCCGGAACTTGGCCGGAACTTGCGTCGGAAGTCCACCGGAACTTCCGGTCTGTTTTGACCGGAACTTCCGTTTGCACTTCTGGAGCGGGCGTCAACGGTCATCAGACCGTTGGAGCCAGGCTAGGCGGAACTTCCGGCCTCTCACCGGAACTTCCGGTGAGGTCGCGGAGGCTGTAACGGTTCAGCGCGAGGGGGCCTATTTAAGGCACCCCTCTTCTTCCTCCCACCTGCTCTCGAATTTTTCTCTCTCCTCCATTAATGCTTGAGCTTCACCTCACTAGATCTCTCTCTCTAGCCACTCAAATGATCTGATCTTTTGAGAGGTGAGGGAGGCGACCTAGATCTACACTTCAACCAAAGAATATTTGATTTCCCCCACCCATCCTTTGTGTATCTTGTTGCTCTTGGGTTTCTTAGAACCCTAGACGGTGTAGGGCATCCTCGGAGCTAAGGCTTGCGTTGTAAAGCTTCGAGTTGTCGTTGAGGGCCTCCAATTGAGTTGTGGAGCCTCCCCCTCAACCTTGGTGTAAAGGTTTTGGTTGGCGCCTTCAAGGTCACCGGTTAGTGGATTGTGAGGCCTCCTTTGTGGGGAAGCTCACCGGAGAAGAAGGTGAGGCCTTTGTGGCACTCGGGTGACCTTGTGTGGCCCCGACACCTCTCCAACATAGACGTAGCTCCTTGGGAGTGAACTACGGGAATTACATCTCCGTGTCCCCGCTCGGTTACTTCGTTCCCTTCCTTTACTTCTTACTATTTACCGTTTTTGTGGTTGGTGTTTGTTTTGTTGCATTTAGGTTGTTCACTTAGTTGCATCTCTAGATAACTTTCCTTCTTGTTGAGCCTAAAAGTGAGAAACAAATTAAAATTGGGTAGACGCCTATTCACCCCCCTCTAGTCGTATCAAGTCGGTACTTTCACATGGATTTGGTTAGTTTATGCTTAAGACAATCTTGGCTTTGAAAGATAAATATAGATGCTCTTATCTTGAATTCCCTAAGACCAATGATGTTGGTCTGAGGCTTAGGGATTCAAATCTTATCTAATTGGTTCATCTAGATAGTCCTGGTAGTGGTACCAGCTATTCTTTATTGAATCACATCTTGGAAAAATGGTAGTGATCTAGATCATGTTATGGATCCTAAGGATTTGTTCCTAAGGTGCTACCCTTCCTTTAGGGATGTGCCTAGAAATAGATCATAGGTATATGCATGGTTGAATGGTAAAATATAGTTGGAAAACCAGAGCAAGGATGTTGCTCTAAGCTATGGTTGGATATTGGTACTTTGTTGTTTGCCTTTAGAGTTTCAGAAATCCATATGATGGATTCACCCCTCTTGGGTGCTTTATGAGGTTTTGTTTTATAAAACAACACATGTTTCTCTCTGAATAAGATGATTAGATCATGTGGAGGTTTTAGGAAACTCACCACAAAATCTGATGATGATGTAGTAGGTTGGTGATGATGATCTTGATTTGGTTTTGCTGGACTGCTTTGCTTGCTCTTGAGCTAGCCTGCTCCTCCTAGCTCCTGGGCTTGATCTTGCTGTCCACATGATCCATCCCCTCCTTATGTCACCATCCTGGTGATGTTTGGTTGATGCTTAGTTGGTGTGGTTGCTGGCTGTGGTGCTTGGTTTAGCTGCTTTCTACACTAGCTGTTCTTGTGTGTTGTGCAGTGGAGTGATGCACTAGTGCCTCCCACGGCTGTGCTGTGGTTTTGGTGAGATTGGCTTGCTCTATGAGCTTGACAACACACCACATGCATGCCGGTGTGTGTCCTGCCTGTGTGCTTGCTATACCATTCTCCTAATGATATGATCTTGTTATTAATAACATCTCAATGTTCATGATCGAGAAACCACAATCATCTATTAATCAACAAGCTAGTATTATAAAGAGGCTTTACTAGGGACTCTAATTTAGTTTACAAATCACACAAGTATTAATGTTTCCGGTTAATACTATTATAGCATGAATGTAAACATTTATCATAAACACAAAGATATAATAATAACCACTTTTATTATTGCCTCTAGGGCATATCTCCAACAGTCTCCCACTTGCACTAGAGTCAACTAATCTAGATTACATGGTAATATACCGAACACCCATGGCGGTTTGGTGCTGGTCATGTTTTGACCTTGGGAGAGGTTTAGTCAATGGATCCGCCACATTCAGATCTGTGTGTACTTTGCAAATCTTTATGTCACCATCTTGGACATGCTCTCGAATAGCGTGAAAACGTAGCTTGATGTGCTTCAGCTTCCTGTGTGACCTTGGTTCTTGCGCATTGGCTATGGCGCCCATGTTATCACAGTAGATAGACATTGGGTCCAGTTCACTTGGAACCACACCGAGCTCTGTAATGAACTCCTTCATACATATCGCCTCTTGTGAAGCCTCCGAAGCAGCTATGTATTCCGATTCAGTTGAAGATCTTGCCACAACGCTTTGCTTTGCACTCCTCCAGCTAACTGCTGCACCATTCAAAGTAAATATGTATCCAGATTGAGATTTAGAATCATCCGGATCGGTGTTCCAACTAGCGTCGGTGTAATCATTAACAACGAGCTGTTCATCACCTCCATAAGAAAGAACCATATCCTTATTTCTTCTCAAGTACTTAAGGATGTTTTTGACCGTTGTCCAATGATCCACTCCTAGATCACTTTGATATCTGCTAGTCAAACTAATAGCATATGCAATGTCGGATTTAGTACATAGCATGGCATACATAAGAGATCCTATGGCTGAGGCATAGGGAGTCTTACTCATCCTTTCTCTATCTTCTGCCGTTGCTGGACGTTGAGTTTTACTCAAGGTCGTATTGGGCAACATGGGAAAGAACCCTTTCTTGCTATCTTCCATTCCAAACCTCTTTAGAACTTTGTCCAAATATGTACTCTGTGACAATGATATTAGGCGTCTCGATCTATCTCTATAAATCTTTATGCCTAATATGTAAGCTGCTTCGCCAAGGTCTTTCATTGAAAAACTATTATTCAAATAATCCTTGACACTATTAAGAAGGTCTACATCATTCGCAATCAACAATATGTCATGTACATATAGTATTAAGAATACTATAGAGCTCCCACTTACTTTCTTGTAAATACAAGCTTCTCCATAAGTTTGTATAAAACCAAAGCTTTTGATCACCTTATCAAAACGTTGATTCCAACTCCGGGATGCTTGCTTCAATCCATATATGGACCGTTGAAGTTTGCATCTTTAGGATCGACAAAACCTTTGGGTTGCATCATATATAACTCTTCATCAATGTCTCCATTGAGGAACGTCGTTTTGACATCCATCTGCCATATCTCATAATCATAATATGCAGCGATTGCTAACATAATCCTCACAGACTTTAGCTTCGAGCCTGGTGAGAAAGTCTCATTGTAGTCAACTCCTTGAATTTGTCGAAACCCTTTTGCGACAAGTCGAGCTTTATAGACAGTAACATTACCATTAGCATATGTTTTCTTCTTGAAGATCCATTTATTCTCGACAGCCTTCCGGCCATCCGATAAGTCCACCAAAGTCCATACTTGGTTTTCGTACATGGATCCAATCTCGGATTTCATGGCTTCTTGCCATTTATTGGAATCTGGGCTCATCATCGCTTCCTCATATGTCGCAGGGTCATCGGTGTTGTCCACCAACATGACACTCATAACGGGATCATACCAATCAGGAGTGGTACGAGTTCTCGTCGACCTGCGAGGTTCCGTAGTAACTTCAACCGAAGTTTCATGATCAAAATCATTAGCTTCCTCTCTTATTGGTGTAGGCGCCATAGGAACCACTTCCGGTGCTGCGCTACTCGCAAGTTCGAGAGAAGGTTCAACAACCTCGTCGAGTTCTACTCCTCTAGAAAGGATCCATTCTTGGCAACGAAGATTTTGCCCTCGGATCTATGATAGAAGGTATACCCAATAGTTTCCTTCGGGTATCCTTTGAAGACGCATTTTTTCGCTTTGAGTTCAAGCTTGTCTGGCTGTAAGTTCTTTACATAAGCTTCGCAACCCCAAACTTTAAGGAACGACAATTTAGGTTTCTTCCCAAACCACAATTCATACGGTGTCATTTCAACGGATTTAGATGGTGCCCTATTTAAAGTGATTGCGGCTGTTTCTAATGCATAACCCCAAAATGAGAGCGGTAAATCTGTAAGTGACATCATAGAACGAACCATATCTAAGAGAGTTCGATTACGACGTTCGGACACACCATTACGCTGTGGTGTTCCCGGCGGTGTCAATTGTGAAAGTATTCCGCATTTCTTCAAATGCTCGCCAAACTCATAACTTAGATATTCACCTCCACTATCAGATCATAGAAATTTAATCTTCTTGTTACGTTGATTCTCTACCTCACTTTGAAATTCCTTAAACTTCTCGAAAGTTTCGGACTTATGTTTCATGAAATAGATATACCCATATCTACTCAAGTCATCCGTGAAGGTAAGAACATAACGATAACCCACAGCGATGCTACACTCATTGGGCCACACACATCGGTATGTATGATTTCCAATAAGTCTATAGCTCATTGGGGATATGCTATGGGCGGCCAGTTAGGTGGATCCATAAGGAGGCCCATGCGGATAAAGGAAGGCTACGGTGGAGTCACCGACATACCGAGCCTTGGGTGCAAGATACACAAGACTAGTAATAGACGGTGTAGAACTCAGTAACTGCAGCTAGGACTTTACCTTAACCCTAGGAATGGCGACTATATAAGTAGGGCCTATGGGAGCCTTTTTAGCAAACCTAGTATCGTTTACACACACCTCGCAATAACCTATCTGTAACAGCGGCGGATTGCCATTATAGTGATTTATAAGCGAGTAGGATTCCGCCACCACGTGGGATCAGAGATTCGAACTGGTAAGCTGTGTAACCGCATACCGTCAACCGTCCGCCTTACCCTTACGTCTCTAAACACGCACTATGAGGACCCTCCATGGCGCGCTTGTCGGCAATACACACCACGGGATGCCCACCGTAGGCGTGGCGCGCGGCTCTTCTCAGCGAGACAGACCAAGATCGATCTTTCAATCGAAAAACCATATCCATATTATCTTATCTTCTCTCCAATATTTCTCCGCCCCCGACGCGAGTTATCTCCGATCCCGAACGACCCCCCCGAAACCTGTGTTCGATCGCCCCTATCGGAGACATCCACCTCTTCGTTGGCGAAACTAACTCGGCATTAATTCCCCGGGAGTCGGAGGATCATCAAGAGACCTGCAGCGCCTACGGGTAGGATACGTCATGAAGGATCGATGTCGGATCTCTCCTGAGTTTGTTGTCGGCAAAGATCGGAAAAATTCAAGACCCACCCAAACCGCCTCGCCAGATATAAAAGATCGGAAGATCCTCCGCAAATCGGCTTTATCCGTGGGTGTGGACAACATCATCCATCCGTCGGCGGTGGTGGTTATCTTCGATCTCTCGTGCTACGTTGTTGAAAAAAAAGGAGCGAAAGTGGCTCGTGATCGCGATCCGGCGTACCCCTAATGATGATGCCATCTATCACTTTGTGGAAGGACTGGACCATGGCACGCTTATCCAACACTCTCTAAGACGGCAACAGGCGTCAGGACGCCTTACCTTCAAAGGCATGGTGAACATCGTCAACAACTACGCTGGTGAGCGGCAGCTCAGACAGCGCTTGTGCTCATTGACGGAGCCCCTCTGATTCAACCACCACCGCCTCCGGCCGCCATCGTCGTAGCAGCACCACCACCTCCAGTCATCGTCGAGGCCGTTGCACCTCCACCCCCCGTCATCGAGGAAGTCCTGGCACCCTCTGACTCTGTCATTGACGCGCTTTATGCTGATTTCAGTGCAGATTCAGAGGAAATAGACTTCAGTCCAGAAGAGCTAGACTCCGCTATGCAGGAGATGGAGGAGGAGTACTCGCGCGACGAGCAAGCTAAGAACACCGTCATGTCTCGAGGGGTGTTCGTCACCATTGGGTCAACGATGGATGAAGACCAGCCCAGGCAAGCTCCGCCTACGGCACTGGATAAGGGGAAGGGGCCACTAATTGCTGACAACATTGATGGCGCAAAAGTCATGCCGCCTCCGCCTAACCCAGTGCAGCAGCCACAGGAACTCGGCACCGGTCCGAGCAACAACAACACCGCGAACTTGCCGCCTCCAGCATCCACGTCGGCAGCAGCCCATGTTACTCCAGCTGATAGAGTGATGTACGGCAATCTCCTCGTTGAGCCTCTCACCATTGATCATATCCGGAACGTGACTCATCTTGACGAGAAGCGCCAGCAGCTGCTGGAGGAGGCGCAAGCCATCGCGGAGCAAGGCGCTAAGCTAGATCGAGATCTGGTCAACACGCAGAAGTCCATAGAGAAAACAAGAGCAATGGAGGCCGAGTACAAGACTCTGGTGCAACAGCAGAAGGCTAAGAAAGCTCCGGCTCGCGTCATCAACGATCCTGGTGTGCGGCGCAACCTAGTATGGGCTCCCTCAAAGCCGGCACAGGCCAAGCCATACATTGATAGTGAAGGCAAGCAGGTGATGCCCACCCCACTCCTTAACCTCGTTGTCGCCAAGACCCTTCTGGAGAAGGATAGATCGCCTGAGGCAGTAGAGCAGGTCTATGACCTAGTGGCCAAGGCGGTAAAGCAGCAGGAAAAGGCCACCTCTCAGAGGCTTGAGTCTGACCTAGCGCTCTGCCGATCTAGCCAGTACAAACCGCCAAGGGACAGATCTCCTCAGGATGTCGGATCGCATATGGGTTCATCAAAACGAAGACGGAGGGATGCGCACAGCAGAAAGGATGCTATCCCCATATCCTCCGACCATGGAGAAAAAGCCCAACCTCGCCGCCCATCGCCACCACCCCGATCCCCCCGACATCAGGAAGATTACAAGACTCACCATCGTACGGATATGCCCCCTCCAAAGCAGTGCGGCATCATCATCCGCGACAACGCGGCACAAACCCGTCATGATGGAGAGCTCCACCAAGGACATAAGAGCAGGTCACACCATGACCCTCCATGTCCGGCAAGCAACCGTGACAGGCGTAGGGCGTCGCAGGAGGGTAATAGCAAGAAGGCTAACCCACCGCCACTTCCGCCTCCGTCATCGCCAAGCAGTCACCGTGACGGAAGAGGCCCGCGTCGTTCGTGCAGCCCATCCCCTGTTGACAACAAGAAGAAGAATCTGGAGCCATACGATGCACGTTCACGGATCGATAATATCCACGAGGCCCGGGTAGGACCATACCTGGGACCACGTTGCTTTGGACCTGCAATACGGTCCGCAACTTACCCCAAAGGTTTCCGGATAGACAAAACCATCAAGCCCTACGACGGCACCGCCAAGCCTGCCACATGGTTGCAGGACTACGACAACGCGGTGGAGATTGCTGGAGGCATCCCCAACGTCGCCGTTAAGTACCTCCCGTTAATGTTGGCGGGCACGGCCCGTCAATGGATCAATGACTTGCCGGAAAAATCTATCTACAACTGGCTGGACATGCAAGAAGAGTTCACCAAGAACTTTGAGGGTACATACAAACGTCCCTGCACTGTGGGCGATCTACAGCGGTGCGTGCAAGAGAAAGACGAGACATCTCGCGCCTACCTCTCCTGCTGGCTGGATATTAAGAATTCCTGCGCAGGAGTGCAAGCCCAGACCGCCATGGCCGCCTTCATCGATGGATTGGAAAGGGGCACGTTACTCCGACATAAGCTAAAGCGCTTGCAGGACAATCATCAGCTGGACTTGAATCAGATGATTCAGTTAGCTAGTGAGTTCGCAGCTGCCGACGACGATGCTCGTGGCTCTTTGCCGGCAACGGCCGTTTCAACCCAAGCTCGGAGGAACATCAGTACAAAGCGGAAAACCGCTCCAGAAGAAAAGCAATCTACCGACATGGTCGCCATGGCTTTTGCAGGACGAGGAGAAGGCGGACAACGTGGCCGAGGAAGGGGAGCAGGCCGTGGGCAGCAACGAGGAAGTGAAACCAACTCGGCGCCGCTCCGAATCCCCTAAACATACGAAGAGTACCGCGATATGCCGTGCCTCATACACCTCGATGTCAACGGCAAGGCCACCCATACCAATCGACACTGCAAGTTCGTCAACGACCTCAAGGAAGACCCGGAGTCCGGCTACAAGCAAAGTCAGAAGAATAGACCGCGAGGCAAGGGCAAGGGGAAGAAGAAGGAGGAGGAGTCCAAGGATTCAAGTGACATGGACGAGTTGACCCCAAGCACGCCGCCAAGAGCGACGACAAGGGCAAGAACCCCTTCGCAAAGAAGGCCCTAGTATACCACACTTTCCTTGGCACCCCCGCCGTCTGACAACAAAAGACCTCTCTAAGGATCCTGATGGCCACTCTCCCCCCAGTCCCCCAATCCCTGCGCTGGTCGGAGGTTCCAATCACTTGGGACAGGACGGACCACCCAGACCTTGTGCCCACGGAGAACCAATACTCCATGGTCATCAACCCATTGATTGACAGCGTGGAGTTCACCAAGTGCATGGTGGATAGTGGAAGCAACATCAACATCATGTACCTGGATACACTGCAGAAGATGAACTTGATGGAGGCAAACCTAAGGCGGACCAACACCGTGTTCGATGGCGTAGTTCCTGGACGGGAGGCTCGGTCCCTTGGGTGCATTACACTTCAGGTAGCCTTTGGCAACGTTAATAATTACCACCAAGAGCGCATGACCTTTGAGGTGGTCCCCTTCAAGAGCGTGTACCACTTCATATTTGGCCGCGACATATTCCGCACGTTCATGGCCAAGCCATGCTTCGTCTACAACAAACTCAAGATACCCGGACCAAACGGTGTCATCACCGTATCCGGAAGCTTTACCAAGGCAAGGGACTGCGAGATCAACGAGGCAGCCATTGCGGCTATCCTCTACAAATAAGAATTCAAGGAGATCGAGCAAGGTCAATGACTCGTAGATGCCGCGTCGAAGCGGATCTCGACTCGCTCCTGCGTTCAAGGCCGCCATCGAGCCCAAGCCGGTGGAACTTGTGGTAGGCGATGCCTCCAAGACCGTCGCCATTGGGACGAACCTGGATCCCAAATAGGAAAGCGCGCTCGTCGAGTTCCTCCGTGAGAATAGGGACATCTTTGCCTGGCAACCTGCCGACATGAAAGGTGTACCTAGGGAACTTGCCGAGCACAGCTTAAACATAGATACAAAATGTAAACCAGTGAAGCAACCTCTACGACGCTTCGGAGATGAGAAGAGACGCGCCATTGGCAAAGAGATAGCTAGGTTACTTAAGGCTGAGTTTATCCGAGAAGTCCTTCACACCCGATGGGTGGCCAATCCTGTACTTGTCCCCAAAAAGGGAACCAATGAATTAAGAATGTGCGTTTATTACACCGGCTTGAACAAAGCATGTCGCAAAGATCTGTTTGCTTTGCCTCGCATTGACCAAGTCATTGACTGGATGGCTGGCTCGGAACTTTTGTGTTTCCTCGATGCATACTCAGGATACCACCAGATCAAGATGAGGAAGTCGGACCAATTGGCCACTTTGTTCACTACCCCATACGACACGTTTTACTATGTCACGATGCCCTTTGGGTTGAAAAACGCGGGTGCTACCTACCAGCGGACAATGCAACGTTGCCTTCACGACCAAATTGGTCGGAACGTTCATGCCTATGTGGACGATATCGCGGTGATGTCTAAAAAGTCAAATGACTTAATCTCCGACTTAAAAGAAACCTTCGATAATCTCCGGAAATAAAACATGATGCTCAACCCTAAGAAGTGCATCTTCGGGGTTCCAGCCGGCAAACTATTGGGCTTCATCGTTTCCCAGCGCGGAATCGAGGTCAACCTGGAGAAAATCAAGGCCATCTTAAACATAAACTGTCCGACATGCCTAAAAGACATCCAACGACTAACAGGTTGTGTTGCAGCAGTTAGTCGGTTCATCGGCCGACTTGGAGAGGAGGCTTTGCTGCTATACAAGTTGCTGAAGAAGGCGGACAAATTCACGTGGACGGACGAGGCAGATGCAGCATTGAAGCAGCTCAAGGAGATTCTTTCCTCAGCGCCTATCCTTGCAGCACCCGAGCCTGGCGAGCCCCTGTTAATTTACATGGCGACAACCAACCGGGTTATTAGCATCGTTGTCGTGGTAGAGCAGAAGGAACCAGGCTATGAGCACGGAGTGCAACGACCAGTTTACTATGTAAGAGAGGTCTTGACAGAGTCCAAGCAGTGTTACCCGCACTACTAAAAGATAGCTTATGGAGTATTCCTCGCTTCACGAAAGCTGAGGCATTACTTTCAGGAGCACCCAATCACAGTAGTGAGCAAGACTCCACTGTCCGACATTATCAACAACAGCGGCGCTACAGGAAGGGTCGCGAAGTGGGGCATTGAACTTGCCGGCTTCGAGATCACCTACAAAAGACGCGACGCTATCAAGTCGCAAGCCTTGGCGGATTTTATTGCAGATTGGACGGAGATGCCAAATGCCACTCCGTTGCCAGAACCAGAGTACTGGGTGATGCACTTTGACGGATGAAAACTGCTCAACGGCTCGGGGCTGGTGTATTGCTACAGTCACCAAAAGGAGACAAGCTACACTACGTTCTGCAGATCCACTTCGAGGCTACAAACAACATGGCGGAGTATGAAGCACTCATTCACGGATTGCGTGTAGCCAAGGATATTGGCATCAAGCACATAGTTTGCTATGGAGATTCCGACTTGGTTGCCCAGCAGGTGGCTGGCACCTGGAATGCGCGGAACCCTATGATAGCGGCATATCGCGGCGAAGTGGACGAGATAGCCAAGAGCTTCTTGGGCTATGTAGTCAAGTATGTTCCTAGGGAGCAAAATGAGGCGGCTGATCTATTGTCTAAACTTGGATCAGGGCGCAAGCAAATTCTGCCAGGAGTTTTCCTAGAGCATCTACGCACACCATCCGTGAAGGGCGCCGACATCGACAACCCGGATAGAGCTGATTCTTTCATCAACATGGTGACAAAGATCCCTCCGGCTTGGACAAAACCGTTCATGGAATATCTCGAACACGGAACTTTGCCCGACGACGATGTCGAAAGACGGCAGATAGTACGACGAGCAAAGGGTTATACCATAATCAATGGGAAACTCTACAAAAGGAGCACTACTGGTGTATACCTAAAGTGTGTTTCCCAGCTAGAAGGTATGGAAATCCTACGCGAAATCCATCTCGGATATTGCGGGCTTCACGCCGCTCCTCGATCATTGGTCGCGAAAGCCTTCCGGCAAGGATTCTCTTGGTGACCCAAGGCGACGCCGACAAGCTGGTTGAAACATGCACAGATGCCGATATGCCCGACAACCACATGTCCTGCTGAAGAATTGCGAACAATACCTATAACTTGGCCGTTTGCGATGCAGGGCTAGACATGGTGGGACCGTTACAAACGGCACCGTGTGGATTTATGCATCTGCTTGTAGCAGTTGACAAATTCACCAAATGGATAGAACCTAAACCCATTAGAAAGCTTGATGGGGCAACCGCCCTCAGGTTTGTCCGGGATCTAGTGGTGAGATTTGGTCTCCCACATAGCATCATCACCGACAATGGAAGCAACTTGTCACTCGGAGAAGTGGAGGCCTATTGCTGGGACAAAGGCATCCGACTTGACCTTGCATCTGTGGCACACCCACAATCTAATGGTCAAGTTGAGCGAGCCAATGGATTAATTCTACAGGGAATCAAGCCACGTCTTGAGGCACCGCTACATAGAGCAGCTGGAGCCTGGGCGGAAGAATTGCCATCTGTGCTGTGGAGTTTACGAACTACACCCAACAGATCCACTGGCTACACCCCTTACTTCATGGTATATGGAGAAGAAGCCATCCTACCTTCCGACATCCTCCACGATGCACCAATAGTTGCCGCCTATGACGAAGATGACGCTGAAGAATCCAGACGCCTAGATGTGGACCTTCTCGAGGAGGAGCGTGTTTTGGCATGCCAAAGATCCGCCATCTACCAGCAGAAGCTACGCAGCTACCATAGTCGCCGCGTTCGGCATCGCTCGTTTAAATAGGGGGATTTAGTACTCCTACTTAAGCATAATAAGTCACACAAATTATCCCTGCCATGGGAAGGACCGTTCATCATAAGCAAGGCGCTGCTCAATGGGTCTTACTACCTTGTCGACAATCGTGAGCTCATGAATAGACCCAACGAGGATCATAAGCGTAAGCGACATGAACCGGATGATGACTACCCGGAGCTTGATCGGCCATGGAACATAGCACAGCTACGTCCTTTCTACACTTAGCATTTTTTATCTAATCGTGTACCTCTTATATGATCAATGAAATAAAGCTCTTTGGTTCACTCATATTGCTGAGTCTTTTACCTCCTTTAGTGTTCATTTTTGGATCATATAAATCTTTATGCACAAGCTTTGCGATTACACTTGTGAAAATTCCCCCTACGGGCGTTAGCTTAAGTTTTCTGGTCTACACGTTCTTTGTTCTTTCTATGTGGATTCTGGAGTAGTGACTTTCGGCACTTATTGTCGGCGATTTTGTGCTCAGGTTATAGACGGTGCCATTGGGCATCATCACTGAAGCGCATGGTTCCGACAACGAGTCTTCTGACTCACGAAATGTCATGCATAAGAACCAGAGTAACGGATAAGCCAGCACTTGCTTAAAAAATATATACATACTGGGCATTAATTCTTAAGTAGCAGGATACGACAACCACTGTTTTCCGCCTTAAGATTACATCACCAAGTTTTTTCAATGCACACTCCAGAGGTGAAACAAGAATTACAAAGTGTTTTTCACTCCTTGGGTGCAGGGGACTTGGAGGCCGCATCATCACCAGCCGGAGATTCACCCTCAACGTCGCCACTGTGAGGAGACTCGGAGGATTCAGGGTTGGCGTTGTCAAGAAAGTTCCTGGGCACGAAGACGTCAACGTCCACCAACTCGGCAACCCTAGTGTCAGAACCCGCGAGTGATGACAGGATGGCTTCGTGATCGATCTCCTTGCCGTCATCATCCATGTCGGGGATACCAGATGTCACCGTGTCGATGTCGGCACCTTCATAGTGCGCCTTCACCATGGACAACGCCATCCTTGCGCCAGCTCGTGCACATGAAACTTTCCATCTCGCGACACGCTCGGGGGCTCGGCGCAGAATCTCCGAGTACTTCACCATGGAGTCGGAGGCCTTGATATAAATTTGGAGGGGCTTGGCAATCTCCTTGGCTTGGGTGATGGCGGTATTGATGAAGTTGCCGGCAAGAATCATGCATTCCTTGTCCGAAGGAGGCGAGCGGGTTAAACCCATAGGCGCCGAAAATTCCGACAAGGAGCGCATGAGTTCAATGAAATTCTAAGTATCCAGACTGCAGAACTACAAGGCGGAGAACACTTACTGAAGATGCTGGCCTTAGCCTTCCAGACGACGTCCGCCAAAGATTCCTTCTCTTGTTGGAGGAGCTTAAACGCCTCGCTATGGCGAAGGTTTTGCTCATCGGCAGCTTGCTTCTGATCCTTTAGGATTGCAAGCTCCTCCTTCAAGCGATTGATCTCTGCAGAGGCGGAGTCCTGGAGGGCTTTCATGGAATCCTCGTGCATCTTCAGCATTTCTTCCCTCTCCTTCTTAAGGATCTTGTTCTCGCTGTCCAGCTGCTGGATGTGCTTGGACTGCTCGACAATATCCTTGGCCTTGGCTACATGCTCTGCAAGTCGGAGAAAACAAAGTACACAGTGAGTACTCGAAGAAGGAATGCACAAAAGTAAGACGGAAGTGCGCAAAAAGAAAACAGATTCTTGTTTTTGATGATCTGTTCCTTCAAGATGGCGGTTTTACCCTTTTCGGCTTCAAGATCTGCGCGCATATTCTGATACTTGTCATTGGCCATGCCCCTCCGAGCATTCTCGTTCTGTGGAAACAAACACAAAGTTAAGTCGTTGTTTAGTCCGTTTAGAGCCTCTAGTCGGAAATTTCCCACTTAGATGCTCGGGGGCTACAGCGAGAGATTTTAACTTAGCAATATGCTTAGCTTTTCTTTAAGCATCTAGTCGGAGATAATTCAGTTCTCAACTAGAAGCTTGGGGGCTACAGTATAAAGTTTTAACTCGGAAAATGCTTAGCTTTTCTTTAAGTATCTAGCCGGAACTAATTCAGTTACAACTAGAGGCTTGGGGGCTACAACACTCAAAATTATGAACACTGTGTATGCTACTTTTAAAAGAATCTAGTCGGAGTATTTCATTCCATCTAAATGATTGGGGGCTACAGTGAGAGTTTTTTCTAACTTAGTCACTCTTAGAGCATATAGATGCAAAACCAATGGTTTTTCGTCTACATCCTCGGGGGCTACAGTGGGATACTCATACGAAATGCAAAAGGTAAAGGTAAAACTTACAAGTGCGATGATCTTGAGGTTTGTAGTGCTCTCGGCCAGCAGCTTGCCAAAGGAAATGCTATTTCCTCGCAAGATGTCTGCTTGACAGAGTAGCTCCTCAAGACCGCACGTCGGAGATGACGGCACTCCTCCAGGAACCATAGTTGTGCTACCCGACATAAGCACCGGGTAAAAAATCTTTGGCAATTCGAAGGGTTTCTGGGGAGTAGAGGCGCCGCCTTCGGCAGAAGTACCAGCACCCACCACCGCCTTACCGCTACCGATGGCATCCTTAGCCGGAGCTTCAGCCATTTGAAGAGCAGCACTCTCCTGCGTCGCCTGCTCGCCGACAATTGCGAGTTCGGTAGAGGCTCTAGAATCCAGTTCCATGGTGCAAGGGCCTGGTGCCTCCTGGACTTGAGAGTTTGTCAGAGCAGAGGAGGGCTTGACGGCGGGAGTAGAAGGGGCAATGGCGGGGGAAGAGTCGCGATGCAGCATATCTTTAATATTTCTAGAAGCCCCAAGAGTCTTGGAGGACTTCTTGAGGCAGGTTGTGGCTTTCTTCCTGAAACGTGCAAAATGCATAAGTACAGGAATAAGACAGATAAATAAGACAATGTCGGAGAATAAGAAGCTTACACTAGGGGGGCGCTTTGGCAAACATCCCGGTGGCTTTCTTCTTTTCCGCCTGTATGCGGCGATACTCTTTTGGAGGCTCCACCCTCTGTCTTCTTCTTCTTGCCTCCGGCAGCCGGAGGTGGAGCTCTTCCGCTTTCGTAACGGGCATCATCGTCGGACACGACCGTGACTTCCTTCATCTTGGGATCGTAGATTTGGGCGGCCAGGTTGCCCTCCTCTAGATCGCTAAGCTGTTAAGTGAGAAATCATCGTGTTAGACAAGATGATATTGACAAGACGGAGAAACTGGAGCAATGTCATACACGGAAAATAAATACTTACCTTTGGGCACTTTCCGTCTACGAACATGTCATAGGTGAGGGTGAAGCCACGCTTCTTGTCCTTCACCTTAACGATGTCCTTAAGACGGAATTTGACGGAGTCGCTTGAGAAGTTGTCCTCGGAGATCCGGAGGGTATCCCTTCGGTCGCCGGTGTACTCGTGCATAAGCTTTGTGCGGTGTTGCAGAGGTTGGATCCGCCTGATGAACTAGCACATGGCTAGGTCCAAGCCGGTTAGACCCGTCTCTACAAACCACTCGATCCGTCTTATTGCGCGAGAAGCGTTGAGGTCGGAGGGAAGGGAGGCATGGGACCGCCATGTGGGGATTTCAGCGGCGGCTCCATCCACGAAGTCCGGATACGTTACTTCTCGGCCCGCCAAAGGAATGCAAGGGCCGTAGAAATACGTCCGCTGCCAGTTTTTGCACGACTCGTGGCCGACGATGTCGGGGAACCGCCGGCCAGGACGGATCTTGAAGCTTATGGTGCCGCAGTTTCTAAGCTCCTCCCTACTGTGTCCGGCTTCACGTTTAACGGTGAAGAAGTAGACAAACAAGTCTAACCTAGGCCTAATCCCTAGGTAAGCCTCACTAAGTGTCGCGAAGTTGCTAAGCACTAAGATACTATTGGGGGAAAGGTTGTGGGGTTGGACCTTGAAGTGATTCAAGACGGACAGGAAGAAGTGAGAGATGGGCAGAGAAACGCCGCATACCAATTGCGCCTTGAGGTACACCTTCTCTCCGGCTTGGGGAGAAGGGGTCACCTCGCCGGCCGGCGCCGCCCGCCAGGCGAGCCCCTCCGTCGCGGGGAGGTAACCCTCAGCAATCATCTCTTGGATGTCGCGGACGGTGATGTCTGAGCCGCGCCAGTCGCCTTTGTGCGAGTCTGGCTCCTGTTAAAGGGGCTCCAGCGCCGCCAGATTGTGGTCGCCGCCGGTGGTTTCTATCACCGCCGATGCAGGGATGACCAGACCCTCTGGGGGCACGACGATGGAGCTTGCCGGCTTCGCCGTGGCTTCGATCGACGCCGCCATTGACGGGGATGAACTGCTGCTGGCCATGGAGGAGGGAGAGAATGCGACTGGTGCAGAGAGCGAGGCTAGGGTTTCTCGAGGTTTTCATGGAGAGCTCGGGGAGGCGCGCAACTGGAGGAAGAAGACGATGACGCGAGAGAATGAGGTGAAAAAGTGGCAAGTGTCTCACGGTTACTATTTATCTTACTCTGCGTCAAGATTCGTGCAGCTAATCGGATGGTTGCCGCGTAGACGACGTGTTCGTGAACGTGCGCGGTAATTTCGCCACGTCTCCAACCGCCGCCGCCAATGGTTCGTATCGCTTGCGCGGGAAAAGCGGATATGATTACGTTCTCTGCATGTGTGAGTTACGAGGCGTCGCTGACCTACAGCCTATGTCGTCATAACTGACATGGTAGATGAGCCGTCCCATCGAGATTCTGGCATGGACGGATCTAATCCGACAACGGGAGTGTACGATGGAAGATTCAGCATTTCTCCGACTTACTCATAGAAGACGGAGAAAACCTTTGCAGGGTTCTTTGGGAGGACTACAAGATGTTGCTTGACGATTTGCCGACATCCATCTAGACGGAGCATTCCACGGGAAGAGGCAAGACGGCGCAAGATCTCGGAGTTCTCCGGGGGCTACTGTTGGGGATATGCTATATGGGTATCCTCATAGCATGTCTCTTATCCGACTAACCCGGGTGGACCATAGTCGGTAGCATGGCCTATGGCCTGCTGGGCGGCCCAGTTAGGTGGATCCAGAAGGGAGGCCCATGCCGGATAAAGGAAGGCTACGGTGGAGTCACCAGCATACCCGGAGCCTTGGAGTGCAAGATACACAAGACTAGTAATAGACGGTGTAGAACTCTGTAACATGTCCGGCTAGGACTTTTCCCTGTAACCCTAGGACCTGGCGACTATATAAGTAGGGCCTATGGGAGCCTTTAGGGCATAACCTGGTATCGTTTACACACACCTCGCACAGCGAACCTATCTCTGTAACTCGGCGTATTGCCATTATAGTGATTTATAGCAGGAGTAGGATTCCACCACCGTTGTGGGATCTGAACCTGGGTAAGATGTGTAACCTCGTACCCGTCAACCGTCCGCCTTACCCCACGTCTCTCAACACGCACTGTGAGGACCCCTCCATGGCGTACTCGTCGGCAATACCACGACACTCGCTCCATCATACCAGAAAATGGAGTCTTAGTCATTTTACCCATCAGACATGCTTCGCATCTTTCAGGTGATTCGAAATCAAGTGATTCAAGAAGTCCATCGGAATGGAGTTTCTTCATAAGCTTCACTCCAATATGACCAAGACGACAGTGCCACATACAGGTCGAGTTATCGCTCAATTTCAAACGTTTAGCTTCAATGTTATTAATGTGTGTATTTCCACAATCGAGATTCAATAAGAATAGACCATCTATCAAAGGTGCATGTGCATAAAACATATTACTCATATAAATCGAACAACCATTATTTTCGGACTTAAACAAGTAACTGTCTCGCAATAAACATGATCCAGATATAATGTCCATGCTCAACGTAGGCACCAAATAACAATTATTTAAGTATAAAACTAATCCCGATGGTAGATGAAGAGGTAGCGTGCCGACCGCGATCACATCAACCTTTGATCCATTTCCAACGCGCATCATCACCTCGTTCTTCGCTAGCTTCGCTTATTCTGCAGACTGCTTTCGAGTTACAAATATGAGCGACCGAACCAGTATCAAATACCCAGGCACTACTACGAGTACTAGTGAGATACACATCAATAACATGTATATCGGATATACCTTTCTTCTTGATGTTGCCGTTATTCAAATCCGCCAAGTACTTTGGGCAATTCCACTTCCAGTGACCTTCTCCTTGCGGTAAAAGCACTCAAGATCGTGCTTAGGCCCCCTTGGTCTTCTTATTTGTGCGGTAACTTTCTTACCGCCCTTCTTGAAGTTTCCCTTTTTCTTAGACTTGCATTGCTTCTTGAATTTGGTGGTATTATTGACCAACAACACTTGGTGCTCTTTCTTGATCTCCACTTCTGCATACTTTAACATGGAGAAGAGTTCTGGCAACGACTTGTCCATGTTTTGCATATTGTAGTTCATCACAAAGTTCTTGTAACTTGGTGGTAGTGATTGGAGGACATGGTGAATCCCCAAAGCATTAGGAATCACTATACCTAAGCTTTGGAGTTTACTTGCGTGCCCAGACATCTTAAGCACGTGCTCACTGACGGAGCTGCCCTCTTCCATCTTGCATTTAAAGAACTTTTCAGAAGCCTCATAACTCTCAACTGCCGCGTGAGCCTCAAATATCATTTTGAGTTCTCGAACAATATCATGTGGGTCATGGTTTTCAAACCTTTTCTGAATCTCCGATTCCAAACCATATAAGATAGCACACTGAACTGTGGAGTACTGATTCTTCCGAGCGAGGAAAACATTCTTTACCTCATCGGTAGCATTAGCTGCAGGCGGGTCACCCAGCGGTGCATCCAGCACATAGGTCAAATTACCAGCATTGAGGACAATCCTCAAATTGCGGAACCAATCCGCAAAGTTGCTTCCATTGTTTTTCAACTTTTCTTTCTCTAGGAACGCATTAAAATTGATGGTAGGGGCCGCCATTGATCTACAACATATTTGCAATATTTTAGACTAAGTTTATGACAAATTGAGTTCTAATTAATAATTAAATTAATCTAGGTGAACTCCCACTCAAAACAATATCCCTCAAATTGTTTTAGTGATCAAACGAACCAAATCCACCACATCAAAACCGATCATCACGAGAGTTGATGTAGCTTCAATGGCGAACAATCAACATGTTCATCATATCTTCTATATGACTCATGCTTTACCTTTCGGTGATCCGTGTTTCGAGACCATGTCTCTACATGCAAGGCTCGTCAAGATCAAACCTTAGCTTCCGCATGAGCAAATCTGGCATGCTCACGTTGTATACACTCGCAGAATCTAACACACCCGATCATCACGTGGTGCTTCGAAACAACGAGCTTTAGCAATGGTGCTTACTAACTTGAAATTTTGTGCTTGAGAGATCATCTTATAATGCTACCGTCGTGAACTAAGCAATACAAGATGCATAAAAGGATTAACATCACATGCAATTCATAATATGTGATATGATATGGCCTTTCTTCTTATGCTTCCGATCTCCATCTTCAAGGACGAACATGATCTCCATCATCATCGGTATGGCGTCAAGGTCAATGGCGCCGTTTTATGGTTGTCGTCCACCAGCTTCAACTATTACAACTACTTTGAATAGACACACAGGTATTTATGGAATTTAAAAGACAACCATATGGCTCCTGCCGGTTGCCAACTTACAATAAGGAACATTGCATACATCATATATAATCACAATCATGGCCATATCACATCACAGCACACCCCTGCAAAACAAAGTTAGATGCCTCTAATTTTCTTTGCATGTTTTACGTGGTTTGGGGCTTTCAATAAGTGTCATTCTAACTTACAAATAAGAACCACAACATTGGTGTTTGAACTATCAAGTTCCCGTTGTAAATTGAATCTATACTATGATGGGAGAGACATGCACCTGCAAATCCACTTATGCAATACAAGTTGCATGTTAAGCGTGGAGCAAGTCTCATTAACGATGTCATCTAAGGTTAGCCCGGGCCGCTTCATCCCATCATACCGCAAGATGCAAATTACACAAAAAGCAATTGATAATAAAAGCACCACCGCCCACAATGACCATTGTGTTCTACTCGTGCAACATATCTACATATAGACACATGTGGCATCCCGCTAAAACCACTACTAGAAAATCGCGTTGTTGTGTGCATTGCATCATCATGACCGCATTCTCATGTCATCATGCCACATTGCATTTGAGCATCGTCATCATCTTGCATTTGCTTGCATAAAACTATTTCGGAAAAACCTATTTTTGTTTTCTAAACGCCCCGTCTTTGTTCAAACGCAAAACCCGGGTCTCCGGATTATTTTGTTTTGTTTGCTATGGGTTTGCAAATGGTCCGTTTAAAACAAATAAAAATATTTAATTATTTTAGTGGGGCAGTCAAACGGGCCGATTCGACCCAGTCGACCACCCCCAGTATTAAAAACGGTCCACCTAAACCAGCCCCACCTAAATCCTAAAACCACCCAAACCTATTCTACCCACCAACCGAAGTGTGCCACCTCACCCCTCCCCCAAACTCCTACCCACTCTGCCACCTCATCAATCAGCCACCCAGAAATCTTTTCTTACCTAGTCCTAGTCTACCCCAAACCCTCCACATCACTCCAACCAATAGCCAGTCGCCACCTCATCACCTCCCTTCCCCTAGCCTATCCCTGGCTGCCACCTCATCCTCACCCCACTCCCTCTCTCACACGCCACTCCCTCACCCTCTCTCTCTCCCCCTGGGTCCCACCCGCACCTGGCCTACCCTTCAGGCCCGCAGCGCCCAGTCCCGGCCCCACCTGGACCGGCCCCACTCACCTGCCACGCCTCCTCCACCTCTCTCCTCCTCCCCGCGTTCCCTCTCCACCCACCTCCCTCCTCTCTGTCTCCCGAGGCCGAGCCTGGCCCCACCGCTGCCGCCACCTCTGCTTGCCACCTGCCGCTCGCCACCGCCTGCCGCCTCCGTTAAATCCATGGCCGCGCCTCCCGACCTCCGCTGACGAGCCCGCCTCCGAGGCAGAGCCTGCCGCCGCCTCCCGCTGTCCCCACCGCTTGGCGCCACCGTTCCCTCGCGCCGCCTCGAGCCGCCGCCACGGAGGCCCGAGCCCGACCGCCGCTCCGCTGCCCCACCGCACCTCGCCGCTGGCCGGACCCCTCCATCCCGCTCCTCCGGCGCGGCCACGCCCGCGAGCCGCCGCTGGCCTCGCCGCCTCCACCGCTGCCCTTCCTTGTCGGCCTCCGCCGGTGCCTCCCGAGCCTCTGCCCCGCACGCCTCTGCTCACCTCCGTCCCCGCGGGACCCGGCCCGGCCCTCTTCTGTAGCAGCTTCCGCGGGACCCGCAGGCCGCAGATGCTCGCCGCGCCCCTCCTCTGCGACCTGCGACTGCGCGCCCTGCTCGGCACCACGTCACCCTGGGCCCCGCCATAAGTTCTGCCTGCACACATGGATGCTCCGGGGACTCAAAGAACCACCAACAAGATCTTCGACCCAGGACATCCCACCCGCTTCACAAAACGCCAAGATCGCCACAAGGACGACAAGTTCTGCTTCCCGAAAGCTAAGTACGACTCGATGGCGCGGACCCGACAAGATCCTCACAACGACAAGAACGACACCGACCAGGGCGAGTCCGGTGTGCCCCCGACACCGAACCAAGTCCTTCGTCCCGGAATGCCAAGTTCTCCCCTTGAACGCCATGACCGTCTACACGGGCCGAAGACCACGGATGCGACAAGACCTACCTCCGTTATCCGAGAACGTTTTCGTCGAACCCTAAACCTGAGACCGGACCCCGAACCCCTCGGACCCCCAAGTTCGTCGAGACACCCTAATGTGTGACCCCTTTCTCGAGCCCTATTTTATAAATATAACATTACCTGTTGCATATTAAATTGTTCTTGCATGCATACATTCATGTGGTTTGGGGGCCTTAGGCCGATTCACCTCATAATTAAATATGGGGCCCATATGCAGGCAAATCTAGTCTCATATTGGCCTCATTTAAATTTGTGCATCGAACCGTTGTCATATTTGGCCATGTTAATAGAACATTTAAATTGCGGGGTAGTTAAATAACTTGAACCGTTTAATTAATTGTCGGGACCCCGGTTCCGCTTAATATTGTCTAATTGCATCGCAACTATGTCATGTCGTGCATCATACATGCATCATGCCGATCTTCTGCCGTTGTATTAAATATTGCATCCGGTGTTTCTTCTAGTGTTTTGCTTCTTCGCGGACTAGACCGTTGAGTTGATGTGAGCTTCGCCCCGTCCTTCGGATGAACCTTCGACAATGTTTTCAGGCGAGCATCTCCCCCTTTCTACCTATCTTACTTTATAGTATTTATTCCCTCCTGTTGATCTATTGCTATCTGTGTTGCGATGCTCTAGTTTCCGTACCCGTGATATCCCCTTGCAGCCCTATATTGCCTTGGACACATCCTATTACCCGTTGATTGGTAGATAGTTGGACTTGCACACCGTAGTCGCTTGCTCATATGCTGTTGCGTGTCGTCAAGTACCACGGTTGTTGGAGTATTGCCGCATGTTCTATGTTGGAGATGATCATGGCTTTACTTATTGTTCACTTTAATTACTGTTTAACAACTAAAATTGAAGTAGGTAAGCAGAGGCATCGGTGGGTGTTAGATAACATTTGGTTTCCGACCGCCCACTTGTGTCCCGTAGGACCCCGAGTTCTTGACACCTGTTAGAGATCGAGCGCTAACCACGGTGGAGATATGGGCCCCATTGATTATTACCTGATTTCAAAGTATTGTCTTGGGGCCACAAACTAGTTTGAGGTTTTATTTACTATCCTGTACTTATGCCATGCTACGCTTTATTTACAATTGTGCGAGAGCACACTTCGCTTAGGAAGCGGTGTTTTCATGTATCGACAGTCCAGTTTTGGGATTTCTTGTCGTTTAGCCATCGACGAAACCCTAAGTCCGTCTCGAGACCGGCCGACTTCGTTGCGGTGTACTTAGTGGGTGGCCCCGTGCTTGCTTTGGGTCCAGGAACGTCATGACTTAGGCCCCGACATACCGATGGGTGTATGTTAACCGATCCGCAAAAGGGTCGAAGTGCTTGTGGATACTTTGGTGCACCCCTGCAGGGTAAATCTTTTCGAGAAGCCGTGTCCGCGGTTATGGACGACTTGGAGCACAGTGCTTGATCATAGACAACTATAACTAAAGTTTATTGTTATAAATTGACTTGTATCCGATATGACTAGTAATCAGCTTCACTACAACGGAATGGCTAAATAAAAGTATCAACAACTGCTGGGTCTTGGGTTATCTCATGCTAATTGTATCTGACTAGTAAGTGTTGCAACTATCACGGAATGGTTAACTAAAAGTGCCCACTGCTTACTTTATCAGGATGATTATCTAAACCTGACTAGTAATTACTGCAGCGATAACCGAATAAATAAAACTGCCAACTGTGTGAGTTCCTCGGTTGACTTCCTCGTTTGGTCTCGAGGGGGAAACACCAGGATGGGTTTGTTTGATGGTAGCACCAGGTTGGGTCCGAATAGATCTTTCTTACCCCCCTCTCTGATAGCCGCCAGTTGTATCGAGTCTCTATAGGTTGTTTAGTGTATGCTGCGCTGCCGCTCAGTCCACCATACCTATGTAGGCGAGGACCGCCGAACTCTAGCCTCGCCGTGTACTGGCATTAGTACTGACGCTCCTCTTTTTCCTTTGCCCTTTGTCGGCACCCCTTTTGTTTAAGCAGGTTTTGAGAGCGACGCCGTTAGCAGGGTTACCCTTCCGGCTTGGCCTGGGCAGGGTTATGGACGTCATTGGTTATTCTTCAGGGCTCTTAGCCCCATTTGCATCTTGTCCGTAGCTGCACGTTGTATCGTTTTCCAGGTGATTTGGATCTTTGTTCTGTATATCTGTATTCTTGACTCATTGAGTCGCTGCTGTATATATATCTGTTCTATGGGTCCCATCGAGGACCGTTGTGTAATGTTATTACTTCGTTTTCCACCCGCACAAAAGTGCCTGGTGGGCACCTTCGAATCGTTTCTATGCGGGTTTGGCGGGTTTCGCTAAAACTTGCATAGGGCCGATTCTGAGGGTGTTACAACACGGCTCTGACACCACTGTAGGGGTTCGTAGCATGGAAAACAAAAAATTTCTACCGCATGTACACAAACAAGCCAAGATCTATCTACTAGATTGTAGCAACGAGTCGATAGAAGCACTCACCCTCGAAGATTCCAAAGCGGTTAACGAGAGCAGATTCTCGTGAGTGATGTAGTCATACACTTGCCGATTTCAAGATCGCATAGACGATCCTTCCGGCGCTGCGTTCCGTAAGCGCTTCCACAGTCGGTCACACATTCGGTACTCTATGAAGACCTTCCTCTCCTTTGTTCCAGCAGGCAGCGGAGGTTGTAGTTCTCCCCTCGTGAATCCGGCAGCACGACGGCCTGGTGTCGGAAGTAAAGGGAAGATCCCGCAGGGCTTCGCCTAAGCCGGATGCAAGTTATGGTGGATTAGGGTTTCCCGGAGATCTAGGGTTTAGATGACCGGGAGAGGAGGAGGTGTTGGCGGCGGCTAGGGCAGCGGCGACGAACCGGCAGCGGCGGCGCGGGTGTGTGGGGAGGGCTTGGCTCTCGTGGTGTTGGGGCAGCCCTCCCCCTCTATTTATGAGAGGGAGGGGCAGCCTTGGGAGGGGTGTATTTGAATCCAAACCCAAACCCAAGTTGGATTGAGAGAAGGACTTGTTTCTTCTTCCACTAGGAAACCATTGTTCTAGTTTGACTTTTCAAACTTCCCGTTTGACTTTCAATTTAGAGCTTGATTTCTCTCTTGCAAATGTCAACACCAAGTGACCTAGGATATGATCCAATCATTCCACATATCCATGACACATTCATGGACCATTCCCCTTCCGGACCGGTGAACCTTCTAGACCCTTCTAGAACCTCTCCGATGAAACCATCGGAAACTTTCCCGAACTCCGAAAACGGACTTTCCGTATATGAATCTTATTCTCCGGACCATTCTGGATCTCCTCGTGATATCCTGGATCCCATCCGAGACTCCGAACAACATTTGGTATCCCTACTAACATTCCATATCTACTAAACAACATCGAATCCTTAAGTGTGTCTCCCTACGGTTCGTGAATTATGCGGACATGACCGAGACACTTCTACGATCAATAACCAATAGAGGAATCTGGAAATTCATATGGTTCCCACATATTTCAACGATTACTTTGCGATCGAATGAACCACTTACATACGATACCAATTTCCCTTTGTCTCATGATAGTTTACTTATCCGAGGTTTTGATCGTCGGTATCTCTGCATACCTAGTTCAACCCCGTTACCAATAAGTACTCTTTTCTCGTTCCCGTGATATGTGATCCCTTGTGAGCCAGTCACATGCTTGCAAGCTAATTGGATGACATTCCACCGAGAGGGCCCAGAGTATATCTATCCATCATATGGATGGACAAATCCCACTCTTGATCCATGTGCCTCAACCCATACTTTTCGAACACTCAATGCCATATTTGTAGACACCCAGTTACGGTGTGGTGTTTGATGTCATCAAAGCATCCTTTCGGTGATGGCGATTAACATGATCTCATGGTCGAAGGAATTAGGTTACTATGTATCAGAAAGCTTATAACAGACGAACTATTGAAATGACTTGATATTAATGCTACGCTTATATATAGGAGTATGTCCATCATACCATTCTCCTAATGATATGATCTTGTTATTTATAACATCTCAATGTTCATGATCGAGAAACCACGACCATCTATTAATCAACAAGCTATTATTATAAAGAGGCTTTACTAGGGACTCTAATTTAGTTTACAAATCACACAAGTATTAATGTTTCCGGTTAATACTATTATAGCATGAATGTAAACATTTATCATAAACACAAAGATATAATAATAACCACTTTTATTATTGCCTCTAGGGCATATCTCCAACACTATGTGCATTGTCCCAAAACTTATTGATTGATTCATAATGTTGATATTGCTTGTTCTTGAACTATTTGTATCTAGTCACCCTTATGAACTTTGAAGGTGTCCTATGCATTTATGTTTTGATACTCCATGATGGACAAGCTGAATGCCACTATGTTATGTTTTCTATATGTGAAACAAAAAAACGTCTCTTAATGCATTGTTATTCATGATCTTTGTTTGTATACTTTCATGTTGCAACATAGTTGCTATGTCTTACTGTTAGAACTTCATCTTTCATGCTCTTGTTTAGAGTACTTTGATCCCAACTTTCAATGCTTACAAATGGTTTGATCATGATTGTGATTGTGCATGTCACCTCAAAAAATATTCTTTTTAATCACTTAACTACTCGAGGACGAGCAGGAGTTAAGCTTGGGGATGCTTGATACGTTGTAAACGTATCTAATTTTTGATGTTCCGTGGTTGTTTAGTATCCACTTTGATATGCTTTGTCTACACTTCGAGGTATTTTTATACATTTTCTAGGACTAACCTATTAACAAGATGCCACAGTGCCAGTTTCCTATTTTCTGATGTTTTTGGTTTCAGAAAAGCTAGTAAGGAAATATTTTCAGAATTGGATGGGACAAAATCCAAAGTCAATATTTCACCGAGGAGAACACATAGACCGAAGGGAGATCGGAGGGGAGCCACAGGGTGGCCACCCCCACCCCCCACGCACGGGCCCACCCTAGGCCGCGCCTGGGCAGGGTGTGGGCCCCATGGCCACCCTCCTGCCTCGCCTTTTCGCCTATATAATCTCCCGATGCTAAAACCCAAAGTACCTGATCAGATCTCCACGAAACAGTCTGTAGTTGCCACCATTGTCCCTAGATCAGGGGGATCTGAAGCTCTTCCCAGCACCATGCCGGTGGGGAGAGATCATCCCGGAGGCCTTCTTCATCACCATGCCAGCCTCCCGTATGATGCGTGAGTAGTTCCACCTTGTACTATGGGTCCATACAGTAGCTAAATGGTTGTTTCTCCACCTTTGTGCTATCATGTCTAGATCTTATGAGCTTTGTTCATGATCAAGATCATCTATTTGCAATCATGCATGTTGTGTTTTCGGGGATCCGATGGATATTGAGATTACTATATTAGATTGATTATTGATTCTATCATGTCTTATTGATTATTGATTCTATCATGTATGTGTTGTTTGGGATCTTGCATGCTCTCCGTTTCTAGTAGCTATCTTGGCCAAGTAGTTGCTAGTGACTCCAAGAGGGAGTATTCATGCTTGATAGTGGGTTATGCCTCTATTGAATCTGGGGAAGTGATAGAAATCTCTAAGATTGTAGATGTGATGTTTCTACTAGGGAGAGAACAACAATCTTTTGTTCATGGAACAATTTTATTGTTTACTTTACACACATTGCTTAAAGCAGTTATTCGTTGCTTGCAACTTAATACTGGAGGGGGTTGGGATGATAACCTGAAGGTGGATTACTAGTCATAGATGCAGTTAGATGGCGGTCTATGTATATTGTTGTAATTCCCAATCAAATCTCAAAGGATCATGAATGTCTAGTATTGCATTGTTGTGCATTGCTCAGTCTTGTCAATTGCCCCGCTGTAATTTGTTTACCTAGCATGTTATGTTATTTATCTTAAGGAGAACACCTCTAGTGAACTGTGGACCCTGGTCCAATCTTTACCATTGATACATCATCCACTGTTACTGTTTAATTTCTGCAAGCAATCATTACCTTCTACACCATACGTTTAATCCTTTGTTTTCAACAAACCGGTGAGATTGACAACCTCACTGTACGTTGGGGAAAAGTCTTGAGTTTGTGGTGTGCGGGTTCTAAGTTGTTAGCAACACATTGGAGTCATTTCCTTCCTCCTACTGGTTCGATAACCTTGGTTTCATAACTGAGGGTATACTTACTGCTGTGCTCATCATACCTTCCTCTTGGGGTCTGCCAATGGAGATCTACAGTGATCTGTGCCGCATCAGCCGTCCGCCTCCCCACCTATATAATGAGGGGTGGGGGCACACCCCCCACACCCTTGTCCCTTGGTGCCTAACCCTAGCCTCCGCCTCTCTTCTCTCTCGTCCATCGTCCTGCTCCGGCTTAGGCGAAGCCCTGCAGAAATCTCTCCAAGACCATCTCATTGGAGAATGAATGATGTGTAGAGATGCAAATACATGAAAATACACACGGACCTGAAAGTGTCAGATCCAAAGATTAAGATTACCACTAGCAATTGTGTATTGATGTCTATGCACTTCTATTATTGTAGACAGTTGTTGGGCCTCCAAGTGCAGAGGTTTGTAGAACAGCAGCAACTTTCCCTTAAGTGGATTACCCAAGGTTTATCGAACTCAGGGAGGATGTGGTCAAAGGTATCCCTCTCAAGAAACCCTGCAATCAAGATAAAAGAAGTCTCTTGTGTCCCCAACACACCCAATACACTTGTCAGGTGTATAGGTGCACTAGTTCGGTGAAGAGATAGTAAAATACAAGTAGTATGGATGATTATAAGACAACAGTGCCAGAAAAGATCTTGACGGGGAGGAAGATACTAAAGGAAATCTGAAATAAAGATGGAAGCAGGCAAACATGTAACATGACTTATTGTAAGTGGTGTTTCAATGCTTTGAAACAAGGCCTAGGGATCATAATTTCACTAGTGGACACTCTCATATAAATATCTTCTCTTCATTATTCTACTATGAACTACTCTCTGTTTCGACAACTCTAATCCACGGTAGGGCTACAAAAGCACTCCTTAAAGTTCACATTCCACATCTAGATAACCCCACACTATCACCCTGAGCGCTAGATGGTTCCAACAAACACCACAATTTCATAGAGACATCCAACTCAAAATATAACTCATGATAAGTATTTATGTAATATTTAGCCTAAGTGTCACACGGTGTGCACACTGTCACCTTCACACACGTGGGGATAACCGAAGATTAATTAAAGCACTTGAGTAGCAGAATAGATCTACTTGATTACAAAGCTCATGATCACAATAAGATCACGCATAAAGAGAGAGATGAACACATAGCTACCGGTAGAGCCCTTAGCCTCGAGAGATAACTACTCCCTCCTTATCATGGGAGTTAGCAACGGCAATGGAGATAGTGGTGGAGATCGATGGATATGGCTTCGGGGGCAATTCCCTATCCTGGCAGGGTGCCGGAACAGAGACTTATGTCCCCCGAATCTCCCCTTTGGTGCTGCAGCGCTGCAGACCTTCTCGTGGATTTCTGCCCTCGTTAGGGTTTACGTCTCGGGGAGACGTATACATAGGAGAAAGGGCAACATAGGTGGGCACCCGAGGGGTCCACTAGGGGCTGGCGCGGCCAGGGGGACCCGCGCCACCCCTAGGTGTGGCCGCCTTGTTGCGCCTTTTCGTCTCTCCTCTGGACTCCGTATATTCTCCGGAAAAATATTGACTTTGGCTTTTTGTCCCGTCCAATTCTGAAAAAAAATTATTTTTCGGTTTTTCTGAAACCAAAAACAGCAGAAAACAGGCAACTGGCACTTCAGCATCTTGTCAATAGGTTAGTTCCAGAAAATGTATAAAAATACCTCAAAGTGTAGACAAAATGTATAACAAAGTTGATACAAAACAAGCATGGGGCATCAAAAATTATAGATATGTTTACAACATATCAAGCATCCCCAAGCTCAACTCCTGCTCGTCCTCGAGTAGGTAAGTGATAAAAAGAATAATTTTTGAGGTGACATGCACCATCACAATCTTGATCAAAATATTTGTAAAGCATTGCAAGCTGGGATCAAAGTACTCTAAACATGAACATGAAAGATGAAGTTCTAACAATAAGACATAGGAACTATGTTGCAACATGAAAAGATACAAACAAAGATCATGAATAACAATGCATTGAAAGACGTTTGTTTGTTTCACATATAGAAAACATAGCATAATGGTATTCAGCTTGTAACTCATGGAGTAGCAAGACATAGATGCATAGGACACCTTCAAATTTCATAAGGGTGACTAGATACAAATAGTTCAAGAACAAGCAATATCAACATTATGAATCAATCAATAAGTTTTGGAACAATGCACATAGAACTAAGAATGACAACTATTCTCTCCTAGTTGGTGCATAAAGATAGAAGGTGGAGACTCAATATACAAGTGGAAACAAAGGCCCTTCATAAAGGGAAGCAGGGATTTTAAGTTTCATAAAGAGATTCCAAAAATTATGGTACTTGTTAGCTTTCATCTCTCATTGCCCCTATCATAAGCATCTTGAAGTGATTAAGGTTAAAGTGAACAAAGTATGGAGTATATGCTTGACAAAGTATAAGTTGGCAATCTCATGTCCCTTGAGTACGAGGGTTGTTCCTCATGCTACTCAACTTTAGTTACCGGTAAGTTCTTATCATTGTAAGTATATGTGTATCACAGAGAACCGCCAACGGGGTACCCCTTGCCCCATGACACAGGAGCTATCCCATATCAAAATGACAAGGCAGCAGACAATAAGCATCTCAGCAATCTTCTTATTTACCATGGGTATGGTGCATTTTTTTCTTCTCTTTTTTCTATTTTTTTTCTCTGAAGATGCTTCATGGATTGCTCACTATGGTGATGCTGCAAGTTTCCACCATGATTAGGCATGGTTAGGCTAGCCGCCCAGGCGTTTTACTAACACATATATAATACTCCATAAACTTACAAGCTCCCCTTTTATTTCACAACGCCGACATCCATAAACAAAAGAGCATGATATCAACTGGGTAGATATTTACAGGTGTTGAAAGCATTCCCTGTGACAACACGGTTCTGCTAATTCCCAACTTGTAAGTGCAAGCATATACAACATATATGACACAATGGTTCAAGTTTATTAGGGGCAAGAAAAATTAAAGTGTGCCAGCAAGTTTGTGAGAGCTTTAATCACTAATTTTTCACATAACAAGTTTAATTTGGAAGATAGATAAACACATGAATATACTTGGAATAGTGTAACACACCATGCATAGGAATTTATAGTGGACTCTTTGAAATGACTTGGTTTATTGGTAGTTGCATGCATGAGTAGAGCTTACGCAGTACAAGTGAAGGCTAGCAAAAGACTGGGAGCGACCAACTAATAGAGCAATAATGGCCATAATCATGAAGAGCGACAAAACATTATGAATCAAAGCATAAATTGGTACCACAAGTCAAAAACTAAAAAATCATAGAGGCTAAGGTGACTGGTTATAGTCATAACATGGTGTGAGCATGTGCCAAGTCAACCCAAACAAAGCATCAAAGGAGAATACCACAATATTATGCTTTTGTATGCTGAAACAACGCATGATTCTTTAAAGGCACATTAAGCAATCTCAATTGTTTGGAACAAGTTTCTACATCAATAATCACTAAGCATAAGGTCAAAGAAACATCTAGCATGACATGATAAAGTCTAGGCCACAGTCAAAAGAAGCTCCTTTTTTACCACTATAAGCATGAAACTTTCTACTCTTTTCCAACACCAATCGACTTATTTGAAGCAACCCACAAAGATAATAATCAATAAATATCTGTGATCTTGTCTCACAAATCTTCAAAGAAGAACTAAAAAGTTCTAAGCAAAAAGCACAAGAAAACTAAGGCTAAACACAGTGCTAGCAAAAGAGAACACTCACAAGACAATAAGAATGAAAACTAGAGTGTTCTAGGCAATGAAAACAAAGTGTGTCTCTCTCCAAAATAAGTGAGCTGGGATCCAACCAACTTATTGCAGCAAACTAAGAAAAATAAAACTAAAAACAAAAACAAATATTCTCCAAGAACAACACAATAGTGCATGAAGCAATAAAAATAAAGTGTCTAGGAAGAAAACCTAAGATTTTTATTGATGAAGAAGGGGATTCCTTGGGCATCCCCAAGCTTTGTGTCACATCCTAAAATTTTGCAAATTTTGAAATGTGAAAAAACTTAAACAAAATGAAAAAAACTAAGTCTTGGAAATTTGAGGAAACAAAAACCTTTTGACTATTTAATATAACTCCTTCAAAACAAAAATTAAATAAAACAATTTTGTTTGTGAAGTTGTATGCATGTTTTCAAAACCTCAAAATCATGAAGCATGCATGGTTGCATTTTAAAACTAAGAGAAATAACTTTCTTCTGAAAGTTAAAATGACCACTAAATAATATGAAACTTTGGATATATTCCATATTTAAAATATACAAAAGAATTCTAAGTGAGCTAAAATATAAAGGGCAAAATTATAAAACCATAGAAATTAGTTTGACTCTATCTAAAGCTCCAGATAAAATGATAAGAAATTTATAAAATATAGGAAGAGAAATAAAGTCAAGTTAAGGCAAAGATTAAAAACAAAATAAAAGTATTCCTAAATGTGTGATTATGATAAAGAATAAAATTATAAAGCTAAGGAAATTGGTTTGAACCTTTTTGGAGCTCTAAATCAAAAGATATGAAATAAACAAGAATTGAGAAAATATACTGTATAGGCCTACGTGCCAAGCTCAATTTTATAAAATAAATTATACTTTATTAAAAAAAATATTTTATATATTCTAAATAGAGTAAACTATCAACTTATATTTTATATAAATTTTCTAAAAAGATTTAATACAAATTTGAATCAAATTGAAGAGACAATTTAAAAACTAGAAAATAAAACAAAAAAAGAAAAGAAGAAAACGTTGAAGGAAAAAAAAAGAGCAGCCCAAGCCCAGCCAGCCCTCCATCCCTATTTTTTTTCTTCTCATTCATTTTATTGTTGGGCCGGTTCAGCCAAGCCCATCTAGACTAGCCCAACACGATCGATCCTCTTCCTCCTCTCTTCACTTAGACATACAGAAGCTCAACGGTCATGGCTATAGATCTTCCTCTTCTTCCCCCATCAATTCCAATGACCGTTTCTTCTCGACTTTAAAACGAAAAATGTTTACAATCAAGTGGAGGTTTAATTCAGGCCATTCATTTCTCACTTTAGTGTCTTAATCTCTCAAATCAATACCGTGAACCGAATGTCATATGACGGCATACGTCTCCCGATCTCCCTTCACGGACCACCTTAGCAAAAACAGAAGAGAGCACTGTATTCCCCTCCGTCTCCTCCATCATTTTCGTTCTCAAACTTTCTCAAGAGGAGCTCTGTAGAACACACACGGTCGATTCCAACTTCATCCCCAAAATTTGAGTTCATCGTCAGATCTTGTCTTCTATGGTGAGTCCCTCGTCGATTCCTTCTACCAGAGGACTAATCTTGATATTGCCTACCTCCAGGACATGATTGTTCATCCTATGGTTGCAGTTCTCCGCGCCGCCGACGTCGCACGTTGCTCCAGCCGTGGATTGTCGTCACTATTGGAGACGAACGAGATCTAAATCACGTCCAGTAGCATCGCCTCGACGTCCTCTACACCGTCCACATTTTATTCAACTCCAGATACTTTCCTAGCAACGGGAACGGCAACGCCAAGCCCGTGTCCGCTATTCCGGCGAACTTTCCGGTGAGTTATTCCGTTGAGCTCTTCTAGTCCATCCGATCTTCATCTAACGATTGAAATCAGATCACTTAAACGAAGGGGTACCGGCCTATTAGAATCAGCCACTTGTCAATTCCTTTTCTATTTTCGTTCATATTGGGCAGATTTACATATGAACTTGCAAAAATCATATCTTTAGTTCTGTTTATCCAAATTTAGCAAATAATATGTCTATGGATTCACAAAAACGAGTAGAACACAGTGGAGCCATAATTAGGTATTTTTGAGTCTGTTAAAATCATGTTTTATACAGAACCATTTGTAGAGTATTTTGGGTATAAAAATTGTTGTGTAAATTATTTTTAAGTGAATCCTTTTGCAAATGGTTGTAAATTGAACCCTCCGTACAGTAAGACCAAAATATAATTTTATTCTAATATAAATAAGACCGTGGCAATTATTTAGTGAGAATGACATTTCCAAGTGTTAGAAAATACTGCTAATTGCTACAATTGCACAAATGGTTGCATTTGTAATCTTGAAAATATAAAATGTTCAAAAATCACTTAGTAATGTTCAGAACCTTGTTATAAAAATTTGTACAATAAAAATTTCCATCTTGCATGTTTGCATACTTTGCATGATTTTTTGTGTTGCCATTAGTGTTGATCTTGTGTATGTTTTGTCTTAGTTGTTTTGCTTGATAGATTGTGTTGATTGTCAAGTGTGTTATTGCGAAGAGTGTATCAACACCACCAACTACTAAGGCAAGTGACACTATCATCCAAGTCCTACTATTTTCATTACACTTAGTGGATTTTGTAACATGCATGGAAAGGTTTACTATATTTTATGCTATGCTAAATCCTAATAGGATACCCTTATATATTCCTTAGTGGAAACATTGTAGTTGTAGTATGCTTAGCCCTGCTATATATATTGGGATGGGATACATGTTATGAATATATGAAGTGTTGAAAAGATATATGTTTTATATAATAAAACAAGTACTCAATGAACCACCTGGGTGGACAAGGATACTCAAGGTTGGACAAGGTGGAAACAAAAGGAACCATGTTTATATGGCTATCTCCTTTTGTATGTGCACTAGAAGAAAACCACCCAGGGACTTAGAGATTGAACATGTTTCTCGTACAGTGGCTTCCGTGTACAGCCACATGCTAAATGTGTTCTGGCTTAGTCAACTACATAGTGGAAGACCCATGCATTGGCATCTTCAGGTTAACTAGAATTGTGTAAGGGAACTTGAAACCCTACATTGGTGCCTGGATGACAAGCTAGCATTGTGTATTGGGAGGACTCCTATGGAAAGACTTTGTCACATTCTCAATCTGCCAGTACTCCATCTTGGTGAGTACTTATCCAGCGGCCACTGGTCACATCAAGATGAGATTGTGTCATGTGGGTAAAGTGTACAACTTCTGCAGATGATTAAATTCTAAGTACTTAGCCGTGTCCCCGGTTACGGACAACTCTGACCAACTAAGGCCTGAAGCTATGGAAGATCTCGACATTCCAATTTCTCAAAGTAAAACTTGATGGTGACAACAAGGGATTAGAAGCACTTGGAGTTTTCCAAGGAGTTCGGAAAGATTTTCAAAAGATCAAAACTATTTTGAAAAGATAGGATAAAACTATATTGCTTTCTGCAAATGAGCCTAAACCCTACTTAGCCAAATATGCATGTAATGATAGGATCCAGTTATTTCTACATAGTAGTGAAACTTGCCAATACAATTCAAATGTATTGACCCTTGTGGCTGCAACTTATTATGTTGCAGGTTTGTTTGACGTTAGTGAAGTGTGTTGAATAGGATTACAAGTCTACAACCAACATGATTGCCTGTGGCACTTTGAAGATGAAGGACTCCATGCTTTATAGATATTCTGCTGCAATGTAATGTGATAGCCAAATGAGCTATCTAAGATGTAATGAATTATTTTATTCTGGTTATAAAGTTGTATTATGACCTTTGTTTCTTGATATTACATCTTAAGCATGGATGCTAGCTATTGATCCGAGGACTAGCATTGTAAACAGGGATCTCTACCTCATTTAAAGGTTGGGACCACCGGATGGTATCAGAGCAATGTGTTGCCTTTAGGATTGTAACCCTAGGATTGGACAAAACCCCTTAGAAAAATAGGTGTTGTATTTGTTCCAAAACTTATTTACAAACAATCTTGTAAACTCTTTCCTCAATCTTTTCGTTTTGATTCTACATCTCTTCCTTTTCAACTTGATGGACAAAGCCTTCACCATGACCATTGACTTCAACTTTAGTCTCACCAAAAGATTTCAACCTAGACATGACTAAGGACTACAAGTGAGAACCAAGGGACATTAGACTGCCTACCAAAGACATTGATATCAAGTTAGAGTATGGATCATATTGACCTATGAGGTATGACTATACTAGGTTGATTATTTCAAAAAAAACTTGTTGTTTCCTTCAACTCATGATTTAAGCTCATAAGTTGTTAAGTGGATAGTTGCTTGTTGCTTGATTGATTGTTTGATTGAACTTGGATGTTTTGAGTTGTGTGTTAGAACTTCTTAAAAACCTATCCATCATTACTCATCCCTATCAAACCAACAGATGCCTCCTCGTCGTGCCAACCCCAACCAAAACAACAACAACATCACTCCTAAGATGCAGCAGATGATGACAGCTCAGACGCAAATGATGCAGATGATAACCACGTTCATACAGAACCACAACAACAAAAACAACAACAACAACAACAACAACAACAACAACAACAACAACAACAATAACAACGACAACAACAATCAGAATAATCCACCAGCACTTGACATGCTCACCAAGTTTCTGAAACTTAGGCCTGCAAGGTTCTCTGGAACAACTGATCCAATGGAAGCCAATGACTGGTTACGTTCAGTGAACAAAGACTTAGTGACTGTTGGCTGCACCGATGAAGAAAAAGTTAGGTTTGCAGCATTTCTACTTGAAGGACCAGCAGCAACATGGTGGGACAACTTTCAGATCACCACTCCCCTTGAAGATGTAACTTGGGCTATTTTTGAGGATGGTTTCCGTACAGCTCACATATCACCTGGAGTGATGTACTTGAAGAAAAAGGAGTTTCACAATCTGAAACAGCGTCACCTCAGTGTGGCTGAGTATATAGAAGAATTAAACAGTCTGGCACGCTATGCACCGGATGAAGTTGACACAGATGCTAAGAGAAAGGAGAAATTTCTTGAAGGACTTAATGATGAGTTGAACCTGCAGCTAGCTGTTGCCTATGTCCCAACTTATCAATCACTCTGTGACAAAGCCACCATTTTGGAAAACAAGATGAATCAAGTTGAGAATAGAAAGAGGAAGCATAAACTCAAGTATCACTCAGGATCATCAAAAAAGAAGCATTCATTCAAAAAGAGCAATGAAGATTCTAAACCACATCAGTATCACCACCACAACAATGGAAGTGACAATAATGGAAATGATACTGACAATGGAGATGACCTTGGTCAGAACCAACATGACACTTTCGGGAAGAAAGACATTAGCGATTGCGATTGCTATAATTGTAAGGAACTTGGACACTATGCATCGATCGTCACGAGAAGAAAAAGAAAAAGGATGCCAGAAGAGCCAATGGAAATGACTCCAATGTGACCCAGAAAGGACATGTGAACCACATTGACATGGATGGAAACTTTGAAGAGATAGAATAAGTGGATGTCAGAAACTAGTTAACTCAGAAGAGTCAAATAAGGATTCCTTGTCTGGATATTAAGTGTTGAACTCATAGTCAAGTGAACCATCAATGTAATCCTATGAGACTTTATTTTAAGGGTGGTAGTACCCTAGTTCTCTTCAAGCCAACTTGTAACCCTAGCCTTCCCAAATCTCGGGACGAGATTTCTTTTAAGGGTGGTAGTCTGTCACATCCCAAAATTTTGCAAATTTTGAAATGTGAAAAAACTTAAACAAAATGAAAAAAACTAAGTCTTGGAAATTTGAGGAAACAAAAACCTTTTGACTATTTAATATAACTCCTTCAAAACAAAAATTAAATAAAACAATTTTGTTTGTGAAGTTGTATGCATGTTTTCAAAACCTCAAAATCATGAAGCATGCATGGTTGCATTTTAAAACTAAGAGAAATAACTTTCTTCTGAAAGTTAAAATGACCACTTAATAATATGAAACTTTGGATATATTCCATATTTAAAATATACAAAAGAATTCTAAGTGAGCTAAAATATAAAGGGCAAAATTATAAAACCATAGAAATTAGTTTGACTCTATCTAAAGCTCCAGATAAAATGATAAGAAATATATAAAATATAGGAAGAGAAATAAAGTCAAGTTAAGGCAAAGATTAAAAACAAAATAAAAGTATTCCTAAATGTGTGATTATGATAAAGAATAAAATTATAAAGCTAAGAAAATTGGTTTGAACCTTTTTGGAGCTCTAAATCAAAAGATATGAAATAAACAAGAATTGAGAAAATATACTGTATAGGCCTACGTGCCAAGCTCAATTTTATAAAATAAATTATACTTTATTAAAAAAATATTTTATATATTCTAAATAGAGTAAACTATCAACTTATATTTTATATAAATTTTCTAAAAAGATTTAATACAAATTTGAATCAAATTGAAGAGACAAATTATAAACTAGAAAATAAAACAGAAAAAAGAAAAGAAGAAAACGTTGAAGGAAAAAAAAAGAGCAGCCCAAGCCCAGCCAGCCCTCCATCCCTATTTTTTTCTTCTCATTCATTTTATTGTTGGGCCGGTTCAGCCAAGCCCATCTAGACTAGCCCAACACGATCGATCCTCTTCCTCCTCTCTTCAGGCAGACATACAGAAGCTCAACGTTCATGGCTATAGATCTTCCTCTCCTTTCCCCATCAATTCCAATGACCGTTTCTTCTCGATTTTAAAACGAAAAATGTTTACAATCAAGTGGAGGTTTCATTCAGGCCATTAATTTCTCACTTTAGTGCCTTAATCTCTCAAATCAATACCGTGAACCGAATGTCATATGACGGCATATGTCTCTCGATCTCCCTCCACGGACCACCTTAGCAAAACAGAAAGAAACTGTATTCCCCTCCGTCTCCTCCATCTTTTTCGTTCTCAAACTTTCTCAAGAGGAGCTCTGTAGAACACACACGGTCGATGCCAACTTCATCCCCAAAATTTGAGTTCATCGTCAGATCTTGTCTTCTACGGTGGTCCCTCGTCGATTCCTTCTACCAGAGGACTAATCTTGATATTGCCTACCTCCAGGACATGATTGTCATCCTATGGTTGCAGTTCTCCGCGCCGCCGACGTCGCACGTTGCTCCAGCCGTGGATTGTCGTCACCATTGGAGACGAACGAGCTCTAAATCACGTCCAGTAGCATCGCCTCGACATCCTCTACACCGTCCATATTTTATTCAACTCCAGATACTTTCCTAGCAACGGGAACGGCAACGCCAAGCCCGTGTCCGCTATTCCGGCGAACTTTCCGGTGAGTTATTCCGTTGAGCTCTTCTAGTCCATCCGATCTTCATCTAACGATTGAAATCAGATCACTTAAACGAAGGGGTACCGGCCTATTAGAATCAGCCACTTGTCAATTCCTTTTCTATTTTCGTTCATATTGGGCAGATTTACATATGAACTTGCAAAAATCATATCTTTAGTTCTGTTTATCCAAATTTAGCAAATAATATGTCTATGGATTCACAAAAACGAGTAGAACACAGTGGAAAAATAATTAGGTATTTTTGAGTCTGTTAAAATCATGTTTTATACAGAACCATTTGTAGAGTATTTTGGGTATAAAAATTGTTGTGTAAATTATTTTTAAGTGAATCCTTTTGCAAATGGTTGTAAATTGAACCCTCCGTACAGTGAGACCAAAATATAATTTTATTCTAATATAAATAAGACCGTGGCAATTATTTAGTGAGAATGACATTTCCAAGTGTTAGAAAATACTGCTAATTGCTACAATTGCACAAATGGTTGCATTTGTAATCTTGAAAATATAAAATGTTCAAAAATCACTTAGTAATGTTCAGAACCTTGTTATAAAAATTTGTACAATAAAAATTTCCATCTTGCATGTTTGCATACTTTGCATGATTTTTGTGTTGCCATTAGTGTTGATCTTGTGTATGTTTTGTCTTAGTTGTTTTGCTTGATAGATTGTGTTGATTGTCAAGTGTGTTATTGCGAAGAGTGTATCAACACCACCAACTACTAAGGCAAGTGACACTATCATCCAAGTCCTACTATTTTCATTACACTTAGTGGATTTTGTAACATGCATGGAAAGGTTTACTATATTTTATGCTATGCTAAATCCTAATAGGATACCCTTATATATTCCTTAGTGGAAACATTGTAGTTGTAGTATGCTTAGCCCTGCTATATATATTGGGATGGGATACATGTTATGAATATATGAAGTGTTGAAAAGATATATGTTTTATATAATAAAACAAGTACTCAATGAACCACCTGGGTGGACAAGGATACTCAAGGTTGGACAAGGTGGCAACAAAAGGAACCATGTTTATATGGCTATCTCCTTTTGTATGTGCACTAGAAGAAAACCACCGAGGACTTAGAGATTGAACATGTTTCTCGTCAGTGGCTTCCGTGTACGACCACATGCTAAATGTGTTCGCTTAGTCAACTACATAGTGGAAGACCCATGCATTGGCATCTTCAGTTAACTAGAATTGTGTAAGGGAACTTGAAACCCTACATTGGTGCCTGGATGACAAGCTAGCATTGTGTATTGGGAGGACTCCTATGGAAAGACTTTGTCACATTCTCAATCTGCCGATTACTCCATCTTGGTGAGTACTTATCCAGTGACCTTGGTGACATCAAGATGAGATTGTGTCATGTGGGTAAAGTGTACAACTTCTGCAGAAGATTAAATTCTAAGTACTTAGCCGTGTCCCGATTCTGGACAACTCGACCAACTAAGGCACGAAGCTATGGAAGATCTCGACATTCCAATTTCTCAAAGTAAAACTTGATGGTGACAACAAGGGATTAGAAGCACTTGGAGTTTTCCAAGGAGTTCGGAAAGATTTTCAAAAGATCAAAACTATTTTGAAAAGATAGGATAAAACTATATTGCTTTCTGCAAATGAGCCTAAACCCTACTTAGCCAAATATGCATGTAATGATAGGATCCAGTTATTTCTACATAGTAGTGAAACTTGCCAATACAATTCAAATGTATTGACCCTTGTGGCTGCAACTTATTATGTTGCAGGTTTGTTTGATGTTAGTGAAGTGTGTTGAATAGGATTACAAGTCTACAACCAACATGATTGCCTGTGGCACTTTGAAGATGAAGGACTCCATGCTTTATAGATATTCTGCTGCAATGTAATGTGATAGCCAAATGAGCTATCTAAGATGTAATGAATTATTTTATTCCTGGTTATAAAGTTGTATTATGACCTTTGTTTCTTGATATTACATCTTAACTGTGGATGCTAGCTATTGATCCAGGGACTAGCATTGTAAACACAGGGATCTCTACCTCATTTAAAGGTTGGGACCCTGACAGATGGTATCAGAGCAATGTGTTGCCTTTAGGATTGTAACCCTAGGATTGGACAAAACCCCTTAGAAAAATAGGTGTTGTATTTGTTCCAAAACTTATTTACAAACAATCTTGTAAACTCTTTCCTCAATCTTTTCGTTTTGATTCTACATCTCTTCCTTTTCAACTTGATGGACAAAGCCTTCACCATGACCATTGACTTCAACTTTAGTCTCACCAAAAGATTTCAACCTAGACATGACTAAGGACTACAAGTGAGAACCAAGGGACATTAGACTGCCTACCAAAGACATTGATATCAAGTTAGAGTATGGATCATATTGACCTATGAGGTATGACTATACTAGGTTGATTATTTCAAAAAAAACTTGTTGTTTCCTTCAACTCATTATTTAAGCTCATAAGTTGTTAAGTGGATAGTTGCTTGTTGCTTGATTGATTGTTTGATTGAACTTGGATGTTTTGAGTTGTGTGTTAGAACTTCTTAAAAACCTATCCATCATTACTCATCCCTATCAAACCAACAGATGCCTCCTCGTCGTGCCAACCCCAACCAAAACAACAACAACATCACTCCTAAGATGCAGCAGATGATGACAGCTCAGACGCAAATGATGCAGATGATAACCACGTTCATACAGAACCACAAAAACAAAAACAACAACAACAACAACAACAACAACAACAATAACAACGACAACAACAATCAGAATAATCCACCAGCACTTGACATGCTCACCAAGTTTCTGAAACTTAGGCCTGCAAGGTTCTCTGGAACAACTGATCCAATGGAAGCCAATGACTGGTTACGTTCAGTGAACAAAGACTTAGTGACTGTTGGCTGCACCGATGAAGAAAAAGTTAGGTTTGCAGCATTTCTACTTGAAGGACCAGCAGCAACATGGTGGGACAACTTTCAGATCACCACTCCCCTTGAAGATGTAACTTGGGCTATTTTTGAGGATGGTTTCCGTACAACTCACATCTCACCTGGAGTGATGTACTTGAAGAAAAAGGAGTTTCACAATCTGAAACAGCGTCACCTCAGTGTGGTTGAGTATATAGAAGAATTAAACAGTCTGGCACGCTATGCACCGGATGAAGTTGACACAGATGCTAAGAGAAAGGAGAAATTTCTTGAAGGACTTAATGATGAGTTGAACCTGCGACTATTTGTGCCTATGTCCCAACTTATCAATCACTATGTGACAAAGCCACCATTTTGGAAAACAAGATGAATCAAGTTGAGAATAGAAAGAGGAAGCATAAACTCAAGTATCACTCAGGATCATCAAAAAAGAAGCATTCATTCAAAAAGAGCAATGAAGATTCTAAACCACATCAGTATCACCACCACAACAATGGAAGTGACAATAATGGAAATGATACTGACAATGGAGATGACCTTGGTCAGAACCAACATGACACTTTCAGGAAGAAAGACATTAGCCATTCGGTGCTATAATTGTAAGGAACTTGGACACTATGCATCGAATCACGAGAAGAAAAAGAAAAAGGATGCCAGAAGAGCCAATGGAAATGACTCCAATGTGACCCAGAAAGGACATGTGAACCACATTGACATGGATGGAAACTTTGAAGAGATAGAATAAGTGGATGTCAGAAACTAGTTAACTCAGAAGAGTAAAATAAGGATTCCTTGTCTGGATATTAAGTGTTGAACTCATAGTCAAGTGAACCATCAATGTAATCCTATGAGACTTTATTTTAAGGGTGGTAGTACCCTAGTTCTCTTCAAGCCAACTTGTAACCCTAGCCTTCCCAAATCTCGGGACGAGATTTCTTTTAAGGGTGGTAGTCTGTCACATCCCAAAATTTTGCAAATTTTGAAATGTGAAAAAACTTAAACAAAATGAAAAAAACTAAGTCTTGGAAATTTGAGGAAACAAAAACCTTTTGACTATTTAATATAACTCCTTAAAAACAAAAATTAAATAAAACAATTTTGTTTGTGAAGTTGTATGCATGTTTTCAAAACCTCAAAATCATGAAGCATGCATGGTTGCATTTTAAAACTAAGAGAAATAACTTTCTTCTGAAAGTTAAAATGACCACTTAATAATATGAAACTTTGGATATATTCCATATTTAAAATATACAAAAGAATTCTAAGTGAGCTAAAATATAAAGGGCAAAATTATAAAACCATAGAAATTAGTTTGACTCTATTTAAAGCTCCAGATAAAATGATAAGAAATTTATAAAATATAGGAAGAGAAATAAAGTCAAGTTAAGGCAAAGATTAAAAACAAAATAAAAGTATTCCTAAATGTGTGATTATGATAAAGAATAAAATTATAAAGCTAAGAAAATTGGTTTGAACCTTTTTGGAGCTCTAAATCAAAAGATATGAAATAAACAAGAATTGAGAAAATATACTGTATAGGCCTACGTGCCAAGCTCAATTTTATAAAATAAATTATACTTTATTAAAAAAATATTTTTAATATTCTAAATAGAGTAAACTATCAACTTATATTTTATATAAATTTTCTAAAAAGATTTAATATAAATTTGAATCAAATTGAAGAGACAAATTATAAACTAGAAAATAAAACAGAAAAAGAAAAGAAGAAAACGTTGAAGAAAAAAAAAAGAGCAGCCCAAGCCCAGCCAGCCCTCCATCCCTATTTTGTTTTCTTCTCATTTGGACCGGTTCAGCCAAGCCCATCTAGACTAGCTCAACACGATCGATCCTCTTCCTCCTCTCTTCAGGCAGACATACAGAAGCTCAACGTTCATGGCTATAGATCTTCCTCTCCTTTCCCCATCAATTCCAATGACCGTTTCTTCTCGATTTTAAAACGAAAAATGTTTACAATCAAGTGGAGGTTTCATTCAGGCCATTAATTTCTCACTTTAGTGCCTTAATCTCTCAAATCAATACCGTGAACCGAATGTCATATGACGGCATATGTCTCTCGATCTCCCTCCACGGACCACCTTAGCAAAAACAGAAGAGAGCACTGTATTCCCCTCCGTCTCCTCCATCATTTTCGTTCTCAAACTTTCTCAAGAGGAGCTCTGTAGAACACACACGGTCGATGCCAACTTCATCCCCAAAATTTGAGTTCATCGTCAGATCTTGTCTTCTACGGTGGTCCCTCGTCGATTCCTTCTACCAGAGGACTAATCTTGATATTGCCTACCTCCAGGACATGATTGTCATCCTATGGTTGCAGTTCTCCGCGCCGCCGACGTCGCACGTTGCTCCAGCCGTGGATTGTCGTCACCATTGGAGACGAACGAGCTCTAAATCACGTCCAGTAGCATCGCCTCGACATCCTCTACACCGTCCATATTTTATTCAACTCCAGATACTTTCCTAGCAACGGGAACGGCAACGCCAAGCCCGTGTCCGCTATTCCGGCGAACTTTCCGGTGAGTTATTCCGTTGAGCTCTTCTAGTCCATCCGATCTTCATCTAACGATTGAAATCAGATCACTTAAACGAAGGGGTACCGGCCTATTAGAATCAGCCACTTGTCAATTCCTTTTCTATTTTCGTTCATATTGGGCAGATTTACATATGAACTTGCAAAAATCATATCTTTAGTTCTGTTTATCCAAATTTAGCAAATAATATGTCTATGGATTCACAAAAATGAGTAGAACACAGTGGAAAAATAATTAGGTATTTTTGAGTCTGTTAAAATCATGTTTTATACAGAACCATTTGTAGAGTATTTTGGGTATAAAAATTGTTGTGTAAATTATTTTTAAGTGAATCCTTTTGCAAATGGTTGTAAATTGAACCCTCCGTACAGTAAGACCAAAATATAATTTTATTCTAATATAAATAAGACCGTGGCAATTATTTAGTGAGAATGACATTTCCAAGTGTTAGAAAATACTGCTAATTGCTACAATTGCACAAATGGTTGCATTTGTAATCTTGAAAATATAAAATGTTCAAAATCACTTAGTAATGTTCAGAACCTTGTTATAAAAATTTGTACAATAAAAATTTCCATCTTGCATGTTTGCATATTTTGCATGATTTTTTGTGTTGCCATTAGTGTTGATCTTGTGTATGTTTTGTCTTAGTTGTTTTGCTTGATAGATTATGTTGATTGTGAAGTGTGTTATTGCGAAGAGTGTATCAACACCACCAACTACTAAGGCAAGTGACACTATCATCCAAGTCCTACTATTTTCATTACACTTAGTGGATTTTGTAACATGCATGGAAAGGTTTACTATATTTTATGCTATGCTAAATCCTAATAGGATACCCTTATATATTCCTTAGTGGAAACATTGTAGTTGTAGTATGCTTAGCCCTGCTATATATATTGGGATGGGATACATGTTATGAATATATGAAGTGTTGAAAAGATATATGTTTTATATAATATAACAAGTACTCAATGAACCACCTGGGTGGACAAGGATACACAAGGTTGGACAAGGTGGCAACAAAAGGAACCATGTTTATATGGCTATCTCCTTTTGTATGTGCACTAGAAGAAAACCACCCAGGGACTTAGAGATTGAACATGTTTCTCGTACAGTGGCTTCCGTGTACAGCCACATGCTAAATGGGCTCTGGCTTAGTCAACTACATAGTGGAAGACCCATGCATTGGCATCTTCAGGTTAACTAGAATTGTGTAAGGGAACTTGAAACCCTACATTGGTGCCTGGATGACAAGCTAGCATTGTGTATTGGGAGGACTCCTATGGAAAGACTTTATCACATTCTCAATCTGCCAGTACTCCATCTTGGTGAGTACTTATCCAGCGGCCACTGGTGGCATCAAGATGAGATTGTGTCATGTGGGTAAAGTGTACAACTTCTGCAGAAGATTAAATTCTAAGTACTTAGCCGTGTCCCCGGTTACGGACAACTCTGAGCAACTAAGGCCTGAAGCTATGGAAGATCTCGACATTCCAATTTCTCAAAGTAAAACTTGATGGTGACAACAAGGGATTAGAAGCACTTGGAGTTTTCCAAGGAGTTCGGAAAGATTTTCAAAAGATCAAAACTATTTTGAAAAGATAGGATAAAACTATATTGCTTTCTGCAAATGAGCCTAAACCCTACTTAGACAAATATGCATGTAATGATAGAATCCAGTTATTTCTACATAGTAGTGAAACTTGCCAATACAATTCAAATGTATTGACCCTTGTGGCTGCAACTTATTATGTTGCAGGTTTGTTTGATGTTAGTGAAGTGTGTTGAATAGGATTACAAGTCTACAACCAACATGATTGTCTGTGGCACTTTGAAGATGAAGGACTCCATGCTTTATAGATATTCTGCTGCAATGTAATGTGATAGCCAAATGAGCTATCTAAGATGTAATGAATTATTTTATTCCTGGTTATAAAGTTGTATTATGACCTTTGTTTCTTAATATTACATCTTAACTGTGGATGCTAGCTATTGATCCAGGGACTAGCATTGTAAACACAGGGATCTCTACCTTATTAAAGGTTGGGAACCTTACACTTTGATGCTTGTACATCTTGAATATTTCTTGGGCTTACATGGGTGGCATACCCAAGCTTGATCTTTTGTCCATTCTTCATCTCATCACATCATTCTTCCCCTAACCTTGAAAATTTCCTTCATACAAAACTTCATAAAATTTTTCATTAGCAACATTAGTGTATTCAAGATAATAATCCTTTGAGTTTAGTTTAAACACAGAAAAACTTTCATTAAAACACAAGCTACTGTAGAAATTTCTTTAAAAAGCTCAAGTGATCAAGGAGAACTAAAAAAGAAACCGATAAAGAGGCAAATGCAAATAATGGCAGAAATCTGTCAAAACAGACCAGCAGGTAAAAATTGATTTTTTTGAAGACCTTCTGTTGCTCAAATCGAAAAATGTTGAACTAAATAAAGTTATATAACAACCTGGGGAATTTACTCAGAAAATTACAGCTCAATCGGACATACAGATATTGTTCACGGATTTTTACAGTGAAGCACAAAAATCTGTTTCGGGATAGCAACTTCCCCAAATCTTACTTCTCTCTCATTAGAGGTTATTCTTGGCACAAAAACCACACAAAAAGTATAAGGATAGGTTATTACAGAATTAGTAACTTCCAAGACTCAACAAAATAAAAACCTACTGAAATCTGGGTTATCTCCCAAATAGTAGTTTTCTTTAATGCCTTTTAGTAGGCATGATAATTTCGATGATGCTCACATAAGAAGTATGAATTGAAGTAAAAGAGAGCATCAAGAAGCAAATTCAAAACACATTTAAGTCTAACCCACTTCCTATGCATAGGAATCTTGTAAAAAACAAGTCATGAAAGCACAAAGCAACAAGCATAGGAAAGCAAAATAAGTGCAACTTCAAGATTTTCAACATAAAGAGGGGAAACTTAATATTGTTGAGATACATAAGACTATGTTTCCATATCTCATAATAACTTTCAGTAGCATCATGAATAAAATTAAAAATATAACTATCACATAAAACATTCTTATCATGAGCCACATGCATATAATAATTATTACTCTCCACATAAGCATAGTCATTCTTATTAATTGTAGTGCGAGAAAATTCAACAAAATAGCTATTATTATTATTCTCAACACCATAACCATCAAATATAAGAGGCATATTGTAATCATAATTAATTTTCTCCTCAATAGTAGGTGGACTGAAAATATCATATTCATCATTGTAATCATCATATATTGGAGGCATATTGTAATCATAATTAATTTTCTCTTCAATAGTAGGTGGACTGAAAATATCATATTCATCATTTTAATCATCATATATTGGAGGTATAGTATCATCATAGCGAATTTTCTCCTCTAAAGCTGGGGAACTAAAAAGACCATTTTCATAAAAACTAGCTTCCCCAAGCTTAGACGTTTCCATAGCATTAGCAATAATGGTGTTCAAAGAATTCATACTAATACCATTGCTATTAGCATGCAAATAAAGTTCCATAGGTTTTATAATTTTCTCTTCAAACACTTCATGTCCTAACTCAAGATAAATACTATAAATCTCTCTAATTTTTTTGTCATTTTCCATTAAGCCTAACTAGTGAAAACAAGAAACAAAAAGATATAATTGCAGAATCTAAAGGAAATAACTTCGAGCACTCACACACCAGCAATAGTACTAGAAGATAGCTTAGTAGCCAGAGGATGTGAGTACCTTTTACCTTACCTCCCCGACAATGGCGCAAGAAAAGAGCTTGATGTCTACGCACTTCTATTCTTGTATATAGTTGTTGGGTCTCCAAGTGTAGAGGTTTGTAGAAAAGCAGCAAGTTTCCCTTAAGTGGATTACCCAAGGTTTATCGAACTCAAGGAGGAAGTGGTCAAAGGTATCCCTCTCAACCAATGCTGCAATCAAGATACAAGAAGTCTCTTGTGTCCCCAACACACTCAATACACTTGTCAGGTGTATAGGTGCACTAGTTCGGTGAAGAGATAGTAAAATACAAGTAGTATGGATGATTATAAGACAACGGTGCCAGAAAAGAGCTTGACGGAGAGGAAGAGACTAAAGGAAATCTGAAATAAAGATGGAAGCAAGAAAACATGTAACATGACTGATTGTAAATGGTGTTTCAGTGCTTAGAAACAAGGCCTAGGGATCATACTTTCACTAGTGGTCACTCTCATATAAATATCTTTTCTTCATTATTATACACTAAACTACTCTCCAGTTGGACAACTCTAATCCATGGTAGGGCTACAAAAGCACTCCTTAAAGATTGCATTCCCCATCTAGATAACCCCACACTGTCACCTTGAGCGCTAGATGGTTCCAACAAACACCACAATTTCATAGAGACATCCAACTCAAAATATAACTCATGATAAGTATTTATGTAATATTTAGCCTAAGTGCCACACGGTGTGCACACTGTCACCTTCACACACGTGGGTATAACCGAAGATTAATTAAAGCACTTGAGTAGCAGAGTAGATCTACTTGATTACAAAGCTCATGATCACAATAAGATCACGCATAGAGAGAGAGATGAACACATAGCTACCGGTAGAGCCCTTAGCCTCGAGGGAGAACTACTCCTTCCTCATCATGGGAGTCAGCAACGGCGATGGAGATGGTGGTGGACATCGATGGAGATGGCTCCGGGGCAATTCCCCGTCCCGGTAGAGTGCCGAAACAGAGACTTATATCCCCCGAATCTCCCCTTTGGTGGAGACGGCACTACGGACCTTTTCATGGATTTCTGCCCGTGTTAGGGTTTACGTCTCTAGGAGACGTATATATAGGCGAAAGGGAAACATCGATGGGCTCCCAAGGGGCCCACACCAGGGGCTGGCACGGCCAGGGGGGACCCGTGCCACCCCTAGGTGTGGCCGCCTCGTTGCGCCTCCTCATATCTCCTCTGGACTTCGTGTCTGCTCCGGTAAAATATTGACTTTGGCTTTTGTCCCGTCCAATTCCGAGAATATTTATTTTCTGGCTTTTCTGAAACCAAAAACAGCAGAAAACAGGCAACTGGCACCGCGGCATCTTATCAATACGTTAGTTCTAGAAAATGTATAGAAATACCTCAAAGTGTAGACAAAACATAACAAAGTTGATGCAAAATAAGCATGGAACATAAAAAATTATAGATACATTTATGACGTATCATGTATATACAGCACCAGAAAGCCATAGGTGTTGAATGCACAAAGTTTTTCCAAACTAGATTATTGACTCTAGTGCAAGTGGGAGACTGTTGGAGATATTCCCAAGAGGCAATTATAAAGAGGTTATTATTATATCTTTGTGTTTATGATAAATATTTACATCCCATGCTATAATTGTATTAACCAGAAACATTAATACTTGTGTGTTTTGTAAACATAAAAGAGTCCCTAGTAAGCCTCTTATTAAATAGCTTGTTGAATAATAGATGATCATGGTTTCCTGATCATAGACATTGGATGTTATTAATAACAAGATCATATCATTAGGAAAATAATGTGATGGACATACACCCATAGTTAGAATAGCATAAGATCAAGTCATATAGAATTTTTTTGCTATAAGCTTTCAAATACATAGTAACCTAATCCTTCGACCATGAGATCATGTTAATCACCGTCACCGGACGAGTACTTTGATGACATCAAACACCACTTCCGTAATTGGGTGGTTATAAAGGTGGTATTGGGTATTCCGAAAGTATGTATTGAAGCGCATGGATCAAGAGTGGGATTTGTCCATCCATATGATGGATAGATATGCTACGGGCCCTCTCGGTGGAGTGTCATCGGATTGGCTTGCAAGCATGTGACTAGGTCACAAGGGATGTCATATCACGGAACGAGTAAAGAGTACTTATCGGTAACGAGGTTGAACTAGGTATGGATATACCGACGATCAAACCTCGCATAAATACAATATCGAGCGACACAAGGAATTAGTATCATATGTAAATGGTTCATTCGATCACGAAGTCATCGTAGAAATATTTGGGAGCCATATGGATTTCCAGATCCCTCTATTGGTTATTGATTGGAGAGTTGTTTCGATCATGTCTGCATAGTTCACGAACCATAGGGAGACACACTTAAGGATTCAATGTTATTTAAAGTACGTATGGAATATGAGTTGTAGACCGAATGTTGTTCGGGGTCTCGGACTGGATCCAGGACATCACACGGAGATCCGGAATGGTCCGTAGAATAAGATTCATATAAGGAAAATGGTTTTCTGGGGTTCGGAAAAAGTGTCGGTATTTTGACCGGATACTTCTAGAATGTTCTAGAGGGACCACCAGTGGTTCCACCAACCCCGGGAGAGGGTCACTTGGACAGGGGCATGCCCTAGGGGCCATAGGCACCAAACCCTAAAGGGCCAATTCGACCAAGACTAGTAAAAGGGTCAAATCCTAGTTTGAATAGTCAAATACTAGTTTAAAAAGTCAAACACTAGTTTTTTGTAAGAAGGAAGACCTGCTGGAAAAGGTTTCAAGCTCTTCCCTTGGAGGCCGAGTTGGGGGGGACATGGCCTAGGCTGGGAACCCTTGGCCGGTCGGCCCCCACCTATATAATGAGGGGTGGGGGCAGACCCCCATACCCCTTGTCCCTTGGCGCCTAACCCTAGCCGCTGCCTCTCTTCTCTCTCGTCCACCGTTCTGCTCCAGAGGCGAAGCCCTGTAGAAATATTTCCTCCTTCACCACCACCACCATACCGTCATGCTATTGGGATTCCGAGGAGATCTACAACCTCTGCTGCCCTGCTGGAACAAGGGAGAGGAATGTCTTCATCGACTACCGTATGTGTGACCGAATGCGGAAGCGCTGCCGGAACGCGTTGCCCGAAGGATCGTCTACATGATCTTGAGATCGGCAAGTGATCGACTACATCAACCATGAGAATCCGATATCGTTAAACTCTTTGTATCTATGAGGGTTAGTTCTCTATAATATCGTTGCATCGATCTCGTAGATTAGATCTTGGCTTGTCCATAGATTAGATCTTGGTTTTGTGTGTTTTGCGGTAGAATTTTTTTGTTTTACAAACAACGAACCCTACACATCCATATCTCGTCGGCCTTCTTCTCACTCTTCTCAGCACGGGCATTCGAGTCCGCGATGCACTTCGTGATGGACGTTTGGAGCCATTCGGCAGGCGGTCACGTAGCCTTTGGCATCTTGGCCTTATTCTGGACTATCTTTGGCATTTCTTCGCTGACAGCTAGGGGTGGAGTCTCGAAGTTGTACACGCCGTCCTTGTTCTCAGCGAGGCTTACGCGAGTGTCCACCCATTTCTGGCAGTTCTCGATCTTGTTAAACACATGGTGGAACTTGAACTCCTTCTTGGTGTCGTCGCGGTGCATGCCGAGTGCATAGACCAGCTGCAAAGACAAGGCAAAGTGTGAGTCAGGAAAGGTATGAACTCGCCATACCTTCGGCTTGAGGTCGGTGAACTACCTTGTGGTCCATGCTTGCGACGTTGACTGGATGACACTCGATTTCTTCGAGAATTCCATGCCACTTGCCGCACGCTTGATACACAATTCCCTAGTGATTGGTCATGGCCTTCTCGTTGTGGTGCTGGCATCCTTGTCTTCCTCTTCTTCTTATTCTTCTTCTTCTCCTTTCCCTTGACCGTCGCTACGGCATCCTCTTTAGCCTCCTTCTCCTCATCCTCGGCTTGGTCGTCGGCCTGGCCTTGGCAAAATCCTAGGATTCCATGCCATGTTTGGCGTCGGCGCGGGACTACTCTTGCGTGAAGAACGAGCTCCCGGCCTCCGCGGAGCCAGAAGCGATCATCTCCGCCATGTACGAGTCTCCCGCCATTCCGCCGAACACGTTAAGGGCGTCTGTGTCACCGAACGGGACGGGCAAGAAACTGCTGCCGGCGAATGGAAGAGGACCGCGGTGCATGGCCATTGAAGGACCGATGTATAGGGGAGAGCTGGCGTAGGGGACGTTGATGTCAACATTGAAGGCCGGCGGACGAGGCGCATGACAGGGGAAGAGCGCATTCGGGTTGAAGCCGCCGTCGAACTTGAGGGAAGACGAGAACCGCTGGCGTGGGTTCACCTGGCTCTCCTGGAACATTGCTGGCGATATTGGCGAGAACCCGGCTGGAGAGCCGACGCTTGGTTGGCTTCCCCACGGTGTTCCATACTGCGCGACAACGACAGGCGGCGGACAGGCCATGGCCGCACGAGCGGCCCGCTCGGATGCTGATTTAGCCTCCACGATCACCTGCGCCTTATCCGACCTTGTCGTCCTCTCCTTTCGGCTGCCTGTTTCGATCTTCCTCCATCGGCAATCCCTCGCCTAGTATATGTATGTCCAGCCGTCCAGCTTCGGCTCGGCTTCTTCCCCTTTGGTACACCGACGGTGGAGCGGGGTTTGACGAAACCCTTGGGCGGCATGGCGGGCGGAAGCTCGGAGAACTGGCTCGAGTTGTGGCGGGGAATGGAGAAGAAAGGCGGGAAGGGGAGAAGAAAGGCGGGAGCTCGGCCTTATGTATCCAACATATGTGGTTCACCCGCTTTTTCGCTTCATCCGGCGTTCCCGGATGGTTTTCAGCGTCTCGGGTTTGACCTGGAAGTCTCAGATATAAAGTGGGCTAAATCGGACAAAAACAGAGCGTCTGAATGATTTTTTGCCGTCTAGATAAAAATGATATATGAGCCCCTCGTGGAAATGCTAGTCGAGATGCTTCGAAGGCATCGTCGTATTCGTATATCCGTCAAAACTAAAGCAAATCAGCCGTACTTCATATATTGCGGCCCGTGATGCTTTCGACCCCAGCCCCGGCCCAAAATTGTTTCAGCTTGTGACTTGCTCGTCTCTGTTTACCACACCGACACGGATACGAATCTGACACCGAGCAGAATTCGAACACTCGTGTACGTGTCCACCTATAAACAACCACCGCCGCGCGTCCCTAGCAACGTACTCCTACTGTGCACGCTCACTCGATTCGACTTCCGTTCGCGCGAGTCGATCAGCCGACCAATCCGCCCGCCTCTTGTCGTGAGATCGAGCCGGCAGTCAGGCACTCCCACGGCCTAGTTGCAGATGGACGGCTTGTACCCTATGCCGCACTCGTTCTACGACCGCAAGCGGGACATGGCAGCCCGCTTGCCCTTCATGGGGCTGTTGCCACACGAGATGTTCCACGGGTGCAGTGCCCCTGCGCCCGGTGCAGCGTGCGAAGAAGACACGGCGGCTGGGCAGATAGGCGCCGGGAGTGAGATAGAGTCGACGGAGGCGGAGGGCACCCAGTGATTAGCGAGACACGTGGACGGAGACGACGCGTGCCGGCAAGGGAGGAAGAAGCTGGCCCGTGCAATTACCTTTCGTAACTTCTAATGCAGTAGTAGTACTAGCTAGTTACTCCGTAGTTTTTGTCTTGAAGAATTGTAACCTCATCGAGTGGTGATGTAACTTTTCTTTTCTTATTATACTACAACCTATCTCGTGCTTGAATGGAAATTAGCTCGTTGAGTAAAAACATCATTTTTGTTTATCTGTTTTTAGCAAAATCAATTTTCTTTTTGCATGAGAACGAAACCACAATTGCACTGCTTGCAACTACTTTACCACAAAACAGCAAGTGTTTCATTCAAAAAAAAAGACCATGTGTTTGTTAATTTTTTTTCCAACTATTTGCAAGTTATAACCGTGTTTACCACAACATTTTTCCACTACTCGCTCCCGTCCAGATTAATGACATCAACTTTGTGTAGATACAGATGCATCTAACCTAAATACCTACAAAGTTGAGGCTAGACTAGATACATATCTACACAAAATTGAGGCCATTAATATGGATCAAAGGGAGTACTTGTAATCGTATTTACAACAAAATAACAAGCTTTTCATAACTCAAAGTCTCAAACTAGTCAAGAAGATGTCTTTTTAATGTAGTCGAGATTTTTTTAAAAAATTAGCCGAGAGGATAGTTCGTTACTACATGATCACCATTTTTTTTGAGGGGGACATAATCACCATTTTAATTAGTAAAATACGTGTCTCTCATAACAATAGCAAGAACATTCTACGGAAATGATATTATGTGTTTCGATTCATATAGGATGGTTAGGATAGTAAAATACGTGTCTCTCACCATTTTAATTAGGTGAGTTCACCCCCCTCCCCACTAAAGAATACTTGTGCGAGAAAATTGCATCTCACGCCAGCCTTTGCGGTAAACGTTGCACAGAACACAAAAACAAACCTTTCATTGCAGCTAGCACAGGTTTGTGCTAAATTCGTTGCATCTAGCCCAAATCAACGTATTACTATTGATAACAGGAGCTTCCGTGGCATCAATCGGCCCACCGCAGGCCCTCTCCCGGAACTGACCAAGTTGAACTGACCAAGCCGAACTGACCTAGTCGATCTAAGAAAGAAAAAAAGAAAATTGAGAGCGACACCAGGCGATGCGACCTGGCGACCGGAGCCCGACGGCGGTACCAGACGACACGACGGCGAAATCCAGCGACCCTCTCTATCCGTTCTGTGGGTACGTGTCCCTCATGCTCTCTCATGGAGATGGGGCACATACGGTGCCGTTCGGGGACATGTTCAGCGGCAGTTCAGGCCACGCCGACGATAGATCAGGCGGAATCCGGCGACCCCCTGTCCTGGCCGTGTGGGTACGTTATCCTCTGCCATCATCCGCAAAGGGAAGTGACCATTACACCAATAGCAGGGGATATTCTTACTTCACGGCTGGGTTGGAAGCACAACGGAGGGAGCAAGTCATGCAAAATGGTCAACAATGAGCCATTAAATAAAAAACAATCTATGTATACTACTAGCAAAATGTCCGCGCATTGGGGCGGAAAAAGTTAGTCTTTGTTGTGCTGGTGGTAAGTTTTTAAAAAAATCAGTGGTCCTCGATCAATTGATTGAGTCCCTCGTGAGTTTATTTTTTCTTTCGACTGTTTGACTATAAGCAGGGTATATATAAGTGGTGGTAATTGTGGGTAATACATGATTTAACGCCCATGATCCGATATTAAGTTTGTTTTGAAAGTAGCAAGTTTTTTAATTATTTGCACTTTCTAAGGTTTTCACCCGGAGCCTATGCGCGGGAGGTACCCACAACGACGCCCCCAAGTGGGTTACGATACCCGCAAGCATCGCCGCCATCGGCATAAAATGCGGGGCTTTCACCCCGGAAAAACCTACACACATGCCCACAACCGGTTCGCCCACCACCTCCGAGTCCGGTCTTCAGAGCACGGTCTGGGAGATGCCGAAGCCGAAGTGCAACCATCACCAAGGTCACCCGACAAACGCTCCTCGCCACCCAAGTGACCAAGGGGCATGATCAATACCACCGCTCTGTCGCCCCAGGGCCATGTCGCGCCGTCGCCGACTCGCACCCCCGCATCGGTCAAACCGGCGCAGGAGGCTCCGCAGTCACGCCACGCCGGGATGGTGAGCGTCGTCGTCGTATCCGAGGCTGCCGCCGACACCCAGCCACCCCCAGTCGATCTCGCCTTGCCACCGAGATGCACTGCCGCCTCCCAGACCTCCTACCAGATCCGCTCGACGTCGGGGAAAGAAGGGCCCGTCGCCGCCGGCACTGCAGGGGCTTTGCCCTGCGGCGGCCGCCGGCGACGGCGGGGGAGGGAAGGGGAGCTGGGGGACGCGGTGGTGGCGGGAGTTAGGGTTCCGCCAGGTCGCCCGCGCGGGGGGCGACTCGGGACGAGACGGGAAGGGGGGGTCCTCTTATGCCATATGGCAAGAGAACATTAGCAAGTTAATAGTATCATCTGGGCTAGGTGCAACGAATTAGGAACAAACCTGTGCTAGTTGCAACATGAGTTTTGTTTTTGTGTTCTGTGCAATGTTTGCCACAAAGGGTGGTGTGAGATACAATTTTCTCTACTTGTGCCTCACAATTTACCCTTAGGGCCTCTTAGGTTTTTTTTAAAAAGAAGGTAAAATGAGGGGATAATTTTTTTCCTTGCTAACACTATTCATCCTTGGGGTTCAAAAGACTGTAGCAATAGAAATAGAAGAAAATTTTATTCGATCTAGGTTTCAATGGAGAAACGTATAAATCAGTACAATCTAGCTAGTTGACCTCTTTCTAGAACAACTACTCACAATGTACAGGTCTAGGTTGTTGAGTTACATAATAACATTAAAGTTAAACCATTTCATGTGGTTTGGCTTAGATTTGACTGTGTTCACTAGGAATCATGTATTCTTTTTTCTGTACAAAATTTATAAAATTTCCAGCTTTTTGTTTTGCACATGCATTCCTATCAAATTATTGTGTTTTTCCTTATTCATTCGCTTTTGGAGTCCACTTTTGGGATAACTTTTTCCTCCTCGTATGGGCATAACCTAAACAAATTATTCATGAGTAATGTTCACACGGAAAAAAAATTATTCGCAAGATTCGATTATTGTTCACGTATTACACAAAAAAAATCATATGATTCTCAAAAAACAAAGAAATCTAAAAGAGAAATAGAAAACGAAAAAATAATAAACGAAAAAGAAAATATAAAAAACAAGAAAATAAGACAGCGAAAAAAGAAAAACCTTCCTGGGCGGCCTACCCAAGCCGGGGCTTAAGGCGTTGTATTTGCCCAAATTAGCTTGGTGTGTTGAATCACAAGTTTACATTCGAAGCTTTTTTTTCTTTTCCAAAAGACAAAAAATAGTGTGTTTTTTTGACAGAAGGCAAAAAATTGTTAGTACATGCGTCCCGGGAGGCTTGTGGAGTTCTGGACGCATAAAAGGATCGTGCTACCTCTCCTCTGGACTGCAAATCGACTCCGAAGCAGACACAGGCACCGAGAAGAATTCGGTACCTACGTACTTCCCGTACACGCTCCATATGATTAGGTTCATCGTCAGAAATCGCCATATCGACTGCCCAGCAGGAGCAGGTCGTCTGTGCGACTGAGCACCAGCAAATCCAGGGCAGACGAACGCGCTTTCGCAGATGGAGGCGGTGGTCGCCACCGCCACGGCGACGGCGCAGTATGGGTATCCAAGAGCGGAACCGCACTCGTATTTTTGCCCGAGGCGGCCGGAGCCCGTGGAAGCGCCGCCGCCAACGCGTCTCGTACTGGCCTTTCTTCACCGGAGGAGGCCCGTGGCTCGGCGGGGGCCTTTCGACTGGGGGCAGCGGCCACGTCCGCTCGTCGACGACAGCGCTGCGGCGGAGCCGTACAGGAACGGCGGCTTCGGTGCTGTCCCGGCGTCGGGCAGGGCCATCTGATAGAGTAGGTACGTCTCACGTACTCTAGTATGTTTGTATCTGTAATTAGACTAGTTAGGTTTAATCGTAACCAACTCAATCTGTAATAATCTGTTGATATAAATATAACGGCCAGAGGCCACGCCGTGTATTGCGTTGTGCCTTCCCTCATATTGTCTTGTGTATTGTTTTACATGATATCAGCCAGACATCGATCCTAAAACCCTAGATCGCGATGGGTTCCTCCGCTGCTTCCGCAACCTCGGCGCTCTCCGCGCTCCTTCCATCGTCTGCGATGTCCGCTGGCGCTTCTTCCTCGAGCTCTTCCGCGCCCATCCACTTCGGCAATCAGATCTCCCTCAAGCTGACCGCCGCCAACCATCTGTTTTGGCGGGCGCAGGTGGTATCTCTTCTTCGGAGCAATCTCCTCCATGGATACGTGGAGGGGACCTTTCCGTGTCCTCCGTCTCACGTCTCAGTTGTCGTGACAACGGGGTCTGCGGCTGCCAACAAGATCAATCCGGCGTATGCCTCCTGGGTGCAGCAAGATCAAGCGATTCTGTCCGCTTTTCTGTCTACATCATCTATCGAGGTTGGCAGCATGATAATGTTTGCCAAAACCTCCCAGGAAGCATGGACCACCATTGAAAGTAGCTTCGCTTCGCAGTCTTCGGCTCGTTCTATGCAGCTTCGTGATGAGTTGCGCGAGACCAAGAAGCTCAACTCGTTTGTCACTGTTTACTACAACAAAATCAAAGCGCTCTCCGACACCCTGACTTCGATTGGCCAGCCACTCCGTCCGGAGGAGTTCACTTCGTTCGTTCTTCAAGGCCTCGATGAGGAATACGATTCTCTGGCCGAGGTCGTGCTTGATCGTGCCACACCAATTTCGCCTCATGATCTGTATGCACGGCTCGTGTCCACCGAGCAGCGCAAGGATGGTCACCGTCGCTCGTCGGCTCCAGGAAGCATCCACTCTGCTAACGCGGTGAAGACGGGAGGCTACCGTCCGCGTGCTCCTTCTGCCTCTGCCCTGTCGACTCCACAATTTCGGCTGAACACCCCAGGACCATCCCCTGGGCCTCGTCCGCTTCAGCCATCTAGTGGGTCGGCCAGTGGCAACTCTGCATATGGACGTGGATCTGTGCCACGCCACCACTGCCAGCTTTGTGATGAACCAGGGCATCTTGCGGCCTGTTGTTTCAAGCGATTCCAGAAGTCTTTCCTGGGCGTCGGCAATGACAGCCGCTTTCTCGAACGTCAGCTTGCACAGGCTAATCATGTCTACCAAGCACCGCAAGGCCAGACCTCGTCACTTCCCATTGATCATGCTTGGTACCCGGATACTGGTGCGACGGATCATCTTTCTGCACAACTGGAGAAGTTGCAGATGAGGGAGCCCTATACGGGCCATGAGCAAGTCCACACGGCCAACGGAGCAGGTATGCGTATTTCTCATGTTGGTCAAGCTCTTCTTCCCACCCCTTCATCTAGGCCTCTTCACCTTCGCAATATTCTTTATGTTCCTTCTGTCACCAAAAATCTCTTGTCCGTTCGTAGATTCACCTCCGATAACCGTGTTTTATCGAGTTTCATCCTAACAGTCTTTTTGTTAAGGACCTTCTCACGGGGGCCATCCTACTTAAAGGTCGGTGTCGCGGTGGTCTTTACACACTTGATGATTCCTCCACCACCCAACAAAAACAAGTCTTCAGCGCTCTTAAAGCTTCGTCTACTCAGTGGCATGCTCGTCTAGGTCATCCGTCCTCCCAGGTTGTGCAACATGTTCTTCATCGACATCAGTTGCCGTCAGAGTCAAATAAATTAGTATCAGTTTGTGATGCTTGTCAGCAAGACAAGAGTCACCAGTTGCCTTTTTCGCTTTCTCATCATGTAACAAACGCTCCTCTTGAGCTTATTTATTCTGATGTGTGGGGCCTTGCCCAAACTTCTGTGAGCGGCCATAATTATTATGTGAGTTTTGTGGATTCTTATAGTCGTTTTACTTGGCTCTATCTGATTAAGCGTAAAAGTGATGTTTTTGAAGTATTCCGTCAGTTTCAGGCTCATGTTGAGCGTCTCCTTGACCATAAAATTAAGTATGTTCAGTCCGACTGGGGAGGCGAGTATATTAAGTTGAATACTTTCTTCTAGGAACTTGGCATTGCTCATCGTGTCTCGTGTCCTCATACCCACCAACAAAACGGTAGTGCCGAGCGTAAACACCGTCATATTGTTGAGACAGGCATTACATTACTCGCTCATGCATCTATTCCTTTCTGCTATTGGAGTGATGCGTTCATTACAGCCTGTTTTCTCATTAATCGCATGCCTACTCGTGTCATTAATATGAAAACTCCTCTTGAGCGCCTACTTGGAGAAATACCTGATTACACATTCTTTAAAGTTTTTGGGTGTGCATGTTGGCCCAATCTTCGCCCTTACAATAAACATAAACTTGAGTTGCGCTCGAAAAAGTGCGTCTTCTTAGGATATAGTCCTCTTCACAAAGGTTACAAGTGTCTTCATGTTCCTAGCAACCGCGTCTATATCAGTCGTGATGTTATATTTGATGAGTCAGTTTTTCCTTTCTCTGATTTTCCCTCATCTTCATCCCAACCCTTGTTTAATTCTACACCCATCTCGCTTGACCAATTTGAAGATATTGCGCATGCCCCTGTTTTGCTTTCTCATCATGGTGCAGGTACTGGTCGTGGGGCGCGGCTCGAAATTCTTGAGGATGCACGCACTCCACTGTCGTCGCCACAGCACAGTTCAATGGATTCTGGCTCTGCTCCTTCATCGCCGTCCTGTGGCGTGCATGCTCCCATGCAGTCACCGGTCGCCGCTGGGACTCCTGCTCCTGGTCCACTGGACCCCCTGCGCCTCACGTAGCCTGTGTCCATTGGGCCGGCTCTCAATGATCCGCCTTCGCCTCGTAGCATGACGCCTCGGGCTGAGCCATCCATCGCGTCATCCAGTGATGTGTCTCCTTCACCTGACGAGGCTTCTCCTGACTATACAGTACCGCTGGTCCCTCCCGATTCAACACCAGCTCGGTCAGATGTTTTGCTTCAACCGCTAGCTCCCTTGCCTTCAGATTCTTTGAGGCCAGTCACGCGCGGCCTGCGTGGCGTACATCAGCCGAAAAAACGGTCTGATGGTACTGTTGCTTGGATGGTTGCCTGTGTTGCTGATGCTGTCCAAGATCCATCATCTGAGCCTCGTCATTTTCGTGCAGCCCTTGCTATTCCACACTGGCGTGAGGCAATGGAGCAAGAATTTTCTGCTTTGCTAAAGAATAATACTTGGCATCTTGTTCCTCCCACGTCAGGTACAAATGTTATTGATTCCAAATGGATCTTTAAAGTTAAGCGACATGCCAATGGTCAAATTGAAAGGTATAAAGCTCGTCTTGTTGCTAAAGGATTCAAGCAACGCTATGGTCTAGATTATGAGGATACGTTCAGTCCTGTTGTTAAACCCACCACTATTCGACTGTTGCTTTCCATTGCGGTTACTCGAGGTTGGTTCCTACGTCAGCTTGATGTACAAAATGCTTTCCTCAATGGTGTTCTTGAAGAGGAAGTGTTTATGCGTCAACCTCCTGGGTTCGAAGATCCTGATCGCCCTCATTACTTGTGTCACCTCGACAAGGCATTATATGGTCTTAAACAGGCTCCACGAGCATGGCATGCACGTCTTGGGACAGTTCTTCGCCAGCATGGTTTTGTTCCCTCAACTGCTGACACCTCCTTGTTTATACTACAACGACATGATGTGACCATTTATCTTCTTGTCTATGTTGATGATATTATTGTGCTCAGCTCCTCTTCTTCTGCAATTGATCGGCTTGTTCTGGGTCTTTGTGAAGAATTTGTTGTTAAGGATCTTGAGCCGCTCCACTTCTTTCTTGGATTAGAGGTGACTCATACATCTGCTGGGCTTACTCTTACTCAACGTAAATACGCTAGTGAGTTGTTGAAGCGTGCTGGTTTTCACAAGTGCACCACAACAGTCACACCTATGGCGGCTTCTGTTAAGCTTTTTAAGGATGATAGTACTTTACTTGGTGACAATGATGCCACTGATTATCGGAGTATTGTTGGTGGCTTGCAGTATCTCACTTTGACTAGACCTGATATATCTTTTGCTGTCAATCGTGTTTGTCAGTTTCTTCATTCACCTACTGAAGAACATCTTGCTGCGGTCAAGAGGATCCTTCGTTATGTCAAGCATACACTTGGTCATGGGTTGATCCTTCGCCCTTCTGTATCTACTACCATCTCAGCTTTCTTTGATGCTGATTGGGCCGGGGATGTTGATGACAGGCGATCCACGGGGGGACATGCTGTGTTTTATGGTGGAAATTTGATCGCCTGGAGTGCACGTAAACAGGCTACGGTTTCTCGGTCAAGTACAGAACCAGAGTACAAGGCAGTTGCTAATGCTACAGCTGAAGTCATTTGGGTTGAAGCATTGTTGAAAGAACTTGGGATCCGACAGCAATCTCCACCTGTTTTATGGTGTGATAACATTGTTGTCACTTATCTTTCGTCTAATCCAGTCTTTCGCGCACGGACAAAGCATATTGAAATTGATTTTCACTTTGTCCGTGAGAGAGTTTCTCAGAAACTGCTGCAAGTTCGGTTTGTGTCTTCTAAAGATCAACTAGCCGATATATTCACAAAGTCTCTACCTCTTCCATTGTTTGAGGAGTGTAAACGCAATCTCAACATGTGGTCTGTAGTTGAGATTGAGGGGGGCTGATAGAGTACGTACGTCTCACGTACTCTAGTATGTTTGTATCTGTAACTAGATTAGTTAGGTCTAATCGTAACCAACTCAATCTGTAACAATCTGTTGATATAAATATAACAGCCAGAGACCACGCCGTGTATTGCGTTGTGCCTTCCCTCATATTGTCTTGTGTATTGTTTTACACCATCGACGCCCTGCCGGAGACCACGGCCAGCGAGGTGAGGGAGAAGGACTGTTCGGTGTGCTTGGAGGGTTTAGGAGAGGGAGAGAGGCTGAGGAGGATGCCGTGCGCCCACGCGTTCCACGAAGGCTGCATCTTCGACTGGCTCCGCGTGAGCCGCCTCTGCCCGCTCTGCCGCTTCCCGCTGCCCACCCAGGCAGACGAGGAACGTATGCGCTGCCAGTAGATGGCTAACCTACCACTATGTCGGTGTGAGCATCAGGACCTGCTTATAAGACTGTCTCGTTATTTATTGGGCACAATATGTCTCTCTCGGTGGTCATAGACTAGGCAAAACTGATCGGCTTCCCTGTTTGTAGATAGATAGGAAAGCGCCTTGCCACGGAGCCGGCATTTCTAACAATTGACTAGCAGAGTGCCCGTGCGTTGCTACGGATAATTAAAAATAAATCGTAAAATATATTGATTCATACACAATTTATTCTTTATTTTGTGATGAAAATGCACACCTAGCATGATAGATGCCCCTTAGAAAAAATTATTCTGTTTGTAGACAAATCCAAAATAGCGGTTTCTTCATGAAATTATGTCGTGGAAACACCTTAAGAAATATATATGACTAAAATATGTTGCATGATCTCACCGTTAAAAGATGACAATTACCAAAGAGTAGATGTATCAAAATAGAATCATATTTTATATATATTTGACATGTAAGACTTAAGCTTACAACAAATCTCCATAGTCAATCTCCATAGCCTTTGAGACCGGCGGAAGCGAAGGCCACTTGTAATCCCTTAATCGGATTGTATAACTCGATAATAGTGAATCCATGTCCTTAAAATGTAGTGCCTAGAGGTACCAAATGATAGTGTACTCCAGACGATTTTGTACTTCTTTAGTTCAGAAATGGATGTTGTATATTTATTAAGATTCACATGTATCTATATATACGTATAAATTTAGACAAATATATGACATATCTCTTAATATAGGTACATACGAAATCTAGACAAATATACTTCCGGATCGAGGGAGTACTATGTACGGTTTTTGGAAATCTGGTTTTCCATTTTGAGACTAATAACTAATGACAATTGATTCCACCGAGTTACACTACAGCCTATAGTTTATTGGGAGGAGTAAAAAATAATTAAGTAATTTTCACATCGATCGCGTATTAATCGTGAGGCCACTAACCACCATGTCGGGCCCACCTCCCAGGATTAATCTGGATCGGTTTCTCTCTTGGATCCTTCTCTACCGACTTCTTTTTCCCCAAATCCACTGCCCCATTATTTTTCCCCCAAAATTCTCCATCATAAATTGGAAGTCCAAATTGTGATTTCCTACATCGCTTGCCATGGCCGGAGGTCGTATGCCACCATCTTCGGGAGAAGTCTGAGTTTGGCCCGGAGCATCCATGTGACGGCGGCTCTCGGGAGGGGGCCCATGGAGGTAGCTGCAGAGAAGATGGCTAGACGGCGCGGTACCCAGGACGAGGTCCATGGAGGTCTCTGCTCAGAGCGTGGACGGTCAGCGCCGCTACTACACCGACCTCGACGGCTGTCGTACGCCATGGCTTCGGTTCAGGCCTCTCCTCTGCAGCTCAGGCCAGCTTCGGTTCCCTCCGCCTCCACCCACGCATGGTCATGCTCTGTCCTCTGAAACAACTGCCGTGCCGCCAAGCTTCACATCCCAGATCTCTTCGACGGCCTCTTCTGCAGCGCCTCCCCGTTCCTTCCCTCGTCGACTTGCTTTGGTCCTGGCCGCCGCCTCGTGCCCCGCCCGTTCGGCCTGCATCTCCGCAGGCAGGGGAGTGACGACCACCACTTCCTTCAAGTCGTGTCCTCTGTATTCGTCGGCAGGAGCTCCCGAGCGCGGGAGGGACGACCCTGCATCTCCGCAGGCAGGTGAGGGAAGACCACCGTTTCCTTGGAGTCGTGGCCTCTATCTCCGTCGGCAGGAGCTCCCGAGCGCGAGGTTCTGTTTCCTTTGGTGAACGGGTAGACTCGGCGGTGGCAGTGGTGGGTAATATGATTGTCAGGTCGAGGGTAAAACCGTAAAAGTATGGCAGACGGAAATTTGGGCTAGGTGACGAACGGTCCGAATCTTTTTAATAGTATAGATATTAGTTTTCGTCTTGTCATACTCACATAATTTCTGTTAGACTTAGACAGGAAACAGCTTATTTTTTATTATCACTGAAGTATAAATATGCAGGGATGCTAATTTATAGTCGATTGATTTCGATTTATCAGGTCCAAGTTGGTTGTGCTCCTTTCGCTTCTTCTGCTCGATAGAACGATAAATATTGTTTAGATGGACAGCTATACCAGCAGAAAGGTTATTAGGTCGAGAAGACCGATGATGGTGGCAAGGACCATCAGGTGTAGAGATTTCGGGGATGAAGATCCTTGAGATCATATGGATGGGATGTGTTTATTTCCAGGGCGTCTTACGCCAATTTGCTTCTTATCCGTACACGGACCCTGTCTTCCGCTTACTATTACCTATCTAGTATTTTGGATCTTGCCATATGGTGTTGAATATTTCTATTTATTTTAGATGGTTTGGCTCTCATGTATTCTTGTATGTCGTTGGCAGTATAATCATTTGTGTACCATGCCCTGTTTCGCTCAGACGGTACCTACATATAGGTAGCCTTTGGGCCCTTCGATAGAACATCTTATTTACTTTTCGGTTATACCGACTTGTGATTTAGAGCATAAGGTCCGAGAGATTACATCTGACCATGCACCCAATATGACGTCCGGCAACAACTTTGAATCACGCGTATTCGATGCACCAGCATGAAGGGCCGCCTGTGGGGGTGCGCCGGCATGAAGACGTGCACCCCATAAGTGGCTCCCATTAGCCGTTTGAACTATTAATTTGTTTCTTTGCAATTTTGAACCAAAAATAAAATCTTAGCCATACTTGCAAGTCCTGGCCAATTTACACACATAGTCTCAAATTTTTAACACAAATAATTTTTTTCTACCATAGTTAAAAATAAAAATAAAATTACTCAACTAGATGAAGCCTGGTTATTGTCTTTCTTGTCTCTTGAGCTTCCACAAATGCTCTATCAGATTATTCTGTAGTTGGCTATGAACAACCTCGACATGAATCTCCAGATGCATGGTGAGAAAATCAGCCCAATCTCTCGGCACCTGGTGATCAAAATCAGTAAGAGGATCCTAGAACTAATACCATCGATTATCATTCGCTAGATTTTCGTGCTCACTCTCGATGATCATATTGTGTGAGATCACGCAGACATTCATCATATCTCACATATGATCTTCAAACCAGTAAGAGCATGATACCGAATAATATAAAATAGAGGCTGGAGCACACGAAATGCCCTCTCAACGTTCTTCATGCAATTCTTTTTTGGCACACAGCAAAAATGTGCCTTGCTGGGACCTAGAGGGGTGGTGATTGTCTTAAAAAATGTCGTCCATTTTTTATAGACGTCATCATCTAGATAGTACCCTTGGTATATTGGCGACCATTGGTATCATAGTTGGAAGTTGGAGCATGACCTTCAAAAATTTATGAACACCGGAGAGCGCTGATACGTCGTAAACGTATCTATAATTTTTGATGTTCCATGCTTGTTTATTATCTACTTTGCTTTGCTTTGTCTACACTTTGAGATATTTTTATACGTTTTCTGGGACTAACCTATTAACAAGATAACATGGTGCCAGTTGCCTGTTTTCTGTTGTTTTTGGTTCCAGAAAAGTCAGAAAATGAATATTCTCGGAATTGGACGGGAAAAAAACCAAAGTAAATATTTCATCGAGGAGAACACGGAGCCAGAAGACGAGACAGAGAGGGTATCGAGGGGGCCACACCTCCTGGCCACGCGGCCTGGCCTGGCCCGCGCTTGGGGTGTGCAGCCGCCTCGGGCACCCCCCTCGGCCTCCCTCTTCGCCTATAATAATCCCCTGATACCTAAACCCTAAGTACCCGATCAATCTTCCATGAAACAGTCTGTAGCCGCCGCCACCATCGTCCCTAGATCGGGGGGATCTGGAACTCTTCCCGGCACCCCGCCGGAGGGGAGAGATCATCCCGGAGGCCTTCTTCATCACCATGCCAGCCTCCGGTATGATGCGTGAGTAGTTCCACCTTGGACTATGGGTCCATGTAGTAGCTAGATAGTTGTTTCTCCTCCTTTGTGCTACCATGTTTAGATCTTGTGAGCTCCGTTCATGATCAAGATCATCTATTGTAATCATTCATGTTGTGTTTCTGGAGATCCGATGGATACTGATATTACTATATCAGATTGGTTAATGATTCTATCTTATTGATTCTATTAAGTCTGTGTTGTTTGAGATCTTGCATGCTCTCCGTTTCTAGTAGCTATCTTGGCCAAGTAGTTGCTAGTGACTCCAAGAGGGAGTATTTATGCTCGATAGTGGGTTCATGCCTCTATTGAATCTGGGGAAGTGACAGAAATCTCTAAGGTTGTAGATGTGATGTTGCTACTAGGGAGAAAACAACAATCTCTTATTTATGGAATAATTGTATTGTTTAATTTACACACCTTGCTTAAAGAAGTTATCCGTTGCTTGCAACTTAATACTGGAGGGGGTTCGGATGATAACCTGAAGGTGGATTACTAGTCATAGATGCAGTTGGATGGCTGTTTATGTATATCGTTGTAATGCCCAATCAAATCTCATAGGATCATGAATGTCCAGTATTGCATTGTTATGCCTTGCTCTGTCCTGTCAATTGCCCCGCTGTAATTTGTTTACCCAGCATGTTATGTTGTTTATCTTAAGGAGAACACCTCTAGTGAACTATGGACCAAGGACCAATGTTTACCATTGATACATCTTCCACTGTTAATGTTTACTTTCTGCAAGCTACCATTACCTTACACACTATACGGTTAATCCTTTGTTTTCAGCAAACCGGTCAGATTGACAACCTCACTGTTCGTTGGGGCAAAGTCTTGAGTTTGTGTTGTGTAGGTTTCCAAGTTGCTAGCAACACCTTTGAGTCATTTCCTTCCTCCTACTGGTTTGAGGACCTTGGTTTTTTTCTGAGGAAAAACTTGCTGTTGTGCTCATCATACCTTCCTCTTGGGGTTTCCCAACAAAGCTCTATAGTGATCTGAGCTACACATCATCAAGCTATTTTCTGGCGCCGTTGCTTGGGAGGCTAAGGACGGCTTCACAAGGGGAATCCTTCACAACCTTTCTATTTACTTTGTTTTTATTTTGATTAGTTTCTTTTGCCTTGTTTTGCTTGTTTCTTTTTATCAAAAACTCCAAAAAAAATTAGTTTCGTTTGGTTTGCTTTCTCTTATCAAAAACACAAAAAAATTAGTTCTTCCTATAGTTGTCACCTTGCTCTAGCTCAGCATGTTGATCCCCAAGTTCACCCTGAAAGAACTTTCAATAGGTAGTGGCTCTATAATTGGGAAAGAAAATATTGAAAAATTCTTTAATCATGTTAGCAAACATGAGGATATTGTGGATAAATCCTTAGCAGAGATTGCTCTTAATTATGAAATTGCTGCAGATTATTTAGTTCACATGTTGGAGGCTAGGTTTGTTAACCTTAAACCCATGATGCAAATAATGTTTCTTAAACTAAAAGAAGAGGAGGATGCTGAAAAGAGAGATTTTATTCTAGAAACTTTGCTAAAGGAGTTCCATGATGTTGCTAGAGAAGCCAAAAAGGTCTTTGAACATTTTAATATGCTAGGCTCATGTGTAGATGTTATGGGTACTTTAGGAATGTTGGATAAAACCAAACCCAATGGAGAGGAAATCAAAATACCCATACCGTTTAAACTTGTAGGAATGCATGAAGCCCTACAAAAGAACATTGTATTGATCCTGAAAACCCATTTGATGAAAGTTGTAAACCCAAGAGTACTGACAAAGGATCCTCTAAAACTCATTTGGATGAGATACCTTTCTTAGTTGAAGAAATTTCGAGTATTGATCTTAATGCTTCTTCATTTGAAAATACTTGATTCTTGCTTCTTGTGCCTAACTTAAAGGCGTTAAAGAAAAGTACTTCTTGCGAGATAACCCAATAGTTTTCTTGAGTCTTGGAAGTTATTACTTCTGTAATAACCTCTCCTTATCCTTTTTGTTTGATTTTTGTGCCAAGAATAATCTCTAATGAGAGGGAAGTAAGATTTGGGGAGTTGTTGTCCCAAAACAGATTTTTGTGCTACACTGTAAAACTTCGTGTAAAATCCCTGTAAGTCGGCTTGACTGTAATTTTCTTAATAAATCCCCCAAGTTGTTAGATAACTTTCGTTAGTTCAACACTTTTTGATTTGAGAAACATAAGGTCTTCGAAAAATCGGTTTCTACCTATGCCGTCTGCTGATGATTTCTGCCATTATTTGCATTTGCTTCTTATTGATTCCTTTTTGGGAAATTGAGCTTTTTGAGGGAATTGCTACAGTAGTTTGTGCCTTTAGTGAAAGTTTTTATGTTGTAAAACTAAACCCCAAGGTATACTATCTTTTGAATGCACTAATGTTGCTAATCAAGATTGTGTGAAGTTTGGTATGAAGGAAAATTTTCAGGTGTAAGGAAAGAATGATGTAATGAGACGAAGAATGGAAAAAATCTCAAGCTCGGGTATGCCACCCCGTGTCACCCCAAGAAATATCCAAGATATACAAGCGTCAAAGCTTGGGGATTCCCAAGGCATCCCCTTCTTCATCAATAAAAATCTCAGGTCTTTTGAGACACTTCGTTTTTTATTGTTTCATGCACAAGTTGTGTTGTTCTTGGAGCGTCTTAGTTTTTGTTTTTGGTTTTAGTTTGTTTAGTTTGCTTGAATAAAGTAGTTGGACCCCCGTTCTTGCTGTGTTGTTTCAAATAAGTTGATTGGTGTTGGAAAGGAGTAGAAAGTTCTTGCTTGAGTAGTACAAGAGGAGCTTGCTTTGACTATGACTTAGGCTTTATCATGTCATGCTAGATGTTGTTTTGACCTTATTCTTAGTGATTATTGTTGTAGCATTACTTGTTCCAAACAATTAGGATTTCTTAATGTGCTTTGAAGGAATCATGCGTTGTTTTAGCATACAAAAGCATAGTATTGTGGTATTATCCTTTGAGGATTCATTTAGGTTGACATGGAACATGCTCACACAATGTTATGACTATGAACCAGTCACCTTAGATTCTATGATCATTTGTTTTTGACTCGTGGTACCACTTTGTGCTTTGATTTGTAATATTTTGTCGCTCTGTATGATTATGGCCATTATTGCTCTCTTAGTTGGTCGCTCCTAGTCTTTTGCTAGCCTCCACTTGTATGAGTAAGCTCTACTCGTGCATCCAACTCCCAAGAAACCAAGTTACTTCAAAGTGTCCACTATAAATTCCTATGCATGGTGTGTTACACCATTCCAAGTATGTTCTTGTTTTATCTATCTTCCAAATTAAACTTGCTATGTGAAAGTTAGTGATTAAAGCTCTCACAAACTTGATGGCACACTTTGTTTTTCTTGCCCCTAATAAACTTAGACCATTGTGTCATCTATGTTGTATATTCTTGCACTTTGTGGCATCCCGCAAAACCACTACTAGAAAATCGCGTTGAATTTGTGCATTGCATCGTCATCATCATGTATTGTTTGTCAAAAACTAATTTCGAAAACCTGTTTTGAATTTCCAAACGCCCCATCTGTATTCAAACGCAAAAACCCGGGTCTCCGGAGTTAATTTGTTTGTTGCTATCGGGTTGCAAACGGCCCAATTAGAATAAATAAAAATTTAAATTATTTTATTAGGGGCAGTCGAACGGGCCGATTGACCCGATCGACCACCCCAGGATAATAACAAACGGTCCAACCAGCCCACCCTTTAATCCTATTCCTACCCATCTTCCTACCCAACTCTCCCCTCCACCTCACTCCACCCAATCAGGACCCGCCACCTCAGCTACCCCTCTCCCCTAACCAATCTGAGCCAGCCACCTAACCCGGCCCCACCCTCTCTCCTCACCACACACGCCAGCACACACGCAGCACCACCCGCGCCTCTCACCCAGCTCACCCCACAGAGCACGCTACCCGCGCGCACCCCCACTCCCTGCCGCGTGGGCCCCGTCGAACCCTGGCCCCGCTCCTGCCCGATCCCCAGCCACCAACCGCGCCCGGGACCACCGCGGGCCCCACCCTCGCCCCACGCCGCGTCCTGCTCATCTTCCTCCCTCCCCTCCGCTCGCGTCCCAGGCTCACCCGCCTCGCTCCACCCCTCTCAAAGTGAGCCCGACCCCACGACTCCCGCCTCCGCCGCCAGCTCCGCCCGCTCACTGCCTCGCTCCTCCGGCAACCGCTCTGCCAGCTCAAGGCCTCGCCAAGCTGTTGCCCATGCGCTGCCAACCGCCTGCCCCCTCCTCAGCGGGCTCCTCCGCCGCTGAGCGCCTCCTCTGCGCCTGGCTCATCCCTTGCCGCTGGTGCCCGTCACCTCCTGCAAGCCCGCCGCCCTCGCGGCAGCGCCTTCCGCGCCTCTCCGCCCGTCACATGCCCGTGCTCGTGCCGCTGCCAGCCCACGACCGTGCTACCTCTATCTCCTCCGAACCTCTGCCGCCCGCCGCCTCGGCCCCGACCTCGACCCAGGCGCCAAGACCGCCTGTGAGACGCCCGCTGCGCAGCCGCCGCTGCCCCGCCTGAAGCGCCGCTTCCGCCATCACCGCAAGCCGTGTTGCCGTCGAGTCCCCTGTGCAGGACCGCCCGCCTCCGCGAGTACCCGCCCGCCCTGCAGACAGCGCCAGGGGATTCCTCCTTGTTGTGGACATGCTGGCCTCCCCTGTTGTTTGGTCTGACTCGTTGGTGATGTTGTTGGGGTTTGCATCGTGCCATCTTGTGGTGTGGTCTTTGTCTGACGACCGTCTGGGCATAGGCCACCAAGATCTGCACCGATAGGTCCCAAGTTCATCGCTCCTCTAAGCCCAAGACCGTATCGGGATGGGAACACTCGAAGAATCGCCGACAAGGACCCGATCCGACGACCGAGACCCGAGTCGAACTCGACACGCCAAGTTTCGACACCGCGAATCCCGGAGACCAAGCCTCGACAACCCCGAACCCGAGCGCCAAGATCTCCATCCGGGACTCCAAGGACTTCCTCACGGATATCAAGAGGCCAGATCGTCTCACGGGATCCGAAAAGCGAACCGACAAGATCTCCGTAACGGCAAGCTCGCCTACCCCGGACACCGAGTCCACCGAGACCCCGAATGCGACAAGTGCTTCAACCCGGACGAGATGACAGACAACATGACCCGAAGACCCCAGATGCGCCAAGACCTACCCCTGAGTCCGAGAACGACCCCGTCGAGACCGTTCCGTCGAACCCGGGACCCCGAACCCCGAACCCCGAACCCCAAGATCTGCCGAACCCTAATGTGTGAACCCCTTTCCGAGAACCCTATTTTATAAATGTTCAACTATATGGATTGTTGCATATTTAATTGTCATTTCGCATGCATGTCATTGGTTTGGGGGCCTTATGCCGATTCACCTAATAATTAAATATGGGGCCCATATGCGAGCAAATCTAGCCTTATATTGGCCTCATTTAAATTTGTGTAGCGAACCAGTACTATAATCTTACCTTGTTAAACAACATTTAAATTGCGGGGGTTCTAAATAACTTGAACTGTCCAACTAATTGTCGGGACCCCGGTTCCGCTTAATATGACCTAATTGCATCGCATCTTGCCATGTCATGCATCATACATGCATCATGCCGATCTTCTGCCGTTGTATTAAATAGTGCATCCGGTGTTCTTCTAGTGTTTTGCTTCTTCGCGGATAAGGCCGTTGAGTTGATGTGAGCTTCGCCCCGATCTTCGGTTGAACCCTTCGACGATGTTTTCAGGCGAGCATCTCCCCCTTTCTACCTATCTTACTTTTATAGTCTTTATTCCCTCCTGTTGATCTATTGCTATCTGTGTTGCGATGCTCTAGTTTTCGTACCCGTGATCTCCCTTGCAGCCGTATATTGCCTTGGACACACCCTATTACCTGTTGTTTGGTAGATAGTTGGACTTGCGCGTCGTAGTTGCTTGCTCAAGTGCTGAAGTGTCGTCAAATGCCACCGTTGCTGATGTATTGCCGCATGTTGTTGTTGGAGATGATCCTAGTTTTACTTATCGTCACTTTAATTTCTGTTTAACAACTAAAATTGAATAAGCAGAGGCATCGGTGGGTGATAGATAATATTTGGTTTCCGAACGCCCACTTGTGTCCCGTAAGACCCCGAGTACTTGATTCCTGTTCCTTGATTTATCGCGCTATCCACATCCGGGAGGTATATGGGACCCCCCTTAGCCAGAGCTTGATTCCGTCTTATTTCTTGGGGCCACAAACTAGTTTGAGGTTTTATTACTATCCTGTACTTATGCCATGTTTTACTGCTTTATTTACGATTGTGCGAGGAGCACACTGTACTGTTTTGGAAGCGGAATGTTTACGCGGTATCGACAAGCCCAGCCACACTTTCGGGTTCCCAGTCGCTTACAGCCATTGTCGCAGACCTTGAGGCCATCTCGGAGCTTGCTTACTCCGTTGCGGGATCTACTTAAGGGGTGGCCCCCTGAAATATTTCTGAATCTTGTGATTGCTTTGTCGTGAAAGCCTCGTTGGGTTTTGATTTGGTTTTTCCGAGGTTGATCGAGTGTGTGTTGCTATTGGTGCACCCCGGCCGGGTAAAACTTTCTGAAAGCCGTGTCCGCGGATATGGACGACTTGGAGCACAGTTTCTCGATCATAGACAAGCATAACTAAAGTTTACTGCTATAAATTTGACTTATAATGACTAGTAATCAGCTTCACTATAATGGAATGGCTAATTAATACTGCCCACAATTGCTTGTTTGGTTGTCGCTTGCGACAATTGTATCTGACTAGTAAGTATTGCAACTACAACGGAATGGCTGAATAAAAGTACCAACAACTGCTGGGTTTTGGGTTTATCTTATACCATCTGTATCTGATTAGTAAATTGTTGCCACTACAACGGAATGGTTAACTAAAAGTGCCCACTGCCTACTTTATCAGGATGATTATCTATACTTGACTAGTAATTGCTGCAACGATAACTGAATAAATAAAACTGCCAACGGTGTGAGTTCCTCGGTTGACTTCCTCGTTTGGTCTCGAGGGGGGAAACACCAGGATGGGTTTGTTTGGTGATAGCTTCAGGTTGGATCCGGTTAGGTCACTCTTATCCCTCTCTGATATCCGCCAGTTGTATCGAGTCTCTATAGGTTGTTTAGTGCATCTTTGCCGCTCGATCCACCATACCTATGTAGGCGAGGACCGCAATTCTAGCCTCGCTGTATCGCCTCGATCGACGCCTCTTTTCCTTTGCCCTTGCCGCACCCCTTTTGTTTAAGCAGGTTTTGAGGTCGACGCCGTTAGCGTGGTTACCCTTCCGGCTTGGCAGGGTTATGGACGCCATTGGTTATTCTTCGTGGCTCTTAGCCCCATTTGCATCTTGTCCGTAGCTGGACGCCTATCGCTTTTCAAGGTGTTTTGGATCTTGTATATTATATCGTATTCTTGACTCTTTGAGTCGTGTTATATATATCTCGTGGGTCCCATCGAGGACTGTTGTGTAATGTTATTACTTCGTTTTCCACCCGCACGAAAGTGCCTGGTGGGCACCTTTGAATCGTTTCTATGCGGGTTTGGCGAATTTTGCTCGAACTTGCATAGGTCCGATTCTGAGGGTGTTACACACTTATACGTTGGAATTAGCAGAACCATGCTGTCATGGGGAACGCTTTCAACATTGCACATGTACATTGTACCCAGTTGATATCATGCTCTTTTGTTTGCGGATGTCGTCGGTGTGAAATAAAAGGGAGCTTGTAAGTACATGGAGTTATGTATGTGTGTTAGAGAAACGCCTATGCCGCTAACCTAAGCCATGCCTAATCATGGTGGAAACTTGCAGCATCACCATAGTGATTAATCTATGAAGCTTTCTTCTTATAAAAAAAGAGATAGAGATTGAGAAAAAGAAAAAAAAAAGATGTGAGAAAAGAGGAAAGAGAGAAAAAGCACCATTTTCCCATGGTAAATAAGAAGATTGCTGAGATTCTTATTGTCTACTTGCCTTGTCATTTTGATATGGGATAGCTCCTATATCATGTGCAAGGGGTATCCCGTTGGTGGTTCTCTATGATACACATGTATTTACTATGACAAGAACTTACCGGTGACTAAACTTGAGTAGCATGAGGAGCGGCCCTCGTACTCAAGGGACATGAGATTGCCAACTTATACTTTGTCAAGCATATACTCCATAGTTTGTTCACTTTAACCTTAATCACTTCAAGATGCTTATGATAGGGGCAATGAGAGCTGAAAACTAACAAGTACCATAATTTTTGGAAGCTCTTTATGAGACTTGAAATCCCTGCTTCCCTTTATGAAGGGCCTTTCTTCCACTATTATATTGAGTCTCCACCTTCTATCCTTAGGCACCAATTAAGAGAGCATAGTTGCCATTCTTAGTTCTATGTGCATTGTCCCAAAACTTATTCATTGATTCATATTGTTGATATTGCTTGCTCATGAACTATTTGTATCTAGTCACCCTTATGAACTTTGAAGGTGTCCTTTGGATTTATTGCTACTCCATGAGGGATAAGCTGAATGCCACTATGCTATGTTTTATATATGTGAAACAAACAAACGTATTTAAATGCATTGTTATTCATGAATATTTGTTTGTATCCTTTCATATTGCATGCATAGTTACTTTGTATTATTATTAGAACTTCATATTTCATGCTCATGTTTAGAGTACTTTGATCCCAGATTTCAATGCTTGCAAATGGTTTGATCTTGATTTTGATGGTGCATGTCACCTCAAAAATTATTCTTTTTATCACTTACCTACTCGAGAACGAGCAGGAGTTAAGCTTGGGGATGCTTGATACGTCGTAAACCTATCTATAATTTTTTATGTTCCATGCTTATTTAGTATCTACTTTGCTTTGCTTTGTCTCACTTTGAGGTATTTTTATATCTTTTCTGGGACTAACCCATTAACAAGATGCCACAGTTCCAATTTCCTGTTTTCTGTTGTTTTTGGTTCCAGAAAAGTTAGAAAATGAATATTCTCGGAATTGGATGGGACAAATGCCAAAGTCAATATTTCACCGAGGAGAACACGGAGCCAGAAGACGAGATGGAGGAGGGCCTTGAGGGGGCCACAACCCTGGCCGCGCGGCCTGGCCTGGCCCATGCCTAGGGGGCGCAGCCGCCTTGGGCACCCCCTCAGCCTCCCTCTTTGCCTATAAGAAGCCCCTGATACATAAACCCTAAGTACCCGATCAATCTTCCACGAAACAGTCTGTAGCCACTGCCACCATCGTCCCTAGATCAGGTGATCTGAAGCTCTTCCCGGCACCCTACCAGAGGAGAGAGATCATCCCGGAGGCCTTCTTCATCACCATGCCAGCCTCCGGTATGATGCGTGAGTAGTTCCACCATGGACTATGGGTCCATGTAGTAGCTAGATAGTTGTTTCACCTCCTTTATGCTACCATGTTTAGATCTTGTGAGCTACGTTCATGATTAAGATCATATATTTGTAATCATGCATGTTGTGTTTGCGGGGATCTGATGGTTATTGAGATTACTATGTCAGATTGGTTAATGATTCTATCTTATTGATTCTATCATGTCTGTGTTGCTGGAGATCTTGCATGCTCTCCGTTTCTAGTAGCTATCTTGGCCAAGTAGATGCTAGTGACTCCAAGAGGGAGTATTTATGCTCGATAGTGGGTTCATTCCTCTATTGAATCTGGGGAAGTGACAGAAATATCTAAGGTTTTAGATGTGTTGTTGCTACTAGGTATAAAACAACAATCTCTTGTTCATGGAACAATTGTATTATTTACTTTACACACCTTGCTTAAAAAGTTATCTGTTGCTTGCATCTTAATACTGGAGGGGGTTCGGATGATAACCTGAAGGTGGATTACTAGTCATAGATGCAGTTGGATGGAGGTCTATGTATATTGTTGTAATGCCCAATCAAATATCGTAGGATCATGAATGTCTAGTATTGCATTGTTATGCCTTGCTCTGTCCTGTCAATTGCCCCACAGTAATTTGTTTACCCAACATGTTATGTTGTTTATCTTAAGGAGAACACCTCTATTGAACTATGGACCCGGTCCAATCTTTACCATTGATACATCTTCCACTGTTATTGTTTACTCTCTGCAAGCCACTATTACCTTCCACACCATATGGTTAATCCTTTGTTTTCAGCAAACCAGTGAGATTGACAACCTCACTGTTCATTGGGGCAAAGTCTTGAGTTTGTGTTGTGCAGGTTTCTAAGTTGCTAGCAACACCTTTGAGTCGTTTCCTTCCTCCTACTGGTTGGATAACCTTGGTTTATTTCTGAGGGAAAACTTGATTCTATGCTCATCATACCTTCCTCTTGGGGTTTCCCAACGAAGCTCTACAGTGATCTGAGCTACATATCATCAAGCGCTGGAGAACGTTTATCATTGTGAGATCCAGCTATGCCAAAGAAAGAGTGTCAAATCCATAGGTCGTAATCCGCTGATGACCCACAAGTATAGGGGGTGTATCGTAGTACTTTTGATAAATAAGAGTGTCGATCCCAACGAGGAGCAGAAGGTGCTGAACAGTGGTATGGAGCAGGAAATCCCTGTGAATACTTAGCAAACTGATTTTTAGTGGTTTTCTGATAAGGCAACAAAACAAGGAGCAAGTAACAAAGGTAACAAACAAACGAAGCAAGTGGCCCAATCCTTTATTAGCAAAGGACAAGCCGGTGGAAATACTTATAAGGAACAAACATTCTAGAGGACACATGGTAATTTTGTCAAGTGCTTTCGCTTCAAATAGCTGAGTACTCTTCTCTAGTGTTGTAAGTGTTGTGTGGGTGAACCTGTGCTAATGTACCGACCTTACTTGGACTAATACATACTTGTGATTAAACCCCCTGCAAACATCCGTAACTAGAGGAAATTAATTAAGATATAAATCTAACCACAACCTTAAACTCTGAGATCCTACGCTCCCTTGTGCAAAGGTGTCCTAACGGGGGTTCAAGTTTCTGTCACTTCGGCAACCCCACAATTAGTAGCCAAATACACAATGCATTCGCCTAGGCCCATAAATGGTGAAGTATCATGTAGTCGACGTTCACATGACACCACTAGAAGAATAGCACCACAACTTAAATACTAAACCATTGAATAATAACTCAACACAAATTCACTACTAACAACATGACTTATCCCATGTCCTCAAGAACTAAACGAACTACTCACAAGACATCATATGGATCAAGATCAAAGATGATATGATAATGGATAAAAATCTGAACATAAACAATAATCCAATGGTTCCACTCACAAGCATCAACTACAATAGTAATTAACACCAGGAAAGTTTCCCTAAGAACTAAAGCAATATCCAACACAATTGTTACAATGGGACGGAGTGGTGATGATGGTGCTGATGGAGATGGTGGTGTGGATGATGATGATGATCCCTATGAAGCCTAGCTTGATGATGGTGTTGATGGCGACGATCTCCCCTCTCGGGAAGGAATTCCCCCTACAGAAATCTGTCTGCCGGAGAGATCTTTCTCTCTAGGTGTTTTCCGCCCCCCAAAGGCAGCGGAAATCTATCCGTGGTCGCTCCCCGAGGCTTAGGGTTTCGTAGGGAATATATAGGCAAAGGGGTGGAGTCGGAGGCCGGGCAGGTGGGCCACACCTGCCCTAGGCGCGAGGTCAGGTGGGCCCGCGCCTAGGGGGTGTGGGCCCCCTGCAGCCCCTCTTCGCTCCTCCTTCTGGCTTCCTTCGTCTTCTGGGAAAATAATATGTTTCCATATTTTTCTGATCTTCGCGAAATTGGACCAAAACGCCTTCTTTTCCATCAGAATCCAGAGTCCGGCAGTCCATCCTCCAGGAATCATCCAACATGCATAAACAGATGAAAAGTCATAAGTAATACCTCATAATAAGACAAATATCAATGAATAGAGGTAAATTATGATATAGAAAGGTGATGCAAATTGGGCGTATCAACTCCCCCAAGCTTAGACTTCGCTTGTCCCCAAGCAAAAACTGAGCTCACTAAACATGTCCACATGTTTATGGAGTGATGTGTCGATAAAAGAATACGAACAAGAAGCATCCCACTTACCATTCCACAACTCATAGAAGAAAGCAACTCACCATTATATAACTTAGCTTGCAACCAAGTACAGCGGTCACAATAGAGATGCATAAAGATAAATCATAATTGGAATTGGCAAACTTGTTATTCGTCAGAGAACACCTGGCAAACAGTTTCACAAAAAGCTTCTTGTAGAAGTTTCAAAACAGGAGCACTCTTTGCTCAAAAAGGTTTTTCACAAGTGAAGGATTTTGAAGTAATACTCAATAGATAAGATTTTTGTGCAAACAAGGAAGATAAAGAACATGATTGAATAAATCACCATATGAATGCTTGAAACACAAAAACTCAAATGCTTGCTGGAGAAAGAGAGGAAGTAGGTTTACTGACTCAACTTGGAAGTGGGAGAAAGGTCCCTTCTTAGAGGGAAGCAGGGATTACAAGTCATAAAGAGCTTCCAAAAGATTATGGTAGTTACTAGCTTTGAGCCCTCATTGCCCCTATCATAGGAATCTTGAGATGATTAAGGTTAAAGTGCACAAAGATAGAATATATGCTTGACGAAATATAAGTTGGCAATCTCATGTCCCTTGAATATGAGGGACACTCCTCATGCTACTCAACTTTGGTCACAGGTAAGTTCTTGTCATTGTAAGTATTTGTATATCATTGAGAACCGCCAATGGGGTACCCCTTGCACATGGTAAAGGAGCTTTCCCATAACCAAAATGACAAGGAAAGCAGACAATGAGCATCTCAGCGATCTTTTTATTTACTATGTGCATAGCTTTTTATTGATGATGCTTCATAGATAGCTCACTATTGTGATGCTGCAAGTTTCCACCATGATTAGGCATGGCTTAGGCTAGCGGCCTAGGCGTTTCTCTAACACAAAATACAAACTCCATGGACTTACAAGTTCCCTATTTATTTCACACTGTTGACATCCATAGACAAAATAGCATGATATCAACTGTGTACAGAGTACAAGTGCAATGTTGAAATGTTCCCCGTGACAGCACGGTTCTGCTAATTTGAACGTGTAGATGCAAGCATATACAAATTCGATGGCACAATGGTTCAAGTCTATTAGGGGCAAGGAAATAAAGTGTGCCATCAAGTTCGTGAGAGCTTTACTAACTAGTTTTCATATAACAAATAGTTTTTTATTCGAAAGGTAGATGAAGCTTGAGAATTTGCTTGGAATAGGAACAAAGCTACTAGGTAGATATGGTGGACACAAGTGGCAAAAGTTTTGGTTCAAAGGTTTTGGAAACATGAGAAGTATGCCTTCTCAAAACAGGTTTTTGGCTAGCAAGGCTGGGTAGCAAGCAAAAGAGTTGAAAGAAATAAGCAAACATACAAGTAATAATGCCAAACATGCAATCTTACTTGAAGACACAAAAAATCTTAAATAAAGAATAATAAGCTTATGAGCCAACAAGAAAGAAAACAAATGATACAAAATACCTGTAAGCTTTTTCTCTTTTTCTTTCAAACCTCAAAAATTATTGCTACCGACCAGAACTCGGTTTGCCAAAACCAATTTAGATCCACTTGATGATCCCCAAAGTGATGCCAATACTGATCAACAAGATCCATCATATAATAGAGATTGCAAACTAAAAATAAGAAGTGCAAAAAGTAAAAGATGAGACTTCTCATTAATATTCAATAAAGGCACTCACACCAAGGGATACATAGATAACCAACTAAAGGAGAGATACTTCCACATGCAAACCAAACTATAAGATAACCTCTCTACCACATATATGAATCCACTAAAAAGGTAAAAGATAAAAGATAATGGTGGTGATACCGTGACACTCCCCCAAGCTTGGAACAAGCCAAGGGGATGCTTCAGTGATGGTGGTGTTCTCTTGATAAGCTCTTTAATCAGCTTCCTTAACTCCTCAATCTCAAAGGTTAGAGTATGAATTAACTCCGAGTTTTGCTCAATGCGGTTCATGATCATATCGAACCAGGAGTTCCAGTCCTTATTATTCTTTCCCCACTCTTCCTTCTTAGTGTGTTCCTCCCCTGCACGGTTAGAACGAGGCATATCCCAAATAGAGGGCAAGTTCCCTTTGGGCACATATTGAAATTGACGCTCATGTATAAGAGTGTGGAAGGGTTTCTTGGTACTTGGAGGAGGTGAAAGTGGAGAGAGGGTATGACGTCGAGATTTCCCTCCTGTAGACATCTGTGCTGTCCTCTTAAGCTTGATAGGGGTTGCCACCACTCCAATGCTTGCAATGGTAGCACGAGTGTCTGATTGCTTGTCTTCCTCCATGTCACCTTCACACCCTACCGAAATCTCCTCCTCCTTGGGTACTTGAGGTTCTTCTTCCTCGGGCTTCTTGCCTTTGTCGTTGGCGGAGGCCATGGTGCTATAAACTTGAGAAGATATCCTGACAGAAACAGATTGAAACGAAAACACGACGAGAACATGATGCACGAACCTCGGGGGATCCGGAGGATTATATATTACGAAGTTTCAATGTATAAGGAAGGTTTTGACACGAAACCGAGGCGGAGACAAAGTTTGAGGGTGGCACACCGCCTCCAGGCGCGGCCAGGCTGGGCCCGCGCCTGGGGTGGGTTTGGCCATCCTGGCCTCCGGTTCCTCCTCTGTTCTATCTCGTAGTCTTCCTTATGTATTAAAAGCATCAAAAATATAAAAAGATTGGAGTTTCACGAACCTTCTGTTTTCACCACTTTTACCTATTCAAAGACGAATTCTGCAGATTCCTTTTCTCTTTCTCCTAAAAATTTCCATCATACAAAACCCTTGCACAAACTCAATAACAACATTAGTGTAATCAAAAACAATAACCTTTGGGTACACACTTCAACTGAAAACCCATCAAAACAAAAGCTTCTGTAAGAGACAAATGCAAATGACGGTAGAAATCTGTTAAAACAGACTAGCAGGTAAAGATTGATTTTTTCGAAGACCTTCTGTTGCTCAAATCAAAAAGTACAGAACTGATGAAATTTGGGTAACAACTTGGAGAACAAGCTCAGAAAAATTCAGCTCCATCCGAATTACTGAGCTCCCTCACGACTTTTTACAATGCAGCACAAAAATCTATCCCAGGACAGCCACTTTTCACAACTCCTCTACTTCAAAAAATTAGTTGAACTTGATACAAAAACCAAAACAAAAAGGATAAGGAGCGGTTATTACTGAGGTAATAACTTTCAAGACTCGACAAAACTCTTGGGTTATCTCCCAACAAGTACTTTTCTTTAATGCCTTTAAGTTAGGCTTGAAACTTTCAAAGATGCTCACATAGGATATATATATTTTAAGTGAAAGAGAGCATCAAGAAGCAAATAACCAACACACTAGAGTCTAACCCACTTCCTATGCATGGGGATATCATGAGAAAACGAATTGTTGAAACAAAAATCCAAAAGCATAGGAAGACAAAACAGATGCAACTTTAAAGCTTTCAGCATAAAACGGGGAAACTTAACATCATTGAGATGCATAAAACCATGTTTCCCTCTCTCATAATAACTTTTAGTAGCACTTTGAATAAAGTTGAAAATATAACTGTCACTAGAAACAACTTTATCATTAGAATGATCATACTTATAATCACCAAAAAGAGGTCCAAGGTCATAGACTGGATTAATAGAAGCAAGTTGTTCCATCTTGAAATCTTTATTAGGCAAGCTATTTTCACAAGGAGCTTTAGCAAATTTGGAAAAGTTAAACTCATAAGAATCTCCATCAAACTTAGTTAAAACTTTTTCCTTCTTACAATCAATAATAGCTCCACAAGTGTTCAAGAAAGGTCTACCAAAAATGATAGGACAAGTTTTGCTAGCTGCTTAATTAAGCACTAGAAAATCAGCAGGATATTCGATCTTACCACAGAGAACCTCCACATATCTTACAATGCCAATTGTCATGATATTGCCGACGATTACACCATGGAGGGGTCCTCACAGTGCGTGTTTAGATACGTGGGGGGAAGGCGGACGGTTGACAGTGCAGTAACAGCTTACCCGAGTTCGAGATCCCACAACTAGCGGTGGAATCCTACTCTGCTATAAATCACTATAATGGCAATGAGTTACATTCTGAGAGGTTCATGTGTGAGGTGTGACTAGAAAGTCTAAGTTATCGTGCCCTAAAGGCTCCCATAGGCCCGACTTATATAGTCGCCAGGTCCTAGGGTTACAGGGAAAAGTCCTAGCCGGACAGGTTACAGAGTCCTTCACCGACTATAACTGGTCTAGCTTGTCTTGTACTCCAAGGCCCCGGGTACGCTGGTGACTCCACTGTAGCCTTCCTTTATCCGACATGGGCCTCCCTTCTGGATCCATCTAACTAGGCCGCCTAGCAGGCCATGGGCCATGCTATCAACTGTGGGCCACCCGGGTTATCCGGATAAGAGACATGCTATGAGGATACCCATATAGCATGTCCCCAATAGTAGCCCCCGGAGCACTCCAAGATCTTACGCCGTCTTGCCTCTTCACGTTTGAATGCTCCGTCTAGATGGATGTCGGCAAATCGTCAAGCAATATATTGTAGTCCTATCAAACAACCCTGCTAGGTTTTCTCCGTCTTCAACTTGTAAGTCAGAGAATTGCTGAATCTTCTATCATACTCTTCTGTAGCTGGACTGGATCCGTCCATGCCGGAATCTTCCGATGTGATGGTTCATCTGCCTATAACAGCTAGGGCGACATAGACATAGGTCAGCAATGCCTCGTAACTCACACATGCATAGAACACGATCATGTCCACTTTTCCCGCGTGAGCGATATGAACCGTTGGCGGCGACGGTTGGTAACGTGGCAAAATTTCCGCGCATGTCCCCGCACACGTTGCCTACGCAGCAACCGTTCGATCACGCTGCATGAATCTTGATGCCGGAGACCATAAATAGTAACTGCGGTGGAAAATTTACTTTTTCACCTCATTCTCCTCTGCATCTTCTTCTTCCTCAGGCAAGCGTCTCCTCGAGCTCTCCGCGCCTCGCACGAAAAACCCTAGCTCCCAATCTCACCAGTCACCACCAAACGCATCCAATGGCCAGTAGCAGCTCCTCCCCTTCCATGGCGGCGTCAGGCGATGCCGCGGCGAAGCCGGCGAACGCCGTCATCGTGCCTCCCGAGGGGCTGGTTATTCCCAAGTCCACGGTGGTGGAAACCACCGGCGGCGACCATAACTCAGCGGCGCTGGAGCTGCTGGAGGAGTATGACTCCCACAAGGGCGATTGGCGCGGTTTGGATATCACGGACCGTGATATCAAGGAAAACTGATCAATGAGGGCTACCTCCTCGCGACGGAGGGGCTCGCCTGGCGGGCGGCGCCGGCCGGCGAGGTCACTCCTTCTTCCCAAGTCGGAGAGAAGGTGTACCTCAAAGCGCAGATGGTACGCGGCATCTCCCTGCCCATCTCCAACGTTTTCCCTGCTGTCCTGAATCATTACCGAGTATAGCCTCAGAAGCTCTCCCCCAATAGCATCTTAGCTCTTAGCAATTACGCAGCGCTCTGCGAGGGTTATCTAGGCCTTAGGCCTAGGCTAGATCTCTTCATATATTTCTTAACCGTCAAGCGCGAAGCTGGAGCCGGCAAGGAGGAGCTCAGAAACTGTTGCTACATTAGTTTTAAGATCCGGCCTAGCCGATGGTTGACCGACATCGTCGGCCACGAGTCCTGCAAGAACTGGCAGCGTACTTAATTCTATGGCCCAGATATCCCTCTGGCCGATCGAGAAGTAACATACCCGGACTTCGTCGATGGAGCTGCCGCTGAAGCCCCAACATGGAGATCCCAGGCCTCCCTTCCTTTCAACATTGACGCTTCCCGCGCTATAAGGCGGATAGAGTGGTTCATAGATACGGGTTTGACCGGATTGGACCTAGCCATGTGCTGGTTCATTAGGCGGATCCAGCCTCTGCAGCATCGCTCGAAGCTGATGCACGAGTATTCCAACGATATAAGGGATAGCCTCCGCATCTCCGAGGACAACTTCTCGAGCGACTCCATCAAGCTTCGCCTCAAGGACATCGTCAAGGTGAAGGACAGGAAGCGTGGCTTTACCATCATCTACGACATATTCGTAGAGAGAAAGTGCCCAAAGGTACCTGTTTATTTTCTGTGTATGACATATACTCAAGTTCTTCCGTCTAGCCATTACCATCTCATCTAACATGGTGGCTTTTCTCTTAACAGCTCAGCGATCTAGAGGAGGATAGCATGGCTGTCCAAATCTATGATCCAAAGATGAAGGAAGTCACGGTCGTGTCCGACGACGATGTTTCGTTGTCGCGAAAGCGGAAGAGCTCCACCTCTGACGCTGGCCACGGAGGCAAGAAGAAGAAAGCGGAGGGTGGATCCTCCAAGAAGACTACCGCCGCCCTAGAGGCGGAGAAAATAAAGGTTATCGGGATCCCCTTTGCCAAGAACCCCCTCTTGTGTAAGCTTCTTTCTCTCCGACATTGTCCATTGTCTGTCTTATTCCCGTACTTATGCATTTTGCACGTTTCAGGAAGAAAGCCACAACCAGCTTGAAGAAGACCTCCAAAACTTTGGGGGCTTCTAAAACCATAAAGGATATGTTGCATCGCGACGCATCTACCGCCATCGCCCCTCTCACTCCCATTGTACAGCCCTCGTCTTCTCCAACAAGCTCTCAAGCTAAAGAAGCATCTGGCCCTTCCGCCATGGAAGTGGACTCAGGCGCCTCCACAGAGCTCGCTATTGTCGGCGAACAGGCGATGCAGGAGAGTGCCGCAAACCAAATGGCTGAAGCTTTGGCTAAGGATGCCATGGGTAGCAGTAAGGCGGTGGTGGAAGGTGGTACCTCTGCCGAAGGTGGCATCCTCGCCCCAAGAAAGCCATAGAGTTCCCGAAGATAGTCTATCCGACACTTATGCCGGGTAGCACCTCTCTGGTTCCTGGTGTGGCGCCGACATCTCCAATGTGCGGTCTCGAGGAGCTTCTCCGGCCAGCAGAGATCTTGCAAGGAAACAGTGTATCCTTCGGCAAGTTGCCGGCTGAGAGTGCTACCAACCTCAAGATCATTGCGCTTGTAAGTTTTATTTGCCTTTTGCATTTCATATGAGTATCCCACTGTAGCCCCCGAGGATTTAGACGGAAAACCATAGGTATTTTCATCTAACTTCTCTAAGAGTGACTAAGTTAGGAACTTCTCACTGTAGCCCCCAATAATGTAGTTTGAATGAATTATTCCGACTAGATGCTTTAAGAGTAGCATACGTAGTGTTTATAAATTTCGATACTGTAGCCCCCAAGCTTCTAGTTGTAACTTAATTAGTTCCAACTAGATGCTTAAAGAGAAGCTAAGCATATGTCTGAGTTAGAAACTTTATACTGTAGCCCCCAAGCTTCTAATCAAAAACTGAGTTAGTTCCGATTAGATGCTTAAAGAAAGACTAAGCATATTGCTAAGTTAAAAAACTCCCGTTGTAGCCCCCGAGTGTCTAGGTGGAAATTTTCTGGCTAGATGCTCCAAGTAGACCAAACAACGTTTAACTTTCTTCTATTCACAGAATGAGAATGCTCGGAGGGGCATGGCCAACGACAAGTACCAGAAGATGCGTGCGGACTTGCAAGCTGAAAAGGGTAAAACTTCCTTCTTGAAGGAACAAATCACCAAGAGCAAGCGTCTGTTTTTCCTTTCTTTTTCACATTCCGACTTGGTTTTGCGCCAACATTCTCCGAATACTCACTGTGTACTAGTCTTTTCTCCAACTTGCAAAAACCATTTCCAAGGCGAAGGATATTGTTGATCAGTCCAAGCATATTCAACAGCTGTATAGCAAAAACAAGATCCTCAAGCAGGAGAGGAAGGACATGCTGAAGATGCATGAAGACTCAATGAAAGTCCTGCAGGACTCCACCAATGAGGAGATGAACCGCTTGAAAGAGGAAATCGCTATCTTGAAAGAGCAGAAGAAAGCTGTTGATGAGCAAAATCAACGCCATCATGAAGCATACAAGCTTGTCCAACAAGAACGGGACTCTATGGCGGACACTCTCCGACAGGCTGAGATCAGCATCTTCAGTAAGTGATTCTCCGTCTTGGACTTCTGCAGTCTAGATACTACGAATTTGTTGTATTACTGAACTCATGCGTTCTTTTGTCGGAAATTTGCAGCTACTATGGGTTTAACCCGGTCGCCTCCTACGCCAAAGGAATGCATGGTCCTTGCTGGAAACTTTATCAACACCGCCATCACGCAGACCAAGGAGATTGCCAAGCCCCTCCAGATTAACATCAAGGTAGTGGACTCTGTGACGAAGTTTTCGGAGATCCTGTGTCGAGCCCCCGAGCGTATCTCAAGCTGGAAAGCTTCATGTGCACGGGCCGGTGCCAAGATGGCATTGTCAATGGTGAAGGCACACTACGAGAATGCCGACATCGACACGATAACCTCCGGTGTTCCCGACGTAGACGACGAAGGCCAAAAGATAAACCATGAATCTATATTGGCGTCTCTCGCGGGTTATGACACCAGAGTCGACGAGTTGGTCGACGTTAACGTCTTTGTGCCCATGAAAACCATTGAAGACAAAAGACAAAGCTCCTCCGAATCCCTCAGCACTGCCGACTTCGAGGGAGGTGACTCTCCTGCTGCCGATGATGTTGCTTCCAAGTCGTCTGCGCCAGAGGGATAAAAACAACTTGTAATATTTGCTTCCTATATAATTTGTTATGCGGAAAAAACTATGTGTTAACTCAAGGAGGAAAACAATGGAGTATGTCCTGCTACTTAAGAACTAGTTCCAGCATGTATATATTTTTAAGCAAGTGCTGGCTTATCCATTACTTTGGTTTTTATGCTTGACCTTTCGTGAGTCGGAAGATTCGTTGTTGGAACCATGCGCTCAGGTGATGATACCCAATGGCACCGTCAATAACCTAAGCACACAATCGTCGACAATAAGTGCCGAAAGTCACTACTCTAGAATCCACATAAAAACAACAAAAAACATGTAGACCAGAAACTTAAGCTAACGCCCGTAGGAAAAATTTTCACAAGTGCAATCGCAAAGCTTGTGCATAAAGGTTTTATATGATCCAAAAATGAACACTAAAGGAGGTAAAAGACTCAGAAATATGAGTGAACCAAAGAGCTTTATTTCATTGATCATATAAGAGATACACAATAGATAAAAAATATGCTAAGTGTAGAAAGGACGTAGATGTGCTATGTTCCATGGCCGATCAAGTTCCGGGTAATCATCATCCGGGTCACGTCGCTTACGCTTATGATCCTCGTTGGGTCTATCCTTCAGTTCTCGATTGTCAACAAGGTAGTAAGACCCATTGAGTAGCGCCTTGCTTATGATGAACAGTTCTTCCCATGGCGGGGATAATTTGTGTGACTTCTTCTGCTTAAGTCGGAGCACCAGATCCCCTTCTTTAAACGAGCGATGCCGAACGCGGCGACTATGGTAGCTGCGTAGATTCTGCTGGTAGATGGCGGATCTTTGGCATGCCAAAATGCGCTCCTCCTCGAGAAGGTCCACATCTAGGCGTCTGGATTCTTCAGCGTCATCTTCGTCGTAGGCGGCAACCCTTGGTGCATCGTGAAGTATGCCAGAAGGTAGGATGGCTTCGGCTCCATATACCATGAAGTAAGGGGTGTAGCTGGTGGATCTGTTGGGTGTCGTTCGTAAACTCCACAGCACAGATCCATTGGCTCGCTCAACCTGACCATTGGCTCGCTCAACCTGACCATTGGACTGTGGGTGTGCCACAGATGCAAGGTCAAGTCGGATGCCTTTGTCCCAACAATAAGCCTCCACTTCTCCGAGTGACAAGTTGCTGCTGTTGTCGGTGATAATGCTATGTGGGAGGCCAAACCTCACCACTAGATCTCGAACAAACCTAAGGGCAGTTGCCCCATCAAGCTTTCTAATGGGTTTAGCTTCTATCCATTTAGTGAATTTATCAACTGCTACTAGCATATGCGTAAATCCACATGGTGCCGTTTGTAACGGTCCCACCATGTCTAGCCCCCAGACTGCAAATAACCAAGTAATTGGTATTGTTCGCAATTCTTCAGCAGGAACATGTGGTTGTCGGGCATAATACTGGCATCCCATGCATGTCTCAACCAGCTTGTCGGCGTCCTCCTTTGCAGTCAGCCAGTAGAATCCTTGCCGGAAGGCTTTTGCAACCAAAGATCGAGGAGCGGCGTGATGCCCGCAATCCCCGAGATGGATTTCGCATAGGATTTCAATACCTTCTTGCTGGGAAACATACTTCAGGTATACACTAGTAGTGCTTCTTTTGTAGAGCTATCCATTTATTATGGTATAGCCCTTTGCTCGTCATACTATTTGCCGTCTTTCGACTTCGTCGTCGGGCAAAGTTCCGTGTTCGAGATATTCCATGAACGGTTTTGTCCAAGCCGGAGGGACCTTTGCCACCATGTGGACGAAAGAGTCAATCAGATCCGAGTTGTCGATGTCTTCTCCCTTCACGGATGGTGTCCGTAGATGCTCCAGGAAAACTCCAGGCAAAATTCGTTTGCTCCCTGATCCAAGCTTAGACAGCAGATCAGCCGCCTCGTTTTGCTCCCTAGGTACATACTTGACCTCGTATCCCAAGAAGCACTTGGCTATTTCGTCCACTTTGTCTCGATATGCCGCCATCATACGGTTCCGCGCATTCCAGGTGCCAGCCACCTGCTAGGCAACCAAGTCGGAATCTCCACAACAAACTATGCGAAATCCATCTCGGAATATCCTTGGCTATGCGTAATCCGTGAATGAGTGCTTCATACTCTGCCATGTTGTTCGTAGCCTCGAAGTGGATCTGCAGAACATAGTGTAGCTTGTCTCCAGGTGGTGACTGTAGCAGTACACCAGCCCCGAGCCGTTGAGCAGCTTTGAACCGTCAAAGTGCATCACCCAGTATTCTGGCTCCGGCAATGGGGTAGCATCTGGCATCTCCGTCCAATCTGCGATAAAATCCGCCAAGGCTTGTGATTTGATAGCGTCGCGTCTCTTGTAGGTGATCTCGAATGCGGCAAGTTCAATGCACCACTTCGTGACCCTTACTGTAGCATCGCTGTTGTTGATAATGTCGGACATTGGAGCCTTGCTCACCACTGTGATTGTGTGCTCCTGAAAGTAGTGCCTTAGATTTCAAGAAGTAAGGAATACTCCATAAGCTATCTTTTGGTAGTGCGGGTAACGCTGCTTGGAATCCGTCAAGACCTCGCTTACGTAGTAAACTGGTCTTTGAACTCCGTGCTCATAGCCTGGTTCCTTCCGCTCTACCACGACGACGACGCTGATTACCTGGTTGGTGGCCTCCATGTAAATTAACATGGGCTCTCTAGGCTCGGGTGCTGCAAGGATAGGCGCTGAGGAAAGTGTCTCCTTGAGCTGCTTCAATGCTGCATCTGCTTCGTCCGTCCACATGAATTTTTCCGCCTTTTTCAGCAACTTGTACAGCGGTAGAGCCTTCTCTCCAAGTCGACTGACGAACCGACTAACTGCTGCAACATAACCTATTAGTTGTATGTCCTTTAGGCATGTCGGACGGTTTATGTTTAAGATGGCCTTGATTTTCTCCGGGTTGACCTCGATTCCACGTTGGGAAACGATGAAACCCAACAATTTGCCGGCTGGGACCCCGAAGACGCACTTCTTAGGGTTAAGCATCATGTTGTATTTCCAGAGATTATCAAAGGTTTCTTTTAAGTCGGAGATTAAGTCATTTGACTTTTTAGACATCACTGCTATATCTTCCACATAGGCGTGAACGTTCCGACCAATTTGATCGTGTAGGCAACGCTGCATTGTCCGCCGGTACGTAGCACCTGCGTTTTCAGCCCGAAGGGCATCGTGACATAGCAAAACGTGCCGTAGGGTGTAGTGAACGAAGTGGCCAATTGGTCCGACTTCCTCATCTTGATCTGGTGATATCCTGAGTATGCGTCGAGAAAACACAAAAGTTCCGAGATAGCCATCGAGTCAATGACTTGGTCAATGCGAGGCAAAGCAACCGAATCTTTGGGACATGCTTTGTTCAAGCCGGTGTAATCAACGCACATTCTTAATTCTTTGGTTCCCTTTTTGGAGACAGGTACATGATTGGCCACCCATTGAGTGTGAAGGACTTCTCGGATAAAACTATCCTTAAGTAACCTAGCTATCTCTTTGCCTATGGCGCGTCTCTTCTCATCTCCAAAGCGTCGTGGAGGTTGCTTCACTGGTTTGTGTTGGGGATATGCTATATGGGTATCCTCATAGCAAGAACGTTGAGGGTACGTACAAACGTCCCTGCCCTGTTAGCGATGTACAGCGGTGCATGCAAGAGAAAGACGAGACATCTCGCGCCTACCTCTCCCGCTAGCTGGACATGAAGAATTCCTACGCAGGAGTGCACGCTCAGACCGCCATGGCCGCCTTCATCGATGGGTTGGAAATGGGCACATTACTATGATATAAGTTGAAGCGCCTGCAAGACAATCACCAGCTTGACTTGAACCAGATGATTTAGTTGGCTAGTGAGTTCGCAGCTGCCGACGAAGATGCTCGCGGCTCCTTGCCGGTAACGGCCGTTCCAACTCAAGCTCGGAGGAAGAGCAATACAAAGCGGAAAACCGCTCCAGAAGAAAAGCAGTCTACTGACATGGTCGCTATGACTTTTGCAGGGCGAGGTGATGGCAGACAGCGTGGTCGAGGACGGGGAGCTGGTCGTGGGCAGCAATGAGGAAGTTAAACTACCTCGGCGCCGCTCCGCGTTCCCCAAACCTACAAGGAGTACCGCGATATGTCGTGCCTCGTACACCTCGATGTCAACGGCAAGGCCACCCATACCAATCGATACTACAAGTTGGTGAACGACCTCAAGGAAGACCCGGAGTCCGACTACAAGCGAAGTCGGAAGAACAGACCGCGAGGCAAGGGCAAGGGGAAGAAGAAGGAGGAGGAGTCCAAGGATTCAAGTGACATGGACGAGGATGTTGACCCCAAGCACGCCACCAAGGGCGACGACAAGGGCAAGAACCCCTTCGTGAAGAAGGTGCCAGTCTACCACACTTTCCTTGGCACCCCAACCGTCCGACAATAGAAGACCTCTATGAGGATCCTGATGACTACTCTACCCCCAGTTCCCCAGTACATGCGCTAGTCGGAGGTTCCAATTATTTGGGACAGGACGGACCACCCAGACCTTATTCCTACGGAGAACCAATACGCCATGGTCATCAACCCCTTGATTGACGGCGTGGACTTCACCAAGTGTATGGTGGATAGTGGAAGGAGCATCAACATCATGTACCTGGATACATTGCAGAAGATGAACTTGACGGAGGAAAACCTAAGGCGGACCAACACCATCTTCCACGGCGTAGTTCCTAGTCGGGGGGCTTGGTCCCTTGGGTGCATTACACTTCAGGTTGCCTTTGGCAATGTTAATAATTACCGCCAAGAGCGCATGACCTTTGAGGTGGTCCCCTTCAAGAGCGTGTACCATGTCATATTCGGCCGCGACATATTCCACACGTTCATGGCCAAGCCATGCTTCATCTACAACAAACTCAAGATACCGGGACCAAACGGTGTCATCACCGTATTCGGAAGCTTTACCAAGGCAAGGGACTGCAAGATTAACAAAGCAGCCTTCATGGAAGCTGTCCTCTACGGTGAAGAATTCAAAGAGATCCAGAGCAAGGTCGATGACTCAGAGATTCCTGCGTCTAAGAAACAGATCTCCGACTCCACTCCTGCATTCAAGGCCGCCATCGAGACCAAGCCGGTGGAACTTGTGGTAGGCGATGCCTCCAAGGTCACCGCCATTGGGACAAACCTGGATCCCAAATAGGAAAGCGCGCTCGTCCAGTTCCTCCATGAGAATAGGGACATCTTTGCCTGGCAACCTGCCGACATGAAAGGTGTACCTAGGGAACTTGCCGAGCACAGCTTAAACATTGATCCAAAATGCAAACCAGTGAAACAACCTCTACGACACTTCGGAGACGAGAAGAGACGCGCCATTGGCAAAGAGATAGCTAGGTTACTTAAGGCTAGATTTATCCGAGAAGTCCTTCACACCCGATGGGTGGCCAATCCTGTACTTGTCCCCAAAGAGGGAACCAAAGAATTAAGAATGTGCATTGATTACACCGGCTTGAACAAAGCATGTCCCAAAGATCCGTTTGCTTTGCCTCACATTGACCAAGTCATTGACTCGACGGCTGGCTCGGAACTTTTGTGTTTTCTCGATGCATACTCAGGATACCACCAGATCAAGATGAGGAAGTCAGACCAATTGCCCACTTTGTTCACTACCCCATACGACACGTTTATCTATGTTACGATGCCCTTTGGGCTGAAAAACGCAGGTGCTACGTACCTGTGGCATCCCGCAAAACCACTACTAGAAAATCGCGTTGAATTTGTGCATTGCATCGTCATCATCATGCATTGTTTGCCAAAAACTATGTTTGCAAAGCCCGTGTTGTTTTCTAAACGCCCCTCTTTATTTTCAAACATCAAAACCGGGTCCCCGGAATACTTTGTTTTGGCCGCTATCGGTTTGCCAACGGCCCGTTTTAAACAAATAAAATTTATATTATTTTTTTTGGCCGGAGCAGTCGGACGGGCCAACCGACCCGAACGACCGCCCCAGGTTTAAATCGGTCCAACCTCACCTGCCCTTCTAATTCCTAAACCTACCCAAACTCCTACCCAATCTTCCCTCCACCTCACTCCCACCAATCCAGACCCGCCACCTCACTTTTCCCTCACCCCTCACCCACTCAGCTTCTGCCACGTGGCCTTCCCTCCCCATCCCAGCTCACACTCCCTCCAGCTCACCAAACAACCACCCACGCTGCGCGCACAGCGCCTCCCCCAGTCACCACCTCCCTGGCCACGCGCCCAACTCCCCACCTGCCGCGGCCCCAGAACCCCGCCCCGGCCCCGCGTGTGGCCCACCCCGGGTCCCACCTCGTGCGACCGCTTCCACCACCCCCTTCTTCCCCGACCCGACGCCCCGTCCTCCTCCTTTCTCCAACCTCGCCTCAACCCTGCCCCGCTCTCTGCAGCTCGCAGCCTCCCAGCTCCGCCGCGCTGGAGCCGCTCCGCCGGCCCCTGCTCGCCCTCAACCGCTCCCGCCCGCCGTCGCGCCCCGCCTCGCGGGCCCCCTCTCCCCGGCCGCCCCGAGCATCCTCGCCTCCGTGCCTGCGGCCCGTCGCCGTCGACCTCCTGCCCGGAGCTCCCGCCTCCATGCCCCTCGCCAGCGCCAAGCGCTGGCGACTCCCCGCCCTCGTCGACCTCCTGCCTCCGTTCGTCCCAGCCGCGTGGCTCCGCTGCCTCGCTCCTCCCTCACCGCCGTCCCAGCCCGCCCGGTCCCTTCCTTCGCCGCCAAGCCACCGCGCCCAAGCCTCGCCAGCTCGCCACCGCTCACCTCCGTCGCCGCTCGCGCTCCGCCCCGAGCCGCGTCTCCACCAACCGCGACGCCCCAACCGCTCGCCGCGGCAGACGCCCGCCGCCGTTCTCGCCCTCCGCCGTCCCGGAACCGCCGCTGGTCAGCCGCTGCCTCGCCCGCGCCGTCCGCGTCGCCTCCTCCGCCAGACCCTCGCCAAGCTTCGCCCGAGTCCGGCCGCCCTCCACGCCGCCACCGTGGCCTCAATGGCCAGCCGCACGTGTGCTCGTGTATGTGTGTGCTCGTGTATGCGTGTGCTCGTGTATGTGTGTGCTCGTGTATGCGTGTGCTCATGTATGCGTGTGCTCGTGTATGTGTCGTGTTAAACGCGTGTGAACCCTATGGTCGTTTTGGAGCACCCCGAGCTCGCCAACAACCTTCGGCACCGAACCCTCGGGACGCAAGATCGCCACGAGACCGACAAGCACCTCCCCCGAAGATCGAGATCGAACCGAGTTGAGAAACCGGCAAGACCTTCGCGATGACGAGAACGACAACCGAGTTTACGCTTCCGGACATCGAGGTCCCAAGATCGACGCCGCGACCGCCGAGAACCCCGACATGGACACACCAAGTTCTTCATCGAGGAAGCCAAGGCCGTCGACGTGGAACCATAGAACGCCGAGCGCTTCACCCGGACACCGAGAACATTCCCCCCCGGAACGCCAAGACCATCTCGACCCCGTGGAACCCGACAAGATCTGCACGACAACAAGAACGGCTCCGACCCGGAATAATTCGACGCGCCCCGACACCAAGCCAAGTCCGGCTTCCCGGAACGCCAAGACCCACCCCCGCTAACCGAGAACGATCCTGTCGAGAACGACCGTCGAACCCTGGACCCCGAGACCGACCCCGAACCCCGGACCCCAAGATCTTCGAGCCCCCTCTAATGTGTGAACCCTTTTCCTCGAACCCTATTTTATAAACGAAACATTACATTGTTGCATATTAAATTGTCATCTCGCATGCATCTCCTTGGTTTGGGGGCCTTATGCCGATTCACCTAATAATTAAATATGGGGCCCATATGCGGGCAAATCTAGTCTCATATCGGCCTCATTTTAACTTGTGTAGCGAACCGGCATCTTATCTTGCCTTGTTAAAACAACATTTAAATTGCGGGGGATCTAAACAACTTGAACCATCCTAACTAATTGTCGGGACCCCGGTTCCGCTTAATCTTGACCTAATTGCATCGCACCTTGCCATGCCATGCATCATACATGCATCATGCCGATCTTTTGCCTTAGTATTAAATATTGCATCCGGTGTTCCTTCTAGTGTTTTGCTTCTTCGCGGATAAGGCCGTTGAGTGGATGTGAGCTTCGCCCCGATCATCGGTTGAACCCTTCGACAATGTTTTCAGGCGAGCATCTCCCCCTTTCTACCTATCTTACTTTTATAGTATTTACTTCCCTCCTGATCTATTGCTATCCGTGTTGCGATGCTTTAGTTTCCTTACCCGTGATATACCGTGCAGCCCCATATTGCCTTGGACACACCCTATTACCTGTTGTTTGGTAGATAGTTGGACTTGCGCGTCGTAGTTGCTTGCTCAAGTGCTGATGTGTGTCGTCATATGCCCCAGTTGCTGATGTATTTCGCCGCATGTTGATGTTGGAGATGATTCTAGTTTTACTTATCGGCACTTTAATTTCTGTTTAACAACTAAAATTGAATAAGCAGAGGCATCGGTGGGTGATAGATAATATTTGGATTCCGAACGCCCACTTGTGTCCCGTAAGACCCCGAGTACTTGATACCTGTTCCTTGATTTTGCGCGCTATCCACATCCGGGAGGTATATGGGACCCCCCTGAGCCAGAGCTTGATTCATTCTTATTTCTTGGGGCCACAAACTAGTTTGAGGTTTTATTTACGATCCTGTACTTATGCCATGCTTTACTGCTTTATTTACGATTGCGAGGTAATGCACCTTGTCTTTGTTAGGATCGGACCCGATTTCGGTGTCGACAAGCCCGTTTGGGGTTCCCGATCGTTCACAGCCGTCCACAAACCTTGAGGCCGTCTCGAGCTTGCTTACTCGTTCGGGTTCTACTTAAGGGTGGCCTGAAATATTTCTGAATCCGTGATTGTTCAATGTGAAAGCCTCGTTGGGTTTTGATTTGGTTTTCCGAGGTTGATCGAGCGTGTGTTGCTATTGGTGCACCCCGGCCGGGTAAAAACTTTCTGAAAGCCGTGTCCGCGGATATGGACGACTTGGAGCACAGTATCTCGATCATAGACAAGCATAACTAAAGTTTACTGCTTTAAATTTGACTTATAATGACTAGTAATCAGCTCTACTATAATGGAATGGCTAATTAATACTGCCCACCATTGCTTGTTGGTTGTCGCTCGCGACAAATGTAACTGACTAGTAAGTACTGCAACTACAACGAAATGGCTGAATAAAAGTACCAACAACTGCTGGGTTTTTGGGTTTATCTCATGCTATCTGTATCTGATTAGTAATTGTTGCAACTACAATGGAATGGTTAACTAAAAGTGCCCACTGTTTACTTTATCAGGATGATCATCTAAACCTGACTAGTAAAGTGCCGTAACTATAACTGAATAAGTAAAACTGCCAACTGTGTGAGTTCCTCGGTTGACTTCCTCGTTTGGTCTCGAGGGGGAAACACCAGGATGGGTTTGTTTGGTGATAGCTTCAGGTTGGATCCGGTTAGGTCATTCTTACCCCTCTCTGATAACCGCCAGTTGTATCGAGTCTCTATAGGTTGTTTAGTGCATGCTGCCGCCGCTTGATCCACCATACCTATGTAGGCGAGGACCGCCGAATTCTAGCCTCGCTGTCTTGGCCTCGATCTTGACGCTCCTTCTTTTTCCTTTGCCCTTTGTCGGCACCCCTTTGTTTAAGCAGGTTTGAGATCGACGCCAAGAAGGTGGTTACCCTTCCGGCTTGGCACAGGCAGGGTTATGGACGCCATTGGTTATTCTTCGTGGCTCTTAGCCCCATTTGCTTCTTGTCCGTAGTGGACGCCCTACCTTTCAAGGTGATTTGGATCTTGTATAATATATTCGTATTCTTGACTCTTTGAGTCAGTTATATATATCTGTTCTGTGGGTCCCATCGAGGACTGTTGTGTAATGTTATTACTTCGTTTTCCACCCGCACGAAAGTGCCTGGTGGGCACCTTTGAATCGTTTCTATGCGGTTTGGTGAATTTTGCCCGAACTTGCATAGGTCCGATTCTCGAGGGTGTTACTGAGTGGTATCGAGCTCAGCGGTTGCGATACCCTGAAGTCCAAATTTCAGGATAACCTAGCTAACGGCCAAGTAGAAGTGTCAAGACTATTTTTGAAAATCGGTTGGATAGTTCGCTAGGTCTGATTTTACTCCTTACCCTCTGCTGCTCTCCTCTTACCTCTACGTTTTGATTCCACCTCTTATCTTTTCTTCGAGTCCGTGATTTCTCGTGGTTGGGTTCCGTCGTACCTTCGTGGTTTCGCTTCTTCGATAACGGTGTTCGCCCATCCGTGTTCAAGCTGCTGATGAATCCGCATTGTGGTACCATTCTTTGTTCCTTGTTTGTGCCTCCGTGTTTTCCGACGCGACGACATCCGGCGAGCTGCATCCGATGCAGAGTCTGCATCCCTCCTTGTTTCCGAACCTCGCTTGTCGAGATCTTCAGTCTGATTCCGAGAATGGTTGCACTCTTTTCTACTGATTGTGCGGAGTAATAGTTTGGGTGCGTGATGGATTGGCCCCCATGCCGACTACCCTTTCTATTCGCTTTTGTACATTGAAGTGGACGAGAATGCATCGGTTCCCTCCTTCTAACGAAGCTAGAGGTGGCTTTATTTGTTGATACCTCTACCGTCGACCTTTTGTTCCCGGAGTGCCCTCTCGACGATCACGGACAAACGACCCATTGTTGGTGGTGTCGCCGATTTCAAGATGGAGGATGAACCTTTGTTAGTGGTGTCGCGAGGATCTACACAAAGCGTGAAGACGGAGAACGCCGACCTTCCTTCCGGTACCATGAGGCGGATCTCGAGGGCGAGATCCCTTGTTAGTGGTGTCGAATTGTGGCATCCCGCAAAACCACTACTAGAAAATCGCGTTGAATTTGTGCATTGCATCGTCATCATCATGCATTGTTTGCCAAAACTATGTTTGCAAAGCCCGTGTTGTTTTCTAAACGCCCCTCTTTATTTTCAAACATCAAAACCGGGTCCCCGGAATACTTTGTTTTGGCCGCTATCGGTTTGCCAACGGCCCGTTTTAAACAAATAAAATTTATATTATTTTTTGGCCGGAGCAGTCGGACGGGCCAACCGACCCGAACGACCGCCCCAGGTTTAAATCGGTCCAACCTCACCTGCCCTTCTAATTCCTAAACCTACCCAAACTCCTACCCAATCTTCCCTCCACCTCACTCCCACCAATCCAGACCCGCCACCTCACTTTTCCCTCACCCCTCACCCACTCAGCTTCTGCCACGTGGCCTTCCCTCCCCATCCCAGCTCACACTCCCTCCAGCTCACCAAACAACCACCCACGCTGCAAGACAGCCTCCCCAGCCACCACCTCCACGCCTAACTCCCCACCACGGCCCAGAACCCCGCCCCGGCCCCGCGTGTGGCCCACCCCGGGTCCCACCTCGTGCGACCGCTTCCCCCACCCCCTTCTTCCCCGACGCCTGGCCCTCCTCTTTTCTCCAACTCGCCTCAACCCCTTCGCTTCTGCGGCTCAGCCTCCCAGCTCACGGCTGGAGCCGCTCCGCCCTGCCGCCTCAACCGCTGGCCCGCCCGCCTGGCCATGCCCCCTCTCCGCCCCGAGCATCTCGCCCCGTGCCTGGCCCGTCGCCATCGACCTCCTGCCCGGAGCTCCCCGCCTCGCTGAAGCGCTCGCCAGCGCCATCCCTTCCCGCTTCGACCTCCCCTCCTGTTCGTCCCAGCCGCCGTGGCTCCGCTGCCTCCTCCCCTCACCGCCGCCCCAGCCCGGTCCTTCCTTCGCCGCCAAGCCACCGGCGCCCAAGCCTCGCCCAATGCTCGCCACCGCTTTCACCGCTCGCGCTCCGCCCGAGCCGCGCGTTTCCACCAACCGACTGCCCCTAACCGCTCACGGCAGACGCTACCGCTGGGCCGTTCTACGCCTCCTCGCCGTCCGGAACCGCCGCGACGCGCTGGCCTCGCCCTCATGCCCGCCGCCGGCGCCTCCTCCGCCAGACCCTCGCCAAGCTCGCCCGGAGTCCGCCCGCCCCTCCACGCTGGCCGCCACCGTGGCCCTGTGGGCTGCCGCACGTGCTCGTGTATGTGTGCTCGTATGCGTGTGCTCGTGTATGTGTGTGCTCGTTTATGCTTGTGCTCGTTTATGCGTTTGCTCGTTTATGTGTCGTGTTAAACTCGTGTGAACCCTATGGTCGTTTTGGAGCACCCCGAGCTCGCCAACAACCTTCGGCACCGAACCCTCGGGACGCAAGATCGTCACGACCGACAAGCACCTCCCAAGATCGAGATCGAACCGAGTTGAGAAACCGCAAGACCTTTCGATGACGAGAACGACACCAACCGAAGTTCGCATCCGGACATCGAGGTCCCAAGATCGACGCCCGCGACTGCCGAGAACCCCGACATGGACACACCAAGTTCTTCATCGAGAAGCCAAGGCCGTCGACGTGGAACCATAGAACGCCGAGCGCTTCACCCGGACACCGAGAACATTCCCCCCCGGAACGCCAAGACCATCTCGACCCCGTGGAACCCGACAAGATCTGCACGACAACAAGAACGGCTCCGACCCGGAATAATTCGACGCGCCCCGACACCAAGCCAAGTCCGGCTTCCCGGAACGCCAAGACCCACCCCCGCTAACCGAGAACGATCCTGTCGAGAACGACCGTCGAACCCTGGACCCCGAGACCGACCCCGAACCCCGGACCCCAAGATCTTCGAGCCCCCTCTAATGTGTGAACCCTTTTCCTCGAACCCTATTTTATAAACGAAACATTACATTGTTGCATATTAAATTGTCATCTCGCATGCATCTCCTTGGTTTGGGGGCCTTATGCCGATTCACCTAATAATTAAATATGGGGCCCATATGCGGGCAAATCTAGTCTCATATCGGCCTCATTTTAACTTGTGTAGCGAACCGGCATCTTATCTTGCCTTGTTAAAACAACATTTAAATTGCGGGGGATCTAAACAACTTGAACCATCCTAACTAATTGTCGGGACCCCGGTTCCGCTTAATCTTGACCTAATTGCATCGCACCTTGCCATGCCATGCATCATACATGCATCATGCCGATCTTTTGCCTTAGTATTAAATATTGCATCCGGTGTTCCTTCTAGTGTTTTGCTTCTTCGCGGATAAGGCCGTTGAGTGGATGTGAGCTTCGCCCCGATCATCGGTTGAACCCTTCGACAATGTTTTCAGGCGAGCATCTCCCCCTTTCTACCTATCTTACTTTTATAGTATTTACTTCCCTCCTGTTGATCTATTGCTATCTGTGTTGCGATGCTTTAGTTTCCTTACCCGTGATATACCGTGCAGCCCCATATTGCCTTGGACACACCCTATTACCTGTTGTTTGGTAGATAGTTGGACTTGCGCGTCGTAGTTGCTTGCTCAAGTGCTGATGTGTGTCGTCATATGCCCCAGTTGCTGATGTATTTCGCCGCATGTTGATGTTGGAGATGATTCTAGTTTTACTTATCGGCACTTTAATTTCTGTTTAACAACTAAAATTGAATAAGCAGAGGCATCGGTGGGTGATAGATAATATTTGGATTCCGAACGCCCACTTGTGTCCCGTAAGACCCCGAGTACTTGATACCTGTTCCTTGATTTTGCGCGCTATCCACATCCGGGAGGTATATGGGACCCCCGAGCCGAGCTTGATTCATTCTTATTTCTTGGGGCCACAAACTAGTTTGAGGTTTTATTTACGATCTGTACTTATGCCATGCTTTATCGCTTTATTTATTTATTGTGCGACAGCGACACCGCATCTTGTTAGGATCGGACCACGATTTCGCGGTGTCGACAAGCCCCGCTTGGGGTTCCCGAGCTCACCGTCCCCGCCAAACCTTGAGGCCGTCTCGAGCTTGCTTACTCCTATGGGTTCTACTTAAGGGTGGCCTGAAATATTTCTGAATCGTGATTGTTCAACGTGAAAGCCTCGTTGGTTTTGATTTGGTTTTTCCGAGGTTGATCGGCGTGTGTTGCTATTGGTGCACCCGGTAAAACTTTCAAAGCCGTGTCGCGGATATGGACGACTTGGAGCACAAGATCTCGATCATAGACAAGCATAACTAAAGTTTATCGCTTTAAATTTGACTTATAATGACTAGTAATCAGCTCTACTATAATGGAATGGCTAATTAATACTGCCCACCATTGCTTGTTGGTTGTCGTCATGACAAATGTAATCGACTAAGTATCGCAACTACAACGAAATGGCTGAATAAAAGTACCAACAAGCTGCTGGGTTTTGGGTTTATCTCATGCTATCTCAGATTCGATTAGTAATTGTCGCAACTACAATGGAATGGTTAACTAAAGTGCCCACTGTTTACTTTATCGGGATGATCATCTAAACCTGACTAGTAAAGTGCCAGAACTATAATCGAATAAGTAAACTGCCAACTGTGAGTTCCTCGGTTGACTTCCTCGTTTGGTCTCGAGGGAAACACCAGGATGGGTTTGTTTGGTGATAGCTTCAGGTTGGATCCGGTTAGGTCATTCTTACACCTCTCTGATTACAGCCAGTGTATCGAGACTCTATAGGTTGTTTAGTGCATGTTGCCGCTGCCGCTGAGTCCACCATACCTATGTAGGCGAGGACCGCCGAATTCTAGCCTCGCTGCATCGGCCTCGATCGACGCTCCTTCTTTTTCCTTTGCCCTTTGTCGGCACCCCTTTTGTTTAAGCAGGTTTGAGATCGACGCCGTTAGCAGGGTTACCCTTCCGGCTTGGCCTGGGCAGGGTTATGGACGCCATTGGTTATTCTTCAGGGCTCTTAGCCCCATTTGCTTCTTGTCCGTAGTCGGACGCCCTACCTTTTCAAGGTGATTTGGATCTTGTATAATATATCTGTATTCTTGACTCTTTGAGTCGCTGTTATATATATGTGTTCTGTGGGTCCCATCGAGGACTGTTGTGTAATGTTATTACTTCGTTTTCCACCCGCACGAAAGTGCCTGGTGGGCACCTTTGAATCGTTTCTATGCGGGTTTGGTGAATTTTGCCCGAACTTGCATAGGTCCGATTCTGAGGGTGTTACAGTACCAGCGGACAATGCAACGTTGCCTTCATGACCAAATTGGTCGGAACGTTCACGCCTATGTGGACGATATCGCGGTGATGTCTAAAAAAACAAATAACTTAATCTCCGACTTAAAATAAACCTTTGATAATCTCCGAAAATACAACATGATGCTTAACCCTAAGAAGTGCGTCTTCGGGGTTCCAGCCGGCAAATTGTTGGGTTTCATCGTTTCCCAACGCGGAATCGAGGTCAACCCAGAGAAAATCAAGGCCATCTTAAACATAAATCGTCCGACATGCCTAAAGGACATTCAACGACTAACAGGTTGTGTTGTGTTAGATTAGTTCGTCACACCGACTTGGAGAAGGCTCCGCGATACAAGTTGCTGAAGAAGGCGGACAAATTCACGTGGATAGACGAAGCAGATGCAGCATTGAAGTAGCTCAAGGAGATTCTTTCCTCGGTGCCCATCCTTGCAGCACCCGAGCCTGGAGAGCCCCTGTTAATCTACATGGCGGCAACCAACCAGGTAATCAGCATCGTCGTTGTGGTAGACCGGAAGGAACCAGGCTATGAGCACGGAGTTCAACGACCAGTTTACTATGTGAGCAAGGTCTTGACGGAGTCCAAGCAGCGTTACCCGCACTACCTGAAGATAGCTTATGGAGTATTCCTTGCTTCTCGGAAGTTGAGGCATTACTTTCAGGAGTACCCAATCACAGTGGTGAGCAAGACTCCACTGTCCGACATTATCAACAACAGCGACGCTACGGGAAGGGTCACGAAGTGGGGCATTGAACTTGCCGCCTTCGAGATCACCTACAAGAGGCGCTATGCTATCAAGTCACAAGCCTTGGCGGATTTTGTTGCAGATTGGACGGAGATGCCAGATGCTACTCCATTGCCAGAACCAGAGTACTAGGTGATGCACTTTGACGGATCAAAGCTGCTCAACGGCTCGGGGGCTGGTGTATTGCTACAATCACCAACAGGAGACAAGCTACACTATGTTCTGCAGATCCACTTCGAGGCTACAAACAACATGGCGGAGTATGAAGCACTCATTCACGGACTACGTGTAGCCAAGGATATTGGCATCAAGCGCATAGTTTGCTGTGGAGATTCCGACTTGGTTGCCTAGCAGGTGGCTGGCACCTGGAATGCACGGAACCCTATGATGGCGGCATATCGAGACGAAGTGGACGAGATAGCCAAGAGCTTCTTGGGCTACGAAGTCAAGTATGTACATAGGGAGCAAAAGGAGGCGGCTGATCTGCTATTTAAGCTTGGATCAGGGTGCAAAAGAATTCCGCCAGGAGTTTTCCTAGAGCATCTACGTACACCATCCGTGAAGGGATCCGACATCGACAACCCGGATAGAGCTGACTCTTTCGTCAACATGGTGACAAAGGTCCCTCCGGCTTGGACAAAACCGTTCATGGAATATCTCGAACACGAAACTTTGCTCGACGTAGAGGTCGAAAGACGACAAATAGTACGACGAGCAAAGGGTTATACCATAATCAATGGACAACTCTACAAAAGGAGCACTACTGGTGTATACCTAAAGTGTGTTTCCCAGCTAGAAGGTATTGAAATCCTATGCGAAATCCATCTCAGAGATTGCGAGCATCACGCCGCTCCTCGATCGTTGGTCGCGAAAGCCTTCCGGCAAGGATTCTACTGGCTGACCGCAAAGGAGGACGTCGACAAGCTGGTTGAGACAAGCATGGGATGCCAGTATTATGCCCGACAACCACATGTTCCTGCTGAAGAATTGCGAAAAATACCAATAACTTGGACGTTTGCAGTCTGGGGGCTAGACATGGTGGGACCGTTACAGACGACACCATGTGGGTTTACGCATCGGCTTGTAGCAGTTGATAAATTCACTAAATGGATAGAAGATAAACCCATTAGAAAGCTTGATGGGTCAATTGCCCTCAGGTTTGTCCGGGATCTAGTGGTGAGATTTGGTCTCCCACATAGCATTATCACCAACAATGGCAGCAACTTGTTACTCGGAGAAGTGAAGGCTTATTGTTGGGAGAAGGGCATCCGACTTGAACTTGCATCTGTGGCACACCCACAATCCAATGGTCTGGTTGAGCGAGCCAATGGATTAATTCTGCAGGGAATCAAGCCACGTCTTGAGGCAGCGCTGCATAGAGAAGCTGGAGCCTGGGCGGAAGAATTGCCATCTGTGCTGTGGAGTTTACGAACTACACCCACCAGATCCACCGGCTACACCCCTTACTTCATGGTATATTGAGAAGAATCCATCCTACCTTCAACATACTTCACGATGCACCAAGATTTGCCGCCTATGACGAAGATGACGCTGAAGAATCCAGACGCCTAGGTGTGGACCTTCTCGAGGAGGAGCGCGTTTTGGCATGCCAAAGATCCGCCATCTAACAGCAGAAGCTACGCAGCTACCATAGTCGCCGCGTCTGGCATCGCTCATTTAAAGAGGGGGATTTGGTGCTCCGACTTAAGCAGAAGAAGTCACACAAATTATCCCCACCATGGGAAGAACCGTTCATCATAAGCAAGGCATTGCTCAATGGGTCTTACTACCTCGATGACAATCATGAACTGAAGGATAGACCCAACGAGGATCATAAGTGTAAGCGACGTGACCCGGATGATGACTACCCAAAGCTTGATCGGCCATGGAACATAGCTCAGCTACGTCCTTTTTACACTTAGCATTTTTTATCTAATCGTGTACCTCTTATATGATCAATGAAATAAAGCTCTCTGGTTCACTCATATTTCTGAGTCTTTTACCTCCTTTAGTGTTCATTTTTGGATCATGTAAAACCTTTATGCACAAATTTTGCGATTGCAGTTGTGAAAATTCCGCCTATGGGTGTTAGCTTAAGTTTTATGGTCTACACGTTCTTTGTCGTTTTTATGTGGATTCTGGAGTAGTGACTTTCGGCACTTATTGTCGGCGATTTTGTGCTTAGGTTATTGACGGTGCCATTGGGCATCATCACCTGGGCGCATGGTTCTGACAACGAGTCTTCCGACTCACGAAAAGTCAAGCATAAGAACCAAAGTAATGGATAAACCAACACTTGCTTAAACAATATATACATGCTGGAAACTGGTTCTTAAGTAGCAGGACATACAACATTGTTTTCGGCCTTAAGTTAAATACATAGTTTTTTCTGCATACGCATCAAAGGTGAAACAAATATTACAAGGTTGTTTTTCATTCCTTTGGCGCAGGCGACTTGGAGGCAGCGTCATTAGCAGCAGGAGAGCCACCCTCGAAGTCGGCGGTGTGAAGGGACTCAGAGGAGCTTTGGTTGCCGCTATCGATGGTATTCATCAACACGAAGACGTTGACGTCGACTAACTCGGCAACTCTGGTGTCATAGCCCGCGAGTGACGACAAGATGGATTCATGATTAATCTCTTTGCCATCGTCATCTACCTCGGGAATGCCAGAGGTCACCATGTCGATGTCCGCATCTTCGTAGTGTGCCTTTACCATTGACAGCGCCATCCTTGCACCAGCCCGTGCACATGAAGCTTTCCAGCTTGTGATAGGCTCGGGGGCTCGGCGCAGGATCTCCGAGTACTTCGCCACAGAGTCCGATGCCTTGATGTTGATCTGGAGGGGCTTGGCAATCTCTTTGGCTTGCGCGATGGCGGTGTTGATGAAGTTACCGGCAAGAACCATGCATTCCTTTGCTGGAGGAGGCGACCGGGTTAAACCCATAGGAGACGCAAATTCCGACAAGGAGAACATGAGTTCAAAAATTCAGAGAATCTAGACTACAGATATCCAATACGGAGAATCACTTACTGAAGATGCTAGCCTCATCCTGCCAGAGGGTATCCGCCAAGGAGTCCTGTTCTTGTTGGAGGAGCTTGACGCCTCATGATGGTGTTGATTCTGCTCATCGGTAGCTTTCTTCTGATCTCTTAAGATCAAGATCTCCTCCTTCAAGCGGTTCATCTCCTCGGTGCCGGAGTCCTGCAGGGCTTTCATGGATTCTTCATGCATCTTCAGCATGTCCTTCCTCTCCTGCTTAAGGATCTTGTTCTCGCTATCCAGCTCCTGAATGTGCTTGGATTGCTCGACAATGTCCTTAGCCTTGGCAATGGTTTCTGCAAGTCGGAGAAAGCAAAGTACACAGTGAGTACTCGGAGAATGTGGGCAGAAAACCAAGTCGGAATGCGAAAAAGAAAACATACGCTTTCTCTTGGTGATCTGTTCCTTCAAGAAGGCAGTTTTACCCTTTTCAGCTTCCAAGTCTGCGCGCATCTTCTGATACTTGTCGTTGGCCATGCCCCTCCGAGCATTCTCGTTCTGTGGAAAAAAGGAAAAATTTAAACGTTGTTTGATATGCTTGGAGCATCTTGCCAGAAAAATTCCACCTAGACGCTCGGGGGCTACAGCGATAGTTTTTAACTTAGCAATATGCTTAGTCTGTCTTTAACAATCTAGTCAGAACTAATTCAGTTTTCGATTAGAAGCTTGGGGGCTACAGTATAAAGTTTTAAACTTGGATATATGCTTAGCTTTTCTTGAAAAGCATCTAGTCGGACCTAATTCAGTTACAACTAGAGGCTTGGGGGCTATAGTATTGAAATTTATACACTGCGTATGCTACTCTTAAAGAATCTAATCGGAATAATTCATTCCACCTATATGCTTGGGGGATACAGTGAGAAGTTTTCTAGCTTAGTCACTCTTAGAGCATCTATATGCAAAGACCTATGGTTTTTCGTCTACCTCGGGGGCTACAGTGGGATACTCATATGAAATGCAAAAGGCAAATAAAACTTACAAGTGCAATGATCTTGAGGTTAGTAGCACTCTCGGCCAGCAGCTTGCCAAAGGATACGCTGTTTCCTTGCAAGATCTCTGCTTGTCGGAGGAGCTCCTCTAGACCACACATCGGAGATGTTGGCGCCACACCTGGAACCAGAGAAGTGCTACCCAGTGTAAGTACCAGATAGACTATCTTCGGATACTCTATGGCTTTGTTGGGTGCGGGGGCGCTGCCTACGGCAGAAGTACCAGCTTCCACCACCGCCTTACCGCAATCGATGGCATCCTTAGCCGGAGCTTCAGCCATTGGGTGTATGACACTCTCCTGCATCGCCTGCTCGCCGACAATAGAAACCTCGGTAGAGGCACCTGAGTCCACTTCCATGGCGGAAGGGACAGATGCCTCCTTAGCTTGTGAGCTTGTCGGGGAAGACGAGGGCTTGACGGAGGGAGTGACAGGGGCGATGGCGGGAGATGCGCCGCGATGCAGCATGTCCTTAATGGTTCTAGAAGCCCCCAATGTTTTGGAGGTCTTCTTCAAGATGGTCGTGGCTTTCTTCCTAAAACATGCAAAATGCATAAGTACAGGAGCAAGACAGATAAATAGATAATGTAGGAGGAAAAGAAGCTTACACAAGTGGGGGTGCTTTGGCCAAAGGGATTCTGGTAATCTTTCTTTTCTCCGCCTCTAGGGCGGCGGTAGTATTTTTGGAGGCTCCACCCTCCGTCTTCTTCTTCTTGCCTCCGTTGGCAGCGTCAGAGGTGGAGCTCTTCCGCTTTCGTGCCAATGGAGCATCATCATCAGAAACGACCGTGACTTCCTTCATCTTTGGATCATAGATTTGAGGAGCCATGCTGTCCTCATCTATGTCGCTAAGCTGTAAGGTGAAGAACCACCGTGTTAGATGAGATGGTAATGGCTAGACAGAAGAACTAGAGTATATGTCATACATGGAAGATAAACAGTTACCTTTGGGCACTTGCTGTCTACGAACATGTCGTAGGTGATGGTGAAGCCACGTCGCTTGTCCTTCACCTTGACGATGTCCTTAAGACAGAGCTTGACGGAGTCGCTCGAGAAATTGTCCACGGTGATGCGGAGGCTATCCCTTCTATCGCTGGTATACTCGTGCATCAGCTTCACACGGTGCTGCAGAGGTTGAATTCGCCTGATGAACCAGCACATGGCTAGGTCCAAGCCAGTCAAACTCGTCTCTACGAACCACTCTATCCTCCTGATGGCGCGGGAAGCGTTGATGTCGGGGGGAAGGGAGGCTTGGGATCTCCATGTCGAAGTTTCGGCGGAGACTCCATCGACGAAGTCCGAGTATGTTACTTCTCGGCCAGCCAGAGGGATATCTGGGCCGTAGAAGTAAGTACATTGCCAGTTTTTGCAGGATTCGTGACCGACGATGTCGGGGAACCGCCGGCCAGGACGGATCTTGAAGCTTATGGTGCCGCAATTTCTAAGTTCGTCCTTACTGGCTCCGGCTTCACGCTTGACGGTGAAGAAATACACGAAGAGATCTAGCCTAGGCTTAATCCTTAAGTAACCCTCGCAGAGCACCGCGTAATTGCTAAGCGCTAGGATGCTATTGGGAGAGAGGTTTTGGGGCTGGACTCGATAGTGGTTCAAGACGGAAAGGAAGAAGTTAGAGATGGGCAGGGAGACGCCACGTACCAGTTGGGCTTTGAGGTACATCTTTTCTCCGGCTTGGGAAGAAGGTGTCTCCTCGCCGGCCGGCGCCGCCCGCCAGGCGAGCCCCTCCGTCGTAGGGAGGTAGCCCTCAGCGATCAGCTCCTTGATATCGCGGTCCGTGATGTCTGAACCGCGCCAATCTCCTTTGTGGGAGTCAAGCTCCTCCTCCAACGGCTCCAGCGCCGCTGGATTATGGTCGCCGCCGGTGGACTCCACCACCGCCGAGACGGGGATGACCAGACCCTATGGGGGCACGACGATGGAGCTCGCCAGCTTCGTCGCGGCTTCGCCCGACTCCGCCATGGAAGGAGTAGAGCTGCTGCTGGCCATTGAGTGAGTTTGGAGGTGACTGGCGAGAATTGGAGCTAGGGTTTTTCGCGAAGATTGCGTGGAGAGCTCGAGGGGGCGCTCACCGGAGGAAGAAGACGATGCGAGGAGAGAATGAGGTGAAAAGTAAAAAGTTCCACCGCAATTACTATTTATGATCTCCAGCATCAAGATTCGTGCAGTTTGATCGGATGATTGACGCGTAGACGACGTGTGCGCGAACGTGCGCAGAAATTTCGCCACGTCCCAACCGTCGCCGCCAACGATTCGTATCGCTCGCGCGGGAAAACCGGACATGATTGCGTTCTCTGCGTATGTGAGTTACGAGGCGTCACTGACCTACGCCTACGTCTCCCTAGCTGACATAGGCAGATGAGCCTTCAGATCGGAAGATTCTGGCATGGACGGATCCAGTTCGGCTACGGAAGAGTACGTTAGAAGATTCAACATTTCTCCAACTTACATATTAAAGACGGAGAAAACCTTGTAGGGTTCTTTGGGAGGACTACAAGATGTTGCTTGACGATTTGCCGACATCCATCTAGATGAAGCATTTCACGTGAAGAGGCAAGACGACGCAAGATCTCGGAGTTCTCCGGGGGCTACTGTTGGGGATATGCTATATGGGTATACTCATAGCATGTCTCCATCCAGATAACCCGGGTGGCCCACAGTTGGTAGCATGGCCCATGGCCTGCTGGGCGGCCCAGTTAGATGGATCCAGAAGGGAGGCCCATGCCGGATAAAAGAAGGCTACTGTTGGAGTCACCGACGTACCCGGAGCCTTGGAGTACAAGACACACAAGACTAGTAATAGACGGTTTAGGACTCTGTAACCTGTCCGGCTAGGACTTTTCCCTGTAACCCTAGGACCTGGCGACTATATAAGTCGGGCCTATGGGAGCCTTTAGGGCACAATCTCAGACGATAACTTACAACCTCGCACAGCGAACCAATCCCTGTAACTCGGCGTATTGCGCTTATAGTGATTTATAGCAGGAGTAGGATTCTTCCACCATCGTGGGATCTGAACCAGGGTAAGCTGTGTTACCTTGTACCCGTCAACCGTCCGCCTTCCGCCACGTCTCTAAACACGCACTATGAGGACCCCTCCATGGCGTACTCCTCGACAATACCATGACAGTTTGCATTTTGGATCAATGTTCAAGCTGTGCTCGGCAAGTTCCCTAGGTACACCTTTCATGTCGGCAGGTTGCCAGGCAAAGATGTACCTATTCTCACAGGGGAACTCTACGAGCGCGCTTTCCTATTTGGGATCCAGGTTCATCCCAATGGCGGTGGTCTTGGAGGCATCGCCTACCAAAAGTTCCACCGACTTGGTTTCGATGGCGGCCTTGAATGCTGGGGCGGAGTCAGAAATCTGTTTCTTCGATGCGGGCATCTCTGAGGCATCGACCTTGCTTTGGATCTCCTTGAATTCGTTGCTGTAGAGGACAGCTTCCGCATAGGATGCTTCTCCAATCTCGCAGTCCCTAGCCTTTGCAAAGCTTCCGGATACGGTGATGACACCGTTTGGTCCGGGTATCTTGAGTTTGTTGTAGACGAAGCATGGCTTGGCCATGAAGGTGTGGAATATGTCGTGGCCGAATATGACGTGGTACACACTCTTGAAGGGGACCACCTCAAAGGTCACGTGCTCTTGGCGGTAATTATTAACATCACCAAAGACGACCTGAAGTGTGATGCATCCAAGGGATCGAGCCTCCCGACCAGGAACTACGCTGTGGAAGATGGTGTTGGTCCGCCTTATATTTGCCTCCGTCAAGTTCATCTTCTGCAGTGTATCCAGGTACATAATGTTGATGCTGCTTCCACTATCCACCATACACTTGGTGTACTCATTGTCGTCAATCAGGGGATTGATGACCATGGCGTATTGGTTCTCCATAGGGATGAGTTCTGGGTGATCCTTCCTGTCCCAAGTAATTGGAATCTCCGACCAGCGCAGGTACTAGGGAACTGGGGGTAAAGTAGCCACCAGGATCCTCATAGAGTTTTTCTATTTTCGGACGGTGGGGGTGCCAAGGAAAGTGTGGAAAACTTCCGCCTTCTTCTCGAAGGGGTTCTTTCCTTTGCCGTCGCTCTTGGCGGCGTGCTTGGGGTCAACATCCTCATCCATGTCACTTGAATCCTTGGACTCCTCCTCCTTCTTCTTCCCCTTGCCCTTGTGTAAGACCCCTCCTTTATAAAGGAAAAGGATCCCTGTGATTGCAATGCTAGTCCCTAGATCAATAGCTAGCATCCACAGTTAAGATGTAATATCAAGAAACCAAGGTCATAATACAACTTTATAACCAGGAATAAAATAATTTATTACATCTTACATAGCTCATTTGGCTATCTCATTACAATGCAGCAGAATATAGCAATAGCATGGGGTCCTTCATCTTCAAAGTGCCACAGGAAGACATGTTGGTTGTAGACTAGTAATCCTAATCAATAACTTTACTAATATCAAACAAACCTGCAACATAACAAGTTACAGCCACAAGGGTCAATACATTTGAATTGTATTGGCAAGTGATACTATGGTAATACAGTGGAGTCTATCATCTATATGCATTTGGCTAAGTGGAGCTTAGGCTTGATTTTCTCAAAATAGATTTTCCTTATCATTTGAAAAACACTAAGTTTTTGCTTGTCAAAAATCACCCAAGGCATCTCCCAATAGAAATTGGTGATCCTTCAACCCTTGATCAACCACAAGTTTTTAACTTAGAAATTTGGATGATGAGATTCTTGATAGCTTCCATGTCTTGATGCTCAAATTGTCCTTTGGCAGGGACATGGCTAAGTACTTAGATTTTTACACTCTGCAGAGGTGGTGCACTTTCCCCACAATACTTGGTTTCCCAAGACAAGATCTTTCAGAAGCCTTCCCTTAGACTAAAAATGGACGCGCTCCAACCTATCAAACCCCTACCACCAACTGTCCATTTGGCTAAGTTATTGCAACCTATATGATCCAGGCAGAGCCCATAATGCCAAGTGGCTGCACTTGAAGCTTCTCAACATTTGACATCTCAAATCTCTTTGTTCCTGGGTGGCCATCCACAAGTGTGATACACCAGGGTAGTCCATAGAAATGGGCCCTGAGTAACCACTCAACACAAACCAATCCTTCTATTCCACCCAGGTGATTCATCCACTTAGTTGTTTTATTAAACAAAACACAAGTCCTCAGACTTAGAAATTTTTTCCATAGCATGAATATATATTCCACCCTTGTTTTCTACTAGCTAAGCTAAGCATGATAGTAGTAGGAATCTTAACTTAGGAAATTTCTACTAAGGTTTCATCTACTAGGATTTCCCATAGAATAGTTTATACTTAGCAAAATTCCATGCAAGTCCTACTTTGAAATATCACTAATGCATAGTGAAAATAATGGGACAAAAGTATGAATCATCACTTGCCTTTTTGGTAGAGAGTATAGGTCCACTCCTTGCTTGTAATGTTCACACACTTCAAATAACTACAATTCAATCAAGCAAACAATATTTCAAACTACCATTCAAGCAATTCATCACATATAATCATAGTAACAAAACAATGCATGCAAGCATGCTAAAGATTGTTTTATTTGTAAATGTGGTTTATAATGGTTCATAAACATTTGAAAACACCTAATGGTCATTTTATAAAGTGGAAAAATCATTTGTATAAGATTTTACTTCATAAACCATTTTTAGATCAAGTCATTATTTTATGTGGTGGAGAAATGCTTTTAATAAGGCAAAATTCTATTAGTTTTCACAAAATATGTTTTCAAACCATAGAACCTTGTGTTTAGGGTCAGAGAGTTTATCTCCAAAAAATTTCTCAAAGGTTTTCCTCCAAAATCATTTTTAACAATTAAACCATATTTTTATTTGACTAGAAATAGTTTAAATCAAGGATTTATTCTTTTGTTTCACCAAATACATTTTTGAAACCACAATTTGTTTCCTATGGTCAGTAGGTTCAAAACACACCATTTGCCAAAGATTTTATCCTCAAAATCATTTTGGAATAAATTTTATAACCTAAACATGCATAGACAAGTTTCTGCAAAAACAATCAATTTAACAGAAGCTTTTTACTAAACAACGTGCATGGTTGGCTAGGGCTTATTTTTCTGAATCCATTGATATAAAATTTGCAAACCTTGGACGTGTAGATTAAAAGTTGTAGATTTTACAAAATCTTGCATCTAATAGATCAAATATGTTTTTAAATCAGATCCTGAGACACGCGGCGCATTTCTATTCGTCGGTACCGCTTCGGCCGGATCGCGCTACGGGAGGCGTTAGATCTAAATAGATCATGCGGCACAGAGACGAGCGTACCCCTTTGCTTAAGTACTAATCTCACGCCTTCGATCAAGATCCAACGGCTTGCATCTACTGGTCAAATACTGGAGGCGCTGGCGGTGGTGAACGGCGGCGGCGCTCTCTGGCAGTGACCTTGCCGGCGATACAGGAAGCTAGGGAGAGGGGGAAAGGGCTCACCGAGTTTCCCGAAGCTTTCTGATGCTCAACGTGCCCTTGGTTGGCGAAGGGCGCACGGGGACGATGCCAATTCCTCGCCGAAGTTGCTCACTAGCTCGGGCACGTGTTGTCGTTGTCGGGGACGAGCTCCTAGGGCGTAAAAAGGCAAGGCAGCAGGTCAGGGAGGTGCGCACGGTCTCGAGAGTTGCAAGAGTACTCACCGGAACACGAGGGTCGCTTGGGGTTGGCATCAGTAGCTCGCCGGAGAGGTAGCATACGGTGGCGCTTGCTCAGTGATGAAGTTGTCGACGATTTACAACACGCGCGGATAAACGGGCGACACTAGGAGTTGCGCCATGAGGTGGGAAGTATGTGAGCTTGGTCAAGGAGGAAAGGGGCGGCGAGGGGCTGCCGGAATCGGCCGGGAAAGTTGTCGGAGACAGAGGTGATGTCGCAAGAAATTTGCGCAGCCTGGGGGCTCCGGTGGGGTGTGGTCTGGGGGAGAAGGGAGAGGGAAGCCTGGCGTTTATTACTGCGTGGTCACGGCAAGGGATTAACGCGACATTAAGGCGTATTAACGTCGGCGTTTAACAGCAGAAACGACGAGGAGGAAAGGGGGCGTGGTCACCGCGGGGAGGAAGAAGGTGAGGTGGCAGTGGGGTCGTCCCGTCAGCGATAGAGGGAAAGGAGGGATGGGTCCAGGCTGTCAATGAGGGCGTGGGTTAAGTCTGCGGTGAGAAAACGTTTCGCTCGTGAGAGGGAGAGGTGGGTTGGACTGGGCCTAGTGGGCTCGCTGGGCTGGGCTGCACCTTTTATATTTTTTTTGTTCTGTTTGTTTTTCTTTTTTCCTTTCTTAATATTCTGTTTTGATTTCATTTAATCAATTCAAGCATCCATTTGAATTCAAAACTTTGCCAAAATTTGTGTAGCTTCAAATACTGATTAATAAGCCATTATGATATCATTTTTAGAATAATTTATTTATTCTTTTTAAGGTCTTTTAATTATTCAAAATAGGCTCTAGTTTCAAATCAAATAAGATTTAATAATATTATCAAACACCATTTAAATTCTTTAAACTTTCCAAAACCTTTCAGTAGGTTTTTATTTGTTTATTTGGGTTCAAATAATTCATCTTGAATTATTTGGAAAGTATTTAATATGATTCATAAATCATTTGAATTGGGTTTTCATTTTAATTCCAATGGAATTAAATATAGTTTTAATTCCCTAAATTTTATTTGGAAGTTTTCTTTGATCTTATTATTTAAGTTAATTAAACAGCGTTTAATCCACTTGGGTAAATTCCAAAATACTATTTTCTCATGCATTTTATAATTACTCTTATTAAAGATTTGTCTTTATTAAAATAGGGATAGAATGGTTAATGCCATTTTATTTTATTTTAGAAATTCTTTATCCTTTTATTTTATTTGATTTGGTTTATATTCATTCCATTTTCTTAATGGATTAGGCCAAGATTTATTTGGTCTTTCAAATATCCTTTATTTAATATTTCTATCTTTGTCTTCTAAAATCCATATCTTTTTATTTAGAGATCCAAACTTGGGGATTCCAATTTGTAAAATTTTATTTGATATTTATTTATCCTTTAAAATCTTTTTAGATTTAATTGCTCACCATTTGGTTTGGATTTTAGACAGATTCTTTATTAGCTTTGGAAATTACTTTTCCTTATCTTATTAAATTCATAAGATTTTATCCATGGTTCTAAATTAAGTAAAACCAATTTCTATGGTCTTATAATATTTCTATTTATCATTCTTTATCATTTGTAAATGTTTGTTGACAAGATTTCATATGGATCAAATCCATAGGCTTGGAGATAACTTGGAAATGATTTTTATTCCATTAGGGTTTAGGGTTGGGATTTATTTTCCAAGTGTTAAATTTCTAGATGCATTTTATGAGGAATGCATTTCTCTTGATTTGGATTTTGTTGAATTCAAACTTTAATTAGAGTTTGTTCAAGATGGGATTTTAAGTTTCCATTTAAAAACAAAAGTTTCTTTTCACCCTAAAATTCAACAATAATTTATTTTGTTTATTTATTTTTCACATTACAAGATTTGGAAAATCTTGGGATGTGACAGGCTACCACCCTTAAAATAAATCTCGTCCCGAGATTTTGGGAGGCTAGGGGTACAAGTTGACTCAAAACAACTAGGGTACTACCACCCTTAAAAATTTTCCAACTAAATTACATCTTGGCTTGCTTGGGATCTTGTTGAAATCTCTCTGGAAAAACATCTGCATAGTGTCCTTTGTTTCCACACTTGAAACATGTGACAAGGTTGAGATTCTTCATAGGCTTTTTTATCTTGTGCTTCATCTTTTCTGGACAGTTGCTTGCATAATGTCCGTGGTTACCACAATTGTAACATGTGATAAGATTGAGTTCATCACGTATCTTCTGTGGACAAGTTGCTACATAATGGCCTAGCTCTTTGCAGTTGTTGCACCACACTTGGCGAATCTCCTTATACTTCTGCTTCTCTGGACATTCACTGGCATAGTGTCCCATTTATTTGCAATGACCACATTGCACATGGCTTTTGTCCTTCTTTTTCTTGGGTTTCTCCAAAGCTAAGAGTGCTTCTAATTCATGTTCTTCATATGTTATCTCAAAGGTAGGAACAGTTCCTGGTCTCCTTGACCTTCTATTGCTCCTTGGATAATACATATGTCTCCTCTTTGGTCCTTTAAATTGAGTCATATTGCATGGAGGTACAAGCTAAGATTTTCCTTTGTCTTCATCCTTCTTGGTAGACTTGGCTCTCTCATGGTAGTCTGCAATCAGTTGTTACACTCCACCTTGTTTCCTTTGTTCAACTATGGAATAGATGCGGCATTGGATAGGGACATGATTGTTTCCTTCACATAGGTAACAAGTAGCTTGGGATGTGGGACATTGGTCAACTGGATGTTTCTCTTCACAATTGGGGCATTGATCTTCATGCTCCTTGGAAGTGTGATCTTTGTCTCCACAAATATTGCAAGCTTGGGTTCCTTCTAGAATAACATCTTTGTCATCCTTGTTGTCACAAACTCCTTGGGAAGAGTTGTCTCCCATATTGATGAAGCGATCCAACCCGTTAAGAATTGGATCCTGTGTTTACAGTGCTAGTCCCTTGGATCGATTAGCTAGCACACACAGTTTCGATGAATAAAAGAGTATCAATGCGTCACATTATTACAACGATTGATCCAAGAATATAAATATTACAAAGTTTCTTAGCTCATAGCTAGTTCAAATAACATAGTTCAATAAATAAACAAAAGATAAAGGCTCCATCACACCACAGGCAACTCGCTGAGTGGAGATTCGCAACCTAAACGCTAATCTTACTTGTCGTCGAAAATACCTGCAACATGAAAAGTTGCAGCCACGAATGGTCAATACATTTGAATTGTATTGGCAAGATGTCACTGTTATGTGGACACAATTGGCAACCTGTCATATACATGCACACTTTGGCTAGTGGGGTTTAGGCTATTTGCATAAAACAACATTTTCTCCTACATTTTAAATAAAGTTTTAGTTCTTCAAAATAACTAAGAACAACTCGAGTCACTCGAGAGCTCCTAAATCTATGGACACATTGAGTCACTCAAGTGCTCCTATAACCCATTAAGTTCACCCATCAAGTTTTATTAGAGAAATTGGAATGAATGAGACTTTTCAACTGCATCAAGAGAAATTACTCATAATTATCCATTACCGGGGACACGGCTAAGTACTTAGTTCATAAACCATCTGCAGAGGCTAGTACACTTTACCCACAAGACATGATCAACCCCTTTTGAGAGAAGACCAGGACGAGACCTTTGGGAAACAGAATCATGAGCCTAACTCCGGACCGTACCATCCTAACAACACCTACATCTGCTAGTCACGGTAGGACATGATCCCATAACTTACTTAGTCAAGTCAGAGCCCATATGACATGTGGTTGTACATGGAAGTTACTAATCAAGACCGCCTATTATCTCTTTGAAGCCTGGGTGGCAATCCCCACCAAAATCCACACTCGATGACCCAATCAATGTCGTTCCACCCAGGTGATTCATTGATTAAGTGGTTTTCATTTAAGCAAAACATAACCCTTCTCATACACATATGTATCATGAAAACCACCCACGCAACTAATAGCATGGCTAAGCATCTACAATACGATGGCTATCAAGGAATCAACTGGGGTCTATGACAATTCTATTGGGTACCCACACCATAGCATAGCATATATAATATAAAACATTTTCTTCAATGCAAGCTACTAGAAACTAAATGCATAATAAAACAATAGGAGATTCATGATAGTGACACTTGCCTCAGTTGTAGTGATCGTTCACACAGTCGTCGCAATCATAGATATCGCACTCCCGGCAATCTATCGCGCAAAACAATAGTTGCCATCAATCAGACAGTAGCACAACACAACAAAACAGTATGCATGCATTTTAGAAAACATAAACAAGTACAAAAGCTTTCCATAAACATTTCCCATTAAACAAATAAGCTTTTAATAGGCATTAATGAATTCTGAATACTTTCAGTACATAATAGTTTCATAAAATTATGAGAACCATTATAATGGATAGGTAATGTCCATAGCTTTTATTTGCCACTGGTTTCACCTTAAAATGATTTATAGATTAAAAGTTATAGCCAAAATACCAATTTTAATGGATTTAATCATTGATAATTATTTTGTACTATAATAAATTCAACTAATGCTACAATGATATACATTGCAATTTTTTGAATCCATAGACACCAAATTTGCCAATTTTGGAGTTGTGGATATTTTTCTATGAATTATTTACCATTAAAGAGATTTAAATAATCTAGGAAATATGCATTGGTCAAATTACGAATTTTATTGCATGATAATATTCTACACATTATGCTGAATCCATGGATATCTTATTTGTATTTTTCTGAGCTATAATCAATTTTATATGAATTTTACAAGTTCTGCAAATATTCTGACTATTTTCTTAAAAGCAGATTACACAGTCAGCGGACAGGCTTGCCACGCGGCGAGCTCTGACTGGCTGGGCGCGCTGACCAGGCGCTGAGTCAGCGCGTGCTGACGCAGCAGGACAGGTGGCAGCACCTCACTGGCTGATACCCCTTCGGTGCTGAAAAGAACAGGGGCCGTTGGATGAGATGGCGATCGGACGGATGAGGTCGTACCAGACGAGGCTCACCGGCGACGATGAAGGAGGCGGTGGTGGCGGCTCGGGCGAAGATGGTGACGACGGTTCCGGCGAGTACCCGGCAAGGATAGGGGGACTACGGTGTGCAGAGGGGTCTGGAGGTTCTCCTGGTGATCACAGAGCTGTAGATCGCTTCCTCGGGCGACGACGAAAGGCGACTGGAGGTGCGCGATGGTGGCGGTGCTCCGGCGGGATCGGGTGGCCGCTGTGGTGCTCTGCGCAAGGGAATAACGGGTCAGGGAGGTGCTGCGGAACGAGGGGAAGAAGATCAGAGGTAGAAAGAGGGTCGGGGCGACGTAATTGGCGGCGGTGTGGACCTCTGGAGCTTGGCAATGGCGATGGCGACGGTGCAGATCCAAAAACTGCGGTGTGGTGGCTAGGGTTCGAAGAAATTGAAAAATTGAGAGAGGGATTAAGCGGCTGAGTTTATAGGGTTGATTGCGTGTACAAGGGGCAAGGGAATCAACAGAATCGAGCGGAATTCGCGTGGGGATCGAATCAGGGTCGCGGTGGACTCGGGGATTGCATCTGTTCGCGAGGAAGAGGACGATAGTGGGCCCATGCGTCGGAGGGAGAGGGAGGCAGGCGGTTTTGCTTGGTGGGCTGCTAAGCGGCTAGGTGGGCATTGCTGCTTGCTTCTGTAGCGTCTTGATGTGCGAGAGCTGGGCACTGGTGGCCGCCCGGTTAGAGTTGGCTTAGGTTTTTTTTTGTTTATTATTTTCCTTTTTCTGATATCTTTTGTAACTTTTGAAATATAGCTCCAAATGAGCTCAAACCAATTTGTAAATTTTTCTAAAATTCAACACAACATTTTATGACTACTAGGGAACTTATTCCTGTCCATTTAGAATATTCAAACAATAGGTTTTGTTTAGAAATCCTAATAGATGCATTAGGGGTTTCAAACAGAGTTTTTCACAAATGGTTTTGAATTTGAGATTTTTGCAATAAGCAATGATGCAATGCACATGAATCCTATGAACTTTTCCATTCTAAAATTCTGGGATGTTACAATTGATCATTTGAGTAGCCATCCCTTGCAACAATTGGGATTGAGTTTTCAAAACTTCTTGCATGGTTGGGTCTAACTCATTGTTGTTGGCTAAAAACTTAGTTGTCACTTGGTTCAACTGGGTTTTTCTTGCAAGCAGTTGGTCTCTCATGTTGACCTCTTGGTTGTTGTTGTTGTCACCATCCTTGATGTTGGAGTCTCTTGGAGAAGTCATCTGTTTGGGTTGGATTTGGATTAGAATAGTCAAAGTATTTCTAAGGGAATAATTCTAATCACACACATCACAATTCACACAAGCAATGTGCAAGGAATCACAAACAAACATTCCACTCAACAACAAGTTTCAATCATATTTTTAGGAAACCAAAAATATTTTTGTTACACAACATAAGTTGGTGGGTTTGACTTAAAATAAATATGGTGGTCCATCTATATGGTTCACTTGAGATCTTTCCACCCTTCTTGGTTGACTCTTCTTTGAACAAGATCATGGTTTCCTTGGAAAAATTCTTGGTCACAAAACTTCAAAGTGATGATTGTTTCTTCTAAGTTGTGTTTCCTTAGTCTTCTAGTCTTGAGCAAGATTCCTTGTCTCACTTGTAGTCCTTAGTAATATCTATGGTTGAAGCCCTTGGTGAAAATGTTGAAGATGTTGGAGTCATTAGAGTTGAAGATGTTGAAGTCATTCGAGTTGATGAAGTTCTTGCTCATGGTGAAGTCTTTGGACATGGGGTAGGCTTTTGTCCATCAAGTTTGAAATACAAGAGATGTAGAATCAAAACCAAAATGGTTGAGAAAAGAGTTTACAAGATTGTTTGTAAATAAGTTTTGGAACAAATACAACTCCTATTTTTCTAAGGGGTTTTGTCCAATCCTAGGGTTACAAATCCTACAGGCAACACAATGCTCTGATACCATCTGTAAGATCCCTCGTTTATAAAGTAAAAGGATCCCTGTGATTGCAATGCTAGTCCCTGGATAAATATCTAGCATCCACAGTTAAGATGTAATATCAAGAAACCAAGGTCATAATACAACTTTATAACCAGGAATAAAATAATTTATTACATCTTACATAGCTCATTTGGCTATCTCATTACAATAAAGCAGAATATAGCAATAGCATGGGGTCCTTCATCTTCAAAGTGCCACAGGAAGACATGTTGGTTGTAGACTAGTAATCCTAATCAATAACTTTACTAATATCAAACAAACCTGCAACATAACAAGTTACAGCCACAAGGGTCAATACATTTGAATTGTATTGGCAAGTGATACTATGGTAATACAGTGGAGTCTATCATCTATATGCATTTGGCTAAGTGGAGCTTAGGCTTGATTTTCTCAAAATAGATTTTCCTTATCATTTGAAAAACACTAAGTTTTTGCTTGTCAAAAATCACCCAAGGCATCTCCCAATAGAAATTGGTGATCCTTCAACCCTTGATCAACCACAAGTTTTTAACTTAGAAATTTGGATGATGAGATTCTTGATAGCTTCCATGTCTTGATGCTCAAATTGTCCTTTGGCAGGGACATGGCTAAGTACTTAGATTTTTACACTCTGCAGAGGTGTTGCACTTTCCCCACAAGACTTGGTTTCCCAAGACAAGATCTTTCAGAAGCCTTCCCTTAGACCAAAAATGGACGCGCTCCAACCTATCAAACCCCTACCACTAACTGTCCATTTGGCTAAGTTATTGCAACCTATATGATCCAGGCAGAGCCCATAATGCTAAGTGGCTGCACTTAAAGCTTCTCAACATTTGACATCTCAAATCTCTTTGTTCCTGGGTGGCCATCCACAAGTGTGATACACCAGGGTAATCCATAGAAATGGGCCCTGAGTAACCACTCAACACAAACCGATCCTTCCATTCCACCCAGGTGATTCATTCACTTAGTTGTTTTATTAAACAAAACACAAGTCCTCAGACTTAGAAATTTTTTCCATAGCATGAATATATATCCCACCCTTGTTTTCTACTAGCTAAGCTAAGCATGATAGTAGTAGGAATCTTAACTTAGGAAATTTCTACTAAGGTTTCATCTACTAGGATTTCCCATAGCATAGTTTATACTTAGCAAAATTCCATGCAAGTCCTACTTTGAAATATCACTAATGCATAGTGAAAATAATGGGACAAAAGTATGAAGCATCACTTGCCTTTTTGGTAGAGAGTATAGGTCCACTGCTTGCTTGTAATGTTCACACACTTCAAATAACTACCATTCAATCAAGCAAACAATATTTCAAACTACCATTCAAGCAATTCATCACATAAAATCATAGTAACAAAACAATGCATGCAAGCATGCTAAAGATTGTTTTATTTGTAAATGTGGTTTATAATGGTTCATAAACATTTGAAAACACCTAATGGTCATTTTATAAAGTGGCAAAATCATTTGTATAAGATTTTACTTCATAAACCATTTTTAGATCAAGTCATTATTTTATGTGGTGGAGAAATGCTTTTAATAAGGCAAAATTCTATTAGTTTTCACAAAATATGTTTTCAAACCATAGAACCTTGTGTTTAGGGTCAGAGAGTTTATCTCCAAAAAATTTCTGAAAGGTTTTCCTCCAAAATCATTTTTAACAATTAAACCATATTTTTATTTGACTAGAAATGGTTTAAATCAAGGATTTATTCTTTTGTTTCACCAAATACATTTTTGAAACCACAATTTGTTTCCTATGGTAAGTAGGTTCAAAACACACCATTTGCCAAAGATTTTATCCTCAAAATCATTTTGGAATAAATTTTATAACCTAAACATGCATAGACAAGTTTCTGCAAAAACAATCAATTTAACAGAAGCTTTTTACTAAACAACGTGCATGGTTGGCTAGGGCTTATTTTTCTGAATCCATTGATATAAAATTTGCAAAATTTGGACGTGTAGGTTAAAAGTTGTAGATTTTACAAAATCTTGCATCTAATAGATCAAATATGTTTTTAAATCAGATCCTGAGACACGCGGCGCATTTCTATTCGTCGGTACCGCTTCGGCCGGATCGCGCTACGAGAGGCGTTAGATCTAAATAGATCGTGCGGCATAGAGACGATCGTACCCCTTTGCTTAAGTTCTAATCTCACGCTTCGATCAAGATCCAACGGCTTGCATCTACTGGTCAAATACTGGCGGCGCTGACGGTGGTGAACGGCGGCGGCGCTCTCTGGCAGTGACCTTGCCGGCGATATAGGAAGCTAGGGAGAGGGGGAAAGGGCTCACCGAGTTTGCCGAAGCTTTCTGATGCTCAACGTGCCCTTGGTTGGCGAAGGGGCGCACGGGGACGATGCCAATTCCTCGCCGAAGTTGCTCACTAGCTCGGGCACGTGTTGTCGTTGTCGGGGATGAGCTCCTAGGGCGTAAAAAGGCAAGGCAGCAGGTCAGGGAGGAGCACATGGTCTCGAGACTTGCAGGAGTACTTACCAGAACACGAGGGGCGCTCGGGGTTGGCGTCAGTAGCTCGCCGGAGAGGTAGCAGATGGCGTCGATTGCTCAGTGATGACGTTGTCGACGATTTACAGCACACGCGGACGGGCGACACTGGGAGGTGCGCCATGCGGTGGGGAGTATGTGAGATTGGTCGAGGAGGCAAGGGGCAGCGAGGGGCTACCGGAATCGGCCGGGAAAGTTGTCGGAGACAGAGGTGATGTCTCAAGAAATTGGCGCAGCCTGGGGGCTCCGGTGGGGTGTGGTCTGGGGGAGAAGGGAGAGGGAAGCCTGGCGTTTATTACTGCATGGTCACGGCGAGGGATTAACATGGCATTAAGGAGTATTTACGTTGGCGTTTAACAACAGAAACGTCGAGGAGGAAAGGGGGCGTGGTCACCGCGGGGAGGAAGAAGGTGAGGTGGTAGTGGGGTCGTCCCGTCAGCGATAGAGGGAAAGGGGAATGGGTCCAGGCTGTCAGTGAGGGCGTGGGTTAAGTCTGCGGTGAGAAAACGTTTCGCTCATGAGAGGGAGAGGTGGGTTGGACTGGGCCTAGTGGGCTGCACCTTTTATATTTTTTTGTTCTGTTTGTTTTTCTTTTCTCCTTTCTTAATATTCTGTTTTGATTTCATTTAATCAATTCAAGCATCCATTTGAATTCAAAACTTTGCCAAAATTTGTGTAGCTTCAAATACTGATTAATAAGACATTCCGGTATCATTTTTAGAATAATTTATTTATTCTTTTTAAGGTCTTTTAATTATTCAAAATAGGCTCTAGTTTCAAATCAAATAAGATTTAATAATATTATCAAACACCATTTAAATTCTTTAAACTTTCCAAAACCTTTCAGTAGGTTTTTATTTGTTTATTTGGGTTCAAATAATTCATCTTGAATTATTTGGAAAGTATTTAATATGATTCATAAATCATTTGAATTGGGTTTTCAGTTTAATTCCAATGGAATTAAATATAGTTTTAATTCCCTAAATTTTATTTGGAAGTTTTCTTTGATCTTATTATTTAAGTTAATTAAACAGCTTTTAATCCACTTGGGGAAATTCCAAAATACTATTTTCTCATGCATTTTATAATTACTCTTATTAAAGATTTGTCTTTATTAAAATAGGGATAGAATGGTTAATGCCATTTTATTTTATTTTAGAAATTCTTTATCCTTTTATTTTATTTGATTTGGTTTATATTTATTCCATTTGCTTAATGGATTAGGCCAAGATTTATTTGGTCTTTCAAATATCCTTTATTTAATATTTCTATCTTTGTCTTATAAAATCCATATCTTTTTATTTAGAGATCCAAACTTGGTGATTCCAATTTGTAAAATTTTATTTGATATTTATTTATACTTTTAAATCTTTTTAGATTTAATTGCTCACCATTTGGTTTGGATTTTAGATAGATTCTTTATTATCTTTGGAAATTACTTTTCCTTATCTTATTAAATTCATAAGATTTTATCTATGGTTCTAAATTAAGTGAAACCAATTTCTATGGTCTTATAATATTTCTATTTGTCATTCTTTATCATTTGTAAATGTTTGTTGACAATATTTCATATGGATTAAATCCATAGGCTTGGAGATAATTTCGAAATGATTTTTATTCCATTAGGGTTTAGGGTTTGGTTTTATTTTCCAAGTGTTAAATTTCCAGATGCATTTTATGAGGAATGCCTCTTGATTTGGATTTTGTTGAATTCAAACTTTAATTAGAGTTTGTTCAAGATGGGATTTTAAGTTTCCATTTAAAAACAAAAGTTTCTTTTCACCCTAAAATTCAACAATAATTTATTTTGTTTATTTATTTTCCACATTACAAGATTTGGAAAATCTTGGGATGTGACACCTTGACTCGCGGTCTGTTCTTCCGACTTCGCTTGTAGCCAGACTCCGGGTCCTTCTTGAGGTCGTTGACGAACTTGTAGTGGCGGTTAGTGTGGGTGGCCTTGCCGTTCGCATCGAGGTGTACGAGGCACGACATATCGCGGTACTCTTCGTAGGTTTGGGGAACGCGCAGCGCTGTCGAGGTAGTTTCACTTCCTCGTTGCTGCCCACGACCAGCTCCCCGCCCTCGGCCACGTTGTCTGCCATCACCTCTTCCTGCAAAGGTCATGGCGACCATGTCGAGAGTTTTTTTCTTCTTCTGGTGCAGTTTTCCGCTTGGTGCTGCTGTTCCTCCGAGCTTGAGTTGGAATGGCCGTTGCCTGCAGGGAGCCGCGAGCACCGTCGTTGGCAGCTGCGAACTCACTAGCCAACTGAATTATCTGGTTCAAGTCAAGCTGGTGATTGTCCTGCAAGCGCTTCAGCTTATGTCAGAGCAACGTGCCCCTTTCCAACCCATCGATGAAGGCGACCATGGCGGTCTGAGCGTGCACTCCTGCGTAGGATATTTTCATATCCAGCCAATGGGAGAGGTAGGCATGAGATATCCCGTCTTTCTCTTGCACACACCGCTTTAGATCGCCAACAGTGAAGGTACGCTTATACGTACCCTCGAAGTTCTTGGTGAACGCTTCTTGCATGTCCAACCAATTGCAGATGGATTTCTACGGCAAGTCATCAATCCATTGACGGGCTGTGCCCGCCAACATTAATGGGAGGTACTTGACGGCAACGTTGGGGCTACCCCCAGCGATTTCCACCGCGTTGCCGTAGTCCTGCAACCAAGTAACTGGCTTGGCGGTGCCATCATAGGGCTTGATGGTCTTGTCAATCCGGAAACCTTTGGGGTAAGTTGTGGACCGTATCACAGGTCCAAAGCAACATGGTCCTAGGTTCGGTCGTTCCCGGGCCTCGTGGATCTTGTCTATCCGTGAACGTGCATCGTATGGCTCCGGGCTTCTTTTCTTCTTGTCAACAGGGGATGGGCTGCATGAACGACGCGGGCCCATCCGCCATGGTGACTGCTAGGCGGCGATGGAGGCGGAGGTGGCAGTGGGTTAGCCTTCTTGTTGTTACCTCCTGCGACGCCTCATGCTTGTCACGGTTGATTGTAGGACGCGGAGGGTCATGGCGTGACCTGCTCTTATGTCCTTGGTTGCCCTCTCCGTCATGGCGGGTCTGCTCCGCGTTGTCACGGATGACGATGCCACTCTGCCTTGGCGGGGGCATATCCGTATGACGGTGAGCCTTGGGGTCTTCACGATGTCGGGGGGAGCGGGGCGATGGCGATAGGCGACGAGGTTGGGATTTGCCTCCATTGTCGGAGGATATGGGGATAGCATCCTTCCTGTTGCGCGCATCCCTCCGTCTTCGTTCTGATGAACCCTTCTGAGACCCGACATCAAGAGGAGATCTATCCCTTGGTAGCTTATGCTGGCTAGACTGGCAAAATGCTGGGTCAGACTCAAGCCTCTGAGAGGTGGCCTTCTCCTGCTATTTCACCGCCTTGGCCACTAGGTCATAGAACTGTTCCACCGCCTCAGGCGATCGATCCTGCTCCAGAAGGGTCTTGGCGATGGTGTGGTTGAGGAGAGGAGTGGGCATCACGTGCCTGCCTTCATTGTCAATGTATGGCTTGGCTTGTGTTGGCTTCGGGGGAGCCCATCCTAGGTTTTTCCGCACACCAGTATAGTTGATGACGCGGGCCAGAGCTTTCTTGGCCTTCTGCTGCTGCAGCAGAGTCTTGTACTCGGCCTCCATTGCTCTAGCTTTCTCTATGGACTTTTGCGCGTTGACCAGATCTCGATCTAGTTTAGCGCCTTGCTCCGCTATGGCCCGCGCTTCCTCCAGCAGCTGCTGGCGCTTCTCGTCAAGCTGGTTCATGTTCCGGATATGAGCTACGGTCAGTGTCTCGACGAGGAGATTTCCGTACATCACTATATCAGCTGGAGTGATTTGGGAAGCGGCAGACGTAGATGCTGGAGGAGGCAAGTTTGCGGTGTTGTTGTTGCTCGGGCCGGTGCCGAGTTCCTGCGTCTGTTGCACTGGGTGAGGCGGAGGGGCATGTCCTTTGCGCGATCATTGTCGGCAGCAAGAGGTGTTCCCTTCCCCTTGTCCAGCGCCATAGGCGGAGCTCTTCCGGGTTGATCTTCATCCATAGCCGTCCCAATGGTGACGAACACTTCTCGGGATGTGACGGCGTTGTTGGCCTGCTCGTCGCGTTGGAAATCCTCCTCCATCTCCTGCATGGCAGAGTCTAGCTCCTCCGGACTAAGATCTATCTCCTCTGAATCTGCACTGAAGTCAGCGTAAAGCATGTAAATCACAGAGTCGGAAGGTGCCGAGGCTTCCTCGATGACAGGGGGTGGAGGTGCAATGGGTGCGACGATGACTAGAGGTGGTGGCGCTGCTGCGGCGATGGCGGCCGGAGGTGGTGGTGGCTGAGCTGGTGGTGCTCCGTCAATGAGCGCGTGAGCCCTTCCCTCAGCCTCCGCGTAGCTGTTGACGATGTTCAACCATGCTTTCGAAGGTGAGGCGCCCTAAAGCCTGCTGCCGCTTAGAGAATGCTGGAGAAGCGTTCCCTGGTCCAGTCCTTCCACAAAGTGATACATAGCATCATCATTGGGGTAGTGTGCCAGATCGGCTCATATACGGAGCCACCTGGCAAGGTAATCGGGGGGGTTTTCGCCCTCTCTCTGAACGCAACGCTCCAGATCGAAGATGGTAACCACGCCGACGAACTTGGATCTCTGCTGTCCAGACGCACGGACGAAGCTGGCTCACTTGCAGTGATCTTCCACCGTTATATCCTGCATAGGGGCGGTTTGGGTGGGCCTTGAATTTTTCTGATCTTTGCCAACAAACTCCGAGGAGAGATCCAATATCGATCCTTCTGCGAACGTATCCGGCCCGTAGGTGGTCCGTGCAGGTCTTGACACTCCTCCGACTCCCAGGGAACTAGTGCCCGAGTCGGTTTTGTCGATGAAGAGGTGGATGTCTCCGATGGGGACAATCGAGCATCGCGTAGGGTTCGTCTTCACCGAGATCCAGAACTCGTCGGGAGGGACGATCGGAACGTTTCCGGAGAAGAGAACGCGACCGATGGCTACGGTTTCGCCGATTCCCATGAAGATCTTGGTCCTCGCCCGCTGAAGAGCCTAAAGCGCCTCTTGCCCCACGGTGGGCGCCAACTGTCGTGGTATTGCCAACGAGTACGCCATGGAGGGGTCCTCACAGTGCGTGTTTAGATACGTGGGGCAAGGCGGACGGTTGACGGGTACGAGGTAACACAACTTACCCAGGTTCAGATCCCACAATGGTGGCGGAATCCTACTCCTGCTATAAATCACTATAATGGCACACGAGTAATGTGAGAGATAGGTTCATTTGCGAGGTGTGACTAGAAAGTCTAAGTTATCGTGCCCTAAAGGCTCCCATAGGCCCGAATTATATAGTCGCCAGGTCCTAGGGTTACAGGGAAAAGTCCTAGCCGGACAGGTTACAGAGTCCTTCACCGACTATAACTGGTCTAGCTTGTCTTGTACTCCAAGGCTCCGGGAACGCTGGTGACTCCACCGCAGCCTTCCTTTATCCGGCATGGGCCTCCCTTCTAGATCCATCTAACTGGGCCGCCCAGCAGGCCATGGGCCATGCTACCAACTGTGGGCTACCAGGGTTATCCGGATAAGAGACATGCTATGAGGATACCCATATAGCATATCCCCGACACCAATGGGGCAAATGGTTTCCTTATTAGCAAGGTGAATAACAACATCAATGTCCTCAAGCTCACAAGGACCAATCTCATACATAATTTCCCTGTAAAGCTCATAAGGAATAGCACTAGAACTAGCACCAATATCACATAAACCATAATAGCAATGATCACCAATTTTAATAGAAAGCACAGGAACACTAGCTTTTCTAACCTTACTAGGATGAGAGATAATATTAGAAGCATCTTCACAGAAGACAATGTGCTCATCCTCTATATTTCTAGTGACAGGGTCTTTCACAATAGCTACCACAGGTTCAATATTCAATTGCTCATCAGGCTCCACAGTTTTCATTGTACCTTTGTTATTTGCACTAATAATCATAGAATACTCCTTTACCTTAGCTGGGAAAGGCATTTTCTCAACATGAGGTTCAGGCACAATATGATTAGTATAGTAGTACAGTACTTCTACTTGACTGACATGACTAACAACATCTTTATAAGGAGCATGGTACTTATTCCACTCCTTTTTGGGAATTTCTATTTAAGAGGAAAAGGCCTTAAAACATTTGGCAATACTTTTGGAATCAAGACCAAACTCATTGCTAATATCACGGAAGTCATCAGTTCCCATAAAGATTTAATGCTTTCATAATCATAGTTTATACCTGACTTTCTTCCTTTGTCATTCTCCCAAGCTTCAGTGTTCTCTTGAATACGGTCTAGTAGATCCCATTTAGCTTCTTCCTTCATACGTGTAAATGATCCATCATAAGAAGCATCTAGTAAATCTTTATCATGAAGATAAAGCCTAGCATAAAAGTTATTGAGAATAATATTGTTAGGGAGTTCATGAATAGGACATTTAAGCATTAGTAACTTCAATCTCCCCCAAGCTTGAGTTGTACTCTCTCCATCAAGAGGCAAAAAGTTATATATAAGATTTCTATCCTTATGAATCTCACTGGGAGGATAAAAATTAGAGTAAAAGAGAGATGCCATCTCCTCCCATTCCATGGATTATCCATTCTTCAGCAGGTTATACGATTCTTCAGCTCTCCCTTTCAAGGATATGGAGAGCAACTTCTTCTTCACCTGTTCAGTTGCGATACCTGCACACTTAAACAACCCGCATAATTCATGGATAAAAAGCAAGTGATCACCGGGATGGACAGTTCCATCCCCTAAATAATAATTATCCATAACACTATCAACAATACCTGTAGGTATCTTAAAAGGATCTATCTCAACAGGTGGTGGTTCATCTACTACCCTAGCAGTGGTAGTAGTTTTCCCAAACAAAAAAACAAGTGGGTTATCCATATTGGAAACAAAGCAACAAGCAGTAACAAAAGAAATACTCATAGTAAAATTTTCCCTTACTAGTTCCACTCTTCAATATCACTTCACTCCCCGGCAACGGCGCCAGAAAATAGTCTTCATGACCCACAAGTATAGGGGGTGTATCGTAGTAGTTTTGATAAATAAGAGTGTCGATCCCAACGAGGAGTAGAAGGTGCCGAACAGTGGTATGGAGAAAGAAATCCCTGTGAATACTTAGCAAACAGATTTTTAGTGGTTTTCTAATAAGGCAACAAAATAAGGAGCAAGTAACAAAGGTAACGAACAAACGGAGCAGGTGGCCCAATCCTTTCTTAGCAAAGGACAAATACTTATAAGGAACAAACATTCTCGAGGACACATGGGAATTCTGTCAAGTGCTTTCGCTTCAAATAGCTGAGTACTCTTCTCTGGTGTTGTAACTGTTGTGTGGGTGAACCTATGCTAATGTACCGACCTTACTTGGACTAATACATACTTGTGATTAAACCCCCTGCAAACATCCGTAACTTCAGGAAAGTAATTAAGATATAAATCTAACCACATCCTTAAACTCTGAGATCCTACGCTCCCTTGTGCAAAGGTGTCCTAACGGGGGTTCAGGTTTCTGTCACTCTGGCAACCCCACAATTAGTATCCAAATACACAATGCATTACCCTAGGCCCATAAATGGTGAAGTATCATGTAGTCGACATTCACATGACACCACTAGAAGAATAGCACCACAACTTAAATACTAAACCATTGAATAATAACTCAACACAAATTCACTACTAACAACATGACTTCTCCCATGTCCTCAAGAACTAAACAAACTACTCACAAGACATCATATGGATCAAGATCAAAGATGATATGATAATGGATAATAATCTGAACATAAACAATAATCCAATGGTTCCACTCACAATCATCAACTACAATAGTAATTAACACCAGGAAAGTTTCCCCTAATAACTAAAGCAATATCCAACACAATTGTTACAGCGGGACGGAGTGGTGATGATGGTGCTGATGGAGATGGTGGTGTGGATGATGATGGTGATCCCGATGAAGCCTAGCTTGATGACGGCGTTGATGGCGATGATCTACCCTCTTCGGGAAGGAATTCCCCCAGCAGAAATCTGTCTGCGAGAGAGATCTTTCTCTCTCAGTGTTTTCCGCCCCCTAGAGGCGTCGGAAATCTATCTGTGGTCGCTCCCCGAGGCTTACGGTTCCGTAGGGAAGATATAGGCGAAGGGGCGGAGTCGGAGGCCGGGCAGGTGGGCCACACCTGCCCTAGGCGCGGGGTCAGGTGGGCCCGTGCCTAGGGGGTGTGGCCCCCCCGCGGCCCCTCTTCGCTCCTCCTTCTGGCTTCCTTCGTCTTCTGGGAAAATAATATGTTTCCATATTTTTCTAGTATTTTTCTGATATTCGTGAAATTGCATCGAAAAGCCTTCTTTTCCATCAGAATCCAAACTCCGGCAGTCCATCCTCTAGGAATCATCCAACATGCATAAACTGATGAAAATCCATAAGCAATACCTCATAATAAGACAAATATCAATGAATAGAGGTAAATTATGATATAGAAAGGTGATGCAAATTGGGCGTATCATCCGCCACAAATTTAAGTACAACACTCCACTCTCCATGATGTCCTTTGTGAAAGCCTTGCCGAACAAATGGACAATTCTTCCATTATCAGTGCATTCAATCCATGCTTCCAAGCATCCAATAAAATCCTTCTGCTTCATATTGTGCCATGAGATGAGTTGTCTCGTTGTTGGGGGGATGACCCTAGGTAGGGTCAAGATATGTAAGAAAGGGAAGGGACCTTTCATATCCAGGGCCGGGTCATGGCGTGGTTCGGCTGAGTTATGAAAGGATCGGCCGAATAAGATATGACTTATCCTGAATCAGGTAGTTGAGACCTAACTCGGCTGACATATGGGTCATGTCAGCCAGGCGATTTTGATTGTCTTAAATCCTGGTGAAAGTCAAACCGAGTTATGCGAGGCGAGGCCGGGTTATGGGAAGCCTGTATAAGAAGGAGGTAACTCCCAAAGTCAAACCCTAGCTGCTATTTCTGTGAAACCTGCACAGTGCCAAGCACTAGAGACAAGAAGTAGAGCAGCAGAGGGGCAACAGAGGGTCACGGAAGTGACAGTCATCAGGCCCGAGGCTCACATGTGATGGGCTCTGGGTCTTTGCCATCGATAGAATGGGGACACGAAAAGAGGTCCGCCGAGTTACCGCTTTGGTACAAGCATATTCCAAAAATATGCTTGTCCACATCAGCCCTAGGAGGAACCAAGGGACTCCTTTATAAGGAGAGGCAGGGCGTCCTGGAGAAGGGATCGATTCTTTTTGACCCTAGGGCACAAGTTGCATATTCTTCCTCCTCCTTTTGATACAGCTCGAGGAGCACTTGTAGCTCCACCCAAGAGGAATAAAAGTTGAGTTCATGCTTTCTGTGTGTAGAAAACACTACATATTCCCTCCCAGATCCCTCTAGCATCCATTGGCCCCCAACTTAAGCCTACCCATGGCATTTTCCGTGCCACCACCATGATAGTTGGCGCCCACTATGGGGCCAGTAGAGGTGCTAGCTGGAGTCAAGATCCGGACGAGAAACTTCATCGGCACGGTAGAGCGCGTCGTCTCCTGCTTAGTCTAGAGATTTGACATCTGGGACTACATCAGCGACAACGCTGGCAGCTTCGGAGCAAATCCGTCCCCGCGCAACGGTATCTTCATCAACCTGGGCGCTCACAAGATCTACGTCGGCATCGACACATCCTGCGTGTACCCGCGCCGAGTCTTCCTCGCGGGAGATCCTCCCCTCAACGCTACCAGCGGTCAGCGTAACACACGCCCCGCGGGCAGCATTGAGGTGATGATGACGATGCCAGCGCCGACAGAAGGAGCGGGCGCCGGACCAAGCAAGAACCCAGCGACAGCAGACCCGGCGGTGGCAAAGACGGTAGTCACAAAGACAACAGCAGCAGGTCCGTCGGCAGCTAAAGAACCCGAAGTGCAAGAGGTAACCCCAAGGCACCAAGGGTAAGATGTCCACCTCTGGAGAGGCCGGAGAATATCTTGCAAGCAGCCATAGATAACCTAACAACACCTGTAGCACCAATAGTTAACCCGGAAAATGCACAGGCAGAACTAGAAGAGACTAGGTTGAAAATGTTAGAGGAAGCCAAAAAAGCGTCTGCGTTACAGGAGTCCTTTAATAGGACCTTGCGAGAGTATGCAAGGTCAAACAAGCTAGATAGAGCCCCTACGCGAATAGATGACCTAAGAATGAAAGGGAAGAATATCCTTAGTGATATTAACAAGGAACACGAATCTCAGTTGGGTGATTCGGCTGACCCAGGGCTGCCGAGGTATAGTACCCCGACAAAGAACCTCAGGGCAGCAAATGTAGCAGCCTCCGAGTTAGAAGGATTGACCGGTGAAGCCCGGCAAAGGCAGCAGGAAAGATTGAATGAGCTGGTACGCATTGCGAACCTGCAAAATGAGGAAATACTCGGAGATAACCCGTCAAAGCCAGGGGCTTCGCGCATGGTTCATTCGGCTGGGGTTGCCCCCGCATTATCCGTGGCGGCAACATCCTCACCCAAAAACGGTGCACGAAAAGATAAATCATTAACTTCGGGAAAAAGAATTAAATAGATTGTCCCATATGATCCGGCAATGGCCGGAAAGGTCAATTAAAGTAAAGGCAATGGAAGTCGGGGTAATAGCTGTGAAAGAAACCTTGACTGCGGCAATAGAGAGCATGGGAATCTCGGAAGGGGAAACCCCGAGAATAATAACCCGGCGGAAGGGAGGAGATACCTCCCGCAAGATCATCAGCTAAGGCATGAACCTCGGCAAGACCGAGCAGCAAGACAGGCTCCGCATAACCAAGCTCTTGACAGATATAATGATGGTTATTCGGTAATGGAAAATTCCGGACACGTTGGGAAAAATCTGTATGGAATGCAAGAAAGAGCTATTTACAGAAACTTGTCGTCAAATGACGCAAGATTGAAACTGGATAGGCTATATCGGTCCGAGTTATTGGAAGAGCAAGGTCCACCTGGTCCGGCATGTTTTGGACCTCGGATCATGGGCGAACCGCCTGTCCCACACTTCCAATTGGCAAGAGGTACAAAAACATATAATGGAAGCACAAAGCCACATGATTGGCTGATTGACTATGCCACGACAGTGAAGATAGCAGGAGGAAACTTGAGGTGGGTTGTGAGGTATGTGCCCCAGATGTTGGAAGGGCCGGCCAGGGTCTGGCTAAATAACCTACCAGCTAGCATCATCAACTGCTGGTTGGCTTTTGAGGAAATGTTTGTCAGTAACTTCACCAGCATGTACAAGAGGCCAAACAGACCCCAACAGCTGGCCATGTGTAATCAGAAACCGAATGAGACTGATAGAGAATTCTTAACTCGGTGTTGTAATCTTAGAAACTCATGTGAAGGAGTAATTGAATCGCAAGCAATTTCCTGGTTCGCACAAGGATGCAGATATGGAAGTGTGTTGTGGCAGATGCTACAAAGAGATATGCCTACTATGTTGGCAGAGACAATTAGAATAGCAGACTCATATGCCTTAGGTGATCCGACTTAGCCTGAGCTTATGTCGGCAGAGCACCGTGAACATCACTACCATTATGCTAGAGAAGGTGCGGGTTCATCTCGGCGCAATGAGTACCGAGGTAGAAGAAGAGATGATAGGCCGGATTACAGATACAATTCGAATCAAGTTGTTGCAGTGGTGCAGGATCAACCGGGTAGTGGAAACAATCAATGACAGAAGAACGGTCCTAAACAGTTTTCACCGAGAAATGACGGGAAGAAATAGTGGACCCCGGAACAGAATAAACAATGGCAAGAAAGGACGAAGTACACATTTGAGTCAATGTTGGATCAGTCGTGTAAATTTCACACACCTAACCTGGCCAAACCAGCCAATCACACAACTCGCCAATGCGCTTGGATGAAGAGTGCGATGGGAAACCCGGCAGCGATGCAAGCGCCGCAACAACAAACACATCACCGACAACAGCCGCAGCTTACATGGGGAAACGCACAACAACTGATGTTGCCCCCACCGGAGGGATGCAGTTCACCAAGTGGTAAATCAGAACCAAGATAGTAGAGGCAACCTCGGAGATAATGGACGCATTGATTACAGAGAGCACCACCAGTCATATTGTGTGTTCACCACGGAGCAGCAGGACAGGCAGAGCGTATAGCACCGGCACATGGAAGTAAATGCGGTTATGCCGGCAGTACTAAGGTATATGTCATGGTCAGGTCAGGAGGTAACTTGGATCATTAGGGATCATCCAAAGATCATGCCAAACCCCGGGTCATATGCATTAGTGCTAGATCCAACGTTTGTCGGGCCAAGTATCAATGTGAAATTCTCAAAGGTGTTGATAGATAATGGAAGCAACATCAATATTATGTACAAGGACACGATGCATAAGCTCGGTATCTCTCCGAATATGCTGTGGTCAACCAGGACAACCTTTCATGGGATAGTATCAGGATTGTCCTGCGAGCCCATTGGGAAGGTCCGAGTAGACGTCTTATTCGGCACAAGGGAGAACTGCAGAGCAGAGAATTTGGAGTTTGAGGTGCTGGATCTGGAAAGCTGCTATCATGCATTACTCGGACGACCAGCGTTAGCCAAATTTATGAGCAGCTGCCACATCGGCTACTTGAAAATGAAGATGCCAGGACCACAGGGGGCCTTAATAGTAGCAGGAGACTTCAAAAAGTCGATGGAATGTGCTTCAGCCGGATCTAATTTGGCCGAATCTTTGGTGATTGCAAGGGAGAAAAGAATAATTCAGGAGGTGGCAGCTTTAGCTCAGTCGGCACAACTTAACATGTCAGCACTTGCTAACCCGCACAGAAGTGTATCTTTTCAGCCGACTAAGGAGACAAAGAAGATTCAGATTGATGACAAGTTCCCAGAGTGCACCATCACCTTTGTGTAGGCCTGAGTGACAAATAGGAAAGCGAGATCACCAACTTCCTCCGTGAGAATCGGGATTTCTTTGCATGGTCCACACAAGATCTACAAGGAGTACCGAGGGAGTTGGTTGAGCACTCTTTGCATGTAAGGCCAGGAGCAAGGCCGATGAAGCAACCTCTCTACCGCTTCGCCGAAGACAGGAGAAAAATCATAGGGGATGAGATAGCTCGGCTCCTTGCGGCTGGGTTTATCATGGAAGTACTTCATCCGGATTGGCTGTCTAACCCGGTATTGGTAGAAAAGAAAAAGGATGACCCGAACGTACCTGTTGTTTGGCGTATGTGCATCGATTACACGAACCTTAACAAGGCGTGTCCTAAATATCCTTTTCCTTTACCTAGGATAGAACAAGTCATTGATTCAACTGCAGGTTGTGAACTATTTTCATTTGTAGACGTGTACTCTGGTTTCCACCAGATACCGTTAAACCCGGCTGAACAAAAAAAACTGCGTTTATCACCCTATATTATTGCTATCGCACCATGCCATTCGGCCTGCGGAATGCACGGCCACATACCAAATATGTATGCAAAAATGTCTACATGATCAGATTGGAAAAACTGTTCAAGTATATGTTGATGATGTGGTTATAAAAACCAAAGAGACCCATACGCTCCTGGAAGATATCCTGCAGACATTCGCGAACCTAAGAAGATTCTGAATGAAGCTTAACCCGGAGAAATGCACCTTCGGTGTGCCGGCCGGGAAATTACTCGGATTCCTGGTATCCAGCCGAGGTATAGAGGCAAATCCGACTAAAATTCATGCAGTTGAAAGAATGGAACTGCCGAGATGTCTCAATGATGTTCAGAAATTTACAGGATGCCTTGCATCCTTAATTCGATTCGTGAGTTGGCTAGGCGAAAAAGCATTGCCTTTATATCAGTTAATGAAAAAATCTGATAATTTCACATGGACACCTCAGGATGATAGCGCTTGTCACGATTTGAAAAGAATGCTGGCCACAACGCTTATTTTAGCTTCCCCATTGTCAAAGGGGCCTATGCTGCTCTATGTGGCCGCAACAAACAGAGTTGTGAGCGTGGTAGTAGTGGTGGAGCGTAATGAGGAAGGTAAGTCGGTGCAAATACCAGTATAGTACCTAAGAGAGGTATTATCAGCTTCAAAACAAAATTACCCACACTACCAAAAAATGGCTTACGGAGTATACATGTCGGCAAAAAATCTCAAACATTATTTCTAGGAACATCCCATAAAGGTGATTTGCAAAGCACCTATAGACGATATAATGAGCAAACCAGATGCAAGTGGCCGAATAGCAAAATGGGCAATTGTATTATCTCCTTATGCTTTGCAATTTGATAGACGAGATGCAATCAAATCTCAGGCGGTGGCCGACTTTTTCGTTGATTGGGCCGAGATACAGTATGACCCCCCATTACCCGATCCGAACTATTGGACAATGCATTTTGATGGATCCAAGTTGAGGAATGGATTAGGAGCAGGGATAGTATTAACCTCTCCAAAGAAAGATCAACTGAAATATGTATTACAGATACATTTTGTTGCACCAAACAATGTAGCCGAATATGAGGCACTTGTCCATGGCCTAAAAATGGGGAAAGAGATTGGCATACGTCGGATTCTCTGTTTCGGAGATTCGGACCTTGTGGTCCAACAAGCATCAGGAAACTGGGATGCATTGGATGCGAACATGGACCTATATCGGTTTCATGTACAGAAAATTAGTGGTTATTTTGACGGGTGTGAGTTTCATCACATACCTCAGGCGGAAAATGACGCCTTGCATACACTGTCAAATCTCGGGTCAACCAGACAATCAATTCCATCATGCATCGCCCTAGAACACCTGAGAAAACCGTCAATCATGCCTTCACCAGAATCCGAGTCAATTCGCCTTTCATCGGATCAGAAATCCGAGTGTATCCCAATGGAAATTGACAAGGGACATGGGCCGAATAACACGGGGACTGATTCACTTACGAAAAAGATGGTTGGAATAATTCAACGGACATTATGTCGGCAGAAGTAATGTAAATTGATAAAATATCTACCCCAGAAAGGGACGTACCAGAGTGGGCACATCCCATATTCTTATTACTCAAAACTAGGACCTTGTCGGATAATGAGGTCCTTGCTAGGCAGACAATAAGAAGCGCGAAAGCATACATAATAATAAATAATGAGCTCTATAAGAGAAGCATAACAAACGTGCTGCAACAATGTGTTGACCCGGTAAAAGGACAAGAGATCCTCTTAGACATACATCAAGGAGAATGTGGGTACCATGCCTCGTCCAGAGCCCTTGTGGCCAAGGCATTCCGACATGGGTTTTATTGGACAAGTGCGCTAAACAAAGCAAAATATATGGTAGCAAAGTGCAATGGCTGTCAAAGATATGCCAGTAAAATATATATTCCTTCATCCGAGTTAAAAACAATACCAATCTCTTGGCCATTCTCGGTATGGTGCCTAGATATGGTAGGCCCATTAATCCGGCTCGCGGTGGCATGACTCACATTCTGGTCATGGTGGACAAGTTTACAAAATGGATAGAGGTAAAACCGATGAAAAAGTGAGACGGGCCCACAGCGGTGAAATTTCTAAAAGATATCATTCTGAGATATGGTTACCCACATAGTATAATTACAGATAATGGCACGAACTTTCCTGAAGGAGCCTTTGCTCGATTCTACCAAGAAAAGCACATAAGACTCGATGTTGCTTTGGTAGCTCATCCGGCGTCAAATGGGCAGGTAGAAAGATCGAATGGACTCGTGCTATCCGGAATAAGACCTCGGCTGATGGAACCACTTTAGAGGTCGGCATGATGCTGGATTGAGGAACTCCCAGTGGTACATTGGAGTTTAAGGACTACCCCGAATAGATCAACGGGGTACACCCCATTCTTCCTTGTATATGGGGCAGAAGCTTTACTTCCAACCGACATAGTGCATGACTCGCCAAGAGTCACCCAATACACGAGCACCGAAGTAAATGAAATATATCGGCAAGATGATGTGGATCTACTAGAAGAAGCAAGAGAATTGGCATTGCCAAGATCAGTTGTTTATCAACAAGACCTCAGACGGTATCATAGCAAGATGGTAAATCCCAGAGTTTTCAAGGAAGGTGATCTAGTTCTTCAGCTAGTGCAACACACGGCCGATATGCATAAACTCTCGCCCCCATGGGAAGGACCATTCATCATAAGCAAAGCATTGCACAACGATGCATACTACCTAATTGATGCTCAAGCACCAGAAAGGAACAAGGCGGATAAATCCGGATACGAGTCAAAAAGACCATGGAATGTAGTGTTACTTCACCCATTTTACACTTAGAGGAAGTGTACTATTTCCAGTAATATTATGTATCGATTTATTGTGTTAGAAACGAGTTAATGAAACCTTGGCAACTCAAGCAGTGGCTCGGGGACTGCCCCATATTGTTTTTCATTATGATTATGTACGAAACCTCGGTAGCTCAAGCAGTGGCTCGGGGACTGCCCCATATTGTTTGTCATTTTGATTATGTATGAAACCTCGGCAGCTCGAGCAATGGCTCGAGGAATGCCCCATATCATTTTTCACTGATTATATGTGTAAAATGAATGATCACTTCGGCAACCCGAGCAATAACTCGGGGATTGCCCCATGTTCTTTACTATTATGATCATGTGTTTGATACAAATGATAACCTCGGCAACTCGAGAGATAATTCGGGAACTAACCCATGTTGCCTATCTTACCAACAAGTATTCGGTATGTCATAAGGCTCATACGTCCATCCGACTGACTAGCGTATGGACATACGAGTCATAGTCCCTGATCTTTCACGAGATAAAAGAAAAACTTACGATAGATAAAATAAGAACCAACAGAAAATCAAACACACGAAAATTTGATTTAAAACCTACGAAATAAAATTTGTGAACGGAAATAAACCTCACAACTTAACCAGAACAATAAAAACGTAATGATTACTATAGCATATGAAAGATTCCGAAGTTATACGGACATAACGGTACTAAAAGAGGGAAATTGTCTTAGAACAGCATACGCCCAACATATCAGGGACTTAAACAAATAAGCATTTTATAGATCAAGCATTAGCAGTTGCCGAGTCATCCGCAGGAGGAGCAACGGCAGCGGCGGGAGTTTCCGATGTTGGAATCTCGGCTACGACCGAAGGTGCCTCGGCCTCGATAGAAGGAATAGTTTTTGCAGCAGGAGCCTCCGAGGTTGCCTGAGCCTCAGTGGAAGTTACTTCGACATCGACCGAGGTAGCCAGGATGTCTTGGGTGGGGGCTGTTTGCCGTGAGACTCCACCTTGGGCTTGGTAAGCTTCAGTCCCCTTGGAGGAGGATCGAGCTTCGATGTTCCCTTCTGAAATGCCACTGGACTCATTAGAACTTCTAGAATTTTCCTCCGATTCACCTTCATCACCAGAATCTCCGTCGAACTCATCATCATCAGCAACCTCAACGTTATTTTCGGCATCGTTAGGGAGGAAACTCAGCCCCTCATTCCATTGATGCACATTTGCGTATTCGATGAGCTAGTAGGCACGGGATTGGCGGCGAGCAACATAATCCGGATCCTCAACCCAAGGGGAACCAGTGCGCAAATTCATCAAGGTATCGAGGGAGATATCCTCGTACCATGAAAGAACGACAGTAAGCGCCATATCAGCCCTGGCTCGCCCGGCGGATTCTCTGCAGAGATTCAGCTGAGTCTGAGAATCCATTAGCTTCGCCAGGAGTACTTCCACCTTGTTAATCTTCAGTTCATTCGGCCAGAGCACATTGAAAGCCCGAATTGCCGCTTTCACCAGATCCTTTCCCATGATTTTCATCGGCTCAATGGCAGTAGCAACAGCAACCAAAAATTCCTCAATGGAATATTCTTGATCTGGGAGGTTGGGAACACCTCGGCGGCCTCGAAGGGCAATCATGGCTTTAGTACTCACAGGCTCGGCTTCTGGAAAATGGTCTGTAAAGCAAAACGTTACGTAAGTAAAGAGAGACAACGAGCAAAGAATGACTCGGATAGAAACCAAGAAGAAAAAACACTGGAGAGTAAGCTTACGATGAATATATCACAACATTTTCTGGAGATCCATGGCCCAGCCAGCCCTCTTCTTCTCAAACCGAGTGATCTCCTCGGTCATCGCCCAATTTTTCAGCTCGGCTGCATCAAGGAGCTCCTTATCCTTCTAAAGCTGAAGGCTTAGCCGATTCTTTTCCTCGGAAAATTCTTGATCAATTTTTTCAAGCTTGAACTTCTGCGAGGATTTCAAGGACTCAACCTCGACACAAAGCCGACCTATCTCATCATCCTTCTGCTTGATCTACGCTGAGTGAGTTCCTACTTGCTCTAAGAAATGCAGCATCATATCAGGCATGGGTATACACTCTTGATGCGTCGCTGCAAGTGTTTGTAACTCGGCTGGGACGAAGGTGGAGCACTATAAGATATTCGAAATCCATCTAGAAGAGAATGGACGAGTACAGAAGGGAGGGGTAACAAACCTTCGAGGCGAGTAACCTTTTTCGTCAGCCGAGTATTTTGATTGTTAATATTAGCTTAGTAAGGATACATCGTAAATTAGTTGGGAAGCAAAGACTGATACAAAGAATTTGAATACAAAATGGCCGAATGATTTACTTGTATTTTGTAGAATAGGAACCATCTTATCAAACTTATCTTGAAGTTTCTTATGCGAAGAGAGGAGTCTCTGGAACTCGGTCATACGCCAGTTATGAGAAACCTGAAATAACGGAGAATTATACAAGGAAACTATAAAAACGATCCGAATCAAGTAAAACTTGACTCGGATCTAAAATGTCTAGATATTTAAAATTACCAACATAAAACGATTCAAATCAAGTAGAACTTGACTCGGATCTAGATGAATGGATGTTCAAATCAAATACCTAAAAAAGGTCTGAATCATGTAAAACTTGACTTAGATCTAAGTTGAGAGATGCATTTTACCTCAAAACATGCACAACAAAAATTATCTATTGCGCAAACAGGTAACTATACCCTAAGCAAGGAAAGCTTCCAGATGAATAACAAATTATTTGGCTACAAGCTCGGGGACTAATGGGCATATAGTATACTGTGCACATACCTCGTTCAAACGAATAAGAAATTATTCACCAGATAGAGTGTATATTGGAGCACATACCTCATTCATTTTGTCACTCTCAAGTACGACCTTAGCAGCTAGGTGCAAACGGCTGCTAATATCGGAAAGTTGGAAAGATTGATTACTGGGATCTCCCTCAAGCTAATCAACAGCATTCCAATTGTTGGCATACTCTTATCAACGATACAAGGCTAACACCACTCTCCATGCGCGTCAAAACCTTGCCCTTAGCTTCTCGTGCTTCTTGTGTAGCTGTCTCGGCCGCCGGGCTCTTGTGAAGCACGAGTCGTGTATCAGCGGTAGAGACAGACCCAGGCCTGGCCACAGAGGCCCCTTTGTGAAGCATGTCGGCGACGGTCGGCTGAGAGGGACCAAGTTTTCCTTTCTGAGATGGTGTAGGTTTGGCAGCGCCGTCTTTCTTGGTCTTGATAGAGACTTCAGTAGCAGGTAAGGACGTAGGACAAGAAGTTGTACTCGGAGCGATAGCAGCAGTGGCAGAGGGGACATTTGCCTCAATAGAAGCCGAGGTAGCGGCAACTTCGGCAGCAGACGAAGTAGCAGGAACTTTGGCAACATCCGAAGTAGCAGGAACTTTGGCAGAGAGGGGTTCGACGGGGGAACTCCAGATACCTTGGAAAATACTGCCGGATCATTGAAACGATCCTACACGGTCGCATGAGCGTCAACTTCAGGGGTAACTTCGGCCCGTCTCGTCCAGGGGGATTATTTGTCAGCAGGGGAGGAGAACTGTCATGAAGAGGACTTGGGACTCGAACATTTTCTGGAGGCGATGGCGAAAGCAGCCGAGTAACATGAGATGTCATACTCAGACCACTATGTTTGGAAGAAAGGGGAGCACTGCCAAGTTAAAGATAGAGAACAGTTCAGAAATAGAAAGAGAGAAACAAGAATACAATTTACAGAATGAAAGAAAGCTTTCCTAGAGACTCCGGCCATTGTTTTGCGTTTTAGGATGTGCTCGGAGGATTTCTTGGTTCGCTTCTTAGGAACAGCGTCCGAAGGATCATTCGAGGCAGCACGCTTCTTCGACGAAGCGGGAGCCTCGGAAGCAAGGTGTGCAACCTCATGAACCTGGCCAGCTGGATTAGCTGGGAAAGAAGGAGCCAGAAATGCATAAGAGATAGGAACCATGGCAACTACCTCGAGAATTTGGATGTTGTCCGAATCACCTTTGTCAGCGCGGGTCGAGGTTTTACCCTAGGTGCGAGCGGGAGCAGACTCGGGTTTAGGAATAAATTCCTCCAGGTCTGGTTCTCCATTGTCCGGGGTGCTGCGATCAGCGACCCAAGGAAGAGCCAACACCTCGACATCTTCCGTAACTTGCTCGGCAAATTTCTGCAATGAGAGCAGACAAAATTTAGCAGAATAACCAATGGGAAATGACTCGGATGGAACAATTCATGTTTGAATTACCTGAGGAGGGGGATTGTTGCGGGAAAAGGGTTTCATTCCCCACACCCATTCCTCGGGCATCTCGGTTTTGAAGATAGCCTGGACGCGCTTCTGGATCTGAACGTCGTCGAGCTCAACCGTGGAAACTCGGTTGGGATCCAAAGGACCGCTCATATAGCAGAGCTTATGGGAGCAAAGTTCGAAAGGGAAAATTTGGCTACTGATGAACGCGGCCATCAAATCTTCGCCGTGAAGCCCGGCCCGAGTCAACTCTTTTAGCCGAAGTTCGAATGCTTCGGCAAGGGCATTGGTCTTCTTCAGATTATAGGGCCAGTTCTGTTTAGAAGGAGGGACGATAGAGAAATCAGGGAGCCGAATCTTGTCCTTCGTACCAGTATTCTTGACATAGAAAAACGACCTATGCCATTTCTTGCAGGACTCTAGGCATGTGACTTGGGGGAACAAGGAATTCTTCCAAGGTGTAATAGAAGCAGCCCCACACTGAGTAAGATATTTCTCATAGGGGTGCAGAGACTTATCTGGCACTACATTAGCTCGGATCTGGAAAAACTTTGACCAAACGTCTACGGAGGGCCAGAGGCCGAAGTATCCCTCTGAGGACGAGATAAAAGCCGACAGAGAGGCGATGGCGTTAGCCGACAGATGATGAGGCTGAAGGCCAAAGAAGTCAAGGAATTTCCTAGAAAAATCACTAAGAGGAAGGCCGAATCCTCTGGAAAAGTGGGACATAAATACTACATACTCGTTGTCCAGAAGTACGGGGGAGGATTTTTTGCCGGGTAAGCGGCACTATATCTCAGCAGGGACTCGGCGGGTCTTGCGTATCCACTCGATCTCTCGGCGAGTAACCGTGGACCCTTGCCAAGAGCCATGTTCTGGGCCTACCGTGGGTTCTTCTTCCCCCACGATGGCACCGCTAAGTGAGCTCGACATGGGCTCGTCAGAGGAGCCAACGGAGGAGGAGTCGCTGGCGTCGGGGAGAGGTCTCGAAACCCATGGCCCTGTCGCAAAGACAACGAGCATGAAGTCGGTAAAAGAGGAGAACCACCACAGAAAACCTAGGGCGGAGGAGATGCACGGCGAGCAAGGACCGAGCAGCGGCGGCGTGTCGCGTGAGGAGGAGCGCAGCGACGTATACGCTGGATCAGAAGCGCGGCAGCGTGGTCGCTTGAGCGGAAGCGCGGCGGCATGGTCGCTAGAACGGAAGCGCGGCGGCGTGGTCGCTGGAACAGAAGCACGGAGATGGCGGCGCGACGAGGAAGACGAGGGAAGTGGAGAGGGGGAAGTGAACCAACCCATCCCCACTCCCCTACTTTTAACCGCGTGTGGCGAGCGGCAGTGGGATCGCAGATCCGGTGCGGTAAACGCAAACGGGCTTGTACTGCCCGTACTTGATCGATGATTGGAGCCACAATGAGGAACACACGACACAAGAGCAGTAACCGTTGCGGTGATCGAAGGGTCACTGCAATGATAGGACTGCCACAGTAATTACTATAGCAATGTTAGGATGCACTATAGCGATACAAAAAACGAGACAAAAGGTAATGATTGGTACACATAGGATGAAGCTTACTGGGGAAGCTAAAAATATATCTCGGACAAAGGAAAGTGACTCGGAAGATGGGTCACACCTCGGTAATGAAGGATAAGAAAAAAGTAGATAAAATGATAAGAACACCGACTGAATATTACGTCGGACAGAAAGATAAAAAGAGTGAATATCTAGAAATTGATATGGTCCGGCCGAGGTATTTGACAGGACCGCACCAGCTTCGGGGACTAATGTTGGGGGGATGACCCTAGGTAGTGTCAAGATAGGTAAGAAAGGGGAGGGACCTTTCATATCCAGGGCCGGGTCATGGCGTGGTTCAGCCGAGTTATGCAAGGATCGGAATAAGATATGACTTATCCTGAATCAGGTAGTTGAGACCTAACTCGGCCGACATATGGGTCATGTCGGCCAGGCTTTGTTGATTGGCTTAATTGCAGGTAAAAGTCGAGCCGAGTTATGTGAGGCGAGGCCGGGTTTTGGGAAGCTTGTAGAAGGAGGTAACTCCCAAAGTCAAACCCTAGCTGCTATTTCTGTGGAACCTGCACAATGCCAAGCTCTAGAGACAAGAAGCAGAGCAGCAGAGGGGCAGAGGAGGGTCACGGAGGTGACAGTCATCAGGCCCGAGGCTCACATGTGATGGGCTCTGGGTCTTTGCCGTCGATATAAGGGGGACACGGAAAGATGTCTGCCAAGTTACCGCTTTGGGACAAGCATATTCCACGAATATGCTTGTCCACGTCAGCCCTAGGAGGAACCAAGGGACTCCTTTATAAGGAGAGGCATGGCGTCCTGGAGAAGGGATCGATTCTTTTTGACTCTAGGGCACAAGTTGCATCTTCTTCCTCCTCCTTCTGATATAGCTCAAGGAGCACTTGTAGCTCCACCGAAGAGGAATAAAAGTTGAGTTCAAGCTTTCTGTGTGTATAAAACACTACATCTTCCCTCCCCAGATCCCTCTAGCATCCATTGGCCCCCAACTTAAGCCTACCCATGGCATCTGCCATGCCACCACTACGACACTCAGCTTCATTTAGTCCTCTTAAATAGAATGGTCTAGACATTCCACAAACGCTTGGCATAATTTGTACATAGATTCAATGGTTGTGGACTCTGACATGCGTAGTACTCATCTTTTGAATCTCCAGGAGCTCCATATACAAGCATCCTCATAGAAGTAGTGAATTTTCGAGTTGTTGAGAAATCAACCATTTTTTAAACTAGACTATACCAACTAGTAAAAAACCCTCTTAGGTCGCTCCCGTTCGGGTGGCTCCGGAGACCCCCTACTCCGATCCCGTAGGCTAACCCCTCCCATCATGTGCTCTCGGTTCTCGTTGCCGCTAGTGCCAGCGGCTTTCCCATCTAAGATGGAAGGGAAAGGGAGGGATCATCTGGATGCTTCTCGGGTGGCACTGGGGCATCGTCGATGGTGCAAGATGGCACGGCCTTAGTGGCTTGGGCCTGGTGTGATCTGGAGTGGCAAGGTGGAGGTGAGAAGCGCCATGCCAGCAGGCATTGAAGCTCTGATGGTGCCGGGTATGCTCTAGGCCCCTCTTGGGTGGCTAAAACGGGCGTGTGGCATTATGGATTCCTTCTCCTCAGTTGATCTGACCGGCAGCATGGAGGTCTACAGGTTTTTTCTTGAATAAGGAGACAGTCCTAGGGTTCTTATCATGCAAAGGCGATGATCTGTTTGTTCTCGGTCCTCCATCATATTTCCATTAACGAGTTACAGAGTGCTCCGCTGAAGATCTCCATTAGGCGTGTGAATGCCTCTAGATTGTTGGATAGGATGGGGCTAGGTCGTGTGCGTCCTTATTATTAGTCTGTGTGGCTTCAGGAGAGCGTGTCACAAATTTCCGTTGTTTGTTGACATCATGGGACATGTCAGCATTTTGATTTCCATGGTGTGGACAATGGCGGAGAAGTCACGACGGCTGAGATTTGTGGAGTACTCATGGTGGACCAAGTCTTTGCTGTGATGAAGACTTTGCTTAGTGAATCGTGAATTTAGCAACGACCTCGTCAAGTGGGGGTGGCATCACTAGAGAAGTATGAAGACTTATCTTTTAGAGTAAAACCCAAGGTCTGACCTTAATTGGTTATACATGATAATGGCCTTGTCGAAGGCATTGTTTTGAGAGCGTGAACTTTCTGTAGGGTGAAAATCTAAGATCTTTAACCGGTCGATGATGGAATTTGTACACTGTTTATTTCTTGGAGACGTCAATTTTGGAGAATGTGGACTTCGGGTGTTGCCTTTGGCAGTGGTTTGCGATGCAGCTGCAAGGAATTGATCGTTGTGGTGGGACCTTTATTTCTTCTTCTTCTTCTTCTTCTTCTTTTTTCTTCTTCTTTTTGTATCTTGGATATGTGTATCTGTAATTTCTTTTGGACACTTGGTTGGTGCAGAGGCTGTGTAATTGGTATCTCCATGAATATTATTATATTCCCTTTATAAAAAAAGTGCAATCTTTCTTCATCAGAAAGTAGTCAGTGTAATCCCTCACACCATGCACAAGCTTCCTGATCAACTTCTTTTCCTTCCAGAAACACTATCGATTTTTTCAGATCAACATTCCACTGATACATCTGAAATGTATCTATAATTTTTGATGTTCCATGCTTGTTTAGTATCAACTTTGCTTTGCTTTGTCTACACTTTGAGGTGTTTTTATATGTTTTTTGGTACTAACCTATTAAAAAGATGCCATAGTGACAGTTGCCTGTTTTCTTCTGTTTTTGGTTCTAGAAAGGCACAAAATCAATATTCTTGGAATTGGACGGGACAAAAGCAAAAGTCAATATTTTACCGTGGGCAACACGAAGCCAAAATACGAGAAGGAGGAAGCTCACCAGGGGGCCACACCCCTTGGCCGCGCGGGTGGGCCCACCCCGCGCCTTGGGGGGTGCAGCCGCCCTGGTGGCCCCCCTGCCTCGCCTCTTCGCCTATAAAGTCCCCCGATGCCAAAACCCTAAGCACCCGATCAAAATTCCATGAAACCGTCTGTAGCCGCCACCACCATCGTCCCTAGATCGGGGGGATATGAAGCTCATCCCGACACGCTGTCAAAGGGGAGATCATCCTGGAGGCCTTCTTCTTCATCATGCCAGCCTCTGGTATGAAGCGTGAGTAGTTCCACCTTGGACTACGGGTCCATGTAGTAGCTGATGGTTGTATCTCCTCCTTGTGATTTCATGTATAGATCTTGTGAGCTCCGTTCATGATCAAGATCTAATCTATAAGTAATCATGCATGTTATGTTTGCGGGGATCCGATGGATATTGAGATTACTATGTCAGATTGATTAATGGTTTTGTATTATTGATTCTATCATGTCTGTGTTGTTTGTGATCTTGCATGATCTCCATTGTTAGTAGCTATCTTGGTCAAGTAGTTGCTAGTGACTCCAAGAGGGGGTATTTATGCTCGATAGTGGGTTCATGCCTCTTTTTACCAAGGGAAGTGACAGAAATCTCTTCGGTGGTAGATGTGTTGTTGCCACTAGGGAGAAAACAACTGTCTCTTGTTCATGGAACAAGTGGATTGTTTACCTTACACAGTTTTCTTAAATCATTTTTCTGTTGCTTGCAACTTAATACTGGAGGGGGTTCGGATGATAACCTGAAGGTGGACTTCTAGTCATAGATGCAGTTGGATGGCAGTCTATGTATATTGTTGTATTGCCCAATCGAATCTCATAGGATCTTTTTGTCTAGTATTGAATTGTTATGCCTTGCCCAGTCCTGTCAATTGCCCTGCTTTAATTTATTTACCCTGCATGCCATGTTTGTTTATCTAAGGAGAGCACCTCTAGTGAACTATGGACCCCGGTCCAATATTTAACATTGATACATCTTCCATTGTTACTGTTTACTTGCTGCAAACCATCATCACCTTCCACACCATACATTTAATCCTTTGTCACAGCAAACCAGTGAGCTTGACAACCTCACTGTTCGTTTGGGAAAAGTCTTGACTTTGTGTTGTGCAGGTTTCCACGTTGCTTGAAACACCTTTGATATGTTTCCTTCCTCCTACTGGTTCGATAACCTCGGTTTCTTACTAAGGGAAGACTTGCTGTTGTGCTCTTCACACCTTGCTCTTGGGGTTTCCAACGAAGCGCTCCCACGTCAACACCGTGCGCCATCAAGCTTTTCTGGCGTCGTTGCCGGGGAGGCTAAGGATGTCTGCACAAGGGGAGTCCTCCTCAACCTTTCTCTTTACTTTGTTTTTAGTTTGCTTAGTTTCTTTTGCTTGGTTTTGTTTTCCTCTTTTTATCAAAAACTCCAAAAAAAATAGTTTAGTTTGGTTTGCTTTCTCTTATAAAAAACACATAAAAAATTAGTTCGTACTCTAATTGTTGGTCTATTGTTGCCTTGCTTGGTCATGATTTTTATCAATGAATGGTTTCTTTGAAACTAGTTCTTATTGGCAAGGTGTGTTCACGGAAGAACAAAAGTATTTTTATAAGGAACACCGTTTGTCACAAAAAGGGAAACACTTATGGTCAAATTGATAAATTGAATACTTTTGCTAGAGAGGTGTGCTCTACTTATAATGTTACTTATTGGTTTGATAAAACGTGTTGCTGTAGGAGGTATAAAAACCTCCCTTTTAAATGTGAGTATAATGATAATGTTACCATATCCTCTTATGTTAAAGGAAATTATGACCTTTATGATGTGGAACAAATTGAAGAATTTATTGCCTTCAAGGGTGCATTTGAACTTGCCAGTTTGCTTGAAAATACTGATGATGCACCTTATGAATATGAGGTTTATGAGATACTTAAATTTTGCTTTGATAATTACAAGGAAGAAAATGGATATATTCTTGAATATTTTAATAGGTGTTTTCCACAAACAGAAGATACTAATGTCTTGCAGGAGCCTATGGAAGAAGAAATTGCTGAAACATGAAGCTCATTAGATGAAAAAGAGGAGAATGAATGTTATGCTCCTGTGGATTCTTTTGAAATATCTATTATAGGTAAAACTTGTGATGATATTCCTATGCCTGTTACCTATAGTAGTGATCATGATTGGAAAAAGCACACTACTTTTGATATTGAAAATCTCTTTGGTACCAATTCTAAAAATTCTATTGCCTATGATGATACTTTACCTCCAATTTATGATGATTACAATGATGATTATGATATTTTCAGTACACCTACTATTGAGTATGAAATTAATTATGATTATAATATGCCTCCTATATTTGATGACTATGGTGATTAGAATAATAATGATAGCTACTTTGTTGAATTTGCTCCCACTACAAATAAAAATGATTCTTATGTAGAGAGTAATAATTATTATATGCATGTGGCTCATGATAAGAATGTTTTATGTGATAGTTATATTGTTAATTTTATTCATGATGCTGCTGAAAGTTATTATGAGAGAGGGAAACATGGTCTTATGTATCTCAACAATATTAAGTTTCCCCTCTTTATGTTGAAAATTTTGAAGTTGCACTTGTTTTGCTTTCCTATGATTGTTGCGTTATGCTTTCATGACTTGTTTTATTCCAATATTCCTATTCATAGGAAGTTGGTTAGACTTAAATGTGTTTTGAATTTTCTTCTTCATGTTCTCTTTTGCTTCAATTCATATTTCTTATGTGAGCATCTTCTCAAGCTATCAAGCCTAACTTAAAGGCGTTAAAGAAAAGTACTTGTTGGGAGACAACCCAATAGTTTCCTTAAGTCTTGGAAGTTATTACTTCAGTAATGACCTCTCCTTATCCCTTTTGTTTGCTTTTTGTGCCAATAATGACCTCTAATGAGAGGGAAGTAAGATTTGGGGAGTTGCTGTCCTGAAAAAGATTTCTGTCCTCCACCATAAAAATTTGTGAGGAGTCTCTGTAAGTCGGATTGAGTTGAAAATTTACGAATAAATACCCCTGTATGTTAGATAACTTTCGTTAGTTCAACACTTTTTGATTTGAGCAACAAAAGGTCTTCGAAAAAAATCTCTTTCTACCTGCTGGTCCGTTTTGACAGATTTCTGCCATTATTTGAATTTGCTTCTTATTGATTCCTTTTTGAGTTCTCTTTTGGAGAATTGATCTTTTTGAAGGAGTTTCTACAGTAGCTTGAGTTTTATTGAAAAAAATTCTGTTCCAAAGCTAAACCCACGGGTCTATTATCTTTTGAATACACTAATGTTGCTAATGAAGATTGTGTGAAGTTTTGTATGAAGTAAAATTTCAGGTGTAGAGAGAGAATGATTTAATGAGATGAAGAATGCATAAAAGCTCAAGCTTGGGTATGCCACCCCGGTGTCACCCCAAGAAATATCCAAGAGGTACAAGCGTCAAAGAATGGGGATGCCCAAGGCATCCCCTTCTTCATCAATAAAAAACTCAGGTCTGTCTAGACACTTCGTTTTTATTGTTGCATGCACTGTTGTGTTGTTCTTGGAGCGTCTTAGTTTTTGTTTTCTTTGCTTAGTTGTTTAGTTTGCTTGAATAAAGTAGTTTTGACCCCCGTTCTTGCTGTGTTGTTTCAAAAATGTTGATTGGTGTTGGAAAGGAGTATAAAGTTCTTGCTTGAAAGTGCAAGAGGAGATTGCATTAACTGTGACTTAGACTTTTGCATGTCATGCTAGGTGTTTTTTTACCTTATGCTTAGTGATTATTTTTCTAGCATGTCTTGTTCCAAACAATTTGGATTGCTTAGTGATCATTGAAGGAATCATGCGTTGTTTTAGCATATAAAAGCATAGTATTGTGGTATTCCCCTTTGATGCTTTGTTTGGGTTGACTTGGAACATGATCACACCATGTTATGACTATGAACAAGTCACCATAGCCTCTATGATCATGTAGTCCTTGACTTGTAGTACCACTCTATGCTTTGATTAGTAATGTTTTGTCGCTTTGTATGATTATGGCCATTATTGCTCTCTTAGCTGGTCGCTCCCAGTCTTTTGCTAGCCTCCACTTGTATGAGTAAGATCTACTCATGCTTCCAACTCCCAAGAAACCAAGTTATTCCAAAGTGTCCACTATAAACTCCTATGCATGGTGTGTTACACCATTCCAAGTATATTCTTGTTTTCAGCTATCTTTCAATTAAAAAGTATTTTGTTATGTGAAAACTTAGTGATTAAAACCCTCACGAACTTGATGGCACACTTTTTTATTTTTGCCCCTAATAAACTTGAACCATTGTGTCATCTAAGTTGTATATGCTAGCACTTATACGTTGGAATTAGAAGAACCATGCTGGCATGGGTAACGTTTTCAACATTGCACTTGTACTTTGTACACAGTTGATATCATGCTCTTTTGTCTATGGATGTTGCCAGTGTGAAATAAAGAGGGAGCTTGTAAGTCCATGGAGTTATGTATTTTGTGTTAGATAAACGCCTTGGCCGCTATCCTAAGCCATGCCTAATCATGGTGGAAACTTGCAGCATCACCATAATGAGCAATCTGTGAAGAATCCTCAATAAAAAGCTATGCATATAGTAAACAAAAACATCACTGAGATGCTCATTGTCTGCTTGCCTTATCATTTTGGTTATGGGATAGCTCCTGTACGATGTGCAAGGGGTACCCCGTTGGTGGTTCTCTATGATACACATGTACTTTGACAAGAACTTAAAGGTGACTAAAGTTGATTAGCATGAGGTGCGACCCTCGTATTCAAGGGAAATGATATTTCCAACTTATACTTTGTCAAGCATATACTCCATAGTCTGTTCATTTTAACCTTAATCACTTCAATATGCTTATGATAGGGGCAATGAGGGCTGAAAGCTAACAAGTACCATAATTTTTGGAAGCTCTTTTTGAAACTTGAAATCCCTACTTCCCTTATGAAGGTCCTTTTTTTTGACACAAAGACAGTGGGGAAGTCCCCCACTATGTCATTTTCATTTTTATAAAAAGGTGGGACTGTACATGGTGAGAGTGACAGAAACTGAAAATTTACAAAGTGTCTATCCAAGCCTGCATGCCTTCAAGTAGGCTGGGTTTGGTTCTATGTCTTATATCAGCTACTAACAATTTGAATAAGCTATAACAATTATCCAGGAACCTAATTTGCTGATCGAAAATGATGTCATTCATGTGACTCCATAGGCTCCAGCATCCAGCCATCATAGTGATATTAAAGAACTGGTTCGATGATGGGCCTTTCTTCCACCATTATATTGAGTCTCCACCTTCTACCTTTAGGAACCATTAAGAGAGCATAGTTGCCATTCTTAGTTCTATGTGCAGTGTCCCAAAACTTATTGACTGATGCATATTGTTGATATTACTTGTTCTTGTGCTATTTGTATCTAGTCACTCTTATGAACTTTGAAGGTGTCCTATGCATATATTTGCTACTCTATGAGGGACAAGTTGAATGCCACTATGCCATGTTTTCTGTATGTGAAACAAACAAACGTTTTTCACTGCATGTTATTCATGATCTTTGTTTGTAGCCTTTCATGTTTCATGCATAGTTACTTTGTCTTATTGTTAGAACTCCATCTTTCATGCACATGTTTAGAGTTCTTTGATCCCAGCTTTGAATGCTGGCAAATGGTTTGATCTTGGTTTTGATGGTGCATGTCACCTCAAAACAAAAATTTATCACTTACCTACCCGAGGACAAGCAGGAGTTAAGCTTGGGGATGCTTGATACGTCGGAAACGTATCTATAATTTTTTATGTTCCATGCTTGTTTAGTATCAAATTTGCTTTGCTTTGTCTACACTTTAAGGTGTTTTCATATGTTTTCTGGTACTAACCTATTATAAATATACCACACTGCCAGTTGCCTCTAGTTTCCAAGGGAAGTGATAGAAATCTCTTCGGTTGTAGATGTGTTGTTACCACTAGGGAGAAAACAAAGGTCTCTTATTCATAGAACAAGTGGATTGTTTACCTTACACACTTTGCTTAAATCAGTTGTCTGTTGCTTGCAACTTAATACTGGAGGGGGTTCGGATGATAACCTGAAGGTGGACTTCTAGTCATAGATGCAGTTGGATGGCGGTCTATGTATAATGTTGTATTGCCCAATCGAATCTCATAGGATAATTTTTTCTAGTATTGCAATGTTATGCCTTGATCAGTTCCTGTCAATTGCCCTGCTATAATTTGTTTACCCTTCATGCCATGTTGTTTATCTAAGAAGAGCACCTCTAGTGAACTATGGACCCCGGTCCAATCTTTACCATTGATACATCTTCCACTGTTTACTTGATAAAAACCATCATCACCTTCCACACCATACAGTTAATCCTTTGTTACAACAACCGGTGAGATTGATAACCTCACTGTTCGTTGGGCAAAGTCTTGAGTTTGTGTTGTGAAGGTTTCCATGTTGCTTGCAACACTTGTGTGACATTTCCTTCCTCCTACTGGTTCGATAACCTCAGTTTCTTACTGAGGGAAGACTTGCTGTTGTGCTGCTTCACACCTTGCTCTTGGGGTTTCCTGACGAAGCGCACCTACATCAACTGGGCGCACCAACATAGACCCATCCGAAGATTCACTCCGGGAGCGCTTTTGGCTCCGCCCTTCGCTCTTCTCGGGGGTTCCATGGTAGGAGATTGCACCGGGGGAAGCTCGGATTCGTATTCCACAACTTCATTGTCCGGTGCAACTGGAAATTTCCCAGGTAGAGGGGGCGTCATCCCCGCTACCTTGAGGCCCTGCAAACAGAAGACAAAATAAAACAGGATAAGTAACACTAACAAGCTGCAAAGCACTCGAAGAAGCGCAACGTGCAAGCCACAAGTTTCTACCTGCGGAACTGCATTTTTGGCGCTGAACAGGGCAGTCAAGGATTTCCCCAGGATGTCCTCGTCGGCCTTGTACTTCAGCAGGGTACGAAGCACTCTATCAAGGTCGCCCAAAGACAAACTCCTCAGGTGAAACTCTTGTCAGATCGATGTGGCCAGCATATAGGAACATCGGATGTGCCCTTGCTTGGAACGGCTGCACCCGATGCTTGAGGAAGGTGTGGATGATATCGACACCGTTGACCTCCTTGTCGACCACCGTCTGGAGTGCCTCCATGCGATGGTAGAGCTCCTCCACCTCCGCCAATATTGGACGAACTCGCACATGGAAAAGGAGAAGAATAAGATAGAAAAATGACCTCTTCAAGACGTGGTTCTTCCACGACCTCTTTAGGATGATCATTTGAGTCGAGTCAAAAGGGGCGAGACCAAATTGCTGTCCGTTCAATTTGGCATCACGGATATAGAACCACTTATTTCGCTAATATTGGACGGACTCGCACATGCAAAAGGAGAAGAATAAGATATAAGAACGAATAGAGATGATGCAGCCACCGAGCAGATAAACACCACTAGTGCCAGACTGCCTCTTCATGGAATAGAGCTTCCGGAAGAGGCCAAAGTGTGGCTCAATACCGAGCCAGCACTCGCACATAGTGATGAAACAAGCAATGTGGAGAAGAGAATTGGGAGACAGATGATGCAGCTGAATCCCGTAGAAAAAATAGTAGTCCACGAAGGAATTCATGGACAGGAAGAGAAAGACCCTGGACAACGAAGGCATAGAACATCACCTGAAACCCTTCGTGTGGGCGCGGGATTACCTCATTGCCGAGGAGGATGGCGTCCTCCTTATCCTTAGAGATCAACCCTGCATTGCGCAACTTGTGCAGATCCGCCTCGCGCATGTCCGTGCGCTTCCACCCGCCATCAGTGGAGCGGGCCGTGGCGGCGAATTTCTTGCCGATGTCGGCGGTGCTCGACCCAGCGCCAGTAGTTGTCTTCTTTGGCTTGACCATCTTGCAGCGGCGAGTGCGGCGATGAGAGCGCAAGAACGAAGAAGGAAGAGTGTGGAGAATGTCCAGTGCGCAATGGAGGGCAACAAAGCTCGCGAAAATGGAGGGAAAGGAGATGAGAAAATGGCGAAGGGTAAAAATAAATCACTGTTTCCCTACGGTATAAAAGGAAGAAGATGATGGACACGAGCCGGTGATTAAGAATCCCTAGCGTGCCACTCAAATCTCACCATACACGTGTCAGCATTACACCGAACCGTCGCTAGTACGCCGTCCACTACTCGCGGAAACCAAGGAGACACCGTAATTTTCGCCACGTTTACGCGTGACTAGTCAAAGTCAAGTCAGGCAGTGGGACCCACGATCGTCTCGTCGCATCATCTCTGCTGCCGCAGACGGTTGAGATCACCAATCGTCAGCACTGATGTCATCAAGGCAAAGCCAACAACGGCTCAAAGATTTTGGCCGATCATTCAAGTACTTACTCGAATCTACGATTCGAAAAACTACTCGGGGGCTACTGCTATTAGGAGCTCTGGCCGCACACTGATGACCCACAAGTATAGGGGTGTATCGTAGTACTTTTGATAAATAGGAGTGTCGATCCCAACGAGGAGCAGAAGGTGTTTACTAGTGGTATGGAGCAGGAAATCTCTGTAAATACTTAGCAAACAGATTTTTAGGGATTTTCTGATAAAGCAACAAAACAAAGTGCAAGTAATAAAGACAAAGAACAAACGCAACAAGTGGCCCAATCCTTTCTTAGCAAAGGACAAGCCGGTGGAAATACTTATAAGGACCAAACATTCTCGAGGACACATGGGAATTCTATCAAGTACTTTCGGTTCAAATAGCTGAGTACTCTTCTTTGGTGTTGTAAGTGTTGTGTGGGTGAACTTGTGCTAATGTACCGACCTTACTTGGACTAATACATACTTGTGATTAAACCCTAATACGTTGGAAACATATCTATAATTTTTGATGCTCCATGCTTGTTTAGTATCTACTTTGCTTTACTTGTCTACACTTTGAGGTGCTTTTTAAATGTTTTTTGGTACTAACCTATAACAAGTTTCAACAGTGCCAAATGCCTGTTTTCTGCTGTTTTTGGTTTCAAAAAAGTTCGTAAAGAAATATTCTCGGAATTGGACGGGACGAAGGACAAAGTCAATAACTTTCCGTGGGGAACAAGAAGTCAAGAGGATAGCACGAGGGGCGGAGGGCGCACCCCGAACTGGTGGGCCCTAGCCGCACAGCTAGGGTTTGGCCGTCTTGGCGGCCACCTCAGTCTCCCCGTTTGCCTATAAGAAGCCCCCAATGCAGAAACTCTCGGTACCCGATTAGAAATCCACGAAACCGTCTGTAGCCGCCGCCACCATCGTCCCTAGATCGGGGGGATCTGAAACTCTTTCCGGCACCCTGCCGGAGGGGAGATCATCCCGGAGGCCTTCTCTCCGGTATGATTTGTGAGTAGTTCCACCTTGGACTATGGGTCCATGTAGTAGCTAGATGGTTGTATCTCCTCCTTTGTGCTTTCATGTATAGATCTTGTGAGCTCCGTTCATGATCAAGATCTAATCTATGTGTAACCATGCATGTTGTGTTTGCGGGGATCTGATGGATATTGAGATTATTATGTTGGTTTGATTAATGGTTCTATCTTTATGATTCTATCATGTCTGTGTTGTTTGTGATCTTGCATGCTCTCCGTTGCTAGTGGTTATCTTGGCCAAGTAGTTGCTAGTGACTCCAAGAGGGAGTATTTATGCTCGATAGTGGGTTCATGCCTCTAGTTTCCAAGGGAAGTAACAGAAATCTCTTTGGTTGTAGATGTGTTGTTGCTAATAGGGAGAAAACAACGGTCTCTTGTTCATGGAACATGTGGACTGTTTACCTTACACACTTTACTTAAAGCAGTTGTCTGTTGCTTGCAACTTAATACTAGAGGGGGTTCAGATGATAACCCTAAGGTGGACTTCTAGTCATAGATGCAGTTGGATTATGGTCTATGTATTTTGTTGTATTGCCCAATCAACCTCATAGGATCTTTTTGGATAGCAATTGCATTGTTATGCCTTGCTTAGTTCCTGTCAATTGTCTCGCTGTAATTTGTTTACCCTTCATGCCATGTTGTATATCTAAGGAGAGCACCTCTAGTGAACTATGGACCCCGGTCCAATCTTTACCATTGATACATCTTCCACTGGTACTTGTTTACTTGCTGCAAACCATTACATTCCACACCATATGTTTAATCCTTTGTTACAGCAAACCGGTCAGCTTGACAACCTCACTGATTCGTTGGGACAAAGTCTTGATTTTGTGTTGTGCAGGTCTCCACGTAGCTTCCAACACCTGTGTGATGTTTCCTTCCTCCTTCTGGTTCAATAAACTTTGTCTCAACTGAGGGAATACCTTTTTCTTGCTGCTTCACACCTTGCTCTTGGGGTTTCCAACGAAGCGCGTCCACATCAAACACTAGGCGCCATCAAGATTTCTGGTGCCGTTACTGGGGAATCTACTTCAACCTCTTCCACCTCGTCAAGCGCTATCAAACCCCCTGCAAGCATCCGTAAGTACAGGAAATTAATTAAGATATAAATCTAACCACATCCTTAAACTCTGAGATCCTACGCTCCCTTGTGCAAAGGTGTCCTAACGGGGGTTTAGGTTTCTGTCACTCCGGCAACCCCACAATTAGTAGCCAAATACACAATGCATTCCCCTAGGCCCATAAATGGTGAAGTATCATGTAGTCGACGTTCACATGACACCACTAGAAGAATAGCACCACAACTTAAATACTAAACCATTGAATAATAACTCAACACAAATCCACTACTAACAACATGACTTCTCCCATGTCCTGAAGAACTAGACGAACTACTCACAAGACATCATATGGTAATGGATAACAATCTAAACATAAACAATAATCCAATGGTTCCACTCACAAGCATCAACTACAATAGTAATTAGCACCGAGAAAGTTTCCCCTAAGAACTAATACAAGATCCAACATGATTGTTACAGCGGGATGGAGTGGTGATGATGGTGCTGGTGGAGATGATGGTGTGCATGATGATGATGATCCCGATGAAGCCTAGCTTGATGACGATGTTGATGGCGACGATCTCCCCTATCCAGGAAGGGATTTCCTCGGCAGATATATGTCTGTCGGAGAGCTCTTTCTCTCTCGTTGTTTTTTGCCCTGCAGAGGCGGCGGAAATCTATTTGTGGACGCTCTCCTGGTATTAGGGTTCCGAGAGGAAGATATAGGCGAGAGGGCAAAGTCGAAGGCCGGCCAGGTGGGCCACACCTTCCCTAGGCGCGGCCCAGGGGGGACCCGTGCCTAGGGGGTGTGGGCCCCCTATGGCCTAGCTACGCCTCCCCTTCTGGCGTCCTCCGTCTTCTGGGAAAATATAATTTTATATTTTTCTGGTATTTTTCTGATCTTCGCGAAATTGCATCAAAACACCTCTTTTTCCATCAGAAACATGACTCTGGCAGTCCATCTTCCAAGAATCATCCAACATGCAAAAACAGTGGAAAATACATAAGTAACACCTCATAATAAGACATATATCAATGTATAGAGGCAAATTATGATACAAAATGGTGATGCCAATTGGACGTATCAACTCCCCCAAGCTTAGACCTTCGCTTGTCCTCAAGTGAACTGAGCTCAGTAAACATGTCCACATGTGTATGGAGTGAAGTGTAGATAAAAGAATAAGGACAAGAAGCATCACACTTACCATTACACCACTAATAGAAGAAAGAAACTCACCATTATATAACTTAGCTTGAAACAAGTACAGGAGTCACAATAGAGATGCATAAAGATAAATCATAATTGAAATTGGCAAACTTTGTTCCTAGTCAGAGAACATCTGGCAAACAGTTTCACAAAAAGCTTTTTGTAGAAGTTTTACAACAGGAGCACTCTTTGCTCAAAAAGGTTTTTCAATGAAGGCCTTCAAAGTAATACTCAATAGATAAGAGTTTTGTGCAAATAAGGAAGATAAAGAACATGATTGAATAAATCACCATATGAATACTTGCAACACAATAACTCAAATTCTTGCTAGAGATAGAGAGGAAGTAGGTTTACTGACTCAACTCAAAAAATAGGAGAAAGGTCCATTTATAGAAGGAAGCAGGGATTTCAAGTCATAAAGAGCTTCCAAAAGATTATGGTACTTACTAGCTTTGATCCCTCATTGCCCCTATCATAGGCATCTTGACATGATTAAGGTTAAAGTGCACAAAGATGGAGTATATGCTTGACAAAATATAAGTTGTCAATCTCATATCCCTTGAGTACGAGGGCTGCTCCTCATGCTACTCAACTTAAGTCACCGGTAAGTTCTTTTCATTATAAGTACATGTGTATCATAAAGAACCGCCAACGGGGTACCCCTTGCACATGGTACGGGAGCTATCCCATAACCAAAATGACAAGGCAAGCAGACAATGATCATCTCAGCGATCTTTTTATTTACTATGTGCATAGCTTTTTATTGAGGATGCTTCACAGAATGCTCATTATGGTGATGCAGCAAGTTTCCACCATGATTGGGCATGGCTTAGGCTAGCAGCCTAGGAGTTTCTCTAACACACATACATCACTCCATGGACTTACAAGATCCCTCTTTATTTCACATCGTCGACATCCCTAAACAAAATAGCATGATATCAACTGTGTACAACGTACAGGTGCAATGTTGAAAGTGTTCCCCGTGACAACACGGTTCTGCTAATTCCAACGTATAGATGCAAGCATATACAACTTCGATGGCACAATGGTTCAAGTCTATTAGGGGCAAGAAAATAAGGTGTGCAATCAAGTTCGTGAGATCTTTACTAACTACTTTTCACATAACAAAATAGTTTTTAATTCGAAAGATAGATGAAGCTTGATAATTTTCTAGGAATAGCAATAGTGCTAGTAGGTAGATATGGTGGGCACAAATGGCAAAGGCTTTGGTTCAAAGGGTTTGGAAGAATGAGAAGTATGCCTTCTCAAAACAGGTTTTTGTCTAGCAAGGCTGGGTAGCAAGCAAAAGAGTTGAAAGAAGCAATCAAACCTACAAGTGATAAAGCCAAACATACAACCTTCTTGAAGACACAAAATATCTTAAACAAAGAATACTAAGCTTATGAGCAAACAATAAAGAAAACAAATGATACAAAATACCTGTAAGCTTTTCTCTTTTTATTTCAAACCTCAAAAAGTGTTGCTACTGACCAGAACTCGGTTTGCCAAAACCAATTTTGATCCACTTGATGCTCCCAAAGTGATTCCAATACTGATCAACAAGATCCATCATATAATAGAGATTGCAAACTAAAATAACAAGTGCAAAAAGTAAAAGATCAAACTTCTCATTAATATTCCATAAAGGCACTCACGCCAAGGGATACATAGATAGATACTTCCACATGCAAACCAACCTATAAGATAACCTCTCAACCAAAGATATGAATCCACTAAAAAGGTATAAAATATAAGTTAATGATGGTGATACCGCGGCACTCCCCCCAAGATTGGAACAAGCCAAGGGTATGTCAAACCTGATGACGAATTACTCCTTCGGTGGTGGTGGTGTTCTCTTGATAAGCTCATCAATAAGTTTCTTAAAATCCTTAATCTCAAAGGTCAGAGTACGAATCAACTCCGAATTCTACTCAATGCGGTTCATGATCATGTCGGGCCGAGAATTCCAGTCCTTACTATTCCTTCCCCACTCTTCCTTCTTAGTATGCTCCTTCACTGCATGGTTAGAACGAGGCATATTCCATATCGAAGGAAAGTTCCCTTTGGGAACATGTTGATATTGACGCTCATGTATAAGAGTATGGAAAGGTCTCTTGGTGCATGGAGGAGATGACCGTGGATTGTAGATAAGACGCGGAGGTTTCCCTCCTGTAGACATTTGTGCTATCCTCCTAAGCTTGGTAGGTTTTGCCACCACTCCAATGCTTGCGACGGTAGTGCGGGTGTCCGGTTGTTTGTCCTCCTCCATGTCTTATTCATCCCCTACCAAAATCTCCTCCTCCTTGGGATTTTGAGGATCATCTTACCCGGGCTTCTTGCCTTTGTCGTTGGCGGAGACCATGGTGCTCTAAACTTGAGAAGATTTCCTGACAGAAACAGATTGAAACGAAAACACGACGAGAACACGATGCAAGAACCTCGGGGGATTCAGGGGGTTATATATTACAAAGTTTCAAGGCATAAGGAAGGTTTTGATACGAAAACAAGGCAAAGACGGAGCTCGGGGTGGTCTCACCCCCTCCAGGCGCAGCCAGCTAGGGCCCGTGCCGGGGGTGGGTTTGGCCACCCCGGCCTCCGGTTCCTCCTCTGTTCCGTCTCATAACTTCCCTTATGTATTAAAAACATCAAAAATATAAAAATATTGGGGTTTCACGAACCTTCTGTTTTCACCACTTTTACCTATTCAAAGATGAACTCTGCAGACTCCTTTTGTCCTCGTCCTGGAATTTCCTTTCCTACAAGGTCTCACACAAAACTCAATGGCAACATTAGTGTAAGCAAAAACAATTAACCTTTAGGTGCACACTTCAACTGAAATCCATCAAAATGAAGGCTTCTATAAGAGGCAAATGCAAATGATAGCAGAGATCTGTCAAAACAGACCAGCAAGAAAAGATTGATTTATTCGAAAACCTTCTGTTGCCCAAATCAAAAAGTGCAGAACTAATGAAAGTTGGGTAACAACTTGGAGAACAAGCTCAAATAAATACAGCTCCATCCGACGTATTGAGCTCTCTCATGAATTTTTACAATGCAGCACAAAAATCTGTCCCATGACAACCACTTTTCACAACTCCTCCACTTCACAAAAGTAGTTCAACTTTACACAAAAACCAAAACCAAAACAAAAAGGATAAGGAGCGGTTATTACTGAGGTAATAACTTCCAAGACTCAACCAAACTCTTGGGTTATCTCCCAACAAGTACTTTTCTTTAATGCCTTTAAGTTAGGCTTGAAAGTGTCAAAGATGCTCACAAAGGAGATATATATTTGAAGTGAAAGAGATCATCAAGAAGCAAATAACCAACACATTTGAGTCTAACCCACTTTCTATGCATGGGGGTGTCATTAGAAAAAAAATTGTTGAAACAAAAAGCCACTAGCATAGGAATACAAAACAAATGCAGCTTCAAAGCTTTAAACGTAAAACGGGGAACTTAACATTATTGAGATGCATAAAACCATGTTTCCCTCTCTCATAATAACTTTTAGTAGCACTTTGAATAAAGTTGACAATATAACTGTCACTGGCAACAACTTTATCATTAGAATGAACATACTTACTATCACCAAAAAGAGGTCCAAGGTCATAAACATGATCAATAGAAGCAAATTGTTCCATCCTGAAATCTTTATTAGGCAAGCTATTTTCACAAGGAGCTTTAGCAAATTTGTAAAAGTTAAACTCATAAGATTATCCATCAAACTTAGTTAACACTTTCTCCTTCTTACAATCTATAATAGCTCCACAAGTGTTCAAGAAAGGTCTATCAAAAATGATAGCACAAGTTTTGCTAGCTGCTGAAATAAGCAATAGAAAATCAGCAGGATATTTAATCTTACCACAAAGAACCTCCACATCTCTTACAATACCAATAGGGAAAATGGTCTCCTTATTAGCAAGGTGAATAACCACATCAATGTCCTCAAGCTCACAAGGACCAATCTCATGCATAATTTCCCTGTAAAGCTCATAAGGAATAGCACTAGAACTAGCACCAATATCACATAAACCATAGTAGCAATGATCAACAATTTTAATAGAAAGCACAAGAACACTAGGTTTTCTAGCTTTACTAGGATGAGAGATAATATTAGAAGCATCTTCACAGAAGACAATATGCTCATCCTCTATATTTCTAGTGACAGGATATAGAGGTCCCAACCCTTAATAAGGTAGAGATCCCTGTGTTTACAATGCTAGTCCCTGGATCAATAGCAAGCATCCACAGTTAAGATGTAATATCAAGAAACAAAGGTCATAATACAACTTTATAACCAAGAATAAAATAATTCATTACACATTACATAGCTCATTTGGCTATCACATTACAATGCAGCAGAATATCTATATAGCATGGAGTCCTTCATCTTCAAAGTGCCACAGGCAATCATGTTGGTTGTAGACTCGTAATCCTAATCAACACACTTCACTAACATCAAACAAACTTGCAACATAATAAGTTGCAGCCACAAGGGTCAATATATTTGAATTGTATTGGCAAGTTTCACTACTATGTATAAATAAGTGGATCCTATCAATACATGCATATTTGGCTAAGTAGGGTTTAGGCTCATTTGCAGAAAGCAATATAGTTTTATCCTATCTTTTCAAAATAGTTTTGATCTTTTGACAATCTTTCTGAACTCCTTGGAAAACTCCAAGTGCTTCTAATCCCTTGTTGTCACCATCAAGTTTTACTTTGAGAAATTGGAATGTCGAGATCTTCCATAGCTTCAGGCCTTAGTTTCTTAGAGTTGTCCATAACCGGGGACACGGCTAAGTACTTAGAATTTGATCTTCTGCAGAAGTTGTACACTTTACCCATATGACACAATCTCGTCTTGATGCCACCAGTGGCCGCTGGATAAGTACTCACCAAATGGAGTACCGGCAGATCAAGAATGTGAGAAAGTCTTTCCATAAAATTCCTCCCAATACACAATGCTGGCTTGTCTACCAGGCACCAATGTAGGGATATATTTCCATACACAATTCTAGTTAACCTGAAGATGCCAATGCATGGGTCTTCCACTATGTAGTTGACTAAGCCAGAGCCCATTTAGCATGTGGCTGTACACGGAAGCCACTGTACGAGAAACATGTTCAATCTCTAAGTCCCTGGGTGGTTTTCTTCTAGTGCACATACAAAAAGATAGCCATATAAACATGGTTCCCTTTGTTGCCACCTTGTCCAAAACTTGAGTATCTTCTTTCCACCCAGGTGGTTCATTGAGTACTTGTTTTATTATATAAAACATATATTTTCCAACACTTCATATAATCATATCATGTATCCCATCCCAAATATATAGCAGGTCTAAGCATACTACAACTACAATGTTTTTACTAACGAAGATATAAGGATATCCTAATAGGATGTAGCACAGCATAGAAATATAGTAGTCATATCATGCATGCTACAAAAATCCACTAAGTGTAATGAAAACAGTAGGACATGGATGATAGTGTCACTTGCCTTTTTAGTAGAAAATATTGGTTCACTCCTTGATCTTGCAAATATCACACTCTTCTAATTTCACTACAATTCAATCAAGCAAACATATATTCAACTAGCATTCAAACAATTCACCACATAAAATAACAAAAACAAGGCAATGCATGCAAGCATGCAAAAGATGGTTTTATTTGTAAAATTGGTTTCTAGTAGGATCTAAACATTTTAAAGCTCATATTGGTCATTTAAAAAAGTGGTAAAACCATTTAAATTCAAGTTGGTGAAAATGGCCACTTTAAGTCATTTTTGTTTTGCTAGAAATGATTTAAATCAAAATGATAATCCCTAGAGTTTGTAAAATATTTTTAAACACAACATGTTAGTGTTTTAAGGTCAAGTGTTTAATATTAAAACAATTTACAAAAGGTTTCACCCCATAAACCAATTTTATACCAAAATGATATTTTATGTTGTTGGAAATGCCTTTTAGCAAAGTAATAATTTTATAGGGTTCATAAAATATATTTTTAAATCTCAAAACTTGGTGTTTAGGGTCAGAGAGTTTAATTAAAATCATTTTCCAAAGGTTTGACTCAAAAATTATTTTTAACACATAAACATTATTTTTATTTGACTAGAAATGCTCTTATTCAAAGATTTATTCTTTAACTTCACAAAATACATTTTTAAATCCATAAGTTGGTTTCTATGGTCAGTAGGTTCAAAACAAACCACTTAGCAAAGATTTCACCTTAAAAATATTTCTAGAACAATTTTTATATTCAAATTATGCCCACACAAGTTTCTGCAAAAACAACTATTTTACCAGAAGCAATTTATTAAACAAAGTGCATGGTTGGAAAGTATTTGTTTTGCTGATTCCATTGGTATGAAATTTGCAAAATTTGGACATGTAGATTAAAAGTTATGAATTTTGCAAGTTTGCATAACTAATAGATCATAATTTCTGTTTTAAATCAAACTCTGGACACGTGGCGCTTTCTTACTGGCGTGTACCGGTTCGGGTGGATCGCGCTCTGTGGGCTGTTGGATTTAAAACGCATCGCATGGCTTAGATCAAACGTACCCCTTCGATTGATGAATCTATCGTAGCCACGCGATCGTGATCTAACGGTGTACAGGAGCCTGACCAAAAGTGGGTGGCGCTAGCGGCGGCGGACGGCGGTGCACGCTCAGACGGTGAGGTTGCCGACGATTTAGATCACGCGGGAAGGAACGGAGACGCTTACCGTGCTCGCGTGGTTGGAGTGAAGCTCAAGGTGGCCTCGGCTACTCGCGGGGCGCACGGGAGAAGTGGCTATTTCTCGCCGGAGTTTGCGGCGGCGCCAGGTGCTTCTGTTCGTCGACGGGGGCGAGGTTACGGACCACCAGAAGGGAAAAGAAAGGGTGCGTTAGACGTGTGTGAGTGTGGCGAACGCGAGTGCATCAACGAGAGAGAGAGGGGGGTGGACGGAGCTTACGGGGAGGGGTCGCCGGAGTTGAAGACTTTCTCGGTGGCGCTCAGGTGATGTCCTTGCCGAAGCTCTGGTACACGCGCGGCCCAGCGAGCAGCACTGGGAGATGCAGGGGCGATGGGGAGAACGCACGTGTGGACTGGGAGGCAAAGGGTGGATCAGAGTCGCCAGAATCGCCTGGAGTTGCTCGTCGGAGACAGTGGGTTTGAGCTTGCGATTGGGGAAGCCTGGTGGCCGAGAGAAGATGGCGCCTGGGGGAAAAGAGAGAGGAGACACGGGCGTTTATGTACGCGTGGTCTCTGGAGGAATTAACCTAGCCAATAACTCGAATTAACGAGGATTAAATCTTGATAGAAACGGCGAGTGCGAGGGGGAACAGTCAACGCGGGTGAAGAAGGAGATCTGGCAAGTGGGGTCGCGTTGTCTGTGAGATAGATAGGGTGCGTGTGGGGGCCAGGCGTCAGCAACGGGGCGGGTTCGTTTGCGAGTAAAAGAAAAACGATTCGGGGGGTTAGTTGGGCTGCGCTGCTAGGCCTGCTGGGCTGGGCTGTCTCTTTCATTCTTTTTATTCAGAAACTTTTTCTTTTTCCTTTTCTATTTATCTGTTTTGATTTTTATTCAAACAATTCAAACTTCATTTGAATTCAAACCTTTACCAAACTTTGTGTATATTTTAATACTGTTTATTAATATATTCTAAAGTCAAATTTAGAATATTTCTTTTATTCTTTTTAGGGTTATTATTTATCTAAAAAAAAGACATTTGTTTTTATTTCAAATAAGATTTTAATTTGTTTTCAAACTACATTTGAAATCTAAATTTTACCAAACCCTTTCAGTAGGTTTTATTTATTTAAAATAATTTCCCTTTGAATTAATAATTAAAATACTTTTAATATGTTTTAATGTTCATTTAAATTTGGCAAATGTCTTTACTTAAATAAAAATGGATATTAATAAATCCTTATGATTTTATTTAAATAATTCCTTTACTATTTTTATTACACAAAAATATTTCATTTTATTTGCTTGGCCAAGTTTCAATTTGGCCTTTTCAAATAGCCCTTATTTATTTATTTATTTATTCCTTTGTTTTATAAAATCCATATCTTTTTATTTAAGGATCCAAAAATGGTGATTCCAACTTTTATAACTTTAATTATTATTTGTTCTATCTTTTTAAATCCCTTTAGGATTCTATTTGATCAAAATAGGTTTTGATGTTTCCATTTGGAATCAAAAAGTTTCTTTTCACCCTAAATTTCAACAATTATTTATTTTGTTTATTTATTTTTCACATTTCAAAATTTGGAAAATTTTGGGATGTGACAGGCTACCACCCTTAAAAGAAATCTCGTCTCGAGATTTGGGAAGGCTAGGGATTACAAGTTGGCTTCAAGGAAACTAGGGTACTACCACCCTTAAAATAAAGTCTAATAGGGTTACGTTGATGATTCACTTGGCTATGGGTTCAACACTTGATATCCAGACAAGGAATCCTTATTTGACTCTTCTGAGATAACTTATTCCTGACATCCACATCCTCTATTTCTTCAAGGGTTCCATACATGTCAATGTGGTTCACATGTCCTTCCTGGGTCACAGTTGAGTCATTTCCATTGGAGTTTTCTAGCATCCTTTTTATTTTTCTTCTCAGGACAGTCTGATGCATAGTGTCCAAGTTCCTTACAATTATAGCACTGCAACTGGCTAATGTCTTTCTTCCTGGAATTGTCATGTTGGTTCTGACCAAGGTCATCTCCATTGTCAGTATCATTTCCATTATTATCACTTCCATTGTTGTTGTGGTGATACTGATGTGGTTTAGAATCTTCATTGTTCTTTTTGAATGAATGCTTCTTTTGTGATGATCCTGGGTGATACTTCAGTTTATGCTTCCTCTTTCTGTTCTCAACTTGATTCATCTTGTTTTCCAAGATGGTGGCTTTGTCACAGAGTGATTGATAAGTTGGGACATAGGCAACAGACAGCTGCAGGTTCAACTCATCATTAAGCCCTTCGAGGAATTTCTCCTTCCTCTTAGCATCTGTATCAACTTCATCCGGTGCATAGCGTGCCATATTATTAAACTCCTCAATGTACTCAGCCACACTAAGGTGTCGCTGTTTCAGATTGTGGAACTCCTTTTTCTTCAAGTTCATCATTCCGGATGAGATGTGAGCTGTACGGAAACCATCCTCAAAAATAGCCCAAGTCACATCCTCAAGGGGAGTGGTGATCTGAAAGTTGTCCCACCATGTTGTTGCTGGTCCTTCAAACAAATATGCTGTAAACCTAAATTTTTCCTCGTCGGTGCAGCCAACAATCACTAAGTCCTTATTCACCAAACGTAACCAATCATTGACTACCATTGGGTCAGTTGTTCCAGAGAACCTTGCGGGCCTTAGCTTCAGAAACCTGGTGAGCATGTCATGTGCTGGAGGATTATTCTGATTGTTGTTGTTGTTATTGTTATTGTTGTTCTGATTTTGCATAAACTGTGTCATCATCTGCTTATTTGAGCTTGAGATGTCATCAACTGCTGCATCTCGGGAGTGATGTTGTTGTTGTTGTTTTGGTTGGGGTTGGCACGACGGGGAGGCATCTGTTGGTTTGATAGGGATACGTAATGATGGATAGGTCTAAAGAAGTTCTAACACACCACCCAAAACAATCAAGTTCAATCAAACAATCAACAAGAAACTATTCTCTTAACAACCTATGAGTTTAATTCATGAGTTGAAATAAACAACAAGTCTTCTTGAAACAATCAACCTAGTATAGTCATACCTCATAGGTCAATATGATCCATACTCTAACATGATATCAATGTCTTTGGTAGGCAATCTAATGTCTCTTGGTTCTCACTTTTAGTCCTTTAGTGATGTCTAAGTTGAAGTCCTTGGTGAAATTAAAGTCTTTGGTCATGGTAGAGGCTTTGTCCATCAAGTTGAAAAGGAAGATATCTAGAATCAAAACCAAAAGGTTGAGGAAAGAGTTTACAAGATTGTTTGTAAATAAGTTTTGGAACAAATACAACTCCTATTTTTCTAAGGGGTTTTGTCCAATCCTAGGGTTACAATACTACAGGCAACACGGTGCTCTGATACCATCTGTAGAGGTCCCAACCTTTAATAAGGTAGAGATCCCTATGTTTACAATGCTAGTACCTAGATCAATAGCTAGCATCCACAGTTAAGATGTAATATCAAGAAACAAAGGTCATAATACAACTTTATAACCAGGAATAAAATAATTCATTACATCTTACATAGCTCATTTGGCTATCACATTACAATGCAGCAGAATATCTATATAGCATGGAGTCCTTCATCTTCAAAGTGCCATAGACAATCATGTTGGTTGTAGACTTGTAATCCTAATCAACACACTTCACTAACATCAAACAAATTGCAGCCACAAGGGTCAATACATTTGAATTGTATTGACAAGTTTCACTACTATGTAGAAATAAGTGGATCCTATCAATACATGCATATTTGGCTAAGTAGGGTTTAGGCTCATTTGCAGAAAGCAATATAGTTTTATCCTATCTTTTCAAAATAATTTTGATCTTTTGACAATCTTTCTGAACTCCTTGGAAAACTCCAAGTGCTTCTAATACCTTGTTGTCACCATCAAGTTTTACTTTGAGAAATTGGAATGTCGAGATCTTCCATAGCTTCAGGCCTTAGTTGCTCAGAGTTGTCCATAACCGGGGACACGGCTAAGTACTTAGAATTTGATCTTCTGCAGAAGTTGTACACTTTACCCACATGACACAATCTCGTCTTGACGCCACCAGTGGCCGCTGGATAAGTACTCACCAAATGGAGTACCGGCAGATCAAGAATGTGACAAAGTCTTTCCATAGAAGTCCTCCCAATAGACAATGCTAGCTTGTCTACCAGGCACCAATGTAGGGATATATTTCCATACACAATTCTAGTTAACCTGAAGATGCCAATGCATGGGTCTTCCACTATGTAGTTGACTAAGCCAAAGCCCATTTAGCATGTGGCTGTACATGAAGCCACTGTACGAAAAACATGTTCAATCTCTAAGTCCCTGGGTGGTTTTCTTCTAGTGCACATACAAAAAGATAGCCATATAAACATGGTTCCCTTTGTTGCCACATTGTCCAAAACTTTAGTATCTTCTTTCCACCCAGGTGGTTCATTGAGTACTTGTTATATTATATAAAACATATATTTTTCCAACACTTCATATAATCATATCATGTATCCCATCCCAAATATATAGCAGGGCTAAGCATACTACATCTACAATGTTTTCACTAAGGAAGATATAAGGATATCCTAATAGGATATAGGATAGCATAGAAATATAGTAGTCCTATCATGCATGCTACAAAAATCCACTAAGTGTAATGAAAATAGTAGGACATTGTAAGGTTCCCAACCTTTAATAAGGTAGAGATCCCTGTGTTTACAATGCTAGTCCCTGGATCAATAGCTAGCATCCACAGTTAAGATGTAATATCAAGAAACAAAGGTCATAATACAACTTTATAACCAGGAATAAAATAATTTATTACATCTTACATAGCTCATTTGGCTATTTCATTACAATGCAGCAGAATATAACAATAGCATGGGGTCCTTCATCTTTAAAGTGCCATAGGCAGTCATGTTGGTTGTAGACTTGTAATCCTAATCAATAAACTTCTCTAACATCAAACAAACCTGCAACATAATAAGTTACAACCACAAGGGTCAATACATTTGAATTGTATTGGCAAGTGATACTATGGTGGTATAGTGGAGTCTATCATCTATATTCATTTGGCTAAGTGGAGCTTAGGCTTGATTTTCTCAAAATAGTTTTTACTTATCATTTGAAAACACTAAGTTTTTGCTTGACAAAATCACCCAAGGCATCTCCCAATAGAAATTGGTGATCCTTCAACCCTTGTTCAACCACAAGTTTTTAAGTTAGAAATTGGTATGAGGAGATTCTTGATAGATTCCATGTCTTGATGCTCAAATTGTCCTTTACCAGGGACATGGCTAAGTATTTAGATTTTACACTCTGCAGAGGTGGTTCACTTTCCACACAAGACTTGGTTTCACCAAGACAAGATCTTTCAGAAGCCTTCCCTTAGACCAGAATGGACGCGTTCCAACCTATCAAACCCCTACCACCAACTGTCCATTTGGCTAAGTTATTGCAACATATATGATCCAGGCAGAGCCCATAATCCCAAGTGGCTACACTTGAAGCTTCTCAACATTTGACATCTCAAATATCTTTGTTCCTGGGTGGCCATCCACAAGTGAGATACACAAGGTAAGCCATAGAAATGGGCCTTGTGTAACCACTCAACACAAACCATTCCTTCCATTCCACCCAGGTGATTCATTCACTTAGTTGTTTTATTAAACAAAACACAAGTCCTTGACTTAGAAATATTCCATAGCATGAATATAGTCCACCCTTGTTTTCTACTAGCTAAGCTAAGCATGATGGAAATGGGGATCTTAACTTAATAAATTTCTACTAAGGTTTCATCTACTAGGTTTTCCCATGGCATAGTTTACACTTAGCAAAAATTCCATGCAAGTCCTACTTTAGAAATATCACTAATGCATAGTGAAAAATAATGGGACAAAAGTATGAAGCATCACTTGCCTTTTTGGTAGAGAATATAAGTTCACTCCTTGATCTTGCAATATTCACACTCTTCAAATTCTACTACAATTCAATCAAGCAAGCAATATTTCAATCTACCATTCAAGCAACATCACATAAAATAATAGAAACAAAGTAATGCATGCAAGCATGCTAAAGATTGTTTTATTTGTAAAATTGGTTTCTAATAGGTTATAAACATTCTATAACACCTATTAGTCATTTTATATAAGTGGAAAAATCATTTGTAAAAGATTTTTAACTTATAAATATATTTTTAAACCAAATTAATATTTTATGTGGTTGAAAATTCCTTTAGCAAAGTAATAATCTTTATAGGGTTCACCAAATATATTTTTAAATCATAAAACTTGGTGTTTGGGGTCAGAGAGTTCCCAAAGGTTTTCTCCAAAAAGTATTTTTAACATATGAACAACATTTTTATTTGACTAGAAATGGTTTAAATCAAAGATTTATTCTTTTGCTTCTCCAAATATATTTTTGAAACCAAAAATTGATTTCTATGGTCAGTAGGTTCAAAACAAACCATTTGCCAAAGATTTTATCCCCAAAATAATTTTAGAATGAATTTTATATTCAAAATATGCGTACACAAGTTTCTGCAAAAACAATCATTTTAGCCGAAGAAATTTACTAAACAAAGTGCATGGTTGGAAAGTACTTGTCTTGTTGATTCCATTGATCTAATATTTGAAAAATTTGGACGTGTGGTTTGAAAGTTATGCAATTTACAAATTTGATCATCTAATAGATCAAATTCTGTTTTTAAAATAAACTCTGGGCCACATGGCTTGATTCTACTGGCCCATATCGATTCGGTTGGATCGACAGAGGACAGCCGTTGGATTTATAGACCGCACGGCACAGAATCGTACCTACCCCTTCGAGTTAAATCTAATCGCACTCGTCAGATCAAGATCCAACGGTTGCCGCTTGTTTGACCAAATATGGGCGGCACGCAACGGTGGCTGGCGGTGGCGCGGCTCTGGCGGTGAGGTTGCTGGCGATTTAGCAAGTGCGAGAGAGGGAGATGATGCTCACTAGGTTCGTCTCGTCGTGCTGAAGCTCGAGGTTGTCGTCGTAGATGAAGGGGCGCACGGAGCTGCTGTCAATCGCTCGCCGGAGTCTGCACAGCATCGGGCATGCTCTGGTCGTCGTTGTAGGGTTCGCAGCATAGAAAACAAAAATTTTCCTACGATGGGAACATCTATGTACCAAGATCTATCTACTAGATACAAGCAATGGGTGGATATACATCCATAGAATACATACCCTCGAAGTCCAAATAGCGTTAACGAGGTTGTACTCGTGGATGATGTAGACGAACGCTTGCCGATCTCAAGATCGTGATGAAGTCCATCTGGTCTAGCCGGTCCAGCATGATCAAGTCCAGCACCTCAAAGCAGTGGTGCATCCGTGATCGCACACACGTACGGGTAACCCGACAACCTCCGCGCCCTCGCTCCAGCGAAGCAGCGGAAGCAACAAATCCTTCCAGAAAAAGCCACCGGGAACATGTATCTCGCTGATCCGAGACCATGGGGAAATTCTAAAAGGGGGAGAGAGATCCTTCGCGAGGAGGTGTGCTTTGAGAGGATGAGGGGGCCTTTATAGGGAGAGGGGGCACCCAGGGGCATGGCGCCCAGCCATGGGGCTGCCCCCACCTCTTCCACATTCATGTGGGTGGAGCTCCCACTCAAAATGAAAAGCCTCCACTCCCATTAAAAAGCCTCCACTCAAAAATCCACTCACATGCATTAAATTTCCAACAAATTTAATGCAATCTCTCATTTAAATAAAACTATTTTATTTATTTATTCAGAATTTTTTTAATTACTATAATTAACAAACATTCACATAAAACCCCTTACAACATTTCAATTTCACATGCAGAACCAGTTTTAGCAATTTCAACCAAAAGCTTGATTTGTCTAGTGAAATAAATTCATGCGCTTTCCTTTTTCTTTATCTGGCATATCATTTGCTCCAAATGGTGTCGGTATCCCTTAAGTGTGTCACCCTATGGTTCGCGAATAATGCAGACATGATCGAGACCCCTCTCTGATCAATAATCAGCAGCGGGACCTGGAGATCCGTACTGACTCCCACACATTCAACGATGACTTCTGTGATCGTGTGAACCTTTTACGCTAGTATCTTAATCCCTTTGTTTCACGATATATTACATGTCCGAGATTCGATCATCGGTATCTCCATACCTAGTTTAATCTCGTTACCGACATGCACTCTTTTCTCGTTCCCGTGATATAACATTCTAGTGATCAAATCACTTGCTTGCAAGCTAATCAATGTGATATCACCGAGAGGGCCCAGAGCATATCTATCCGTCATCAGGATGAACAAATTCTACTCTCGATCCATGAACCTCAACATAACACTTTAGTAGTTCTGAAGCCATCTTTATAATCACCCAGTTATGGTGTGACGTTTGATGTCATCGAGAAACTCTTCCGGTGTTAGTGATTGACATGATCTCATGGTCTAAGGACTAGGATCACTTCGTAAGTTGTTATAGCAATATAAACTCAATGACTTTGATCGTAATGCTTTACTTCGGATGAATATTCATCACATCATTACAGTAATGTTGTGACCTCGTTATTAACAACATCCAATGTCCATGATCAGGAAACTTTGATCATCATGTTAATCAACGAGCTAGTTTATAAGAGAGGCATAACTAGGAACTTCCTTTTTATTTATTAAACACACATGTATTAACGTTTCCGTATTAATACAATTATAGCATGTAAAATAAACATTTATCATAAATAAGGAATACGATAATAACCACTTTATTATTGCCTCTCGGGCATATTCCCTTCAGTCTCCCACTTGCACTAGAGACAATAATCTAGTTTGAAAACTTTGCGTATTGAACACCTATGGCTTTCTGGTGTTCCATATAAGCAACTTCAAGTGGTTAACATAATCTACGGATCTGATGCTTTCAGGTCCGTGTGTAATTGCATGTCTTTGCGTCTCCACGCATCACTCATTCTCCAATGAGATGGCATTGTATAAATTTGTTCTTTTGGTGAGACCTTTAGTTCCTTGGGGTTAAACCATGTCGATACTATTGTCGTACAATATATCTTTAGTGTTAGCCCGTTGCGAACAACACCTTAGTTTGATAACAAACTACTTGACACAAATTCCCTCCTTTGCTGCTACGATAGCAGTCGTATACTTAGCCTTTTGTTGTAGTATTCGTCATAATGTCTTAACTTTGGAATACATCCAAATCCATCATGAAAACTCCTTTCCATTAAATTGTGCCACTCATAGTTTAAATTGAGATAAACTTAATTTGTATCTTGCGACAAAACTAGTATCAGTGTAACGCTTTACAATGAACTATTTGTAATTGTTTGTCACCTCTACAAAAATATATTCTTAGTTCTTCGAAAAGATCATAAGGATATCCTTACTATCGTCCAATGATCATTTTATAATTCATTATGGTATATGCTCATAACACTTAGAGCATAGGACATATCTGGATGTGTACATATCATGGTATGATTGATCAAAACATTCTCATGATTTAACTCATCAAGTGTCAAAGCACTTGAATCTTGTTTCACTTATCAAGTGTCGATATACTTGAATCTTGATTCAATTCCTTTCCATGCAACAAGAATTGTTTCTTGTCGTTTCTATATTGAACTCCTTCAATATCTCATACATGTACATTTGGCACAGCCATATTGGCGTCACAGTCTATCCACTATAAATATTCACGCTAAATATTCGGGTTTGCCTAAGTATTTCATCGAAATGAAATTCTTAACCTTTGTCAATAAAAGATACATCATTTCTAATCAACAAGATGTCATCCACATAATGTATTAGAAATATGTCTCAGCGCTCCCACTTAATTTCTTACAAATGCAAGCATCTTCATCGTCTCCTGATGAAAACTCCTTTTCATTAAGGTGAAGATTCAAACTCCGCGATGCTTACTTCAACCATTGAAGTTTGCATGCCCTTTTAGCATCCTTTGAATTTTAACAAAACCCTTTGGACCGTGTCATGTACACGCCCTAGGTAACAATTCTATTAGAAGAATTTTGTTTTGTTTATTCATCTACCATATACCAAATTATATGTAGTGGTTGCTACTTTAATCCATCCAGACTAAATATCGCTATGAAAGATCAAATCTTGCCATAGTCAACTCCTTGAACATTGTCGTCAAATACTTTACGACATGTCGACTATTTCATAGATGTGAAACATCCATGTTTGTTTCTTTATAGATCCAAATACGACCAATAGGTTTTTACACCTTTCCGGAGGGTCTTCCAAGTTCAAAACTTCATTTCTCGTGTATGGAACTATCACGGATTTTATGGCTTCAAGCCATTTGACGGAGTCAGGGCCCATCATCGCTTATTTGCATATAGTCGGTTCATCATTGTCAAACAATAATGATTTACTCTCAAATCTTAGTATTTGATTGTTTATTCGACCGACTTGGTTCAATAAGAACTTAGATCTCCGTGACCACAACCTTTGAGGCACATAAGCTATGAGCATTATGGCAGCCTCCATAACCATTTCCGGCGCTGCGCAACTCAGCACATTTAGCTAAGGTTCGTTAACCTTATGAAAGTTCTATTGTCCTCCCACTTAACATTTATGAAAAATTCCTTCTTCAAGAAACTTCATATTTCAAGCGACAAACCCTTTTGTCCTCGGTGTTATGGAGGAATAACCAATTGTTATTCGATATAACCTACAAAGACATGCTCATCCGACTTTGGTTGTAAACATCTTACTTATGTTTAGCATACCAAAATTTAAGAAATGACAACTTGGGTTTTACCCCAAACCATAACTTCCATGGTGTCATTTCAACGGATCAAGATGGAGCTCTTTTCAGTGTAAAAGCGGAAGTCTCTAAAGCTTTAATCTTTTAAAACATAATGGCAGTTTTATCAATAACACCTTTGATCCAACCATGTCAAACAAGGTTTCATTAAAAATCTCAAACACTCCATATTCCTATGGTGTTTCGGGATATGTAAATCTAGGTGTTTTTCTAAACTTGCAACTCAAATAAATCCCTTTATGATAAAATCATAATTCATTTATTTTCTTGTTACACTTGTAACTCAAACAAATCCCTTATGATAAAATCATAAACCATTTATTTTCTTGTTACAATGATTTTCCACTTCATCTTGAAAGTCTTTGAAACGTTTTCAAATATTTCATACTTCTTTATCATTAAGTGAACATTCACTCAAATTTCTGGAGAAAGCATATGAAGTTGAAATCCATCGCTTACGACTATACATAATGGACTACATACATCGATATGTATAAATTCCAATAATTTAGTCGTTCGTTCTTCTTTGTCCTTTGAACAAAGTTTTAATTATCCCGAGGAAAGTCTCACAAGCGTCACTAGATCAAATCAAAGACTCCAAAAATCCATGAATATGGAGATTCTTCATGTTTTCTTTCCAATATAATTTAAACGGCGATGTCACTTTGTAAGTGATCTTTCAATCATTTGTCTTGCGACATTTTAGCATTAGGTTTTATGGATGTGATTTCTCCAACTAGATTTGTAAATCATCCATCTTATATGGAATACGGTAATTATTTGAACAATCTTTGTTCTCATAATACCTGATTTAAATAACAATTATTAAAACAAATCTTGAAGTCAAGCTTTGATGTCAACGAGAAATACAAACAACGGTTTGTTTGTTTTCGATGAACATCATCACATATTCTATTGCTATTTACATAGGCCATTGTGGTTCATGAATTGCGTTGTTCTGTATGAAATTTCATACCAACCAATTCGGTATCCAATACCCAAGAACCACATTGTTTAACAAGCAAAGAATACAACCATAACATGTATATAATCCATATACCTAAATTGGATATTTCCAATCTTTTCTTTTCTGCCAAATATATTTTATAGATTCTCTTTTATAATTTCCTTTTCCTTTTTAAAAGAATCTATCAACATCAAAAGTGGCGCCATATACATGACACATAGTCCAAAGCGTGTATATTCAAATAATAATACCTTTGGACTTGCACTTTGAAGTAGACCACCATCATCAAAATTATCGGTATTCTTTCAAAATCCATTCTTTAGTAATCTTTTAGTGTAGTAAACACTTTACATACATCTTCTATTCATCCTTATCATGAAGACTTTCATGATCAAGCTACTGTAGCTTATAAAGGTGAACCGTGAGTATAATATTCCTTTCCAAAACCCTTTTGGATGATTAGGATATCTAGCATCTCTAACCTTTGTAAATTTTCATCCTATATGAGAACATATATTATACTCTATCATATTGCAACCAAAACATTGTTTCAGATATCGTTATATCTGTCACACATGATGGTTTCTGAAATAATTCTTTCAGCTCCTAGATAAACTTGATATTAAAACAATCAAGAATCATAGAGGCAAACATGATACTTAAGATACTAACACTGGAATTGTTACTCTCGATTTAATACCAATTATTAAATTTTCTGGAGTAAATAGAATTTTGTTGAAAGTTTGCAATAGGACTTTAAACTTTAGATTGACACTCAACACAATACGATACCAGTTCGTAAAGTATATATCCAGAATTCTATAGTTCTATTATCTCAATTACAACTATGCATAAGGTGGTGAACGAATGCCAATGACAACAACAATTTATGCAAATTCACTTTGATTTAATTTATGATAAATTGAGTTCTACTAATCAAAATTAGAAATGAACTCCCACTCAAAAACGACATCCCTCGTGTCCTTTTGGTGATTACATGAACCAAATCCACTACACCAAGTCCAATCATCACGTGAGTCGGTGTAGCTTCAAAGGCGAGCATAAAATGGGCATCATATCTACTATATGACTCATGCTTAACCTTTCGGTCCGTGTTCCGAGGCCATGTCTGTACATGCTAGGCTCGCCAAGTAAGAACCTTAGTATTCGGCGTGTAATCGTTCTTACACCCGAGATATGCTCGTGGATTCAAGTACACCCGATCATCACGTGATGCCTTGAAGCGACGAAACATTGTCGGTGGATACTTAAGGAAGAACACATTCTTATCTTGATATCTAAATGAGGGATCATCTTATTATGCTAATAAAACGCCAAACAAGCAATATAAGATGCAATCAAACATCACATGTTTGTATGTGAAATGATATGGTTCCCGCATATGATCTCCATCATGTGCACCGTGGTATGATCACTATCATACCTTTATGTGTAAGGCCAAGGTCTATGTAACTTACACGCTATGTGTGTTGTAAGAGTATCATCTCTTACTTCTACTTACAACATCACCATATCATAACACTAGCCCAGCAACAATCTAAACTAGACGCCTCTAATTTGTCCATTGCAAGTTTTACGTGGCTTAGGGCTTTCGAAGATAGAACCGTTCTTACCTACGAACATGAACCACAACGAGGATAAACAAATTGTTGACAACTCGTTGCAAATTAGATATTGACTATAGTAGGAGAGACAGACACCCGCTAGCCACTTATGCAAAACTAGTTGCATGTCAAGCGGGACACAGGTCTCATGTGCGAGGACATGTAAAGTTTGTCCGGGCCGCTTCATCCCACTATGCCACCAATATCCAAAGTACAAATAAGAAGCAATAAAATGATCATCATCGCCCACATACTCATATGTGTACTACCCGTGCAAAGCATCTACGCATAGATCCGGCTCTGATAGCACTGTAGGATTCGCAGCATAGAAAACAAAAAATTTCCTACGATGGGAACATCTATGTACCAAGATCTATCTACTAGATACAAGAAACGGGTGGATATACATCCATAGAATACATACCCTCGAAGACCGAATAGCGTTAATGAGGTTGTACTCGTGGATGATGTAGACGAACGCTTGCCGATCTCAAGATCGTGATGAAGTCCATCTGGTCTAGCCGGTCCAGCACGATCAAGTCCAGCACCTCAAAGCAGTGGTGCATCCGTGATCGCACACACGTACGGGTAACCCGACAACCTCCGCGCCCTCGCTCCAGCGAAGCAGCGGAAGCAACAAATCCTTCCAGAAAAAGCCACCGGGAACATGTATCTCGCTGATCCGAGACCATGGGGAAATTCTAAAAGGGGGAGAGAGATCCTTCGCGAGGAGGTGTGCTTTGAGAGGAGGAGAGGGGGGCCTTTTATAGGGGAGAGGGGGGCACCCAAGGGGCATGGCGCCCAGCCATGGGGCTGCCCCCACCTCTTCCACATTCATGTGGGTGGAGCTCCCACTCAAAATGAAAAGCCTCCACTCCCATTAAAAAGCCTCCACTCAAAAATCCACTCACATGCATTAAATTTCCAACAAATTTAATGCAATCTCTCATTTAAATAAAACTCTTTTATTTATTTATTCAGAATTTTGTTAATTACTATAATTAACAAACATTCACATAAAACCCCTTACAACATTTCAATTTCACATGCACAACCAGTTTTAGCAATTTCAACCGAAACAGTTTCGGTGTCTAGTGAAATAAATTCATGCTCTTTCCTTTTTCTTTATCTGGCATATCATTTGCTCCAAAGGGTGTCGGTATCCCTTAAGTGTGTCACCCTACGGTTCGCGAATAATGCAGACATGATCGAGACCCCTCTCCGATCAATAATCGGCCAGGACACGGAGATCCGTCTTCTCCCACACATTCAACGATGACTTCTGTGATCGTGTGAACCTTTTACGCTAGTATCTTAATCCCTTTGTTTCACGATATATTACATGTCCGAGATTCGATCATCGGTATCTCCATACCTAGTTTAATCTCATTACCGACATGCACTCTTTTCTCGTTCCCGTGATATAACTCAAGGGTTTCGCGGCATAGTAAATCAAAATTTTCTACGGAGCGAACAGAGGGAAAGCCAAGATCTAATCTAGGAGATGCAAACAACGAGAGAGATTGGATTAGATCTTCATACCCTTGAAGATTCAACGGAGCGTTAACGTCGGAACGTGGGTGATGTAGTCGTACTCGCTTCTCCTCCTCGCGATCCGATCTGATCTAGCACCACAAGTGGCGGTGCCTCCGTGAGATGCACACGTGCAGCACCTCGATGTCTCCTCCTTCCTCGGACCAGAAAGTATGGTGGAGAGATGGATTGGATCTACAACACGACGGCGTGGTGTATATGGTGGAGAATTTCTGCAGCAGGGCTTCGCCTACAAGCAGTCGGGAGGGAGAGAGGAAGGGAAGCAGGGCGGCTAGGGTTGGAGGGGAAGTTCTAGGGGTTTGGTGCGCCCCCACCCCTCTTTATATAGAGGGGGGCGCAGCCCTAGCCCCTCCCCCAAGCCGAAAGGATAAGGAGTGGGGGGCATGGACTCTCCCTTCTTCTAGAAACCCTATCTCTAGTTTAAACGATTTAAACTCTCTAGGATCGGCTGGGCCCTATGGGGCCTTGTGCCCCTGGCCCAAAGCGGCCAGGACACTCCCTCATAGGCCCATGCCCCCTCCTGGAAGGTGGGGCCACGTTGGTCCCCTTCCGGAAGGTTCTAGAAGCTTCCGGTACAATACCGATTAACCCGGAACAATTCCGAACTCCAAAAACTGCATTGCCTTATATGAATCTTATTCTACGGACCATTCCGGAACCTCTCGTGATATCCCGGATCCCATCCGAGACTCCAAACAAAAATTCATAAACCAATTATCCAATCTATCCTAGCGTCAAGACATGTTAGTGTGTGACCTGCGGGTTCGAGAATATGCGCACATGATCTTCTATCAATAATCAACAGCGGTGCAGGCACCCATATTGACTCACACATTCATCGATGATCATATCGGATGAACCACGATGCCAATTCAATCAATCCCATATATATATTCCCTTCGTCTCGCGATATTTTACTTGCCCGAGATTCGATCGTCGATGCGTCATACCTAGTTCAATATCGTTCACGGCCAAGTACTTTACTCGTTCCGTAATCCGATATCACTTTGTGATTAACTCCTTAACCACATGCTTTCAGCGGTGTTGATATCGATTCAGTGGGCCCGAAGTATATCTCTTCGACTTGGGAGGGACAAATTCCATCTCGATACATACAACCCAACAGATACTTTCCGATCACCTGAGAGACACCTTTATGATCACCCTCTCATAGGATGACGTTTGATGACCTCAAAGCTTTCTTTCGATACCAGGGAGTTGTATTATCTCATGGTCTAAGGAATACAATATTTGACATAAGAAAAGCTTTGCAAAGACGAACACGATGACACGATCTAATTGCTTTGCTTAGTTTGGGTCTATCCATCATATCATTCTCCCAATGATATGATCTCATTATCAATTGACAACTCATGTCTATGGTTAGGAAACCTTAACCATCATTGATCAATGAGCTAGTCCATAGAGGCGTACTAGGGACACGGTGTTGTTCACAAACCACACAAGTATTAAAGTTTCCGCTTAATACAATTCTAGCATGGAATATAAACTTTATCATGAACATGAATTATAATAATAACATCTTTATTATTGCCTCTAGGGCATAATTCCAACAGTCTCCCACTTGCACTAGAGTCAATAATCTAGTTTACATCTGGTAACAATCTCACACCCATGGCAATCGAGGTGTTGATCATGTTTTACACGTGGAAGAGGTTTAGTCAATGGATCTCGACATTCGGATCTGTATGTACTTTGCTAATCTTGATTCTCCATCGCAATATAATCTCGGATTATATGAAACTTATGATTGATATGCTTGGTATTTGGATGATATCTTGGTTCCTTAGCGAGTGCTATGGCGCGGTGTTGTCACACAATATCTCCGATGGGTCCAATGCACTTGGAACCACGTCAAGCTCGATGATGAAGTTTCGATCCAAACTCCTTCACTTGGCCAACCTGCGGCAGCCATGTATTCCGCTTCTCATGTAGATCCGCGATCACGCTTTGCTTGTAGCTTCTCCACAGCTCCTCCATTCAAAATATAAAGCGTATCACATGCGAGATTTGGAATCATCCTTGTCGGTGTCAAAACTAGCGTCGACGTAACCTTTTACGACAAGCTGTTCATCACCCCCATATACTAAGAACATTTCTTTAGTTCTATTTAGGTACTTTAGGATGTTCTTCACGGCTGTCCAGTGTTCCACTCCTGGATCACTTTGATATCTGCTCGTCAAACTAAGAGCATTGGACACATCCGGTCTAGTACACAGCATGGCATACATGATAGAACCTATGGCCGAGGCATAAGGCACTTTTCTCATAGCTTCTCTATCATTTACCGTAGCTGGACACTGAGCCTTGCTCAATATCTTACCTGACAACATAGGCACTGAACCTTTCTTTGCCTTATCCATTCTGAACCTTTTCAGAACTTTGTCTAGGTATGTACTCTGGCTTAAAGCTATCAGGCGTCTTTGTCTATCTCTATAGATCTTGATGCCCAATATATAAGCAGCTTCACCTAGGTCTTTCATTGAAAAACACTTGTTCAAATAACTCTTCACATCGTTAAGCATGTTGATGTCATTTCCGATAATCAATATGTCATCCACATATAGTACCAGAAACGTCATCGAGCTCCCACTCACTTTCTTGTAGATACAAGCTTCGTAGAAATTTGGAACAAATCCAAAGCTCTTGATCACTTGATCAAAACGAAGGTTCCAACTCCGAGATGCTTGCTTCAGTCCATAAATGGAACGCTGAAGTTTGCATACTTTACTAGCATCCTTAGGATCGACAAAACCTTCGGGTTGCATCATATACAACTCTTCATCAATGTTGCCATTGAGGAAAGCAGTCTTGACATCCATCTGCCATATTTCATAATCATGAAACACAGCAATTTCTAATAAAATCTTAATGGACTTAAACATTGCTACGGGAGAGAAAGTCTCATCGTAGTCAACACGTTGAACTTGTCGAAAACCTTTCGCGACAAGCCGTGCTTTATAGACGGTAACATTACCATCCGCGTCCGTTTTCTTCTTGAAGATCCATTTGCACTCAACGTCCTTTCGGTCGCTAGGAGGGTCCACCAAAGTCCATACTTGGTTTTCGCTCATGGATCCGAATTCGGATTTCATGGCTTCTAGCCATTTCTCGATGCAGGCTCATCATCGCTTCCTCATAGTTCGTAGGTTCACCGTCTTCTACTAACAAGGCAGTCAAGACAGGTTGCCGTACCACTCGGGGAGGCACGCGACCTTGTCGACTGCGACGTTCAAGATGCGACATCGTCCGAAGCTTCATGATCCTTGTCATTAGCTTCCTCTATTGTTGGTGCAGGCGGCACTGGAACAATTTCAGGTGCTGCGCTACTCTCCAATTCAAGAGAAGGTTAAATAACCTCGTCAAGCTCTACTTTCCTCCTACTCACTTCTTTCGAGAGAAACTCCTTCTCAAGAAAGGAACCGTTCTTTGCGACAAACACTTTGCCTTCGGTTATGTGATAGAAGGTATACCCAATAGTTTCCTTAGGGTATCCTATGAAGACGCATTTCTCCGCTTTGGGTTCGAGCTTGTCCGGCATCAACTTCTTGACGTAAGCTTCGCATCCATAAACTTTAAGAAACGACAACTTAGGTTTAGCACCAAACCACAGTTCATACGGTGTCGTCTCAACGGATTTAGATGGTGCCCTATTTAAAGTGAATGCAGCGGTTTCTAATGCATAACCCGAAAATGATAACGGCAAATCAGTTAGAGACATCATTGATCGGACCATATCTAATAGGGTTCGATTCCGGCGTTCAGACACACCATTGCGCTGTGGTGTTCCGGGTGGCGTGAGTTGTGAAACGATTCCACTTGCTTTAAGATGCGTGAGAAAATCATAACTCAAATATTCACCTCCACGATCGGATCGTAGAAACTTAATCTTTCTGTTACGATGGTTCTCCACTTCATTCTGAAATTCCTTGAACTTTTCAAATGTTTCATATTTATGTTTCATTAAATAGATATACCCATATCTACTTAAGTCATCGGTAAAAGTAAGGAAATAGCGATATCCACCGCGCGTCGAAATACTCATCGGTCCGCATACATCGGTATGTATGATTTCCAACAAGTCCGTTGCTCGCTCCATCATTCCGGAGAACGGGGTTTTGATCATCTTGCCCATGAGGCATGGTTCGCATGTGTCAAATGATTCAAAATCAATAGACTCCAAAAGTCCATCAGAATGGAGTTTCTTCATGCGCTTTACACCAATATGACCTAGATGACAGTGCCAAAAATAAGTAGTATTATCACTATCTACTTTGCATCTCTTAGCCTCAATGTTATGGATGTGTGTTTCATCCCTTTCGAGATTTAGAAGAAATAAACCATTCATAAGAGGTGCATGACCATAAAAGATGTTACTCATATAAATAGAACAACCATTATTCTCCGATTTAAATGAATAACCGTCTTGCAATAAACACGATCCATAAATAATGTTCATGCTCAACGCAGGCACATAATAACACTTATTAAGGTTTAAAACTAATCCCGAAGGTAAAACTAAGGAGAGCGTGCCGACGGACATCACATCAACTCTTGATCCGTTGCCAACGCGCATCGTCACCTCATCCTCGCAAGTCGCCGTCTATTCCGTAGCTCTGTTTGAGTTACAAATATTAGCAACCGAACGGTATCAAATACCCGGGCACTACAACGAGGGCTAGTAAGGAAAACATCAATAACATGTATATCAAATATACCTTTGATGGTGTCGACCTTCTTGTCGCTAAGTACTTGGACGATTGCGCTTCCAAATGACCCTTGTCCTTGCAATAGAAGCACTCGATGTCCGGCTTAGGACGGACTTGAGCTTCTTCTCGGAAGCATTGCGCTTGCCGCCCTTCTTGAAGGGCTTCTTTGCTCCTTACCTTTCTTAAAGGAGGGCTTGTTGACCATCAACACATGATTATCCTTTTGATGTCCACCTCCGCAGCCTTGACTTTGCGAAGAGCTCGGTGATCGTATCAGTGGAGCCAATCTGATTATGAGTCACTACAAAACTTTTGTAGCTGGGAGGGAGTGATTGCAGAACCCTGTCAATCTTGAGCTCCTCTGGAATCGTGCATTCCAGTTGCTCAAGACGTTGAGTGTAGCCCGACATCTTTATGGCGTGCTCACTAACGGAACTCCCTTCCTCCATCTTGTAGTTAAAGAACTTCTCAGAGATCTCATATCTCTTAGAACGGGCTTGAGTCTGAAACATGGTTTTCAGCTCCTCGAGAATCTCAAAGGGCCTGGGATAGGTTTCAAAACGATTTTGAAGTTCCGGTTCCATAACAAACAACATGGTGCTCTTAATCACACCATAATCATCTTTGCGCGACTGATAGACAGCTTTCTCATCGGTAGCTTGATTGCAGGGGGTCACCTAACGCTTTCCCAAGGACATAGTCCTTTTGTCCAGACAGAATGATTCTTAGATTGGAACCAATTGGTGAAGTTAGACCCATTGTTTCTAAGATTTTCCTTCTCGGCAAAAGCGTTGAAGTTGAAGTTGGATTTGGCCATGTGATCTCTGATTTGCAAGTACAATTTAGACTATGTTCATGATAAATAGTTCAACTTAATCAAATTACTAGATGAACTCCACTAAATTCAACATCCCTCAAGTTGTTTAGTGAACACGATCCAAATTCACCACACCTAATCCGATCATCACGAGAAGAGATGTGGTTTCAATGGTGGACAACAAAGTGTCAATCATATCATTCATATGACTCATGCTTAACCTTTCGGTTCTTGTGTTCCGAGGCCGTATGCGTACATGCTAGGCTCGTCAAAGTGGACCCAAGTATGTCGCGTGTGCAAAAGCGGCTTGCACCCGTTGTATGTGGCGTAGAGTCTATAGCACCCGATCATCACGTGATGCTTGGACACGACGAACTTTCGCAGTGCATACTTGGGGAGAACACAGTTTTATCTTGATCTTTAAGTGAGGAATCATCTTATAATGCTACCGTTGCGATCTAAGCATAATAAGATACATAAAGGATAAACATCACATGCATATAACTTTATGTGACATGGTATAGCCAATCTTCGCAATGATCTCCATCTTGTGCGTTCCGCTGATCTCCATCACTCCACCATGATTGCCTTCACCACGAATAGCAACTACAACTATTGCTAACTACTTAGCGATAAAGTAAAGCTATTACATGGCGTATAAGAAGTTGACTCAGGTCATACACAATTATAAAGACAACCATATGGCTCCTGCGTTGTGTACTCATCGACATGCAAGTCGTGAAACATTACAAAACATGATCATCGCATACAATATACACATCACATCTTGGGCCATACCATATCACGGAAAACACTCCTGCAAAAACAAGTTAGACGTCTCTACTTTGTTGTTGCATGTTTTACGTGGCTTATGGGAGTAGATGCTAAGAATGATTCTTACCTACGGAAAGCCACAACGGTGATATTATGGTTGCCAAACTCGTGTTAATCCCATGACAACTATAGTGAGAGAAACGGCATCCACCGGCCGCATGTGTGGAACAAGCCACGTCAAGTGCGGGCCGGTCATGACGGCGTCGCGTAAGGTTGGCACGGACGCTTCAATCTCACTATCCCGCGTCATAAGAAGAACACAAACAAGAGGCTTGCAACAGAAAACATCAACGCCCGCAACAACCATGTTGCGTTCTACTCGTGAAACACATCTACGCATAGAACTAGCTCTGATACCACTCAAGGGTTTCGCGGCATAGTAAATCAAAATTTTCTACAGAGCGAACAGAGGGAAAGCCAAGATCTAATCTAGGAGATGCAAACAACGAGAGAGATTGGATTAGATCTTCATACCCTTGAAGATTACATGCAGTGAGCGTTAAATGGAACATGGGTGATGTAGTCGTACTCGCTTCTCCTCCTCGCGATCTGATCCGATCTAGCACCACAAGTGGCGGTGCCTCCGTGAGATGCACACGTGCAGCACCTCGATGTCTCCTCCTTCCTCGGACCAGCAAGTATGGTGGAGAGATGGATTGGATCTACAACACGACGGCGTGGTGTATATGGTGGAGAATTTGCGGCAGGCTTCGCCACGATCGGGAGGGAGAGAGGAAGGGAAGCAGGGCGGCTAGGGTTGGAGGGGAAGGTGTAGGGGTTTGGTGCGCCCCCACCCCTCTTTATATAGAGGGGGGGCAGCCCTAGCCCCTCCCCCAAGCCCAAAGGATAAGGAGTGGGGGGCATGGACTCTCCCTTCTTCTAGAAACCCTATCTCTAGTTTAAATGATTTAAACTCTCTAGGATCGGCTGGGCCCTATGGGGCCTTGTGCCCCTGGCCCAAAGCGGCCAGGACACTCCCTCATAGGCCCATGCCCCCTCCCGGAAGGTGGGGCCACGTTGGTCCCCTTCCGGAAGGTTCTAGAAGCTTCCGGTACAATACCGATTAACCCGAAACAATTCCGAACTCCAAAAACTGCATTGCCTTATATGAATCTTATTCTCCGGACCATTCCGGAACCTCTCGTGATATCCCGGATCCCATCCGAGACTCCAAACAAAAATTCATAAACCAATTATCCAATCTATCCTAGCGTCAAGACATGTTAAGTGTGTGACCCTGCGGGTTCGAGAATATGCAGACATGATCTTCTACCAATAATCAACAGCGGGGTCTGGGCACCCATATTGACTCCCACACATTCATCGATGATCATATCGGATGAACCACGGTGCCAGGATTCAATCAATCCCATATATATATTCCCTTCGTCTCACGATATTTTACTTGCCCGAGATTCGATCGTCGGTACCGTCATACCTAGTTCAATCTCGTTCACAGCAAGTACTTTACTCGTTCCGTAATCCGATATCACTTTGTGATTAACTCCTTAACCACATTCTTTCAAGCGGTGTTGATATCGATTACCGAGTGGGCCCGAAGTATATCTCTCCGACTTGGGAGGGACAAATTCCATCTCGATACATACAACCCAACAGATACTTTCCGATCACCTGAGATACACCTTTATGATCACCCTCTCATAGGATGACGTTTGATGACCTCAAAGCTTTCTTTCGATACCAGGGAGTTGTATTATCTCATGGTCTAAGGAATACAATATTTGACATAAGAAAAGCTTCGCAAAGACGAACACGATGACACGATCTAATTGCTTTGCTTAGTTTGGGTCTATCCATCATATCATTCTCCCAATGATATGATCTCATTATCAATTGACAACTCATGTCTATGGTTAGGAAACCTTAACCATCATTGATCAATGAGCTAGTCCATAGAGGCGTACTAGGGACACGGTGTTGTTCACAAACCACACAAGTATTAAAGTTTCCGCTTAATACAATTCTAGCATGGAATATAAACTTTATCATGAACATGAATTATAATAATAACATCTTTATTATTGCCTCTAGGGCATAATTCCAACAGTCTCCCACTTGCACTAGAGTCAATAATCTAGTTTACATCTGGTAACAATCTCACACCCATGGCACTGAGGTGTTGATCATGTTTTACACGTGGAAGAGGTTTAGTCAATGGATCTGCGACATTCAGATCTGTATGTACTTTGCTAATCTTCAGATCTCCATCTGCAATATAATCTCGGATTATATGAAACTTGCGGTTGATATGCTTGGTCTTTGGATGATATCTTGGTTCCTTAGCGAGTGCTATGGCGCCAGTGTTGTCACACAATATCTCAAGTGGGTCCAATGCACTTGGAACCACGTCAAGCTCAGTGATGAAGTTTCTGATCCAAACTCCTTCACTTGACGCTTCTGCAGCAGCCATGTATTCCGCTTCTCATAGATCCCGCGATCACGCTTTGCTTGTAGCTTCTCGACTCACAGCTCCTCCATTCAAAATATAAGCGTATCACGAGATTTGGAATCATCCTTATCGGTGTCAAAACTAGCGTCGACGTAACCTTTTACGACAAGGTGTTCATCACCCCCATAGACTAAGAACATTTCTTTAGTCCTATTTAGGTACTTTAGGATGTTCTTCACGGTATCGATGTTCCACTCTGGATCACTTTGATATCTGCCGTCAAACTAAGAGCATTGGACACATCCGGTCTAGTACACATGGCATACATGATAGAACCTATGGCGAGGCATAAGGCACTTTTCTCATAGCTTCTCTATCATTTACCGTGGCGGACCGAGCCTTGCTCAATATCTTACACGACAACATAGGCCTTTGAACCTTTCTTTGCCTTATCCATTCGAACCTTTTCGAACTTTGTCTAGGTATGTACTGGCTTAAAGCTATCGAGCGTCTTTGTCTATCTCTATAGATCTTGATGCCCAATATATAAGCAGCTTCACCTAGGTCTTTCATTGACACTTGTTCAAATAACTCTTCACATCGTTAAGCATGTTGATGTCATTTCCGATAATCAATATGTCATCCACATATAGTACCAGAAACGTCACCGAGCTCCCACTCACTTTCTTGTAGATACAAGCTTCGTAGAAATTTGGAACAAATCCAAAGCTCTTGATCACTTGATCAAAACGAAGGTTCCAACTCCGAGATGCTTGCTTCAGTCCATAAATGGAACGCTGAAGTTTGCATACTTTACTAGCATCCTTAGGATCGACAAAACCTTCGGGTTGCATCATATACAACTCTTCATCAATGTTGCCATTGAGGAAAGCAGTCTTGACATCCATCTGCCATATTTCATAATCATGAAACACAACAATTGCTAATAAAATCCGAATGGACTTAAACATTGCTACGGGAGAGAAAGTCTCATCGTAGTCAACACCTTGAACTTGTCGAAAACCTTTCGCGACAAGCCGTGCTTTATAGACGGTAACATTACCATCCGCGTCCGTTTTCTTCTTGAAGATCCATTTGCACTCAACGTCCTTTCGGTCGCTAGGAGGGTCCACCAAAGTCCATACTTGGTTTTCGCTCATGGATCCGAATTCGGATTTCATGGCTTCTAGCCATTTCTCGGTCAGGCTCATCATCGCTTCCTCATAGTTCGTAGGTTCACTGTCTTCTACTAACAAGACAGTCAAGACAGGGTTGCCGTACCACTCAGGAGGGCACGCGACCTTGTCGACCTGCGACGTTCAGTAGCAGCATCGTCCGAAGCTTCATGATCCTTGTCATTAGCTTCCTCTATTGTTGGTGCAGGCGGCACTGGAACAATTTCAGGTGTTGCGCTACTCTCCAATTCAAGAGAAGGTTCAATAACCTCGTCAAGCTCTACTTTCCTCCCACTCACTTCTTTCGAGAGAAACTCCTTCTCAAGAAAGGAACCGTTCTTTGCGACAAACACTTTGCCTTCGGTTCTGTGATAGAAGGTATACCCAATAGTTTCCTTAGGGTATCCTATGAAGACGCATTTCTCGCTTTGGGTTCGAGCTTGTCGGCATCAACTTCTTGACATAAGCTTCATCCCCAAACTTTAAGAAAGCGACAACTTAGGTTTAGCACCAAACCACAGTTCATACGGTGTCGTCTCAGCAGTTTAGATGGTGCCCTATTTAAAGTGAATGCAGCGGTTTCTAATGCATAACCCGAAAATGATAACGGCAAATCGGTAAGAGACATCATTGATCGGACCATATCTAATAGGGTTCGATTCCGTGCTCAGACAAACCATTGCGTTGTGGTGTTCCGGTGGCGTGAGTTGTGAAACGATTCCACTTGCTTTAAGATGCGTGAGAAAATCATAACTCAAATATTCACCTCCACGATCGGATCGTAGAAACTTAATCTTTCTGTTACGATGGTTCTCCACTTCATTCTGAAATTCCTTGAACTTTTCAAATGTTTCTGATTTATGTTTCATTAAATAGATATACCCATATCTACTTAAGTCATCGGTAAAAGTAAGGAAATAGCGATATCCACCGCGCGTCGAAATACTCATCGGTCCGCATACATCGGTATGTATGATTTCCAACAAGTCCGTTGCTCGCTCCATCATTCCGGAGAACGGGGTTTTGATCATCTTGCCCATGAGGCATGGTTCGCATGTGTCAAATGATTCAAAATCAATAGACTCCAAAAGTCCATCAGAATGGAGTTTCTTCATGCGTTTTACACCAATATGACCTAGATGACAGTGCCACAAATAAGTAGTATTATCACTATCTACTTTGCATCTCTTAGCCTCAATGTTATGGATGTGTGTTTCATCCCTTTCGAGATTTAGAAGAAATAAACCATTCATAAGAGGTGCATGACCATAAAAGATGTTACTCATATAAATAGAACAACCATTATTCTCCGATTTAAATGAATAATCGTCTTGCAATAAACACGATCCAGAAATAATGTTCATGCTCAACGCAGGCACATAATAACACTTATTAAGGTTTAAAACTAATCCCGAAGGTAAAACTAAGGAGAGCGTGCCGACGGCCATCACATTAACTCTTGATCCGTTGCCAACGCGCGTCACCTCATCCTCGCAAACCGCCGTCTATTCCGTAGCTCTGTTTGAGTTACAAATATTAGCAACCGAACGGTATCAAATACCCGGGCACTACAACGAGGGCTAGTAAGGAAAACATCAATAACATGTATATCAAATATACCTTTGATGGTGTCGACCTTCTTGTCCGCTAAGTACTTGGACGATTCGCTTCGGTGACCCTTGTCCTTGCAATAGAAGCACTCGATGTCCGACTTAGGACGGACTTGAGCTTCTTCTCAGCGAAGCATTAAGCTTCACGCCCTTCTTGAAGGGCTTCTTTGCTCCTTACCTTTCTTAAAGGAGGGCTTGTTGACCATCAACACATGATTATCCTTTTGATGTCCACCTCGCAGCCTTGACTTTGCGAAGAGCTCGGTGATCGTGTCGATGGAGCCAATCTGATTATGAGTCACTACAAAACTTTTGTAGCTGGGAGGAGTGATTGCGAACACATCAATCTTGAGCTCCTCTGGAATCGTGCATTCCAGTTGCTCAAGACTTTGAGTGTAGCCCGACATCTTTATGGCGTGCTCACTAACGGAACTCCCTTCCTCCATCTTGTAGTTAAAGAACTTCTCAGAGATCTCATATCTCTCATAACGGACTTGAGTCTGAAACATGGTTTTCAGCTCCTCGAGAATCTCAAAGGGCCTGGGATAGGTTTCAAAACGATTTTGAAGTTCCGGTTCCATAGAAAACAACATGGTGCTCTTAATCACACCATAATCATCTTTGCGCGACTGATAGACAGCTTTCTCATCAGCCGGCGCAGTTGCAGCAGGGGGGTCACCTAACGCTTTCCCAAGGACATAGTCCTTTTGTCCGCCAGACAGAATGATTCTTAGATTGCGGAACCAATTGGTGAAGTTATACCCATTGTTTCTAAGCTTTTCCTTCTCAACAAAAACGTTGAAGTTGAAGTTGGACTTGGCCATGTGATCTACAGTATTTGCAAGTACAATTTAGACTATGTTCATGATAAATAGTTCAACTTAATCAAATTACTAGATGAACTCCCACTAAATTCAACATCCCTCAAGTTGTTTAGTGAACACGATCCAAATTCACCACACCTAATCCGATCATCACGAGAAGAGATGTGGTTTCAATGGTGGACAACAAAGTGTCAATCATATCATTCATATGACTCATGCTTAACCTTTCGGTTCTTGTGTTCAGAGGCCATGTCTGTACATGCTAGGCTCGTCAAGCTAGACCCAAGTATTTCCGCGTGTGCAAAACTGGCTTGCACCCGTTGTATGTGAGCGTAGAGTCTATAGCACCCGATCATCACGTGATGCTTGGACACGACAAACTTTCGCAACGGTGCATACTTGGGGAATCATCTTATAGTGCTACCGTTGCGATCTAAGCATAATAAGATACATAAAGGATAAACATCACATGCATATAACTTTATGTGACATGGTATAGCCAATCTTCGCGCAATGATCTCCATCTTGTGCGTTCCGGCTTGATCTCCATCACTCTACCATGATTGCCTTCACCACGAATAGCAACTACAACTATTGCTAACTACTTAGCGATAAAGTAAAGCTATTACATGGCGTATAAGAAGTTGACTCGCAGGTCATACACAATTATAAAGACAACCAGATGGCTCCTGCCGGTTGTGTACTCATCGACATGCAAGTCGTGAAACATTACAAAACATGATCATCGCATACAATTGTAGGGGTTCGTAGCATGGAAAACAAAAATTTTCTATCGCATACAAACAAACAAGCCAAGATCTATCTACTAGATTGTAGCAACGAGTCGATGGTATAACTTACCCTCGAATATTCCAAAGCGTTTAACGAGAGCGGATTCTCGTGGGTGATGTAGTCGTACTCTTTCCGATCTCAAGATCGTGTAGACGATCCTTCCGTAACGTTAAAGGCGCTCCCATGATCGGTCACGTTCGGTACTCGGCGAAGACCTTCCTCTCCGTTGTTCCAAGGCGGCGGAGGTTGTAGTACTCTCCTCGCGATTCGGCAAACAACGACGTGGTGCAAGTAGAGGGAAATCCCGCAGGCTTCGCCTTAAGCGGTGCGGTATGGTGGAGCTTATGAGAGAGGTTATTAGTGGTCTAGTAATTAGACACACCAATTAGAAGGCTCTAAACCAATTAGAAGGCTCTAAACCATGTCTAAAGCAATTAGAAGCTCTAAACCAAAGCGGCTCTAAACCGGAGATTTAGAGGTAGAAAGTTGTGTGTCTAGGGAGCCCTGCCCTCCTTTTATGGGTGGGAGGCGCAGGGGAGGGAGTCCCTCCCCAAGTCGGCCTTGGGTGGCGCTTGGCTTGGGAGAGACTCCTCCTCAATTCAGTTCCCAACTCCTCTTTCTTGTTTCCACAGTTTCTTGTTTTAGCCGTTTGACTTTCAAATGGACATTTGACTTTTCTGTTTCAGGATTCAATTTAATCCTTTATTTGGGACAGCAAGAACACTTAGTACATGATGCAATCATTCCAATATGTAATGACACATTCATGTACCCCTCCCCCCCGGAGTGCCGGACAATCCGGAACCTTCTAGAACATTCCCGATGAAAACACCGGAATCATTCCCGAACTCCGAAACGGGACTTTCCTTATATGAATGTTATTCTCCGGACCATTCCGGATCACCTCGTGATATCCCGGATCCCATCCGAGACACCGAACAACATTCGGTCTCTTTCTCATAATACCATAACTACTCAAACAACGTCGAATCCTTAAGTGTGTCTCCCTACGGTTCGTGAATTATGCGTACATGATCGAGACACTTCTCCGAACAATAACCAATAGAGGAATCTGGAAATTCATATGGCTCCCACATATTTCTACGATTACTTTGTGATCGAATGAACCACTTACATACGATACCAATTTCCCTTTGTCTCACGATATGTTACTTATCCGAGGTTATGATCGTCGGTATCTCTGCATACCTAGTTCAACCTCGTTACTGACAAGTACTCTTTTCTCGTTCCCGTGATATGTGATCCCTTGTGACCAAGTCACATGCTTGCAAGCTAATTGGATGACATTCCACCGAGAGGGCCCAGAGTATATCTATCCGTCATGTGGATGGACAAATCCCACTCTTGATCCATGTGTCTCAACCAATACTTTCCGAACACTCAATGCCACCTTTATAACCACCCGATTCGGTGTGGTGTTTGATGTCATCAAAGCATCCATCCGGTAAAGGTGATATGCTTGATCTCATGGTCGAAGGAATTAGGTTACTATGTATCAGAAAGCATATAGCAATTGAACTATTGAAATGACTTGATCTTTATGCTACGCTTATCTATAGGAGTATGTCCACCATATCATTCTCCTAACGATATGATCTTGTTGTTGATAACATCTCAATGTTCATGATATGGAAACCACAATCATTAATCAACCAACAAGCTAGTGAAGTATAGAGGCTATACTAGGGACTTCAAATTAAGTTTACAAATCACACAAGTATCAATGTTTCCTTGTTAATACTATTATAGCATGAATGTAAACATTTATCATAAACACAAAGATATAATAATAACTACATTTATTATTGCCTCTAGGGAATATCTCCAACAGTCTCCCACTTGCACTAGAGTCATCTAATCTAGATTACATGGTAATATACCGAACACCCATGGCAGTTTGGTGTTGGTCATGTTTTGCCCTCGGGAGAGGTTTAGTCAACGGATCCGCCACATTCAGATCTGTGTGTACTTTGCAAATCTTTATATCCCCATCCTGGATATGTTCTCGAATAGCGTGAAAACGTAGCTTGATATGCTTGACTTCTTGTGTGACCTTGGTTCTTGCGCATTGGCTATGGCGCCCATGTTATCACGATAGATAGACATTGGGTCCAGCACTAGGAACCACACCCAGCTCATAATGAACTCTTTCATCCATATCGCTTCTTGTGAAGCCTCCGAAGCACCATGTATTCCGATTCAGTTGAAGATCTCGCCACAACGCTTTGCTTTGCACTCCTCCAGCCTAACGCTGCACCATTCAAAATAAATACGATCCGGATTGCGATTTAGAATCATCCGGATCGGTGTTCCAACTAGCATCGGTGTAACCATTAACAACGAGCTGTTCATCACCTCCATAAGAAAGAACCATATCCTTAGTTCTTCTCAAGTACTTAAGGATGTTTTTGATCATTGTCCAATGATCCACTCTGGATCACTTTGATATCTGCTAGTTAAACTAACGGCATATGCAATGTCGGGTCTAGTACATAGCATGGCATACATTAGAGATCCTATGGTGAGGCATAGGAGTCTTACTCATCCTTTCTCTATCTTACGCCGATGTCGGACTTTGAGTTTTACTCAAGGTCGTATTGAGCAACATGGGCAAGAACCCTTTCTTGCTTTCTTCCATTCCAAACCTCTTTAGAACTTTGTCCAAATATGTACTCTGTGACAATGATATTTGGCGTTTGATCTATCTCTATAAATCTTTATGCCTAATATGTAAGCTGTCGCCAAGATCCTTCATTGAAAAACTATTATTCAAATATTCCTTGACACTATTAAGAAGGTCTACATCATTCCCAATCAACAATATGTCATTCACATATAGTATTAAGAATGCTACTGAGCTCCCACTCACTTTCTTGTAAATACAAGCTTCTCCATAAGTTTGTATAAAACCAAAACTTTTGATTACCTTATCAAACGTTGATTCCAACTTCGGGATGCTTGCTTCAATCCATAGATGGACCGTTGAAGTTTGCATACCTTGTTAGCATCTTTAGGATCGACAAAACCTTTGGGTTGCATCATATACAACTCTTCATCAATGTCTCCATTGAGGAATGCTTTTTTGACATCCATCTTCCATATCTCATAATCATAATATGCGCGATTGCTAACATAATCCTCACGGACTTTAGCTTCGCTACGGTGAGAAAGTCTCATCGTAGTCAACTCCTTGAATTTGTCGAAACCCTTTTGCGACAAGTCGAGCTTTATAAACGATAACATTACCATCAGCATCTGTTTTCTTCTTGAAAATCCATTTGTTCTCGACAGCCTTCCGGCCATCCGGTAAGTCCACCAAAGTCCATACTTGGTTTTCGTACATGGATCCAATCTCGGATTTCATGGCTTCTTGCCATTTATTGGAATCTGGGTTCATCATCGCTTCCTCATATGTCTCGGGGTCATCGGTGTTGTCCACCACCATGACATTCATAACGGAATCATACCAATCTGGAGTGGTACGAGTTCTCGTTGACCTCCGAGGCTCTGTAGCAACTTCAACCGAAGTTTCATGATCACCATCATTAGCTTCCTCTCTTATTGGTGCACCACAGAACTTCTTCCGGTCTGCGCTACTGCAATTTCGAGAGAAGGTTCGACAACCTCGTCGAGTTCTACTTTCCTTCCAAATAATTCTTTCGAGAGAAATTCCTTCTCTAGAAAGGATCCATTCTGGCAACGAAGATTTTTCCTTCGGATCTATGATAGAAGGTATACCCAATAGTTTCCTTCGGTATCCTATGAAGACGCATTTTTCCGCTTTGGGTTCAAGCTTGTCCTATCAGTAACTTCTTTACATAGGCTTCGATCCCCAAACTTTAAGGAACGACAATTTAGGTTTCTTCCCAAACCATAATTCATACGGTGTCGTTTCAACGGATTTAGATGGTGCCCTATTTAAAGTGAATGCGGTTGTTTCTAATGCATAACCCCAAAATGATAGCGGTAAATCTGTAAGTGACATCATAGAACGAACCATATCTAAGAGAGGTCGATTACGTTCGGACACACCATTCTTACTGTGGTGTTCCTGGCGGTGTCAATTGTGAAAGTATTCCGCATTTCTTCAAATGCTCGCCAAACTCGTAACTTAGATATTCACCTCCACGATCAGAACGTAGAAATTTAATCTTCTTGTTACGTTGATTCTCTACCTCACTTTGAAACTCCTTAAACTTCTCAAAAGTTTCGGACTTATGTTTCATGAAATAGATATACCCATATCTACTCAAGTCATCCGTGAAGGTAAGAACATAACGATAACCACCGCGCGATGCTACACTCATTGGACCACACACATCGGTATGTATGATTTCCAATAAGTCCGTAGCTCCATCATACCGTAAAATGGAGTCTTAGTCATTTTTCCCATCGACATGCTTCGCATCTTTCAAGTGATTCAAAATCAAGTGATTCAAGAAGTCCATCGAATGGAGTTTCTTCATACGTTTCACTCCGATGTGACCAAGACGATTGCCACATATAGGTCGAATTATCGCTGATTTCAAACGCTTAGCCTCAATGTTGTTGATATGTGTATTTCCACTATCGAGATTCAATAAGAATAGACCATCTATCAAAGGTGCATGTGCATAAAACATATTACTCATATAAATAGAACAACCATTATTCTCGATTTAAACAAGTAACCGTCTCGCAATAAACAAGATCCCGATATAATGTTCATGCTCAACGCAGCACCAAATAACAATTATTTAAGTATAAAACTAATCCCGATGGTAGATGAAGGGTAGCGTGCCGACCGCGATCACATCAACCTTTGATCCGCTTCCCACGCCGCATCGTCACCTCGTTCTTCGCTAGCTTCCGTTTATTCTGCAGACTGCTTTGAGTTACAAATATGAGCAACCAACCAAGATCAAATACCGAGCACTACTACGGTACTAGTGAGATACACATCAATAACATGTATATCGATATACCTTTCTTCTTGATGTTGCCGTTCTTCAAATCCGCCAAGTACTTTGGGCAATTCCGCTTCGATGACCTTCTCCTTGCAAGAAAAGCACTCAAGATCCGGCTTAGGTCCAGCCTTGGTCTTCTTCGGTCGTGGTAGCTTTCTTACCACCCTTCTTGAAGTGTCCCTTTGCTTAGACTTGCCTTTCTTGAATTTGGTGGTCTTATTGACCAACAACACTTGGTGCTCTTTCTTGATCTCCACTTCGCAGATTTCAACATGGCAAAGAGTTCTGGCAACGTCTTGTTCATGTTCTGCATGTTGTAGTTCATCACAAAGTTCTTGTAACTTGGTGGTAGTGATTGGAGGACACGGTAAATCCCCAAAGCATTAGGAATCACTATACCCAAGCTTTGAAGTTTGTTTATGCCCGGACATCTTAAGCACATGCTCACTTGACCAGCTGCCCTCTTCCATCTTGCGGTTAAAGAACTTTCAGAAGCCTCATAGCTTTCAATTGCCGCATGAGTCTCAAAAATCAATTTGAGATCCTCGACAATATCATATGGGTCTGAATCCTCAAACCTTTTCTGAAGCTCCGATTCCAAACCATACAAGATAGCACACTGAACTATGGAGTACTGATTCTTCCGAGCGAGGCAAACATTCTTTACTTCATCGGAGCATCACCGCAGTGGTCACCCAAATGCATCCAAAGACATAGGTCAAATTACCAGCTGTGAGGACAATCTTCAAATTGCGGAACCAATCCGCGAAGTTGCTTCCATTGTTTTTCAACTTTTCTTTCTCTAGGAACGCATTAAAATTGATGGTAGGGGCTGCCATTGATCTACAACATATTTGCAATAGTTTACACTAAGTTTATGAAAAATTGAGTTCAAATTAATTAATGTAATTAAACTAGGTGAACTCCCACTCAAAACAACATCCCTCACATTGTTTTAGTGATCACACGAACCAAATCCACTACATCAACACCGATCATCACGAGAGTTGATATAGTTTTAATGGCGAACAATCATCATGTTCATCATATCTACTATATGATTCATGCTTTACCTTTCGGTGATCCGTGTTCTGAGACCATGTCTGTACATGCTAGGCTCGTCAAGATCAAACCTTAGTTTCCGCATGAGCAAATCTGGCTTGCTCACGCTATACACTTGAATCTAACACACCCGATCATCACGTGGTGCTTCGAAACAACAAGCTTTAGCAACGGTGCTGACTAAGGGTGAACACTTTATGACTTGAAATTCATGTGCATGAGGGATTATCTTATAATGCTACCGTCGTCTACTAAGCAATACAAGATGCATAAAGGATTAACATCACATGCAATTCAATATATATGTGATATGATATGGCCTTTCTTCTTTGTGCTTCCGATCTCCATCTTCAAGCACGAACATGATCTCCATCATCACCGGCATTGCATCAAGGTCAATGACGCTACTCCATGGTTGTCGTCCACCGGCTTCAACTATTACAACTACTTTGAATAGACACGCGGGTCTTAACATAAATTAAAGACAACCATATGGCTCCGCCGTTGCCGACTTACAATAAGGAACATTGCATACATCAAATATAATCACAATCATGGCCATATCACATCATCAGACACCCCTGCAAAACAAAGTTAGACGCCTCTACTTTCTTTGCATATTTTACGTGGTTTGGGGCTTTCAATAAGTGGCGTTCTAACTTACGAACAAGAACCACAACATTGATACTAGTATTGTTAATCACCCGTTGTAAATTGGATCTTAACTATGCTAGGAGAAACAGCACCCATAAAGCCACTTATGCAATACAAGTTGCATGTCAAGCGTGGAGCAAGTCTCATGAACGATGTCATGTAAGGTTAGCCCGGGCCGCTTCATCCCAACATACCGCAAGATGCAAAGTACACAAGAAGCAATCGACAATAAAAGCATCAACGCCCATAATGACCATTGTGTTCTACTGCAGCAATGATCTACATATAGACACGGCTCGATACCATCAGGGGTTCGTAGCATGGAAAACAAAAATTTTCTATCGCATACAAACAAACAAGCCAAGATCTATCTACTAGATTGTAGCAACGAGTCGATGGTATAACATACCCTCGAAGATTCCAAAGCGTTTAACGAGAGCGGATTCTCGTGGGTGATGTAGTCGTACTCTTTCCGATCTCAAGATCGTAGACGATCCTTCCGGCCACGTTAAGCGCTCCCAGATCGGTCACACGTTCGTACTCGACGAAGACCTTCCTCTCCCTTGTTCCAAAGCAGCGGAGGTTGTAGTACTCTCCTCGCGATTCCGGCAGACAACGTGGTACCTAAGTAGAGGGAAATCCCAGGCTTCGCTTAAGCAAGTGCAGTATGGTGGAGCTTATGAGAGAGGTTATTAGTGGTCTAGTAATTAGACACACCAATTAGAAGGCTCTAAACCAATTAGAAGGCTCTAAACCGCTGCTAAAGCAATTAGAAGCTCTAAACCAAAACGGCTCTAAACCGGAGATTTAGAGGTAGAAAGTTGTGTGTCTAGGAGGAGCCCTGCCCTCCTTTTATGGGTGGGGAGGCACGGCCAGGGAGGAGTCCCTCCCAAGTCGGCCTTGGTGGCGCCTTGGCTTGGGGAGGAGACTCCTCCCTCAAGTCGGTTCCCAACTCCTCTTTCTTGTTTCCCACAGTTTCTTGTTTTAGCCGTTTGACTTTCAAACTGGACATTTGACTTTTCTGTTTTAGGATTCAATTTAATCCTTTATTTGGGACAGCAAGAACACTTAGTACATGATGCAATCATTCCAATATGTAATGACACATTCATGTTCCCCTTCCCCCCCGGAGTGTCGGACAATCCGGAACCTTCTAGAACATTCCCGATGAAAACACCGGAATCATTCCCGAACTCCGAAACGGGACTTTCCTTATATGAATCTTATTCTCCGGACCATTCCGGATCACCTCGTGATATCCCGGATCCCATCCGAGACTCCGAACAACATTCGGTCTCTTTCTCATAATACCATAACTACTCAAACAACGTCGAATTCTTAAGTGTCTCCTACGGTTCGTGAATTATGCGGACATGATCGAGAAACTTCTCCGAACAATAACCAATAGAGGAATCTGAAATTCATATGGCTCCCACATATTTCTACGATTACTTTGCGATCAAATGAACCACTTACATACGATACCAATTTCCTTTGTCTCACGATATGTTACTTATCCGAGGTTATGATCGTCGGTATCTCGCATACCTAGTTCAACCTCACATCGACAAGTACTCTTTTCTCGTTCCTGATATGTGATCCTTGTGACCAAGTCACATGCTTGCAAGCTAATTGGATGACATTCCACCGAGAGGGCCCAGAGTATATCTATCCGTCATGTGGATGGACAAATCCCACTCTTGATCCATGTGTCTCAACCAATATTTTCCGAACACTCAATGCCACCTTTATAACCACGGTGTGGTGTTTGATGTCATCAAAGCATCCATCCGAAAGGTGATATGCATGATCTCATGGTCGAAGGAATTAGGTTACTATGTATCAGAAAGCATATAGCAATTGAACTATTGAAATGACTTGATCTTTATGCTACGCTTATCTATAGGAGTATGTCCACCATATCATTCTCCTAACGATATGATCTTGTTGTTGATAACATCTCAATGTTCATGATATGGAAACCACAATCATTAATCAACCAACAAGCTAGTGAAGTATAGAGGCTATACTAGGGACTTCAAATTAAGTTTACAAATCACACAAGTATCAATGTTTCCTTGTTAATACTATTATAGCATGAATGTAAACATTTATCATAAACACAAAGATATAATAATAACTACATTTATTATTGCCTCTAGGGCATATCTCCAACAACAATATACACATCACATCTTGGGCCATACCATATCACAGAAAACACTCCCTGCAAAAACAAGTTAGACGCCTCTACTTTGTTGTTGCATGTTTTACGTGGCTTATGGGAGTAGATGCTAAGAATGATTCTTACCTACGGAAAGCCACAACGGTGATATTATGGTTGCCAAACTCCGGTGTTAATCCCATGACAACTATAGTGAGAGAAAGTGACATCCACCAGCCGCATGTGTGGAACAAGCCACACGTCAAGTGCGGAGCCGGTCATGAACGACGTCGCGTAAGGTTGGACCGCTTCAATCTCACTATCCCGCGTCATAAGAAGAACACAAACAAGAGGCTTGCAACAGAAAACATCAACGCCGAACAACCATGTTGTTGCGTTCTACTCGTGAAACACATCTACGCATAGAACTAGCTCGATACCACTCAAGGGTTTGGCGGCATAGTAAATCAAAATTTTCTGACGAGCGAGAGGGAAAGCCAAGATCTAATCTAGGAGATGCAAACAACGAGAGATTGGATTAGATCTTCATACCCTTGAAGATTCTCACAATGAACGCTCGCCTAACGTGGGTGATGTAGTCGTACTCGCTTCTCCTCCTCGCGATCCGATCCGATCTAGCACCACAAGTGGCGGTGCCTCCGTGAGATGCACACGTGCAGCACCTCGATGTCTCCTCCTTCCTCGGACCAGCAAGTATGGTGGAGAGATGGATTGGATCTACAACACGACGGCGTGGTGTATATGGTGGAGAATTTCTGCAGGCTTCGCTACAAGCGCCGGAGGGAGAGAGGAAGGGCAGCAGGGCGGCTAGGGTTGGAGGGGAAGGTGTAGGGGTTTGGTGCGCCCCCACCCCTCTTTATATAGAGGGGGGCAGCCCTAGCCCCTCCCCCAAGCCCAAAGGATAAGGAGTGGGGGGCATGGACTCTTCCTTCTTCTAGAAACCCTATCTCTAGTTTAAACGATTTAAACTCTCTAGGATCGGCTGGGCCCTATGGGGCCTTGTGCCCCTGGCCCAAAGCGGCCAGGACACTCCCTCATAGGCCCATGCCCCCTCCCGGAAGGTGGGGCCACGTTGGTCCCCTTCCGGAAGGTTCTAGAAGCTTCCGGTACAATACCGATTAACCCAACAATTCAACTCCAAAACTGCATTGCCTTATATGAATCTTATTCTCCGGACCATTCCGAACCTCGTGATATCCGGATCCCATCCGAGACTCGAACAAAAATTCATAAACCAATTATCCAATCTATCCTAGTGTCAAGACACGTTAAGTGTGTGACCACGTGGGTTCGAGAATATGCGCACATGATCTTCTATCAATAATCAACATCGGGTCAGGCACCCATATTGACTCCACACATTCATTGATGATCATATCGGATGAACCACGATGCGGATTCAATCAATCCATATATATATTCCCTTGCCTCGCGATATTTTACTTGCCGAGATTCGATCGTCGGTGCATCATACCTAGTTCAATCTCGTTCACAGCAAGTACTTTACTCGTTCCGTAATCCGATATCACTTTGTGATTAACTCCTTAACCACATGCTTGCAAGCGGTGTTGATATCAATTACCGAGTGGGTCCGAAGTATATCTCTCCGACTTGGGAGGGACAAATTCCATCTCGATACATACAACCCAACAGATACTTTCCGATCACCTGAGAGACACCTTTATGATCACCCTCTCATAGGATGACGTTTGATGACCTCAAAGCTTTCTTCCGATACCAGGGAGTTGTATTATCTCATGGTCTAAGGAATACAATATTTGACATAAGAAAAGCTTCGCAAAGACGAACACGATGACACGATCTAATTTCTTTGCTTAGTTTGGGTCTATCCATCATATCATTCTCCCAATGATATGATCTCATTATCAATTGACAACTCATGTCTATGGTTAGGAAACCTTAACCATCATTGATCAATGAGCTAGTCCATAGAGGCGTACTAGGGACACGGTGTTGTTCACAAACCACACAAGTATTAAAGTTTCCGCTTAATACAATTCTAGCATGGAATATAAACTTTATCATGAACATGAATTATAATAATAACATCTTTATTATTGCCTCTAGGGAATAATTCCAACAATAACATTCTAGTGATCAAATCACTTGCTTGCAAGCTAATCAATGTGATATCACCGAGAGGGCCCAGAGCATATCTATCCGTCATCAGGATGAACAAATTTCACTCTCGATCCATGAACCTCAACATAACACTTTAGTAGTTCTGAAGCCATCTTTATAATCACCCAGTTACGGTGTGACGTTTGATGTTATCGAGAAACTCTTCCAGTGTTAGTGATTGACATGATCTCATGGTCTAAGGACTAGGATCACTTCGTAAGTTGTTATAGCAATATAAACTCAATGACTTTGATCGTAATGCTTTACTTCGGATGAATGTTCGTCACATTGTTACGCTAATGTTGTGACCTCGTTATTAACAACATCCAATGTCCATGATCAGGAAACTTTGATCATCATGTTAATCAACGAGCTAGTTTATAAGAGAGGCATAACTAGGAACTTCCTTTTTGTTTATTAAAAACACATGTATTAACGTTTCCGTATTAATACAATTATAGCATGTAAAATAAACATTTATCATAAATAAGGAATACGATAATCACCACTTTATTATTGCCTCTCGGGCATATTCCCTTCAGTCGTTGGGGGCGGGGCTACAAGGCACAGGAGAGCGAGATAAGGGGTCCGTTAGACGTGCGAGTGTGAGTAGAGCCTTCCTATGTCAACGAGAGGGGAAGGGGTGGACGGAAGCTACCTGGGGCACTCGCCGGAGTTCAAGCCGAAGACGGTGGCGAGTGGCGTTGAGGTTGCTGACGCTAGGGATCTTGCGCGGCTGAGCTAGGAGTACTGGGAGATGCGCCAGAGTCTGTGGGACAAGCTCATGTGGTCGAGGGGCGAGGGGAGGCAGGGTCTGGCCGGAATCGATGGAAGTGCTCACCGGAGACAGTGGCGGTGCAGCGCAAAATTAGGCAGCCTGGGGGCGCACTAGGGTGGGGGATTGAGGGGGAAACGGAGAGGAGGGAGAGGCGGTTAAGTAGGCGTGGTCGCGGGGCTGGGTTATTGCGCCATTAATCGAGAATTCAACTTGCGAAATCAATGAAGAAACGGCGACGAGGGCGTGGTCTTCGCGGGGAGGAAGAAGACTAGCAAGTGGGGCCTGTTTGACAGAGAGTGAGAGGGAGGGGGAGTGGGGGCCAGCGGTCAACGACTGGGGGGAGGTTTCTGAGTGTAAAACGTTTCACTGCGGGAGAGAGGGGAGAGGTGGGCTGCTGGGCCTGGACTGGGCTTTGCTAGCTGGGCTGCTTTCTATTCCTTTTTTATCTGTTTCTTTTTCTTTTTCCATTTCTTTTATTCTGATTTGTTTTTGATTAATTAATTCAAACAACTATTTAATTTCAAACTTCAACCAAACTTTGAGTATATTCAAATACTGTTTAATAACACATTCTGAAGTCAAATTTAGAATAATATATTTTTTAGGGGATAATAATTAATTAAAATAGGCCCTTGTATTATTTCAAATAATATTTAATAATGTTTTTCAAACTCCATTTGAAATCTAAATTCTTCAAAATCTTTCCAGTAGGTTTTATTTGTTTATTTGGGTGTCAAATAATTCACCTTGAATTATTAGGAATGTTTTTAATATGAGTTATAAATCATTTGAATTGGGTATTTGTCTTTATTCCTATGAAATTAAATATAGTTTTAATTCCACAAATTTTATTTGGAAGATTTCTTTGATCTTATTTAAGTTAATTAAAAAAAATTTATTCCACTTGGGTAAATTCCAAATATTATTTTCCCATGATTTAATTAATCATTTCTAATAGGGATTTTGTCTTTATTCAAATAGAAATAGAATTTGGTTAGTGCCATTTATTTGATTTGGAAAATTCTTTATCCATTATTTTATTTGGACTTGGATTATATTCATTCCATTTGCTTATGGATTAGGCCAAGATTTTATTTGGTCTTTCAGATATTCCTCATTTAATATTTCTATCTTTATCTTATAAAATCCATATGTTTTTATTTATAGATCCAAACTTGGTGATTCCAATTTGAAAAACCTTATTGAATATTTATTTATCCTTTTAAATCTTTTTAGGATTATTTTCTCACCATTTGGCATGGATTTTATATAAGTGCTTTATTAGCTTTGGAAATTCAATTTCCTTATCTTATTAAATTCATAAGATTTTATCTATGGCTCCAAATTGATTGAAATCAATTTCTATGGTTATATAATATTTCTATTTGTCATTCTTGATCATTTATAAATGTTTGTTTGACAAATTTTTATATGAATCAAATTCTTGGCTTAGAGATAACTTGGAAATGTTTTTCTTCCATTAGGGTTTCAGAGTTTTTGTTTATTTTCCTAGTGTTTAAATTTCCAGATGCATTTATGAAGAATGCATTTTACTTGATTTGAATTTAGTTTGGATTCAAACATTAACCAAAGTTTATTCAAGATGGGATTTTAAGTTTCCAATTAGAAACAAAAAGTTTCTTTTCACCCTAATTTTCAACAATTATTTATTTTCTTTATTTATTTTTCACATTACAAGATTTGGAATTTTTTTGGATGTGACAGGCTACCACCCTTAAAATAAATCTCGTCCCGAGATTTGGGAAGGCTAGGGTTACAAGTTGGCTCAAAGCAACTAGGGTACTACCACCCTTAAAATTTTTCCAACTAGATTACTTATTGGCTTGCTTGGAATCTTGTTGAAACCTCTCTAGGCAAACATCTGCATAGTGTCCTTTGTTTCCACACTTGAAACATGTGACAAGGCTGAGATCCTTCATAGGCTTTATCTTGTGCTTCATCTTTTCTAGACAATTGCTTGCATAATGTCCTTGATCACCACAATTGTAACATGTGACAAGATTGAGTTCTTCACGTATCTTCTATGGACAAGTTGACACATAATGGCCTAGCTCTTTGTAGTTGTTGCACCACACTTGGTTAATCTCCTTATATTTCTTCTTCTTATCTGGACATTCATTGGCATAGTGTCCCATTTCTTTGCAATGGCAACATTGCACTTGGCTTTTGTCCTTCTTCTTCTTAGGCTTCTCCAAAGCTAGGAGTGCTTCTAGTTCATGCTCTTCATATCTTATCTCAAAGGTGGGAAAGTTTCCTGGTCTAATTGATCTTTTCCTTGGATAATACATATGTCTCCGCTTTGGTCCATCAAATTGAGTCTTACTGCATGGAGGTGCAAGCTGAGATTTTCCTTTGTCTTCATCCTACTTGGTAGAAGTTGTTCTCTCATGGTAGTTTGCAATCAGTTGTTGCACTCCACCTTGTTTCCTTTGTTGAACTATGGAATAGATGGGGCATTGGATAGGGACATGATTATTTCCTTCACACAGGAAACAAGTAGCTTGAGATGTGGGGCACTGATTAGCTGGATGTTTCTCTTCACAATTGGGGCATTGATCTTCATGCTCTTTGGAAGTGTGATCCTTGTCTCCACAAATATTACAAGCTTAGGTTCTTTCTAGAATATCATCCTTGACATCCTTGTTGTCACAAACTCCTTGAAAAGAGTTGTCTCCCATGTTGATCATGTGAGTGGTCATCCCTTGTAATAATTGGGATTGATTTTCCAAAAAAAATTGTAAGGTTGGGTCTAACTCATTGTTGTTGGCTAAAAATTGAGTTGTCATCTGATTCAAATGGGTTTGGTTTACTAGTAGTTGTTCTCTCATGAGCATCTCTTGGTTGTTGTTGTCACCATTCTTGATGTTGGAGTTTCTTGGAGTAGTCATCTATTTGGGTTGGATTGGGATTATAATAGCAAAAAGATTTCTAAGGAATTAATTCTAATCACACACATCACAACTCACACAAGCAATGTACAAGCAATAAAAAAACATTCCACTCAAACATCAAAGATTCAAGCACATTTTTAGACAACAAAATATTTTTGCACACGACATAAGTTGGTGTGTTTGCTTTAATGTAATATGGTGGTCCAACTATGTGGTTCACTTAGTATCATTTCTTCATTCTTAGTTGATTCTTCATGAACAAGATCTTTGTATCCTTACAGAATTTCTTGCATCTTGGTCACAAAACTTCAAGGTCATGATGGTTCCTTCTAAGTTGTGTTTCCTTAGTCTTCAATTCTTGAGTAACATTTCTTGTTTCACTTGTAGTCCTTAGTGATATCCAAGTTGAAGTCCTTGTTGAGAATAAGGTAGAAATCACTTGAGTTGGTGCTTTGCTCATGTTGAAGTCTTTTCTCATGGTGGGAGCTTTATCCATTAAGTTGAAATAGAAGAGATGTAGAGTTAAAACCAAAAAGGTTGAGGAAAGAATTTACAAGATTGTTTGTAAATAAGTTTGTGGAACAAATACAACTCCTATTTTTCTAAGGGGTTTCGTCCAATCCTAGGGTTACAAATACTACAGGCAACACAGTGCTCTGATACCATCTGTAAGGTTCCCAACCTTTAATAATGTAGAGATCCCTATGTTTACAATGCTAGTCCCTGGATCAATAGCTAGCATGCACAGTTAAGATGTAATATCAAGAAACAAAGGTCATAATACAACTTTATAACCAGGAATAAAATAATTTATTACATCTTACATAGCTCATTTGGCTATTTCATTACAATGCAGCAGAATATAACAATAGCATGGGGTCCTTCATCTTCAAAGTGCCACAGGCAGTCATGTTGGTTGTAGACTTGTAATCCTAATCAATAAACTTCACTAACATCAAACAAACCTGCAACATAATAAGTTACAACCACAAGGGTCACTACATTTGAATTGTATTGGCAAGTGATACTATGGTAGTATAGTGGAGTCTATCATCTATATGCATTTGGCTAAGTGGAGCTTAGGCTTGCTTTGCTCAAAATAGTTTTTCCTTATCATTTGAAAACACTAAGTTTTTGCTTGACAAAATCACCCAAGGCATCTCCCAATAGAAATTGGTGATTCTTCAACCCTTGTTCAACCACAAGTTTTTAACTTAGAAATTGGTATGAGGAGATTCTTGATAGCTTCCATGTCTTGATGTTCAAATTGTCCTTTACCAGGGACATGGCTAAGTACTTAGATTTTACACTCTGCAGAGGTGGTGCACTTTCCACACAAGACTTGGTTTCACCAAGACAAGATCTTTCAGAAGCCTTCCCTTATACCAGAATGGACGCGTTCCAACCTATCAAACCCCTACCACCAACTGTCCATTTGGCTAAGTTATTGCAACCTATATGATCCAGGCAGAGCCCATAATGCCAAGTGGCTACACTTGAAGCTTCTCAACATTTGACATCTCAAATCTCTTTGTTCCTGGGTGGCCATCCACAAGTGAGATACACAAGGTAAACCATAGAAATGGGCCTTGTGTAACCACTCAACACAAACCATTCCTTCCATTCCACCCAGTTGATTCATTCACTTAGTTGTTTTATTAAACAAAACACAAGTCCTTGACTTAGAAATATTCCATAGCATGAATATAGTCCACCCTTGTTTTCTACTAGCTAAGCTAAGCATGATGGAAATAGGGATCTTAACTTAATAAATTTCTACTAAGGTTTCATCAACTAGGATTTCCCATGGCATAGTTTACACTTAGCAAAAATTCCATGCAAGTCCTACTTTAGAAATATCACTAATGCATAGTGAAAAATAATGGGACAAAAGTATGAAGCATCACTTGCCTTTTTGGTAGAAAATATAAGTTCACTCCTTGATCTTGCAATATTCACACTCTTCAAATTCCACTACAATTCAATCAAGCAAGCAATATTTCAATCTACCATTCAAGCAACATCACATAAAATAATAGAAACAAAGTAATGCATGCAAGCATGCTAAAGATTGTTTTATTTGGAAAATTGGTATCTAATAGGTTATAAACATTCTATAACACCTATTAGTCATTTTATATAAGTGGCAAAATCATTTGTAAAAGATTTTTTACTTATAAATCATTTTTAAACCAAATCAATATTTTATGTGGTTGAAAATGCCTTTAGCAAAGTAATAATATTTATAGGGTTCACCAATTATATTTTTAAATCATAAAACTTGGTGTTTGGGGTCAGATAATTTAAATCAAAACATTTCCCAAAGGTTTTCTCCAAAAAGTATTTTTAACATATGAACAACAATTTTATTTGACTAGAAATGGTTTAAATCAAAGATTTATTCTTTTTCTTCTCCAAATATATTTTTGAAACCACAAATTGATTTTTATGGTCAGTAGGTTCAAAACAAACCATTTGCCAAAGATTTTATCCCCAAAATAATTTTAGAATGAATTTTATATTCAAAATATGCCTACACAAGTTTCTGCAAAAACAATCATTTTAAGAGAAGCTATTTACTAAACAAAGTGCATGGTTGGAAAGTACTTGTCTTGCTGATTCCATTGATATAAAATTTGAAAAATTTGGACGTGTGGTTTGAAAGTTATGCAATTTACAAATTTGATCATCTAATAGATCAAATTGTTTTAAATAAACTACGGCCACGTGGCATGATTCTACTGGCCCATACCGATTCGGTTGGATCAACAGAGGACAGCCGTTGGATTTAAGTAATATCGCACGGCACAGAATCGAACTTACCCCTTCGAGTTAAATCTAATCACACTCGTCAGATCAAGATCCAACGGTTGCTGCTTGTTTGACCAAATATGGGCGGCGCACGACGGCGGTGTGGCCAGCGGGCGGTGAGGTTGCCTGCGATTTAGCAAGCGCGAGAGAGGGACATGGTGCTCACTGGGTTCGTCACGTCGTGCTGAAGCTCGAAGTGGTCGTCGTTGGGGGCGGGGCTACAAGGCACAGGAGAGCGATATAAGGGGTCCGTTAGACGCGCGAGTGAGAGTAGAACTTGCGTGTGTCAACGAGAGGGGAAGGGGTGGACAGAAGCTACCTGGGGCACTCGCCGGAGTTCAAGCCGAAGACGGTGGCGAGTGGCGTTGAGGTTGCCAACGCTAGGGAGCTTGCGCGGCTGAGCTAGGAGTATTGGGAGATGCGCCAGAGTCTGTGGGACAAGCTCATGTGGTCGAGGGGGCGAGGGGTGGCAGGGTCTGGCCGGAATCGATGGAAGTGCTCGCCGGAGATAGTGGCGGTGTAGCGCAAAATTAGGCAGCCTGGGGGCGCACTAGGGTGGGGGATTGAGGGGGAAACGGAGAGGAGGGAGAGGCGGTTAAGTAGGCATGGTCGCGGGGCTGGGTTATTACGCCATTAATCGAGAATTCAACTCATGAAATCAACACAGAAACAGCGATGAGGGCGTGGTCTTCACGGGGAGGAAGAAGACTGGCAAGTGGGGCCTGTTTGACAGCGAGTGAGAGGGAGGGGGAGTGGGGGCCAGCGGTCAGCGGCTGGGGGGAGGTTTCTGAGTGGAAAACGTTTCACTGCGGGAGAGAGGGGAGAGGTGGGCTGCTGGGCCTGGACTGGGCTTTGCTGGCTGGGCTACTTTCTATTCCTTTTTTTTATCTGTTTCTTTTTCTTTTTTCCATTTCTTTTATTCTGTTTTGATTTTGATTAATTAATTGAAACAACTATTGAATTTCAAACTTCAACCAAACTTTGAGTATATTCAAATACTGTTTAATAACACATTCTGAAGTCAAATTTAGAATAATATATTTTTAGGGGATATTAATTAATTAAAATAAGCCCTTGTATTATTTCAAATAAGATTTAATAATGTTTTTCAAACTCCATTTGAAATCTAAATTCTGCCAAATCTTTCTAGTAGGTTTTATTTGTTTATTTGGGTGTCAAATAATTCACCTTGAATTATTAGGAATGTTTTTAATATGATTTCTAAATCATTTGAATTAGGTATTTGTCTTTATTCCTATGAAATTAAATATAGTTTTAATTCCATAAATTTTATTTGGAAGATTTCTTTGATATTATTTAAGTTAATTAAGCAACTTTTATTCCACTTGGGTAAATTCCAAATATTATTTCCCATGATTTAATTAATCATTTCTAATAGGGATTTCGTCTTTATTCAAATAGAAATAGAATTTGGTTAATGCCATTTTATTTCATTTGGAAAATTATTTATCCATTATTTCATTTGGACTTGGATTATATTCATTCCATTTGCTTATGGATTAGGCTAAGATTTTATTTGGTCTTTCAAATATTCCTCATTTAATATTTCTATCTTTATCTTATAAAATCCATATCTTTTTATTTATAGATCCAAACTTGGTGATTCCAATTTGAAAAACCTTATTTAATATTTATTTATCCTTTTGAATCTTTTTAGGATTATTTGCTCACCATTTGGCATGGATTTTATATAAGTGCTTTATTAGCTTTGGAAATTCAATTTCCTTATCTTATTAAATTCATAAGATTTTATCTATGGCTCCAAATTGATTGAAATCAATTTCTATGGTTTTATAATATTTCTATTTGTCATTCTTGATCATTTATAAATGTTTGTTTGACAAATTTTTATATGGATCAAATTCATGGCTTAGAGATAACTTGGAAATGTTTTTCTTCCATTAGGGTTTTAGAGTTTTGGTTTATTTTCCAAGTGTTTAAATTTCCAGATGCATTTATGAAGAATGCATTTCACTTGATTTGAATTTAGTTTGGATTCAAACATTAACCAAAGTTTGTTCAAGATGGGATTTTAAGTTTCCAATTAGAAACAAAAAGTTTCTTTTCACCCTAATTTTCAACAATTATTTATTTTGTTTATTTATTTTTCACATTACAAGATTTGGAAAATTTTGGGATGTGACAGACATGGATGATAGTGTCACTTGCCTTTTTAGTAGAGAATATTGGTTCACTCCTTTATCTTTAAAATCTCACACTCTTCTAATTTCACTACAATTCAATTAAGCAAACATATATTCAACTAGCATTCAAACAATTCACCACATAAAATAACAAAAACAAGGCAATGTGTGCAAGCATGCAAAATATGGTTTTATTTGTAAAAGTGGTTTCTAGTAGGCTCTAAACATTTTAAAGCTCATATTGGTCATTTACAAAAGTGGTAAAACCATTTAAATTCAAGTTGGTGAAAATGGCCACTTTAAGTCATTTTTGTTTTGCTAGGAATGATTTAAATCAAAATGATAATCCCTAGAATTGTAAAATATTTTTAAACATAACATGTTAGTGTTTTAAGGTCAAATGTTTAATATTAAAACCATTTGCAAAAGGTTTCACCCCATAAACCAATTTTATACCAAAGTGATATTTTACGTTGTTGGAAATGCCTTTTAGCAAAGTAATAATTTTATAGGGTTCATAAAATATATTTTTAAATCTCAAAACTTGGTGTTTAGGGTCAGAGAGTTTAATTCAAATCATTTTCCAAAGATTTTACTCAAAAAGTATTTTTAACACATAAACATTATTTTTATTTGACTAGAAATGCTCTTATTCAAAGATTTATTCTTTAACTTCACAAAATACATTTTTAAATCCATAAGTTGGTTTGTATGGTCCGTAAATTCAAAACAAACCACTTAGCAAAGATTTCACCTTAAAAATATTTCTAGAACAAATTTTATATTCAAATTATGCCCACACAAGTTTCTGTAAAAACAACTATTTTACCAGAAGCAATTTATTAAACAAAGTGCATGTTTGGAAAGTATTTGTTTTGCTGATTCCATTGGTATAAAATTTGCAAAATTTGGACGTGTAGATTAAAAGTTATGAATTTTGCAAGTTTGCATAACTAATAGATCAGATTTTTTGTTTTAAATCAAACTCTGGACACGTGGCGCTTTGTTACTGGCGCGTACCGGTTCGGGTGGATCGCGCTCTGTGGGATGTTGGATTTAAAACACATCGCACGACTCAGATCAAACATACCCCTTCGATTAATGAATCTATCGTAGCCACGCGATTGTGATCTAACGGTGTACAGGAGCCTGACCAAAACTGGGCCGCGCTAGCGGCGGCGGACGGCGGCGCGCGCTCAGACGGTGAGGTTGCCGACGATTTAGATCACGCGGGAAGGAACAGAGACGCTTACCGTGCTCGCGTGGTTGCAGTGAAGCTCAAGGTGGCCTTAGCTAGTCGAGGGGCGCACGGGAGCAGTGGCTATTCCTCGCCGGAGTTTGCGGCGGTGCCAGGTGCTTCTGTTTCGTCGACGGGGGCGAGGTTACAGACCACCAGAAGGGAAAAGAAAGGGTGCGTTAGACGCGTGTGAGTGTGGCGAACGTGAGTGCATCAACGAGAGAGATAGGGGTGGACGGAGCTTACGGGGAGGGGTCGCCGGAGTTGAAGACGTTCTCGGTGGCGCTCGGGTGATGTCCTTGCCGAAGCTCTGGTGCACGCGTGGCCAAGCGAGCATCACTGGGAGATGCAGTGGCGAAGGGAAGCACACATGTGTGGACTGGGAGGCAAGGGGTGTATCAGATTTGCCGGAATCGGCCGGAGTTGCTCGACGGAGACTGTGGATTTGATCTTGTGATTAGGGTAGCCTGGTGGCCGAGAGAAGATGGCGCCTGGGGGAAAAGAGAGGAGAGACGCGGGCGTTTATGTACGCGTGGTCTCTAGAGGAATTAACCTAGCCAATAACTCGAATTAACGAGGATTAAATCTTGACAGAAACGGCGAGTGCGAGGGGGAACGGTCGACGCGGGTGAAGAAGGAGATCTCGCAAGTGGGGTCGTGTTGTCTGTGAGAGAAAGAGGGTGCGTGTGGGGGCCAGGCGTCAGTGACGGGGCGGGATCATTTAGAATATTTTATCGGGGGGGGGTTTAGTTGGGCTCCGCTGCTGGGCCTGCTGCGCTGGGCTATCTCTTTCATTTTTTTATACAGAAACTTTTTCTTTTTCCTTTTCTATTTATTTGTTTTGATTTTTATTCAAACAATTCAAACTCCATTTGAATTCAAACGTTTGCCAAACTTTGTTTACATTTTAATACTGTTTATTAATATATTCTAAAGTCAAATTTAGAATATTTCTTTTATTCTTTTTAGGGTCTATTATTTATTTTAAAAAATAGAAATTTGTTTTTATTTCAAATAAGATTTTAATTTGTTTTCAAACTCCATTTGAAATCTACATTTTATCAAACCCTTTCAGTAGGTTTTATTTATTCAAAATAATTTCCCTTTGAATTAATAATTAAAATACTTTTAATATGTTTTAATGTTCATTTAAATTTGTGAAATGTCTTTACTTGAATAAAAATGGATATTAATAAATCCTTATGATTTTATTTAAATAATCCTTTACTCTTTTTATTACACAAAAATCTTTCATTTTATTTTCTTGGCCATGTTTCAATTTGGCCTTTTAAAATAGCCCTTATTTATTTATTTCTTCCTTTATTTTATAAAATCCATATCTTTTTATTTAAGGATCCAAAAATGGTGATTCCAACTTTTATAACTTTATTTATTATTTGTTTATCTTTTTAAATCCCTTTAGGATTCTATTTGATCAAAATAGGTTTTGATGTTTCCATTTGGAATCAAAAAGTTTCTTTTCACCCTAAATTTCAACAATTATTTATTTATTTTTCACATTTCAAAATTTGGAAAATTTTGGGATGTGACACAGGGTCTTTCAAAATAGCTACCACAAGTTCAATATTCAATTTCTCATCAAGCTCCATAGTTTTCTTGGTACCTTTATTATTTGCACTAATCATCATAGAATACTCATTTACCTTAGCTGGGAAAGGTATTTCGCAACATAAGGTTCAGGCACAATATGATTAGTAGTACAAAATTCAGTGCTTCTAAAAGGAACTTGACTAGCAACATCTTTATAAGGTGCATGGTACTTATTCCACTTCTTCTTGGGAATTTATATGTAAGAGGCAAAGGCCTTAAAACAGTTGGCAATACTTTGGGAATCAAGACCAAACTCATTACTAATATCACGGAACTCGTCAGTTCCCATAAAAGATTTTATGCATTCGTAATCATAGTTTATACCTGACTTTCTTCCTTTGTCATTCTCCCAAGCTTCAATGTTCTCTTGAATACGGTCTAGTAGATCCCATTTAGCTTCTTCCTTCATATGTGTGAATAATCTAGCACAAGAAGCATCTAGTAAACTTTATCATGAGGATAAAGCCTAGAATAAAAGTAATTGATAATAATATTGTTAGGGAGTTCATGAATAGGATAATTAAGCATTAGTAACTTCAATGTCCCCCAAGCTTGAGCTGTACTCTCTCCATCACGAGGCCAAAAGTTATATATCTGATTTCTATCCTTATGAATCTCACTGGGAGGATAGAATTTAGAATAAAAGAGAGAAGCCATTTCCTCCCATTCCATGAATTGTCCATTCTTCAGTAGCTTATACCATTTTTCAGCTCTCCCTTTCAAGGATATAGAGAGTAACTTCTTCTTCACCTGTTCAGTTGTGATACCTGCACACTTAAACAACCCGCATAATTCATAGATCAAAAGCAAGTGATCACCAGGGTGGACAGTTCCATCCCCAAAATAATAATTATCCATAACACGATCAACAATACTTGTAGGTATCTTAAAAGGATCTATCTCAATAGGTGGTGATTCATCTACTACCCTAACAGTGGTATTAGTTTTCCCAAAAACCAAGTGGTTTATCCATATTGGAAACAAAGCAACAAACAGCCACAAAAAGAAATACTCACATTAGAAGTTTCCTTTACCAGTTCCACTCTTCAATAGCGCTTCACTCCCTGGAAACAACGCCACAAAATAGTCTTGATGACCCACAAGTATAGGGGGTGTATCGTAGTACTTCCGATAAATAGGAGTGTCAATCCCAACGAGGAGCAGAAGGTGTTGACTAGTGGTATGGAGCAGGAAATCTCTGTAAATACTTAGCAAACGGATTTTTAGGGGTTTTCCGATAAAGCAACAAAACAAAGTGCAAGTAATAAAGACAAAGAACAAACGCAGCAAGTGGCCCAATCCTTTCTTAGCAAAGGACAATGTCAACACCCAGATTTTTAATCCCAGATGCCTGTTATGCCAGACATCGCAATCCCAGGATTACCATTTTTGCGAGACATAACAGAATTGGATACCACCGTACATCATCCATTACAAACCGTACATAAGTTCTTACATAAATAAGGATATCATGATCCAGTTCTTAATACAACATCAAGCAGCGGAATACGTAATAATAACGGTAGCGTAGGCGAAGCTCCATCTTCGGGGTCACAGGCAATGCTGACGATGGGAGATGATCCTAGTTGTCGTAACCTTCCTAGGGCCCATCCTCCAGGTACTCATCTTCATAGTATGGCCACGGGAATAGCCAGGGACAAAGCCATGAGTACTCTTTAAGTACTCGCAAACTAATACTAACAAGTGAAAGGGGTTTTTGATAATAGGACCCTAGGCTCTAGGGTTATTTTGCAAAAGCCAGATTTATCTCTACTAAGTTTAGAAGCAACGAATGCTAGTTGAAATTTTATAACACCTAAGTGGGAACTTGTATCTCATATCACAACCCTGTGTGGTCAACTCAAAGTCTCAGTTCATTTCACAAGTCATTTTGAAAAGTCTGACGTGGGAACGGTATGGCCACTCCAACTGTCCATAACCGCGGACGCGGCTATTTGAATAGTTTGACACTCTACAGAGATTGTACACTTTCACCACAACATTCGATACATCCGTCAGGAACAAATCCCGAATTCACCATAATCAGTATGCGGATAATCAATCCTAACCTTTCAATTACACGCCCTAGTATAAGCACCTCTCCTGTGAGTTTGGCCTCCCAACCATGACCACTGTCATCTTGGGTACTGCACAGGTGGACAATATTCACAAGGTAGCCTCAGCTCAGACCGACCTTAGCCGTGAGGGAACTAATACTAAGGTACATAAGTTTCCAGTCAAGCCCTACCCAATCTTCGGGTATTGTGGTTGTACGATAAAATTGGAATGGTATCGCATCCAGACAACCATCAGTTTTATAAAGGGCTAAGGCTCATGCCTCAATATTTTCATCACCAAAATCATCAGATGTTCGGAAACACATGTCCAAAAAATTTCAATAGAATGATCCATCATTCCAAGGTTTCCATAATCATTTTTCCACCAAGTATTCCCATCTAAAGTTGATCAGGTTTTATGCTTAGCACTAGCATATACAAGTGGGGGTAAGCACTAATGAGGGGTGGTACACTAGTGGGGTTTAACTAAGTTTAATATCATGCCTTAGGAGGACATCAAGATTATCTAGCTTAGGCCAAATTTTATGCTCTTTATGCAACCTTCAAGTATCCTTCTAGTATCTACCATTTATTCCCATAAACTCTAAGTAAGAGCTTTGATAAAGAAATAAAGTAATAAACTTGCAAATAAAACTAGGATGGGTTTATCAAGTGGTTATGATCATATATGCTTTAAGGCATATAGTGACATGGTAGCAAGCAAGTAGTAGCTTGCATAAGTAGGGTATCTTGCAAGTGTTAGCTTGCACATTCAACTGGTAGTATTAGGCTTGCCTTGTGCCGAGCAGTGGTTGAAGTTCTCCTCGGTTTCTTCTTCGTAGAATCCTCCTTCCTCCTTGTATCCTTGGTCGGTACTAGCGTCTATGAAGAAATACGAGGTACACAATCACCAAACAATACTTAACTACTTGCAATCATCACACAAAAGGGTCCTATTGATGATCTAGTATCATCACTAACATTACAAGATTAAAGTTTGGTTTAATTCCTTTTATTTTTAGAAAAGTAATTTCTATTCATTGAAAAACTACTTAAGATTTAATATTCTCCAAACCAAACATGGGATCATGTTGACACATGTCATCACCACATATTTTAGTCCATGGGAATGTGATTTAAAGTGGTGTCACAATTTAATAAGGTTTTACCCTTTTATTTTAATTAAATAAAGTGACTAGAAATGCCTATGGGGCATTCTTTTATTACTTGAACATTATTTCTGTAAGTAAACCTATATATTTTTATATATTCTGAAAGGTATGGTAAAATGTGATTTTTGAGAGTTGGAATCAACTCAAAAGCTATTATGGTTTAAATTTGCAAAATGTTTGAATGCAGAAAAGCTTCTGCCTTGTTATTTTTACCATGGATGATCTACAGATCCAAATGACTTGAATCCAACGGGCTTGGATTCAGCACTTCCAGACCTTTCTAACAAAATTGATTTCATTCAACTTGGTTCACTGAATCGACCTGTGTTGATTTTTGAAACTGGGTATAGAAGTGTGTTTGAACTAAAAAGGAAAAGGTTAAATTCAAATAACTGGGCTGCGCGGGAAAGGTTAACGGGCCGGCCTGCTAAGCACAGCGCTTCCGCGGGCTGCATAAGTGGCTGTCCCCACGTGTCAGTGAGACAGGGGGGTGCGAAGCGGTATGGCGCGATGTGGTGCGTTTGATCTGGTTCTAATCCAACGGCTGAGAGTCATCGTCGATGTTGGTCTACGCAGGCGAGACAGAAACCTAGCACGGATAGTGGGGGTCGTTGGGGGCTCACCGGGGTTCAGGCGAGGGTCGGCGATGCGGGCGAACGACGAAGTCGACGACGGCGGTTCTCCTGGTACCGGCAGCTTCTCCTGCGGCGGCTCCAATCGCTGGACCCCTTCTTCTCCAGAGGTGGTGGGCTCTGGCGAAGTTCCGGCGATGCGTTGCTCGCCTTGCTCCGGGACTGACGTGGGGTGGTTCTGGGTGAGAGAGGAGTGGAAGGGTGTGAAGAATTCGAGCGGGGGAGGCCTCTATTTATAGTCACGACGGTGAGACCGAATGACATGGGCAGGCGACGGTGGCGACACGGCTACGGGCTGCTAGAGGCATCGCCGGCGGTGGCGATCGATTTGTGGTCTTCTGGCGATGCTCTACGGCTTTAATGCGCTTGTAGGGGCGGTGCGGTTTGGTCTGGAACACGCGACGCTCTGCACGGCAGAGGCGGCGTCTTCGACGGCGAGCGGTGGCTGTGAGGCATGGGGCGGCGAACGGGGATGTCTGGCGGTCTCCTGGGTTGGTGGCGATCATGTATGCACGCGGCGAGGGCGGCGCACGGTCTGTGGGCTTCGATCGAGGGTGGCGCTCTGGCGCATGCTCGACATGGTTGCTGGCGAGCTGCGCGCGATCCGTGCGTGTGGTCCAGTGGCTGGAAACGTTCGAGCGCTGGACAAGGAGTGGCGGTGGATGGTGGGCTGCCTCCCATACATGCTGGCTAGGCTTGTTTCTCCTCCTAGCTTGCTGTCGACATGGGAGTGACAAGGGTGTATTCGGCTATTCACCATTGATGGCATTTCCAAGCTCACAGTGATGCTAGTGATTAGTTAAGATTGTTAGATGATCTACTAAGGCTAGTGGTGCCCAGAGAGGGAACAAGTTAGGCTCAAGTCACTACTCAAAACAGTGTTTGGATTTTGTTTGATTTGTGTCTGCAATGTGTTTGATGAAATGGCCGCAAGAATTCATGTTTTGAATTTTGAAAAGATTTTTGGTGGGTGTGCTAGGTTGGTGCTGGTGAGTCTGCAGATGCTTGGGTTTTGAAAGTTGAGCTTGTTTGAGTGGTTTTTGAAAAAGTGGGATCTTCCCATATGATGAAGATTCAATTTTGAATTGTCATTTAAACTATGCATTTGAAAGTTTCTGGATGATCACAAAGTGGGCCTTGATACTTTGTTATGAGTACAATCAAGGGATGCAAAGATCCAGAAAAGTTTCTGTTAGGTTCTGAAAGTTTGAGACAGCCAAACTAGTCATGGGAGTTTAATTGGTCAAAATTACCATTCACTCATTTAGCTTTGTTTTGATTTATTTGTCTTTGGGAAAAGTTTGGGAAATATTTAGATGATGTTTATTTCACCTAAGCAACATTTTACAAGCAAAGAAACACACAAACAAGGTGGTTCAAAAGAATTTAAATTGAAATGCATACACACATGCATGCTTTCATAATTTTATTTAGAAAAGTTTTTGTTAACCCTAAATTGGATGATTAGAGTTTGATGAGCCAAGTCTAGTATTTTTGGGATGTTACAAACCTTCCCCCCTTAAACAAAATCTCGTCCCGAGATTCGAAAAAGGACGAAAAAGATTACCTAGGATTTGAAGAGATCGGGAAACTCTGTCCTGATGTGATCTTCGCGCTCCCAGGTAGCATCCTCTTCTGTGTGGTTGAAGCACTGAATCTTGAGAAACTTGATGCTTCGGATTCGGGTAGTTCTGAAAGCATCTTCCAAAATACGGATGGGTACTTCGGGATAGGTCAGGTCATCGTTGATCTCTATGGTCCGGTGATCGATATTTTTGAACACTTCGGTCTTCTCGGGGACTTCGAGACACTTGCGAAGTAACGAGATATGGAACACATTGTGCACAGCTGACATCTCTTCGGGTAGTTCCAATTTATACGACACTTCTCCTCGACGGTTCAAAACCTTGAAGGGTCCGATATATCTGGGGGCTAACTTTCCTTTGAGTTGGAAATGCTGCATTCCCTTCAATGGCGACACTTTCAGATAAACAAAATCTCCTATGTTGAAGGCGAGGTCTCTACGTCTCTTGTCGGCGTAGCTCTTCTGTCTGGACTGGGCGGTCTTGAGGTGCTCACGAATCTTGTGAACCTTCTCTTTTGCTTCTCGTAGGATATCGAATCCAAAAATCTGACTCTCTCCTACTAACGACTAGTTCAAAGGGGTGCGACACTTCCTTCCGTACATGAATGTAAATGGGGCCATTTGCAAACTGGCTTGATAACTGTTATTGTATGAAAATTCTGCAAACGGCAGACAGTCTTCCCACTTGGATCCATATTCTAACACACATGCTCTCAGCATATCTTCGAGTATTTGGTTTACTCGCTCCGTTTGTCCATCGGTCTGAGGGTGATACGCAGTGCTGAAATCTAGGCGGGTTCCTAAACCTTCTTGAACTTTCTTCCAGAATCTCGAGGTAAACTGAGTTCCTCGATCCGATACGATGTTCTTGGGGACTCCATGCAAACTAACTATCATAGCGATGTACAACTCCACTAGCTTCGAACTCTGATATGTGGTCTTGACGGGCAAGAAATGGGCGACTTGGGACAATCGGTCCACTATGACCCAGATAGAGTCATTTCCCCTACTAGTGGTAGGCAGTCTAATGATAAAGTCCATTCCAACGGAATCCCATTTCCATTCCGGAATCTGTAAGGGTTGCAACAATCCAGCGGGTCTTTGATGTCCTGCCTTGACTCGCTGACATATATCACACTTGGCGATATAGCTTCCGATTTCTCTCTTCATCTTATGCCACCAAAATCGCTCTTTTAAATCTTGATACATCTTAGTTCCTCCGGGATGGATAGAATAAAGAGTATCATGAGCCTCCTTCAGAGTCACTTCTTTCAACTCAGAATCTGATGGTACACAAAGGCGTCCTTTGTACCACAGAACTCCTTCTTCGTCTTCGGTGAATCCAGGTACTTTGCCTATACCGATACGACGCTTGATTCCATCGATACTAGCATTTCCCTTCTGCGCCTCTTTAATCTGACTGATCAAAGTGGGCTGGAGTTCTATGCTAGCCAAAAATCCTTCACTCACTAATTCTATTCGAAAATCTTCCATCTCTTTGTGCAGGCTTGGTTGCTCCTTCAAAATCATGGAGTTCAAGCGGCACGGCAATCTGCTAAGGGCATCTGCTACCACGTTGGATTTACCAGGGTGATAGTGAATGTCCAGATCGTAATCCTTGATTAGCTCAATCCATCTCCTCTGTCTCATATTCAGCTCCTTCTGAGTGAATATATACTTCAGACTCTTGTGATCCGTATAGATCTCACAACGGTTTCCCATCAGGTAATGCCTCCATGTCTTCAGGGCTAGAACTACGGCTGCGATTTCGAGGTCATGGGTTGGGTAATTTTGCTCATGTTGCTTCAGTTGTTGAGATAGATAAGATATAACCTTGCCTTCTTGCATTAGCACACATCCGAGACCGATCTTGGATGCATCACAATACACATCGAAGGGCTTCGTGATATCTGGCATGATTAAGATTGGGATGAAATCAATCTCCTTTTGAGTTCTTGAAAACTCGCTTCACATTTGTCGGTCCATTCAAACTTCTTGTCCTTCTTCAGCAATTGGGTCATAGGTCTGGCGATACTCGAGAATCCTTCTAAGAATTTGCGGTAAAATCCCGCCAATCCAAGAAATGCACGAACTTGGGTTTGAGTGGTTGGGGCTTGCCAATCTTCGACATCTTTCACTTTGGCAGGGTCAACGGCAATTCCTCCGGCTGATACAATGTGACCGAGGAATCCTACCTCCTGTAACCAGAATTCACATTTGCTAAACTTTCCATACAGATGATGCTCTCTAAGGGTTCCAAGAATGGTCCTTAGGTGTAGCTCATGTTCTTCTTCCGATTTGGAATAAATCAGAATTTCATCGATGAAAACAACGACAAACTTATCCAGGAAGTCCATAAAAATCTTATTCATGAGATTCATGAAATAAGCGGGGGCATTGGTTAATCCAAAGGACATAACGGTATACTCGTATAATCCATATCGGGTGGTAAAGGCAGTCTTGGGAATATCTTCTGCACGAATCTTGAGTTGATGATAGCCCGTTCTAAGATCAATCTTAGAAAACACTTTGGCACCGGCCAACTGATCAAACAAATCTTCTATCTTGGGCAAGGGGTACTTGTTCTTGATGGTGACATCATTCAACTTCCGATAATCCGTACACAAACGGTTACCTCCATCCTTCTTGTCCACAAACAAGACAGGTGATCTCCATGGTGACGCACTTGGTTGAATAAATCCAATTTCCAGCATGGCATCCAGTTGCTTTTTCAGTTCTGCTAGATCAGACGGGTTCATACTATAAGGTCTATGGGCTATGGGTCCGGTTCCGGGGATTAGTTCGATAATAAACTCGATATCCCGATCTAGGGGCATACCGGGCAAAACATCTGGAAATACATCGGGGTATTCACAGACTATCCGGACATGGTCAATGGTAGGTTGGGTTATACTCTTGTTACACTTGAATTGACGAGGTAAGGTTTCAGATATATGCTCGACTGATATTCCGGCGGTACTGGTCATGGTTATGGCTTTCTTGGCACAGTCAATCAATCCTTTATGTTTGGACATCCAATCCATTCCTAGTACTACTTCCAAACCTTTAGTTACGAGTACTATCAGGTTAGCGTAAAAATCGATGCCATGGATTCAGATAGGGACGGCTTTGCAAATTTGCCTAGCCTTGGTGGTTGATCTGGGAATTTGGACGATCATGGCATGCTTCAGTTTGGTTGGTTGAATTTTACTAGTGCATGCAAATTCTTCAGTGAGAAATGAGTGCAATGCACCAGAATCAAACAACACTCGTGCAAGTACTGAATTAACAGAAAACATACCCAAAGACGATGTCCATTCTCGAGCTTCTTCAAAGATGCATGAGAAAAAGACGGCCATTGCGGTTGAGTGAATTCCCTGGGGCAAATCTTCTTCCTGGCTGAACACGACGCTGCTGCTGAGCTGGGGCATTGGCATTGGGTGCTGCTACATTCTTCTTGTTGGGGCACTCGTTGGAATAGTGTCCTTTATTTCCATAGTCATAACAAGTCACTTGCGACTTGTCCTTTGCTGCTACAGGCACATCATTGCTTCCAGTCCTCGGGGCAGTGTTGGTGTTGGTGGTAGCATTGTTGTTGTTGAACTTGGGTGGGGCACGGTTGAAATTGCTAGATTTGCCGGGGTTGTTGTGATTTCCTCTGGGCCTAGGGTTTCCACGGTTGGGATAGGTCGGACGGTTCATCGGCGGTCTGTTGGTTCTTGGGGCAAATCCTGGAGAAGGGTTAGGGCGATACTTTGGGGTCTGATGGGTTCCTGGCTGATGCATCATACGGCGCTTGCGGTTCTCATTGGCTTGGTTGATCTTTCCTTCCATTTGGATGGCCGGGTCGACAAGGGCTTCAATATCAGCAAAGGGGATATTGACTAATACCGTCTGCATCTCATCATGCAGACCATTCAGGAATCTCTCTTTCTTCTTGGCTTCGGTGTCAATCTCATCCGGGGCATACCTAGCTAATGACAAGAATTTTTCACGGTATTCCACTACAGTCATCCTTCCTTTCTTCAGCTCTCTGAACTCGTCTCTCATTCTCTTGATCAAACCCGGTGGCACATGGGTTCTTCTAAACTTGACCTTGAATTCCTCCCAGGTCATCATCTGGCCTATGGTCATTGCGTGAACACTGTTCCACCATGCCCTGGCATCTCCGGCTAGATAGTGCGTGGCGAACAGAACTTTCTCGTTGGCTTCCACTCCGGCGACTTCTAGGTTATTTTCCATGGTTTGCAGCCAATCATCGACATCTAGGGGCTCTTCTGACTTAGTGAAAACGGGTGGGCTGGTATTCTGGAAACTCTTGAGCTTAGATCCATGGTTGTCCTGATTTCCGTGGCCTTGGTTGTTGTGGGAAGGTTGAGCTATATATTGCAGTGTGGCTAGGTTGGCTTGACGTTCCGCTCTTTGAGCTTCACGGTCAGAAGTCAACATTTGTAGAATCTGCAACATCGGGTCCGGGGATGAACCACTTCCTCCACGTGGTATCTGAAGATTGAGATAGATCATGAGAAAAGAGGGAAATTTCTAAGGTTTTGGGTCTTTGAAAAGTTTTTAAAGTTTGACTCAGATCTTTCTAACAATTTGCTTTTTCATTCATTCATTCATTCATAGAACACGAGACAACACACACCACAACAAAGAAGAACAGATGGTTTTAAGAACCATTCTAAAAACTACGATACAGCGGGACCGAATACTACTCACTACGCTAGTGTTCAAGTGCTACTACTCCTCGGAATCTATGGCTTCGTCATCTTCATCGTCATCGATGAAGGCGAAATCATCCTCATTGGTGAAGAAATCCATAGCCTGATCCTCCAGAAAATCATCATCATCGCTGAGATAGGAGTAGGGGTCTCCACGAAGATCCTCTCCAGCATTCTCCCTTTCTTCCAACTGCATGTCTCTCTCGTGGATGGTCTCTTCCAAAGATGAGACACGATGGCGAAGACGGGCAATGATGCGCTCCTTCTTGTCGAGCTGACGGCGGTGAGACTTGCGATCCTTTGCTAACATGGCGATGGTCTGATCCTTCGTATTGATGATGGAAGACTTGTGGTTGGAGTAGTCACGGCAGTTATTCAACTCCTGCTGACGATCGTACATCATGAAGCTAAGGTGGTCCAATTGGGTCTTCAGCTCGGGGTGATATGGGGCTTCCAGCGGTTATCCATTAGCATCATGCCTTGGGCAAAACTCAAAGCGAGTACCCTTGATTTGATTGATACTCTGCCCACAGAGATGGGAAAGAGCTTCCTGCATGGCCCTGGCAAGTCCATCGAGCCAGTTGTTCTCTCTTAAGGTAAACTGAATTCCCTCAGCAGTGGGAGGTTCAATCTTTCCTCGGAGACTTGCAACAATTAGCTGCAGATCTTCTCCTCCTTGATCATTGAGCTGAGCTCCGAAGAACTCGGGGTGCGGACGCTCCAGAAGTTCCGAAAGCTGGTCCAAATCCCTCTCAAAGATAAGGTCTCCTGCATTCCCCAACTGATAAAACTTGTTGTACTTCACGTCCATCTATAAGAATATAGGAAGAGTAAGTTAGTAGAGTGATCAAGTGTGTAAAAAATTTATGTATTTTTGCAAGAGTTTTTTTGTGGAACATGAATTTTCATGAAAGAATTAAAGGGATAAGAATGAGAATAAGTTTTTGTAATATTTTGTTTTCTTTGGTTTTGAAACTAAGTTTTTGATTCAAACGTCCAGTCTAACTAGGGTCTCCTATGGTCAGGATGGCTCTGATACCAACTTGTCAACACCTAGATTTTTAATCCCAGATGCCTGTTATGCCATACATCGCAATCCCAGGATTACCATTTTTGTGAGACATAACAGAATTGGATACCATAGTACATCATCCATTACAAACCGTACATAAGTTCTTACACAAATAGGGATATCATGATCCAGTTCTTAATACAACATCAAGCAGCGGAATACGTAATAATAACGGTAGCGTAGGCGAAGCTCCATCTTCGGGGTCACAGGCAATGCTGACGATGGGAGATGATCCTAGTTGTCGTAACCTTCCTAGGGCCCATCCTCCAGGTACTCCTCTTCATAGTATGGCCACGGGAATAGCCAGGTACAAAGCCATGAGTACTCTTTAAGTACTCGCAAACTAATACTAACAAGTGAAAGGGGTTTTTGATAATAGGACCCTAGGCTCTAGGGTTATTTTGCAAAAGCCAGATTTATCTCTACTAAGTTTAGAAGCAACGAATGCTAGTTGAAATTTTATAACACCTAAGTGGGAACTTGTATCTCATATCACAACCCTGTGTGGTCAACTCAAAGTCTCAGTTCATTTCACAAGTCATTTTGAAAAGTCGACGGGGAACAGTATGGCCACTAATCGTCCATAATCATGACGCTATTTGAATAGTTTGACACTCTACAGAGATTGTACACTTTCACCACAACATTCGATACATCCGTCAGGAACAAATCCTGAATTCACCATAATCAGTATGCGGATAATCAATCCTAACCTTTGAATTACACGCCCTAGTATAAGCACCTCTCCTGTGAGTTTGGCCTCCCAACCATGACCACTGTCATCTTGGGTACTGCACAGGTGGACAATCTTCACAAGGTAGCCTCAGCTCAGACCCTGGCCGTGAGGGAACTAATACTAAGGTACATAAGTTTCCAGTCAAGCCCTGCCCAATCTTCGGGTATTGTGGTTGTACGATAAAATTGGAAAGGTATCGCATCCAGACAACCATCAGTTTTATAAAGAGCTAAGGCTCATGCCTCAACATTTTCATCACCAAAATCATCAGATGTTCGGAAACACAGGTCCAAAACATTTCAATAGAATGATCCATCATTCCAAGGTTTTCATAATCATTTTTCCACCAAGTATTCCCATCTAAAGTTGATCAGGTTTTATGCTTAGCACTAGCATCTATAAGTGGGGGTAAGCACTAATGAGGGGTGGTACACTAGTGGGGTTTGACTAAGTTTAATCTCATGCCTTAGGAGGACATCAATATTATCTAGCTTAGGCCAAATTTTATGCTCTTTATGCAACCTTCAAGTATCCTTCTAGTATCTACCATTTATTCCAATAAACTCAAAGTAAGAGCTTTGATAAAGAAATAAAGTAATAAACTTGGGGTTTATCAAGTGGTTATGATCATATATGCTTTGAGCCATATAGTGGCATGGTAGCAAGCAAGTAGTAGCTTGCATAAGTAGGGTATCTTCCAAGTGTTAGCTTGCACATTCAACTGGTAGTATTAGGCTTGCCTTGTGCCGAGCAGTGGTTGAAGTTCTCCTCGGTTTCTTCTTCGTAGAATCCTCCTTCCTCCTTGTATCCTTGGTCGGTACTAGTGTCTATGAATAAATACGAGGTACACAATCACCAAACAATACTTAACTACTTGCAATCATCACACAAAAGGGTCCTATAGATGATCTAGTATCATCACTAACATTACAAGATTAAAGTTTGGTTTAATTCCTTTTATTTTTAGAAAAGTAATTTCTACTCATTGAAAAACTACTTAAGATTTAATATTCTCCAAACCAAACATGGGATCATGTTGACACATGTCATCACCACATATTTTAGTCCATGGGAATGTGATTTAAAGTGGTGTCACAATTTAATAAGGTTTTAACCTTTTATTTTAATTAAATAAAGTGACTAGAAATGCCTATGGGGCATTCTTTTATTACTTGAACATTATTTCTGTAAGTAAACCTATATATTTTTATATATTCTGAAAGGTATGGTTAAATGTGATTTTTGAGAGTTGGAATCAACTCAAAAGCTATTATGGTTTAAATTTGCAAAATGTTTGAATGCAGAAAAGCTTCTGCCTTGTTATTTTTACCATGGATGATCTATAGATCCAAATGACTTGAATCCAACGGGCTTGGATTCAGCACTTCCAGACCTTTCTAACAAAATTGGTTTCATTCAATTTGGTTCACTGAATCGACCTGGGTTGATTTTTGAAACTGGGTACAGAAGTGTGTTTGAACTAAAAAGGAAAAGGTTAAATTCAAATAACTGGGCTGCGCGGGAAAGGTAAACGGGCCGGCCTGCTAAGCACAGCGCTTCCGCGGGCTGCATAAGTGGCTGTCCCCACGTGTCAGTGAGACAGGGGGTGCGAAGCGGTATGGGGCGATGTGGTGCGTTTGATCTGGTTCTAATCCAACGGCTGAGAGTAATCGTCGACGTTGGGCTATGCCGGCGAGACAGAAACCTAGCGCGGCCAGTGGGGGTCGTTGGGGGCTCACCGGGGTTCAGGCGAGGGTCGGCGATGCAGGCGAACGACAAAGTCGACGACGGCGGTTCTCCTGGTACCGACAGCTTCTTCTGGGGCGGATCCAATCGCTGGCCCCCTTCTTCTCCAGAGGCGGCGGGCTCCGGCGAAGTTCTGGCGATGCGCTGCTCGCCTTGCTCCGGGACTGAGGTGGGGTGGTTCTGGGTGAGAGAGGAGTGGAATGGTGTGAAGAATTCGAGCGGGGGAGGCCTCTATTTATAGTCATGACAGTGAGACCGAAGGACATGGGCAGGCGACGGTGGCGACACGGCTACGGGCTACTAGAGGCATGTCCGGCGGTGGCGATCGATTGGTGGTCTCCTGGCGATGCTCTATGGCTTTAATGCGCTTGTAGGGGCGGTGCGGTTTGGTCTGGAACACGCGACGCTCTGCACGGCAGAGGCGTCGTCTTTGACGGCAAGCGGTGGCTGTGAAGCATGGGGCGGCGAACGGGGATGTCTGGCGGTCTCCTGGGTTGGTGGCAATCATGTATGCACGCGGCGAGGGCGGCGCGCGGTCTGTGGGCTTCGGTCGAGGGTGGCGCTCTGGCGCATGCTCGACATGGTTGCTGGCGAGTTGGGCGCGGTCCGTGCGTGTGGTCCAGTGGATGGCAACATTCGAGCGCTGGACAAGGAGTGGCGGTGGATGGTGGGCTGCCTCCCAGACATGCTGGCTAGGCTTGTTTCTCCTCCTAGCTTGCTGTCGACATGGGGGTGACAAGGGTGCATTCGGCTGTTCACCATTGATGGCATTTCCAAGCTCACAGTGATGCTAGTGATTAGTTAAGATTGTTAGATGATCTACTAAGGCTAGTGGTGCCCAGAGAGGGAACAAGTTAGGCTCAATTCACTACTCAAAACAGTGTTTGGATTTTGTTTGATTTGTGTCTGCAATGTGTTTGATGAAATGGCCGCAAGAATTCATGTTTTGAATTTTGAAAAGATTTTTGGTGGGTGTGCTAGGTTGGTGCTAGTGAGTCTGCGGATGCTTGGGTTTTGAAAGTTGAGCTTGTTTGAGTGGTTTTTGAAAAAGTGGGATCTTCCCATATGATGAAGATTCAATTTTGAATTGTCATTTAAAATATGCATTTGAAAGTTTCTGGATGATCACAAAGTGGGCCTTGATACTTTGTTATGAGTACAATCAAGGGGTGCAAAGATCCAGAAAAGTTTCTATTAGGTTCTGAAAGTTTGAGACAGCCAAAGTAGTCATGGGAGTTAAATTGGTCAAAATGACCATTCACTCATTTAGCTTTGTTTTTATTTATTTGTCTTTGGGAAAAGTTTGGGAAATGTTTAGATGATGTTTATTTCACCTAAGCAACATTTTACAAGCAAAGAAACACACAAACAATGTGGTTCAAAAGAATTTAAATTGAAATGCATACACACATGCATGCTTTCATAAATTTATTTAGAAAAGTTTTTGTTAACCCTAAATTGGATGATTAGAGTTTGATGAGCCAATTCTAGTATTTTTGGGATGTTACAAACCTTCCCCCCTTAAACAAAATATCGTCCCGAGATTTGAAAAAGGACGAAAAATATTACCTAGGATTTGAAGAGACCGGGAAACTCTATCCTAATGTGATCTTCGTGCTCCCAGGTAGCATCCTCTTCTGTGTGGTTGCTCCACTGAATCTTGAGAAACTTGATGCTTCGGGTTCGGGTAGTTCTGAAATCTTCTTCCAAAATACGGATGGGTACTTCGGGATAGGTCAGGTCATCGTTGATCTCTATGGTCCGGTGATCAATATTTTTGAACACTTCGGTCTTCTCGGGGACTTCGAGACACTTGCGAAGTAACGAGATATGGAACACATTGTGCATAGCTGACATCTCTTCGGGTAGTTCCAAGTGATACGACACTTCTCCTCGATGGTTCAAAATCTTTAAGGGTCCGATATATCTGGGGGCTAACTTTCCTTTGAGTTGGAAATGCCGCATTCCCTTCAATGGCGACACTTTCAGATAAACAAAATCTCCTATGTTGAAGGTGAGGTCTCTACGTCTCTTGTCGGCCTAGCTCTTCTGTCTGGACTGGGCGGTCTTGAGGTGCTCACGAATCTTGTGAACCTTCTCTTTTGCTTCTCGTAGGATATCGGGTCCAAAAATCTGACTCTCTCCTACTAACGACCAGTTCAAAGGGGTGCGACACTTCCTTCCCTACATGAATTTAAATGGGGCCATTTGCAAACTGGCTTGATAACTGTTATTGTATGAAAATTATGCAAACGGCAGATAGTCTTCCCACTTGGATCCATATTCTAACACACATGCTCTCAGCATATCTTCGAGTATTTGGTTTACTCGCTCCGTTTGTCTGTCGGTCTGAGGGTGATACGCAGTGCTGAAATCTAGGCGGGTTCCTAAACCTTCTTGAACTTTCTTCCAAAACCTTCTTGAACTTTCTTCCAGAATCTCGAGGTAAACTGAGTTCCTCGATCTGATACGATGTTCTTGCGGACTCCATGCAAACTAACTATCCTAGCGATGTACAACTCCACTAGCTTCGAACTCTGATATGTGGTCTTGACGGGCAAGAAATGGGCGACTTTGGACAATCGGTCCACTGTGACCCAGATAGAGTCATTTCCCCTACTAGAGGTAGGCAGTCCAGTGATAAAGTCCATTCCAACGGAATCCCATTTCCATTCCGGAATCTGTAAGGGTTGCAACAATCCAGCGGGTCTTCGATGTCCTGCCTTGACTCGCTGACATATATCACACTTGGCGATATAGCTTCCGATTTCTCTCTTCATCTTATACCTTTGGACTTGCACTTTGAAGTAGACCACCATCATCAAAATGATCGGTATTCTTTCAAAATCCATTCTTTAGTAATCTTTTAGTGTAGTAAACACTTTACATACATCTTCTATTCATCCTTATCATGACGACTTTCATGATCAATCTATTGTAGCTTATAAAGGTGAACCGTGAGTATAATATTCCTTTCAAAAACTCTTTTGGATGATTAGGATGTCTAGCATCTCTAACCTTTGTAAATTCTCATCCAATATGAGAACATATATTATACTCTATCATATTGCAACCAAAACATTGTTTCAGATATCGTTATATCTATCACACATGATGGTTTCTGAAATAATTCTTTCAGCTCCTAGATAAACTTGATATTAAAACAATCAAGAATCATAGAGGCAAACATGATACTTAAGATACTAACACTGGAATTGTTACTCTCGATTTAATACCAATTATTAAATTTTCTGGAGTAAATAGAATTTTGTTGAAAGTTTGCAATAGGACTTTAAACTTTAGATTGACACTCAACACAATACGATACCAGTTCGTAAAGTATATATCCAGAATTCTATAGTTCTATTATCTCAATTACAACTATGCATAAGGTGGTGAACGAATGCCAATGACTACAACAATTTATGCAAATTCACTTTGATTTAATTTATGATAAATTGAGTTCTACTAATCAAAATTAGAAATGAACTCCCACTCAAAAACGACATCCCTCGTGTCCTTTTGGTGATTACATGAACCAAATCCACTACACCAAGTCCAATCATCACGTGAGTCGGTGTAGCTTCAAAGGCGAGCATAAAATGGGCATCATATCTACTATATGACTCATGCTTAACCTTTCGGTCCGTGTTCCGAGGCCATGTCTGTACATGCTAGGCTCGCCAAGTAAGAACCTTAGTATTCGCGTGTGTAACTGTCTTACACCCGAGATATGCTCGTGGATTCAAGTACACCCGATCATCACGTGATGCCTTGAAGCGACGAAACATTGTCGGTGGATACTTAAGGAAGAACACATTCTTATCTTGATATCTAAATGAGGGATCATCTTATTATGCTAATAAAACGCCAAACAAGCAATATAAGATGCAATCAAACATCACATGTTTGTATGTGAAATGATATGGTTCCCGCATATGATCTCCATCATGTGCACCGTGGTATGATCACTATCATACCTTTATGTGTAAGGCCAAGGTCTATGTAACTTACACGCTATGTGTGTTGTAAGAGTATCATCTCTTACTTCTACTTACAACATCACCATATCATAACACTAGCCCAGCAACAATCTAAACTAGACGCCTCTAATTTGTCCATTGCAAGTTTTACGTGGCTTAGGGCTTTCGAAGATAGAACCGTTCTTACCTACGAACATGAACCACAACGAGGATAAACAAATTGTTGACAACTCGTTGCAAATTAGATATTGACTATAGTAGGAGAGATAGACACCCGCTAGCCACTTATGCAAAACTAGTTGCATGTCAAGCGTGGAACAGGTCTCATGTGCGAGGACATGTAAAGTTTGTCCGGGCCGCTTCATCCCACTATGCCACCAATATCCAAAGTACAACTAAGAAGCAATAAAATGATCATCATCACCCACATACTCATATGTGTACTACCCATGCAAAGCATCTACGCATAGATCCGCTCGATACCATCAGAGGATTCGCAGCATAGAAAACAAAAAATTTCCTACGATGGGAACATCTATGTACCAAGATCTATCTACTAGATACAAGAAACGGGTGGATATACATCCATAGAATACATACCCTCGAAGACCGAATAGCGTTAACGAGGTTGTACTCATGGATGATGTAGACGAACGCTTGCCGATCTCAAGATCGTGATGAAGTCCATCTGGTCCAGCCGGTCCAGCACGATCAAGTCCAGCACCTCAAAGCAGTGGTGCATCCGTGATCGCACACACGTACGGGTAACCCGACAACCTCCGCGCCCTCGCTCCAGCGAAGCAGCGGAAGAGAAAAATCCACCTGGAACATGTATCTCGCTGATCCGAGACCATGGGGAAATTCTAAAAGGGGGAGAGAGATCCTTCGCGAGGAGGTGTGCTTTGAGAGGAGGATCCAAGGGGCATGGCGCACAGCCATGGGGAGAGGGGGGCCTTTTATAGGGGAGAGGGGGGGCACCCAAGGGGCATGGCGCACAGCCATGGGGCTGCCCCCACCTCTTCCACATTCATGTGGGTGGAGCTCCCACTCAAAATGAAAAGCATCCACTCCCATTAAAAAGCCTCCACTCAAAAATCCACTCACATGCATTAAATTTCCACCAAATTTAATGCAATATCTCATTTAAATAAAACTCTTTTATTTATTTATTCAGAATTTTGTTAATTAATTTAATTAACAAACATTCACATAAAACCCCTTACAACATTTTAATTTCACATGCAGAACCAGTTTCAGCAATTTCAACCGAAACAGTTTCGGTGTCTAGTGAAATAAATTCCTGCGCTTTCCTTTTTCTTTGTCTGGCATATCATTTGCTCCAAATGGTGTCGGTATCCCTTAAGTGTGTCACCCTACGGTTCGCGAATAATGCAGACATGATCGAGACCCCTCTCCGATCAATAATCAGCAGCGGGGCCTGGAGATCCGTACTGACTCCCACACATTCAACGATGACTTCTGTGATCGTGTGAACCTTTTACGCTAGTATCTTAATCCCTTTGTTTCACGATATATTACATGTCTGAGATTCGATCATCGGTATCTCCATACCTAGTTTAATCTCGTTACCGACATGCACTCTTTTCTCGTTCCCGTGATATAACATTCTAGTGATCAAATCACTTGCTTGCAAGCTAATCAATGTGATATCACCGAGAGGGCCCAGAGCATATCTATCCGTCATCGGGATGAACAAATTCCACTCTCGATCCATGAACCTCAACATAACACTTTAGTAGTTCTGAAGCCATATTTATAATCACCCGATTCTGCAGTGACGTTTGATGTCATCGAGAAACTCTTCCGGTGTTAGTGATTGACATGATCTCATGGTCTAAGGACTAGGATCACTTCGTAAGTTGTTATAGAAATATAAACTCAATGACTTTGATCGTAATGCTTTACTTCGGATGAATGTTCGTCACATCATTACACTAATGTTGTGACCTCGTTATTAACAACATCCAATGTCCATGATCAGGAAACTTTGATCATCATGTTAATCAACGGGCTAGTTTATAAGAGAGACATAACTAGGAACTTCCTTTTTGTTTATTAAACACACATGTATTAATGTTTCCGTATTAATACAATTATAGCATGTAAAATAAACATTTATCATAAATAATGAATACGATAATAACCACTTTATTATTGCCTCTCGGGCATATTCCTTTCAGTCGTTGGGGGCGGGGCTACAAGGCACAGGAGAGCGAGATAAGGGGTCCGTTAGACGCGCGAGTGAGAGTAGAACCTGCGTGTGTCAACGAGAGGGGAAGGGGTGGACGGAAGCTACCTGGGGCACTCGCCGGAGTTCAAGCCGAAGACGGTGGTGAGTGGCGTTGAGGTTGCCGATGCTAGGGATCTTGCGCGGCGGAGCTAGGAGTACTGGGAGATGCGCCATAGTCTGTGGGACAAGCTCATGTGGTCGAGGGGGTGAGGGGGGAAGGGTCTGGCCGTAATCGATGGAAGTGCTCGCCGGAGACAGTGGCGGTGCAGCGCAAAATTAGGCAGCCTGGGGGCGCACTAGGGTGGGGGATTGAGGGGGAAACGGAGAGGAGGGAGAGGCGGTTAAGTAGGCGTGGTCGCGGGGCTGGATTATTGCGCCATTAATCGAGAATTCAACTCGCGAAATCAACGCAGAAACGGCGATGAGGGCGTGGTCTTCGCGGGGAGGAAGAAGACTGGCAAGTGGGCCTGTTTGACAGCGAGTCAGAGGGAGGGGGAGTGGGGGCCAGCGGTCAGCGACTGGGGGGAGGTTTCTGAGTGTAAAACGTTTCACTGCGGGAGAGAGGGGAGAGGTGGGCTGCTGGGCCTGGACTGGGCTTTGTTGGCTGGGCTGCTTTTTATTCCTTTTTTTTGATCTGTTTCTTTTTCTTTTTCCATTTCTTTTATTCTGTTTTGATTTTGATTCATTAATTAAAAAAATATTGAATTTCAAACTTCAACCAAACTTTGAGTATATTCAAATACTGTTTAATAACACATTCTGAAGTCAAATTTAGAATAATATATTTTTTAGGGGATAATAATTAATTAAAATAGGCCCTTGTATTATTTCAAATAAGATTTAATAATGTTTTTCAAACTCCATTTGAAATCTAAATTCTTCCAAATCTTTCCAGTAGGTTTTATTTGTTTATTTGGGTGTCAAATAATTCACCTTGAATTATTAGGAATGTTTTTAATATGATTTATAAATCATTTGAATTGGGTATTTGTCTTTATTCCTATGAAATTAAATATAGTTTTAATTCCACAAATTTTATTTGGAAGATTTCTTTGATCTTATTTAAGTTAATTAAACAACTTTTATTCCACTTGGGTAAATTCCAAATATTATTTTCCCATGATTTAATTAATCATTTCTAATAGGGATTTTGTCTTTGTTCAAATAGAAATAGAATTTGGTTAGTGCCATTTTATTTCATTTGGAAAATTCTTTATCCATTATTTTATTTGGACTTGGATTATATTCATTCCATTTGCTTATGGATTAGGCCGAGATTTTATTTGGTCTTTCAAATATTCCTCATTTAATATTTCTATCTTTATCTTATAAAATCCATATCTTTTTTATTTATAGATCCAAACTTGGTGATTCCAATTTGAAAAACCTTATTTAATATTTATTTATCCTTTGAAATATTTTTAGGATTATTTTCTCACCATTTGGCATGGATTTTATATAAGTGCTTTATTAGCTTTGGAAATTCAATTTCCTTATCTTATTAAATTCATAAGATTTTATCTATGGCTCCAAATTGATTGAAATCAATTTCTATGGTTTTATAATATTTCTATTTGTCATTCTTGATCATTTATAAATGTTTGTTTGACAAATTTTTCTATGGATCAAATTCATGGCTTAGAGATAACATGGAAATGTTTTTCTTCCATTAGGGTTTTAGAGTTTTGGTTTATTTTCCAATTGTTTAAATTTCCAGATGCATTTATGAAGAATGCATTTCACTTGATTTGAATTTAGTTTGGATTCAAACATTAACCAAAGTTTATTCAAGATGGGATTTTAAGTTTCCAATTAGAAACAAAAAGTTTCTTTTCACCCTAATTTTCAACAATTATTTATTTTCTTTATTTATTTTTCACATTACAAGATTTGGAATTTTTTTGGATGTGACAGGCTACCACCCTTAAAATAAATCTCGTCCCGAGATTTGGGAAGGCTAGGGTTACAAGTTGGCTCAAAGCAACTAGGGTACTACCACCCTTAAAAAAATTTCAACTAGATTACTTATTGGCTTGCTTGTAATCTTGTTGAAACCTCTCTGGGCAAACATCTGCATAGTGTCCTTTGTTTCCACACTTGAAACATGTGACAAGGCTGAGATCCTTCATAGGCTGTATCTTGTGCTTCATATTTTCTAGACAATTGCTTGCATAATGTCCTTGATCACCACAATTGTAACATGTGACAAGATTGAGTTCTTCACGTATCTTCTGTGGACAAGTTGACACATAATGGCCTAGCTCTTTGCAGTTGTTGCACCACACTTGGTTAATCTCCTTATATTTCTTCTTCTTCTCTGGACATTCATTGGCATAGTGTCCCATTTCTTTGCAATGGCAACATTGCACTTGGCTTTTGTCCTTCTTCTTCTTAGGCTTCTCCAAAGCTAGGAGTGCTTCTAGTTCATGCTCTTCATATCTTATCTCAAAGGTGGGAAAGTTTCCTGGTCTCCTTGATCTTTTCCTTGATAATACATATGTCTCCTCTTTGGTACACCAAATTGAGTCTTATTGCATGGAGGTGCAAGCTGAGATTTTCCTTCGTCTTCATCCTTCTTGGTAGAAGTTGTTCTCTCATGGTAGTCTGCAATCAGTTGTTACACTCCACCTTGTTTCCTTTGTTGAACTATGGAATAGATGGGGCATTGTATAGGGACATGATTATTTCCTTTACACAGGAAACAAGTAGCTTGAGATGTGGGGCACTGATTAGCTGGATGTTTCTCTTCACAATTGGGACATTGATCTTCATGATCTTTGGAAGTGTGATCCTTCTCTCCACAAATATTACAAGCTTAGGTTCCTTCTAGAATATCATCCTTGACATCCTTGTTGTCACAAACTCCTTGAAAAGAGCTGTCTCCCATGTTGATCATGTGAGTGGTCATCCCTTGTAATAATTGGGATTGATTTTCCAAAAAAATTGTAAGGTTGGGTCTAACTCATTGTTGTTGGCTAAAAATTGAGTTGTCATCTGATTCAAATGGGTTTGGTTTACTAGTAGTTGTTCTCTCATGAGCATCTCTTGGTTGTTTTTGTCACCATTCTTGATGTTGGAGTTTCTTGGAGTAGTCATCTGTTTGGGTTGGATTGGGATTAGAATAGGAAAAAGGTTTCTAAGGAATTAATTTTAATCACACACATCACAACTCACACAAGAAATGTACAAGCAATAAAAAACATTCCACTCAAACATCAAAGATTTAAGAAAGACAACAAAATATTTTTGCCACACGACATAAGTTGGTGTGTTTGCTTTAATCTAATATGGTGGTCCAACTATGTGGTTCACTTAGGATCATTCCTTCCTTCTTAGTTGATTCTTCATGAACAAGATCTTTGTATCTCAGAGAATTTCTTGCATCTTGGTTACAAAACTTCAAGGTGATGATGGTTCCTTCTAAGTTGTGTTTCCTTAGTCTTCAATTCTTGAGTAACATTTCTTGTTTCACTTGTAGTCCTTAGTGATATCCAAGTTGAAGTCCTTGTTGAGAATAAGGTTGAAATCACTTGAGTTGGTGAAGTACTTTGCTCATGTTGAAGTCTTTGCTCATGGTGGGAGCTTTATCCATTAAGTTGAAATAGAAGAGATGTAGAGTTAAAACCAAAAAGGTTAAGGAAAGAATTTACAAGATTGTTTGTAAATAAGTTTTTGGAACAAATACAACTCCTATTTTTCTAAGGGGTTTTGTCCAATCCTAGGGTTACAAATACTACAGGCAACAAAGTGCTCTGATACCATCTGTAAGGTTCCCAACCTTTAATAAGGTAGAGATCCCTATGTTTACAATGCTAGTCCCTGTATCAATAGCTAGCATCCACAGTTAAGATGTAATATCAAGAAACAAAGGTCATAATACAACTTTATAACCAGGAATAAAATAATTTATTCATCTTACATAGCTCATTTGGCTATTTCATTACAATGCAGCAGAATATAACAATAGCATGGGGTCCTTCATCTTCAAAGTGCCATAGGCAGTCATGTTGGTTGTAGACTTGTAATCCTTATCAATAAACTTCACTAACATCAAACAAACCTGCAACATAATAAGTTACAACCACAAGGGTCAATACATTTGAATTGTATTGGCAAGTTATATTATGGTAGTATAGTGGAGTCTATCATCTATATGCATTTGGCTAAGTGGAGCTTAGGCTTGCTTTGCTCAAAATAGTTTTTCCTTATCATTTGAAAACACTAAGTTTTTGCTTGAAAAAATCACCCAAGGCATCTCCCAATAGAAATTGGTGATCCTTCAACCCTTGTTCAACCACAAGTTTTTAACTTAGAAATTGGTATGAGGAGATTCTTGATAGCTTCCATGTATTGATGCTCAAATTGTCCTTTACCAGGGACATGGCTAAGTACTTAGATTTTACACTCTGCAGAGGTGGTGCACTTTCCCCACAAGACTTGGTTTCACCAAGACAAGATCTTTCAGAAGCCTTCCCTTAGACCAGATGGACGCGTTCCAACCTATCAAACCCCTACCACCAACTATCCATTTGGCTAAGTTATTGCAACCTATATGATCCAGGCAGAGCCCATAATGCCAAGTGGCTGCACTTGAAGCTTCTCAACATTTGACATCTCAAATCTCTTTGTTCCTGGGTGGCCATCCACAAGTGAGATACACAAGGTAAACCATAGAAATGGGCCTTGTGTAACCACTCAACACAAACCATTCCTTCCATTCCACCCAGTTGATTCATTCACTTAGTTGTTTTATTAAACAAAACACAAGTCCTTGACTTAGAAATATTCCATAGCATGAATATAGTCCACCCTTGTTTTCTACTAGCTAAGCTAAGCATGATGGAAATAGGGATCTTAACTTAAGAAATTTCTACTAAGGTTTCATCTACTAGGATTTCCCATGGCATAGTTTACACTTAGAAAATATTCCATGCAAGTCCTACTTTAGAAATATCACTAATGCATAGTGAAAAATAATGGGACAAAAGTATGAAGCATCACTTGCCTTTTTGGTAGAGAATATAAGTTCACTCCTTGATCTTTCAGTATTCACACTCTTCAAATTCCACTACAATTCAATCAAGCAAGCAATATTTCAATCTACCATTCAAGCAACATCACATAAAATAATAGAAACAAAGTAATGCATGCAAGCATGCTAAATATTGTTTTGTTTGGAAAATTGGTTTCTAATAGGTTATAAACATTCTATAACACCTATTAGTCATTTCATATAAGTGGCAAAATCATTTGTAAAAGATTTTTTACTTATAAATCATTTTTAAACCAAATCAATATTTTATGTGGTTGAAAATGCCTTTAGCAAAGTAATAATCTTTATAGGGTTCACCAATTATATTTTTAAATCATAAAACTTGGTGTTTGGGGTCATAGAATTTAAATCAAAACATTTCCCAAAGGTTTTCTCCAAAAAGTATTTTTAACATATGAACAACATTTTTATTTGACTAGAAATGGTTTAAATCAAAGATTTATTCTTTTGCTTCTCCAAATATATTTTTGAAACCACAAATTGATTTCTATGGTCATTAGGTTCAAAACAAACCATTTGCCAAAGATTTTATCCCCAAAATAATTTTAGAATGAATTTTATATTCAAAATATGCCTACACAAGTTTCTGCAAAAACAATCATTTTAACAGAAGCAATTTACTAAACAAAGTGCATGGTTGGAAAGTACTTGTCTTGCTGATTCCATTGATATAAAATTTGAAAAATTTGGAAGTGTGGTTTGAAAGTTATGCAATTTACAAATTTGATCATCTAATAGATCAAATTCTATTTTTAAAATAAACTCTGGGCCACGTGGCTTGATTCTACTGGCCCATACCGATTCGGTTGGATCAACAGAGGACAGCCGTTGGATAAGTAATATCGCACGGCACAGAATCGAACTTACCCCTTCGAGTTAAATCTAATCACACTCGTCAGATCAAGATCCAACGGTTGCCGCTTGTTTGACCAAATATGGGCGGAGCACGACGGTGGCTGGCGGCGGCGCGGCTCTGGCGGTGAGGTTGCCTGCGATTTAGCAAGCGCGAGAGAGGGAGATGGTGCTCACTGGGTTCGTCACGTCGTGCTGAAGCTCGAGGTGGTCGTCGTAGCTGAAGGGGCGCACGGAGCTGCTGTCAATCGCTCGCCGAAGTGTGCACAATGTCGGGCACGCTCTGGTCGTCGTTGGGGGCGGGGCTACAAGGCACAGGAGAGCTATATAAGGGGTCCGTTAGACGCGCGAGTGACAGTAGAACCTGCGTGTGTCAACGAGAGGGGAAGGGGTGGACGGAAGCTACCTGGGCCACTCGCCGGAGTTCAAGCCGAAGACGGTGGCGAGTGGCGTTGAGGTTGCCAACACTAGGGAGCTTGCGCGGCTGAGCTAGGAGTACTGGGAGATGCGCCAGAGTCTGTGGGACAAGCTCGTGTGGTCGAGGGGCGGCAGGGTCTGGCCGGAATCGATGGAAGTGCTCGCCGGAGATAGTGGCGGTGTAGCGCAAAATTAGGCAGCATGGGGGCGCACTAGGGTGGGGGATTGAGGGGGAAACGGAGAGGAGGGAGAGGCGGTTAAGTAGGCATGGTCGCGGGACTGGGTTATTGCGCCATTAATCGAGAATTCAACTCGTGAAATCAACGCAGAAACGGCGATGAGGGCGTGGTCTTCACGGGGAGGAAGAAGACTAGCAAGTGGGGCCTGTTTGGCCAATGAGTCGGAGGAGGGAGTGGGGGCCAGCGTCAGTGGTGGGGGAGGTTTCTGAGTGGAAAACATTTCACTGCGGGAGAGAGGGGAGATGTGGGATGCTGGGCCTGGACTGGGCTTTGCTGGCTGGGCTGCTTTCTATTCCTTTTTTTTGATCTGTTTCTTTTGCTTTTTTCCATTTCTTTTATTCTGTTTTGATTTTGATTAATTAATTCAAACAACTATTGAATTTCAAACTTCAACCAAACTTTGAGTATATTCAAATACTGTTTAATAACACATTCTGAAGTCAAATTTAGAATAATATATTTTTTAGGGGATAATAATTAATTAAAATAGGCCCTTGTATTATTTCAAATAAGATTTAATAATGTTTTTCAAACTCCATTTGAAATCTAAATTCTTCCAAATCTTTCTAGTAGGTTTTATTTGTTTATTTGGGTGTCAAATAATTCACCTTGAATTATTAGGAATGTTTTTAATATGATTTATAAATCATTTGAATTGGGTATTTGTCTTTATTCCTATGAAATTAAATATAGTTTTAATTCCATAAATTTTATTTGGAAGATTTCTTTGATATTATTTAAGTTAATTAAACAACTTTTATTCCACTTGGGTAAATTCCAAATATTATTTTCCCATGATTTAATTAATCATTTCTAATAGGGATTTTGTCTTTATTCAAATAGAAATAGAATTTGTTCAATGCCATTTTATTTCATTTGGAAAATTCTTTATCCATTATTTTATTTGGACTTGGATTATATTCATTCCATTTGCTTATTTATTAGGCCAAGATTTTATTTGGTCTTTCAAATATTCCTCATTTAATATTTCTGTCTTTATCTTATAAAATCCATATCTTTTTATTTATAGATCCAAACTTGGTGATTCCAATTTGAAAAACCTTATTTAATATTTATTTATCCTTTTAAATCTTTTTAGGATTATTTGCTCACCATTTGGCATGGATTTTATATAAGTGCTTTATTAGCTTTGGAAATTCAATTTCCTTATCTTATTAAATTCATAATATTTTATCTATGGCTCCAAATTGATTAAAATCAATTTCTATGGTTTTATAATATTTCTATTTGTCATTCTTGATCATTTATAAATGTTTGTTTGACAAATTTTTATATGGATCAAATTCATGGCTTAGAGATAACTTGGAAATGTTTTTCTTCCATTAGGGTTTTAGAGTTTTGGTTTATTTTCCAAGTGTTTAAATTTCCAGATGCATTTATGAAGAATGCATTTCACTTGATTTGAATTTAGTTTGGATTCAAGCATTAACCAAAGTTTGTTCAAGATGGGATTTTAAGTTTCCAATTAGAAACAAAAAGTTTCTTTTCACCCTAATTTTCAACAATTATTTATTTTGTTTATTTGTTTTTCACATTACAAGATTTGGAAAATTTTGGGATGTGACAGACATGGATGATAGTGTCACTTGACTTTTTACTAGAGAATATTAGTTCACTCCTTTATCTTGAAAATATCACACTCTTCTAATTTCACTACAATTCAATTAAGCAAACATATATTCAACTAGCATTCAAACAATTCACCACATAAAATAACAAAAACAAGGCAATGCGTGCAAGCATGCAAAATATGGTTTTATTTGTAAAAGTGGTTTCTAGTAGGCTCTAAACATTTTAAATCTCATATTGGTCATTTACAAAAGTGGTAAAACCATTTAAATTCAAGTTGGTGAAAATGGCCACTTTAAGTCATTTTTGTTTTGCTAGGAATGATTTAAATCAAAATGATAATCCCTAGAGTTTGTAAAATATTTTTAAACACAACATGTTAGTGTTTTAAGGTCAAGTGTTTAATATTAAAACCATTTGCAAAGGGTTTCACCCCATAAACCAATTTTATACCAAAGTGATATTTTATGTTGTTGGAAATGCCTTTTAGCAAAGTAATAAATTTTATAGGGTTCATCAAATATATTTTTAAATCTCAAAACTTGGTGTTTAGGGTCAGAGATTTTAATTCAAATCATTTTCCCAAGATTTTACTCAAAAAGTATTTTTAACACATAAACATTATTTTTATTTGACTAGAAATGCTCGTATTCAAAGATTTATTCTTTAACTTCACAAAATACATTTTTAAATCCATAAGTTGGTTTGTATGGTCCGTAAATTCAAAACAAACCATTTAGTAAAGATTTCACCTTAAAAATATTTCTAGAACAATTTTTATATTCAAATTATGCCCACACAAGTTTCTGCAAAAACAACTATTTTACCAGAAGCAATTTATTAAACAAAGTGCATGGTTGGAAAGTATTTGTTTTTCTGATTCCATTGGTATAAAATTTGCAAAATTTGAACGTGTAGATTAAAAGTTACGAATTTTGCAAGTTTGCATAACTAATAGATCATATTTTTTGTTTTAAATCAAACTCTGGACACGTGGCGCTTTGTTACTGGCGCGTACCGGTTCGGGTGGATCGTTCTCTGTGGGATGTTGGATTTAAAACACATCGCATGGATCAGATCAAACATACCCCTTCGATTAATGAATCTATCGTAGCCACGCGATTGTGATCTAACGGTGTCTGCGAGCGACCAAAAGCTGGCGGCTCTAGCGGCAGACGGCCTGGCCTTCAGCAGTGAGGTTTCCGACGATTTAGATCACGCGGGAAGGAACGGAGACGCTTACCGTGCTCGCGTGGTTGCAGTGAAACTCAAGGTGTCCTTAGCTAGTCGAGAGGCGCACGGGAGCAGTGGCTATTCCTCGCCGGAGTTTGCGGCGGTGCCAGGTGCTTCTGTTCGTCGACGGGGGCGAGGTTACAGACCACCAGAAGGTAAAAGAAAGGGTGCGTTAGACGCGTGTGAGTGTGGCGAACATGAGTGCATCAACGAGAGAGAGAGAGAGAGAGAGAGGGGTGGACGGAGCTTACGGGGAGGGGTCGCCGGAGTTGAAGACGTTCTCGGTGGCGCTCGGGTGATGTCCTTGCCGAAGATCTGGTGCACGCGTGGCCAAGCGAGCGTCACTGGGAGATGCAGGGGCGATGGGGAGCACACATGTGTGGACTGGGAGGCAAGGGGTGGATCAGAGTCGCCGGAATCGGCCGGAGTTGCTCGTTGGAGACTGTGGGTTTGAGCTTGTGATTAGGGCAGCCTGGTGGCCGAGAGAAGATGGCGCCTGGGGGAAAAGAGAGAGGAGACGCGGGAATTTATATACGCGTGATCTCTAGAGGAATTAACCTAGCCAATAACTCGAATTAACGAGGATTAAATCTTGACAGAAACGACGAGTGCGAGGGGGAACGGTCGACGCAGGTGAAGAAGGAGATCTCGCAAGTGGGGTCATGTTGTCTGTGAGAGAGAGAGGGTGCGTGTGGGGGCTAGGCGTCAGCGATGGGACGGGATCATTTGCAAGTAAAAGAAAAACGATTCGGGGGGGGGTTAGTTGGGCTACGCTGCTGGGCCTGCTGCGCTGGGCTGTTTCTTTCAAAAAAATTTATACAGAAACTTTTTCTTTTTCCTTTTCTATTTATTTGTTTTGATTTTTATTCAAACAATTCAAACTCCATTTGAATTCAAACCTTTGCCAATTTTTTTTTATATTTTAATACTGTTTATTAATATATTCTAAAGTCAAATTTAGAATATTTCTTTTATTCTTTTTAGGGTCTATTATTTATTTTAAAAAAATAGAAATTTGTTTTCATTTCAAATAAGATTTTAATTTGTTTTCAAACTCCATTTGAAATCAACATTTTATAAAACCCTTTCAGTAGGTTTTATTTATTCAAAATAATTTCCCTTTGAATTAATAATTAAAAAAAAATATGTTTTAATGTTCATTTAAATTTGGGAAATGTCTTTACTTAAATAAAATGGATATTAATAAATCCTTATGATTTTATTTAAATAATCCTTTACTCTTTTTATTACACAAAAATCTTTCATTTTATTTGCTTGGCCAAGTTTCAATTTGGCCTTTTAAAATAGCCCTTATTTATTTATTTCTTCCTTTATTTTATAAAATCCATATCTTTTATTTAAGGATCCAAAAATGGTGATTCCAACTTTTATAACTTTATTTATTATTTGTTTATCTTTTTAAATCCCTTTAGGATTCTATTTGATCAAAATAGGTTTTGATGTTTCCATTTGGAATCAAAAAGTTTCTTTTCACCCTAAATTTCAACAATTATTTATTTATTTTTCACATTTCAAAATTTGGAAAATTTTGGGATGTGACACAGGGTCTTTCAAAATAGCTACCACAAGTTCAATATTCAATTGCTCATCAAGCTCCACAGTTTTCTGGGTACCTTTATTATTTGCACTAATCATCATAGAATACTCCTTTACCTTAGCTGGGAAAGGTATTTTCTCAACATAAGGTTCAGGCACAATATGATTAGTAGTACAAACTTTAGTGCTTCTAAAAGGAACATGACTAGCAATATCTTTATAAGGTGCATGGTACTTATTCCACTTCTTCTTGGGAATTTCTATGTAAGAGGCAAAGGCCTTAAAACAGTTGGCAATACTTTGGGAATCAAGACCAAACTCATTACTAATATCATGGAACTCGTCAGTTCCCATAAAAGATTTTATGCATTCGTAATCATAGTTTATACCTGACTTTCTTCCTTTGTCATTCTCCCAAGCTTCAATGTTCTCTTGAATACGGTCTAGTAGATCCCATTTAGCTTCTTCCTTCATGTGTGTGAATAATCTAGCACAAGAAGCATCTAGTAAACTTTATCATGAGGATAAAGCCTAGAATAAAAGTAATTGATAATAATATTGTTAGGGAGTTCATGAATAGGACAGTTAAGAATTAGTAACTTCAATGTCCCCCAAGCTTGAGATGTACTCTCTCCATGACGAGGCCAAATGTTATATATCAGATTTCTATCCTTATGAATCTCACTGGGAGGATAGAATTTAGAATAAAAGAGAGAAGCCATTTCCCCCCTTCCATGAATTGTCCATTCTTCAGTAGCTTATACCATTTTTCAGCTCTCCCTTTCAAGGATATAGAGAGTAACTTCTTCTTTACCTATTCAGTTGTGATACCTGCACACTTAAACAACCCGCATAATTCATAGATAAAAAGCAAGTGATCACCAGGGTGGACAGTTCCATCCCCAAAATAATAATTATCCATAACACGATCAACAATACTTGTAGGTATCTTAAAAGGATCTATCTCAATAGGTGGTGATTCATCTACTACCCTAACAGTGGTATTAGTTTTCCCAAACAGAAAACCAAGTGGTTTATCCATATTGGAAACAAAGCAACAAACAGAAACAAAAAGAAATACTCACATTAGAAGTTTCCTTTACCAGTTCCACTCTTCAATAGCGCTTCACTCCTCGGCAACAACGCCACAAAATAGTCTTGATGACCCACAAGTATAGGGGGTGTATCGTAGTACTTCCGATAAATAGGAGTGTCGATCCCAACGAGGAGCAGAAGGTGTTGACTAGTGGTATGGAGCAGGAAATCTCTGTAAATACTTAGCAAACGGATTTTTAGGGGTTTTCCGATAAAGCAACAAAAAAAAGTGCAAGTAATAAAGACAAAGAACAAACGCAGCAAGTGGCCCAATCCTTTCTTAGCAAAGGACAATGTCAACACCCAGATTTTTAATCCCAGATGCCTGTTATGCCATACATCGCAATCCCAGGATTACCATTTTTTTGAGACATAACAGAATTGGATACCACCGTACATCATCCATTACAAACCGTACATAAGGTCTTACACAAATAGGCATATCATGATCCAGTTCTTAATACAACATCAAGCAGCGGAATACGTAATAATAACGGTAGCGTAGGCGAAGCTCCATCTTCGGGGTCACAGGCAATGCTGACGATGGGAGATGATCCTAGTTGTCGTAACCTTCCTGGGGTCCATCCTCCAGGTACTCATCTTCATAGTCTGGCGACGCGAATAGCCAGGGATAAAGCCATGAGTACTCTTTAAGTACTCGCAAACTAATACTATCAAGTGAAAGGGGTTTTTGATAATAGGACCCTAGGCTCTAGGGTTATTTTGCAAAAGCCAGATTTATCTCTACTAAGTTTAGAAGCAACGAATGCTAGTTGAAATTTTATAACACCTAAGTGGGAACTTGTATCTCATATCACACCCTGTTTGGTAAAGTCAAAGTCTCAGTTCATTTCACAAGTCATTTTGAAAAGTCTGACGAGGGAACAATATGGCCACTCCAACTGTCCATAACCGCGGACGCGGCTATTCGAATAGTTTGACACTCTACAGAGATTGTACACTTTCATCACAAAATTCGATACATCCGCCAGGAACAAATCATGAATTCACCATACTCAGTATGCGGATAATCAATCCTAACCTTTCAATTACACGCCCTAGTATAAGCACCTCTCCTGTGAGTTTGGCCTCCCAACCATGACCACTGTCATCTTGGGTACTGCACAGGTGGACAATCTTCACAAGGTAGCCTCAGCTCAGACCGACCTTAGCCGTGAGAGAACTAATACTAAGGTACATAAGTTTCCAGTCAAGCCCTACCCAATCTTCGGGTATTGTGGTTGTACGATAAAATTGGAATGGTATCGCATCTAGACAACCATTAGTTTTATAAAGGGCTAAGGCTCATGCCTCAACATTTTCATCACCAAAATCATCAGATGTTCGGAAACACATGTGCAAAACATTTCAATAGAATGATCCATCATTCCAAGGTTTTCATAATCATTTTTCCACCAAGTATTCCCATCTAAAGTTGATCAGGTTTTATGCTTAGCACTAGCATCTATAAGTGGGGGTAAGCACTAATGAGGGGTGGTACACTAGTGGGGTTTGACTAAGTTTAATACCATGCCTTAGGAGGACATCAAGATTATCTAGCTTAGGCCAAATTTTATGCTCTTTACGCAACCTTCAAGTATCCTTCTAGTATCTAACATTTATTCCAGTAAACTCTAACTAAGAGCTTTGATAAAGAAATAAAGTAATAAACTTGCAAATAAAACTAAGATGGGTTTATCAAGTGGTTATGATCATATATGCTTTAAGGCATATAGTGGCATGGTAGCAAACAAGTAGGAGCTTGCATAAGTAGGGTATCTTGCAAGTGTTAGCTTGCACATTCAACTGGTAGTATTAGGCTTGCCTTGTGCAGAGCAGTGGTTGAAGTTCTCCTCGGTTTCTTCTTTGTAGAATCCTCCTTCCTCCTCGTATCCTTGGTCGGTACTAGCGTCTATGAATAAATACGAGGTACACAATCACCAAACAATACTTAACTACTTGCAACCATCAAACAAAAGGGTCCTATAGATGATCTAGTATCATCACTAACATTACAAGATTAAATTTTGGTTTAATTCCTTTTATTTTTAGAAAAGTAATTTCTACTCATTGAAAAACTACTTAAGATTTAATATTCTCCAAACCAAACATGGGATCATGTTGACACATGTCATCACCACATATTTTAGTCCATGGGAATGTGATTTAAAGTGGTGTCACAATTTAATAAGGTTTTACCCTTTTACTTTAGTTAAATAAAGTGACTAGAAATGCCTATGGGGCATTCTTTTATTACTTGAACATTATTTCTGTAAGTAAACCTATATATTTTTATATATTCTGAAAGGTATGGTTAAATGTGATTTTTGAGAGTTGGAATCAACTCAAAAGCTATTATGGTTTAAATTTGAAAAATGTTTGAATGCAGAAAATCTTCTGCCTTGTTATTTTTACCATGGATGATCTATAGATCCAAATGACTTGAATCCAACGGGCTTGGATTTAGCACTTCCATACCTTTCTAACAAAATTTGTTTCATTCAATTTGGTTCGCTGAATAGACCTGGGTTTATTTTTGAAACTGGGTACACAAGTGTGTTTGAACTAAAAAGGAAAAGGTTAAATTCAAATAACTGGGCTGCGTGGGAAAGGTTAACGGGCCGGCCTGCTAAGCACAGCGCTTCCGCGGGCTGCATAAGTGATTTTCCCCACGCGTCAGTGAGACAGGGGGTGCGAAGCGGTATGGGGCGATGTGGTGTGTTCGATATGGTTCTAATCCAACGGCTACACGCCGGCAAGACAGAAACCTAGTGGAGGTCGTTGGGGGATCACAGGGGTTCAGGCGAGGGTCGGCGATGCAGCGGCAGCGAAGTCGACGGCGGTTCTCCGGTACGGCTTCTCTGGGCGGCTCAATCGCTGGCCCCTTCTTCTCCAGGCGGCGGGCTCCGTGAAGTTCGTGATGCGCCTGCTCCTTGATCCGGGGCCAGGTGGGGTGGTTCGGGTGAGAGAGGTGGAATGGTGTGAAGAATTGACGGAGGCCTCTATTTATAGTCGCGACGGTGAGACCGAACGGCATGGGCAGGCGAAGGTGGCGACACGGCTACGGGCTGCTAGAGGCATGGCCGGCGGTGGCGATCGATTGGTGGTCTTCTGGCGATGCTCTATGGCTTTAATGCGCTTGTAGGGGCGGTGCGGTTTGGTCTGGCATAGGCAGCGTCTTCGACGGCGAGCGGTGGCTGTGAGGCATGGGGCGGCAAACGGGGATGTCTGGCGGTCTCCTGGGTTGGTGGCGATCATGTATGCACGCAGCGAGGGCGGCGCGCGGTCTGTGGTCTTCGGTCGAGGGTGCCGCTCTGGCGCATGCTCGGCATGGTTGCTGGCGAGCTGGGCGAGGTCCGTGCGTGTGGTCCAGTGGCTGGCAACGTTCGAGCGCTGGACAAGGAGTGGCGGTGGATGGTGGGCTGCCTCCCAGACATGCTGGCTAGGCTTGTTTCTCCTCCTAGCTTGCTGTCGACATGGGGGTGACAAGGGTGCATTCGGCTATTCACCATTGATGGCATTTCCAAGCTCACAGTGATGCTAGTGATTAGTTAAGATTGTTAGATGATCTACTAAGGCTAGTGGTGCCCAGAGAGGGAACAAGTTAGGCTCAATTCACTGCTCAAAACAGTGTTTGGATTTTGTTTGATTTGTGTCTGCAATGTGTTTGATGAAATGGCCGCAAGAATTCATGTTTTGAATTTTGAAAAGATTTTTGGTGGGTGTGCTAGGTTGGTGCTGGTGAGTCTGCAGATGCTTGGGTTTTGAAAGTTGAGCTTGTTTGAGTGGTTTTTGAAAAAGTGGGATCTTCCCATATGATGAAGATTCAATTTTGAATTGTCATTTAAACTATGCATTTGAAAGTTTCTGGATGATCACAAAGTGGTCCTTGATACTTTGTTATGAGTACAATCAAGGGGTGCAAAGATCCAAAAAAGTTTCTGTTAGGTTCTGAAAGTTTGAGACAGCCAAAGTAGTCATGGGAGTTAAATTGGTCAAAATGACCATTCACTCATTTAGCTTTGTTTTGATTAATTTGTCTTTGGGAAAAGTTTGGGAAATGTTTAGATGATGTTTATTTCACCTAAGCAACATTTTACAAGCAAAGAAACACACAAACAAGGTGGTTCAAAAGAATTTAAATTGAAATGCATACACACATGCATGCTTTCATAATTTTATTTAGAAAAGTTTTTGTTAACCCTAAATTGGATGATTAGAGTTTGATGAGCCAAGTCTAGTATTTTTGGGATGTTACAAACCTTCCCCCCTTAAACAAAATCTCGTCCCGAAATTTCAAAAAGGACGAAAAAGATTACCTAGGATTTGAAGAGATCGGGAAACTCTGTCCTGATGTGATCTTCGCGCTCCCAGGTAGCATCATCTTCTGTGTGGTTGAAGCACTGAATCTTGATAAACTTGATTCTTCGGGTTCGGGTAGTTCTGAAAGCTTTTTCCAAATTACGGATGGGTACTTCAGGATAGGTCAGGTCATCATTGATCTCTATGGTCCGGTGATCGATATTTTTGAACACTTCGGTCTTCTCGGGGACTTCGAGACACTTGCGAAGTAACGAGATATGGAACACATTGTGCACAGCTGACATCTCTTCGGGTAGCTCCAATTTATACGACACTTCTCCTCGACGGTTCAAAATCTTGAAGGGTCCGATATATCTGGGGGCTAACTTTCCTTTGAGTTGGAAATGCTGCATTCCCTTCAATGGCGACACTTTCAGATAAACAAAATCTCCTATGTTGAAGTCGAGGTCTCTACATCTCTTGTCGGCGTAGCTCTTCTGTCTGGACCGGGCGGTCTTGAGGTGCTCACGAATCTTGTGAACCTTCTCTTTTGCTTCTCGTAGGATATCGGGTCCAAAAATCTGACTCTCTCCTACTAACGACCAATTCAAAGGGGTGCGACACTTCCTTCCGTACATGAATTTAAATGGGGCCATTTGCAAACTGGCTTGATAACTGTTATTGTATGAAAATTCTGCAAACGACAGACAGTCTTCCCACTTGGATCCATATTCTAACACACATGCTCTCAGCATATCTTCGAGTATTTGGTTTAGTCACTCCGTTTGTCCATTGGTCTGAGGGTGATACGCATTGCTGAAATCTAGGCGGGTTCCTAAACCTTCTTGAACTTTCTTCCAGAATCTTGAGGTAAACTGAGTTCCTCGATCTGATACGATGTTCTTGGGGACTCCATGCAAACTAACTATCCTAGCAATGTACAACTCCGCTAGCTTCGAACTCTGATATGTGGTCTTGACGGGCAAGAAATGGGCAACTTTGGACAATCGGTCCACTATGACCCAGATAGAGTCATTTCCCCTACTAGAGGTAGGCAGTCTAGTGATAAAGTCCATTCCAACGGAATCCCATTTCCATTCCGGAATCTGTAAGGGTTGCAACAATCCAGCGGGTCTTTGATGTCCTGCCTTGACTCGCTGACATATATCACACTTGGCGATATAGCTTCCGATTTCTCTCTTCATCTTATACCACCAAAATCGCTCTTTTAAATCTTGATACATCTTAGTTCCTCCAGGATGATAGAATAAAGAGTATCATGATCCTCCTTCAGAGTCACTTATTTCAACTCAGAATCTGATGGTACACAAAGGCGTCCTTTGTACCACAGAACTCCTTCTTCGTCTTCGGTGAATCCAGGTACTTTGCATGTACCGATACGACGCTTGATTCCGTCGATACTAGCATTTCCCTTCCGCGCCTCTTTAATCTGACTGGTCAAAGTGGGCTGGAGTTCTATGCTAGCCAAAAATCCTTCACTCACTAATTCTATTCGAAAATCTTCCATCTCTTTGTGCAGGCTTGGTTGCTCCTTCAAAATCATGGAGTTCAAGCGGCACGACAATCTGCTAAGGGCATCTGCTACCACGTTGTCTTTACCAGGGTGATAGTGAATGTCCAGATCGTAATCCTTGATTAGCTCAATCCATCTCCTCTGTCTCATATTCAGCTCCTTCTGAGTGAATATATACTTCAGACTCTTGTGATTCGTATAGATCTCACAACGGTTTCCCATCAGGTAATGCCTCCATGTCTTCAGGGCTAGAACTACGGCTGCGAGTTTGAGGTCATGGGTTGGGTAATTTTGCTCATGTTGCTTCAGTTGTCAAGATAGATAAGATATAACCTTGCCTTTTTGCATTAGCACACATCCGAGAACGATCTTGGATGAATCACAGTACACATCGAAGGGCTTCGTGATATCTGGCATGATTAATATTGGGGCTGAAATCAGTCTCCGTTTGAGTTCATGAAAACTCGCATCACATTTGTCGGTCCATTCAAACTTCTTGTCCTTCTTCAGCAATTGGGTCATAGGTCTGGCGATACACGAGAATCCTTCTACAAATTTGCGGTAAAATCCCGCCAATCCGAGAAATGCACGAACTTGGGTTTGAGTGGTTGGGGCTTGCCAATCTTCGACATCTTTCACTTTGGCAGGGTCAACGGCAATTCCTCTGGCTGTTACAATGTGACCAAGGAATCCTACCTCCTGTAATCAGAATTCACATTTGCTAAACTTTGCATACAGATGATGCTCTCTAAGGGTTCCAAGAATGGTCCTTAGGTGTAGCTCATGTTCTTCTTCCGATTTGGAATAAATCAGAATGTCATCGATGAAAACAACGACAAACTTATCTACGAAGTCCATAAAAATCTTATTCATGAGATTCATGAAATAAGCGGGGGCATTGGTTAATCCAAAGGACATAACGGTATACTCGTATAATCCATATCGGGTGCTAAAGGCAGTCTTGGGAATATCTTCTGCACGAATCTTGAGTTGATGATAGCCAGTTCTAAGATCAATCTTAGAAAACACTTTGGCACCGGTCAACTGATCAAACAAATCTTCTATCTTGGGAAAGGGGTACTTGTTCTTGATGGTGACATCATTCAACTTCCGATAATCCGTACACAAACGGTTACCTGCATCCTTCTTGTCCACAAACAAGACAGGTGATCTCCATGGTGACGCACTTGGTTGAATCAATCCAATTTCCAGCATGGCATCCAGTTGCTTCTTCAGTTTTGCTAGCTCAGATGGGTTCATACTATAAGGTCTATGGGCTATGGGTCCGGTTCCGGGGATTAGTTTGATGATAAACTCGATATCCCGATCTAGGGGCATACCGAGCAAAACATCTGGAAATACATCGGGGTATTCATAGACTATCCGAACTTGGTCAATGGTAGGTTGGGATATACTCTTGTTACACTTGAATTGACGAGGTAAGGTTTCAGATATATGCTCGACTGATATTCCGGCGGTACTGGTCATGGTTATGGCTTTCTTGGCACAGTCAATCAATCCTTTATGTTTGGACATCCAATCCATTCCTAGTACTACTTCCAAACCTTTAGTTCTGAGTACTATCAGGTTAGCATAAAAATCGATGCCATGGATTCGGATAGGGACGGCTTTGCAAATTTGCCTAGCCTTGGTGGTTGATCTGGGAATTTGGACGATCATGACATGCTTTAGTTTGGTTGGTTGAATTTTACTAGTGCATGCAAATTCTTCAGTGACAAATGAGTGCGATGCAGCAGACTCAAACAACACTCGTGCAAGTACTGAATTAACAGAAAACATACCCAGCACGACGTCTGGCACTTCCTGAGCTTCTTCAGCATGCATGAGAAAAAGACGACCATTGCGGTTAAGTGAATTCCCTGGGGCAAATCTTCTTCCTGGCTGAACACGACGCTGCTGCTGAGCTGGGGCATTGGCATTGGGTGCTGCTACATTCTTCTTGTTGGGGCACTCGTTGGAATAGTGGCCTTTATTTCCACAGTCATAACAGGTCACTTGCGACTTGTCCTTTGCTGCTATAGGCACAACATTGCTTCCAGTCCTCGGGGCAGTGTTGATGTTGGTGGTAGCATTGTTATTGTTGAACTTGGGTGGGGCACGGTTGAAATTGCTAGAGTTTCCGGGGTTGTTGTGATTTCCTTCGGGCCTAGGGTTTTCACGGTTGGGATAGGTCGGACGGTTCATCGGCTGTCTGTTGGTTCTTGGGGCAAATCCTGGAGAAGGGTTAGGGCGATACTTTGGGGTCTGATGGGTTCCTGGCTAATGCATCATACGGCGCTTGCGGTTCTCATTGTCTTGGTTGATCTTTCCTTCCATTTGGATGGCCGAGTCGACAAGGGCTTCAATATCAGCAAAGGGGATATTGACTAATATCGTCTGCATCTCATCATGTAGACTATTTAGGAATCTCTCTTTCTTCTTGGCTTCGGTGTCAATCTCATCTGGGGCATACCTAGCTAATGACAAGAATTTGTCACGGTATTCCACTACAGTCATCCTTCCTTGCTTCAGCTCTCTGAACTCGTCTCTCATTCTCTTGATCAAACCCGGTGGCACATGGGTTCTGCTAAACTTGACCTTGAATTCCTCCCAGGTCATATTCTGGCCTCCGGTCATTGCGTGAACACCGTTCCACCATGCCCTGGCATCTCCGGCTAGATAGTGGGTGGCGAACAGAACTTTCTCGTTGGCTTCCACTCCGGCGACTTCTAGGTTATTTTCCATGGTTTGCAACCAATCATCGGCGTCTAGGGGCTCTTCTGACTTAGTGAAAACAGGTGGGTTGGTATTCTGGAAACTCTTGAGCTTAGATCCATGGTTGTCCTGATTTCCGTGGCCTTAGTTGTTGTGGGCAAGCTGAGCTATCTATTGCAGTGTGGCTAGGTTGGCTTGACGTTCCGCTCTTTCAGCTTCACGGTCAGAAGTCAACATTTGCAGAATCTCCAACATCGGGTCCGGGGATGAACCACTTCTTCCACGTGGCATCTGAAGATTGAGATAGATCATGAGAAAAGAGGGAAATTTCTAAGGTTTTGGGTCTTTGAAAAGTTTTTGAAGTTTGACTCGGATTTTTCTAGAAACTTGCTTTTTCATTCATTCATTCATTCATTCATTCATAGAACATGATACAACACACACCACAACAAAGAAGAACAGATGGTTTTAAGAACCATTCTGAAAACTACGATACAGTGGGACCGAATACTACTCACTACGCTAGTGTTCAAGTGATACTACTCCTCAGAATCTGTGGCTTCGTCATCTTCATCGTCATCGATGAAGGCGAAATCAATCTCATCGGTGAAGAAATCCATAGCCAGATCCTCTAGAAAATCATCATCATCGCTGAGATAGGAGTAGGGGTCTCCATGAAGATCCTCTCCGGCATTCTCCCTTTCTTCCAACTGCATGTCTCTCTCGTGGATGGTCTCCTCCAAAGATGAGACACGATGGCGAAGACGGGCAATGATGCGCTCCTTCTTGTCGAGCTGACGGCGATGAGACTTGCGATCCTTTGCTAACATGGCGATGGTCTGATCCTTCATCTTGATGATGGCAGACTTGTGGTTGGAGTAGTCACGACAGTTATCCAACTCCTGCTGACGATCGTACATCATGAAGCTAAGGTGGTCCAATTGGGTCTTCAGCTCGGGGTGATATGGGGCTTCCACTGGTTGTCCATTAGCATCACGCCTTGGGCAAAACTCAAAGCGAGTACCCTTGATTTGATTGATACTCTTCCCACAGAGACGGGAAAGAGCTTCCTGCATGGCCCTGGCAGGTCCATCGAGCCAGTTGTTCTCTCTTAAGGTAAACTGAATTCCCTCAGCAGTGGGAGGTTCAATCTTTCCTCGGAGACTTGCAACAATTAGCCACTGCAGATATTATCCTCCTTGATCATTGAGCTGAGCTCCGAAGAACTCGGGGTGCGGACACTCCAGAAGTTCCGAAAGCTGGTCCAAATCCCTCTCAAAGATAAGGTCTCCTGCATTCCCCAACTGATAAAACTTGCTGTACTTCACGTCCATCTATAAGAATATACGATGAGTAAGTTAGTAGAGTGATCAAGTGTGTCAAAATTTTATGTATTTTTGCAAGAGTTTTTTTGAGGAACATGAATTTTCATGAAAGAATCAAAGGGATAAGAATGAGAATAAGTTTTTGTAAATATTTGTTTTCTTTGGTTTTGAAACTAAGTTTTTGATTCAAACGTCCAGTCTAACTAGGGTCTCCTATGGTCAGGATGGCTCTGATACCAACTTGTCAACACCCAGATATTTAATCCCAGATGCCTGTTATGCCATACATCGCAATCCCAAGATTACCATTTTTGCGAGACATAACAGAATTGGATACCACAGTACATCATCCATTACAAATCATACATAAGTTCTTACACAAATAGGGATCTCATGATCCAGTTCTTAATACAACATCAAGCAGCGGAATACGTAATAATAACGGTAGCAAAGGCGAAGCTCCATCTTCGGGGTCACAGGCAATGCTGATGATGGGAGATGATCCTAGTTCTCGTAACCTTCCTGGGGTCCATCTTCCAGGTACTCCTCTTCATAGTATGTCCATGGGAATATCCAGGGACAAAGCCATGAGTACTCTTTAAGTACTCACAAACTAATACTAACAAGTGAAGGGTTTTTTGTAGTAAGACACTAAGCTCTAGGGTTGTTTTGCAAAAGCCAGATTTACCTCTACTAGGTTCAGAAACAACGAATGCTAGTTGAAGTTTTATAACACCTAAGTGGGAACTTGAATTTCATGCCACAACTCTGCTGTGATCAAGTCAAAATCTCAATTCATTTCATAAGTCATTTTGAAAACATCTGACGGGGGAACAATATGGCCACTCCAACTGTCCATAACCGCGGACGCGGCTATTCGAATAGTTTGACACTCTGTAGAGATTGTACACTTTCACCACAACATTCGATACATCCGTCAAGAACAAATCCTGAATTCACCATACTCAGTATGTGGATAATCAATCCTAACCTTTCAATTACACGCCCTAGTACAAGCACCTCTCCTGTGAGTTTGGCCTCCCAACCATGACCAACTGTCATCTTGGGTACTGCACAGGTGGACAATCTTCACAAGGTAGCCTCAGCTCAGACCTTGGTCGTGAGGGAACTAATACTAAGGTATATAAGTTTCCAATCAAGCCCTACCCAATTCTCGGGTATTGTGGTTGTACAGTAAAATTGGATTGATATCACATCCAGACAACCATCAGTTTTATAAAGGGCTAAGGCTTATGCCTCAACATTTTCATCACCATAAATCATCTGGTGTTCGGAAACACATGTCTAAAACATTTCAATAGAATGATCTATCATTCCAAGGTTTTCATAACCATTTTTCCACCAAGTATTCCCAACTAAGTTGATCAAGTTTTATGCTTAGCACCAGCATCTACAAGTGGGGGTAAGTACTAATGAGGGGTGGTAACTAGTGGAGTTTAACTAAGTTCAATCTCATGCCTTAGGATGACATAAAGATTATCTAGCTTAGGCCAAATTTTATGCTTTTTATGTAACCTTCAATTATCTTTCTAGTATCTACCAGTCACTTAAGTAAACTCTAAGTAATAGCTTTGATAAAGAAAATAAATTATAAAGCTTATAAGTAAAAACTAGGATTGGGTATCATCAAATGTGTTTAACCAAGCATGCTTAGTGCAATGCATAGGTTATGTAAATCTCGTAATTGCAAGTGCTAGCTTTCCTTGTGCAGAGCAGTGGTTGAAGTTCTCCTCGGCTTTTTCTTCGTAGTATCCTCCTTCCTCCTCGTATCCTTGGTCGGTACTAGCGTCTATGAATAAATACGAGGTACACAATCACCAAACAATACTTAACTACTTTCAATCATCACACCAAAGGGTCCTATAGATGATCTAGCATCATCACTAACATTACAAGATTAAAGCTTGGTTTAATTTCTTTTATTTTAGAAAAGTAATTTCTACTCATTGAAAAACTACTTAAGATTTAATATTCTCCAAACCAAACATGGGATCATGTTGACACATGTCATCACCACATATTTTAGTCCATGGGAATGTGATTTAAAGTGGTGTCACAATTTAATAAGGTTTAACCTTTTATTTTAATTAAATAAAGTGGCTAGAAATGCCTATGTGGCATTCTTTTATTACTTGAACAATATTTCTGTAAGTAAACCCAAATGTTTTATATATATTCTCAAAGGTATGGTTGAATTGATTTTTGCGAGTTGGAATCAACTCAAAAGCTATTATGGTTTAAATTTGAAAAATGTTTGAATGCAGAAAAGCTTCTGCATTGTTATTTTTACCAAGGATGATCTACAGATCCAAATGATTTCAATCCAACTGGCTTGGATTCAGCATTTCCAGACCTTTCTAAAAAAATGGTTTCATTCAATTTGGTTCACAGAATCGAGCTGGGTTGATTTTTGAAACTTGGTGCAGAAGTGTGTTTGAATGAAAATGGAAAAATCCAATTTCAAACAAATGGGTTGCGCGGGAAACGATACTAGGCCGGCCTGCTAAGCACAGCGCTTACGTGGGCTGGTTAAGTTGTTGTCCCCACACGTCAGTGAGACGAGGGGGTGTGAAGCGGTACGGGGCAATGTGAGCCGTGGGATCTTGTTCTAATCTAATGGCCCTGGTTCATCGTCCACGTCGGGCAGCGTCGGCGAGACAGAAACCTAGCGCGGCAGGTGGGGGTTGTCGGGGGCTCACCGGGGCTCATGCGAGGGTCGGAGAGGCGGGCGAACGACGAAGTCGACGACGGTGAACCTCCTGGTACCGGCAGCTTCTCCTGGGGCGGCTCCAATCGTTGGCCCCCTTCTTATCCAGCAGCGGCGGGCTCCGGTGAAATTCCAGCGATGCGCTGCTCGCCTTGCTCCGGGACTGAGGCGGGGTGGTTCTGGATGAGAGGGGAGTGGAATGATGTGAAGAAATCGAGCGGGGGAAGACTCTATTTATAGTGGTGAGAGGGGACCGACGGGCGCAAGGTGAGCTCGTCGTGGTCGACGGCACAGAGGGCTATCGGCGTGGGCGACGGTAGGGGCGGTGCTGTGCTCCCTGGCGAAGCTCAACGACGTGGTGGCGAGGCATGGGGCGATGCGGATTGGTCGGAACGCGGCGGTGCTCTCTGGCGTGCCGGCGAAAGTTTTATGGCGCCTGGGCAGCGTGGTTCGTCTTGGCGAACGAGTGTGTCTGCGGGGTTCTTTGGGACGATGGTGATCACGTATGCACGCAGCGGCGCGCGTCTGTGGGCGTCTGTCGGCGTGGCGCCGGGCGCGCTCTTGGCAGGTTCTTGGCGAGCTTGGCATGAATGCATGCGTGTGGTCCAGGGGCTGGCAAGGTTCGAGCGCTGGACAGGGAGTGGCGGTGGGGTGTTAGCTTGCTCCCAGACATGTTGCCTAGGCTTGGTGCTTCTCCTAGCTCACTGTCGACATTTGGGTGGCAAGGGTGCACTCGGCCTGCTCACCGTTGATGGCAATGGCTAGCTTACAGTAGTGCTAGAGATTAGTTTAGGTTGTTAGATGATCTACTAAGGCTAGTGGTGTCCAGAGAGGGAACAAGTTAGGCTCAAATCACTGCTCCAAATAGTGTTTAGATTTTGTTTGATTTGTATCTGCAAGGTGTTTGATGAAATGGCCGCAAGAATTCAAGTTTTGAATTTTGAAAAGATTTTTGGTGGGTGTTCTAGGTTGGTGCTGGTGAGTCTGCAGATGCTTGGGTTTTGAAAGTTGAGCTTGTTTGAGTGGTTTTTGAAAAAGTGGAATCTTCCCATATGATATAGATTCAATTTTAAATTGTCCTTTAAACTATGCATTTGAATGTTTCTGGATGATCACAAAGTGGGCCTTGATACTTTGTTATGAGTACTATCAAGGGGTGCAAAGATCCAAACATGTTTCTGTTAAGTTCTGAAAGTTTGAGACAGCCAAAGTAGGCATGGGAGTTAAATTGGACAAAATGACCATTCACTCATTTTGTTGGTTTTGATTTATTTGTCTTTGGGAAAAGTTTGGGAATTGTTTAGATGATGTTTATTTCACCTAAGAATCATTTTACAAGCAAAGAAACACATAAACTAGGCAATTCAAAATAATCCAAATTGGAATGCATACACACATGCATGCTTTCATATTTTTATTTAGAAAAGTTTTTGTTAACCCTAATTTTAAATATTAGAGTTTGATGATCCAAGTTTAGTATTTTTGGGATGTTACAAACCTTCCCCCCTTAAACAAAATCTCATCCCGAGATTTGAAAAAGGACAAAAATATTACCTAGGATTTGAAGAGATCGGGAAACTCCGTCCTGATGTGATCTTCGTGCTCGCAGGTAGCTTCCTCTTCTATGTGGTTGCTCCACTGAATCTTGAAAAACTTGATGCTATGGATTCGGGTAGTTCTGAAGGCTTCTTCCAAAATACGGATGGGTACTTCAGGATAGGTCAGGTCATCGTTGATCTCTATAGTCCGGTGATCGATATTCTTGAACACTTCCGTCTTCTCCGGGACTTCGAGACACTTGCGAAGTAATGGGATATGGAACACATTGTGCACGGCTAAAATCTCTTCGGGTAGTTCCAATTGATACGACACTTCTCCTCGACGGTTCAGAATTTTGAAAGGTCCGACATATCTAGGGGCTAACTTTCCTTTGAGTTGGAAACGCTACATTCCCTTCAATGGTGACACTTTCAGATATACAAAATCTCCTATGTTGAAGGTGAGGTCTCGATGTCTCTTGTCGGCGTAACTCTTCGGTCTGGACTGGGCTGTCTTGAGGTGCTCACGAATCTTGTGACCCTTCTCTTCTGCTTCTCGTAGGATATCGGGTCCGAAAATCTGACTCTCTCCTACTTCCAACCAATTCAAAGGGGTGCGGCGCTTCCTTCCATAGATAAATTCAAATGGGGCCATTTGCAAATTAGCTTGATAACTGTTGTTGTACAAAAATTCTGCAAACGGCAAACAGTCTTCCCACTTAGATCCATATTCTAACACACATGCTCTCAGCATATCTTCGAGTATTTGATTTACTCGCTCCGTTTGTCCATCGATCTGAGGGTGATATGCGGTGTTGAAATCTAGGCGGGTTCCTAAACCTTCCTCAACTTTCTTCCAGAATCTCGAGGTAAATTGAGTTCCTCGATCCGATACAATGTTCTTGGGGACTCCATGCAAACTAAAGATTCTAGCGATGTATAACTCCGCTAGCTTCCAACTCTGATATGTGGTCTTGACGGGGAAGAAATGGGCGACTTTGGACAATCTGTCCACTATGACCCAGATAGAGTCATTTCCCCTACTGGAAGTAGGCAATCCGGTGATAAAGTCCATTCCAACGGAATCCCATTTCCATTCCGGAATCTGCAATTGTTGCAAATATCCAGTGGGTCTTTGATGTCCGGCCTTGACTCGCTGACATATATCACACTTGGCGATATAGCTTCCGATTTCTCTCTTCATCTTATGCCACCAAAATTGCTCTTTCAAATCTTGATACATCTTAGTTCCTCCGGGGTGGATAGAATAGAGAGTATCATGAGCTTCCTTGAGAATAACTTCTTTCAACTCAGAATTTGCTGGTACACAAAGGCGTCCTTTGTACCACAGAACTCCTTCTTCGTCTTCTGTGAATCCGGGTACTTTGCCTGTACAGATACGACGCTTGATTCCGTCAATACTAGCATTTCCTTTCTATGCCTCTTTGATCTGGCTGATCAAAGTGGGTTGAATTTCTATGCTAGACAAAAATCCTTCACTCACTAATTCCATTGGAAAATCTTCCATCTCTTTGTGCAAACTTGGTTGCTCCTTCAAAATCATGGAGTTCAAGCGGCACGGCAATCTGCTAAGGGCATCTGCTACCACGTTGGCTTTACTGGGTTGATAGTGAATGTCCAGATCGTAATACTTGATTAGCTCAATCCATCTTATCTGCCTCATATTCAACTCCTTCTGAGTGAATATATACTTCAGGCTCTTGTGATCCGAATAAATCTCACAACGATTTCCCATCAGGTACTGCCTCCATGTCTTCAGGGCTAGGACTACGGCTGCAAGTTCGAGGTCATGGGTTGGGTAATTTTGCTCATGTTGTTTTAGTTGTCGAGATAGATAAGATATAACTTTGCCTTCTTGCATTAGCACACATCCGAGAACGATTTTGGATGCGTCACAATACACGTCGAAGGGCTTTGTGATATCCGGCATGATTAAGATTGGGGCTGAAATCAATCTCCTCTTGAGTTCTTGAAAACTCGCTTCACATTTGTCGGTCCATTCAAACTTCTTGTCCTTCTTTAGCAATTGGGTCATGGGTCTGGCGATACTCGAGAATCCTTCTACGAACTTGCGGTATCTCGCCAGTCCGAGAAATGCACGAACTTGGGTTTGAGTGGTTGGGGCTTGCCAATCTTCGACATCTTTCACTTTTGCAGGGTCAATGACAATTCCTCCGGCTGATACAATGTGACCGAGGAATCCTACCTCCTGTAACCAGAATTCACATTTGCTAAACTTGGCATACAACTGATGCTCTCTAAGGGTTCCAAGAATGGTCCTTAGGTGTAGCTCATGTTCTTCTACCGATTTGGAATAAATCAGAATGTCATTGATGAAAACAACGACAAACTTATCCAGGAAGTCCATAAAAATCTTATTCATGAGATTCATAAAATAAGAGGGGGCATTGGTTAATCCAAAAGACATAATAGTATACTCGTATAATCCATACCTGGTGGTAAAGGCTGTCTTTGGAATGTCCTCTGCATGAATTTGAGTTGATGATAGCCAGTCCTAAGATCAATCTTAGAGAACACTTCGGCACCAGTCAACTGATCAAACAAATCTTCTATCTTGGGCAAGGGATACTTGTTCTTGATGGTGACATCATTCAACTTCCGATAATCCGTACACAAACGGTTACCTCCATCTTTCTTGTCCACAAACAAAACAGGTGATCTCCATGGTGACGCACTTGGTTGAATCAATCCAATTTCCAACATGGCATCCAGTTGCTACTTCAGTTCTTCTAGTTCCTCCGGGTTCATACTATAGGGTCTCTGGGCTATGGGTCCTGTTCCGGGGATTAGTTCGATGATAAACTCGATATCCCAATCTGGGGGCATACCGGGCAAAACTTCTGGAAATACATCGGGGTATTCACAGACTATCCGGACTTGTTCAATGGTAGGTTGGGCTATACTCTTGTTGCACTTGAATTGACAAGGTAAGGTCTCAGATATATGTTCGACTGATATTCCGGCTGTACTGGTCATGGTTATGGCTTTCTTGGCACAGTCAATCAATCCTTTATGTTTGGACATCCAATCCATTCCTAGTACTACTTCCAAACCTTTAGTTCCGAGTACTATCAGGTTAGCATAAAAATCTATGCCATGGATTCGGATAGAGACGACTTTGCAAATTTTCCTAGCTTTGGTGGTTGAACCGGGAATTTGGACGATCATAACATGCTTCAGTTTTGTGGGTTGAATCTTACTAGTGCAGGCAAATTCTTCGGTGACAAATGAATGCGATGCACCATAATCAAAAAACACTCTTGCAAGTACTTAATTAACATAAAACATACCCAGCACGATGTCTGGCACTTCCTGAGCTTCTTCAGCATGCATGAGAAAAAGACGGCCGTTGCGGTTGAGCGAATTCCCTGGGGCAAACCTTCTTGCTGGCTGAACACGACGCTGCTGCTGAGCTGGGGCATTTGCATTGGGGGCTGCGGTATTCTTCTTGTTGGGGCACTCGTTGGAGTAGTGACCCTTATTTCCACAGTCATAACAAGTCACTTGCGACTTGTCCTTTGCTGCAACAGGCACATCATTGCTTCCAGTCCTTGGGGCAGTGTTGGTGTTGGTGGTAGCATTGTTGTTGTTGAACTTAGGTGGGGCACGGTTGAAATTGCTAGAGTTACCGGGGTTGTTGTGATTTCCTCCGGGCCTTGGGTTTCCACGGTTGGGATAGGTCGGACGGTTCATTGGGGGTCTGTTGGTTCTCGGGGAAAATCCTGGAGATGGGTTGGGGCGATACTTTGGGGTCTGATGGGTTCCTGGTTGATGCATCATGCGACGCTTGCGGTTCTCATTGGCTTGGTTGATCTTTCCTTCCATATGGATGGCAGAGTCGACAAGAGTTTCAATATCCGCAAAGGGAATATTGACTAACACAGTCTGCATCTCATCGTGCAGACCATTCAGGAATCTTTCTTTCTTGTTGGCTTCCGTGTCGATCTCATCTGGGGCATACCTAGCTAATGACAAGAATTTGTCATGGTATTCCAATACGGTCATCCTTCCTTGCTTCAGTTCTCTGAACTCATCTCTCATCCTCTTGATCAAACCCGGTGGCACATGGTTTCTGCTGAACTTGACCTTGAATTCCTCCCAGGTCATCATCTGTCCTCCGATCATGGCACGAACACTGTTCCACCATGCTCTAGCATCTCCGGCTAGATAGTGGGTGGAGAAAAGAACTTTCTTGTTGGCTTCCACTCCGGAGACTTCTAGGTTATTTTCCATGGTTTGAAGCCAATCATCGGCGTATAAGGGCTCTTCTGACTTAGTGAAAACAGGTGGGTTGGTGTTCTAGAAATTCTTGAGCTTAGATCCATGGTTGTCCTGGTTTCCGTGGTCTTGGTTGTTGTGGGCTAGCTGAGCTATCTGTTGAAGGGTGCCTAGGGTGGCTTGACGTTCCGCTCTTTCAGCTTCGCGGTCAGAAACCAACATTTGCAGGATCTGCAACATCGTGTCCGGGGATGAACCACTTCCTCCGCGTGGCATCTAAAGATTTAGATAGATCATGAGAAAAGAGGGAAATTTCTAAGGTTTCGGGACTTTGAAAAGTTTTTAAGGGTCGACTTAGATTTTTCTAGCAACTTGCTTTTCATTCATTCATTCATAGCACCTGATACAAACACACACCTCAACAAAGGAAAATAGATGGTTTTAAGAACCATTCTGCAAACTACGATACAGTGGGACCGAATACTACACACTACCTAGTGCTCAAGTGCTACTACTCCTCGGAGTCAGCGTAGTCGTCATCCTCATCGTCGTCATTGGTGAAGAAGGCGAAATCCTCCTCATCGGGGAAGAAATCCATAGCCCGATCCTCCAGAAAATCATCATCATCGCTGAGATAGGAGTAGGGGTCTCCACGAAGATCCTCTCCGGCATTCTCCCTTTCTTCTAACTGGATGTCTCTCTCGTGGATGGTCTCCTCCAAAGACAAGATACGGTGGCGAAGACGGGCAATGATGCGTTCCTTCTTGTCGAGCTGACGGCGGCGAGACTTGCGATCCTTTGCTAACATGGCGATGGTCTGATCCTTCGTCTTGATAATGGCAGACTTGTGGTTGGAGTAGTCACGACAATTATCCAAGTCCTGCTGACGATCGTATATCATGAAGCTAAGGTGGTCCAATTGGGTCTTCATCTCGTGGTGATATGGGGCTTCCAGTGGTTGTCCATTAGCATCACGCCTTGGGCAAAACTCAAAGCGGGTACCCTTGATCTGATTGATACTCTGCCCACACAGACGGGCAAGAGCTTCCTACATGGCCCTGGCAAGTCCATCGAGCCATTTGTTCTCTCTTAAGGTAAACTGAATTCCCTCAGCAGTGGGAGGTTCAATATTTCCTCAGAGACTTGCAACAATTAGCCACTGCAGATCTTCTCCTCCTTGATCATTGAGCTGAGCTCCGAAGAACTCGGGGTGCGGACGTTCCAGAAGTTCCGAAAGCTGGTCCAAATCCCTCTCAAAGGTAAGGTCTCCACCATTTCCCAACTGATAAAACTTGTTGTACTTCACGTCCATCTAAAAGAATATAGGATGAGTAAGTTAGTAGAGTGATCAAGTGTGTCAAATTTTATGTATTTGCAAGAGTTTTTGAGGAACATGAATTTTCATGAAAGAATCAAAGTGATAAGAATGGGAATAAGTTTTTGTAAGTATTTGATTTCTTTGGTTTTGAAACTAAGTTTTTGATTCTAAACGTCCAGTCTAACTAGGGTCTCCTATGGTTAGGATGGATCTGATACCAACTTGTCAACACCCGGATTTTTAATCCCAGATGCCTGTTATGCCATACATCGCAATCCCAGGATTACTATTTTTGCGAGACATAACAGAATTGGATACCACAGTACATTATCCATTACAAACCATACATAAGGTCTTACACAAATAAGGATCTCATGATCCAGTTCTTAATACAATTCAAGCAGCGGAATATGTAATAATAACGGTAGCGTAGGAGAAGCTCCATCTTCGGGGTCATAGGCAATGCTGATGATGGGAGATGATCCTAGTTGTCGTAACCTTCCTGGGGTCCATCTTCCAGGTACTCCTCTTCATAGTCTGGCCATGGGAATAGCCATGGACAAAGCCATGAGTACTCTTTAAGTACTCGCAACTAATACTAACAAGTGAAGTTTTATAACACCTAAGTGGGAACTTGAATTTCATGCCACAACTCTGTTGTGATCAAGTCAAAATCTCAATTCATTTCACAAGTCATTTTGAAAACATCTGACGGGGGAACAGTATGGCCACTCCTACTGTCCATAACCATGGACACGGCTATTCGAATAGTTTGACACTCTGTAGAGATTGTATACTTTCACCACACCATTCGATACATCCGTCAGGAACAAATCCTGAATTCACCATACTCAGTATGCGGATAATCAATCCTAACCTTTCAATTACATGCCCTAGTACAAGCACCTCTCCTGTGAGTTTGGCCTCCCAACCATAACCAACTGTCATCTTGGGTACTGCACAGGTGGACAATCTTCACAAGGTAGCCTCAACTCAGACCTTGGCCGTGAGGGAACTAATACTAAGGTATATAAGTTTCCAGTCAAGCCCTACCCAATTCTCGGGTATTGTGGTTGTACGGTAAAATTGGAATGGTATCGCATCCAGACAACCATTAGTTTTATAAAGGGCTAAGGCTCATGCCTCAACATTTTCATCACCATAAATCATCTGGTGTTCGGAAACACATGTCCAAAACATTTCAATAGAATGATCCATCATTCCAAGGTTTTCATAACCATTTTTCCACCAAGTATTCCCAACTAAGTTGATCAAGTTTTATGCTTAGCACTAGCATCTACAAGTGGGGGTAAGTACTAATGAGGGGTGGTAACTAGTGGAGTTTAACTAAGTTCAATCTCTTGCCTTAGGATGACATAAAGATTATCTAGCTTAGGCCAAATTTTATGCTCTTTATGCAACCTTCAATTATCTTTCTAGTATCTACCAGTCACTTAAATAAACTCTAAGTAATAGCTTTGATAAAGAAAATAAAGTATAAAGCTTGTAAGTAAAAACTAGGATTGGGTATCATCAAATGTGTCTAACCAAGCATGCTTAGTGCATTGCATAGGTTATGTAACTCTCATAATTGCAAGTGTTAGCTTGCCTTGTGCAGAGCAGTGGTTGAAGTTCTCCTCGGCTTCTTCTTCGTAGTATCCTCCTTCCTCCTCGTATCCTTGGTCGGTACTAGTGTCTATGAATAAATACGAGGTACACAATCACCAAACAATACTTAACTACTTTCAATCATCACACCAAAGGATCCTATAGATGATCTAGCATCATCACTAACATTACAAGATTAAAGCTTGGTTTAATTTCTTTTATTTTTAGAAAAGTAATTTCTACTCATTGAAAAACTACTTAAGATTTAACATTCTCCAAACCAAACATGGGATCATGTTGACACATGTCATCACCACATATTTTATTCCATGGGAATGTGATTTAAAGTGGTGTCACAATTTAATAAGGATTAACCTTTTATTTTAAATAATAAAATGGCTAGAAATGCCTATGTGGCATTCTTTTATTACTTGAACAATATTTCTGTAATTAAACCCAAATGTTTTTATATATTCTAAAAGGTATGGTTGAATGTGATTTTTGAGAGTTGTAATCAACTCAAAATATATTATGGTTTAAATTTGAAAAATGTTTGAATGCAGAAAAGCCTCTGCCTTGTTATTTTTACCTAGGATGATCTACAGATCCAAATGATTTGAATCCAATAGGCTTTGATTCAGCATTTCCAGACCTTTCTAACAAAATTGGTTTCGTTCAATTTGGTTCACGGAATCGAGCTGGGTTGATTTTTGAAACTAGGTGCAGAAGTGTGTTTGAATGAAAATGGAAAAATCCAATTTCAAACAAATGGGCTGCGCGGGAAACGATACTAGGCCGGCCTGCTAAGCACAGCGCTTACGCGGGATGGTTAAGTTGCTGTCCCCACGCGTCGGTGAGGCGAGGGGGTGCGAAGTGGTACGGGGGAATGTGAGCCGAGGGATCTTGTTCTAATCTAACGGCCCTAGTTCATCGTCCACGTCGGGCATCGCCGGCGAGACAGAAACCTAACACGACAGGTGGGGGTCGTCGTGGGCTCACCGGGGCTCAGGCGAGGGTCGGCGAGGCGGGCGAACGACAAAGTCGACGACGGCGAACCTCCTGGTACCGGTAGCTTCTCCTGGGGAGGCTCCAATCACTGGCCCCCTTCTTATCCAGCAGCGGCGGGCTCCGGTGAAATTCCGGCGATGCGCTGCTCGCCTTTCTCCGGGACTGAGACGGGGTGGTTCTGGGTGAGAGGGGAGTGGAATGGTGTGAAGAAATCGAGTGGGGGAAGCCTCTATTTATAGTGGCGAGAGGGGACCGACGGGCGTAAGGTGAGCTCGTCGTGGTCGATGACACAGAGGGATATCGGCGTGGGCGACGGTAGGGGCGGTGCTGTGCTCCCTAGCGAAGCTCAACGACATGGTGGCGAGGCGTGGGGCGGTGCGGATTGGTCGGAACGCGGCGGTACTCTGCGCTTGCCCGACGGAAGTTATTATGGCGCACAGCGCGGGTGGTCCGCGCGGGGGCGAACGAGCGTGTCTACGGGGTTGCTGGGACGGTGATGATCACGTATGCACGCGGCGAGGGCGGTGCACGGTCTGTGGGCGTCTGTCGAGCGTGGCGGCGCGCTCTCGGCACGGTTGCTAGCGAGCTTGGCATGGTCTGTGCGTGTGGTCTAGGGGCTGGCAAGGTTCGAGCGCTGGACAGGGAGTGGAGGTGGGGTGTTAGCTTGCTCCCAGACATGTTGGCTAGGCTTGGTGCTTTTCCTAGCTCGCTATCGACATGTGGGTGGCAAGGGTGCACTCAGCCTGCTCACCATTGATGACAATGGCTAGCTTACAGTAGTGCTAGAGATTAGTTTAGGTTGTTAGATGATCTACTAAGGCTAGTGGTGTCCAGAGAGGGAACAATTTAGGCTCAAATCACTGCTCCAAATAGTGTTTAGACTTTGTTTGATTTGTATCTGCAAGATGTTTGATGAAGTGGCCGCAAGAATTCAAGTTTTGAATTTTGAAAATAATTTTGGTTGGTGTGCTAGGTTGGTGCTGGTGAGTCTGCAGATGCTTGGGTTTTGAAAGTTGAGCTTGTTTGAGTGGTTTTTGAAAAAGTAGGATCTTGCCATATGATATAGATTCAATTTTAAACTGTCCTTTAAACTATGCATTTGAATGTTTCTGGATGATCACAAAGTGGGCCTTGATACTTTGTTATGAGTACTATCAAAGGGTGCAAAGATCCAAACAAGTTTCTGTTAAGTTCTGAAAGTTTGAGACAGCCAAAGTAGGCATGGGAGTTAAATTGGTCAAAATGACCATTCACTCATTTTGTTGGTTTTGATTTATTTGTCTTTGGGAAAAGTTTGGGAATTGTTTAGATGATGTTTATTTCACCTAAGAATCATTTTACAAGCAAAGAAACACATAAACAAGGCAATTCAAAATAATCCAAATTGGAATGCATACACACATGCATGCTTTCATATTTTTATTTAGAAAAGTTTTTGTTAACCCTAATTTTGAAGATTAGAGTTTGATGATCCAAATTTAGTATTTTTGGGATGTTACACCATACGCCATTATGTATAAATTTTGGAGATAGCTCCCCAATGATACAAAAACCTTTTCGTTTTGAGAAGTGGTGGTTAGAGAGAGAAGGATGTAAGCAAATTATTGCTAATTCAAGGAATGCCCTATTAAGGGAAGAAATGATGTTTCTATTTGGCAAAATAAATTAGAAAATGTCTTAGAGGTTGGAATGCTAACATTGAGGCAGCTCAGAAAAAATGAAAAAAGAGCTGGCTGCTGAGTTTGAATGTTGGACATTATGTCTGAAGCACAACAAATGCTTCCTGAAGAAATTGAAAGAATGAAATAAATAGCAAAAAAATGAATCTCATCTATGCTAATGAGGAGATAAAAGCAAGACATATATCTAGAGAAAAAGAGATTCTGGAGGGTGATAGGAACATTGCATATTTCCATGCAGTAGCTAATCGGAGAAAACGTAAGAAGAAGATTGCTATTCTGGAAGGGCCATTAGGCAATGAGGTGGTAGATACAAAAGAAATGTTAACTCTAGCAGTGGATTACTATAGGAAGTTGTTTGGAAAATAGGATAAGTTAAACATTTCTTTGATGGAATCACTTTGGGAGCCAGATGAGTTAGTTGGGGAGGAGGAAAACACTATGTTTGATGCTCATTTTTCTAAGGAGGATATTAAATATGTAGTGTTTGGATCTTATGTTGAGGGGGCCCTTGGCCCTGATGGTTTTACTTTTCTGTTTTATCAGAAGTTTTGGGAAATTATCAAGGTGGATCTGATTAATCTCTTTAGATATTTTGATAATAATGTAGCAAAAATGTACAGGATGAACTTTAGTTTGGTCACCTTGATTACTAAACAAAATAATGCTACAACTCTAAAGAAGTTTAGGACTATAGCTCTCACAAATTGCTGCTTTAAAATTTTCTCCAAAGCTTGTACTAATGGGATGGGGAAATGTGTTGATCGTTTGATTTCCTCTAATCAAACTGCATTTATTAGAGGGAGATATATTCTTGAGAGTGTGGTTACAGCCCATGAAATTATTCATGATATACATCAGAATAAAAAAGAGGGAATTGTTTTAAAATTGGATTATGAGAAAGCGTATGATAGAGTGGATCTTGTATTTTTAGAGGAAATTCTTAGACAAGGAGGTTTTAGTCAAAAATGGTTGGGTAAGATTCATATGTTAATTCATGGATGGTCTATGGGAATAAGAACTAATGACCAGAACAATATTATTTTCCAAACATAAAAGGATTAAGACAAGGAGATCCCTTATCCCCTATCCTCTATAATATGATGGTTGATGTGTTTTTAAAAATGCTTACTAGAGCAGCAAGACTGGGCTTGATTTCTGGTCTCTTGACCAGAATAAGACCCGAGGGAATTATTAGTTTACAATATGTTGATGATACAATGCTTTTCCTAGAAAACAATGTGGACTCTTCAATAAACTAAAATAGATTTTATCAGTTTTTGAACAAATGTCAGGAATGAGGATAATTTTTGAGAAATGTGACATGGTGTCTATTAACATACCTGCAGAACAAACTAATGTTCTTTCACATATCTTTGGTTGTAAAATTATTTCTTTACCTACAAAATACCTTGGAGTCCATCTACATTTTGCCAAGCTTAGGAAAGAAGATTTACAACCTATCATTGACTAGGTGCTTAAGAGGACAGGAGGCTCGAGAGGCAGATTACTGTTTTATGCAGTCAGGATTACTCTAATAAAATCCGGCTTGACTAGTATCCCTATGTATCTACTTTCTATTATTAAGTTTCCTGCTTGGGCCATTAGAGCCATTAACTCCCAAATGGCTCACTGTCTTTGAGACAACTATCAGGGTCATAACAAGTATCATTTGGCTAATTGGGATTTGGTGACCTTGAAAAAATAATATGGTGTCCTTGGTATTCCTAATATTAGAGAAATGAATATTTGCTTGATAGATTCTTGGATAAAAAGATATAATATGGATGGAGATAAACTATGTAAGCATATAGTAGACTTGAAATATGATACAAGAAATCCTAATATTTTCACTGTAGAACTATAGATGCATCTCCTTTGGGGAAAGGAGTTATGTGGGATGCAGAAGCGGCTAAAATGGGGTATAAGTGGAAAATTGGGGATGGGAAGAATGTCAAATTTTTGGAGGACCAATGGTTAGGAAACACCAGTCTAGCGATTATGTTTTGGGATATCTATTTTGTGTGTAACCAACAGGGAGCTCTTGTGATGGAAGTCTAGGATGGGAATGTTTTAAGGCTCGCTTTTAGGTGCAATTTTAGCTGTGATATGATGGAACAATGGTCACATGTGGAGAAGATTGCTGCTGCAATTGAACTTGTCAATGTGGAAGATTCTTTGGTCTAGGAACTACATAGTTTGGGGAATTATACAACATAATCCCTGTATGGGATAATTAATTTTAGGGGGTTACCCTAGTGTATATACATGCGATTTGGAATTTGTTTGTACCCCTAGGGTACATGTCTTCCTATGGCTAATGTCTCATAATAAACTACTCACTAGAGACAACCTTAGTAAGAGATAAACAGTACACGATATAACTTGTGTGTTCTATACCGAGAATGAGAGTGTGGAACATTTGTTCTTTTCTTGTGATATTATCAAAATCATGTGGTCTGATTTGTCCACTATGATGGACAGGCAAATGGGGGTTAGTTATGAAATGTTGCAATATTGTGGGCCAGTAACAATAAGAATGTTGTAGTTAACATAGTGGGTGTAGGGCTTTGTGGATTGTATGGGAAAAAAAGTAATGATATGTTTTTTCGGCAATGTTCTTGGTCTGGAATGCAGGTTGACGAGGTTTCGAATCGTCAATGCCCATAGTTATGGACTTGGGTTTGGAGAATATGGGGATGCTAGAAGTCGCAGAACGGTTAACAGACAAGAAACATAGGACACGAGATTTACCCAGGTTTAGGCCCCCGGAGGGAAAACCCTACTCTTGCTTGTCTGCTCTTGATTACGGCTGAACCGAAAGTTACAGGGATGCGCTGATGCGATCTGGCGTGGAGGTGTGTATGCAGTGAGTTGAGAGATCCTTCTCGCTGTACCCTCCTGGCCTTTATATAGATAGGCAGGTCCTGGGTTAGGTCGAGTAGGTTACAAATTAGGGTTAATACCCTTTGAAATTCTATCTAATCTAGACTTGTCCTTCATGGAGTCGAAACCGTCATAGGCTTGAGCCACCCGAAGTCTTCATGGGCCGCGTGTCCTAGCGTGGGCCTTCCTTGGGCTGGACCAGGTATCCATGTCAGTAGCCCCCGAGTGTTCAGTCGAATCATAGATTCGGCTGGAGACTCTTCAATATTTCGGGTGCAGTTGAGCCTGCTTGATGTTGGCACTGTGTTGACGTGGGAGCATCTTCTTCTCTATTCCCCGACAACGACGCCAGAAAACTTGTTGATGGCGCCTGAAAGCGCTTCATCAGGAAACCCTAAGAGCAAGGTGTGATGCAGCACAACAGCAAGTCTTCACTTAGTAAGAAACCGAGGTTATTGAACCAGTAGGAGGAAGGAAACGTCTCAAAGGTGTTGCAAGCAACTTGGAAACCTGCACAACACAAACTCAAGACTTTGCCCCAACGAACAGTGAGGTTGTCAATATCACCGGTTGTTGTAACAAAGGATTAACTGTATGGTGTGGAAGGTGATGGTGGTTTGCAGAAAGTAAACAGTAACAGTGGAAGATGTATCAATGGTAAAGATTGTAACGGGGTCTAGAGTTCACTAGAGGTGCTCTCCTTAGATAAACAAACATGGCATGCTGGGTAACCAAATTACAGTAGGGCAATTGATAGGACTAAGCAAGGCATAACAATGCAATACTAGACATCAAGATCCTATGAGATTCGATTGGCAAATATAACAAGATACATAGACCGCCATCCAACTGCATCAATGACTAGAAGTCCACCTTTGGGTTATCATCCAAACCCCCTCCAGCATTAAGTTACAAGCAACAAACAACTGCTTTAAGCAAAGTGTGTAAGGTAAACAATCCACTTGTTCCATGAACAAGAGACCGTTGTTTTCTCCCTAGTAGCAACATCACATCTGCAACCTTAGAGATTTCTGTCACTTCCTTTGGATTAAAAAGAGGCATGAACCCACTATCGAGCATAAATACCCCCTCTTGGAGTCACTAGCAACTACTTGGCCAACATAGCTACTAACAACGGAGAGCATGCAATATCACAAACAACATAAACATGATAGAATCAATAAGACAAAACCATTAATCAATCTACCATAGAAATCTCAATATCCATCTGATCCCTGCAAACACAACATGCATGATTACAAATAGATGAGATCTTGATCTTGAACGGAGCTCACAAGATCTACACATGAAAGCACAAAGGAGGATATACAACCATCTAGCTACTACATGGACCTGTAGTCCAAGATGGAACTACTCACTCTTCATACCGGAGGCTGGCATGATGAAGAAGAAGGCCTCCGGGATGATCTCCTCTCCGGAAGGGTGCCGGGAAGAGATTAACATCCCCCGATCTAGGGACGATGGTGGCGGCGGCTATAGGCGGTTTCGTGGAATATTGATCGGGTACTTAGGGTTTAGGCATCAAGGGCTTCTTATAGGCGAAGAGGCGAGGCGGGAGGGCATCTAGGGGGCCCACACCCTGCCTAGCCACGGCCTAGGGTGGGCCCGCGCCTGGGGGGTGCGGCCACCCTGTGGCTCCCCTCCGTCTCTCCTCTGGACTCCGTGTTCTCCTCGGTGAAATATTGACTTTGGATTTTGTCCCGTCCAATTCTGACAATATTTCCTTACTAGCTTTTCTGGAACAAAAAACAGGAAACTGGCACTGTGGCATCTTGTTAATAGGTTAGTACCAGAAAACATATAAAAACACCTCAAAGTGTGGATAAAGCAAAGCTAAGTAGATACTAAACAAGCATGGAACATCAAAAATTATAGACATGTTTCTGACGTATCACTTGACAAGGAGAAAATGTTTAGTTCATAGGGATTGCTGATGCGTGTGCCTAGCTCACCTGATGGATCATGGCCAGTTAACTATCATAGGAAAAAACAACACGATCTTCATCAAACTCGACTCCCCAGACTCAAATTTGGAATGATTGCTGGCGTGATTCGATTTAGGCCGTTGTGGTCATACATGAGTCGAATCCCAGTGATTTTCAAGTGATGTGCCCAATGCGTCCGTCGGGATTTTCATCGTGTCTCTTGACACAGGAGTTTACTGGCAGAGCGCAGTCAGGTCCGTTACCAGTCCATCAGATGAGATCTTTGCATCATAGACACATCATCCAAAATTTTATCACCGCGAAGGTGTTTCAGGTGGCCAAGGAGGCTAATTCTCACTTAGCGTTGGTTCGGGCATAGTTGCCAAAAAGATTTCGTCGTATTTGATCCGAAGGATCGCGGTCGAAAAATTCATAGGATGCGCGGCCAGCGCTCCCTATGGGAGTAGCCCCTGAGTGTTTGTTCGAGATGTAGACTCGAGCAGATACTTTTGTTCTGTCGTTTTTAGTGTAAGTCCGAAGGACACAATTTTTTCGGATGCTCAACCAGTGCTCCCTATGGGAGTAGCCCCCGAGTCCGCAGTGGAGTCGTAGACTCGACGTAGGACTCGAAGATAATGTCGAGGTGATTTTACCTTAGTAATTCTTCAGGTGCATGATACATCCAATTTGCATCACCATTATGTATCATAATGTGCCTCTATACATTGATATATGTCTTATTATGAGGTGTTACTTATGTCTTTTCCACTGTTTTTGCATGTTGGATGATTCTTGGAGGATGGACTACCGGAGTTAGGTTTCTAATGGAAAAAGAGGTGTTTTGATGCAATTTTGCGAAGATCAGAAAAATACCAGAAAAATATTGGAAAATTATATTTTCCCAGAAGACGGGGGAAGACAGAAGGAGAGGCGTAGCTAAGCCACAGGGGGCCCAAACCCCCCTAGGCATGGGTCCCACCTAGGTCACGCCTAGGGCAGGTGTGGCCCACCTGGACGGCCTCCGACTCCTCCCTCTCACCTATATCTTCCTCTTAGAAACCTAATACCAGGAGAGTGACCACAGAAAGATTTCCGCTGCCTCTACGGGGAGGAAAACACCGAGAGAGAAAGAGCTCTCCGACAGATAGATTTTTGCCGGGGAAATCCCTTCCGGAGAGGGGAGATCGTCGCCATCAACACCGTCATCAAGCTAGGCTTCATCATGATCATCATCATCCACACCATCATCTCCACCAGCACCATCATCACCACTCCATCCCGCTTTAACAATCGTGTTGGATCTTGCATTAGTTCTTAGGGGAAACTTTCCCGGTGTTAATTACTATTGTAGTTGATGCTTGTGAGTGGAACCATTGGATTATTGTTTATGTTCAGATTGTTATCCATTACCATATCATCTTTGATCTTGATCCATATGATGTCTTGTGAGTAGTTCGTCTAGTTCTTGAGGACATGGGAGAAGTCATGTTGTTAGTAGTGGATTGTGTTGAGTTATTATTCAATGGTTTAGTATTTAAGTTGTGGTGCTATTCTTCTAGTGGTGTCATGTGAACGTAGAATACATGACACTTCACCATTTATGGGCCTAGGGGAATGCATTGTGTATTTGGCTACTAATTGTGGGGTTGCCGGAGTGATAGAAACCTGAACCCCCCGTTAGGACACCTTTGCACAAGGGAGCATAGGATCTCAGAGTTTAAGGCTGTGGTTAGGTTTATATCTTAATTACTTTCCTGTAGTTGCGGATGCTTGCAGGGGGATTAATCAGAAGTATGTATTAGTCCAAGTAAGGTCGGTACATTAGCACAGGTTCACCCACACAACACTTACAACACCAAAGAAGAGTACTCAGCTATTTGAAGCGAAAGAACTTGACAGAATTCCCATGTGTCCCCGAGAACGTTTGGTCCTTATAAGTATTTCCACCGGCTTGTCTGTAACATCCCAAAAATACTAGACTTGGCTCATCAAACTCTAATCATCCAATTTAGGGTTAACAAAAACTTTTCTAAATAAAATTATGAAAGCATGCATCTTGTATGCATTTCAATTTAAATTCTTTTGAACCACCTTGTTTGTGTGTTTCTTTGCTTGTAAAATGTTGTTTAGGTGAAATAAACATCATCTAAACATTTCCCAAACTTTTCCCAAAGACAAATAAATCAAAACAAAGCTAAATGAGTGAATGGTCATTTTGACCAATTTAACTCCCATGACTACTTTGGATGTCTCAAACTTTCAGAACCTAACAGAAACTTCTCTAGATCTTTGCACCCCTTGATTGTACTCATAACAAAGTATCAAGGCCCACTTTGTGATCATCCATAAACTTTCAAATGCATAGTTTAAATGACAATTCAAAATTGAATCTTTATCATATGGGAAGATCCCACTTTTTCAAAAACCACTCAAACAAGCTCAACTTTCAAAACCCAAGCATCTGCAGACTCACCAGAACCAATCTAGAAAACCCACCAAAAATCTTTTCAAAATTCAAAACTTGATTTCATGCAGCCATTTCATCAAACAGGTTGCAGACACAAATCAAACAAAACCACAAACACTATAGTGTGCAGTGTTTTGAGCCTAACTTGTTCCCTAGTTAGCTCTCACACAATCCAGTAGATCATCTAGAAAGGTTAGACCAACACTAGCACCCATGTGAGCTTGCCATTGCCATTAATGGTGAACAGCCGAGCAACCTCATGTCACCCCAATGTGGACAGCAAGCTAGGAGCAGCAGCGAGCCTAGCCAGCATGTCTGGGAGGCAGCCCACCACCACCACACGCCTTTCGTCACGGCCGTGCGCCAAGCAAGCCACCCACGCGCACAGCGCCAAGAGACGCCGGCGTCGCGTCGCGCGCGCCACCCCCACCACCACCCCACCGCGCGCGCACCGCGCGCCCGCGCACCACCACACACCGACGACCCACCCGCGCCCCACATCCGCCACCCGCCCCCCCCCCCCGCCCGCCCCCCCCCCCCCGCCCCCTCCGCCCCTACGCCGCGCCGCGCAGAAAGAAACCCCTGCCCCATGCCTGCCCCCCGCCCCCCCCCCCGCGAGCATATCCATGAGATTGCCCCCCGCCCCCCCTGCATGCCCCCCGCTCCCACCCGCCCCGCCCCGCCCACCCCGCGCCCCGCCGCCCTCCCGCTCCTTCCTCCCTCCCCCCCGCCCCCCTTACGAGCACTCTTAATAATTTTTCACCATCTCACTCCCCTCTCCCTCCGATCGTGCCACACCATTCTCGAGCAAAGGCGAGCACCACCTCGCCGAAATTTCACTGGAACCTGCCGCTGCCGGAGAAGAAAGGAGCCAGCGATTGGAGCCGCCTCAGGAGAAGCCACCGGTACCAGGAGGTTCGCCGTCGTCGACTTCGTCGTTCGCCCGCCTCGTCGACCCTCGACAGTACCCCGGTGAGCCCCCAGCACCCCTCACTGGCCGCGCTAGGTTTCGTTCTCGCCAGAGCTGTCTCGCGTCGACGATGACCCTTAGCCATTGGATTAGAACTAGATCGAACGAACCACGTTGCCCCATACCGCTTCGCCCAGCCCCGTGTCACTGACGAGTGGGGACACCCACTTAAGCAACCGGCGGGAGCACTGCGCTTAGCAGGCCAGCCCGTTAGAATTTCCCGCGCAGCCCAGCAATTCAAATTAAATATTTTCTTTTTAATTTCAAACACACTTCTGTACCCAACTTCAAAAATCAACCCAGATCGATTCAGTGCACCAAATTAGATGAAACCAATTTTGTTGGAAAGGTCTGTGAATGCTTAATCCAAGCCCGTTGGATTCAAGTCATTTGGATCTGTAGATCACCCATAGCAAAAATAACAAGGCAGAAGCTTTTCTGCATTCAAACATTTTTCAAATTTAAACCATAAAAGCTTTTGAGTTGATTCCAACTCTCAAAAATCACATTCAACCATACCTTTCAGAATATATAAAAATATATATAGGTTACTTGCAGAAATTTTGTTCAAGCAATAAAAGAATGCTTCATAAGCATTTCTAGCCACTTTAATTAATTAAAATAAAAGGGTAAAACCTTATTAAATTGTGACACCACTTTAAATCACATTCCCATGGACTACAATATGTGGTGATGACATGTGTCAACATGATCCCATGTTGAGTTTGGAGAATATTAAATCTTAAGTAGTTTTTCAATGAGTAGAAATTACTTTTCTAAAATAAAAAGACTTAAACCAATCCTTAACCTTGTAATGTTAGAGATGATGCTAGATCATCTATAGGACCCTTGTGTGTGATGATTGCAAGTAGTTAAGTATTGTTTGGTGATTGTGTACCTCGTATTTATTCATAGACGCTAGTACCGACCAAGGATACGAGGAGGAAGGAGGATACTACGAAGAGGAAGCCGAGGAGAACTTCAACCACTGCTCTGCACAAGGAAAGCTAACACTTGCAAGATACTATACCTATGCAAGCTTATATTGACATTGATTGCAAGCCTAATACTACTAGTGAATGTGCAAGCTAACACTTGCCAGATACCCTATTGTTGCCACAAACCCATGCTTGTGATATGATTACTATATGCCTTAAGCGTATGTGACCATACCCACTTGCTAAACTAATCCTAGTTTTATGGCAAGCTTCTTACTTTATTTCTTTATCAAAGCTTACTTGGAGTCTACCTAAGAGTTTGTTAGATACTAGACAGTTGTGCTGAAGGTTGCATAAAGAGCATAAAATTTGGCCTAAGCAAGAAACCTTGATATCAGCCTAAGATATAAGGTTGGACTTAGTTGAAACTCCACTAGTTACCACCCCTCATTAGTACTACCCCACCTGTAGATGCTAGTGCTAAGCATAAAACTTGATCAACTTTAGATGGGAATACTTGGTGGAAAAATGGTTACGAAAACCTTGGAATGATGGATCATTCTATTGAAATGTTCTGGACATGTGTTTCCAAACACTTGATGATTACAGTGATAAAATGTTGATGCATGAGCCTTAGCCCTTTATAAAACTGATGGTTGTCTGGATGTGATACCATTCCAATTTTATCATACAACCACAATACCCGAATATTGGGTAGGGCTTGACTGGAAACTTATATACCTTAGTATTAGTTCCCTCACGACCAAGGTCTGAGCTGAGGCTACCTTGTGAAGATTGTCCACCTGTGCAGTACCCAAGATGACAGTGTTCATGGTTGGGAGGCCAAACTCAAAGGAGAGGTGCTTATACTAGGGAGTGTAATTGAAAGGTTAGGTTTGATTATCCGCATACTGAGTATGGTGAATTCAGGATTTGTTCCTGACGGATGTATCGAATGTTGTGGCGAAAGTGTACAATCTCTGCAGAGTGTCAAACTATTCGAATAGCCGCGTCCGCGGTTATGGACAGTTGGAGTGGCCATACTGTTCCCCCGTCAGACTTTTCAAAATGACTTGTGAAACGACTTGAGACTTTGACTTGACCACAACAGAGTTGTGACCGGAAATACAAGATCCCACTTAGGAGTTATAAAATTGTGATCAGCTTTGGAACTTAGTAGAGATAAATCTGGCTTTTGCAAAACAACCCTAGAGCCTAGTGTGCTATTATCCAAAAACCCCTTTACTTGTTAGTATTAGTTTGCGAGTACTTAAAGAGTACTCATGGCTTTGTCCCTGGCTATTCCATGGCGGACTATGAAGAGGAGTACACGGAGGATGGACCCGGGAAGGTTACGACAACTAGGATCATCTCCCATCGTCGTTATTGTGACCCGAAGATGGAGCTCACCGCTACCGTTATTATTACGTATTCCGCTGCTTGATGTTGTATTAAGGACTGGATCATGAGATCCCTATTTGTGTAAGAAATTATGTATCGTTGTAATGGATGAAGTATTATGGTATCCAATTCTGTTATGTCTCGCAAAAATGGTAATCCTGGGATTGCGATGTATGGCATAACAGGCATCTAGGATTGAAAAATCCGGGTGTTGACAAGTTGGTATCAGAGCCATCCTGACCATAGGAGACCCTAGTTAGATTGGACGTTGAACCAAAAACTTAGTTTCGAAACCCAAGAACAAAACTATTTACGAAAACTTATTCTCATTCTTACCTCTTTAATTCTTTAATAAAACCTCATGTTCCTCAAAAACTCTTGCAAAATAGATAAAATTTTGACACACTTGATCACTTTGCTAATCTACTCATCCTCTATTTTCATAGATGGACGTGAAGTACAGCAAGTTTTACCAACTCGGGAATGGAGGAGACCTTATCTTTGAGAGGGATCTGGATCAGCTTTCGGAACTTCTGGAGCGCCCGCATCCCGAGTTCTTCGGAGCTCAGCTCAATGATCAAGGGGGAGAAGATCTGCAGTGGCTAATTATTGCAAGTCTTCGAGGAAAGATTGAACCTCCCACTGCGGAGGGAATTCAGTTTACCGTGAGGGAAAACAACTGGCTCGATGGACTTGCCAGAGCAATGCAGGAAGCTCTTTCCCGTCTGTGTGGGCAGAGCATCAATCAGATCAAGGGTACTCGCTTTGAGTTTTGCCTAAGGCGTGATGCAAATGGTCAACCACTGGAAGCCCCATACCACCCCGAGCTGAAGACTCAATTGGACCACCTTAGCTTCATGATGTATGATCGTCGTGAGAATCGGACAACTGCCGTGACTATTGCAACCACAAGTCTGCCATCATCAAGACGAAGGATCAGACCATCGCCATGCTAGCAAGGGATCGCAAGTCTCGCCGCCGTCAGCTCGACAAGAAGGAGCGCATTATTGCCCGTCTTCGCCATCGTATCTCATCTCTGGAAGAGACCATCCATGAGAGAGACATGCAGTTAGAGGAAAGGGAGAATGTCGGAGAAGATCTTCGTGGAGACCCTTACTCCTATCTCAGCGATGACGATGATTTTTTGGAGGATCAGGCCATGGACTTCTTCACCGATGAGGATGATTTCGCCTTCATCGATGATGCGGAAGATGATGAAGCCATAGACTCCGAGCAGTAGTAGCACTGAGCACTAGCGTAGTGAGTAGTAGTCGGTCCCACTTTATCGTAGTTCCCAGAATGGTTCTTAAAACCATCTGTTTTTCTTTGTTGTGGTGTGTGTTGTACTGTGTGCTATGAGTGAATGAAAAAGCAAGTTGCTAGAAAACTTGAGTCAAACTCTAAAAACTTTTCAAAGACCCAAAACCCTAGAAATTTGAAGGGTTTCGCGGCATAGTAAATCAAAATTTTCTACGGAGCGAACAGAGGGAAAGCCAAGATCTAATCTAGGAGATGCAAACAATGAGAGAGATTGGATTAGATCTTCATACCCTTGAAGATTACATGCAGTGAGCGTTCGTTAAATCGGGCGTGGGTGATGTAGTCGTAATCGCTTCTCCTCCTCGCGATCCGATCCGATCTAGCACCACAAGTGGCGGTGCCTCCGTGAGATGCACACGCAGACCTCGGCGTCTCCTCCTTCCTCGGACCAGCGAGTATGGTGGAGAGATAGATTGGATCTACAGCACGGCGTGGTGTATATGGTGGAGAATTTCTCTGCAGGGCTTCGCCTACAAAATCGGGAGGGAGAGAGGAAGGTAGCAAGGCTGCTAGGGCTTGGAGGAAGGTGTGTGGGGGAGGGCGCACCTCTATATATATAGAGGCGGCCAGCCCTTCCCTCCTCCAAGCCTATCTCTAGTTTAAACAATTTAAACTCTCCCTTATCTAGAAATCCTATCTCTAGTTTAAGCGATTTAAACTCTCCCTTATCTAGAAATTCTATCCAGATTTAAGCGAGTCAAATCTCTCTAGAATCGGCTGGGCCCTATGGGGCCTTGTGCCCCGCCCAATGCGCCAGGACACTCCCTCATAGGCCCATGCCCCTCCCGGAAGGTGGGGCCACGTTGATCCCTTCCGGAAGGTTCTATAAGCTTCCTGACAATACCGATTAACCCGGAGCGATTCCGAACTCAAAACTGCCTTGCCTTATATGAATCTTATTCTCCGGACCATTCGAACCTCTCGTGATATCCGGATCCCATCCGAGACTCGAACAAAAATTCATAAACCAATTATCCAATCTATCCTAGCGTCGAGATCGTTAAGTGTGTGACCTGCGGGTTCGAGAATATCTGCGACATGATCTTCTATCAATAATTAAGCGGGTCAGGCACCCATATTGACTCCACACATTCATCGATGATCATATCGGATGAACCACGATGCCGGATTCAATCAATCCCATATATATATTCCCTTGTCTCGCGATATTTTACTTGCGAGATTCGATCGTCGGTGCCGTCATACCTAGTTCAATCTCGTTCACGAAGTACTTTACTCGTTCCGTAATCCGATATCACTTTGTGATTAACTCCTTAACCACATGCTTGCAAGCGGTGTTGATATCGACACGAGTGGGCCCAAGTATATCTCTCCGACTTGGGAGGGACAAATTCCATCTCGATACATACAACCCAATGATACTTTCCGATCACCGAGAGACACCTTTATGATCACCCTCTCATAGGATGACGTTTGATGACCTCAAAGCTTTCTTCCGATACCAGGGAGTTGCATTATCGCATGGTCTAAGGAATACAATATTTTACATAGGAAAAGCTTCGAAAAGACGAACACGATGACACGATCTAATTGCTCGCTTTGTTTGGGTCTATCCACCATATCATTCTCCCAATAATATGATCTCATTATCAATTGACAACTCATGTCAATGGTTAGGAAACCTTAACCATCATTGATCAATGAGCTAGTTCAAAGAGGCGTACTAGGGACACGGTGTTGTTTACAAACCACACAAGTATTAAAGTTTCCGCTAATACAATTCTAGCATGGAACATAAACTTTATCATGAACAAGAATTATAATAATAACATCTTTATTATTGCCTCTAGGGCATAATTCAACAGTCTCCCACTTGCACTAGAGTCAATAATCTAGTTTACATCGGCAACAATCTCACACCCATGGCAATTGAGGTGTTGATCATGTTTACACGTGGAAGAGGTTTAGTCAATGGATCTGCGACATTCGGATCCGTATGTACTTTGCTAATCTTCAGATCTCCATCTCGCTATATAATCTCGGATTATATGAAACTTGCGGTTGATATGCTTGGTCTTTGGATGATATCTTGGTTCCTTAGCGAGTGCTATGGCGCCATGTTGTCACACAATATCTCCGATGGGTCCAATGCACTTGGAACCACGCCAAGCTCGATGATGAAGTTTCGATCCAAACTCCTTCACTTGGCGCTGCGGCAGCCATGTATTCCGCTTCTCTTGTAGATCCCATGATCACGCTTTGCTTGCGACTTCTCCACTCAGCTCCTCCATTCAAAATATAAGCGTATCACGTCTCGAGATTTAGAATCATCCTTGTCGGTGTCGAAACTAGCATTGACGTAACCTTTTACGACAAGCTGTTCATCACCCCATAGACTAAGAACATTTCTTTAGTTCTATTTAGGTACTTTAGGATGTTCTTCACTGTCCGATGTTCCACTGGATCACTTTGATATCTTTCGTCAAACTAAGAGCATTGGACACATCCGGTCTAGTACACATGGCATACATGATGGAACCTATGGCGAGGCATAAGGCACTTTGCTCATAGCTTCCTATCATTTACCGTGGACACTGAGCCTTGCTCAATATCTTACCTGACAACATAGGCATTGAACCTTTCTTTGCCTTATCCATTCTGAACCTTTTCAGAACTTTGTCTAGGTATGTACTCTGGCTTAAAGCTATCAGGCGTCTTTGTCTATCTCTATAGATCTTGATGCCCAATATATAAGCAGCTTCACCTAGGTCTTTCATTGAAAAACACTTGTTCAAATAACTCTTCACGTCGTTAAGCATGTTGATGTCATTTCCGATAATCAATATGTCATCCACATACAGTACCAGAAACGTCACCGAGCTCCCACCAACTTTCTTGTAGATGCAAGCTTCGTAGCAATTTGGAACAAATCCAAAGCTCTTGATCACTTGATCAAAACGAAGGTTCCAACTCCGAGATGCTTGCTTCAGTCCATAAATGGAACGCTGAAGTTTGCATACTTTACTAGCATCCTTAGGATCGACAAAACCCTCGGGTTGCATCATATACAACTCTTCATCAATGTTGCCATTGAGGAAAGTAGTCTTGACATCCATCTGCCATATTTCATAATCATGAAACGCAGCAATTGCTAATAAAATCCGAATGGACTTAAACATCGCTACGGGAGAGAAAGTCTCATCGTAGTCAACACCTTGAACTTGTCGAAAACCTTTTGCGACAAGCGTGCTTTATAAACGGTAACATTACCATCGCGTCCGTTTTCTTCTTGAATATCCATTTGCACTCAACGGCCTTCGGTCGCTAGGAGGATCCACCAAAGTCCATACTTGGTTTTCGCTCATGGATCCCAATTCGGATTTCATGGCTTCCAGCCATTTCTCGAGCTGGGCTCATCATCGCTTCCTCATAGTTCGTAGGTTCACCGTCTTCTACCAACAAGGCAGTCAAGACAGGGTTTCCATTACCACTCGGGAGGGGCACGCGACCTTGTCGACTGCGATGTTCGATGCGACATCGTCCAAGCTTCATGATCCTTGTCATTAGCTTCCTCTATTGTTGGTGCGGTGACCTTTGGAACAATTTCAGTCTTTGCTACTCTCCAATTCAAGAGAAGGTTCAATAACCTCGTCTAGCTCTACTTTCCTCCCACTCACTTCTTTCGAGAGAAACTCCTTCTCAAGAAAGGAACCGTTCTTTGCGACAAACACTTTGCCTTGATTACGTGATAGAAGGTATACCCAATAGTTTCCTTACGGTATCCTATGAAGACGCATTTCTCCGCTTTGGGTTCGAGCTTGTCTGGCATCAACTTCTTGACGTAAGCTTCGCATCCCCAAACTTTAAGAAATGACAACTTAGGTTTAGCACCAAACCACAGTTCATACGGTGTCGTCTCAACGGATTTAGATGGAGCCCTATTTAAAGTGAATGCAGCGGTTTCTAATGCATAACCCCAAAATGATAACGGCAAATCCGTAAGAGACATCATCGATCGGACCATATCTAATAGGGTTCGATTCCGGCGTTCAGACACACCATTGCGCTGTGGTGTTCCGGGTGGCGTGAGTTGCGAAACAATTCCGCTTGCTTTAAGATGCGTGAGAAAATCATAACTCAAATATTCGCCCCCACGATCGGATCGTAGAAACTTAATCTTTCTGTTATGATGGTTCTCCACTTCATTCTGAAATTCTTTGAACTTTTCAAACGTTTCAGATTTATGTTTCATTAAATAGATATACCCATATCTACTTAAGTCATCGGTAAAAGTGAGGAAATAGCGATATCCACCGCGTGTCGAAACACTCATCGGTCCGCATACATCGGTATGTATGATTTCCAACAAGTCCGTTGCTCGCTCCATCATACCGGAGAACGGGGTTTTGATCATCTTGCCCATGAGGCATGGTTCGCATGTGTCAAATGATTCAAAATCAAGAGACTCCAAAAGTCCATCAGAATGGAGTTTCTTCATGCGCTTTACTCCAATATGACCTAGACGACAGTGCCACAAATAAGTAGTATTATCACTATCTACTTTGCATCTCTTAGCCTCAATGTTATGGATGTATGTTTCATCCCTTTCGAGATTTAGAAGAAATAAACCATTCACAAGAGGTGCATGACCATAAAATATGTTACTCATATAAATAGAACAACCATTATTCTCCGATTTAAATGAATAACTGTCTTGCAATAAACACGATCCAGAAATAATGTTCATGCTCAACGCAGGCACATAATAACATTTATTAAGGTTTAAAACTAATCCCGAAGGTAAAACTAAGGAGAGCGTGCGACGCCATCACATCAACTCTTGATCCGTTGCCAACGCCGCATCGTCACCTCATCCTCGCAAGCCGTCTATTCCGTAACTCCTGTTTGAGTTACAAATATTAGCAACCGAACCGTATCAAATACCGGGCACTACAACGAGGGCTAGTAAGGAAAACATCAATAACATGTATATCAAATATACCTTTGATGGTGCCGCCTTCTTGTCCGCTAAGTACTTGGACGATTCGCTTCGATGACCCTTGTCCTTGCCATAGAAGCACTCGATGTCCGCTTGGGACCGGACTGAGCTTCTTCTCGGGGGCATTGCTGCCGCGCCCTTCTTGAAGGGCTTCTTTGCTCTTACCTTTCTTAAAGGAGGGCTTGTTGACCATCAACACATGATTATCCTTCTTGATGTCCACTTCCGCAGCCTTGACTTTGAAGAGCTCGGTGATCGTATCGATGGAACCAATCGATTATGAGTCACTACAAAACTTTTGTAGCTGGGAGGGAGTGATTGCGAGACCTGTCAATCTTGAGCTCCTCCGAATCGTGCATTCCAGTTGCTCAAAGCGTTGAGTGTAGCCCGACATCTTTATGGCGTGCTCACTAAGAACTCCTTCCTCCATCTTGCGTTAAAGAACTTCTCAGAGATCTCATATCTCTCAGAACGGGCTTGAGTCTGAAACATGGTTTTCAGCTCCTCGAGAATCTCAAAGGGCCCGGGATAGGTTTCAAAACGATTTTGAAGCTCCGGTTCCATAACAAACAACATGGTTCTCTTAATCACACCATAATCATCTTTGCGCGACTGATAGACAGCTTTCTCATCAGTCGGCGCAGTTGCATCAAGGGGGTTACCTAACGCTTTCTCAAGGACATAGTCCTTTTGTCTGCCAGACAGAATGATTCCTAGATTGCGGAACCAGTTGGTGAAGTTAGACCCATTGTTTCTAAGCTTTTCTTTCTCAGCAAAAACGTTGAAGTTGAAGTTGGACTTGGCCATTGGATCTACAGTATTTGCAAGTACAATTTAGACTATGTTCATGATAAATAGTTCAACTTAATCAAATTACTAGATGAACTCCCACTAAATTCAACATCCCTCAAGTTGTTTAGTGAACACGATCCAAATTCACCACACCTAATCCGATCATCACGAGAAGAGATGTGGTTTCAATGGTGGACAACGAAGTGTCGATCATATCATTCATATGACTCATGCTTAACCTTTCGGTTCTTGTGTTCCGAGGCCATGTACATACATGCTAGGCTCGTCAAGTTAGACCCAAGTATTTCCGTGTGCAAAACTGGCTTGCACCGTTGTATGTGAGCGAGAGTCTATAGCACCCGATCATCACGTGATGCTTGGACACGACGAACTTTCAACGGTGCATACTTGGGGAGAACACAGTTTTATCTTGATCTTTAAGTGAGGAATCATCTTATAATGCTACCGTCGCGATCTAAGCATGATAAGATACATAAAAGGATAAACATCACATGCATATAACTTTATGTGACATGGTATAGCCTATCTTCAAGAATGATCTCCATCTTGTGCGTTAAAGCATGATCTCCATCACTCCACCATGATTGCCTCCACCACGAATAGCAACTACAACTATTGCTAACTACTTAGCGATAAAGTAAAGCTATTACATGGCGTATAAGAAGTTGACTGCAGGTCATACACAATTATAAAGACAACCATATGGCTCACCGGTTGTGTACTCATCGACATGCAAGTCGTGAAACATTACAAAACATGATCATCGCACACAATATACACATCACATCTTGGGCCATACCATATCACGAAAACACTCCTGCAAAAACAAGTTAGACGCCTCTACTTTGTTGTTGCATGTTTTACGTGGCTTATGGGAGTAGATGCTAAGAACGATTCTTACCTACGAAAAGCCACAACGGTGATATTATGGTTGCCAAACTCGGTGTTGATCCCATGACAACTATAGTGAGAGAACGACATCCACCACCGCATGTGTGGAACAAGCCACACGTCAAGTGCGGAGCCGGTCTCGCGACGGCGTCGGCGTAAGGTTGGCCTGGACCGCTTCAATCTCACTATCTGCGTCATAAGAAGAACACAAACAAGAGGCTTGCAGAAAACATCAACGCCGCAACAACCATGTTGCGTTCTACTCGTGAATCACATCTACGCATAGATCTAGCTCGATACCCTTTGAAGGGTTTGGCGGCATAGTAAATCAAAATTTTCTACGAGCGAGCAGAGGGAAAGCCAAGATCTAATCTAGGAGATGCAAACAACGAGAGATATTGGATTAGATCTTCATACCCTTGAAGATTCGCACAGTGAACGTTCGGAACGTGGGTGATGTAGTCGTACTCGCTTCTCCTCCTGCAATCCGATCCGATCTAGCACCACAAGTGGCGGTGCCTCCGTGAGATGCACACGCAGCACCTCGGCGTCTCCTCCTTCCTCGGACCAGCGAGTATGGTGGAGAGATAGATTGGATCTACAAGACGACGGCGTGGTGTATATGGTGGAGAATTTCTGCTGCAGGCTTCGCCTACAAAGCGATCGGGAGGAGAGAGGAAGGTAGCAAGGCTGCTAGGGCTTGGAGGAAGGTGTGTATGGGGAGGGGCACTACCCTCTATATATAGAGGGGCGGCCAGCCCTGCCCTCCTCCAAGCCTATCTCTAGTTTAAACAATTTAAACTCTCCCTTATCTAGAAATCCTATCTCTAGTTTAAATGATTTAAACTCTCCTTATCTAGAAATTCTATCCCGAGATTTAAACGAGTCAAATCTCTAGAATCGGCTGGGCCCTATGGGGCCTTGTTCCCTGGCCCAATGCGCCAGGACACTCCCTCATAGGCCCATGCCCCTCCCGGAAGGTGGGGCCACGTTGGTCCCTTCCGGAAGGTTCTAGAAGCTTCCGTACAATACCGATTAACCCGAACAATTCGAACTCCAAAAGCACCCTGCCTTATATGAATCTTATTCTCCGGACCATTCCGGAACCTCTCGTGATATCCCGGATCCCATCCGAGACTCGAACAAAATTCATAAACCAATTATCCAATCTATCCTAGCGTCGAGATACGTTAAGTGTGTGACCTGCGGGTTCGAGAATATGCGTACATGATCTTCTATCAATAATCAACAGCGGGTCTGCACCCATATTGACTCCCACACATTCATCGATGATCATATCGGATGAACCACGATGCCAGGATTCAATCAATCCCATATATATATTCCCTTCGTCTCGCGATATTTTACTTGCCCGAGATTCGATCGTCGGTACCGTCATACCTAGTTCAATCTCGTTCACAGCAAGTACTTTACTCGTTCCGTAATCCGATATCACTTTGTGATTAACTCCTTAACTACATGCTTGCAAGCGGTGTTGATATCGATTACCGAGTGGGCCCGAAGTATATCTCTCCGACTTGGGAGGGACAAATTCCATCTCGATACATACAACCCAACAGATACTTTCCGATCACCTGATAGACACCTTTATGATCACCCTCTCATAGGATGACGTTTGATGACCTCAAAGCTTTCTTCCGATACCAGGGAGTTGCATTATCTCATGGTCTAAGGAATACATTATTTGACATAGGAAAAGCTTCACAAAGACAAACACGATGACACGATCTAATTGCTCTGCTTTGTTTGGGTCTATCCACCATATCATTCTCCCAATGATATGATCTCATTATCAATTGACAACTCATGTCTATGGTTAGGAAACCTTAACCATCATTGATCAATGAGCTAGTCCATAGAGGCGTACTAGGGACACGGTGTTGTTTACAAACCACACAAGTATTAAAGTTTCCGCTTAATACAATTCTAGCATGGAACATAAACTTTATCATAAACAAGAATTATAATAATAACATCTTTATTATTGCCTCTAGGGCATAATTCCAACAAAATTTCCCTCTTTTCTCATGATCTATACCAATCTTCAGATCCCACGTGGAGGAAGTGGTTCAGCCCCGGACCCGATGTTGCAGATCCTGCAAATGTTGACTTCTGACCGCGAAGCTGAAAGAGAGGAACGTCAAGCCAACCTAGCCACTCTGCAATAGATAGCCCAGCTAGCCCACAACAACCAAGGCCATGGAAATCAGGACAACCATAGATCTAAGCTCAGGAATTTCCAGAATACCAACCCGCCCGTTTTCACCAAGTCGGAAGAACCCCTAGACGTCGATGATTGGCTGCAAACCATGGAGAATAACTTAGAAGTAGCCGGAGTAGAAGCCAACGAGAAAGTCTTATTTGCCACTCATTATCTAGCCGGAGATGCCAGGGCATGGTGGAACAGTGTTCGTGCAATGACCGGAGGCCAAATGATGACCTGGGAGGAATTCAAGGTCAAGTTTAGCAGAACCCATGTGCCGCCAGGTTTGATCAAGAGAATGAGAGACGAGTTCAGAGAATTGAAGCAAGGAAGGATGACTGTAGTAGAATACCGTGACAAATTTTTGTCATTAGCTAGGTATGCCCCGGACGAGATAGACACCGAAGCCAAGAAGAAAGAAAGATTCCTGAATGGTCTGCATGACGAGATGCGAGGCAGTTAATCAATATCCCTTTGATATTGAAGCCCTTGTCGACTCTGCTATCCAGATGGAAGGAAAGATCAACCAAGCCAATGAGAACCGCAAGCGTCGCATGATGCATCAACCAGGAACCCATCAGACCCCAAAGTATTGCCCCAACCCATCTCCAGGATTTGCCCCAAGAACCAACAGACCTCCTATGACCCGTCCGACCTATCCCAAGCGTGGAAACCCTAGACCCGGAGGAAATCACAACAACCCTGGCAATTCTAGCAATTTCACCCGTGCCCCAACCAAGTTCAACCCCAACCATGATACCGCCAACCCCAATACTGCCCGAGGACTGGAAGCAATGTTGTGCCTGTCGCAGCCAAGGACAAGTCACAAGTGACCTGTTATGACTGTGGAAATGAAGGCCACTATTCCAACGAGTGCCCCAACAAGAAGAACTCTACAGCCCCTAATACCAATGTCCACTCTCAGAAAGCGTCGTGTCCAGCCGGGAGAAGATTTGCCCAGAAATTCACTCAACCGCAATGGCCGTCTTTTCTCATGCATCTTTGAAGAAGCTCAGGAAGCGCCAGACGTCGTGCTGGGTATGTTTTCTGTTAATTCAGTACTTGCAAGAGTGTTGTTTGATTCTGGTGCATCGCATTCATTTGTCACCGAAGAATTTGCCTGCACTAGTAAAATCCAACCAACCAAACTGAAGCATGTGATGATTCTACAAATTCCCGGATCGACCACCAAGGCTAGGCAAATTTGCAGAGCCGTCCCTATCCGAATCCATGGCATAGATTTTTATGCTAACCTAATAGTACTCGGAACTAAAGGTTTGGAAGTGGTACTAGGAATGGATTGGATGTCCAAACATAAAGGAATGATTGACTGCGCCAAGAAAGCCATTACCATGACCAGTACTGCCGGAGTATCAGTCGAGCATATATCTGAAATCTTACCTCGCCAATTCAAGTGTAACAAGAGTCTAGCCCAACCTACCATTGACCAAGTTCGGATAGTCTGTGAATACCCCGATGTATTTCCAGATGTTTTGCCCGGTATGCCCCCAGTTCGGGATATCGAGTTTATCATCGAACTAATCCCCGGAACAGGACCTATAGCCTAGAGACCCTATAGTATGAACCCGTCAGAACTAGAAGAACTGAAGAAGCAGTTGGATTCCATGTTAGAAATCGGATTGATTCAACCAAGTGCGTCCCCATGGAGGTCACCTGTCTTATTTGTGGACAAGAAGGATAGAGGTAACCGTTTGTGTACGGATTATCGAAAGTTGAATGATGTCACCATCAAGAACAAGTACCCCTTGCCTAAGATAGAAGATTTGTTTGATCAGTTGAACGGTGCCCAGGTGTTTTCTAAGATTTATCTTAGAACTGGCTATCATCAACTCAAAATTCGTGCAGAGGATATTCCAAAGACTGCCTTTACCACCAGATATGGATTGTATGAGTATACAGTCATGTCTTTTGGATTAACCAATGCCCCTGCTTATTTCATGAACCTCATGAATAAGATTTTTATGGACTTCCTGGATAAGTTTGTCATTGTTTTCATCGATGACATTCTGATTTATTCCAAATCAGAAGAAGAACATGAGATACACCTAAGGACCATTCTTGGAACCCTTAGAGAGCATAAGTTGTATGCAAAATTTAGCAAATGTGAATTCTGGTTACAGGAGGTAGGATTCCTCGGTCACATTGTATCAGCCGGAGGAATTGCCGTTGACCCTGCCAAAGTGAAAGATGTGGAAGATTGGCAAGCCCCAACCACTCAAACCCAAGTTCGTGCTTTTCTCGGATTAGCGGGATATTACCGCAAATTCGTAGAAGGATTCTCTAGTATCGCCCGACCCATGACCCAATTGCTGAAGAAGGACAAGAAGTTTGAATGGACAGACAAGTGTGAAGCGAGTTTTCAAGAACTCAAAAGGAGATTGATTTCAGCCCCAATCTTGATCATGCCGGATATTACGAAGCCCTTCGATGTGTATTGTGACACATCCAAGATTGGTCTCGGATGTGTGCTAATGCAAGAAGGCAAAGTTATATCCTATCTATCGCGACAACTGAAGCAACATGAAAAAAATTACCCAACCCATGACCTCGAACTCGCAGCCGTAGTTCTAGCCCTAAAGACCTGGAGACATTACCTTATGGGAAACCGTTGTGAGATTTATTCGGATCACAAGAGCCTAAAGTATATATTCACTCAGAAGGAGCTGAATATGAGGCAAAGAAGATGGATTGAGCTAATCAAGGATTACGACCTGGACATTCACTATCACCCTGGAAAAGCCAACGTAGTAGCCGATGCCCTTAGCAGATTGCCGTGCCGCTTGAACTCCATGATTTTTAAGGAGCAACCAAGTTTGCACAAAGAGATGGAAGATTTTCGAATAGAATTGGTAAGTGAAGGATTTTTGGCTAGCATAGAACTTCAGCCCACTTTGATCAGTCAGATTAAGGAGGCGCAGAAAGGAAATGCTAGTATCGACGGAATTAAACGTCAGACAGTGTGCAAGGTACCGGATTCACCGAGGACGAAGAAGGAGTTTTGTGGTACAAAGGACGCCTTTGTGTACCATCAGATTCGCAGTTAAAAGAAGTTATCTTCAAGGAGGCTCATGATACTCTTTATTCTATCCATCCCGGAGGAACTAAGATGTATCAAGATTTGAAAGAGCAATTTTGGTGGCATAAGATGAAGAGAGAAATCGGAAGCTATATCGCCAAGTGTGATATATGTCAGCGAGTCAAGGCAGGACATCAAAGACCCGCTGGATTGTTGCAACCTTTGCAAATTCCGGAATGGAAATGGGATTCTGTAGGAATGGACTTTATCACTGGACTACCTACCACTACTAGAAAAACGCCTATTCGTGGCGCACATGAAAAGGCCTTCTGTGGCGCACTAGCAGTGCGCCACGGCCTCGCTTCTGACTATCTCAGCCGTGGCGCATCGCATGGTGCGCCACGAAGTTTAGATCTGGGCGTGGCGCACATGCGCCACGAAGTTTGGGCAGGTGCACCAGCGTATGAGCGATAACCGTGGCGCGCACTGTGTCAGGCCACGGATATAAATTTCAAAATTCAAAAAAAGCGCAGATCTGGATCTGCTGCAATCGTGCCGTCAATCGTCGAACTGCAAGGAGGAGGAGGAGAATAGGAGGAAGAGGAGGAGAAGAGGAGGAGGAGGAGGAGGAGAAGAGGAGGAAGAGGAGGAGGAGAAGGAGAGGAAGAGGAGGAGGAGGAAGAGGAGGAGAAGAAGAGGAGGAGGAGGAGGAGAAGAAGAGGAGGAGGAGGAGGAGGAGGAGAAGAGGCCGTCGTTGCACCGCCGTCACGAGGAGGAGGAGAAGGAGGCCGCCGTTGCACCGCCGTCGCCCGTTGTCACTGCGAGGAGGAGGAGAAGGAGGTCGACGTCGCGCCATCACTGCAAGAAGAGGAGAAGGGGAAGGAGGAGAAGGGAGAAGGGAGAAGGAAGAAGGAAGAAGGAAGAAGGAAGAAGGAGAAGGGAGAGGAAGAGGGAAAAGGGGAAGGGAAAAGTGGAAAGGGAAAGGGAGAGGAAGAGGGAAAAGGGAAAGGGAGGAGGAGGGCGGGGTGGGGATTCAAATTTGAATCCGCAAGCTTATCCGTGGCGCACTAGGTGTAGGTGCGCTACGGATATAAGTCGCCTATTTTTTTGCAGAAAAACGGTTTTTGACCATAACTTTTACTCTTTTCGAATTTTGAAAATCTAAAAATCGCTAAACGACCATAGGTGGTTGCGAGCGGATCGTAAATCTCGTTCTCGTCATTTTGGTATATTATACGATTTTTTCGATATCGTATGCAAAAGTTCTGCCTTTTTACCGTGGCATAACTTTTTTTGCAAATAAAGTCAAAACTCATGTTTGTTAATTTTACTAGATGCTATACCACATTACCTACCTAAATATGAAAGGATTTAATTTTTTGAAGTGTTTATCATTTTCTTTTATTTTGCAAACCCTAAAAGGCGATCCACGGGGTGGAGTTGGTGCATGCCACTACATCATGGCGCACATGCCATAGTGCGCCACGTGGTTGTACAAACCGTGGCGCACTATGCCATGTGCGCCAGATGCTTGTGGATGGTTCACAGCAGAGGGTGCGCTTAGGCGTAGCGCACCCCATGTGCGCCACAGATGACACTAACAACCGTGGCGCACATGACTATAGTGCGCCATGATGTTTGGCGTGCGGCAGCGTGGCCTGGCCACACATCTGTGGCGCACTATAGTCATGTGCGCCACGGTTGTTCTAGTTACTAGTAGGGCACTGCCCACAGGTGAGCCACGCCTGTTTTAGCCGTGGGGCACTTCAACCATGTGAGCCACGGATGTGCTGATTACCTATAGCTGTTTTCCTAGTAGTGTACTTCTAGTAGGGGAAATGACTCTATTTGGGTCATAGTGGACAGATTGTCCAAAGTAGCCCATTTCTTGCCCGTCAAAACCACCTATCAGAGTTCGAAGCTAGCGGAGTTATACATCGCTAGAATCGTTAGTTTGCACGGAGTCCCCAAGAATATCGTATCGGATCGAGGAACTCAGTTTACCTCGAGATTCTGAAAGAAGGTCCAAGAAGGTTTAGGAACCCGCCTAGATTTCAAGATCACTGCGTATCACCCTCGTAATCGATGGACAAACGGAGCGAGTAAACCAAATACTCGAAGATATGCTTAGAGCATGTGTGTTAGAATATGGATCCAAGTGGGAAGACTGTCTGCCATTTGCAGAACTTTCCTACAACAATAGTTACCAAGCCAGTTTGCAAATGGCCCCATTTAAATTCATGTACGGAAGAAAGTGCCGCACCCCTTTGAACTGGTCGGAAGTAGGAGAGAGTCAAATTTTCGGACCCGGCATCCTACGAGAAGTAGAAGAGAAGGTTCACAAGATTCGCGAGCACCTCAAGACAGCCCAATCCCGACAAAAGAGTTACGCCGACAGGAGACGTCGAGACCTCGCCTTCAACATTGGAGATTTTGTTTATCTGAAAGTGTCGCCATTGAAGGGAATGCAGCGTTTCCAACTCAAAGGAAAGTTAGCCCCCAGATATATCGGACCTTTCAAAATTTTGAACCGTCGAGGAGAAGTATCATATCAACTCGAGCTACCAGAAGAGATGTCAGCTGTGCACAATGTGTTCCATATCTCGTTACTTCGCAAATGTCTCGAAGTCCCCGAGAAGACCGAAGTGTTCAAGAATATCGATCATAGGACCATAGAGATCAATGATGACCTGACCTATCCCGAAGTACCCATCCGTATATTGGAGGAAGCCTTTCGATCTACCAGAACCCGAAGCATCAAGTTTCTCAAGATTCAGTGGAGCAACCACACAGAAGAGGAAGCTACCTGGGAACGCGAAGGTCACATCAGGACGGAGTTTCCAGATCTCTTCAAATCCTAGGTAATCTTTTCGTCCTTTTTCAAATCTCAGGACGAGATTTTGTTTAAGGGGGGAAGGTTTGTAACATCCCAAAAATATCAAACTTAGATCATCAAAACACTAATCCTAAAGTTTAGGGTTAACAAAAACTTTTCTAAATCAATTCATGAATGCATGTATATGTGTACGCATGGATTTTGAATTTCTTTAAAAACCACCTTGTTTGTGTGATCCATTGCTTGAAAAATGTTTCTTAGGTGAAATAAACATCATCTAAAACATTCCCCACACTTTTCCTAAAGACAAATAAGTCAAAACAAATATATTAAGTGAATGGTCATTTTGACCAATTTAACTCCCATGCCTATTTTGGCTGTCTCAAACTTTCAAAACCTAACAGAAACTTTTCTAGATCTTTCCTCCCCTTGAATGTACTCATAACAAAGTATCAAGGCCCACTTTGTGATCATCCAGAAACTTTCAAATGCATAGTTTAAATGACAACTCAAAATTGAATCTTCTTCATATGGGAAGATCCCACTTTTTCAAAAAAACCACTCAAACAAGCTCAACTTTCAAAACCCAAGCATCTGCCGACTCACCAGAACCAATCTAGCAAACCCACCAAAAATCTTTTCAAAATTCAAAACTTGATTTCATGCGGCCATTTCATCAAATAGGTTGCAGACACAAATCAAACAAAACCACAAACACTATAGTGTGCAGTGTTTTGAGCCTAACTTGTTCCCTAGTTAGCTCTCACACAATCCAGTAGATCATCTAGAAAGGTTAGACCAACACTAGCACCCCTGTGAGCTTGCCATTGCCATTAATGGTGAACAGCCGAGCAACCCCATGTCACCCCAATGTGGACAGCAAGCTAGGAGCAGCAGCAAGCCTAGCCAGCATGTCTGGGAGGCAACCCACTGTCCACCGCCACTTCCTGTCCCAGCAGCGAGCGTTGCCAAGCCCTGGACCACGCGCACAAGACACGCCCAGACCATGTCGAGCGTGCGCCAGGGCGCCACCCTCGACCATCACCCACAGACCGCGCGCCGCCCTCACCGCGTGCACACACGATCACCACCGACCCAGGAGACCGCCAGACATCCCCGTTTGCCGCCCCGCGCCATACAGCCACCGCCTGCCGTCAAAGATGCCGCCTCTACCGCGCAAAGTACCGCCCGTTCCAGACCAAACCACACCGCCCCATGCCTCGCGACCATGTCGTTGAGCATCGCCAGGAGACACAACACCGTCTCCTACCCTTGCTCATTCCATTAGCTGCCTGTAACTCCGCCCCCGACGAGCTCACCTTGCGCCCCGACGGTCCCCTCGCTCGACTATAAATAGAGGCCACCCCCGCACGATTTCTTCACACCATCTCACTCCCCTCTCCTCACTGATCGTGTCACACCATTCTCAGAGCAAGGCGAGCACCACCTCGCCGGAATTTCACTGGAGCCTGCCGCTGCCGGAGAAGAAAGGAGCCAGCGATTGGAGCCGCCCCAGGAGAAGCCACCGGTACCAGGAGGTTCGCCGTCGTCGACTTCGTCATTCGCCCGCCTCGTTGACCCTCGCCAGTACCCCGGTGAGCCCCCAACACCCCTCACTGGCCGCTCTAGGTTTCGTTCTCGCCAGAGCTGTCTCGCGTCGACGATGACCCTTAGCCGTTGGATTAGAACTAGATCGAACGAACCACGTTGCCCCGTACCGCTTCGCCCAGCCCCGTGTCACTGACGAGTGGGGACACCCACTTAAGCAGCCCGCGGGAGCACTGCGCTTAGCAGGCCGGCCCGTTAGAATTTCTCGCGCAGCCCAGCAATTCAAATTAAATCTTTTCTTTTTAATTTCAAACACACTTCTGTACCCAACTTCAAAAATCAACCCAGATTGATTCAGTGCACCAAATTAGATGAAACCAATTTTTTTGGAAAGGTCTGTGAATGCTTAATCCAAGCCCGTTGGATTCAAGTCATTTGGATCTGTAGATCACCCATAGAAAAAATAACAAGGCAGAAGCTTTTCTGCATTCAAACATTTTTCAAATTTAAACCATAAAAGCTTTTGAGTTGATTCCAACTCTCAAAAATCACATTCAACCATACCTTTCAGAATATATAAAAATATATATAGGTTACTTGCAGAAATTTTGTTCAAGCAATAAAAGAATGCTTCATAAGCATTTCTAGCCACTTTAATTAATTAAAATAAAAGGGTAAAACCTTATTAAATTGTGACACCACTTTAAATCACATTCCCATGGACTACAATATGTGGTGATGACATGTGTCAACATGATCCCATGTTGAGTTTGGAGAATATTAAATCTTAAGTAGTTTTTCAATGAGTAGAAATTACTTTTCTAAAATAAAAAGACTTAAACCAATCCTTAACCTTGTAATGTTAGAGATGATGCTAGATCATCTATAGGACCCTTGTGTGTGATGATTGCAAGTAGTTAAGTATTGTTTGGTGATTGTGTACCTCGTATTTATTCATAGACGCTAGTACCGACCAAGGATATGAGGAGGAAGGAGGATACTACGAAGAGGAAGCCGAGGAGAACTTCAACCACTGCTCTGCACAAGGCAAGCTAACACTTGCAAGATACTATACCTATGCAAGCTTATATTGACATTGATTGCAAGCCTAATACTACTAGTGAATGTGCAAGCTAACACTTGCCAGATACCCTATTGTTGCCACAAACACATGCTTGTGATATGATTACTATATGCCTTAAGCGTATGTGACCATACCCACTTGCTAAACCAATCCTAGTTTTATGGCAAGATTCTTACTTTATTTCTTTATCAAAGCTTACTTGGAGTCTACCTAAGAGTTTGGTAGATACTAGACAGTTGTGCTGAAGGTTGCATAAAGAGCATAAAATTTGGCCCAAGCAAGAAACCTTGATATCAGCCTAAGATATAAGGTTGGACTTAGTTGAAACTCCACTAGTTACCACCCCTCATTAGTACTACCCCACCTGTAGATGCTAGTGCTAAGCATAAAACTTGATCAACTTTAGATGGGAATACTTGGTGGAAAAATGGTTACGAAAACCTTGGAATGATGGATCATTCTATTGAAATGTTTTGGACATGTGTTTCCAAACACTTGATGATTCTGGTGATAAAAATGTTGATGCATGAGCCTTAGCCCTTTATAAAACTGATGGTTGTCTGGATGTGATACCATTCCAATTTTATCATACAACCACAATACCCGAATATTGGGTAGGGCTTGACTGGAAACTTATATACCTTAGTATTAGTTCCCTCACGACCAAGGTCTGAGCTGAGGCTACCTTGTGAAGATTGTCCACCTGTGCAGTACCCAAGATGACAGTGTTCATGGTTGGGAGGCCAAACTCAAAGGTGAGGTGCTTATACTAGGGAGTGTAATTGAAAGGTTAGGTTTGATTATCCGCATACTGAGTATGGTGAATTCAGGATTTGTTCCTGACGGATGTATCGAATGTTGTGGTGAAAGTGTACAATCTCTGCAGAGTGTCAAACTATTCGAATAGCCGTCATGATTATGGACAGTTGGAGTGGCCATACTGTTCCCCCGTCAGACTTTTCAAAATGACTTGTGAAACGACTTGAGACTTTGACTTGACCACAACAGAGTTGTGACCGGAAATACAAGATCCCACTTAGGAGTTATAAAATTGTGATCAGCTTTGGAACTTAGTAGAGATAAATCTGGCTTTTGCAAAACAAACCTAGAGCCTAGTGTCCTATTATCCAAAAATCCCTTTACTTGTTAGTATTAGTTTGTGAGTACTTAAAGAGTACTCATGGCTTTGTCCCTGGCTATTCCCATGGCCAGACTATGAAGAGGAGTACCTGGAGGATGGACCCCAGGAAGGTTACGACAACTAGGATCATCTCCCATCGTCAGCATTGCATGTGACCCCGAAGATGGAGCCTCGCCTGCGTTACCGTTATTATTACGTATTCCGCTGCTTGATGTTGTATTAAGGACTGGATCATGATATCCCTATTTGTGTAAGAACTTATGTATCGTTGTAATGGATGAAGTATTATGGTATCCAATTCTATTATGTCTCACAAAAATGGTAATCCTGGGATTGCGATGTATGGCATAACAAGCATCTAGGATTGAAAAATCCGGGTGTTGACAATTACCCAGTGGCTCCTGGCTCCCTTCTACCTCAAAATCAAGTACATGGAACTTTTTCCTCATCACCACTACTCCCTATTCAGGAATTTTAGAAGCATTTTCACTACCAGTTGCACTCTCACCACTTCATAGAAGGATTTGAAAATACCACCCTAATCTATATCCAGAATCAGTCCAAAGCATTTGGCAATCTGAGCTATCACTTTCCATGAGCACCATTTTGGTGGAATGCCTCTAATCTTGACCCAAACCTCTTCCAGAGCCTCCACATCAGGTAGATCACCTTCCCAATTCATTATCTTGATAGTCACTCTCTCTAGGTCATTGCCTTCTTTCAGGTTGATAGATGGTATATCAATCAGATCAGTAACTTTTCTATAAAGAGGAAACCTCACCAGAAACTTCATCTCCAATTGTCTCACTTTCCATGGCCAGATTGAATCCCACATATGACACATCTTCTCCTCCAATTCCTTCAGACTTATGTGTCCATGGGTAACAGAGATGATTCCCACATTTCTTAGATTCAACCACTAACATTCCGGTTGAGTGTCCACTACCACATGAAAAAACCAAATCCACTATTAGCACTTCCAACATATTAAGCCATTGGAATCGATTGCCCCAGATTGGACAATTGTTCATATGATGCCCAACTGTGTTGCATATGAAACAGATTCGACAGAATAGTCAGCTATAGCATGGCATGACCTTCCAGCATCTTCCTTGGCTTGGCATTTTGTCTCCCAAATTTTAAACCTACCCATTTGGGATCTGCTCGTATGCTTGTAGTTGAAGAAGATAAGCAGGGATTGTCAAATACTCCTATCCATTGGTGGCGGCATTGGCTTCCTCATCCATAAATGCTTGGATCATCATCTTGTCTTCGCTATCCATAGCCTATGAATCACACAGCTATGCAATCACTCAAGTGAATGGAAGCGAGGGAGGCAAAAAAATAAAAAAATGGTAACGGTCAAACACCTTGTGTGAAAGGAGGGCGCGCGAGATCGCTGCGAGTATAGTTTGACGAAGCTGATGAACATCGATGCGGAGAAAAGCTTACCACCAGTAGTAGGCACCTTGGAGGATGGTGTGTCAACATCGGAGGGGTGACGGCGATGATTTGGGCGTCGTATTGGCAAAGATGGTATTGGGTGCGCATGCTGGAATGCTCTTACTCCTGCCTCTTCAATTCCGGCAAAGCAATCACGTTCATGCATGCCTTCTGGAATCTCCACGAACTTGAGCTGCGTGCACGTACTTGGGTTAGTGCGATTTAGCAGCCGAGCTGCATTTGTTGATGCAGCTCCAAACAAGATCAATAACCATAATCATGTGGTTGAGATGGGATTTCTGTATGACAGTAGTAGAAAACAGGCTATCCATTCGTGCCCGCCAATGGCATTAGTCCCGGTTCTGTCATTAACCGGTACTAATGCTAGCTTGCGTCCTGGTTCGAGTGGGCCGGCCTGTCGCACGGGGGCCGGAGGCATGCGTCCCGGTTGGTGAGGGAGCATGCGTCCTGGTTTGTAACACAAACTGGGACTAAAGTGTGGGCGCCAGACACGTGGCCTTCCACACACCTTTAGTCCCAGTTTGTGTTACAAACCAGGACGTATGAGCTACCCTCTATAAATAGGACGCCCCAGCCCTCTGCCTCCTCTTTGTTTTTTCTTGGTGGAAGGTGTGAGAGGTGTGCTAGTTTATTTTTTTCCTATGCATGCATGCGAGGTGTTTGATGAAATTTTTGAGTGAATGATCCCGTTCAATTTCTCACAGAACAAAAATATAGGAGGTGCCCAATACGCACTTGAGATTTATCCTCTTTCTTTCCTCCTCGATCGAGGTTAGCAATCTTATCTTTTCATCTATCATTGATACAATGCATGTGTCGATGTGAATTGGTCATTTCACTATTTATGATGTTCCGTTTTTTATAAACTTAATTATATGATGCAGATGAACGGTTGGGAATGGATGTACGGTGACCGGCGTGAACCCGGGTAAATTAAAGGCGTGGATAATTTTATCGATGTGGCTACGGCAAACAAAGAGAATGGTTTTATTCGTTGTCCATGTGTTCAATGTCGGAACAAAAAAGAGTACTCTTCCTCGAAAATCATTCGCGGCCACCTGGTTATGAAAGGTTTCATGCCCAGCTATAATTGCTGGACCAAGCACGGGGAAAGAGGGGTTATGATGGAAGACAATGAAGAAGAAGATGATGATAACAACTATCATCATATGTTTCCTGAATACGGTGATGATGCAATGGAAGCCAATGAAGAGGAAGGAGGTGAAGAACGGGCATCAGATGAGACCGGTGATGAACTTGGTACGGTCATTTTTGATGCAAAGCGAGACTGTGAAACATAAAAGGAGAAGTTGAAGTTGGAGGGCATGTTAAAAGATCACAAGAAATTGTTGTAACCAAATTTCAAAGATGGCAGCACAAAGCTCGATACCACACTGGAATTGCTGCAATGGAAGGCAGAGTGTGATCTAACTGACTCCGCATTTGAAAATATGCTGAAAATAATGAAGCCGAAGTGTCCAAAGCATAACGAACTTCCCGAGAGTATGTACGAAGCAAATAAGCCTCTCTGCCCTCTAGGATTAGATGTGCAGAAGATACATGCATGCATTAATGACTATATCCTCTACCGCGGTAAGGAGTATGAGAATTTAGATAAATGCCCGGTATGCAATGCATTGCGGTATAAGATCAGACGAGATGACCCTGGTGATGTTGAGGGAGAGTCCCCCCGGAATAGGGTTCCTGCTAAGGTTATGTGGTATGCTCCTATAATACCAAGGTTGAAACGCATGTTCAGAAACAAAGAGCATGCCATGTTGTTGCGATGGCACAAAGAAGACTGTAAGAAAGACGGGAAGTGGAGACACCCCGCTGATGGGTCGCAGTGGAGAAAAATCGAGAGAGACTTCTCGGACTTTGTAGGTGACGCAAGGAACTTATGGTTTGATCTAAGTACGGATGGCATGAATACTTTTGGGGAGCAGAGCTGCAGTCACAGCACCTGGCCTGTGACTCTATGTATCTACAACCTTCCTCCTTGGTTGTGCATGAAGCGTAAGTTCATTATGATGCCAGTGCTCATCCAAGGCCCGAAGCAACCGGGCAACGACATTGATGCGTACCTAAGGCCATTAGTTAAAGAACTCTTTCAGCTGTGGGGCAAACCAGGTGTACATGCATGGGATGAGAACAAACAGGAGCCATTTGACCTACGAAGGTTTCTTTTCGTAACCATCAATGATTGGCCTGCTCTTAGTAATCTTTCAGGACAGACAAACAAGGGATATAAGGCATGCACGCACTGTTTAGATAAGACTGAAGGTACATATTTGCATAAATTCAAGAAGGTTGTGTACCTGGGGAATCGACGATTTATTCCGACCAATCATCCTATAAGAAAGAAAGGCAAGCATTTCAAAGGTGAGGCAGATCACCGGAAGAAGCCTAAACTCCCTGATGGTGATGATATATTTGGTATGGTCAAGGACAAAGAAGTAATCTTTGGAAAGGTTCCCGGCGGTCAATCAGTTCCGAACGACATCGCTACCGAACACGCACCCATGTGGAAGAATAAATCTATATTTTGGGAGCTGCCATATTGGAAAGTCCTACGTGTACGCTCTTCAATCAACGTGATGCAAGTGACGAAGAATCTTTGCGTGAACCTGCTAGGATTCCTGGGCGTCTATGGGAAGACAAAAGATACACCAGAAGCACGGGAGGACCAACAAGTTATGAAAGACCCAAAGAACATGCATACACAGAACAAGACGGATAAAGGGCGTCACTTAAGTCATGCCAACTATGTTCTTACCAAAGCAGAGAAGGGAATCTTTTTTGAAGTCCTTTACAGTATCAAGGTGTCGTCTGGCTTCTCATCTAATATAAAGGGGATAATAAATATGGCTGGGAAAAAGTTCCAAAACCTGAAGTCTCATGATTGTCACGTGATTATAATGCAGTTGCTTCCAATTGCATTGAGGGGGCTTCTACCGGAAAATGTTCGAGTACCCATTGTGAAGTTGTGTGCATTCCTCAATGCAATATCTTAGAAGGTAATCAATCCAGATATTCTGCCAAGGTTACAGAAGGATGTGGTACAATGTCTTGTTAGTTTTGAGTTGGTATTCCCACCATCCTTCTTCAATATTATGATGCATCTCCTGGTTCACCTAGTGGAAGAGATTGCCATTCTCGGTCCTGTATTTCTACACAATATGTTCCCCTTTGAGAGGTTCATGGGAGTCTTAAAGAAATATGTTCATAACCATGCTAGACTAGAAGGAAGCATCTCCAAGGGATAGAACATAGGAGGTCATTGAGTTTTATGTTGACTTTATTCCTGACCTTAAGCCGATTGGTGATCCTAACTCGCGGCATGAGGAAATACTAATTGGAAAAGGCACGCTGGGAAAGAAAGCAATGATATGTAGGGACAGGGAATCTTTCACTAAAGCACACTACACAGTTCTACATAATTCCACCTTGGCAGCTCCGTATATCAAGGAACACAAGAATATTGTACACTCTAAAAACACGGGAAAGCCTGACTCATGGATTACAGATGAACACATCAAGTCTTTCGGCGGTTGGATGCGGACACATCTCTTGAATGACACCACTGTTGGAGATCAGCTATACTTTTTGGCCGCATCACCATCTTCTACTATATTGAATTTCCAAGGGTATGAAATAAATGGGAATACATTATACACGATCGCCCAAGATAAAAAGAGCACCAACCAAAACAGTGGTGTCCGCTTTGATGTAACGGACGAGAATGGGCAAAAGGACACATACTATGGTTACATAGAGGAGATATGGGAACTTGACTATGGAGTCTCTTTTAAGGTCCCTTTGTTTCGCTGCAAATGGGTCAACCTGAATGGGGAAGGGGTAAAGATAGACCAGTTGTATGGAATGACAATAGTGGATCTCAACAATCTTGGTTACAGAGATGAACCATTCGTCCTAGCCAATGATGTGTCTCAGGTTTTCTATGTGAAGGACATGTGCTCCAGACCAAAAAAATAAAAAAATAAGCAAACGAATTCATCATATGATGAGACAAAGCGTTACATAGTTCTTTCAGGGAAAAGAAACATCGTGGGAATCGAGGACAAGACAGACATGTCAGAAGATTATAATAAGTTTGATGAAATTCCTCCCTTCACAGTGAAAACTGACCCAAGCATTCCGTTAAGTAAAGAAGATGCTCCATGGTTATGTCTGAAGCAATCATAATGAAGGACATACGCCAAGAAATTCATGCTCATATTGTGTACCTCTAGTTCATGTCTGGCCGGTCGGCCGCATATTGTGAACCTAAATGCCATGAGACATGATAGCTCATTTCTAAAGGATATTTTATGATGTTTTCAATTTTCCAAGTTTAATACATGTATTAAGTGTTAGTCCCGGTTTGTAGCTAGACCGGGACTATAGGGGGGCCTTTAGTCCCGATTTTGTAGTATCAGTTTTTAATATTAATAAATTTCTTGAGTGTTAGTCTCGTTTTGTGGCTGGACCGGGACTAAAGGGGGTCTTTAGTCCCGATTCATAGAACGGCTTTCCCGAACTATGAAGAGTTTGTCCCGATTCGTACTTACCATTAAGATCTGATCTCCAAACGCGCGTGGTCACATATTAGGGAGTGCCTCTATGACCATTTTGTTGGAGATGCCGGAGGACTAGGCTCCGGCGGCATCTCCCTGAAACTGGACTTAGTGATGTCTATGCTCTCGGACACCATCTTGTGGCTTGTAACTTCTCTAACTAGATCAATACGCCTGGGAGCTAACTAATTTCACATATTAGGGAGGGCCTCTATGACCAGTTTCTTGGAGATGCCGAAGGACTAGGCTCCGGCGGCATATCCCTAAAACTGGTCGTAGTGGTGTTCCTGCTCTCGAAAACCATCTTGGAGATGCCTCAATCTGGCTGGAGGACTGGACTCACATTTATAGTACAAGCAGCTCGGCATAGTGTCGATACTCACCCCTATTATTAGTGTTGACTCGTGTTTTTTCCTGGTTGGTGTCTCCAACTGGGACTAAAGGTTCATCTTTAGTCCCGGTTGGTGACACCATCCGGGACAAGGTACAAGCCGTATGACATAATGTCGACACTCACCCTATCATTAGTGATGCCTGGCCCAGCCTGCCAAAAACCCTCCAACCAGGACTAAAGATGAACCATTTCCCTCTATTTATAGGTCTTTCCCTCTATTTATAGGCTGCCCACCTCAGCCTGGCCTATCATGTTCGAGGTTTCATGGATTTCGATCCAAATATCCCGGGTGAAAAGGACAAATGTCTGCCGAATTGGCAGGAAGTGGGTCCAGTTTGTACTACTGGTACATGATCTAACGCCCGTGGTTTTTTGAAAAAAAATAATTTTTAGACTCGCAGTATGTGGATTCTTCAGAGATCCAATGCAATTTCTAACGAGGCTCGTCCCCTGTCTTCATGCATGCAGGTTCGACCTTAGTTCAAAAAGGGGAAATTTAAAAACAGGCATAAGAAATTCAAAAAAGGTCCGAACAATGTAAATCCTTCGTGTGGTGTCACATTATGGGACATAGTTACAAGGAAAAATACAAGACTTGGTATATTGATCATGTCTCAAAAACACATCACAAAATGACCTATCATGTTCGAGGTTTCATGGCTTTCGGTCCGATATTATGTGCTGAATCGCGACATAGTTTGTGACACTGTGCCCATATTATGCATGCATGTGGACATTGGGATGGAGAACAATATTGCAGGAGGAAGTTTTCCTTTTCGTCGCACGGAAAATCCATTTTCCATTTTCCGAGCGCAAAAAACAGGTCATTTTGTGAAGCAACCACCAAAATGCTATTTCAGAATGCTACCATCCCATTTTTATAAAATACTAGACCACCTTACATGGACTATATCCCAACCAGGACATCTCAAACCTTTCCGTCCATCCGGGTGAAAAGGACAAATGTCTGTCAAATCGGTAGGAAGTGGGTCCGGTTTGTACTACAGGTACATGATCTAACGCCCGTGATTTTTGAAAAAATCATTTTTAGACTCGCAATATGTGGTTTCTTCAGAGATCCAATGCAAGTTCTAACGAGGCTCGTCCCCTATCTTCATGCATGTCGGTTCGACCTAAGTTCGAAATGGGAAACATTCAAAACAGGCATAAGAAATTCAAAAAAGATCCGAACAATGTAAATCCTTCGCGTGGTATCATATTATGTGTCATAGTTGCAAGTAAAAATACCAGACTTGGTATATTGATCATGTCTCGAAAAAACCTTCACAAAATGACCTATCATGTTCAAGGTTTCATGGCTTTCGGTCCAAATGACCGATGTTATGTGCTAAATCGCGGCATAGTTTGTGATACTGTGCCCATATTATTCATGTATGTGGACATTGGGATGGAGAACAATGTTGCAGGAGGAATTTTCTTTTCGTTGCAGGGAAAAGCCATTTTCCATTTCCAAGCGCAAAAAACGGGTCGTTTTGTGAAGCAACCACCAAAATGCTATTTCGGAATGCTACCGTCCCATTTTTCTAAAATACGAGACCACCTTACATGGACTATCTACCAATCGGGACATCTCAAACCGTTCCGTCCATCCCGGGTGAAAAGGACAAATGTCTGTCGAATCGGTAGGAAGTGGGTCCGGTTTGTACTACATGTACATGATCTAACGCCCGTGATTTTTTGAAAAAATCATTTTTACACTCGCAATATGTGGTTTCTTCAGAGATCCAATTCAATTTCTAACGAGGCTCGTCCCCTATCTTCATGCACGCCGGTTCGACCTTAGTTCGAAAAGGGAAAATTTCAAAACGGGCATAAGAAATTCAAAAAAGGTCTAAACAATGTAAATCCTTCGCATGGTGTCATATTATGTGACATAGTTGCAAGGAAAAATATCAGACTTGGTATATTGATCATGTCTCAAAAAAACCTTCACAAAATGACCTATCATGTTCAAGGTTTCATGGCTTTCGGTCCAAATGACCGATGATATGTGCTGAATCGTGACATAGTTTGTGACACTGTGCCCATAATATGCATGCATGTGGACATTGGGATGGATAACAATGTTGTAGGAGAAAGTTTTCCTTTTCGTCACACGGAAAAGCCATTTTCTATTTTCTGAGCGCAAAAAACATGTCGTTTTGTGAAGCAACCGCCAAAATGCTGGTTCAGAATGCTACCGTCCATTTTTTCTAAAATACTAGACCACCTTACATGGACTATATCTCAACCGGGACATCTCAAACCTTTCCTTCCATCCAGGTGAAAAGGACAAATGTCTGCCAAATCGGTAGGAAGTGGGTTCGGTTTCTACTACAGGTACATGATCTAACGCCCGTGATTTTTGAAAAAAAAAACATTTTTAGACTCGCAATATGTGGTTTCTTCAGAGACACAATGCATGTTCTAACGAGGCTCGTCCCCTATCTTCATGCATGCCGGTTCAACCTTAGTTCGAAAAGGGAAACATTCAAAACGGGCATAAGAAATTCAAAAAATGTCCAAACAATGTAAATCCTTCGTCTGGTGTCATATTATGTGTCATAGTTGCAAGGAAAAATACCATACTTGGTATATTGATCATGTCTCGAAAAAACCTTCACAAAATGACCTATCATGTTCAAGGTTTCATGGCTTTCGGTCCAAATGACGGATGTTACGTGCTGAATCGCGGCATAGTTTGTGATATTGTGCCCATATTATGCATGCATGTGGACATTGGGATGGAGAACAATGTTGCAGGAGGAATTTTTTCTTTTTGTCGCACGGAAAAGCCATTTTCCATTTTCGAGCGCAAAAAACGGGTCGTTTTGTGAAGCAACCACCAAAATGCTGTTTCAGAATGCTACTGTCCCATTTTTCTAAAATAGTAGACCAGCTTATATGGACTATCTACCAACCGGGACATCTCAAACCGTTCCGTCCATCCCAGGTGAAAAGGACAAATGACTGTCGAATCGGTAGGAAGTGGGTCCGGTTTGTACTACAGGTACATGATCTAACGCCCGTGTTTTTTTGAAAAAAATCATTTTTAGACTCGCAATATGTGGTTTCTTTAGAGATCCAATGCAAGTTCTAACGAGGCTCGTCCCCTATCTTCATGCACGCCGGTTCGACCTTAGCTCGAAAAGGGAAAAAATCAAAACGGGCATAAGAAATTCAAAAAAGGGGACACTTAATAGTTTAAATGGTTACATTAATTATTTTTAAAAACAAAAAATGGTTTTGAATTAGTTATTCAAATTCAACACTTTTGATGTTTAAAGTTTTTCAATATTCCAAATTAATTTGCAAAAAATATAAGTTAATTCATTTTTAATTTAAAATGGTTAATAGTTTAAATGGTTACATTAATTATTTTTAAAAACAGAAAAAGGTTTTGAATTAGTTAATCAAATTCAAACACTTTTTATGTTTAAAGATTTTCAATATTCCAAATTAATATGCAAAAAATATAAGTTAATTCATTTTTAATTTAAAATGGTTAATAGTTTAAATGGTTACATTAATTATTTTTAAAAACATAAAATGGTTTTGAATTAGTTATTCAAATTCAAACACTTTTTATGTTTAAAGTTTTTCAATATTCCAAATTAATTATAATTTAATAAACATTACAAATTTAAACCCCAAAATAAAAAATAAGACGGGAACAGAGAGATAATTTGTGAAAAAATTGAAAACAGGACCTTTAGTCCCGGTTTCTGGATCCAATCGGGACTAAAGGCCCCCTGCGCGCGCCGTTTGGGCTCAACCCAAAATTTGAAAAAAAAGTGGGAATACGTCCCGGTTGGTGCCACCAACCGGGACGTATGACCCTTTAGTCCCGGTTGGAGCCACCAACCGAGACAAAAGGTACTTCATTTATAACTAGCGCGCATGTTCTTCTTCTTCCCCATCTCATTTCTCTGCTTCATCAACGCACGCACAGGAATGCCGCCCCCGAACCCCATGACACCGGCAGGCTGCCCGATCTCGCCGCCACCCGCGCGTCCCGGCCGCCACCACCGCCGAAGTTGTTCGCGCACGCCCTGGCCGCCTCCGTCCGTGCAAGTGGAGGAGCCTCGCCCGGCCACGGCCACCACCGCGCCGCCGTTGCCGCCCACGTGTGCGCCCGGCCCGGCCGCCACCACCACCAAAAGGTGCGTCGCCGCCCTCCTCCTCCTTCTCTGCTCCCTCTCGTCGTTGGCAATACGTATACTAGCTAGGTTTAGTTAGGGATTTGGAAAATTAGCGATAATTAGGTTTAGTTAGGGATTATTAGGTTTAGTTAATATAGGGATTATTAGCTTTAGTTAATATAGGGTTAATATTAGGTTTAGTTAGGGATTATTTGGAATATTAGGGATAATTAGGTTTAGTTAATATAGTCGCATCGTCTTGATGTCACTGTGCCGCCGTAGGAGCTCGCCGCCGACGAGGTTTCAGTGACCAAAAAGGGGCGGCACTAGTGCTAGGGTCATCGTCGTCTCCGTGCAGTTCTAACACGCCTAGCCGCGCTCGCTGGGGCGCGCTGTGTCGCCGCCGACGACCATGACACGCCTGGTGGTGCCGTTGTGGCCACTGTGGCAAGCCGATGTGGCCAGGGGCCCAGCTTCCAGCCTCTTTGGGTAGATTTCCTGTGGTACAGAAAGTTTTAGGTAAAGAAACATCGACAGCCCTTACGTACATGTGGGTTCGCCGGTGTGTCCTCGCCAGGGCATCCCGAACCCTTTTAAATCGATGTTGCACCTAGGGTTAGTGTAGGATCTCTAAATCTGACATGTCATATATATTGATTGCGCATTGCATTATGCCATGTATTGATTGCCGCCTTTCTTTCTGGTATTGGTTCTTCGCGATAGGATCCAAGCCCGAGGCATAAGTCGACGACACCGGAGATCCATATCTGTCTACTGAAGGACAAGGCAAGCGTAGCCTCTCATTCTGAATCTATGTTTTACAAAGTATTTACTTTCTCGCTATGTTGCACACGATTCCAATGTGGCCTTTTGTCGATAGCTAGAGTTACCTATCTGCTGCACAATTTCCCTTTTGTATCCTTACAATCATGTTCCACTGCTCCTAGTATACCTAAGTGACCCCTCTCATATGCATTCGAGGTTTCTCCGAACTAGGTGTTACACCCCTAGGAACTCCGGAATATTGATTTTAGTTGATTTTTATTATTGTAAATATTGTAAATTCATTTTTATTATTGTGTATGTATATATTAGGATTTCTCCGAATTAGGGTTTATATCTCTCAACACCCTACCTAACCTTCTCCCTTAGCCGCTTTGACTTATTCGCTTTTCCACCTATGTAGAAAATATGGAACCACATAGCAGAGACGAAGAAAAGGAAGAGTTGATCCAAGGTGTGATCCGTGGGGAAGAAAATATAGATGTATCGACGTTTCTAAACAACTCCGGTGTGGGTGATCCTCTTTTTTGCCGGAAGAGATGACTTCTTTGAGGGATAAGGTGACGCCTTTCGCGAGGGAGAAGGCCATGCCTTCTGTGATCCGGAGGGAACCTTCAATAATACAAACTCCGGCGAGGTGCATGTAATATAATTAATTAATTAATCATCTTCTATCCATATACAAATATTAACGACGATCTTTCTTCTTTTAGCCCTCCGGATCAAGCAAATCTTTTGAAAAGAGCAAACGAAGCCCAACCAAAAAGTTGGAAGACCATGAGAGGTTCAGGATGGAAGAAGTCGGTGATGATGGCAAACCGACGGCTCCCCTTGTTGTCGCAAACAAATTTGTGGCATAATACAGAGTAATCGTTAGGGACTTCGTCCCGATCACCATTCGAAATTGGAATAGGCCTGTTAATGCGAAAGAAGAGAGAACGTCTTTATTTCTCCCTCGCGTGGCCAAAGATTTACTGTGGAAGAGGCTCATGCTTAATTTCACCCTACCGAAGGTAGAGCTGAATCCAAATGCGGAGGATCCAGTTGAGGAGTCCAAGCAACATGCCAAAGCCATGCAGATAAAGGTTAGGGAGTGGGCTTTGAAGAAGATGGCCCAGGAATTTACCAACTAGAAGAAAAGATTGCACCTTGACTATGTCGTGAAAGAGAAGACTCCGAATTTCGAGAAGATTCAGTATCAGAAGTTAAAACCATTCTGGGATGAGTTTGTGAATTACAGGACATCAGAAAAAGCTAAGAAAATGTCTGAAACGAATAAGCTAAATGCTGCTAACAAGAAGTATCACCATACTATGGGGCAAGGTGGCTACAGGGCTGGCATTCCTAAGTGGAAGAAACTTGAGGATGATCTGCGTGATAAAGAGGTCACCCCAGAGACAGATGATTGGATCGAACGTGCAAAGAATTGGTTTTACGGGCATGGGGGCACGTTAGACTCAGAAGGGAAGTGTATATATAACATAAGACATAAAGAAGACCCCTTGCCAATCAAGAACATAAGAAAAGCAGTAAAGGCTATTGAAAAGGGGTAGTTCATTCCCGATAGAGAGAATGATGAGCTCACACTCGCCCTTGGGAATAAGGAACACTATGGACGAACACGAGGCACAATAGGCTCCCAACAATGGAGCACTGGGTTTCCCGAAGACAGGAAGAAATATCCTGATAGAAGCCGTAAGAGGAGAAAGGACAAGGCGGAAGTTGAAGCAAAAATTCAGGCAGACCGGATGTGTATAATTGAAGAACAAATAAAGAAACAACAAGATCAAATTAACGCACTTAGCCAGCAAGGTGCTACTGGCCCATCTCAGCATCACATGGTGGTAGAACCTGCATTTGATGCTACCGGCCTATCGAATAATCGAAAAGGTAGTGTGGCTTCCACCGAGGTCCCGGGTGATGACGATGACGATGGTGCACCGATGATGGCTCGTGTTGGCTACCCAGTGGATGATATCACGCAGATGACACACTACGAGCTATATGTCAAAGTTGTGAACATAACTATGAAGGTGGTGGTATGCTATGCCTTACCAATTGGACCTGCACCAACTTACCATTGTCATCTGGTTCCACAGGGCTACGCTATTATTGGGGTGGATGAAGTCATGCACAACTATCAAGGTTTGAAGCTTGACTACCCTGCAGGTGAAGGGGATGTGACTGAACTGGGAGAAGCAACAAACGTCACCATTCTATGGCCAAAGAAATGTATCGTGCTTCAAAATCAAACGCCAAGGCCATCTTCGCCGCTGCCTCACCCGTCTCCAGCGCAGTCGTCGCCGCCGCGACAGCCGTCTCCGTCGCCTCACCAGTCTCCAGCGCAGCCATTGTCGCCGCGACATCCATCGCCGGCGCCTCAGAAAAAAAGCGTAAGCATACCACCGCTACTCTGCAGAGTGGTAAGCGATCGCCGACACATAAACAGGAGCCTCTTCCAAAAGTACCAAAGGTTCCTCCCAAGAGATCTTATGATTGTACTGAAGAGGAGACTACGGAGATCGTCGAGGCAGAAATGACAGCGTTTTTTGCTAAGATGAGGCGGACGAAAGAGCCAGAGTTTCCCGGCACCAAAGAAGATAAAGCCCGAGTGTTCAAAATGCTAAAGTGCCTTCACCAACCAGAGCCAAAGCTGTCATCAGACTATGAGCGCTCTATTCTCAAGTCACATGTGGCACAACAACTATCTAAGAGCACTAGTGCAAGCGGGAAATCTATTCCCCAGCTTGGAGAATAAACAAAACAATCTTGCGCTCCTCTCAAGGTGATTTCCCATACCAATGTGGGGTCGAGTAAATATGCGGCCGAAGAGCAGTATGATCCAGATGTAGTTGCACTATATGGACAAGCGGCCACTGCTCAAGGTATGAGTATTGCCCACTACTTATCCTAGTTATAGTACTTCCCCGCGGGTAAAGTAGCATACAAATACCAGTACGGGAAACCTCTCGTCAAACCTGAGGAGGTAAAGAATCTACCAACAAAAATGCGAAGATTGCATAACTGGTACATGCATGCCACAAAGGACGGTGCTAACTAGATAATGCTAAGGGTTACAAAAAAGCATTACAAGAAAGAAGATGACTATTTCAATTATTCAATCAAGATGCCTTGGACAAATCGATCATCGGTGCCTATCATCTGTAAGTACTAATTCTATAATTAATTAAGTCTCTAGCTATCTCACCTTGTTTATTGCATGTATATAATCATACTATAATATGCAGAATGAAGATTCTCGAATGCAGTAGAGGACAAATCTATGACATTGGTTTCGTTGACCCATATTTTGTTCATCAAGCTAATCTCAAAGCAAAACCCCATGATACAGTGGATAATATTGTACACGCGTTAAGGTTTCAAGAAGACAGAAGGTAAATACTATTTTCTTACAACTTTGAGTGAGTGTTATTGTCTTGTATACACTTTCTATTTCGCTTACTCAACGTTAAGTGTATAATTGATGAGTTATGCATGTGCAGCTTCCACTATATTATGTTAATCATTCAACCTGACAAAGGGCGGGCACTAGTCAAGGACTCGAAACATAAACCCCTTGAGACATCGGCGGACATGCAGATGATGCTCCAGCGGTAATTCTAATCATTATGGCACTATATTGGCAACGTTCGTGAATTTCATGATATCAAGTATTTAATAACTCTTTTTATTCGTTTTCTTCGCCGCACAGCACTTGGAAACGCTTCACCAAGAAGGCTAGGGGTGTTTGGAAAGAGGAGCTTACATTTAAACCACTAGATGTAAGTACAACTAGCTAGATCTGCGCATCTCTTTGATTCTAGTTTTAATACCGTTATCATGCTTGATTATTATTTTGATTGAACTATGTTCTTATAAAGTGCCTGACGCAGGGACCAGGGAACAATTTATGTGGATACTATGTTTGCGAGTTCATCCGTCAGATGTGCTGTGAGAAGGGCGGAAATTTAGAGCACCTTAACATACATAAACAATTTTTATAGTTTTTTATTACCAGCAAATTGTGTTTAGTTTCATTCATATAGGTTGACTCCTTTTTTAAATCAGCTCGAACAGTTATGGGACGGTCTTCTACCAAAGGATCGCATACGAGCAATTCATGAGGAATTGACGGGATTCTTGGATGCAGAAGTCCTAAATCCAGAAGGAGAAAACTATACGGGACCGGGTGTATAGGCAATAGGGACTGTACAAAGAGATTGTTTTGTATATATATATATATATATATATATATATATATATATATATATATATATATATATATATGTGTGTGCATGAAATCCATGTATCGAATGTAATATGTTCGACATTTGGATCTCTATTGTCATAATGATATTGTGTAATATAATGGTTCCTTCATTGATAAGTGAAAAACACAAAATAAAAAATAAAATAATATAAATGAATTCTCTGCCACGGCACAAAAAGTGGCCAAAATGCTGTCGCAGTAAAAAAATATGGCCGAAATGAATTCTCTGCCGCGGCAGAGAGTGATTTGTCCTGGTTCGTGAACCGTGACAGTTTCTCCTCCTCCCTCGCGCGGAGCAGCGGCCATGTGGAACACATTTTGTCTCGATTCGTGGCCTAACCGGGACTAAAGGCAGGGCTTAGTCCTGATTTCCCCGTCCCGGTTGGGCAACCGGGACTAAAGCCCCTTACCTACCGGGATGCATGGAGCTGTTTGCACTAGTGTGATCTGCACACGAAATTCTACGCATGCAGAAACGCAAAAGTACTATACCATGGTACCGTCACGCATGCAGTTGCAACTTGAGCCTTGCAAGCACGGGAATGCAAAAAAAAATCTATAAGTTGGGCCCCCAGCATCATCATTGCCCTCGACTTGTTGGAGATTCGTGCTAACTGTTTACAGAATATCCCTCCCACTTTATTGCCCTCGACTTGTTGCCCTCGACTAAGCCGCCGCGTTGGGGGAGGCTTGTCGGGACCTAGGGAGGGGGAGGCACGTCGGGACGGGGGAGCCGCGTCGGAGGAGGCACCACGTCGAGGGAGCCGCATCGGGGGAGGGGGAGCACGGGGAGCTCGACCTCGATGGTCGGAGCGTGAGGTGGGGGACACGACGAGGTGGTGGCGCGACGAGGGCCCTGGTGGGAGCATGACGAGGGAGAGGACAGAGGGTGTGGCGGCGCTGGGATGTGGGAGGCGGGCAGGGGCGCTGGGAGGTGGGAGGTTAGGTGTGATGCTAGGTTTTTTATTTTATCCAAGTGTGGTGTATAGATATTTTATACTTCTGCAAGGGTTAAAATGCAAAATTATCTGAAGCTTTGACAAATGGACCTTTGCATGAATCCAACTAAAATGTGTCTATGACGGTGCCGGGACACAACGTGAGAGGGGTAAATCCGCGTTGTTGCAAGCAGACTTCAGCAATGAATTCAATTTACACCGATATTCATGTGAAACCCAAACGGTTAAGAATCCCAAACACCAAACCGTAGCTTTTTAGCGACCACTATATAAGCTATTTTCATCGTGTTCCCAATAGCGCCGGAGCTAGGTACTATGGTTCAGTGTCGTTGGTGCAGGTAGAGTCAGGTTTTGTCATTCTGTGGTAGAATATATTTCCTCGCTATCGATGCTGGAACACGAGCCTACTTTCTGAAAAAAGGTAAGTCAAGAGATATCATTATTTACACTTCCATTGCAACATTAAAGATGAAGAACCAGCCACTAAAGCGTATTTTTAGTGGGATGTCTAAGAAATCGGAAGCAAGACTCCTTAACAACATAATGCAGGACGACCAAGGCTGACTTTGTCCAGTTGTTGCCAATGACGATAGCCTTGGTCTTTGTTGTTAATCAGATGAACATACCAAGGTCCGTAAACTATAATCTTGATCACAAACAAAACAAAATAATAATACGACAAGCAGAAAGTCCCCAAGAAATTTTTAACATCAAAACCAAGCTGTTAATCTCATCCATTGCTATATGCGAGTCTAAAATGACTGTTGTCCAGAGCCGCTCCTGCGACGCGCCAGGCCACCATGGCCTGCCGCCGCCGCCTCCTCCCGGCTCCCCTTTGCCCTCCAGATCCCACCACCATCCCAGCTTTCTCCCTACCTCCCCCTACCCCGCTCCCAAATTTCACCCCTGCCTTTCTCGGTCGTGCGGCGCTGCCGGCCTCCTCGCTCGAAGCTGCTGAGGGAGATCCCAGATCGGCTGCGGCTGATCCCTTGCCGCCCTCCTCCGCACCGGTGCGCACTGGGCGGGCTCAGCGTTGCCTCTGGAGTTTGGTCCTAAGGAATGCTCCTCCATCTGTGCGGCCCTTTCCGCCTGGAAAATCATGGACTACCCTCCGTCATCGACGTCTGCGGCGGCTACTCTGGCCGGAATTCTCTGGCCCCATCTGCGGCCGGAACACTGCACCATGACGCAGACGCAAATCAGTGCGTTTCATTTTGTCGTCCCCACCTCATCTCTTCGTTGCCTTTTATGGCTCTTCCCCTTTCGCCAGTTATTCCCGAGGAGGGGTTGACGCGAGTTATGTTGCACCGCGCACGTCATGAAGCCCGAAGAAGCGTGGCCTCCTTAATTAGCCGCCGTTCCTTTCACTCCCACCGGCGCACCACTTCTTCACCTTCTTGGCCTACAAAGAGGACGCCACGCCCCTGCTTCCGCTGCAACTCTCCCGAGCACTGTGTCGTCAGCTGCCCCCAAGCGCGCATCCGCAAGACTTCCTTGTTTCAGCCTCTACCTCGCGGCTCGCACGCTCGAAGTCTGTCACCTTCTGCCACGGCCATGTCCTTCCTCGGCCATCCCACCACGCGTGTGGATGAAGACACTTGCTACATCGCCACCTCGTATGACAACGACCACGATTGCCTAGACTGGGAGAACACTGCTATCGTGTGTGGGTGCTCTCCGTGCCGTTGGCGATGGACCGCACTAACGTCGAGGACGTCTTCGCCGAAAGTTTCGGCTGTGTCCATCGGAGCTGCTGGTGTGCTCTCACTTCCCGGAGCAATACCTCGTCAAGTTTTCCTCTGTGGAGCAGCACAATAAGGTGATGTGTATCGAGCGTTGCAATTTCAAGCTCGATGGCCTCGACGTCCATTTCCGACCTTGGCGCGCAGTCTATCATGCCTACAATGCAGATCTTCACTTCCGCGTCCATGTGGTGGTCGACGGGCTGCCCCCTTTCGCTTGGTGGCCGAAGGGGTGGTGGACCAGCTAATCGGTAGGAGGTGCACGACGCAACGCCTCGACGATGTCTTCACCACCATGATACCTACTCCTTAGGCATGTGGGTTTGGACCCCATCACTGCACTGTATCCCCAAGGTTCTATGATGCACTCTTGTTAAGAAATCTCCAGTTGGTCTCTCTTCCATGGTGCACATTGAGGAATACAAACCTGATCAATGGAAGTGTGGCATCTCCTTTAGGATCCTGTTGCACGTGGACCAAGTGGAGGACTTCACTGGTGCCTCGGTGCTAGACGGCAGCGAGCCCATCTCGGATTTCTGGTCGGCTTTGCACACCCTCTCACCTTGTCACTTGGGCACTGTTGATGGCAATGCCGGTGTGTGTGGACTCGGGCTCCTTCCTACGGGCCCCCATTCCACCACTTGGCGCTCTCGGCCCATCTCACAACTCCCACCAAGATGTGAATGATGATCGTGGCTTGGTGCCTGCTGTGCGCGATGGCGATCGCCATGGAGGGACCAGAAACTCGCGCCACGACAACGACACAGACTATGACTAGGAGCTTCCTAGGCGTGATGATGGTCATCGTCACAGATGTCGCCAAGCTTCTGAAGTGGAGTGCATGCAGAAGAATGACGTGCACGATGAAGGCCGGCGACGCAGTGCCTACTCCAGCTCTAGGCATGTCGAGCAGGACATCTCCCGCCGTTCTTGCTCCCAGAACCCGGAGTACCGTTGCTCTCATTCCAGGGAGCATGGAACCACTACCGCAACCGCTCACGACGTGGTTCTCGCTGTGACAATCACGAACCCCGTCGTCACCATCGCCATGAAGATGATGACGAGGAGGATCGTCATTCCCTTCGTAGCAAGCTGACCAGATGTAGGCTCTCTCGCGCCCCTTGCGCCATGGATCATCGCTCATCGGTGGATGCTCGCCGTAGTGAGAGTGGATTGGGCCATTCGTCTGGCAGCGTTCATCGCTTCTTTGCTGCTTTGCAGCCTCTTATCTGCCTCGACGTCGCTCCCCCTACCGCTGCACCGACCTACCGTGACTGGGCTATCGCCATCAAAGAACTGCCTAGAACCATGGGCTCGTCGCGGCTAGCCTCTCCATCGTCTGGCGCCGGCTCACACCATCTTCTGTGTAGCTCGTGGGAAGGTTCTGATGCCGAGGGCCTGTCAACGAATATGTCCTCTCTAGTTCAAGCCGTGCACTTGCCCCTGGCTCCCTCGCAGGCGTTCGTCCCTGAGGACTGGGAGGAAGCCTCGTCTTTTGAAGACAACTCTAAGAAGCTCTCTGTTGACACCCTCCTTGGCAGAAACGATCTGGCACCTCGACCTCTTGTGCTTGAGGCCAATCCTGCAAATGAAAATTGCATTGTTCCACCCACATAGTCTGTTGTTGAAGCTACTATCAAGGACCATGCTGCTCTGCCTCTTCTGCTGGGGGATCCCCCTGCTGGCGCCAACTCCTCAAAATTGTTGTCTCAGTCTACTGCTGGAGATGTATACAAGGACTGTTCGGGCCCTGCTCTGTCTTTGGTCGAGAAGCTTTTCGACCGCCCGCAGGTGCTGCTTCTGCCGCGCCCTGCTCCATCCTCGCCACACACCCGGCTGGACACGCCTTGCCGCCCACCCGAAGCCAGGCGCAGTGCTAGGCTGATCAACAAGCCAATGATGCATGCTATGGATAAGGCGATTCAGGTCCTTAACAACAAGATGGGGCTTACCTCCAATGCTTTGCCACTGATGCAGGCGAGAGAGGAGTACATCAATAAGTATAAGTCTCAGCTCTCCGATGAAGTGATCAAAGCGTTAGCCACTCTTTTCAAGCTGAACATTCATAGCATTACTGAAGCTGACGAAGACCTTGTTGCCATGGGAGGCCCGGGCGGCATCGAGCCAGAAGCTCTTGATGTGGCGGCTTAGTTGTGCGTGATATACGCTCATGATTTTTCTTTACTTTGTGTTTGGTACTCATCTGTCTTTGTATCAGTTGTTTGTGGTTTGTCATGTCACCACTTTTTTTAAGTCGACTTCGGGTTTCTATCTACTCCTCGCTTCACTCTTTGTCTCCATGATTGGTCCAAACCTCAGTATTGCAGACTGGAATACCCGAGGGATCAATGAACAAATCCGCATGGACACCGTTCATGCTTTCCTAGCGGACACCCCTTGCCATATTGTGTGCATTCAATAGACCAAGCTAGACTACATCGATCAACAAACTGCAGCCTACATTGGCGGTTTCAGAATAAGATCCTTCACCCACCGCCCGGCTCAGGGAACACATGGAGGCATTCTCTTGCTTTGGAACGAAGAACACATTTATATCTCCAACATTCACATCAGCACCCACCCGATCTCCACGGATGTCTGCGTGCGCGCATGCGGCACCTTATTCAAACTCACTACGGTTTACGGCTCCAACACTGATACAGAAAAGGGGGCTTTCCTCGCTAAAGTTATTGCTGCCTCCCCTAACGATGACTCCAAATGGCTCATCATTGGAGATTTCAACCTCATTTACCAAGCGGAAGACAAGAACAATGACAATTTAAATTTCCTTCTCATGGGACAATTTAGACGGGCCCTCACCACCTGCCAGCTGAAGGAGATAAAACTTCAGAATAGAAAGTTCACATGGAGCAATGAGAGGGAATCGCCCACCCTTGTGAGGATCGATCGTGCTTTCTGCAACACGAGTTGGGATCTGACTTTTGAAAACCATGCGCTGCATGCGCTATTGTCTTCCCTCTCGGACCACTTTCCTCTGTTGCTATCCAACCAGAGTGGACCTAAAAAACCGCGTTCCTTCCGCTTCGAATCTTTTTGGACTAAGATGCCGAGTTTTCATGCTTTGGTTCAGAAGGCTTGGTCTGCACCTTCTAACCACACCCAGCTGGTCAACGTCTTAAATCACAAGCTCAAAACCATGGAGGCTAGTTTGAGATCTTGGAGCAAATTTCTCTTCTCCGACTGCAAGCTTCAGCTTCTTATGGCCTTGGATGTTATTCTTCAGTTGGATGTGGCACAAGAATCTCGAAACCTCTCTCGGGATGAAAGGTCCCTTCGTGATGGACTTAAACGACGTGTTATGGGTTTGGCTTCTCTGGAGAGATCACGGAAACGACAGGCTATTAGAATCAACTACATTCGTGAAGGGGACGCCAACACAAAAAATTTCCACCTGCGGGTAAATTCGAGGAAGCGCAAAAACTTCATTTGGAGGCTCAAGCGTAATCACGGCTGGTCCACGACTCACGGTGATAAGAAGAAGATCATCTTGGAGCACTTATCCAATGTTTTAGGTCGCCCCCCTCCCCGCCAGCTGGATCTCAATTGGGATGTTTTAAACCCAAATGTTCGTGCTTTGGATGACCTAGGCCTACCTTTTTGTGAGCTAGAGATTAAAGAGGCGGTCGAGAACATGCCCGTGGAGAAGGCCCTTGGTATTGACGGGTTTTCCATCTCCTTCATCCGTTCTTGCTGGGAGGTCATCAAGGGTGATCTCCTAAAGGGTTGTCAACACTTTCTCGGAACTTTCGGCTTCCAACTTCCACATCCTTAACACGGCCAACATTGTCTTCCTAAAAAAGATGGGGCCGAGTCCATTGGTGATTTCAGGCCTATTAGCCTCATTCATGTGGTTCCGAAGATCATCGCCAAAGCTATGGCTCGCCGTCTCAGACCTAGAATGAATGAGATTGTCTCTCTCAGCCAGAGTGCCTTCATCAAATCCAGATCCATCCATGATAATTTCATGTACGTCAGGAACATAGCTCACCAACTTCATCGCAGTAAAAATCCAGCCATCCTTTTGAAGCTGGATATTGCTAAGGATTTTGACTCTGTTCGCTGGGACTACATGCTGGATCTTATGCAACGCCTGGGATTTCCTCAGAGATGGTGTGCTCTGATGTTGGTCTTATTCGCTACGACCTCTTCCCGTGTCATCCTCAAAGGAATCCCTGGAAAGGAAATCTCTCATGGGCGCAGCCTCCGTTAGGGTGATCACCTATCACCTTTCCTCTTTGACATTGCCATCAACCCCCTTCAAATAATCCTTGAGAATGCCACGGTCGTGGGTCTGCTGCATGAAATGCCAGGTGGTCTCCGTGGTCCTAGGGTGTCCCTATACGCGGATGATGCTGCCATTTTTTTGACACCCACCGAGCAGGATTTTTCAAACCTGGCAAATATTCTTCAGAAGTTTGGGCGAAGTGACTGGTCTTGTGACCAATGTGGCGAAAAGTTCAATCACTCCTATTCGCTGCACAGAGATAGATCTTACGTCGGTCTTGGAAAACTTCCCGGCTGCTATCGTCCAGTTTCCACTAAAGTACCTTGGCATGTCCCTTTCGCTCGGCGGATTAAGGCTGGCTGACCTCCAACCTTTTATTGATAAGGCAGTTTCCTGTTTAAACCCATGGAAAGGTCGCTTTCTAAATCAGGCAGGCTGCACAACTCTGGTGAAGTCTGTCCTCTCCTCCTTGCCCATCTTCCTGTTAACAGCCTTAAAGGCGAAAAAAGGCAGCCTTAACACTTTTGCGAAGATCAGTCATGGAATGCTCTAGGCTTGCAAGGAAGTCGTCAGTGGAGGAAAGTGCAAGGTCAACTGGCAAAAGGTTTGTCGCCCCAAGGAGCTTGGTGGTTGATACGTTCAAAACGTATCTATAATTTTTTATGTTCCATGCTTGTTTAGTATCTACTTTTCTTTGCTTTGTCCACACTTTGAGGTTTTTTTATATGTTTTCTGGTACTAACCTATAAACAAGATGCCACAGTACCAGTTGTCTGTTTTATTCTGTTTTTGGTTCCAGAAAGGCAGAAAATCAATATTCTCGGAATTGGACGGGACAAAAGCCAAAGTCATTATTTTTCCCGAAGCAACACGGAACCACGAAGCATGATCCCTAGGCCTTGTTTCTAAGAATTGAAACACCGTTTGCTACTAGATCTGTTGCATGTTTGCTTGCTTCCTTCTTGTTTCCTTTAGTCTTTACCTCACCGTCAAGATATTTTCTGGCACTCTTACCACTTGTATTTCACTATCTCTTCGCTGAACTAGTGCACCTATACACCTGATAAGTGTATTGGGTGTGTTGGGGACACAAGAGACTTCTTGTATCTTGATTGCAGGGTTGCTTGAGAGGGAATATCTTTGACCACTTCCTCCCTGAGTTCGATAAACCTTGGGTAATCCACTTAAGGGAAACTTCATGCTGTTCTACAAACCTCTGCACTTGGAGGCCCAACAACTGTCTACAAGAATAGAAGTGTGTAGACATCAAGCTCTTTTCTGGCACCGTTGCCGGGGAGGTTTTGGTACTTTTGCCTTTCCTCCACGTCAAGCTCCATCAAAGCTCTTTTTTGGCGCCATTGTCGGGGAGGTAAGGTAAAAGGTACTCACATCCTCTTGGTGTGTGATTGCTCAAAGTTATTTCCTTTAGATTCTACAATTTTGTCTTTTTGTTTCTTGTTTTCACTAGTTAGACTTAATGGAAAACAACAACAAAATTAGAGAGCTTTATAGTATTTATCTTGAGTTAGGACATGAAGTGTTTGAAGAGAAAATTAAAAAACCTATGGAACTTTATTTGCATGCTAATAGCAATGTTATTAGTATCAATTCTTTGAACACCGTTATTTCTAATGGTATGGAAACGTCTAAGCTTGGGGAAGCTAGTTTTTATGAAAATGATCTTTTTAGTCCCCCAACTTTGGAAGATAAGTATTCTATTGCTTATGATGATACCAAACCTCCAATATATGATGATTACAATGATGAATATGATATTTTCAGTCCACCTACTATTGAGGAGAAAATTAATTATGATTACAATATGCCTCTTATTTTTTATGATTATGGTGATGAGAATAGTAATGATAGCTATTTTGTTGAATTTGCTCCCACTACAATTAATAAGAATGACTATGCTTATATGGAGAGTAATAATCATTTTATGCATGTGGCTCATGATAAGAATGTTTTATGTGATAGTTATATTGTTCATTTTATTCATGATACTACTAAAAGTTATTATGAGAGGGAAACATGATCTTATGTATCTCAATAATATTAAGTTTCCCCTCTTTATGTTGAAAATTTTGAAGTTGCACTTGTTTTGCTTTCCTATGCTTGTTACTTTGTGCTATCATGACTTGTTTCTTTACAAGATTCCTATGCATAGGAAGTGGGTTAGACTTAAATGTGTTTTTAATTTGCTTCTTGATGCTCTCTTTCAATTCATATTTCTTATGTGAGCATCTTCTCAAACTATCATGCCTAACTTAAAGGCGTTAAAAAAAGTACTTGTTGGGAGATAACCCAAGAGTTTTATTGAGTCTTGGAATTTATTACTTCAGTAATGACCTATCCTTATCCATTTTGTTTGCTTTTTGTGCCAAGAATGACCTCTAATGAGAGGGAAGTAAGATTTAGGGAGTTGCTGTCATGAAACAGATTTTTTTGCTCCACCATAAAAATTCGTGAGAAATCTCTGTAAGTCGGATTGAGCTGATATTTTGCGAATAAATCCCCCAGTATGTTAGCTAACTTTCTCTAGTTCAATACTTTTTTATTTGAGCAACATAAGGTTTTAGAAAATATAGGTTTCTACCTGCTGGTCTATTTTAACAGATTTCTGCCATTATTTGCATTTGCTTCTTATTGATTCCTTTTTGGGTTCTTTTTGGGAAATTGAGCTTTTTGAGGGAATTGCTACAGTAGCTTGTGTTTTAAGTGAAATTTTTTCTGTTATAAAGCTAAACCCAAAGGTCTATTATCTTTTGAATACACTAATGTTGCTAATGAAGATTGTGTGAAGTTTTGTATGAAGGAAAATTTTTAGGTGTAGATAAAGAATGATGTAATGAGATGAAGAATGGACAAAAGCTCAGGCTTGGGGATGCCACCCCATGTCACCCCAAGAAATATTCAAGAGGTACAAGCGTCAAAGCTTGGGGGTGCCCAAGGCATCCCCTTCTTCATCAATAAAAATCTCAGGTCTTTCTAGACACTTTGTTTTTATTGTTTCATGCACAGTTGTGTTATTCTTGGAGCGTCTTAGTTTTCATTTTTGGTTTTCGTTTGATTAGTTTGCTTGAGTAAGTTGGTTGGTCACAACACACTTCTTTTGAAGAGAGAGAGAGAGAGACACACTCTGTTTTCATTGCCTAGAACACTCTAGTTTTCATTCATTGTTCTGAGAGTGTTCACTTTTGCTAGCACTGCGTGTAGCTTTAGTTTTCTTATGCTTTCATCTTAGAAATTTTTAGTTCTTATTTTTGGATTTGTGAGACAAGCTCACTTATCTTTATTGATTATTATCTTGGTGAGTTGTTTCAAATAAGTCGATTGGTGTTGGAAAGGAGTAGAAAGTTCTTGCTTGATAGTGCAAGAGGAGCTTGCTTTGATTGTGACTTAGAATTTAGGATGTCATGCTAGGTGTTGTTTTGACCTTATGCTTAGTGATTATTGCTGTAGCATAATTTGTTCCAAACAATTGGGATTGGTTAGTGTGTCTTGAAGGAATCATGCGTTGTTTTAGCATACAAAAGCATAGTATTGTGGTATTCTCCCTTGATGCTTTGTTTGGGTTGACTTGGCACATGCCCACACCATGTTATGACTATGAACCAGTCACCTTAGCCTCTATGATCATTTAGTTCTTGACTTGTGGTACCACTTTATGCTTTGATTCATAATGTTTTGTTGCTCTGCATGATTATGGCCATTATTGCTCTCTTAGTTGGTTGCTCCCAGTCTTTTGCTAGCCTCCACTTGTATGAGTAAGCTCTACTCATGCTTCCAACTCCCAAGAAACCAAGTTATTCCAAAGTGTCCACTATAAACTCCTATGCATGGTGTGTTACACCATTCCAAGTATATTCTTGGTTTTAGCTATCTTCCAATTCAAAAGTATTTTGTTATGTGAAAACTTAGTGATTAAAGCTCTCACAAACTTGATGGCACACTTTATTTTTCTTGCCCCTAATAAACTTGAACCATTGTGTCATCTATGTTATATATGCTTGCACTTATACGTTGGAATTAGCAGAACCGTGTTGTCACGGGGAACGCTTTCAACATTGCACTTGTACTTTGTACACAGTTGATATCATGCTCTTTTGTCTATGGATGTCGTCGATGTGAAATAAAAGGGGAGCTTGTAAGTCCATGAAGTTATGTATGTGTGTTAGAGAAACGCCTGGGCCGCTAGCCTAAGCCATGCCTAATCATGGTGGAAACTTGCAGCATCACTATAATGAGCAATCTGTGAAGCATCCTCAATAAAAACCTAGGCAAATAGCAAATAAAAAGATCGCTGAGATGCTCATTGTCTGCTTGCCTTGTCATTTTGATATGGGAAAGCTCATGTATCATGTGCAAGGGGTACCCCGTTGGTGGTTCTCTATGATACACATGTACTTACTATGACAAGAACTTACCGGTGACTAAAGTTGAGTAGCATGAGGAGTGGCTCTCGTATTCAAGGGACATGAGATTGCCAACTTATACTTTGTCAAGCATATATTCCATAGTTTGTTCACTTTAACCTTAATCACTTCAAGATGCTTATGATAGGGGCAATGAGAGCTTAAAGCTAACAAGTACCATAATTTTGGAAGCTCTTTTTGGAACTTGAAATCCCTGCTTCCCTTTATAAAGGGCGTTTCTTCCACTATTATATTGAGTCTCCACCTTCTACCTTTAGGCACCAGTTAAGAGAGCATAGTTGCCATTCTTAGTTCTATGTGCAGTGTCCCAAAACTTATTGATTGGTGCATATTGTTGATATTGCTTGTTCTTGTGCTATTTGTATCTAGTCACTCTTATGAACTTTGAAGGTGTCCTATGCATCTATTTGCTACTCTATGAGGGACAATCTGAATTCCACTATGCCATGTTTTCTGTATGTGAAACAAACAAACGTTTTTCAATCATTTTTATTCATGATCTTTGTTTGTAATCCTTTCATGTTGCAGCATAGTTGCTATGTCTTATTGTTAGAACTTCATCTTTCATGCTCATGTTCAGAGTAGTTTGATCCCAGCTTTCAATGCTTGCAAATAGTTTGATCATGATTGTGATGGTGCATGTCACCTCAAAAATTATTCTTTTTATCACTTACCTACTCGAGGACGAGCAGGAGTTAAGCTTGGGGATGCTTGATACGAGGTGTTTTTATATGTTTTCTAGTACTAACCTATTAACAAGATACCACAGTTCCAGTTGCATGTTTTCTTCTGTTTTTGGTTCTAGAAAGGCAAAAAATCAATATTCCTGGCCTCTTTGCCCTGCTCCTTCGAGAAAGTTGTTTGGAAAACTTGGGCCCCTCCAAAATGCCGCTCATTCACCTAGCTCGCTGTGAAGAACCACCTTTGGACTACCGACTGGCTTGCGAAGAGAGGGTGGCCACATCAGCCCACTTGCTAGTTGTGCCGATGCAGCCCCGAAACCGCGCTTCATGTGCTCTTTGAATGCCGTTTTTCCAAAAGGATCTGGTCTGCTGCGGCTACTTGGCTTTCTTTCCCTGATCTCCCCCGTGGGGTGGAGACCCAACGATCCAAGGTGCTAGAATACTGGCATGCCCTCGCAAATACCACCTCCTCATCTCCCAAAGGGCTATGGAGCGCCATCATTTTAATTGCTTGGGAGATTTGAACAGAAAGGAACGAAAGAGTTTTCAACAATAAATCTTCCCTGTCGTCGGTCATCATGCACAAGATCAAAGAGGCGGGAAAAGATTGAATTCTTGCAGGGGCAAAAAACCTGGCAGATCTTGTAGGTTAAGCTTTTTTTTCCTTTCTTTCTCGGGCCCTGGTGGTCCCTTTCTTTTCTTTTGTTTGGCTGGGGTCAGAATTTTGTTTGCTTCTCCTATATCAATATAAGGAAAAAGCTTCTTTGCCTCGTTTCAAAAAATCTCATCCATTTAAAAGGCACATCTATACGACTAAAGTCGGGCATCAGTCCAAAACCTCAAATCGCCTCCATGATGACAAGGTTGATATATACCGAATGACGCCGTGCCAAGTATCGGCCTGATTGTCGCGAAGAAGTTGAGCCTCCAGCAGAGTTCACCAGAACGCAAAGTAATCGACAAAATCAGAACCACTTGGGTAGAAAATGAAAATGACGTTGGCAAAAAGGAAATGAAACTGTCCCGTGCCAATGCAGGTTCAGGAATAGTGACCCATTGTTCGGCAGAAATTTAGTTCAAGCCATTCATTTTCACACTCAATCAAGAGACCACCAGCTTTCCTTTGGCGATAAACTTTACATAGAAACTGAAGAGGTTGGCATAGGACATAAGCTTAAGATAGGATTGCATCTCCACATCCAATTATCAACGACCTACTATGATGCAACGTGAACGAACCCTACCTACCAACCAAAGGTCTTCACCCCTATCAGCCAAAACTAAGGATCAATAATTGAAGACAAACATATGTCTATGTGTGCAGGAGATTGATGCAATTCAATGCTACTCAACTCCATGTCTGTGGGGCGCTCATTATAAGTGCAGCCTTAACATGGTTTTGTTAATGGAGCAGCAGAGCGTTGACCACAGGCTAAGACTAACCATGGTGGGGGTATAGGTGGTATCATGCATTCTATGCATGCAAAAAAACATGTCACTGTAATTAATGATGAGAGACATGATAGTGGTATCATTGGTAGATACCATATCATAGCATGTATAACTAGAAAATTTAATGTCAAACAAACCTTGTACACAATTTTAAATTGAGATTCTACAAATCAAGAAATGTCATGAGACTATGGTGCTATTACATGATACCTTAATTGTAGAGATAATATCATACAATAGTATCGTATGCATCAATGAATAATCTTGCTACTATTTAAAGGTGTATCATGAAAATTCTTTCATCCCATATGTTTATGTGGGGTGTGGTCAGAAAACTTGGGACAGGGAGACAAAACTTTGCACTTGGGCGTGTTCAGAAAATGCCTGTCATACCTTTCTACTCTACTTTAGCACCTTCAAGAGCCTGAATGCACCAGTAGCAGCAGTGATAAAGCACCTTCTGGGTTGATTATTGCTTGTAACTGGCGAGATTCTTCGCCTTAGACCAAGTTTATCAGCCCGAATACTCATAAAGACACCGCGTTGTCCAGGCTCAGACCTAGGATCTGCACTTGCATAGGCTGGATACACCTTCACAGGAAACCGGGCTAGTAATACTGATCTCCAATATGGAAAAAAACATCTCTTTGTATATGTGGGATCCCATCCTCCACCCGCTTTCTTTCTCACAACCTGTCAAATATTTCATTAGAGGTACATCACTAAAAGATAGGAACATCCATTAGACGTACCTCTCGCTTGAGATGTATTATGTTGATAAATACACAACACTGGTGTTTCATTAGATATGAATGATGTTACCGCAGTGTAGTACTTAAGCAGAATGCTTAAGCATCCTAAAAAGCTGCTGAAACATGTTTTTGCTATTGCCTCTAACAATTATATTACACTGTGTCTTCTATCAGAATCTTTCTCACAGGCACCAAATAAATTTCAGATGCAACAGATCATTCAAGAACATTAAGGTGTTGGAAATAACAATAATGTGCAAGTCCCCCTTGGTGAAGTCCAAATGTTGATGTTACTTGGAACCTACACAGTTCAGATATGTTATTAAGCTAACCAAGCCTACTTTTTATTGCTTTTACTCTTTTTTCGTAAAAATTGATGGGAAACACATTAGGATAGCAAAGATGAACCATAGTTGGAATTCCATGGCATTGCAAATTTGCAATAGGTGAAATGCATTTGGAGGCAACTCAAAGCAGTGCGCCAAACTAGCTATTTCTTTCTGCTTCAAAGGAATGCAAGCCACCCATGGTGGATTTCAAGTGCGTCAGATATGAGGAATTTCCTAAATAAATAGAGTTCCCATCCGCTAAAGACAAGTATTGATCACTAATGAGAACCAGAAGGTTAGGTCATTTAATGAGCACCAGAAGCAGCTTGAACCTGTCCAGCCGTCCAGGTTCAGTAGCCAAAGTCCATTTATAGAACATAAATACTAGTTCTCTAAAGATATGGCTGAATATGCTACTACAAAGCTGCCCAGCTTTGCAGCACTGAAACCATCACTTTGTGCTCTAGTTAATGCCGTATGGTGTAGGCAAAGCTGCTTAGTGCTGGTGCACCAAAATCAGCTCTAAGGTATAATGGGTTACCTTTGTTTGTGTAGTGTGCTGCCGTGCCATGAGGGAGAGGCTTTCATTTCCAACAGTTGTCACCTGGACTCGAGATTAGGGCAAGATGAAAAAAGTCAAAAGTCAACAAAACGCACCTTAAAGCAAAGATTCTGTTATGTATCCGAAAGCTTTCATGAGATTTGTCAATTTGGTAAATATTTACTTCTTTACATGTTTTTCTTGAAAAGTTGACAAAAAGATTTAAAAAATATAATAGAACAAGGGAAAGGAAGATATTCTTATAAATTTCTTTCTTTTTGCTTCCACAATTTCATTTACTCATTACCGAGCACCATCAGTCTATCCAAAACCAGATCAACCCAAGGTTTGATTATCTTTACCTTTTCCCCTGCAGCATCCAGATTGGCCGTTTGCCTACCTGCCATGTTTGCATTTGTAAACCTATTATCCATTTTTAAAAAGGGAGAGGTTGGGACGCAGTTTGTTAAATGTAAAAAAACACTTGAGTCTGACGCACCTTTGCATAACTCTCGGTCTGACTTTCGGCAGTCATAAGGCCGGCTTCAAGAAATGGAGGACAAAATAAAATAATCAGCAAAATAACCGTTTATTCACATAGAAAATATTTTGTGTGAAGCAATACAAAGAGTCGTACAGGTTTATAGTGTTCAAGAAATCTCCAGTATGGGAAAATCCATACTCCTTGAGGACATATGAAACATGTTGAAAGACCTCCTCATGGGGCACCTACATGACATACAAGCTGCAGTATAAGGCAATATATCGCTAACATAGATCTACTGCATATACAATGTAGTAATTATATAATCAACTGTAAGCAGCAAGATGATGGAAGGAGAAAACTATGAGAATCAAGGGCTTGGTGGCAAGGTTAGCGAGTGCGTAGCCAGCCCACCCGGGTTTAAGTACCCATGGGGACCGAATTAAACGGGGTGTTATCCGAGCGGGTATAATTCGCTGCTGAAGATGTCTCATCTATCTAACAACATATAGCCCATGAGGAATCATTTCCCGGGGTTCAACCTTTTTTTTAAGGAGAAAACTGCAATTATGGAATATGAGTTGGAAGGTAATAGAACAGACAAGCAAGTATAGCATTATTATTTTCAGTTGAGGTGAGCATTATTAGCATTGTTCTTGCTAAGACTACGATGTGCGACGTGTATCTTTTAAACAACAGAACTAACAATAGTAAAAAAATACAAATATTAAGTACTCCCTCTCCCCCAATGAAGGTGGCACCATTGTTTTCTGTGCTTTAACTTTGATCAGGGATTTGACAAATAATACATGTGTTACATGTAATAAAAATTACTCCTATAATAAGTTTATTTGAATATGAATTCATTGGTATAACTTTCATGTCATATAATCCATATTTTATTGGTTAAAATGTTGGTCAAACTTCAACCTCGAAACACGTGTGCGCCACCTAAGGAAAAGTACAATAAGCTGATGTAAGCGAGCTATAAGAGATTAAATATTATAATTTTGCTGAGTTGAAGGGGAGAGAAGAGAAGTGGGCTCGCGTGCTCATAGGTATTATGTGAGATGAAGGGTGGATTATGCACTAATAAAGTAATGCTATAATTTATGCTTACCTAATGTACATAATGGCTATAACACTGTCTACAGATATCATGGACATGACTTATAGCCAACCGACGGCTCTACTATTATCCTTGCTCTAAAAAGGATAGGAGGGAGTAAAAGGCATTTGAGGCACCACAGCCGCAATATATCAAAACGCTTACCTCAGAATGCCCTTGAATGTATGTTGAAAGATCTTCACCGGCATAGGAAATTACATCAACAAGCAGCCATGCGCAATCAATAAGTGTCTTCCTTTCCTCCAGAAGCTCATGCGCCATTCCATGTGAACCTTTCTCCCATTTCAAGGAAAATGAAAGCCTCACTACACATTTATTGATAACGTCAAACCCATTTTTCTTAATACTGCTATTTATCTTGGTGTCAAACCCATTTTTCTTACTACTGCCATTTATCTTGGTGCAAAACTCATTTTTCTTCCTACTTCCATTTATCTTGGAAGAACAGCCCCCACGGATCTGCTCTTGGGCAGCCAGTAGTAGAACTGCAGACTGGATAATTTTTCCATCCTCAATGTAATTCCAGAGCTCTTTGAGTAGATTATTTGTATTTTTTGCAAGCAGTCTAATTGTATCCAGGAAGATCTTCTGTAAAACAACGATGAACAAAAATCTAAGTCCATTTAGCATTTCATATGCAAGCAATGTTGAATAATTTTTCTATATATCCCTGTGTTCCCTCCTATCAAAGAAAATATGGATTAGGGACAATCTCCAAGCCAAATAAAATAAAATTAATTACTAGCAACGGTTTTTGTATATTTTATTAACAAATGAAAACTTTACTATAAGAACATGCACTAACACATGAAGACAAAGAGGATTAACAAATGAAAACTTTACTTTCTCTGAGAAGTTGAGATGAAAGGATGCCTGGTACTTAATTATAGTATTCACTAATTTCATTATAACTGTTGCAGTATCGTATGGGGGAGGGGAGTGGAACTGACCATTTCAGGTAGACACAGAAGATGAATAAGCTTGTAGATATAATCCAGATGATTCTGGCTGCGAGAAAGATTTTCCTCCAGATTGTCATCAAGATACTTATGCATGCAAGTATTCTCAACTGCCACATGGAGCGGGAGTAGATTCTCAATGATATCATTGCCAACTGTGCGCACATTGGGTGATGCACCATGGCGTAAAAGCAGCTTGATCATGTCAACAGAGAACATTCCAGCAGCTGCGTGGAGCGCAAAGTATCCATAATTATTTATGCAGTTGGGATTGGCGTGAATCCCATAGAACTGAGGTGCCATTCCCTCCAATACAACTTTTGCACATCGCAGGGCATTGAAACTGACAATGCAGGTTAAGGTTTGTGAGGTGATGGTACGATCCCATGACAGGCCCTTGCCTGCACACTTCTTAAAAAATCGGAGGAAGCATCGAACACTATCCTTAACAAGGATGGGCTCCAATTCGGGATATTTGTCCATGAAGGCATCGCACACCATCTAGATGGATCCGTCACAATTGAAAAAGGTGAAAGTCTTCAGTTCTTTAACTAAAAGCACAACAAAATGAACTGTCTTCTGGTCTATGGAGGTGCATGTATGAAATCAACAAAACCTTGTAACGGGAGCAAGTTGGTGTAGGCTAAAGCTAAAACCAAACATGCATGAGGCACCAACAGGGAGGGAAGAGAAAGTAAGGAGATCTAAAGCTAGCATGGTTCAGGCATGTCAATCCACGTGTTCCTATACAAGGTTGAAGGTTCATATATGAAAACAATAAACATACTGTTTCAGTACATTTAAGCACCCTATAATATTACAGGGTTAAACGAAATAACTAATATAATGAAATGGCTCATCAATCAAATTAGGTAAATGAGGGTAACACAAACCTGGGGAGCAGGGTCAGGGATGATTATGTAATTTGGTATGGACTTGGAGACCTTAACATCCCATTCTAGCGCAACCTAAAAGAGAGAATATCAAGAGTCAGCACTGGGTAAGAAAAGGAAAGGGGGGAAGAATATCATACAGATGGATATAGTTATCATACCTCCTCGGCCATTTTAAAATCAAAACCCTCAGTAACTTTAAAACAAGGAACAGGGTACTCCGGATACTCGCTTCTTACTGTAATTGATTCATCTTTACCATTAATGTCATATTTGTCCAGGGCAAGTAACTCGTTTCTCCGCGGTGCTTCAAATTTCAATTCCACCATTTTATTTTCCTGAAACAAGGAAGTTTAATCTCGAATTACGTTCCAAACAATATTACTACAAGCCAGGCAATGATCAAACATGATCCAGAAGACCCTGAGATAAAACGAGTCCGATGTGAAATGGATCTTGGATCACTGAAAACATAAACATACACACAAAGAGAAAACGATGTATTCACTATGTAAATCCTGAAATGTAACAATGCAAAACGTGAAATGAAGGGCCACACAAGTTTCTGAAATACAAGTAGAACTGGGTGCTAGAAACTCTGGTGCATAGACATTATAGAAATTTAGAAACGAAAAAACTAAATTTGATGTTACAGTTCAACAAGTATAAACAATATTCACTGGTTAATGACTCCCACGAATAACTAAATTGCCCTTGCTGATGCCACTTGAAGCACAATTTGACATCTCCACATGCAAAGAACGACTACCAACTAAACAAAAAAAAGTAGTCGCATATTGAGTATCATATTTAATTTCATCATATAAAAAACACGTCATGATCAGTGGTCTTACAACTCACAGTGTACATATACACAGATGTCTAGAAAGCAACTGAGACTAAATACTGTGCTTGAGAAAACAAGGTGCAAGAAAATTAAGCTTTCAGTCTAAGGTTCAAATTTGACACTTTAACACGAGGAACAGCACGGCATCTGAGGGCTGTAACCAACAGATGCTGATCCCCACTTTAAAGCAGATTAGCTCTTTTGAGTTTGGCTATGATCAGAGGAGTTTCTTGAGGCCCTGCCCATAATGGCCTGGCGTTTTCACATTGTTGTCGTCCTCCAATCTCTGTACTGGCCAGGGACAGCAAGTCCTGAGCTATCTGCCGAAACCAAACTCGTATTTCAGCCAATCACCATGGAGTGAGTGGGACATGATTCCAGAAACCATACTCGGCCTTCCCCCAACATCATGAACCCTTCTCGGCCTTCCAGCAACTAGAGAAACCCCGTCAACCTCACTTCCACCACCCCGGGCTCCAATTTATCTGCTTATCTGGTAGATATATTAATTCAGGTCCGCAAAGGACTCGTCCGAGTTTCTGCTGATCAGGGAAACAGACCATCTTTTTCAAGATAAAGCCAGTGGTAATGCATCAAATTTTGTGATTTGTAATCACCAGTTACTTTATCTTGTAGTACTATAATCACCATGGTACTTTGTTGTTCTTGCTTTTTTTTTAATCTCAAAACCACGGCATCTCTTTGTAAGGAACTTGTGAATCAACAGTCAGAAAAAATATCAGTAAAACTTGACGAGAGGAGACGAGACATTAGCTCTTTATTAGAGAACCGTCACAGAGAGTTTTATAGTAGATCGGAAACTAGATCAATCAAGAACGATGCGACAGTAATAATTTATCTAGGGCTTTATAATCAGCTTTAGTCAACCATAAACGTATCGGAGAAGGAGAAGGGCCGACTAACAATTTCATCAGTAACCTAGGGCATGATTCGGCACACCTCATCACACACAGAAATCATAATGAATAACAAATCAGATATCAAACGAGAAGGAAGAGGCGGAATAGTACCTCGTTCACGGCTCGCCGCGGGTCCAGAGGGAGGTGACGGCGAGTCGGCCACTGGCCTCGCGCCGACGCACTGTATGTGCCGCCCAATTCTCCGCCCAGCGAAAGCGTTTCTGTCGCTCCCCGCGTGAATGAAGGATTTAGCGGCAGGTGGAGCAACTAACGCGTCCGCCTGAGCGCCAGGCCCGGCCCAAATACTGTCTTGCTAGTTTCAACGTTCGTTACGAGCGAGCGGGAGCGGGCCGCCCAGTTAGTTTCCTGGTTTTCTTCGGTTTTAGGGAGATTCTAGAAGTTTCCAGGTTGGTTTTTCCTGGTTCCGTTTTTCTGTTTCTTTCTTTCTTTGTTTTTATTTTTTTATTTTTTCAAAATCTGAATATTTTCGATTTTGTATATTTTTAAATCTGATTTTTTTTATATTTTAATCATTTTTTGAATTTGAACAATTTTCAAATTTGAACAATGAATTGAACAAATTTTGAATTTAAGCAGATTTTAAAGTTGAACAGACATTTTATTTTACTAAATATTTCAAAATTTACAGAAAATCAATATAAAAAAGAAGCATAAAAAAGAGCCCCGCTAAATTGGACCGGCTCACCCGGGAATATCTCCAGGCGTTGGCACCGTACCCTACGCAGCGTTGTATAGGAGTTCTTTTAATTTGGTTTTCCTAAGTTTTCGTGCCGGGTACTTTCCGTCCGTGTTATTTCTTTGATCTTCCTTTTTTATGTTTTTATTATATATATGTTTTTCCTCCATTTTTGTTTTCTACAATTTATTAAAAGGAAAATCTAACGCGCGACGCCGTATCATACAAGTATCGTGCGGCGGCACCATATGAATACGCGTGCCGTGATCGCGATGGCCGGGCGGCCGGACGACCAATCCACGTATCAATCTGCTCGTATACATATTTTTTTAACTAATCTTATCCTTTCTAAATTCCTCTCGACCACTCATTTACTCCCTGTCTTTTCTCTCTCTCGAGAATCAGTCGGACGGAGATTTAATCTGGCAATCAGGCACTATAAATATGGCAATTAAATAAAATTAACCTGGCAGCTACGTAGTAATTAACTAATAATTCTATTTTGTTAATATGGTAATTAAATTTTGCTTATCTGGCAACTATGCTCGGGTGAGCCGGTAAGCACATTTTATTGGAGTAATTTTTCTGTTAATCCAGTTTAACTATTCTGGCAATCAAGTTTAATGATCAGCAATCAAGTTTAACTATTATGGCATTTAAGTTTAATGAATCAGGCAATCAAATTTAACTATTTTGGCAATAAGTATAATTATTTAGCCAGTCAAGTATACTATCTGGCAAGTGGCAGCTATGCTCTGTTTTGTGCTAGCTAAACGGGACATCATGAGATTTTAGTTGAGAAATCGAATGAGCTATCGTCTGATGCCATATGAAAGATGCTTTGTATGCAGCTTTATGCATAAGCATGCAGGAGGGCAGCATGCAGCTTTTTTTACATTGCATTTATGTTGTGCATAAAAGGACACCTGGTTAAAAGTAAAAAGCAAGCACAGCGTTGGATACGACCGCCGCATGAATGAACTTATGTGCGGCGCCGCGCGTTAGCACAGTCCTTCACTAAAATATGTTCACATCAATTGCCGCACCCATTCTTCGGGGTACCATTTCTTGTGTTGGAAACCGTGATTACCAATAAAAAAGTGAGTAATATTAAAATATTAATTTATTTTTTGTTTATATATTATTATTTTAAATAATGAACTTTTTTTACCATGAACATTGCTTACACTGGTGATATGTTTTTGAATATGTGAACAAACACCTTTTCCGAACATACTAACATTTGTTTCAAACCATCTTGAATATTTTTCTCAAAGAAATATCTTTTTCAAATTCATGAATGTATTTTATTTTAAGTTGTTAGCATTTTCTAGAACCCTGTGAACATTATTTTTTGAATCCATGAATGTACTTTTTCGAAACCATGAAGGCAAGGGAAGTTGTTATACTCTAGTAGCTAGTAGCTGGCGTAACATTATTTTGAACCCGTGAATATTTCTTGGACCCATGAACTTATTTTTTTCTTGTTTGTGACTTATTTAGGGTTTCGATCTATCACAAACTATGAGGAGATGAAGTGGATCTTGAGATGGAGAGGATGCTAATGTTGGGGATGATGGAAATAATGATGGAGAGACCCCCCTCCCTACGCCAAGGAGGAGTTGGTGATGATGATGTCTTTGATTTCCCCTCTCCGGCAGTCTTGGAGCAATAGGATTAGTTCTCTCCTAGAGTACGAGAAGACTTTCGCCTCCGTCGCCTCTGTAAATCTTGGAAAAATATGGTGTAGTGAAAGGGCATGTATGTCCCCATGTGTGGTTTTGATAATTAACGAAAATCTCTATAGACTAATGTTAGAATTGAATGTCACTTGTAGGAATTATTCATTTGCATCGCTTAGGTCATGTGTTGGCTTCAAGGTTGAAAGATGAAGAAAAAGAAGAATAAAGAAAAGAATATCAAGAGTGCCTTGAAGAAGAAGAAGAAGATGGATTTCCTCATGTGTATCTTCAAGACATCATCCTAATGGAGTTAGAAGAAATAAAGTGTAAGATGCGCCATCTCTAGAAGATCACATGCTTGAAGCTTGTCATCCTCGATGATCATGGATTGATGAAGACAAGTTTCAGGAAGAGATCTCCCTATGGTGTATGGGGGAGCAATTCATAAGTCTTCATCAAGCAAAAGCGAGCAAGAGCAATCAAGAATGTTTCATCTTAAGGAGGACAAGACGGTCTAAATCAAGCTCAAGTAAAATGCATAAGGCAAAGGTATGATTTTGATAGGTTTTCTCTTTTGCTGGTCTCATGTTGTTAGTTGGAATACCAGATTTAGGATATCTAGCTGTACTATCAAGAGGGGCTCTCAAGTGAGTAACTCGATCTTATCTTTCGGAGAGAGCTCAAACCTTTGCATTCTTGCATCATATTTCTTGGTTTTTGTTTGGATATTATCCATGTGAAGATCTATAGATTGTGTTTATCATCATAACAAGTTCTAGTAGATCAAAAACGGATTTCCCTTGAATATCTTATTGCATTTTTGTCTTGCGAGTTTTCCTGCTCCACGTCTTGGGAGGTATCTCGCATATTTCTCCTTGGTATTTTATCCCTTGTCGACACTTATTATTTTACACCTTTTGTTGGATTCTGCTTGATTTTATTTTTCCAACAAAATTGGTTTCATCCCAATCAGATTTCCAAGCTTAACTTCCCACGCTTTGGGTTTGAGAGGTTTTACCGGTTAATCGCTTCTAGAGAAGTCATACATTTCTCAATTTGGTTTTATACTTCCATGTTGTACTATGATGTTTCTTTGCAAAATCTTGTAGATCTTGTTGTTCTCTTCAAAACAAGTCCAAGATCATGAAAATCAGAGTTTGGAGTCAAAAGTTATTGAAATTTCCGTGCAATATTGTCCAGCATTTTTGCTTGAGCGGAAGTTCCGGCCAATGTTCTGTCCAAGTTCCGGTGAAGCTGTGCCACCTTGCAATAATTCTTATTATGCTTTATCGGTACTTTTGGTGGTTCATCGGAAGTTCCACCGACGCACGAATTTGACCCAAACAGGCAGATTTCTCTTGCCCTATTTAAGGCGACCTTCTTCCTAATATTTTCCTAAATTTTGAGGCCCTTTTTGCTAGATCTTCCACTCTCGATCCTCCATTTTCACCTTCAAAATCTTCCCCTATCCCCTTATCCTTCTCATGATTCTTGCATTTTTTAGGGATTTGGAAGAGGAGATATAGACCTACAATTCTACCAACTCAAATCCCCCTTTTTAAGAGAATCCTCGGATCAAGATCTTGGATAATTTGATGTTCTATTATTGTGTTCTTACTCTCTTATTCCCCCATTATCTTTTTATAGCTTTGATGAAATTTGGGAGTGAAGGACTTGCCTTTGCATTTGGTGCATAGGTTTGAGTTATCTACAGAGATTCGATAAGTTCAAGCCCGTGGTCTTGTTACTCTTGGGTTCTTGGAACCCTATACGGTTATGTGGTAGTGATGTTGTTCTCTTGGGCCCTCCAATTGATTTGTGGAGAGTTCCCCAAGTTTGTATGGGTTCGGTGACCGCCCTTATGTGTCCCATAGTGGATCGAGTGCCCTCCTTTTGTGGTGCACACTCAGGAGAATAAGATAACCCTTTTGTGGTGTTGGTGAGTAGTGTGCCTCCTCATCTTGGGGTGACGCCTTGGGTGGCGTTGGGTGAGCATCGAGCCACCACACCTAAAGGCGAGCTATTTGTGGCGCTCGGGAATCATTACACCATCACATCTCTACAACAGAGACATTGCTTCTTTGGAAGTGAACTTCGGGATAAAAGAATCGTCTCCATGTCTATCCATTATCTCTATACCCGAGCCATTTACTTATGCACTTTACATTGTGATGACTATCATGCTTGAAGTAATCTATCTGGCTATCACCTTGTTGCTTGTCTTGCTTAGCATAGGTTGTTGGTGTACTTAGTTGAACCTAGTAAATTTAGGTTTTATACTTGATAAATTAAACGCTATTTTTATTCTGTATTTGAGCCTAAATCATAATTATTTTAAAATGCCTATTCACCCCCTCTAGGCAACATCCATTGTCCTTTCAAGTAGGTTTTTGGTCCATATGGATCTCCTGGTAAAAATATGGAGGCAAGGCGGCACACGAGGGTTAGATGCCCCCCGTGTCACAGTAGGGGTATCTTGGCCTCCCCGTTGACTTCTTTTGCCCATAGTCTTTGTTCTGATGGAAAACATTTGTGGTATTTTTCCCCCGAGTTAATTGAGTATCTAAAGGTCCCTAAAACATCAAAATACAAAAAAGGAGGATTTCTACCTTACAGAAATTAATTAGAAAAACAAAGGACTTTATAAAAAAAGTCCCAATAATAACCTAAATATTAGAAATAAAGTGAAATCAATGCATAAAACATTATGAACTATTACTATATGATTCAAATGTGATGATATAAAATGCATGTATCACTACCCCTTGTGTGATGGTGAAGTTGTGGTGGTAGTGTACCACCCTTTCTTGATGTGGTGATAGGTTGATACCGTAGTGGTAGGATCTAGGGTGAACTTGTGATTATCTTTTTGTAATGACCATGCATTCCCCCCTTATTTTATGATGTGATGTGAACTATTAATCCTTTATTATGATTTCAATAATGCTTGTGATGGTGTATGTTACTCGTAATCGGTCTGCCTTGTTAGTGGTATGTGGTGATCAAAGGAGGGAAGGCTGGAGTCTACAACTCATGGAGGATATGCCAAAATCAAGTTAGTGGTTTCTCCAAAAATATCTTTAGAGGGTATGAAACTATGGAGAAGTAGTGTAGGAGTACACTAGTTTCTTGGCTGATCAGGCTATAGTTGTTCAACCATTGGCTATGGTTGATCAGGTTGTGGTTGTCGAAGCTATGCCTATGGCTGATCGGGTACAACCTATTCAAGTTTTGGCTATAGATGAATGAGCAATTCAGGACCGAGGGACTAAGCTCAAGTTCATCGTCATCCTCCTCCTTGTGGTGATCATGATGCTCGTGTTAGTTTGGTTCCTCTCTATGACGGGATGTAATATGCTCACCATATTTGGTTATTGGTAACCATATGAGCTCATGTGCATGGGCAGCCAAACACCTTTGATTTGTGTCACCCAACCTAAAATGGTTGTGTGTAGCCTACCAAACGAAATGAGGATAGTTGACCATCCCATGCACCCAAAGAAAATGGGGAAACCAAACAAAGTGGATATGATGGCTTTTAGGCCGTTTCTTCGGGAACTTGGCCACCATGGCCTGCCCCTAGCGGGTGAGAAATTGCTGCATCCTACCAATTACGCCATATTGGCCATGTGCCATAAAAAGGCCAATAGAAACGAACAAACACAGGCATGGAGCCTTTTACGAGTGTGGTCACCTCAGTTAATTGCTATATTAGTGTTGACTCACTTTAACTTGAGTTAGGAATCCATTGTGACATTAGGCTAGGTGGTATGAAGGCCCACACAAGGAGGTCAAATTCGCTCATGAGAATCCGTTTTCTCGTGGGTTGCGGAAATCTCGCCAAGTCGAGCTTTATTTTTTCCAGATCGTGGCCTACTGTAACCGATCCAAACATGCGCAACGTGGACTTTTCCCATGTTAGGGTTTGTCGTGAGCGACTACATCACCCACGAGAATGTCACACCCCAAAATTTTCCAAATTTTGAAATGTGAAAAATAAATAAACAAAATAAATAATTGTTGAAATTTAGGGTGAAAAGAAAGTTTTGATTCCAAATGGAAACATCAAAACCCATCTTGAACAAACTTTGAATGAAAAGGGAATCAAACAAAATTTGAATAAAATGAAATGCATTCATAAATAATGTATCTTGAAATTTAAACACTTGAAAAGCTGAACCAAAACCCTAACAACCCTAAAGGGATAATTCATTTCCAAGATCTCTCTAAGACTATGGATTTGATCCATATAAAAAATTTGTCAACAAATATTTATAAATGATCAAGAATGATAAATAAAAATATTATAAAACCATAGAAATTGGTTTCACTCAATTTGGAGCCATAGATAAAAACTTATGAATTTAGTAAGTTAAAAGGAAATATTTTCCAAGGCTAATAAAAGATCCTATATAAATCCATACCAAATCTTGAGCAAAGTAATCCTAAAAGGATTTGAAAAGATAAACAAATATTAAATAAAAACATACAAATTGGAATCACCAATTTAGGATCTTTAAATAAAAAGATATGGATTTTATAAGGCAACGAAAGAAAGAAAGAAATAAGGAATATTTAAAAGCCAAATTAAGTCTTGGACAAATCCATAAGCAAATGGAATAAATATAATCCAAATAAAATAAAGGGATAAAGAATGTTCAAATAAAAGTATATGGGATTAAACCATATTCTAATTATAATTAAATGAAGACAAAATCCCTAATAAAAATGATTAAATAAATCATGAGAAAAATAAATGAAATTACCAAAGAAGATCAAAAGTTATCTAATTGACTTACAAAGAATAAAGGAAATTATTTGATTAAATAATATGTTATAGAAACATATTTAAATCTTATTTAAAATAAAGACAAATGTCTATTTTAAATAAATAATAAACCATAATGAAATAAAAGAATTATTCCAAAATGGTCTTTAAAATACAAATAATAAATAGAATAGAAACTTACTGAAAGTTTGGAAAAGTTTTGAATTGAAATATGTGTTTGAAACATTTGAATAAATTCAAAACAGAATAAAAGAAACAGAAAAAGATTCAGAATAAAAAAAAGGAAACAAACCTAGCCCAGAAACAAGGCCCAGTCCAGCCCAACTAACTATCCCATCTTCCCTCCCCCGCGAACCGTTTTTCCCACTCGCGTCCGCACCCGCACGGTCAGTGAACAGAAGACCCCACCTAACCCCCACTCACCTCGCTAACGAACGGGACCCACTGGCCACCTCATCGTCATCAACCTCGCGCGACCGTTTTTTCCCCCGCACCTCGTCGTTCCTGCCTTGAATCGGCGGCATGAATTCGCGTCAATGCGCGAGTAATACTGGACCGCGATGACGCACAATAAATCTCGTCGCCCTCCTCCTCATTTCCCCCGGACGCCGTCCACTCTCTGCCACCGGGCTGCCCCAATTTCCCGCTGCAAACCTCCTGCCTCGACGACCTTCACCGGCCGATTCCGGCGAAGCCAGACCCTCCCCATCCCTCTGGTGCTTACTGGTTTGCTCGCCAACGTCTCCTGCACCTCCTAGTAACTCCCTCTTGGTCGCGCGTGCTCCATAGCGTCGGCAACAATCTCGCCCGAGCGCCACCATCAGCTGTGTCCACTCCGGCGACCCCTCCCCGTAAGCACAAACTTCCCCCTCCTCTCTGGTTGCTAGTCATGTGTTCAGCATCCTTGCACGCATCTGACAGCGTCATTCATTTGCCTTGGCATGATCTGCAACCTCGCCAACGACAACGAACAGAGACGCCCGACGCCTGGACCAACTCCAGTGAGCAATCGCCGCTATTTCCGTGCGCCCCTCGACGAACAGCCACCACCTCGAGCTTCTCCTCATCACGATGAGTTTGGTAATGGCCTTCGCCCTCTCACGCACATCCTAAATCGTCGGCGACATCACTGACAGAGCGTCACCGCCGCGCTCTGCCGTCGAGCGCCGCCAGTTCCTGGTAATTGCGCTGGTAGCCGTTAGATCTGAATCGCCTGGCTGAGATTAGATTTTAAACGAAGGGGTATCGTGTGCTCTGTGCCGCATGATCTTATTTAGATCCAACGATCCACAGAGTGCAATCCGCACGAACTGGTACGCGCCAGTAAGAAACAGCCACGTGGCCAGTGATTGTTTTAAAAACAGAAATTTGATCTATTAGATGATAGGATTTGTAAAATTCATAACTTTAAATCTACATGTCCAAATTTTGCAAACTTTATATCATTGGAATTAGGAAAAATAATTCTACCCAACCATGCCCTTTGTTTAATGATTTACTTCTGTAATATTGGTTGTTTTTGCAGAAACATGTGTAGGCATATTTTGAGTATAAAATATATTCTAAATTTTTTTTAGAGTAAAATCTTTTGTAAAAGGTTTGTTTTGAACCTACTGACCATAAAAACCAACTTGTAGATTAAACAATATATTTTGTGATGCAAAGGAATAAATCTTTGAACAAAAGCATTTCTAATTGAATAAAAATGTTGTTTATGTTTCAAAATGCTTTTTAAGTAAAACCTTTTGGAAAATGATTTGATTTAAAACCTCTAACCCTAAACACCAAGTTTGGGATTTAAAAATATAATTCATGAACCCTAGTAAAAAACTATTACTTTGTTTAAAGGCATTTCTAGCAAATAAAATATTGCTATGAATTAAAAATGGAATTTGGCTGAAACCTTTTTGCAAATGGGTTAATATTAAACACTTTGACCATAAACACTAACATCTGTGTTTAAAAATATATTTGACTAACACTACAAAATATTACTTTGATTCAAATCATTTTTAGCAAAACAAAAATGATTTAAATGGCCATTTTCACCAACTTGAATTTAAATGGTTTTACCACTTTTGTAAATGACCAATAGGAGCTTTAAAATGTTTAGAGCCTACTAGAAACCACTTTTACAAATAAAACAATCTTTTGCACGCTTGCATGAATTGCCTTGATTTTACCATTTTATGTGGTGAATTGTTTGAATGTTAGTTTGAATATGTGCTTGCTTGATTGAATTGTAGTGAAATTTGAAGAGTGTTATTATTGCAAGGACAAGGAGTGAACCAAAATTCTCTACTAAAAGGCAAGTGGCACTATCATCCATGTCCAACTATTTTCATTACACTTAGTGGTATTTTTGTAATATGCATGATAGGGCTACTATGTTACTATGTTATGCTATGTCCTATTAGGAAATACTTTATACCTTCCTTAGTGCAAACATCATAGTTGTAGTATGCTTAGCCGTGCTATAAGACTTGGGATGGAATACATGATATGATTATATGAAGTGTTGGAAAAATATATGTTTTATATAATAAAACAAGTACTCAATGAATCGCCTGGGTGGAATGTGGATACTCAAATGTGGATAAGGTGGCAACAAAGGGAACCATGTTTATATGGCTATTGTTTTGTATGTGCACTAAAATAAAACCACCCAGGGACTTAGAGATTGAACATGTTTCTCGTACAGTGGCTTCCGTGTACAGCCACATGCTAAATGGGCTCTGGCTTAGTCAATTACATAGTGGAAGACCCTTGCATTGGCACCTACTCAGGTTAACCGGATTCATGTATTGGAAATATATCCTTACATTGGTGCCTGGTAGACAAACTAGCATTATGTATTGGGAGGACTTCTATGGAAAGACTTTGTCACATTCTCGATCTGCCGGTACTCCATTTGGTGTGTACTTATCCAGCGGCCACTGGTGGCGTCAAGACGAGATTGTGTCATGTGGCTAAAGTGTACAACTTCTGTAGAAGATCAAAATTCTAAGTACTTAGCCGTGTTCCCGGTTATGGACAACTCTGATCAACTAAGGCCTGAAGCTATGGAAGATCTCGACATTCCAATTTCTCAAAGTAAACTTGATGGTGTCAACAAGAGATTAGTAGCACTTGGAGTTTTCCAAGGAGTTCAGAAAGATTGTCAAAACATCAAAACTATTTTGAAAAGATAGGATGAAACTATATTGCCTTCTGCAAATGAGCCTAAACCCTACTTAGCCAAATATGCATATATTGATAGGTTCCACTTATTTCTACATAGTAGTGAAACTTGCCAATACAATTCAAATGTATTGACCCTTGTGGCTGCAACTTATTATGTTGCATGTTTGTTTGATGTTAATGAAGTGTGTTGATTAGGATTACAAGTCTACAACCAGCATGACTGCCTGTGGCACTATGAAGATGAAGGACTCCATGCTATATAGTTATTCTGATGCATTGTAATGAGATAGCCAAATGAGCTATGTAAGATGTAATGAATTATTTTATTCCTGGTTATAAAGTTGTATTATGACCTTTGTTTCTTGATATTACATCTTAACTGTGGATGCTAGCTATTGATCCAGGGACTATCATTGTAAACATAGGGATCTCTACCTTATTAAAGGTTGGGACCTTTACAGATGGTATCAGAGCACTGTGTTGCCTGTAGGATTGTAACCGTAGGATTGGACAAAACCCCTTAGAAAAATAGGAGTTGTATTTGTTCCAAAACTTATTTACAAACAATCTTGTAAACTCTTTCCTCAACGTTTTTGGTTTTGATTCTACATCTCTTCCTTTTCAACTTGATGGACAAAGACTCCACCATGACCAATGACTTCAACTTTAGTTTCACCAAGGACTTCAACTTAGACATCACTAAGGACTACAAGTGAGAACCAAGAGACATTAGATTGCCTACCAACTATCTAAGACATTGATGACTTGTTAGTGTATGGATCGTACTGACCTATGAGGTATGACTATACTAGGTTGATTGTTTCAAGAAAACTTGTTGTTTCCTTCAACTCATGAGTTAAACCCATAAGTTGTTAAGTGATTAGTTGCTTGTTGATTGCTTGACTGAACTTGATTGTTTTGGGTTATGTGTTAGAACTTCTTTAGATCTATCTATCATTACTTATCCCTATTAAACCAACAGATGCCTCCCCGTCGTGCCAACCCCAACCAAAACAACAACAATAACGTCACTCCCGAGATGCAGCAGTTGATGACATCTCAAGCTCAACTGATGTAGATGATGATGTAGTTTGTGCAAAATCAGAATTAGAACAACAATAACAACAACAATAATCAGAATAATCCTCCAGCACTTGACATGCTCACCAGATTTCTGAAACTAAGGCCTGCAAGGTTCTCTAGAACAACTGATCTAATGGTAGCCAATGACTGGTTACGGTCGGTGAACAAGGACTTAGTGACTGTTGGCTGCACCGACGAGGAAAAAGTTAGGTTTGTAGCATATCTGCTCGAAGGACTAGCATCACATAGTGGGACAAATTTTAGATCACCACTCCCCTTGAGGATGTGACTTGGACTATTTTTGAGGATGGATTCCGTATAGCTCACATCTCATCCGGAGTGATGAACTTGAAGAAAAAGTAGTTCCACAATCTGAAACAGCATCACCGCAGTGTGGCTGAGTACATTGAGGAGTTCAACAATCTGGCATGCTATGCACCGGATGAAGTTGATACAGATGCTAAGAGGAAAGATAAATTCCTTGAAGGACGTAATGATGAGTTGAACCTGCAGCTATCTGTTGCCTATGTCCCAACTTATCAATCACTCTGTGACAAAGCCACCATCTTGGAAAACAATATGAATCAAGTTGAGAATATAAAGAGGAAGCATAACCTCAAGTATCACTCATGATCATCACAAAAGAAACGTTCATTCAAAAAGAGCAATGGAGATTCTGGACCACATCAACATCACCACAACAACAATGGAAGTGATAATAATGGGAATGATACTGACAATGGAGATGACCTTGGTCAGAACCAACAAGGCAATCCCATGAAGAAAGACATTAGCCAGTTGAAGTGCTATAATTGTAAGGAACTTGGACACTATGCATCAGACTGTCCTGAGAAGAAAAATAAAAGGGATGCTAGAAACTCCAATGAAATCAATTCCAATGTGTCCCAGAAAGGACATGTGAACCACATCGACATGTATGGAACCCTTGAAAAATTAGATGATGTGGATGGCAGGAATTAGTTAACTCAGTTGAGTCAAATAAGGATTTCTTGTTTGGATATCAATTATTGAACCCATAGTCAAGTGAACCATCAATGTAACCCTACAAAACTTTCTTTTAAGGGTGGTAGTACCCTAGTTATATTCAAGCCAACTTGTAACCTCTAGCCTTCCCAAATCTCGGGACGAGATTACTTCTAAGGGTGGTAGGCTGTCACATCCCAAAATTTTCCAAATTTTGAAATGTGAAAAATAAATAAACAAAATAAATAATTGTTGAAATTTAGGGTGAAAAGAAACTTTTGATTCCAAATGGAAACATCAAAACCCATATTGAACAAACTTTGAATGAAAAGGGAATCAAACAAAATTTCAATCAAATGAAATGCATTCATAAATAATGTATCTTGAAATTTCAACACTTGGAAAAGCTGAACCAAAACCCTAACAACCCTAAAGGGATAATTCATTTCCAAGATCTCTCTAAGACTATGGATTTGATCCATATAAAAATTTGTCAACAAATATTTATAAATGATCAAGAATGATAAAGAAAAATATTATAAAACCATAGAAATTGGTTTCACTCATTTTGGAGCCATAGTTAAAAACTTATGAATTTAGTAAGTTAAAAGGAAATAGTTTCCAAGGCTAATAAAAGATCCTATCTAAATCCATACGAAATCTTGAGCAAAGTAATCCTAAAAGGATATGAAAAGATAAACAAATATTAAATAAAAATATACAAATTGGAATAAAAAGATATGGATTTTAGGATCTTTAAATATACAAATTGGAATAAAAATATACAAATTGGAATAAAAATATACAAATTGGAATAAAAATATACAAATTGGAATAAAAATATACCAATTTAGGATCTTTAAATAAAAAGATATGGATTTTATAAGGCAAAGAAAGAAATAAATAAATAAGGAATATTTAAAAGCCAAATTAAGACTTGGACAAATCCATAAGCAAATGGAATAAATATAATACAAATAAAATAAAGGGATAAAGAATGTTCAAATAAAAGTATATGGGATTAAACCATATTCTAATTATAATTAAATGAAGACAAAATCCCTAATAAAAATGATTAAATAAATCATGAGAAAAATAAATGAAATTACCAAAGAAGATCAAAAGTTATCTACTTGACTTAAAAAGAATAAAGGAAATTATTTGATTAAATAATATGGAATAGAACCATATTTAAATCTTATTTAAAATAAAGACAAATGTTTATTTTAAATAAATAATAAACCATAATGAAATAAAAGAATTATTCCAAAATGGTCTTTAAAATACAAATAATAAACAGAATAGAAACTTACTGAAAGTTTGGAAAAGTTTTGAATTGAAATATGTGTTTGAAACATTTGAATAAATTCAAAATAGAATAAAAGAAACAGAAAAAGAAAAAGATTCAGAATAAAAAAAGGAAACAAACCCAGCCCAGAAACAAGGCCCAGTCCAGCCCAACTAACTAGCCCATCTTCCCTCCCCCGCGAACCGTTTTCCCACTCGCGTCCGCACCCGCACAGCCACTGAATAGAAGAACCCACCTAACCCCCACTCACGCTGACGAACAGGACCCACTAGCCACCTCATCGTCATCAACCTCGCGCGACCGTTTCCCCCCGCACCTCGCCGTTCCTTCTTTGAATCTGCGACACAAATTCGCGTCAATGCGCGAGTAATACTCGACCGTGATCAAGCACAATAAATCGCCTCGCCCTCCTCCTCATTTTCCCCCAGACACCGTCCACTCTCTTCCACCAGGCTGCCCTAATTGCCCACTGCAATCCACCTGCCCCGACGAGCTTCACTGGCTGATTCCGGCGAAGCCAGACCCTCCACAGCCCTCTGGTGCTTACTGTTTTGCTCGCCAACATCTCATGCACCTCCCAGTAACTCCCGCTTGGCCACGCGCACTCCATAGCGTCGGCAACAATCTCGCCCGAGCGCCAACGTCGGCTGTGTCCACTCCGGTGACCCCTCCCATAAGCACAAACTGCCCCTCCTCTTTGGTACACATCCCAAAAATATTAAACTAGAATAATCCAACTCTAATCATCAAAATTAGGGTTAACAAAAACTTTTCCAATTAAAATATGAAAGCATTCATATGAGTGTGCATTAAAATTTGGATTCTTTTGAATTGCCATGATTATGTGTTTCTTTGCTTGTAAAATGATTCTTAGGTGAAATAAACATCATCTAAACAATCCCCAAAATTTTCCCAAAGACAAATAAATCAAAACAAATAAATTAAGTGAATGGTCACTTTGGCCAAATTAACTCCCATGCCTACTTTGGCTATCTCTAACTTTTAGAACTTAACAGAAACTTGTTTGGATATTTGCACCCCTTGATAGTACTCATAACAAAGTACCAAGGCCCACCTTGTGATCATCCAGAAACATTCAAATGCATAGTTTAAATGACAGTTTAAAATTGAATCTATTTCATATGGGAAGATCCCACTTTTTCAAAAAACCCTCAAACCAACTCAACTTTCAAAACCCAAGCATCTACAGACTCACCAGCACATGCCTAGCACACCCACCAAAAATAATTTCAAAATTCAAAACTTGATTTCATGCGGCCATTTCATCAAACACCTTGCAGATGCAAATCAAACAAATCCTAAATACTATAGTGTGCAGTGATTCTGGCATAACTTGTTTCCTCTCTGGACACCACTAGACTTAGTAGATCATCTAACAAACTTAACTAATCTCTAACACCACTGTAAGCTGGCCATTGTCATCAATGGTGAGCAGGCCGAGTGCACCATTGCCACCCCATAGTCGACAGCAAGCTATGAGCAACACTAGCCTCGTCAACCTTGTCTAGGAGCAAGCTAGCACCCCACCGCCACTCCCTGTCCCAGCCACGAGCGATGCCAGCCCCTGGACCACACGCCTAGACCATGCCAAGCCGCTCTGCAACCATGCCGAGAGAGCGCCCCGTGCACCACGCTCGACAGACAACCACAGACCGCGCGCCACCCTCGCCGCGTGCACGCGTGATCATCACCGTCCCAGCAACCCCGCGGAGTGACACTGGGCCGGCCCAATAACCCTTCCCGTGCAGCCCACTCGTTTGAATTGAGCTTTTTCTATTTATATACAAACTCAGTTCTGTAACTAGTTTCAAAAATCAACCCAGCTCGATTCACTGAACCAAATTGAATGAAGCCAATTTTGTTAGAAAGGTTTTGAAATGCTTAATCCAAGCCCGTTGGATTCAAATCATTTGAATCTATAGATCAACCTTGGTAAAAATAACAAGACAGAACCTTTTCTGCATTCAAACATTTTTCAAATTTAAACCATAAAAGCTTTTGAGTTGATTCCAACTCTCAAAAATCACATTTGATCATACCTTTCAGAATATATAAAAACATATGGGTTTACTTACAGAAATAATGTTCAAGTAATAAAAGAATGCCACATAGACATTTCTAGTCATTTATTTTTATTTAAAATAAAAGGTTAAATCTTATTAAATTGTGACACCACTTTAAATCACATTCCCATGTACTGAAATATGTGGTGATGACATGTGTCGACATGATCCCATGTTTGGTTTGGAAAATATTAAATCTTAAGTAGTTTTTCAATTAGTAGAAATTACTTTTCTAAAAATAAAAGAAATAATCTTGTAATATTAGTGATGATACTAGATCATCTATAGAACCCTTGTGTGTGATTATTGAAAGTAGTTAAGTATTGTTTGGTGATTGTGTACCTCGTATTTATTCATAGACGCTAGTACTGACCAAGGATACGAGGAGGAAGGAGGATACTACGAAGAAGAAGCCGAGGAGAACTTCAACCACTGCTCTGCACAAGGCAAGCCAATACTTGCAAGCTATTAACTTAGCAAGCTGATACTGATACCTATGCAAGCCTAATACTACTAGTTGATTGTGCAAGTTAAAACTTGCAAGATACTATAACTATGCAAGCAAATACTTGCTTGTTACCATGCCAACTATATGCCTTAAGAATATGTGATCATACCCACTTGATAACCCCATTCCTAGTTTTACTTACAAGCTTTATACTTTATTTCTTTATCAAAGCTATTACTTAGAGATTACTTAAGTAAATTGTATATATTAGAAAGATAATTGAAGGCTGCATAAAGAGCATAAAACTTGGCCTAAGCTAGATAATCTTTATGTCATCCTAAGGCATGAGATTGAACTTAGTAAAACTCCACTAGTTTACCACACCTCATTAGTACTTACCCCCACTTGTAGATGCTAGTGCTAAGCATAAAACTTGATCAACTTTAGATGGGAATACTTGGTGGAAAAATTGTTATGAAAACCTTGGAATGATGGATCATTCTATTGAGATGTTTTGACATGTGTTTCCGAACACCAGATGATTTGGATGATGAAAATGTTGAGGCATGAGCCTTAGCCCCTTTATAGAACTGATGGTTGTCTGGATGCGATACCATTCCAATTTTACCGTACAACCACAATACCCGAGAATTGGGTAGGGCTTGACTGGAAACTTATATACCTTAGTATTGGTTCCCTCATAGCCAACGTCTAAGCTGAGGCTAGCTTGTGAAGATTGTCCACCTGTGCAGTACCCAAGATGACAGTTGGTCATGGTTGGGAGGCCAAACTCACAGGAGAGGTGCTTATACTAGGGCGTGTAATTGAAAGGTTAGGATTGATTATCCGCATACTGAGTATGGTGAATTCAGGATTTGCTCCCGACGGATGTATCGAATGTTGTGGTGAAAGTGTACAATCTCTGCAGAGTGTCAAACTATTCGAATAGCCGCGTCCGCGGTTATGGACAGTTGGAGTGGCCATACTGTTCCCCCGTCAGATGTTTTCAAAATGACTTGTGAAATGGATTGAGATTTTGACTTGACCACAACAGAGTTGTGATATGAAATACAAGTTCCCCCTTAGGTGTTATAAAATTTTGACTAGCTTTTCTTGCTTCTGAACTTAGTAGAGATAAATCTGGCTTTTTGCAAAACAACCCTAGATCCTAGTGTCCTATTACAAAAACCCCCTTCACCTGTTAGTATTAGTTTGCGAGTACTTAAAGAGTACACATGGCTTTGTCCCTGGCTATTCCCGTGGTCAGACTATGAAGAGGAGTACCAGGAGGATGGACCCCAGGAAGGTTATGACAACTAGGATCATCTCCCATCGTCAACATTGCCTGTGACCCCGAAGATGGAGCTTCGCCTACGCTACCGTTATTATTACGTATTTCTGCTGCTTGAGTTGTATTAAGAACTGGATCATGAGATCTTTATTTGTGTAAGACCTTATGTATGGATTGTAATGGATGATGTACTGTGGTATCCAAATCTATTATGTCTCGCAAAAAATGGTAATCATGGGATTGCGATGTATGGCATAACAGGCATCTGTGATTAAAAATCTGGGTGTTGACAAGTTGGTATCAGAGCCATCCTGACCATAGGAGACCCTAGTTAGACTAGACGTTTGAATCAAAAACTTAATTTCAAAACCAAAGGAAGCAAATATTTACAAAAACTTATTCCCATTCTTATCACCTTGATTCTTTCATAAAAATTCATGTTCCTCAAAAACTCTTGCAAAATATATAAAATTTGACACACTTGATCACTCTGCTAACTTACTCATCCTATATACTTATAGATGGACGTGAAGTACAACAAGTTTTATCAGTTGGGGAATGGAGGAGACCTTATCTTTGAGCGGGATTTGGACCAGCTTTCGGAACTTCTGGAGCGTCTGCACCCTGAGTTCTTCGGAGCTCAGCTCAATGACCAAGGAGGAGAATATCTGCAGTGGCTAATTGTTGCAAGTCTCTGAGGAAAGATTGAACCTCCCACTGCAGAGGGAATTCAGTTCACCTTAAGAGAGAACAACTGGCTCGATGGACTTGCAGGGCCATAAAGGAAGCTCTTGCCCGTCTGTGTGGGCAGAGTATCAACCAGATCAAGGGTACGCGCTTCGAGTTTTGTCCAAGGCGTGATGCTAATGGACAGCCACTGGAAGCCCCATACCACCACGAGATGAAGACCCAATTGGACCACCTTAGCTTCATGATGTACTATCGTCAGCAGGAATGGGATAATTGCCGTGACTACTCCAACCACAAGTCCGCAATCATCAAGACGAAGGATCAGACCATCGCCATGCTAGCAAAGGATCGCAAGTCTCGCCGCCGTCAGCTCGATAAGAAGGAGCGCATCATTGCCCGTCTTCGCCACCGTATCTCGGATTTGGAGTAGACCATCCACGAGAGAGATATGCAGTTGGAGGAAAGGGAGAATGCTGGAGAAGATCTTCGTGGAGACCCCTACTCCTATCTCAGCGATGATGATGATTTTCTGGAGGATCAGGCTATGGATTTCTTCACCGATGAGGATGACTTCGCCTTCATCAATGACAACGATGATGATGAGGATGACAACTACACCGACTCCGAGGAGTAGTAGCACTTGAGCACTAGCGTAGTGAGTTGTATTCGGTCCCACTGTATCGTAGTTTCCAGAATGGTTCTTAAAACCATCCGTTTACCTTGTTGTGGTGTGTGTTTGTATCGTGTGCTATGAATGAATGAATGAAAAGCAAGTTGCTAGAAAAATCTGAGTCAAACTTTAAAAACTTTTCAAAGCCCCGGAACCTTAGAAATTTCCCTCTTTTCTCATGATCTATCTCAATCTTCAGATGCCACGCGGAGAAAGTGGTTCATCCCTGGACCCGATGTTGCAGATCCTGCAAATGTTGGTTTCTGACCACGAAACTAAAAGAGCCGAACGTCAAGCCAACCTAGCCACCCTTCAACAGATAGCTCAGCTAGCCCACAACAATCAAGGCCACGGAAACCAGGACAACCATGGATCTAAGCTCAAGAATTTCCAGAACACCAACCCACCTGTTTTCACTAAGTCAGAAGAGCCCTTAGATGCAGACGATTGGCTGCAAACCATGGAAATTAACCTGGAAGTCGCCGGAGTAGAAGCCAACGAGAAAGTTCTTTTTGCCACCCACTATCTAGCCGGAGATGCCAGAGCATGGTGGAACAGCGTTCGTGCAATGACTGGAGGACAGATGATGACCTGGGAGGAATTCAAGGTCAAGTTCAGCAGAACCCATGTGTCACCGGGTTTGATCAAGAGAATGAGAGATGAGTTCAGAGAACTGAAGCAGGGACGGATGACTGTAGTGGAATACCGTGACAATTTCTTGTCATTATCTAGGTATGCCCCGGATGAGATCGACACCGAAGCCAAGAAGAAGGAGAGATTCTTGAATGGCCTGCACGATGAGATGCAGACAGTGTTAGTCAATATCCCCTTTGCTGATATTGAAGCCCTTGTTGACTCCGCTATCCATATGGAAGGAAAGATCAACCAAGCCAATGAGAACCGCAAGAGTCGCATGATGCATCAACCAGGAACCCATCAGACCCCAAAGTATCGCCCTAACCCATCTCTAGGATTTGCCCCGAGAACCAACAGACACCCGATGAACCGTTCGACCTATCCCAACCGTGGAAACCCAAGGCCTGGAGGAAATCACAACAACCCCGGCAACTCTGGCAATTTCAACCATGCCCCACCCAAGTTCAACCACAACAATGCTACTGCCAACACCAACACTGCCCCGAGGACTGGAAGCAATGATGTGCCGGTTGCAGCAAAGGACAAGTCACAAGTGACTTGTTATGACTGTGGAAATAAGGGTCACTACTCCAACGAGTGCCCCAACAAGAAGAATACCGCAACCCCCAATGCAAATGCCCTAGCTCAGCAGCAGCGTCGTGTTCATCCTAGAAGAAGGTTTGCCCCAGGGAACTCGCTCAACCGCAATGGCCGTCTTTTTATCATGCATGCTGAAGAAGCTTAGGAAGCGCCAGATGTCGTGCTCGGTATGTTTTCTGTTAATTCAGTACTTGATAGAGTGTTGTTTGATTCTAGTGCATCACATTCATTTGTCACCGAAGAATTTGCCTGCACTAGTAAGATTCAACCAACTAAACTGAAGCATGTTATGATTGTTCAAATCCCCGGTTCAACCACCAAAGCTAGGAAAATTTGCAAAGCCGTCCCCATCTGAATCCATGGCATAGACTTTTATGCTAATCTACTAGTACTCAGAACTAAAGGTTTGGAAGTAGTACTAGGAATGGATTAGATGTCCAAACATAAAGGATTGATTGACTGTGCCAAGAAAGCCATAACCATGACCAACACCGCTGGAATATCAGACGAGCATATATTTGAAACCTTACCTCGTCAATTCAAGTGCAACAAGATTATATCCCAACCTACCATTGACCAAGTCCGGATAGTCTGTGAATACACCGATGTATTTCTAGATGTTTTGCCCGGTATGCCCCCAGATCAGGATATCGAGTTTATCATTGAACTAATCCCCGGAACAGGACCCATAGCCTAGAGACCATATAGTATGAACCCGTCGGAATTAGCAGAACTGAAGAAGCAACTGGATTACATGTTGGAAATTGGATTGATTCAACCAAGTGCGTCACCATGGAGATCACCTGTCTTATTCGTGGACAAGAAGGATGGAGGTAACCGTTTGTGTAAGGATTACCGGAAGTTAAATGATGTCACCATCAAGAACAAGTACCCATTGCCCAAGATAGAAGATTTTTTTGATCAGTTGACCGGTGACAAAGTGTTTTCTAAGATTGATCTTAGAACAGGCTATCATCAACTCAAGATTCGTGCAGAGGATATTCCCAAGACTGCCTTTACCACCAGATATGGATTATACGAGTATACCGTCATGTCTTTTGGATTAACCAATGCCCCCGCTTATTTCATGACTCTCATGAATAAGATTTTTATGGACTTCCTGGATAAGTTTGTCGTTGTTTTCATTGATGACATTCTGATTTATTCCAAATCGGAAGAAGAACATGAGCTACACCTAAGGACCATTCTTGGAACCCTTAGAGAGCATCAGCTGTATGCCAAGTTTAGCAAATGTGAATTCTGGTTACAGGAGGTAGGATTCCTCGGCCACATTGTATCAGCCGGAGGAATTGCCATTGACCCTGCAAAGGTGAAAGATGTCGAAGATTGGCAAGACCCAACCACTCAAACCCAAGTTCGTGCATTTCTCGGATTGGCGGGATACTACCGCAAGTTCGTAGAAGGATTCTCGAGTATCGCCAGACCCATGACCCAATTGCTGAAGAAGGAAAAGAAGTTTGAATGGACGGACAAATGTGAAGCGAGTTTTGAAGAACTCAAGAGGAGATTGATTTCAGCCCCAATCTTAATCATGCTGGATATCACGAAGCCCTTCGATGTGTATTGTGACACATCCAAGATCGGTCTCGTATGTGTGCTAATGCAATAAGGCAAGGTTATATCTTATATATCTCGACAACTGAAACAACATGAGAAAAATTACCCAACCCATGACCTCGAACTCGCAGCCGTAGTTCTAGCCCTGAAGACATGGAGGCAATACCTGATGGGAAATCGTTGTGAAATCTATTCGGATCACAAGAGTCTGAAGTATATGTTCACTCAGAAGGAGCTGAATATGAGAGAAAGAAGATGGATTGAGCTAATCAAGGATTACGACCTGGACATTCACTATCACCCCGGTAAAGCCAGCGTGGTAGCAGATGCCCTTAGCAGATTACCGTGCTGCTTGAACTCCATGATTTTGAAGGAGCAACCAAGCTTGCACAAAGGGATGGAAGATTTTCGAATGGAATTAGTGAGTGAAGGATTTTTGGCTAGCATAGAACTTCAACCCACTTTGATCAGCCAGATCAAAGGGGCGCAGAAAGGAAATGCTAGTATCGACGGAATCAAGCGTCGTATTGGTACAGGCAAAGTACCCGGATTCACCGAAGATGAAGAAGGAGTTCTGTGGTACAAAGGACACCTTTGTGTACCAGCAGATTCAGAGTTGAAAGAAGTTATTCTGAAGGAATCTCATGATACTCTTTATTCTATCCACCCCGGAGGAACTAAGATGTATCAATATTTGAAAGAGCAATTTTGGTGGCATAAGATGAAGAGAGAAATCTGAAGCTATATCGCCAAGTGTGATATATGTCAGCGAGTCAAGGCAGGACATCAAAGACCCGCTGGATTGTTCCAACCATTGCAGATTCCGGAATGGAAATGGGATTCCGTTGGAATGGACTTTATCACCGGATTGCCTACTTCTAGTAGGGGAAATGACTCTATCTGGGTCATAGTGGACAGGTTGTCCAAAGTCGCCCATTTCTTACCCGTCAAGACCACATATCAGAGTTCGAAGCTAGCAGAGTTATACATCGCTAGAATCGTCAGTTTGCATGGAGTCCCCAAGAACATCTTATCGGATCGAGGAACTCAGTTTACCTCGAGATTCTGGAAGAAAGTCCAAGAAGGTTTAGGAACCCGCCTAGATTTCAACACCGCTAATCACCCTCAGACCGATGAAAAAACGGAGCGAGTAAATCAAATACTCGAAGATATGCTGAGAGCATGTGTGTTAGAATATGGATCTAAGTGGGAAGACTGTCTGCTGTTTGCAGAATTTTCATACAAAAATAGTTATCAAGATAGTTTGCAAATGTCCCCATTTGAATTCATGTACGTAAGAAAGTGTCGCACCCCTTTGAATTGGTCGGAAGTAGGAGAGAGTCAGATTTTTGGACCCGATATCCTACGAGAAGCGGAAGATAAGGTTCACAAGATTCGTGAGCACCTCAAGACAGCCCAGTCTAGACAAAAGAGTTACGCCGACAAGAGACGTCGAGACCTCGCCTTTAACATAGGAGATTTTGTGTATCTGAAAGTTTCGCCATTGAAAGGAATGCAACATTTACAACTCAAATGAAAGTTACCCCCAGATATATCGGACCTTTCAAAATTCTGAACTGTCGAGGAGAAGTGTCGTATCAATTGGAACTACCCGAGGAGATGTCAGCCGTGCACAATGTGTTCCATATCTCATTACTTCGCAAGTGTCTCGAAGTCCCGGAGAAGACTGAAGTGTTCAAGAATATTGATCACCGGACTATAGAGATCAATGATGACCTAACCTATCCCGAAGTACCCATCCGTATTTTGGAAGAAGCTTTCAGAACTACCAGAACCCGAAGCATCAAGTTTCTCAAGATTCAGTGGAGCAACCACACAGAAGAGGAAGCTACCTAGGAGCGCGAAGATCACATCAGGACGGAGTTTCCCGATCTCTTCAAATCCTAGGTAATCTTTTTCGTCCTTTTTCAAATCTCGGGACGAGATTTTGTTTGAGGGGGGAAGGTTTGTAACATCCCAAAAATATTAAACTATAATCATCAAACTCTAATCATCAAAATTAGGGTTAACAAAAACTTTTCCAATTAAAATTTGAAAGCATTCATATGAGTGTGCATTAAAATTTGGATTCTTTTGAATTGCCATGATTATGTGTTTCTTTGCTTGTAAAATGATTCTTAGGTGAAATAAACATCATCTAAACAATCCCCAAACTTTTCCCAAAGACAAATAAATCAAAACAAACAAATTAAGTGAATGGTCACTTTGGCCAAATTAACTCCCATGCCTACTTTGGCTATCTCTAACTTTCAGAACTTAACAGAAACTTGTTTGGATCTTTGCACCCCTTGATAGTACTCATAACAAAGTACCAAGGACCACCTTGTGATCATCCAGAAACATTCAAATGCATAGTTTAAATGACAGTTTAAAATTGAATCTATTTCATATGGGAAGATCCCACTTTTTCAAAAACCCCTCAAACCAACTCAACTTTCAAAACCCAAGCATCTACAGACTCACCAGCACATGCCTAGCACACCCACCAAAAATAATTTCAAAATTCAGAACTTGAGTTCATGCGGCCATTTCATCAAACACCTTGTAGATGCAAATCAAACAAATCCTAAACACTATAGTGTGCAGTGATTCTGGCCTAACTTGGTCCCTCTCTGGACACCACTAGCCTTAGTAGATCATCTAACAACCTTAACTAATCTCTAGCACCACTATAAGATGGCCATTGTCATCAATGGTGAGCAGGCCGAGTGCACCATTGCCATCCCATAGTCGACAGCAAGCTATGAGCAACACTAGCCTCGCCAACCTTGTCTAGGAGCAAGCTAGCACCCCACCGCCACTCCCCATCCCAGTCGTGAGCGATGCCAGCCCCTGGACCACACGCCCAGACCATGCCAAGCCGCTCTACAACCATGCTGAGAGCGCGCCCCGTGCGCCACGCTCGACAGACTACCACAGACCGCGCGCCACCCTCACCGCATGCACGCGTGATCACCACCGTCCCCAAAGAACCGCCGTTCGCGCGCCACACGCCCACGCTGTGCGCCATTAAAACTCCCTTCGGGCATGCTCAGAGCACCGCAGCGTTCTGACCGATTAGCACCGCCCCACACCTCGCCACCACGTCGTTGAGCTTCGCCAGGAAGCACAGCACCGCCCCCTACCGTCGCCCACTCCGATAGACCTCTGTGCCGTCGACCACGACGAGCTCAGCCTGCGCCCGTCGGTCCCCTCTCGCCACTATAAATAGAGGCCTCCCCCGCTCGAATTCTTCACACCATTTCACTCCCCTCACCTCACTGATCGTTCCACACCAGTCCCGGAGCAAGGAGAGCAGCGCATCGCCGGAATTGCGCCGGAGCAAGCCGCCTCTGGAGAAGAAGGGCGCCGTCGATTTCGTCCACCCTAGGAGGAGCTGCCGGTACCAGGAGGTTTGCCGTCGTCGACTTTGTCGTTCGCCCGCATCGCCGACCTTCGCCTGAGCCCCGGTGAGCCTCCCACGACCCCCACTGAGCCGCTAGGGTTCGAGCTCGCCGGTGACTAGTTCATCGTCGACGACGACCCTCAGCCGTTGATCTTACTTCTAATCCAACGCACCACATCGCCCGTCAGCCGCGCTTAAAGAGTCATCACGAGAGACCCGCCATGCCGATCGCCCGCGCCACGGAGTGACACTGGGCTGGCCCAATAACCCTTCCCGTGCAGCCCACTCGTTTGAATTGAGCTTTTTCTATTTATATTCAAACTCAGTTCTGTAACTAGTTTCAAAAATCAACCCAGCTCGATTCACTAAACCAAATTGAATGAAACCAATTTTGTTAGAAAGGTTTTGAAATGCTTAATCCAAGCCCCTTGGATTCAAACCATTTGAATCTATAGATCAACCTTGGTAAAAATAACAAGATAGAACCTTTTCTGCATTCAAACATTTTTCAAATTTAAACCATAATAGCTTTTGAGTTGATTCCAACTCTCAAAAATCACATTTGATCATACCTTTCAGAATATATAAAAACATATGGGTTTACTTACAGAAATAATGTTCAAGTAATAAAAGAATGCCACATAGACATTTCTAGTCATTTATTTTTATTTATAATAAATAGTTAAATCTTATTAAATTGTGACACCACTTTAAATCACATTCCCATGTACTGAAATATGTGGTGATGACATGTGTCGACATGATCTCATGTTTGGTTTGGAGAATATTAAATCTTAAGTAGTTTTTCAATAAGTAGAAATTACTTTTCTAAAATAAAAGAAATAATCTTGTAATATTAGTGATGATGCTAGATCATCTATAGAACCTTGTGTGTGATGATTGAAAGTAGTTAAGTACTGTTTGGTGATTGTGTACCTCGTATTTATTCATAGACGCTAGTACCGACCAAGGATACGAGTAGGAAGGAGGATACTACGAAGAAGAAGCCGAGGAGAACTTCAACCACTGCTCTGCACAAGGCAAGCCAATACTTGCAAGCTATTAACTTAGCAAGCTGATACTGATAACTATGCAAGCCTAATACTACTAGTTGATTATGCAAGTTAACACTTGCAAGATACTATACCTATGCAAGAAAATACTTGCTTGTTACCATGCCAACTATATGCCTTAAGCATATGTGATCATACCCACTTGATAACCCCATTCCTAGTTTTACTTACAAGCTTTATACTTTATTTCTTTATCGAAGCTATTACTTAGAGATTACTTAAGTAAATTGTAGATATTAGAAAGATAATTGAAGGCTGCATAAAGAGCATAAAACTTGGCCTAAGCTAGATAATCTTTATGTCATCCTAAGGCATGAGATTGAACTTAGTAAAACTCCACTAGTTTACCACACCTCATTAGTACTTACCCCCACTTATAGATGCTAGTGCTAAGCATAAAACTTGATCAACTTTAGATGGGAATACTTGGTGGAAAAATGGTTATGAAAACCTTGGAATGATGGATCATTCTATTGAGATGTTTTGACATGTGTTTCCGAACACCAGATGATTTGGATGATGAAAATGTTGAGGCATGAGCCTTAGTCCCTTTATAAAACTGATGGTTGTCTGGATGCGATACCATTCCAATTTTACCGTACAACCACAATACCCGAGAATTGGGTAGGGCTTGACTGGAAAATTATATACCTTAGTATTGGTTCCCTCACGGCCAAGGTCTGAGCTGAGGCTACCTTGTGAAGATTGTCCACCTGTGCAGTACCCAAGATGACAGTTGGTCATGGTTGGGAGGACAAACTCACAGGAGAGGTGCTTATACTAGGGCGTGTAATTGAAAGGTTAGGATTGATTATGCGCATACTGAGTATGGTGAATTCAGGATTTGTTCCTAACAAATGTATCGAATGTTGTGGTGAAAGTGTACAATCTCTGCAGAGTGTCAAACTATTCGAATAGCCGCGTCATGATTATGGACAATTGAGGGCCATCTTGTTCCCGTCAGATGTTTTCAAAATGACTTGTGAAATGGATTGAGATTTTGACTTGACCACAACAGAGTTGTGATATGAAATACAAGTTCCCCCTTAGGTGTTATAAAATTCCGACTAGCTTTTATTGCTTCTGAACTTAGTAGAGATAAATCTGGCTTTTTGCAAAACAACCCTAGAGCCTAGTGTCCTATTACAAAAAACCCCTTCACTTGTTAGTATTAGTTTGTGAGTACTTAAAGAGTACTAATGGCTTTGTCCCTGGCTATTCCCGTGGCCAGACTATGAAGAGGAGTACCAGGAGGATGGACCCCAGGAAGGTTACGACAACTAGGATCATCTCCCATCGTCAGCATTGGCTGTGACCCCGAAGATGGAGCTTCGCCTACGCTACCGTTATTATTACGTATTTCCGCAGCTTGAGTTGTATTAAGAACTGGATCATGCGATCCATATTTGTGTAAGACCTTATGTATGGTTTGTAATGGATGATGTACTGTGGTATCCAAATCTGTTATGTCTCGCAAAAATGGTAATCCTGGGATTGCGATGTATGGCATAACAGGCATCTGTGATTAAAAATCCGGGTGTTGACAGGTTGCTAGTCACGTGTTTAGCATCCTTGCACGCATCTAACAACGTCATTTATTTTCCTTGGCAGAGGAATAAGGCCATTACCGAACTCGTCATGATGAGGAGAAGCTCGAGGTGGTGGCCGTTCGTCGAGGGGTGCACGAGAATAGCGGCGATTGCTCACCGGAGTTGGTCCAGGCGTCTCTGTTCATCGTCGTTGGCGAGGTTGCAGGTCTAAATCATCGGCGACGTCGCTGACAGAGCGTCGCTGCCGCGCGCTGCCGTCGAGCGTCGCCAGTTTCTAGTAATTGCGCTGGTAGCCGTTAGATCTGAATCGCTTGGCTGAGATTAGATTTTAAACGAAGGGGTATCGTGTGCTCTGTGCCGCACGATCTTATTTAGATCCAACGATCCACAGTGCGCAATCCACACGAACCGGTACGTGCCAGTAAGAAACAACCACGTGGCCAGTGATTGTTTTAAAAACAGAAATTTGATCTATTAGATGATAGGATTTGTAAAATTCATAACTTTAAATCTACACGTCCAAATTTTGCAAACTTTATATCATTGGAATTAGGAAAAACAATTCTACCCAACCATGCCCTTTGTTTAATGATTTACTTCAGTAATATTGGTTGTTTTTGCAGAAACATGTGTAGGCATATTTTGAGTATAAAATATATTCTAATTTTTTAGAGTAAAATATTTTGTAAAAGGTTTGTTTTGAACCTACTGACCATAAAAACCAACTTGTAGATTAAAAAATATATATTTTGTGATGCAAAGGAATAAATCTTTGAACAAAAGCATTTCTAGTTGAATAAAAATGTTGTTTATGTTTTAAAATGCTTTTTAAGTAAAACCTTTTGGAAAATGATTTGATTTAAAACCTCTAACCCTAAACACCAAGTTTGGGATTTAAAAATATAATTCATGAACCGTAGTAAAATAACTATGACTTTGTTTAAAGGCATTTCTAGCAAATAAAATATTTCTTTGAATTAAAAATGGAATTTGGATGAAACCTTTTTGCAAATGGATTAATATTAAACACTTTGACCATAAACACTAACATTTGTGTTTAAAAATATATTTGACTAACACTACAAAATATTACTTTGATTCAAATCATTTTTAGCAAAACAAAAATGATTTAAATGGCCATTTTCACCAACTTGAATTTAAATGGTTTTACTACTTTTGTAAATGACCAATAGGATCTTTAAAATGTTTAGAGCCTACTAGAAACCACTTTTCCAAACAAAACAATCTTTTGCATGCTTGCATGCATTGCCTTGATTTTATCATTTTATGTGGTGAATTGTTTGAATGTTAGTTTGAATATGTGCTTGCTTGAATTGTAGTGAAATTTGAAGAGTGCGATTATTACAAGAACAAGGAGTGAACCAAAATTCTCTACTAAAAGACAAGTGGCACTATCATCCATGTCCTACTATTTTCATTACACTTAGTGGTATTTTTGTAGTATGAAAGATAGGGCTACTATGTTACTATGCTATGCTATGTCCTATTAGGAAATACTTTATACCTTCCTTAGTGAAAACATTATAGTTATAGTATGCTTAGCCCTGCTATAAGACTTGGGATGGAATACATGATATGATTATATGAAGTGTTGGAAAAATATATGTTTTATATAATAAAACAAGTACTCAAGGAATCACCTGGGTGGAATGTGGATACTCAAATGTGGATAAGGTGGCAACAAAGGGAACCATGTTTATATGGCTATCTTTTTGTATGTGCACTAGAAGAAAACCACCCAGGGACTTAGAGATTGAACATGTTTCTCGTACAGTGGCTTCCGTGTACATCCACATGCTAAATGGGATCTGGCTTAGTCAATTACATAGTGGAAGACCCTTGCATTGGCACCTACTCAGGTTAACCGGATTCATGTATTGGAAATATATCCTTACATTGGTGCCTGGTAGACAAGCTAGCATTATGTATTGGGAGGACTTCTATGGAAAGACTTTGTCACATTATCGATCTGCCGGTACTCCATTTGGTGTGTACTTATCCAACGGCCAATGGTGGCGTCAAGACGAGATTGTTTCATGTGGGTAAAGTATACAACTTCTACAGAAGATCAAAATTCTAAGTACTTAGCCGTGCCCCCGGTTTTGGACAACTCTGAGCAACTAAGGCCTGAAGCTATGGAAGATCTCGACATTCCAATTTCTCAAAGTAAAACTTGATGGTGTCAACAAGGTATTTGTAGCACTTGGAGTTTTCCAAGGAGTTCAGAAAGATTGTCAAAAGATCAAAACTATTTTGAAAAGACAGGATAAAACTATATTGACTTCTGCAAATGAGCCTAAACCCTACTTAGCCAAATATGCATATATTGATAGGTTCCGCTTATTTCTACATAGTAGTGAAACTTGCCAATACAATTCAAATGTATTGACCCTTGTGGCTGCAACTTATTATGTTGTAGGTTTGTTTGATGTTAGTGAAGTGTGTTGATTAGGATTACAAGTCTACAATGTTGTAGGTTTGTTTGATGTTAGTGAAGTGTGTTGATTAGGATTACAAGTCTACAACCAACTTGGCTAAGTGGAGATTAGGCTTGCTTTGCTCAAAATAGTTTTTCCTTATCATTTGAAAACACTAAGTTTTTGTTTGGTAAAAACTCCCAAGGAACCACCAATAGAAATTGGTGAACCTTCAACCCTTGTTCAACCACAAGTTTTAACTTAGAAAATTGGGATGAGGAGATTCTTGATAGCTTCGATGTCTTGATTCTCAAATTGTCCTTTGCCAGGGACATGGCTAAGTACTTAGATTTTACACTCTGCAGAGGTGGTGCACTTTCCCCACAAGACTTGGTTTCACCAAGACAAGATCTTTCAGAAGCCTTCCCTTAGATCAGAATGGACGCGTTCCAACCTATCATCCCCTACCACCAACTGTCCATTTGGCTAAGTTATTGCAACCTATATGATCCAGGCAGATCCCATAATGCCAAGTGGCCGCACTTGAAGATTCTCAACATTTGACATCTCAAATCTCTTTGTTCCTGGGTGGCATTCCTCAAGTGAGATACCAAGTTTTCCCCAGTATACTGGACTTGGTGATGACCAAGTTTTCCCCAGCATACTAGACTTGCGTAACCACTCAACACAAACCTTTCTTTCCATTCCACCCAGGTGATTCATTCACTTAGTTGTTTTATTAAACAAAACACAAGTTCTTGACTTAGAAATATTCCATAGAATGAATATAATCCACCCCTGTTTTCTACTAGCTAGGCTACGCATGATATTAGTAGGAATCTTGACTTAGGAAAATTCTACTAAGGTTCCATCTACTAGGATCTCCCATGGCATAGTTTATACTTAGCAAAAATTCCATGCAAGTCCTACTTAGAAATATCACTAATGCATAGTGAAAATATTAGGACAAAAGTATGTAGCACCACTTGCCTTTTTGGTAGAGAATTATAAGTTCACTCCTTGATCTTGCAATAGTCACACTCTTCAAATTGCACTACAATTCAATCAAGCAAGCAAATATTCAATCTACCATTCAAGTAATCATCACATAAAATAATAAAAACAAAGCAATGCATACAAGCATGCTAAAGATTGTTTTATTTTGGAAGTGGTTTCTAATAGTTTATAAACATTATAAAACACATATTGGTCATTTATAAAAGTGGCAAAAACCATTTGATATTAATTTAGTGAAAATGGCCATTTTAATCATTTTTGTTTTGCTAGAAATGATTTAAATCAAAGGAAGATTTTCTAGTGTCTTCCAAATATAACTTCAACACAAATGTTAGTGTTTTAAGGTCAAGTGTTAAATATTGAAACCATTTGCAAAAGGTTTTACCTATAAACCATTTTTATACCAAATAAATATTTTATGTTGTTGAAAATGCTTTTTAACAAAGTAATAATTTTTATAGGGTTCACCAAATATATTTTTAAATCATAAAACTTTGTGTTTAGGGTCAGAGAGTTTAATTTAAATCATTTCCCAAAGGTTTTTCTCCAAAAAGCATTTTTAACACATAAACAATATTTTTATTTGACTAGAAATGTTCCAAATCAAAGATTTATTCTTTAACTTCACAAAATACACTTTTAATTCCATAAGTTGTTTTATATGGTAAGTAGGTTCAAAACAAACCATTTTCCAAAGATTTTATCCTAAAAACATTTCTAGAATAAATTTTATACCCAAATTATGCCTACACAAGTTTCTGTAAAAACAACCCATTTAACCGAAGAAATTTACTAAACAAAGTGCATGGTTGGTTAGAGTTTGTTTTTCTGATTCCATTGATATAAAATTTGCAAAATTTGGACGTGTAGATTTAAAGTTATGCAATTTATAAATTTGAACATCTAATAGAACAAATTCTGTTTTTGAAACAAATCACAGGCCGCGCGTCGTGTTCTTACTGGCTGGTACCGCTTTGCACGGATCGGCCTACGCGGAGCGTTGGATTAAAATGAAATTGTGTGGCTCAGGAAGCTCCATACCGCTTCAGTTAAGTCAACCTATCGCATCGCTCGGATCTAGATCGAACGGCGCACAATGCATTGCCATGAACTGGCAGCGCTGGCGGCGGCGAGTGGCGGCGGCGTGGTTAGACGGCACACTTGCCGATGATTCAGGAAGCAAGAGAGGGAGAGATTTAGCTCACTGAGGTCGCCTCGTCGTGCTGAAGCTCAACGTTGTCGTCTCATGGCAGGGGGTGCACGGAGTAAACCTTAATCGCTCGCCGAAGATGTGCCTGGCGTCGGGCACGCTCTGTCGTTGATGGAGACGAGGCTGCAGACCATGCTATGGCAAGCAAACGGTGTCGTTAGGTGCACGGAAGAGTGTGGAGTACAGGAGTCTCAATGAGAAAGGGAGGCGCGGCCGGATGTTACCAGTAGAGGTCGCCGAAGTTGGAGCAGATGGCGGTGGCAAGGAGGCGTCGTCGTTGCCGAGCGTCTGAGGCATGCGCGGGCAATCCAAGGCTACTGGGAGGTTCAGGGGGCGATGGGTAACACGCTCGTGGGGTCGAGGGGGCGAGGGGAGATGGTGCCTGGCTGGAATCATCGCGGATGCTCGACGGAGCAGCGGAGGTTCTCGAGCAAATTCCAAGCGGCCTGGTGGCAGAGGGTGGGTGGCTTCTGGGGGAATGGGGAGGGGGAGTAGACGTTTAATCGAGCATGGTCGCGGCAAGGTTTAAGCGAGGCATTGAAGCGAATTAAACATTGGTATCAACGGCAGGAAACGGCCGGCGAGGTTAGCGCGCGGGTGAGGAAGATGACTGGGAGGTGGGGTCTGGGCGTCAGCGAGAGAGAGAGAGAAAAGTGGTGGGGTCCAGACGTCAGGGACAGTACGGGTGAGATCTGCGGTGTGAAGCGTTTTTCCCGCGGAAAGAGGAGATGGGCTAACTGGGCCAGTGGGCTGGGTTTGCTGGGCTAGCTGCTTTGTTTTATTTTTTTTCTTCTCCTGTTTATTTTTATTTTTTCCATTTTCAATTCTGTTTTGAATTTGTTTAAACATTTCAAACAACCATTTGAATTCAAAACCTTCCAAACCTTTCAGTAAGTTTTTAATATGTTTTAAACATGTATTTAAAGTCCCTTTTAGGAATAAATCCTTTATTTATTTAGGGTTTATATTTTATTTAAAAAGGGCACTTTCCTTTATTAAATAAGGTTTAATTAATTTTTCAAACCCTTATTTGAAATCAAAATTTCACTAAACCTTTTGAGTAAGTTTCATTAATTTAAAAGGGTGTTAAATAATTCACTTTGAATTATAATTTAAAATACTTTAATAAGTTTTAATGTTCATTTAAATTGGGAAATGTCTTTACTTAAATGAAATTGGGTAATAATAAATCCTCGTGATTTTATTTAAATAACCCTTTACTCTTTTTATTTAACAAAAATATTTTATTTTATTTGCTTGGCTAAGTTTTAATTTGCCTCTTTAAAATAGTCCTTATTTATTATTTCTTCCTTTGTCTTTTAAAATCCATATTTTTTTATTTAGAGACCAAAACTTGGTGATTCCAATTTGTAAAATTTTATTTGATATTTGTTTGTCCTTTTAATCTCTTTAGGATTATTTTCTCACCATTTGGTATGGATTTTAGATAGGAGCTTTATTAGCTTTGAAAATTTAATTTCCTTATCTTATTAAATTCATAAGATTTTATCTTTGGCTCGAATTTAAGTGAAACCAATTTCTATGGTTTTATAATATTTTCACTTATCATTCTTGATCATTTAAAAATGTTTGTTTGACCAATTTTTATGTGGATCAAATCCCTTAGGCTTAGAGTAATCTTGGAAATGATTTTTTCCCATTAGGTTTTTAGAGTTTTGGTTTATTTTCCAAGTGTTTAAATTTCAAGATGCCTTTATGAAGAATGCATTTCACTTGATTTGAATTTAGTTGGATTCAAACATTATTCAAAGTTTGTTCAAGATGGGATTTTTAAGTTTCCATTTAGAAACAAAAAGTTTCTTTTTACCCTAAATTTCAACAATTATTTATTTTGTTTATTTATTTTTCACATCTCAAAATTTGGAAAATTTTGGGATGTGACAGAGGCGTCCTCTCATTAATAATTCCGTGTTTCTCACAGAATTCGTCAAATATTTTGGTAAAATACTCACCACCATGATCCGACCTAAGACGCTTGATCTTTCTCTCTAGTTGATTTTCAACTTCGGCCTTATAAATTTTAAAGTAGTCTAAAGCCTCATATTAGTGTGCAACAAGTAAACATAGTAGAATTTAGTAGCATCATCTATTAATGTCATGAAATATCTCTTTCCACCTTTTGTCAACACACCATTCATCTCGCATAGATTAGAATGTATGAGTTCTAGAGGTGCCAAGTTTCTCTCCTCGACAGCCTTGTGAGGCTTTCGAGGTTGCTTTGATTGCACATAACTATGGCACTTAGAACCTTTGGCAATAGTGAAATTCGGATTTAAACTCATACTGGACATCCGGGACATTGATGACCCACAAGTATAGGGGATCGCAACAGTCTTCGAGGGTAGTATTACCCAATTTATTGATTCGACACAAGGGGAGCCAAAGAATACTTGCAAGCCTTAACAACTGAGTTGTCAATTCAGCTGCACCTGGAAATAGTTCTTGCTCACAGAAGTTTATCAGTAGCAACAGTTTGATAGTATCAAAAGCAAAGCAACAACAGCAGTAAAACAAGAGCAATAGTAACAGTAACAGTAATAGTAGTATTTGAGTGCCTAGGATGGACGGGCATTGCATGGACAAGTCTAAACATGTAACTTCAAGATCTAGGGCATTGCAGATAAATAAGAATAAGAATCCAAGTACTAAATAATCATAGGCATGTGCTCCATATATATTCATACGTGCTCGCAATGAGAACTTGCAAAACATCTTTTGTCCAGCCAGCCCGTTGCAGCGGGGCCTCAAGGGAACTACTGGCAATTAAGGTGCTCCTTTTAATAGAGCACCGGAGCAAAGAATTAACACTCCGTGAACACATGTGATCCTCACATCACAGCCATCCCCTCCGGTTGTCCCAATTTCTGTCACTTCGAGGCCTTTGGATCCGGACAATGATATGTGTACACAACTTGCAGATAAGATCACATACAATACTATCATAATGATTCAATAATAAGTTCAAATCTGAGATCATGGCACTCGGGCTCTAGTGAAAAGCATTAAGCACAACAAGTTGCAACAAAATCAAATAGCACTAATAGAGATACTAGGCACCATGCCCTAACAATCTTATTCGATTACATGATAGAACTCATCCAATCCCTACCATCCCCATAGCCTACTGCGGGGGATTACTCACTTATGGATGAGGGAAACATGGATGGTTGATGGAGAGGCGTTGTTGATGACGATGGCGATGATCCTCTCCAAATTCCCAATCCTGGCAGGGTGCCAGAACGGAGTTTCTGGTTCCAAATCGCGGTTTCTGGTGGTGGCGGCGCAGCAGAACTCTTTCTATAAAAACGTCGAACCCCCCTCGGTTTTTAGGTCAAGAGACTTCTTATAGGCGAAGAGGGAGGCCGAGGGGGTGCCCGAGGTGGCCGCATCCTCCCCAGGCGTGGCTAGGCCTAGCCCGCGCCTCGCAGGGGTGTGGGCCCCTTAGGCCTCCACTCCATCTCGAACTCTGGCTCCGTGTATCTTCTGGTGAAATAGGATTTTTGGCATATTTTCCGGGAGTTTTCCCGATAGTTGATTTTCTGCACAAAAACTAGACACCAAGGTAATTCTACTAAAAACAGCGTCAGTCTGTGTTAGTTGTATCCAAATCACACAAATTTAGAGGAGAAACAATAGCAAAAGTGTTTGGGAAAGTAGATACGTTTTGGACGTATCAAGTCCACCCAAGCTTAGCTTATTGCTTGTCCTCAAGCAATTCAGTTGAAAACTGAGTGCGATAAAAGAACTTTCACGAACACATTTGCTTCATACGATGTATATATTCTCAGCACAGGAGTAGATGCTTTAACCATTCATAATAAAGAGTATGCAACTAACTCTACTCAATAGTCATTGGAAGATATAGAGACATTCCAACTCAATAATAATAAGTAGCATGAAACATAAACATAAGTAACATTGCAATGCTCATAAAAAGGTATGATAGAGTGGTATCTCGCTTGCCTTTGTTTGTAGAGCACAATATAAATGCCAAGGCACCACTGAAGTTCAAGTGAATACTAGAAGTAAAGATATCAGAGATACAAGCATCAAAGTCATGACATAGTTAACCAAGTTTTGTAACAAACACAAGAATGACAACTATGCTCTCAAGAAGGTGCTCATAGAATAAGTGGTGACTCAACAAGGAAGTGAAAAGGTTTTGAAAAGTTTGAAAGGCTCCCAAATGCTGAAAGTAAGGTACTCATTAGATTTGAGCTCTCATTGCCCCTATCATAGGCATCTTTATATGATTAAGGTGAAAGTGAGGTCCAATATGAGTTATATGCTTGACAGACTATAAAATGGAAATATCATGTCCCTTGAGTACGAGGGCCGCTCCTCATGCTACTCAACTTTAGTTACCTATAAGTTATTGTCATCGTAAATACATGCATATTATAGAGAACCGCCAACGGGGTACCTCTTGCACATGATACAGGGGCTATCCCATAACAAAAATGACAAGGCAAGCAAACAATGAGCATCTCAGCGATCTTTTTATTTGCTATTTGCATAGGTTTTTATTGAGGATGCTTCACAAATTGCTCATTATGATTTGCTGCAAGTTTCCACCATGATTAGACATGCCTTAGGCTAGCGGCCCAGACGTTTCTCTAACACATATATATAACTCCATGAACTCACAAGCTCCCCTTTTATTTCACACCGACGACATCCGCAAACAAAAGAGCATGATATCAACTAGATATGTATCCATAAGTGTTGAAAGCGTTCCCCGTGACAACACGGTTCTGCTAACTCCCAGCCTATAATTTGCAAGCATATAACTTTCATGGACAGGTCACAATGGTTCAGGTTTATTAAGTGCAAGAAATAAAGTGTGCCATCAAGTTCGTGAGAGCTTTATTAACTAACTTTCTCAAAACAGACAAACATTTTATTTGGAAGAAAACAAAGCATAATGAATATGCACGAAATAGCAAATGATGCTAGTAGGTAGGTAAGGTGGACACTGTTGGCAATATTGGTTTTAGGGAGTTGGATGCTGATGACCCATAAGTATAGGGGGTGTATCATAGTACTTTCGATAAATAGGAGTGTCGATCCCAACGAGGAGCAGAAGGTGCTGAACAGTGGTATGGAGCAGGAAATCCCTATGAATACTTAGCAAACGGATTTTTAGTGGTTTTGTGACAAGGCAACAAAACAAAGATCAAGTAACATAAGTAACGAACAAACGGAGCAAGTGGCCCAATCCTTTCTTAGCAAAGGAGAAGCCGGTGGAAATACTATTAAGGACCAAACGTTCTCGGGGACACATGGGAATTCTGTCAAGTGCTTTAACTGCAAATAGATGAGTACTCTCCTTTGGTGTTTGTAAGTGTTGTGTGGGTGAACCTGTGCTAACATACTGCCCTTCCTAGGACTAATACATACTTGTGATTAAACCCCCTGCAAACATCCGTAACTACAGGAACGTAATTAAGATATAAATCTAACCACAACCTTAAACTCTGAGATCCTACGCTCCCTTGTGCAAAGGTGTCCTAACGGGGGTTCAGGTTTCTGTCACTCTGACAACCCCACAATTAGTAGCCAAATACACAATGCATTCCCCTAGGCCCATAAATGGTGAAGTTTCATGTAGTCGACGTTCATATGACACCACTAGAAGAATATCACCACAACTTAAATACTAAACCATTGAATTATAACTCATCACAGATTCACTACTAACAACATGACTTCTCCCATGTCCTCAAGAACTAAATGAAATACTCACAAGACATCATATGGATCAAGATCAAATATGATATGGTAATGGATAACAATCTGAACATAAACAATTATCCAATGGTTCCACTCACAAGCATCAATGAAAGAACATGTGTGCCCCCATGTGTGGTTTTGGTAATTAATGACAATGTTTTATGGACTTATGTGTGCATTGAGTTTTACTTGTAGGATTTTTCCATAGACAATGCTTGAACCATTTGGTGGCTTCAAGGTTGGAATAAGAATAAAGTGAAGAAGATCATGTGTTGATCAAGGTTTCAAGGAATGATATGGATATTGGTCAAGTAGAAGTTGAGCCTATGCTAGTGCAATCAAGAAATGTGCTCCATCTTGAGGTGTGGAATATACAAGGCAAAGGTTTGATCTTGATAGGGTTTCTTTCTTACCAGTCTCGTGGTGTTAGTTGGGGAGACTAGTTTATAGGATAGATAACCGTACTATCAAGAGGGGCTCTCGAGTGAGTAACTTGATCATATCCCTCGGTGAGAGCTCAAACATTTGCATACTTCGCATCCTATTTCTTGGTTATTATTTGGTTCTTATCCATTATAGTATTTAGATCTTGTGTCAATCTCTATAACAAGCTCAAGTTCATCGAAAACGGATTTCATATGCATTCATTATTATGTTTTCGATATTGGAGGTTTTACCGATTTGTCTTTTATAGATAGGTTAAACCTTTAATCATTTGGTTCTATCCTTCCTTGCTGGAATATTATGGTTCCCTGCATTATCTTGTAGAGCTTGTTACTATCTTCGAAACGAGCCCAAGATCATCAAAATCGGAGTCCGAATGCAAAAGTTATGATGGTTTCAGTTTTGCTGTTCCTGCCAGTTTTCAGGGGGGCGGATTATCCGGCCATGGGGGCGGATTATCCGCCCCAAATATCTGCCCCTATACTAAGGGTTGCGCCACGAAGTACTTAGCCATTTTTTTGGCCCGGGGAACCCGGAATATCCGGGGGAGGGGCGGATTATCCGGCCTGGAAGGTCCCAAACGGTCATATTTCGTTGGGAAGGGGTATAAATAGACCCCTTCTTCCTCCTTAGGTCTGTTGCTTGCATTCTCTCTCTCCTCCATTGTTTTGAACTTCAAGAGCTTGCAAATACTCTTAATCCCTCCCATATTTCTTGAATCTTTTTGGGGGATTTGAAAGGGGAGATCTAGATCTACAACTCCACCAATCCATCTCTCCTCTATGCGAGGGGAACATATTGGGATCTAGATCTTGGGATTTCTTTTGTGGATTTCCTCTTGTGTTCTTCCTCTCTTATTCTCCCACTAGATTTTGTAGCTTTTGTGGAATTTGGGAGATAAGGATTTGAGCACTTCTCGTGTTCTTGCCATTGCATTTGGTGCATCGGTTTGAGTTCTCCTAAGAGGATTTTAGTGAGTGAAAGTTGAGAAGCTTTTTACTCTTGGGTTCTTGGAACCCTAGACAGTTTGTTGGTGTTGCAGGTTGTGGCCTTGGTGGCGTTTGTTGGGAGCCTTCAATTAAGTTGTGGAGAAGTGCCCCAACCTTGTGAGAGGTTCCGGTTGCCACCGACAAGTCCACCGATATTGGAAGTGTGGATCGATACCATTGGGGTGATATTCACCGGATAATAAGGGAGGCCTTTTGTGGCGTAGGTGGTTTGATACCACCCCCTCTCCAACGAGACGTACTCTCTTTATGGGAGGAACTCGGTAATAAATCATCGTCTCCGCGTGCCTCGGTTTCTCTATACCCGAGCTATTTACTTATGCACTTTACTTTGTGATAGCCTTCGTGCTTGAATTCTTATATCTAGCTATCACATAGTTGATTGTTTTGCTTAGCAAAAGTTGTTGGTGCACATAGGTGAACTGTAGTTTATATAGGTTTTGTGCTTGACAAAGTAAATGCTAGTTTTATTACGCCTTTGTTAAGCCCATCTCGTAAAAGTTTTAAACCGCCTATTCACCCCTCTAGGCGGCATCTGTATCCTTTTCAATCAACTATAATAGTAATCAACATCGGGAAAGTTTCCCCTAACGAACTAAAGCAATATCCGACGTAATTGTTACTGCGGGACAGAGTGGTGATGATGGTGCTGGTGGAGATGATGGTGTGGATGATGATGATGATCCCGATGAAGCCTAGCTTGATGAAATCTGTCTACCGGAGAGATCTTTCTCTCTCGGTGTTTTCCGCCTCCCAGAGGCAGCTTAAGTCTATCTGTGGTCGCCCCCCTGGTGTTAGGGTTCCGTAGGGAAGATATAGGCGAAGGGGCGGAGTCGGAGGCCGATCAGGTGGGCCAAACCCACCCTAGGCGTGGGTCAGGTGGGCCCGCACCTAGGGGGTGTGGGCTCCCCTGAGCCCCCCCTTCGCTCCTCCTTCTAGCTTCCTTCGTCTTCCGGTAAAATAATATGTTTCCATATTTTTATGGTACTTTTCTGATCTTCGCGAAATTGTACCGAAACGCCGTCTTTTCCATCAGAATCCAGACTCCGGCAGTCCATCCTCCAGGAATCATCCAACATGCATAAACAGGTGAAAATCCATAAGTAATACCTCATAATAAGACAAATATCAATGAATAGAGGTAAATTATGATATAGAATGGTGATGCAAATTGGGCGTATCAGATGCACAAGTAGAGCTCATACTCAGTGTAAGTGAAGGCTAGCAATAGAGAGGGAGCAATAAACGAGAGAGCAATAATTGTCATAATCATGCTTGCAACAAAACAGGACTAACTATGGCATGAAAGTGATACAAGAAATCTGAGGAAAAATAAATCATCGAGACTTACTGACTATTGTTCAGTCATACGCATGCGTGAGCATGTGCCAAGTCGATTCACATGAAATATTTAGAGGATGATACCACAATATCATACCAAAATCTGAATAGAACAATGCAAGCAAACATTCATATGACATGCTACAAACTATTAGCAAGCTGGAGCTAATCACAAACAAGCAAGAACTACTAAGCATCCATAACAACATAGACCTTACATGAACAGACTAAGCATGCTCACCATGATGAGTATATGTACAAAAATGAAAAAAAATCGAGTTCGTTAGCAGCCTCTTACCACACCTCAAGTTGTCTTAATCTTCATTATTGCCCTTCACTTGTGTGACTTCAATAATAATATGAAACCAAAATCCACTGAGGACGGATGAACCCTGCGAAGAACTTCACAAAACCAAAGAAGAGCAACATTTTTTTTGGCGTTTTCGATTTTTTAAAGCAAAAAAACAAAGCAAAAGCAAAGAAAGCAAAATCTTTTTGGATTTTTCTTTTAGGCAAACCAAAGCTAAAAACCAAAGAAACAAACCAAGAGAAACAACGAAAATATTTTTGGTATTTTTGTGTTTTGAGAAAGCAGCAACAAGAACCAAAAAGAAAGCAAAACATGGATATACAAAGAACCGACGAAGCATGATATATATATATATATATATATATATATATATATGAGTGCGATGTTGGTGTACCTCCCCCCAAGCTTAGGCTTTTGGCCTAAGTGGAGCTCAACTCCATGGTGACCAAGTGGGCGCACCTCTATAGTATGACGAGGAGGCCCCTTCGTCCTAGTAAGAGCTCAAGGACTCCCATGTGTAGTGCACAGAGGGGTCGTATGAGGGCGTGTCCCCCTGATAGTGTCCATGGAAACCAAGGATGCACAACTTATCATCCATCTCCTCCTTGGACCGTGACAAAGGTCCCTGGGAAATACTAAACAAAGTGGTTTGGGGTAGAGGGATCTCTCTCTCTCTCTCTTCCCTGTCAGTAAACAACATTCTATAGACCAGACTCTCAATGGTAGAACCAGCAGTGACAAAGTGATGTGCTTTCATAGCAGCAAGATCAAGCCTCTAAGGAGCCAAAACTGTATCATTTGGATCAACAGCAAGGTCCAAGGCAGCAACAACACGTGCAGCAATAATTCCCCCATAAATGGGCCCCTTAGCAGCTAAGCGACGAGCAATGAGAGAACCAAGATTGTACTTAGTTTCATTGTTGAGCGTAGCAACTATGAATGCCAAATGATAGTTGGAAATATTACTAGTCTTCTCCCTACCAAGAACACTAGTGGCAAGATAATAAGCAAAGTACCTGATAGCTGGGAGTTGAATATTTCTTATCTTTTCCCGTTGGGCTCTACGGTCATCATCATTAGTTATCCCGCGGTAGAGATCCAACAAATCACCGGGTTGAGCTGGAATCTTCTTCACTGTCCCAGCTGTACCAAGACCCAGGATCTCACAAAATTTCTTCAATGTCATGGTGTAAGGCCTGCCATAAATTTTGAAAGACAGATCTGGCTTGAAAATGCTGTTAGAAAAAGAAAAACTCTCCACAAAGGTTTTAGTAAGCGTAGCATACTACACGCTCTCATCCTGCATATAACTCGTTAGTCCAACCCTCTGAACCAAAGTTAGGAAATCATTGAGAATCCCAGCAGCCCGCAAAAAGGTAGGACAAGGAAAGGTAGAAGGGTGTGCATCCCCCTCATCTCCCTCGTCGCCAAATTGCGGTGTAATGAGATCCTCATTGTATGAGGGACTAGATCAGGAGGATGATCTTGAAAGCCTTGCACTCCTAGGTGCATCACTCTCAAATATTTCACCAAAGGTGTGGTTGTCTATGACCTCTTTTTTTCTGAAATTTTTAGACAAACACCAAACCATGTGATTTCCAAGTTGATAAATGATGAGAAACTACTATAGGAACTTGCTAGAGGACTACACATGCATCAAAATGAAATCTCTAAGCATAGAACAAGCATGCAAGCTCACACAACCTGACACCTATAGCAGAAAAATTCTCATAATACAATCTATCAATCACAAATCTAATTGGACAAGCGGAGGAGGCACATACCAAGGAGCAATCCCTCCAAAAATCAGCAGCAAAGATGGGCTGAGCAAGGAGATCAAAAATCGGGAGAAAGAACAACAAGAACTCGAGCTTGAGAAAATTTTCCGGTGTTTTTCGGGAGAGAGAAAGAAGATGTCTGGGAGGAGGCACTTTGGAGGGTCATAGGTGGGCCACACCCCTACCAGGTGTGCCCCTGGGGCTGGCCGCGCCACCAGGGGGTGTGCTGGCCTGGGGTGGCACCTGGGTCACTCCAGGTGTCCCTCTGCCCCTTTTTTTGAGGAAAATTTTATTTTAAATTTCCTGGGATTTTTTGGGAAACTTTATTTTTGGCCAACTTCAGGGTATGAAAATTGATTTTCTCGCAGAAAAGATTTTTTTAGAAGAAGCAAAAGCAAAAAAAAACCAAAACTACAGAAGTTCTAAGACACTCTAACAAGCAAACAACTAGCAAAACTAAAACTAACAAGAGAGAAAAAAGGGAGAAAAGTAAAAGTGAGCAAGTATAACCACTTGTGAAAGCATTGTTTTGTTCATTAAAATCCTTTTGTTAACAAGGTTGATCAAGTCTTGTTACCAATGTAGGGGTTCGTAGCATGGAAAACAAAAAATTTCTACCGCATGCATACAAACAAGCCAAGATCTATCTACTAGATTGTAGCAATGAGTCGATAGAAGAACTCACCCTCGAAGATCCAAAGCGGTTAACGAGAGCAGATTCTTGTGGGTGATGTAGTCGTACACTTGCCGATCTCAAGATCGCGTAGACGATCCTTCCGGCGGTGCGTTCCGGCAGCGCTTCCGTAGTCGGTCACACGTTCGTTACTCGATGAAGACCTTCCTCTCCCTTGTTCCAGCAGGCAGCGGAGGTTGTATCACTCTCCTCGTGATTCCGGTAGCACGACGGCGTGGTGTCGGAAGTAGAGGGAAGATCCCGCAAGGCTTCGCCTAAGCCGGAGCGAGTATGGTGGAGTAAGAGAGGGCCTTCGCGATCTACGGATTAGAGGAACCAAGAGGGGGTGGTGTGGCCGGCGGCTAGGGCTTGGGGAAGCCCTAACTCAGCGACTTGGAGGAGGCCCTAGGCGGCGGCAGCACTTGGAGGTGGTGGCGCTTTGGAGCTACAGTTTAGTGTGAGGGGTAGGGGTGCGCCCTATCCCTCCTTATATAGGTGGGGAGAGGCGGTTTTGGGAGGAGGGAGTCCTCCCCCAACTCCTCCTCATGGCCGGCGGGTGGAGGGAGTTGGACTCCTACCCTAGGTAGGTTTCATACTCTCCCTTCACCAAGCAAACTTCGGATTTGACTTTTCAAATTGGCGTTTGAGTTTCAAACTTGGATTTGATTTCTCTCTTCATATTGACCATCCAAGTGACCTAGTACATGATGCAACCATTCCACATTGTCATGACACATCCATGTACCCTTCCCCTCCGGAGTGCCGGACCTTCTAGACCCTTGTAGAACATTCCTGATGAAAACACCGGAATCATTTCTGAACTCTAAAACAGGACTTTCCTTATATGGATCTTATTCTCCAGACCATTCCGGATCTCCTCGTGATATCCCGGATCCCATCTGAGACTTCGAACAACATTCAGTCTCTTACTCATCATTCCATAACTACTCAACAACATCGAATCCTTAAGTGTGTCTCCCTACGGTTCGTGAATTATGCGGACATGACCAAGACACTTCTTCGATCAATAACCAATAGAAGAATCTGGAAATTCATATGGCTCCCACATATTTCTACGATTACTTTGCGATTGAATGAACCACTTACATACGATACCAATTTCCCTTTGTCTCACGATAGTTTACTTATCCGAGGTTTTGATCGTTGGTATCTCTGCATACCTAGTTCAACCTCGTTACTAATAAGTACTCTTTTTTCTCGTTCCCGTGATATGTGATTCCTTGTGAGATAATCACATGCTTGCAAGCTAATTGCATGACATTCCACTAAGAGGGCCCAGAGTATATCTATCTGTCATATGGATGGACAAATCCCACTCTTGATCCATGTGCCTCAACACATACTTTCCGAACACTCAATGCCACCTTTATAGCCACCCAGTTACGGTGTGGTGTTTGATGTCATCAAAGCATCCTTCCGGTGATGGTGATTAGAATGATCTCATGGTCGAAGGAATTAGATTACTATTTATCAGAAAGCTTAAATGAATTATATTAAATGACTTGATCTTTATGCTACGCTTAACTATAGGAGTATGTCCATCATATCATTCATCTATTGATATGACCCTGTTGTTAATAACATCTCTGTGTTCATGACCAGGAAACCATGATCATATATTAACCAGCAAGCTAGTTTAACAAGAGGCTTTACTAGGGACTCTTTTATGTTTACAAATCACACAGGTATTAATGTTTCCGTTCAATACAATTATAGCATGGTATGTAAACATTTATCATAAGAATGAAGATATGATAATAACCACTTTATTATTGCCTCTTGGGCATATCTCCAACAGTCTCCCACTTGCACTAGAGTCAATAATCTAGTTTCAAATCTTTGTGCATTCAACACATATGGCTTTCCGGTGTTGTATTTACACGATTGCTAGTGGTTAACTGATCTCCATATCCGACACTTCCAGGTCCGTGTGTAATTGCATGTCTTTGCGTCTCTACGCATCACTCATTCTCTAATGAGACGGCTTTGTATAAATTTGGTCCTTTGGTGAGACCTTTAGTTCTTTGGGGTTAAAATATTTTGATAATATTGTCGTACAATATATCTTCATAGTACTATCCCGCTGTGAACCACACCTAGTTTGATAACAAACTACTTGACACAAATGCCCTCTTTTGCTGCTATTATAGCAGTCATATACTTAGCCTTTTGTTGTAGTATCTGTCATAATGTATTAACTTTGGAACTCATCCAAATCCATTATGGAACTTATTTTCCATTATATCGTGCCACCCTTAGTTTAGATTGAGATAAACTTAATTTGTACTTTGTGACAAAACTAGTATCAATGTAGTACTTTTACAATGAACTAACCATCTATTTGTCACTTCTACAAAATAATATATTCTTAGTTCTTCCAAAAGATCATAAGAATATCCTTACTATCGTCCAATGATCATCTTATGAATCATTCTGGTATATGCTCACAACATTTAGAGCATAGGACATATCTGGATTTGTACATATCACAGTATGATTGATATAAATACTCTTTGCGATTTCATACATCAAGTATCAATCTATACTTGAATCTTTGTTTCACTTACCAAGTGTCAATACACTTGAATATATCATCAATATTGAACTCATTCAATCCTTTATGTGCGACAAGAACCTTTCTTGTAGTTTCTATATTGAACTTATTCAATACATCATCTATGTACTTTTTGCACAACCATATTAGTGTCTATTGATGCCAAATATTTGGGTTTTGCCTAAGTCTTTCATCGGGATGAAATTCTTAATATGTGTTAATAAAAGATACATCATTTCCAATCAACAATATGTCTTCCACATAATGTATTAGAAATATGTCTTAGCGTTCCCACTTAATTTTCTTGCAAATGCAAGCATCTTCATCGTCTATGATGAATTTAAACTCTTTTAACAATTTCATCATGGTGAAGATTCCAACTCCGCGATGCTCACTTCAACCATTGAAGTTTGCATATGCTTTTTAGCATCCTTTGAATTAACAAAACCCTTTGTACCATGTTATGCACATGTCCTAGGTAATAATTCTATTAGAAGAACTTGTTTTGTTTATTCAACTACCACATAACAAAATTATATGTAGTGGTTGCTACATTAATCCGTCTAGACTAAATATCGCTATGAAAGATCAAATCTTGTCATATACAACCTTTGAACATTGTTATGAACTCTTTCCCAACATGTCGACTATTTCATAGATGTGAAACATCCATGTCTATTTCTTTAAAGATCCAAACACTACTGTAAGGTCTTACACCTTTCTCGAGGGTCCTTCAAGTTCAAAGCTTGATTTCTCGTGTATGGAACTATCATGGATTTTATGGCTTCAAGCCATTTTACGGAGTCAGGGCCCATCATCGCTTCTTTGCATGTAGTCGATTCATTATTGTCAAATAATGATTCAACCCTCAAATCTTGGTATTTGATTGTTTACCCGACCTACTTGGTTCAATAGAAACTTTGACCTACGTAACCACAATCTTTGAGGCACATGAGCCATGAGCATTGTTGCTGCCTCCAAAACACTTTTTGGCACTGCGCAACTTCGCACATATAGCTAAGATTCTTTTAACCTTATCAAAGTTCTATTGTCCTCCCACTTATATTTTCACGGAAAATTCTTTCTAAAAGAAACTTGACGTTCTAAGCGACAAAAACTTTTGTCTCCGATTTTATGGAGGAATACTTAACGGTTATCCGAAATAACATACAAAGACAGGTTCATCCGACTTTGGTTGCAAACATCTTTCTTATGCATAGCATACCAATGTTTAAGGAAGGACAACTTGGGTTTTATCCCAAACCATAACTTTATATGGTGTCATTTCAACGGATTATGATGGAGCTCTTTTCAGTGGAAAAACGGTAGTCTCTAAAGCTTTTAATCTTTAAAATATAATGGCAGTTTTATGAAATACACCTTTGATCTTACCATGTCAAACAAGGTTTAATTACATATCTCGAACGCTCCATACTCTTATGGTGTTTCGGGAAATGCAAATCCACGGAACGATTCCTTCAATCTTAGGTATTATGCTAAATTTGTAACTCAAATATCTTCCTTTATGATCTTATCATAAACTATTTATATTCTTGTTATAACGATTTTGCACTTCATCTTGAAAGTCTTTGAACTTTTCAAATGTTTCATACTTCATCTATTATGTGAATATTCATATATTCACTCAAATTTTCGGAGAACGCATATGAAGTTGAAACCCATCGCTCTTGACTACACATAATGGACTTCATACAACAATATGTACAAATTCCAATAAGCTAGTCATTCGTTCCCTTTTGGCCTATGAACGACGTTTTAATTATCTCTAGGAAAGTTTCACAAGCGTCATTTGATCAAAAAATCAAAAGACTCCAAAATTCCATCCACATGGAGTTTCTTCATGTTTTGTTTCCAATATAATTTAAACGGCGATGTCACTTCCTAAGTGATATTTCAATCAATTTGTCTTTCGACATTTTTAGCACTAGTTTTATGGATGTGGTTTCTCCAACGAGATTTGTAAATCATCCATCTTTTATGGATTACGGCAATTATTTGAACAACCCTTTTGTTCTCATAATAACTGATAAAACAAATATTGAAGGCAAGCTTTGATGTTTAACGAGCAACACAATAATCCTTTATTTGTTCTCGATGAACATCATCACATATTCTTTTGCTAGTTACTTAGGCCATTGTAGTTCATGAATTCTGTTATTTCGTATGATGATTCATACCAACAAAATCAGTATCCAATACTTAAGAACCACATTATTTAACAAGCAAAGAATATAGCCATAACACGTATATCCTCTATATACTTAAGCTAAACAATTCTAGTCTTTTCTTTTCTGCCATATATTTATAAGATTCTCTTTCAGTATTTCTTTTTTCTGTTTGAAAGAATCTATCAACATCAATAGTGGAGCCATATACATGACACATAGTCCAAAGCATGTATAGTTAAATACCTATGTCTTTAGACTTGCACTTTGAAGTAGATCACCATCATCAAATGTTTGGTGTTCTTTCAAATTCCATTCTTTAGTAATATCTTGGTGTATTAAACATTTTACCTACATCAAATATTCACCCTTATCATGAAATTATTCATGATCAAGCTACTTTTAGCTTATAACGGTGAATCGCGAGTATAATGTCGCTCTCCGAAACCTTTTGGAGGATTAGGACAACTAGTGTCTCCAACATTTTGTAAATTCTCATCAAATATGAGAACATAAACTTTGCCATATTATACTCTATCATGTTGTAATCAAAACATCATTTCAGATATCGCAATATCTTCCATACATGATGGTTTCTGAAACAACTCTTTCAACTCCTAGATTACCTTGATATTGAAACTATCTTTCGAATATCATGAATCATGGAGATAAACATGATACTTATATACTAACACTGGAATTGTTATTCTTGATTTAATACCAACTATTAAACTTCACGGAGTAATCAAAACTTACTGAAAGTTTGCAATGGGACTTTTAAAATTTAGATTAACACTTCAAAAAAATATTGTAGAGGGAGTGTCCCAACCTTTATTTAACATAAGGTGGAGTCCCCTGTGTTTACAATGCTAGTCCCTGGATCAATAGCTAGCATCCACAGTTAAGATGTAATATCAAGAAACAAAGGTCATAGCATAACTTTATAACCAGGAATAACATAATTTTATTACATCTTACATAGCTCATTTGGCTATTACAATACATTGCAGCGGAATAACTATAGTCATGGGGTCCTTCATCTTCAAAGTGCCATAGGCAGACATGTTGGTTGTAGACTTTGTAATCCTAATCAATCAATTTTCTCTAAAACAATCAAACCTGCAACATAACAAGTTACAGCCACAAGGGTCAATACATTTGAATTGTATTGGCAAGTGATACTATGGTAGTATAGTGGAGTCTATCATCTATATGCATTTGGCTAAGTGGAGTTGAGGGTTGCATTGCTCAAAATAGATTTTCCTTATCATTTTGAAAACACTAAGTTTTTGCTTGACCAAAACATTTTTCTCAATCAAAGATTTGAAGATCCTTTAACCCTTGTTCAAACCACAAGATTTTAACTTAGAAATTTGAATGATGAGATTCTTGATTGCTTCCATGTCTTGATGATCAAATTGTCCTTTACCAGGGACATGGCTAAGTACTTAGATTTTACACTCTGCAGAGGTGGTGCACTTTCCCCACAAGACTTGGTCTCCCAAGACAAGATCTTTTAGAAGCCTTCCCTTAGACCAAAATGGACGCGCTCCAACCTATCAAACTTTACCACCCACTGTCCATATGGCTAAGTTCTTGCAACCTATATGATCTAGGCAGAGCCCATAATGCCAAGTGGTTGCACTTGAAGCTTCTCAACATTTGACATCTCAAATCTCTTTGTTCCTGGGTGGCCATCCACAAGTGAGATACACAAGGTCAACCATAGACATGGGCCTTGTGAACCACTCAACCAAAATCCACCAAGCAAGTCCCATTCCACCCAGGTGATTCATTAACTTAGTTGTTTAATTAAACAAAGCACAAGTCCTCAGACTTAGAATATTTTTCCATAGTGTGAATATATATTCCACCCATGTTTTCTATTAGCTAGGCTAAGCTTGATAGTAGTAGGAATCTTAACTTAGGAAGATTTCCACTAAGGTTTCATCTACTAGGTTTTCCTATAGTAAGGTTTATACTTAGCAAAATTCCATGCAAGTTTTACTTAGAGAAAATTACTAATGCATAGTGAAAGTAATGGGACAAAAAGTATGAAGCATCACTTGCCTTTTTGGTAGAGGGTATAGGTTCACTCCTTGTCCTTGCAACAATCACACTCTTCAAGTCACTACAATTCAATCAAGCAAGGCACAAACTCAATCTACCAATCAAGCAAAACATCACATAAAATGACAAAGTCAAAGTAATGCATGCAAGCATGCCAAGCTTTTTTTTGTTTGAAAAAGTGGTTCCTAATGGGTCATAAACATTTGAAAACACCTAATGGTCATTTTGTGAAGTGGCAAAGTCATTTGCAAAAGGTTTCACCTCATAAACCATTTTCAAAACAAAGTATCATTTTATGTGGTGTAGAAAATATTTTTACTAAGGAATTAGTCTATAGGGTTCACCAAAATATGTTTTCAAACCACAAAACTTTGTGTTTATGGTCAGAGAGTTTAAAAACAAAACATTTCCCAAAGGTTTTCTTCCAAAACCATTTTTAATAAATAACCACATTTCTATTTGACTAGAAATGGTTTTAAATCAAAGAATCATTCTTTTGTTTCACCAAATACATTTTTGAAACCACAAAGTGTTTCCTATGGTCAGTAGGTTCAAATCACACCATTTGCCAAAGATTTTATCCCCAAAATCATTTTTGAACAATTTTTACATCCTTAACAAGCATACAAATGTTTCTGCAAAAACAAACATTTCAACAGAAGCTTTTTGCTAAACAAAAGGCATGGTTGGCTAGGGTTTGTTCCACTTATTCCAATGATATCAAATTTGCAATTTTTGGATGTGTAGATCAAAAGTTACAAAGGTTTGAAAATTGAATCTATAACAGATTCAAATCTGTTTTTTAAAACGAACCCACACGCCGGGCTGCTCGTTGGATGATACCGGTTCGGCCGGATCGGCAACGTGGCGCGTTGGATCTAAATAGATCGTGCGGCACAGGACGCGTACCCCTTCGCAGTTAAGTGATCTAATCTTGCTCGCCCGATCTAGATCCTACGGCGCTGGTCTGCTTGGACAAATGTGAGCGGCGCCGACGGTGGCTAGCGGCGGCGCACGGCCAGGCGGTGGCGGTGCTGGTCAATACAGGGAGCTAGAAGAGAGAGGAGGATGCTCACAGTGATCGCGAGTACGTGGTGAAGCTCGTCGTGTGGTCGGCGTGGCAAGGAGCGTCCTGAAACAGCAGCGATTGCTCGTTGGAGTTAGGTCTGGCGACGGTTGGCTCTGGTCGAGACCGAGGATGGTGCTACGGGTCATGAGAGGGCAAACCAGAAGCATGGTTAGACGCGTACGATCAAGGAGATGACGCGTGCGTGAACTCGAAGAAGAGGGGCGATCGGATTTCACCTGGGGAGCTCGCTGGAGTAGAAGACAGACGACGGCGTCGTTCAGAGCTTGTTGCAGACGTTGCTCTGGGGCGCCCGCGGTCGTATGGGTGGTACGGGAAGAAGCGTCTGGGAGTGGGGAGTCTCCTAGTGTGCTCAGGGAGGCACGGGGCGGTGTTGAGTCGCCGGAATCGGCACCGGACCTCGTCGGAGCAGAGGGTGGTGTTGAGCGCAATTCAGCAGCCTAGGGGCGTGCAAATCCGGGGTGACAGAGGGGAAATGTAGAGGAGGTATGAGCGTTTAAGTCTGTGTGATCACATCGAGTAACGGTGGCCGCGTTAAGTCGAATTAAGGCCGCGGAATCACTGCAGGAAATGGCGACGAGGGGAGGAAGAACAGGTCGCTGCGGTGAGGACGATGAATAGGAGGAGTGGGATCGGCTGGTTAGCGAGAGAGTGAGAGGGAGAAGAGGGGCCACCGGTCATTGGTTCTGCGGGTCAGTTTAACAGGTGAAAAACGATTCGCCGAGGGAGAGGAGAACTGGGCTGTTTTGCTAGGCTTGTGGGCTTGGCTGGCTGGGCTGGGTCTGGTTCCATTTTTTTCTTTCCTGAAACCTTTTCTTTTTCTATTTCTGATTTCTGTTTTGAATTTCAAACAACCAAACAATGTTCAAATCAATTCAAACAATCATCAAACTTTGCAACTATGAATTTGGTTCTGTTCAGTAACATAAACCAAAATCCAAAACTAAAATAATAATTTTATTTTAGGGTCCATTATTAATTAAATAAATAGACCATTGTTATTAAATCAAATATGATTTGATTTATTTAAAAACCTCTTTTGAAATCTAAATATTTTCAAAACCAAATCAGTAGGTTTTATTTGGGATTATAAAATACTTAGAAAACTTATTTTAAATAAATAAATAAGTTTTGATGTTTTGGAAATAGTAAAACCTTTATTCATAAAACTTGGATATTAAATCCTTATTAATTTTATTTAATAAACCTTTACCATTTTTATCAAAACAAAATGCTTATTTCAAAAGCTTGGCCAAGTTTTAATTTGGCTCTATAAAATAATCTTTATTTACAAATCCACCTTTTCTTTTGAAAACCAAAACCTTTATTAAAAGATCCAAAATAGTAATTTTAAATATTTTGAAGTTTATTATTTATTTAACTTTTTAAATCCCTTTAGGATTTTATTTGATCCAAATAGGTTTTGGAAGTTCCCAATTGGATTCAAAAAGTTTCTTCTCACCCTGAAAATCAACAAAGTTTTATTTATTCATTTATTTTTCACATTACAAGATTTGGAAAATCTTGTGATGTGACAGGCTACCACCCTTAAAATAAATCTCGTCCCGAGATTTGGGGAGGCTGGGGTTTCAAGTAGGCTCAAAAAAACTAGGGTACTACCACCCTTAAAAATTTTCAAACAAAAAAATTACATATTGTCCTTCTTGGGATCCTGGGGAAACTTCTCTAAGCAAACTTTTGCATTGTGTCCTTGGTTCCACACTTGACTCATGGGCCAAGGCTGAGTTTCTCCATAGGCTTGTTCAACTTATTCTTCATCTTTTCTGGACAGTTGCTGGCATAGTGTCCTGGGTTCTTGCAGTTGAAACAGTGGATGTCCTTGAGTTCTTTACGTGGCTCTTGTGGATAAGTTGCTACATAGTGGCCTAGTTCTTTGCAGTTGTTGCACACTACTTGGCCAATCTCTTTATTCTTCGGGTTCTCTGGGCATTCACCAGAATAGTGTCCCATTTCCTTACATTTATAACATTGCACATGGCTTTTGTCTATCTTCTGCTTCTTGGGTTTCTTTGATCCTTTGAATTGGGTTGTTTTGTTTGGAGGTATAAGTGATCCTTTTCCTTTGACATCAACATTCTTGGTAGACTTGGATCCTTCTTGTTTCCTTTGTTCCACAATGGAGTAGATGGGGCATTGGATAGGAACATGATTGTTTTCGTTCACACAAATAACAAGTGGCTTGAGAGGTGGGACATTGTCCAACAGGATGTTTCCCTTCACAGTTGGGGCATTGATCTCCATGCTCCTTGGAAGTATGATCCTTGTCTCCACAAATAATGCAAGCTGGGGCTCCATCTAGAATAATATTTCTGTCATCCTTGTTGTCAAAGACTCTTTTAGGATAGCTTTCTTCCATTTTGATCATTTGCTCAGTCACTTTAAGCATCAATTAGCCTTGAGTTTCCAAAAATCCTTGAAGTGTTGGATCTTCTCCACTAGAGTTGGCTATGAATTGAGCTGTCACTTGGTTCAACTGGTTCTGGGTTGCTATGAGCTCTTTCATGCTGTCCTCTTGGTTGGTGTTGGTGTCATCAACCTTGAGGTTGGAGTCTCTCGGAGTAGTCATCTGTTTGGGTTGAAGGGAGATTGGAATAGGCAAAAGATTTTCTAAGGAATCAATTCTAATTACACACATCACAATTCACACAAGCAATGTGCAAGCAATCACAAACCAACACTTCACTCAAACACAAAATTCAAGCACATACTTAGGCAACCAAAAAAAATTTTGTTACACCACATAAGTTGGTGTGTTTAACTTAACTAAAATATGGTGGTCCATCTATATGGTTCACTTGTGATCTTTCCATCCTCCTTGGTTGATTTCACTTACATGAGATCATGGTTTCCTTGAGATAAGCTCTTGGTTGCAATACTTCAAAGTTGTTGATGGCTCCTTCTTATTTTGCATTCCCTTAGTCTCCAAATCTTGAGCAAGATTTCCTTATCTCACTTGTAGTCCTTAGTGATATCCAAGTTGGAAGTCCTTGGTGAATATGCTGAAGATGTTGAAGTCATTAGGGTTGAAGAAGTTGAAGTCATTAGAGTTGAAAGTGTTGAAGAAGTCCTTTGCACATGGTGTAGTCTTTGGCCATGGGGTAGGTTTTTTTCCATCAAGTTGAAATAGAAGAGAAATAGAGTTGAAACCAAAATGGTTGAGGAAAGAGTTAACAAGTGTTTTGTAAATAAGTTTTTGGAACAAGTATAACTCCTATTTTTCTAAGGGTTTTTGTCCAATCCTAGGTTTACAAATCCTACAGGCAACACAATGCTCTGATACCATCTGTAGAGGGAGTGTCCCAACCTTTATTTAACATAAGGTGGAGTCCCCTGTGTTTACAATGCTAGTCCCTGGATCAATAGCTAGCATCCACAGTTAAGATGTAATATCAAGAAACAAAGCTCATAGCATAACTTTATAACCAGGAATAACATAATTTTATTACATCTTACATAGCTCATTTGGCTATTACAATACATTGCAGCGGAATAACTATAGTCATGGGATCCTTCATCTTCAAAGTGCCACAGGCAGACATGTTGGTTGTAGACTTTGTAATCCTAATCAATCAATTTTCTCTAAAACAATCAAACCTACAACATAACAAGTTACAACCACAAGGGTCAATACATTTGAATTGTATTGGCAAGTGATACTATGGTTGTATAGTGGAGTCTATCATCTCTATGCATTTGGCTAAGTGGAGTTGAGGCTTGCATTGCTCAAAATAGATTTTCCTTATCATTTTGAAAACACTAAGTTTTTGCTTGACCAAAACATTTTTCTCAATCAAAGATTTGAAGATCCTTTAACCCTTGTTCAAACCACAAGATTTTAACTTAGAAATTTGAATGATGAGATTCTTGATTGCTTCCATGTCTTGATGCTCAAATTGTCCTTTACCAGGGACATGGCTAAGTACTTAGATTTTACACTCTGCAAAGGTGGTGCACTTTCCCAACAAGACTTGGTTTCCCAAGACAAGATCTTTTAGAAGCCTTCCCTTAGACCAAAATGGACGCACTCCAACCTATCAAACTCTACCACCCACTGTCCATATGGCTAAGTTCTTGCAACCTATATGATCTAGGCAGAGCCCATAATGCCAAGTGGTTGCACTTGAAGCTTCTCAACATTTGACATCTCAAATCTCTTTGTTCCTGGGTGGCCATCCACAAGTGAGATACACAAGTTCAACCATATACATGGGCCTTGTGAACCACTCAACCAAAATCCACCAAGCAAGTCCCATTCCACCCAGGTGATTCATTAACTTAGTTGTTTTATTAAACAAAGCACAAGTCCTCAGACTTAGAATATTTTTCCATAGTGTGAATATATATTCCACCCATGTTTTCTATTAGCTAGGCTAAGCTTGATAGTAGTAGGAATCTTAACTTAGGAAGATTTCCACTAAGGTTTCATCTACTAGGTTTTCCTATAGTAAGGTTTATACTTAGCAAAATTCCATGCAAGTTTTACTTAGAGAAAATTACTAATGCATAGTGAAAGTAATGGGACAAAAAGTATGAAGCATCACTTGCCTTTTTGGTAGAGGGTATAGGTTCACTCCTTGTCCTTGCAACAATCACACTCTTCAAGTCACTACAATTCAATCAAGCAAGGCACAAACTCAATCTACCAATCAAGCAAAACATCACATAAAATGACAAAGTCAAAGTAATGCATGCAAGCATGCCAAGCTTTTTGTTTGAAAAGTGGTTCCTAATGGGTCATAAACATTTGAAAACACCTAATGGTCATTTTGTGAAGTGGCAAAGTCATTTGCAAAAGGTTTCACCTCATAAACCATTTTCAAAACAAAGTATCATTTTATGTGGTGTAGAAAATATTTTTACTAAGGAATTAGTCTATAGGGTTCACCAAAATATGTTTTCAAACCACAAAACTTTGTGTTTATGGTCAGAGAGTTTAAAAACAAAACATTTCCCAAAGGTTTTCTTCCAAAACCATTTTTAATAAATAACCACATTTCTATTTGACTAGAAATGGTTTTAAATCAAAGAATCATTCTTTTGTTTCACCAAATACATTTTTGAAACCACAAAGTGTTTCCTATGGTCAGTAGGTTCAAATCACACCATTTGCCAAAGATTTTATCCCCAAAATCATTTTTGAACAATTTTTACATCCTTAACAAGCATACAAATGTTTCTGCAAAAACAAACATTTTAACAGAAGTTTTTTGCTAAACAAAAGGCATGGTTGGCTAGGGCTTGTTCCACTGATTCCAATGATATCAAATTTGCAATTTTTGGACGTGTGGATCAAAAGTTACAAAGGTTTGAAAATTGAATCTATAACAGATTCAAATCTGTTTTTAAAACGAAACCTGGCCACGCGGCGCGTTCTGGTTGGATGATACCGGTTCGGCCGGATGGACAACGTGGAGCGTTGGATCTAAATAGATCGTGCAGCACAGGACGCGTACCCCTTCGCGGTTAAGTGATCTAATCTTGCTCGCCCGATCTAGATCCTACGACGCTGGTCTGCTTGGCCAAATGTGAGCGGCGCCGACGGTGGCTAGCGGCGGCGCACGGCCAGGCGGTGGCTGTGCCGGTTGATACGGGAAGCTAGAAGAGAGAGGAGGATGCTCACCGTGATCGCGAGTACGTGGTGAAGCTCGTCGTGTGGTCGGCGTGGCAAGGAGCGTCCTGGAACAGCAGCGATTGCTCGTTGGAGTTAGGTCTGGCGACGATTGGCTCTGGTCGAGGCCGAGGATGGTGCTACGGGTCACGAGAGGGAAAACTAGAAGCATGGTTAGACACGTACGATCAAGGAGATGACGCGTGCGTGAACGAGAAGAAGAGGGGCGGTCGGATTTCACCTGGGGAGCTCGCCGGAGTAGAAGACAGACAACGGCGTCGTTTAGAGCTTGTTGCAGACGTTGCTCTGGGGCGCCCGCGGTCGTATGGGTGGTACGGGAAGAAGCGTCTGGGAGTGGGGAGTCTCCTAGTGTGCTCAGGGAGGCACGAGGCGGTGTTGAGTCGCCGGAATCGGCACCGGACCTCGTCGGAGCAGAGGGTGGTGTTGAGCGCAATTTAGCAGCCTAGGGGCGTGCAAATGCGGGGTGACAGAGGGGAAATGTAGAGGAGGTATGAGCATTTAAGTCTGTGTGATCACAGCGAGTAACGGTGGCCGCGTTAAGTCGAATTAAGGCCGCGGAATCACTGCAGGAAACAGCGACGAGGGGAGGAAGAACAGGTCGCTGCGGTGAGGACGATGAATAGGAGGAGTGGGGTCGGCTAGTCAGCGAGAGAGTGAGAGGGAGAAGAGGGGCCACCGGTCATTGGTTCTGCGGGTCAGTTTAACCGGTGAAAAACGATTCGCCGAGGGAGAGGGGAACTAGGCTGTTTTGCTGGGCTTGTGGGCTTGGCTGGCTGGGCTGGGTCTGCTTCCATTTTTTTCTTTCCTGAAACCTTTTCTTTTTCTATTTCTGATTTCTGTTTTGAATTTCACACAACCAAACAATGTTCAAATCAATTCAAACAATCATCAAACTTTGCAACTATGAATTTGGTTCTATTCAGTAACATAAACCAAAATCCAAAACTAAAATAATAATTTTATTTTAGGGTCCATTATTAATTAAATAAATAGACCATTGTTATTAAATCAAATATGATTTTATTTATTTAAAAACCTCTTTTGAAATCTAAATATTTTCAAAACCAAATCAGTAGGTTTTATTTGGGATTATAAAATACTTAGAAAACTTATTTTAAATAAATAAATAAGTTTTGATGTTTTGGAAATAGTAAAACCTTTATTAATAAAACTTGGATATTAAATCCTTATTAATTTTATTTAATAAACCTTTACCATTTTTATCAGAACAAAATGTTTATTTCAAAAGCTTGGGCAAGTTTTAATTTGGCTCTATAAAATAATCTTTATTTACAAATCCACCTTTTCTTTTGTAAACCAAAACCTTTATTAAAAGATCCAAAATAGTAATTTTAAATATTTTGAAGTTTATTATTTATTTAACTTTTTAAATCCCTTTAGGATTTTATTTGATCCAAATAGGTTTTGGAAGTTCCCAATTGGATTCAAAAAGTTTCTTCTCACCCTGAAAATCAACAAAGTTTTATTTATTCATTTATTTTTCACATTACAAGATTTGGAAAATCTTGGGATGTGACAAATACGATACCAGTTCGTAAAGTAACTAACCAGAATTCTATAGTTCTATCATCTCAATTAAAACTAAGCGCAAGGTGGTAAACGGATGCCAATGACTACAACAACTATGAAAATTCATTTTGATTTAATTTATGATAAATAGTGTTCAACTCTTAATCATATTGTTGTTGAACTCCGACTCAAAACAATATCCCTCAAATTGTTTTAGTGATCACACGAACCAAATCCACCACATAAAAACCGATCATCACGAGAGTTGATGTAGCTTCAATGGCAAACAATCAACATGTTCATCATATCTACTATATGACTCATGCTTTACCTTTCGGTGATCCGTGTTCCGAGACCATGTCTGTACATGCTAGGCTCGTCAAGATCAAACGTTAGATTCCGCATGAGCAAATCTGGCTTGCTCACGTTGTATACACTCGCAGAATCTAACACACCCGATCATCACGTGATGCTTCGAAACAACGAGCTTTAGCAACGGTGCTTACTAAGGATGAACACTTTAAAACTTGAAATTGTGTGCTTGAGGGATCATCTTATAATGCTACTGTCGTGAACTAAGCAATACAAGATGCATAAAAGTATTAACATCACATGCAATTCATAATATGTGATATGATATGGCCTTTCTTCTTGTGCTTCCGATCTCCATCTTCAAGCACGAACATGATCTCCATCATCACCGGTGTGGCGTCAAGGTCAATGGCGCCGCTTCATGGTTGTCTTCCACCAGCATCAACTATTACAACTACTTTGAATAATAGATATGCAGGTCTTATCGGATTTATAAGACAACCATATGGCTCCTGCCGGTTGCCGACTTACAATAAGGAATATTGCATACATCATATATAATCACAATCATGGCCATATCACATCACAGCACACCCCTGCAAAACAAAGTTAGACGCCTCTAATTTTCTTTGCATGTTTTACGTGGTTTGGGGCTTTCAATAAGTGTCGTTATAACTTACGAATAAGAACCACAACGTTGATACTAGTATTGTCAATCACCCGTTGTAAATTGAATCTTCACTATGTTGGGAGAAACAGGCACCCGCAAAGCCACTTATGCAATACAAGTTGCATGTCAAGCATGGAGCAAGTATCATGAACGATGTCATGTAAGGTTAGCCCGGGCCGCTTAATCCCACCATCCCGCAAGATGCAAAGTAAACAAGAAGCAATCAACAACAAAAACATCAACGCCCATAATGATGATTGTGTTCTACTCGTGCAATAGATCTACATATAGACATGGCTCTGATACCATTGTAGGGGTTCGTAGCATGGAAAACAAAAAATTTCTACCGCATGCATACAAACAAGCCGAGATCTATCTACTAGATTGTAGCAACGAGTCGATAGAAGCACTCACCCTCGAAGATTCCAAAGCGGTTAACGAGAGTAGATTCTCGTGGGTGATGTAGTCGTACACTTGCCGATCTCAAGATCGCGTTGACGATCCTTCCGGCGCTGCGTTCCGGCAGCGCTTCCGCAGTCGGTCACACGTTCGGTACTCGATGAAGACAGTCCTCTCCCTTGTTCCAGCAGGCAGCGGAGGTTATAGCACTCTCCTCGTGATTCCGGCAGCACGACAACGTGGTGTCGGCAGTAGAGGGAAGATCCCGCAGGGCTTCGCCTAAGTCGGAGCGAGTATGGTGGAGTAAGAGAGGTCCTTGGCGATCTACGGATTAGAGGCACCAAGAGGGGTTGGTTTGGCCGGCGGCTAGGGCTTGGGGAAGCCCTAACTCAACGACTTGGAGGAGGCCCTAGGTGGCGGCAGCACTTGGAGGTGGTTGCGCTTTGGAGCTAGGGTTTAGGTGTGAGGGGTAGGGGTGCGCCCTACCCCTCCTTATATAGGTGGGGAGATGCGGTTTGGGGAGGAGGGATTCCTCCCCCAACTCCTCATGGCCGGCAGGTGGAGGGAGTTGGACTCCTACCCTAGGTAGGTTTCCTACTCTCCCTTCACCAAGCAAACTTTGGATTTGACTTTCCAAATTGGCGTTTGACTTTCAAACTTGGATTTGATTTCTCTCTTCATATTTCCCAGCCAAGTGACCTAGTACATGATGCAACCATTCCACATTGTCATGACACATCCATGTAACCTTCCCCTCCAGAGTGTCAGACCTTCCAGGCCCTTCTAGAACATTCCTGGTGAAAACACCGTAATCATTTTCGAACTCCGAAACATGACTTTCCTTATATGAATCTTATTCTCCGGACCATTCCGGATCTCCTCGTGATATCCAAGATCCCATCCGAGACTTAGAACACATTCGGTCATTTACTCATCATTCCATAACTACTCAACAACATCGAATCCTTAAGTGTGTCTCCCTACGGTTCGTGAATTATGCGGACATGACCAAGACACTTCTTCGATCAATAACCAATAGAGGAATCTGGAAATTCATATGGCTCCCACATATTTCTACGATTACTTTGCAATCGAATGAACCACTTACATACAATACCAATTTCCCTTTGTCTCACGATAGTTTACTTATCCGAGGTTTTGATCGTCGGTATCTCTGCATACCTAGTTCAACCTCATTACTGATAAGTACTCTTTTTTCTAGTTCCCATGATATGTGATCCCTTGTGAGCTAGTCACATGCTTGCAAGCTAATTGCATGACATTCCACCGAGAGGGCCCAGAGTATATCTATCCGTCATATGGATGGACAAATCCCACTCTTGATCCATGTGCCTCAACACATACTTTCCAAACACTCAATGCCACATTTATAGCGGTGTGGTGTTTGATTTCATCAAAGCATCCTTCCGGTGATGGTGATTAGCATGATCTCATGGTCGAAGGAATTAGGTTACTATGTATTAGAAAGCTTATAGCAAATGAACTATATTAAATGACTTGATCTTTATGCTACGCTTAACTATAGGAGTGTGTCCATCAAATCATTCATCTGTTGATATGACCTTGTTGTTAATAACATCTCTATGTTCATGATCAGGAAACCATGATCATATATTAACCAACAAGCTAGTTTAACAAGAGGCTTTACTAGGGACTCTTTTATGTTTACAAATCACAAAAGTATTAATGTTTCCGTTTATACAATTATAGCATGGTATGTAAACATTTATCATAAGCATGAAGATATGATAATAACCACTTTATTATTGCCTCTTGGGCATATCTTCAACAACCAAAACAATCTTATATGAAACAAAACTTTGCATTCCACAAAGTGATTATGTTACCTCAAGATTGATAGCAATGGTCCCAATCATAATAGTTTGAAAACTTTCTTGTGGAATGGGACAATATATTTCTCCAACCTTGATGTTCTCTAATGATGCTCGACGTGGCACTTCGTTGGTAACCCCAAGCGCAGGGTGTGAAGAGTAAGCAGCAAGTTTTCCCTCAGTTGATACTGAGGTTATTGAACCAGAAGGAGGAAGGAAACGTCACACAGGTGTTGCAAGCAACGCGGAGACCTGCACAAGACAAACTCAAGACTTTGCCCTAATGAATCATTGAGGTTGTCAAGCTCACCGGTTTGCTGTAACAAAGGATTAAACATATGGTGTGGAAGGTAATGGTTTGCAGCAAGTAAATAGGTAACAGTGGAAGATGTATCAATGGTAAAGATTGGACTGGGGTCCATAGTTCACTAGAGGTGCTCTCCTTAGATAAACAACATGGCATGAACGGTAAACAAATTATAGCAGGGCAATTGACAGGAACTAAGCAAGGCATAACGATGCAATTACTAGTCAGAAAGATCCTATGAGATTCGATTGGGCAATACAACAAGATACATAGACCTCCATCCAACTGCATCTATGACTAGAAGTCCACCTTTAGGTTATCATCTGAACCCCCTCCAGTATTAAGTTGCAAGCAACAGACAACTGCTTTAAGCAAAGTGTGTAAGGTAAACAGTCCACATGTTCCATGAACAAGAGACCGTTGTTTTCTCCCTAGTAGCAACAACACATCAACAACCGAAGAGATTATTGTCACTTCCCTTGGAAACTAGAGGCATGAATCCACTATCGAGCATAAATACCCCCTCTTAGAGTCACTAGCAACTACTTGTCCAGAATAGCTACTAACAACGGAGAGCATGCAAGATCACAAACAAAATAGACATGATAGAATCATAAAGACAAAACCATTAATCAAACCAACATAATAATCTCAATATCCATCGGATCCCCGAGATCTATACACGAAAGATCACAAACAACATGCATGATTAAAAATAGATTAGATCTTGATCATGAACGGAGCTCACAAGATCTATACATGAAAGAACAAAGGAGGAGATACAAACATCTAGCTACTACATGGTCCCATAGTCCAAGGTGGAACTACTCACGCATCGTACCATAGAGAAGGCCTCCGAGATGATCTCCCCTCCGGCAGGATACCGGGAAGAACTTCAGATCCCTCCCGATCTAGGGACGATGGTGTCGGCGGCTACAGAAGGTTTCATGGATATTTGATCGGGTGCTTAGGGTTTTTGCATCGGGGGCTTCTTATAGGCGAAGGGGGAGGCCGAGGCGGCGGCCAGAGGGGCACACCCCTCCCAGGCGCGGGGCAGGGTCGACCCACGTCTAGGGTGGGTCTGGCCTCCCTGGCTTGCCTCTCCGGCTCCCCTCTGGACTTCTTGTTTCCCACGGAAAGTAATTGACTTTGACGTTTGTCCCGTCTAATTCCGAGAATATTTCTTTACTAACATTTTTGAAACAAAAAACAACAGAAAACGGGGATCTGGCACTGTTGCAACTTGTTAATAGGTTAGTACCAGAAAACATGTAAAAAGCACCTCAAAGTGTAGACAAGTAAAGCAAAGTAGATACTAAACAAGCATGGAACATCAAAAATTATAGATACGTTTCCGACGTATCAACATCCCCAAGCTTAACTCCTGCTCGTCCTCGAGTAGGTAAGTGATAAAAGAATAATTATTGAGGTGACATGCACCCTCACAATAAAGATCCAAATATCTGCAAGAATTGAAAGCTGGGATCAAAGCACTCTAAACATGTGCATGAGAGATGGAGTTCTAACAATAGGACATAGTAACTATGCATGCAACATGAAAGGCTACAAACAAAGATCCTGAATAACATGCATTGAAAATGTTTGTTTGTTTCACATACAGATAACATAGCATAGTGGCAATCAGCTTGTCCCTTATAGAGTAGCAATATATATGCATAGGACACCTTCAAAGTTCACAAGGGTGACTAGAAACAAATAGCACAAGAACAAGTAATATCACAATATGCATTAATCAATAAGCTTTGGAACACTGCACACATAATGACAACTATGCTCTCTTAATGGTGCCTAAAGGTAGAAGGTGGAGACTCAATAATGGTTTAAGAAAGGCCTTTGTGTAAAGGAAGCAGGGATTACAAGTTTCAAAAAGAGCTTCCAAATATTATGGTACTTGTTAGCTTTCAGCCCTCATTGCCCCTATCATAAGCATCTTGAAGTGATTAAGGTTAAAGTGTCAAAGATGGAGTATATGCTTGACGAAGTATAAGTTGGCAATCTCAAGTCCCTTGAATACGAGGGCCACAGCTTATGCATACTCAACTTTGGGCCCAGGTAAGTTCTTGTCATTGTAAGTATTTGCATATCATTGAGAACCGCCAATAGGGTACCCCTTGCACATTGTATAGGAGATTTCCCATAACCAAAATGACAAGGCAAGCAGACAATGAGCATCTCAACAATCTTATTATGTACCATGGGAATATGGTGCATTTTTCTCTCTTTCCTCTTTTCTCAATGTGTCTCTTTTTTTATAAGAAGAATGCTTCATAGATGTCACTATGGTGATGCTGCAAGTTTCCACCATGATCAGGCATGTATTAGGCTAGCGGCCTAGTCGTTTCTCTAACACAGAATATAAAATCCATGGACTTACAAGTTCCCTCTTTATTTCACACCGGTGACATCCATAGACAAAAGAGCATGATATCAACTGAGTACAAAGTAACATCGCAATGTTGAAAGCGTTCCCCGTGACAGCACGATTCTGCTAATTCCAATGTATAAGTGCAAGCATATACAACAAAGTTGTTACAATGGTTCAAGTTTATTAGGGGCAAAGAATATAAAGTGTTCCATCAAGTTCGTGAGGGATTTAATCACTAAGTTTTCACATAAAAAATAGTTTTTAATTGGAAGATAGTTGAAAACAAGAATATACTTGGAATGGTGTAACACACCATGCATAGGAGTTTATAGTGGACACTTTGGAATAACTTGGTTTCTTGGGAGTTGGAAGCATGAGTAGAACTTACTCATACAAGGGAGGCTAGCAAAAGACTAGGAGTAACCAACTAAGAGAGCATAATGGCCATAATCATGTAGTGCAACAAAGCATACTAATCAAAGCAAAGAGTGGTACTACAAGTCAAGGACTAAATGATCATAGAGGCTAATGGTGACTTTTCATAGTCATAATGTAACATCCCAGCATTAGAGCCTAGAAATAGGTTGAACCTAGATGTGTGCATTGCATTCATGCATAGAAAATCCGAATAATTTTCGTGCTTTTAAATAAAACTTGTCAAGTGACTGAAGCTTCTCTTACCTTGATGGAATTGAAGTAGATCATCAAGTTGACTGCGATAAGTTTCAATAAGACCTTTGTTAAAATCTCATTTTGGGTAAGAGAGATTTGATCTAAGGGTAGATCAAATGTACTATAAGTTAAACCCTAATATAATGTGAATTATGTTGATCATTAGGTGATCATGTTATAGTATTTATTATAACCATTCATAAGCACCAAGTTAAGGATATAAAACAAATAATAAGAATGTAACCACTATATCTTAAATTCCATCTGCATACATACTAAGAATCATAGTAACACCTAACCTTAAAAACTCTTTTGATGAGTTGGAGTTGGAAAGAGATTAAGTCAAGATCATCCACTATATATATATCTTTCTTTCTATACAATATTTATGGAACTTATCTCAATATCTGTTGATCATCAATGTTGGATAATTCCCCATTGATTCACAACTTCTTTAACTATTAGTCTTTGATCTATTATTTGATCTTATCAGAACATTTACCCAAATCTTCTAATGAGGGCATAGTCCATTGATAACCTCAATCCACTATAAGATACTAAGAAGATAATTTCTAGACAATAAAAGGTAGGATTAATAAAGCCCTGCCTAGCCAACTAAGAACTTCAATAATAAATATAATTGAAGGATTGAAGTGTAAGTCATTAGGGTTAAGTAATTATAAGATGGTGTTACTCAACTAAAGCTAGTGTAGTGTCGTGGTATTGCCGACGAGTATGCCATGGAGGGGTCCTCCCAGTGCGTGTTTAGAGACGTGGGGGAAGGTGTACGGTTGACGGGTACGAGGTAACACAACTTACCCAGGTTCAGATCCCACAACGGTGGCGGAATCTTACTCCTGCTATAAATCACTATAAGGGCAATACGCCGAGTTACAGAGATAGGTTCGTTGTGCGAGGTTGTGTGAAGTTGTCTATGACCGTATCAGATTGTCTGCCCTAAAGGCTCCCATAGGACCGACTTATATAGTCGCCAGGTCCTAGGGTTACAGGGAAGAGTCCTAGCCGGATAGGTTACAGAGTCCTACACCGTCTGTTACTAGTCTTGTGTATCTTGCACTCCAAGGCTCCGGGTACGCTGGTGACTCCACCGTAGCCTTCCTTTATCCGGCATGGGCCTCCCTTCTGGATCCACCTAACTGGGCCGCCCAGCAGGCCATAGGCCATGCTACCGACTATGGGCCACCCGGGTTAGCCGGATAAGAGACATGCTATAAGGATATCCATATAGCATATCCCCAACATTAGCCCCCGGAGACCTCCGAGATCTTGCGCCATCTTGCCTCTTCACGTGGAATGCTCCGTCTAGATGGATGTCGGCAGATCGTCAAGCAACATCTTGTAGTCCTCCCAAAGAACCCTGCAAGGTTTTCTCCGTCTTCGATTTGTAAGTCGGAGAAATGCTGAATCTTCCATCGTACTCTTCCGTAGTCGGATTAAATCCGTCAATGCCGGGATCTTCGATGTGATGGCTCATCTACCCGTGTTAGCTAGGACGACGTAGGCTTAGGTCAGCGACGCCTCATAACTCACACATACATAGAACGCAATCATATCCGATTTTCCCGCGTGAGCGATACGAACCGTTGGCGGCGACGGTTGGAGACGTGGCGAAATTTCCGCGCACGTTCGCGAACACGTCGTCTACGCGGCAACCGTCCGATTAGCTGCACGAATCTTGACGCCGAGGATGATAAATAGTAACCGTGGGGAATTTTCCACTTTTTACCCCATTCTTCTCGCGACGTCTTCTTCCTCCAGCCGCACGCCTCCTCGAGCTCTTCGCGAGAAACCTCGAAAACCCTAGCTTCCATCTGTGTCAGTCGCACTCGTCCATCACTCCATGGCCAGCAGCAGCACCTCCCTGTCGATGGCGGCGTCGAGCGAAGCCACGGCAAAGCCGGCGAGCTCCTTCGTCGTGCCCCCAGAGGGCTTGGTCATCCCCGCATCGGCGGTGATCGAGTCCACCGGCGGCAACCACAATTTGGCAGCGCTGGAACCACTGGAGGAGGAGCCAGACTCGCATAAGGGCGACTGGCGCGGCTCGGACATCACCGACCGCGACATCCAAGAGATGGTCGCCGAAGGCTACCTCCCCGCGACGGAGGGGCTTGCCTGGCGCGCGGCATCGGCCGTCGAGGTGACACCTTCTCCCCAAGCCGGAGAAAAGGTGTACCTCAAGGCTCAGCTGGTACGCGGCGTTTCCCTGCCCATCTCCCACTTCTTCCTCTCCGTCTTGAACCACTACAAGGTCCAACCCCATAACCTCTCCCCCAATAGCATCTTAGTGCTTAGCAACTTCGCGGCACTTTGCGAGGGTTACCTAGGGATTAGGCCTAGGTTAGACTTGTTCGTGTACTTCTTCACCGTCAAACGTGAAGCCGGACATAGTAAGGAGGATCTTAGGAACTGCGGCACCATAAGATTCAAGATTCGACCTGGCCGGCGGTTCCCCGACATCGTCGGCCATGAGTCCTACAAGAACTGGCAGCGGACGTACTTTTACGGCCCCGACCTTCCTTTGGCGGGCCGAGAAGTGACGTCTCCAGACTTCATGGATGGAGCCGCCGCTGAAGTTTCTACATGGAGATCCCATGCCTCCCTTCCCTCCGACCTCGACGCTTCTCGCGCAATAAGGCAGATCGAATGGTTCGTAGAGACGGGTTTGACCGGCTTGGACCTAGCCATGTGTTGGTTCATCGTGAATCCAACCTCTGCAGACTGCCAAGTTCATGCACGAGTATACCAGTGATCGAAGGGATACCCTCCGGATCTCCGTGGATAACTTCTCGAGCGACTCCGTCAAGCTCCGCCTAAAGGACATCGTCAAGGTGAAGGATAAGAAGCGTGGCTTCACCATCACCTACGACATGTTCGTAGACGGCAAGTGCCCAAAGGTAGGTATTTATTTTCCATCTTGCGGGCACCATTTTTCCCAACACAGTGATTTATCACTTAACAGCTTAGCGATCTAGACGAGGACAACCTGGCTGCCCATATCTACGATCCAAAGATGAAGGAAGTCACGGTCGTGTCCGAAGACGATGTTCCGTTGGCGCGAAAGCGGAAGAGCTCCACCTCTGACGCTGCCGATGGAGGAAAGAAGAACAAGACGGAGGGTGGAGCCTCCAAAAAGACTACCGCCTCCCTGGAGGCGGAAAAGAGAAAAGCCACCGGGATTTTTGCCAAAGCACCCCCCTAGTGTAAGCTTCTCATTCTCCGACATTGTCTATTTATCTGTCTTGTTCCTGTACTTATGCATTTTGCACGTCTCAGGAAGAAAGCCACGACCAGCCTCAAGAAGACCTCCAAAACTTTGGGGGCTTCTAGAAATATCAAGGATATGCTGCATCGCGACGCCTCCCCCGCCATCGCCCCTACTACCCCTGCCGTCAAGCCTTCGTCTGCCCCGACAAGCTCACAACCTAAGGAGGAACCAGGCCCTTCCGTCATGGAAGTGGATTCTGGCGCCTCTACCGAACTCGCTGTCATCGGCGAGCAGGCGACGCAGGAGAGCACCGCTCAAAAAATGGCCGAAGCCCCGGCTAAGGATGCCATCGGTAGCGGTAAGGCGGTGGTGGAAGCTGGTACCTCTGTCGAAGGCGCCGCCTTTGCTCCCCAGAAACCCTTCGAGTTCCCGAAGATAGTTTACCCGACGCTCACGCCAAGTAACACAACTCTGGTTCCTGGAGGAGTACCATCATCTCCGACGTGCGGTATTGAGGAGAGTCTCCGACAAGCAGATATCTTGCGAGGAAATAGCATCTCTTTTGGCAAGCTGCTAGCCGAGAGCGCTACAAACCTCAAGATTATTGCACTTGTAAGTTTACTTTGCCTTTTTTGCATTTCATATGAGTATCCCACTGTAGCCCCCGAGGATGTAGACGGAGAACCATAGGTTTTGCATCTATATGCTCTAAGAGTGACTAAGTTAGAAAAAACTCTCACTAAAGCCCCCAAGAATTTAGATGGAACAAACTATTCCGACTAGATGCTTTAAGAGTAGCATACGCAGTGTTTATAATTTTCAATACTGTAGCCCCCAAGCCTCTAGTTGTAACTGAATTAGTTCCGACTAGATGCTTAAAGAAAAGCTAAGTATTTTCCGAGTTAAAAACTTTATATTGTAGCCCCCAAGCTTCTAATCGAGAACTGAATTAGCTCCGACTAGATGCTTAAGGAAAAGCTAAGCATATTGCTAAGTAAAAAACTTTCGCTGTAGCCCCCGAGCGTCTAGGTGGAAAGATTCCGACTAGATGCTCCAAGTAGACTAAACAACGGTTTAAATTTTTTTTTCCTTTTTTCCACAGAATAATGCTCGGAGGGGCATGGCCAGCGATAAGTACCAGAAGATGAGCGCAGATCTTGAAGCCGAAAAGGGTAAAACTGCCATCTTGAAGGAACAGATCATAAAATACAAGAGTTTGTTTTCTTTTTGCGCATTCTGTCTTGGTTTTGTGCCTTCATTCACCGAGTACTCACTATGTACTTTGTTTTCTCCGACTTTGCAAAACATGTTGCCAAGGCCAAGGACATTGTCGAGCAGTCCAAGCACATCCAACAGCTGGATAGCGAGAACAAGATCCTTAAAAAGGAGAGGGAAGAAATGCTAAAAATGCATGAGGATTCCATGAAGGCCCTGCAGGAGTCCGCCTCCGCGGAAATCAATCGCTTGAAGGAGGATCTTGCAATCTTAAAAGATCAGAAGCAAGATGCTGATGAGAAAAACCATCGCCATAGCGAGGCGTATAAGCTCCTCCAGCAGGAGAAAGAATCCCTAGTGGACACCCTCTGGCAGGCTAATGTCAGCATCTTCAGTAAGTTTCCTCTGCCTTGTATTTCTACAGTCTAGATAGTTTGAATTGTTGAACTCATGCGATCCTTGTCGGAATTTGAAGCTCCTATGGGTTTAACCAGATCGCCTCCTCCAGCCAAGGAATGCATGGTTCTTGCCGGCAACTTCATCAACACCGCCATCACCCAAGCCAAAGAGATTTCCAAGCCCCTCCAGATATGCATCAAGGCCTCAGACTCCATGACAAAGTACTCGGAGATTCTGCGCCGAGCCCCCGAGCGTATCACAAGCTGGAAAGCTTCATGTGTACGGGCTGGCGCAAGGATGGCGCTGTCAATGGTGAAGGCACACTACGAAGATGGCGACATCGATACGGTGACCTCTGGTATCCCCGACATTGACGATGACGGCAAAGAGATTGATCACGAAGCCATATTGTCATCACTCGCGGGTTACGATACCAGACTTGCCGAGTTGGTGGACTTCGACGTCTTCGTGCCCATGAACACCATCGACAACGTCAACCAAGATTCCTCCGAGTCTCATCATAGTGCCGACGTTGAGGGTGATTCTCCGACTGGTGACGATGTTGCTTCCAAGTCTCCTGCGCCAAAGGAATGAAAAAACACTTTGTAATATTTGTTTCATCTTTGGTGTATGTGCGGAAAAAACTTGATGATGTAACTTAAGGCGCGGAAAACAATGGTTGTTATTTCCTGCTACTTAAGAACTAGTTTCCAGCATGTATATATTTTTTAAGCAAGTGCTGGATTATCCATTACTTTGGTTCTTATACTTGACTTTTCGTGAGTCGGAAGACTCGTTGTCGGAACCATGCACTTAGGTGATGATGCCCAATGGCACCGTCAATAACCTGAGCACAAAATCGCCGACAATAAGTGCCAAAAGTCACTACTCAAGAATCCACATAAAAACAACAAAGAACGTGTAGACCAGAAAACTTAAGCTAACGCCCGTGGGCGGAATTTTCACAAGTGCAAATGCAAGCTTGTGCATAAAGGTTTTACATGATCCAAAAATGAACACTAAAGGAGGTAAAAGTCTCAGAAATATGAGTGAACCAAAGAGATTTATTTCATTGATCATATAAGAGGTACACAATTAGATAAAAAATGCTAAGTGTAAAAAGGATGTAGCTGTGCTATGTTCCATGGCCGATCAAGCTCCGGGTAGTCATCATCCGGGTCACGTCGCTTATGCTTATGATCCTCGTTGGTTCTATCCTTTAGTTCACAATTGTCAACAAGGTAGTAAGACCCATTGAGCAGCACCTTGCTTATGATGAACAATCCTTCCCATGGTGGGGATAATTTGTGCGACTTCTTCTGCTTAAGTCGGAGCACCAAATCCCCCTCTTTAAATGAGCGATTCCGAACGCGGCGACTATGGTAGCTGCGTAGCTTCTGCTGGTAGATGGCGGATCTTTGGCATGCCAAAATGCGCTCCTCTTCGAGAAGGTCCATATCTAGGCGTCTGGATTCTTCAGCGTCATCCTCGTCGTAGGCGGAAACTCTTGGTGCATCGTGGAGGATGTCGGAAGGCAGGATGGATTCTGCTCCATATACCATGAAATAAGGGGTGTAGCCGGTGGATCTGTTGGGTGTAGTTCGTAAACTCCACAACACAGATGGCAATTCTTCCGCCCAGGCTCTAGCTGCTCTATGTAGCGGTGCCTCAAGACGTGGCTTGATTCCCTGAAAATTAATCCATTGGCTCGCTCAACCTGACCATTGGATTGTGGGTGTGCCACAGATGCAAGGTCAAGTCGGATGCCTTTCTCCCAGCAATAAGCCTCCACTTCTCCGAGTGATAAATTGCTGCCGTTGTCGGTGATAATGCTATGTGGGAGACCAAATCTCACCACTAGATCTCGGACGAACCTAAGGGCAGTTGCCCCATAAAGCTTTCTAATGGGTTTAGCTTCTATCCATTTAGTGAATTAGTCAACTGCTACAAGCAGATGCGTAAATCCACAAGGTGCCTTATGTAACGGTCCCACCATGTCCAGCCCCCAGACTGCAAACGGCCTAGTTATTGGTATTGTTCGCAGTTCTTCAGCAGGAACATGTTGTTGTCGAGCATAATACTGGCATCCCATGCATGTCTCAACCAGCTTGTCGGCGTCTGCCTTCGCAGTCAGCCAGTAGAATCCTTGCCAGAAGGCTTTCACGACCAACGATCGAGGAGCGGCGTGATGCCCGCAATCTCCGAGATGGATTTCGCGTAGTATTTCCATACCTTATAGCTGGAAAACACACTTTGGGTATACACCAGTAGTGCTCCTTTTATAGAGTTGCCCATTGATTATGGTTTAACCCTTTGCTCGTCGTACTATTTGCCGTCTTTCGACTTCGTCGTCGGGCAAAGTTCTGTGTTCAAGAGATTCCATGAACGGTTTTGTTCAAGCCGGGGGGACCTTAGTCACCATGTTGACGAAAGAGTCATCTCTATCCGGGTTGTCGATGTCGGATCCCTTCACAGATGGTGTGCGCAGATGCTCTAGGAAAACTCCTGGCGGAATTCGCTTGCGCCCTGATCCTAGCTTAGAAAGCAAATTAGCCGCCTCGTTTTGCTCCCTAGGCACATACTTGACTTCGTAGCCCAATAATCTCTTGGCTATCTCATCCACTTCGTCTCGATATGCCACCATCATAGGGTTCCGCGCATTCCAGGTGCCAGCCACATGCTGGGAAACCAAGTCGGAATCTCCACAGCAAACTATGCGCTTGATGCCAATATCCTTGGCTACACGTAGTCCGTGAATGAGTGCTTCATACTCCGCCATGTTGTTTGTAGCCTCGAAGTGGATCTGCAGACCGTAGTGTAGCTTGTCTCCTGTTGAGAAGCTTTGAAGTGCATCACCCAGTACTCTGGTTCTGGCAACGGAGTAGCATCTGGCATCTCCGTCCAATCTGCAACAAAATCCGCCAAGGCTTGTGATTTGATTGCGTCGTGTATCTTGTAGCTAATCTCAAAGGTGGCAAGTTCAATGCCCCACGTCGCGACCCTTCCTGTAGCGTCGTTGTTATTGATAATGTCGGATAGTGGGGTCTTGCTCACCACTGTGATTGGGTGCTCCTGAAAGTAATGCCTCAGCTTCCAAGAAGCAAGGAATACTCCATAAGCTATCTTTTGGTAGTGCGGGTAATGCTGCTTGGACTCCGTCAAGACCTCGCTCACATAGTAAACTGGCCGTTGAACTCCGTGCTCATAGCCTGGTTCCTTCCGCTCTACCACGGCGACGATGTTGATAACCCGGTTGGTTGACGCCATGTAAATTAACAGGGGCTCACCAGGCTCGGGTGCTGCAAGGATGGGAGCTGAGGAAAGAATCTCCTTGCGATGCTTCAATGCTGCATCTTCTTCATCCGTCCACGTGAATTTTTCCGCCTTCTTCAGCAACTTGTACAGCGGCAGAGCCTTCTCTCCAAGTCGGCTGACGAACCGACTAACTGCTGCAACACAACCTATTAGTCATTGAATGTCCTTTAGGCATGTCGGACGGTTTATGTTCAAGATGGCCTTGATTTTCTCCGGGTTGACCTCGATTCCACATTGGGAAACGATGAAGCCCAACAATTTGCTGGCTGGAACCCTGAAGACGCACTTCTTAGGGTTGAGCATCATGTTGTATTTCTAGAGATTATCAAAGGTTTCTTTTAAGTCGGAGATTAAGTCGTTTGACTTTTTAGACATCACCGTGATATCGTCCACATAGGCGTGAACGTTCTGACCAATTTGGTCGTGGAGGCAACGTTGCATTGTCCGCTGGTAAGTAGCACCTGCGTTTTTCAGCCCAAAGGGCATCGTGACATAGCAAAACGTGCCGTATGGGGTAGTGAACGAAGTGGACAATTGGTCCGACTTCCTCATCTTGATCTGGTGGTATCCTAAGTTGACCAGCTCCCCTTCCTCGGCTCATCTTCATTTCCTCATTGCTGCCCACGACCAGCTCCCCTTCCTCGGCCATGTTGTCCGCCTTCTCCTCGTCCTGCAAAAGTCATAGCGACCATGTCGGTAGATTGCTTTTCTTCTGGAGCGGTCTTCCAATTTTTACTGCTGTTCCTCCGAGCTTGAGTTGGAACAGCCGTTGCCAGCAAGGAGCCACGAGCATCGTCGTCGGCAGCTGCGAACTCACTAGACAACTGAATCATCTGGTTCAAGTCAAGCTGGTGATTGTCCTACAAGCGCTTCATCTTATGTCGGAGCAACGTGCCCCTTTCCAACCCATCGATGAAGGCGTCCATGGCGGTCTGAGCGTGCACTCCTGCGCAGGAATTCTTCATGTCCAGCCAGCGGGATAGGTAGGCGCGAGATGTCTCGTCTTTCTCTTGCACGCACCGCTGTAGATTGCCCACAGTATAGGGACGCTTGTATGTACCCTCACAGTTCTTGGTAAACGCTTCTTGCATGTCCAGCCAGTTGTAGATAGATTTCTCCGGCAAGTCGTCGATCCATTGACGGGTCGTGCCTGCCAACATTAACGGGAGGTACTTGACGGAGACGTTGGGGTTGCCTTAGGAAATCTCCACCGCGTTGTCGTAGTCCTGCAAGCATGTGGCTGGCTTGGAGGTGCCGTCATAGGGCTTGATGGCCTTGTCAATCCAGAAACCTTTGGGGTAAGTTGCGGTACGTATTGCAGATCCAAAGCAACGTGGTCCCAGGTATGGTCCTTCCCGGGCCTCGTGGATCTTATCGATCCGTGAACGTGCATCGTACGACTCCAGGTTCTTATTCTTTTTGTCAACAGGGGATGGGCTACGTGAATGACGCGGGCCTCCTCCGCCATGGTGACTGCTTGGTGGTGATGAAGGCGGAGGTGGCGGTGGGTTAGCCTTCTTGCTGTTACCCTCCTGCGACGCCTCACGCCTGTCACGGTTGCTTGTCGGACGCGGAGGGTCATGGCATGACCTGCTCTTGTGTCCTTGGTTGCGCTCTCCGTCATGACAGGTCTGCTCCGCGTTGTCGCGGATGACGATGTCGCACTGCTTTGGTGGGGGCATATCCGTACGATAGTGAGCCTTGTAATCTTTGCGATGTCGGGGGGATTGGGGCGATGGCGAAGGGCGACGAGGTCGTGCCTTTTCTCCGTGATCGGAGGATATGGGGATGGCGTCCTTCCTGTTGCGCGCATCCCTCCGTCTTCGTTCTGATGAACCCGTCTGGGACCCGACATCAAGAGGAGATCTGTCCCTTGGCGGCTTGTACTGGCTAGATTGGCAGAGCGCTGGGTTAGACTCAAGCCTCTAAGACGTGGCCTTTTCCTGCTGCTTTAGAGCCTTGGCCACTAGGTCATAGACCTGTTCCACTGCCTCAGGCGATCTATCCTGCTCCAGAAGGGTCTTGGCGACGGCGAGGTTAAGGAGTGGGGTGGGCATCACCTGCTTGCCTTCACTGTCAATGTATGGCTTGGCCTATGCCGGCTTCGAGGGAGCCCATCCTAGGTTGCGACGTACACCAGGATCGTTAATGACGCGAGCTGGAGCTTTCTTAGCCTTCTGCTGCTACAGCAAGGTCTTGTACTCGGCCTCCATTGCTCTAGCTTTTTCTATGGACTTCTGCGTGTTGACCAGATCTTGATCTAGTTTAGCGCCTTGCTCCGCGATGGCTTGCGCTTCCTCCAGCAGCTGCTGGCGCTTCTCGTCAAGCTGGGTCACGTTCCGGATATGAGCAAAGGTTAGTGGCTCGATGAGGAGATTGTCGTACATCACTCTATCAGCTGGAGTAACTTGGGTTGCTGCAGACGTAGATGATGGAGGCGGCAAGTTTGCGGTGTTGTTGTTGCTCGGGCCGGTGCCGAGTTCCTGCGGCTGCTGCACTGGGTTACACGGAGGAGGCATGACCTTTGCGCGATCATCGTCAGCAGTAATAAGTGGCCCCTTCCCCTTTTCCAGCGCCATAGGCGGAGCTCGTCCGGGTTGATCTTCATCCATCGCCGTCCCAATGGTGACGAACACCCCTCGGGACGCGACGGCGTTGTTGGCTTGCTCGTCGCGCGAGTACTCCTCCTCCATCTCCTGCATAGCAGAGTCTAGATCTTCTGGGCTGAAATCTATCTCCTCTGAATTTGCACTGAAATCAGCATAAAGCGCGTCAATGACAGAGTCGGAGGGTGCCAGGACTTCCTCGATGACGGGCGGTGGAGGTGCAACGGGCTCGAGGATGACTGGAGGTGGTGGTGCTGCTGCGACGATGGCGGCGGGAGGCGGTGGCGGCGGCTGCTGAATCGGAGGTTCTCCGTCTCTGAGCGCAAGCTCCATCTGGGCTGCCGCGTCAGCTGCCGCATAGCTGTTGACGGTGCTCACCATCTCTTCGAGGGTAAGGCGTCCTGTTGTCTGCTGCCTTCTTAAAGAATGTCAAAGAAGCGTGCCGCGGTCCAGTCCTTCCATGAAGTGATACAAAGAGTTAACATCGGGGTAGTGGGCTAGATCGGCTCGTATTCGGAGCCATCTGGCTAGGTAATCGCGGGGGTTTTCGCCCTCTCTCTGAACGCAGCGCGCCAGATCGAAGATGGTAACCACACTGACGAACTTGGATCTCTGCTGTCCAGACGGACGGACGAAGCCAGCGGGTTTGCAGTGATCTTCCACCTTTATATCCTGCACAGGGGCGGTTTGGGTGGGCCTTGAATTTTTCTGATCTTTGCCAGCAAAATCCAAAGAGAGATCCGACATCGATCCTTCCGCGAACATATCCTGCCCGTAGGCGGTCCATGCGGGTCATGATGCTCCTCTGACTCCCAGGGGACTAGTGCCCGAGTCGGTTTCGCCGATGAAGAGGTGGATGTCTCTGATAGGAACGATTGAACACCACGTAGGGTTCGTCTTCTCCGGGATCCAGAACTCGTCGGGAGGGACGATCGGAACGTTGCCGGAGAAGAGAACACGGCCGATGGCTACGGTTTTGCCGATTCCAGCGAAGATCTTAGTCCTCGCCCGCTGAAGAGCCTGAAGCGCCTCTTGCCCCACGGTGGGCGCCAACTGTCGTGGTATTGCCGACGAGTACGCCATGGAGGGGTCCTCACAGTGCGTGTTTAGAGACGTGGGGAAGGGCGACGGTGCGAGGTAACACAACTTACCCAGGTTCAGATCCCACAACGGTGGTGAAATCTTACTCCTTCTATAAATCACTATAAGGGCAATACGCCGAGTTACAGAGATAGGTTCGTTGTGCGAGGTTGTGTGAAGTTGTCTATGACCGTATTAGATTGTCTGCCCTAAAGGCTCCCATAGGCCCGACTTATATAGTCGCCAGGTCCTAGGGTTACAGGGAAGAGTCCTAGCCGAACAGGTTACACAGTCCTACACCGTCTATTACTAGTCTTGTGTATCTTGCACTCCAAGGCTCCGGGTATGCTTGTGAATCCACCGTAGCCTTCCTTTATCCGGCATGGGCCTCCCTTCTGGATCCACCTAACTGGGCCACCCAGCAGGCCATAGGCCATGCTACCGACTATGGGCCACCTGGGTTAGCCAGATAAGAGACATGCTATAAGGATATCCATATAGCATATCCCCAACATGTAGCATAGAGTCATAAAAATGGTGTTATTCATCTTTAAGGATAGTTTACTTTAGATAAAGATTAGTGATGAAGGAATAAGGAAGATTGGGAGTAGAGTTTGAAGGAACTACTGGTTGAATGGAAGATTATCAATAGTAGAATAGTAAATACAACCAAACAAGGATATGAGAAAGCTATGAAGTGTTTTTGTATCAAATTCATTGGATTCATTCATGAGTTAGAAGAATGATATATGAATAAGAAGATTTAAATAAGTAAAGCTCATCATGTTAATCATGATGATGGATAGGAAGAAGTATTATATCTAGGAAAGGAATTCCTTAATTAGAGATCCAAGAATTTGAAATATAATTATATGTATAAATCAATTTCCTATTTTAATCTGGTTAAACAATCAACTCTAATCTCAAATCAAACATAATATCCATCTTATACCATTAATACATCATTTGATGTCTATAACATTTTATAGAAATATTTCCCTATAACAAATTACATAAGCATGTCTCTGTTAATTTCAACCATCATAACTATATATGTGTCTAAGTATATTTTTTATAAGTTCACTTCTATAAAACACTCTAATTATAACTTCTATTAAAAAAGGGAGATTTCATCCAATACTATATACATAAGGCAATATGCTTAGTTATTAAATCTTAACTCTTAAAAAGGAATCTAAGCTTATATAAAACCCTAAAGCCAAGGGTAGTACTCATAATTTAAAACCCTAAACTTCTTTTTTTATCACATACATTGCCATTTTCCAAATTAATGGGAGTAATAATCATCATATCAATGTCTTTATATTTCCTGCATCAAAGAAAGGTATAGAATCATTATACATATATATAAAGTTTCTATTCAAGATTTAAGCTCACTAAAATTTGAGTTATAAACAGATAAGAATATATCATTCAAGAAATCCCTAATTAAAAATAGAAGAGAAAAATAATAAGAAGAAGTTTCTTTCAATTAGTAAAAAAGTGTTCTTATCGAGTTAATAAAAGAAATATAAAAAGAAGGCATAATAAAAGTTCACAAAGGGTACCAAATATATTTTAAATATTGTTGTAAATGTCCAGCAAACAAATTATACAAAGAAAGGTTCAAAATCTAATTCAAATTCAAATCTGAAAAGGAAAACAGAAAATAGAAAAAGAATGAAACAAATAAAAATTAAACCTGGCCGCAGCCCAATACCTCTATACCTATCTGACGCCTGTGCAGCCCGCAACAGCCCAGTAACCAGCCCAATTCTTTTCTACCTGAGACTGAAAGGTGGGGTCAAGAGAGGACCGCGGGTTGATCTAAAGAAATCGCTAGGGGGTTATCCACAAAATGACCATCGTCGTCATCATCACGCACAGACATACGGGCGGAGCTCGCCACCGATGTCATTATCGCCATTATGCGCCAAGATACTCGCCGCCGCTGCCAGGAGGGGATAAGAAGGCCACCGCGATGCATTGCTTCCATCCCTATCTCCAATCCCTCCTTATCCTCTCAGATACGAACGAGACCGAACCCTAGCTCGCCGGAGCCACTTCTCGCCGTCGAACCACGTCTCCCCACACCATTCTAAGCCGTCATGGAGAAGTGCCATCCTCCGTAGATCCTCTAGGTAGGAGCTTGCATCAAGGGGAGCACTGGAGCGGGCGAATTTGATCATTTTCCTCTGCAGCAGTTCGTCGGAATCCTCGTCGGGAAGCTCGATTCCAATCGCGCCTGTCCTCGCCAACCAGTCAATCATCATCAGAGTGAGTTCCTGAATCTTCCAGCATCCTCGAATCGTTTGATCTTGTTGTAAATCGTCGTTTCACTGTAAGCCACCGTCGGCCACCATCGGAGCTCGTCGGAGCTGAAGCTCCGATGACCATTTCCGAGCGGCGCTGCCACTCCTAGGTTCAGTAGCTTGCGCTGATTCGAACTAGACCTATTTCGCTTGCTGGGGTGTAGTAGATCGTCGCCGGTGACCACTCACCGACGGCGGTGGTGAAGCTGACTCCGTGCTGACCTCATGATCGAGCCATGTCAGCCATTTGACTATTCTTTGCCTCGCGTGGTGAATGACATGGCCCAGGGCCCACATGTCATCGACAGTGAGTAGAGAGGAAGTCAATAACAAAAACATTTCTTTCATCTGAAGCTGATGTGAACAATGGCCCACAGATCAGTGACTAGGGCTAGCTCTGGTCATGGTGTAAAAAGTATTTTTCTGTTAGGAAATAAATAAAATGTATAATCCAATTAATAATATTCCAGCAATCAAGTAAATGATTAAATTTTGTTTAATTAATAACTTTTAATTTATAATTCAGAAAAATGTGTATAATCTATGAACATTTGTAGAAAAATAAAATCTACAACTTAAACTTATTATCAAATATTATTATGATGATTATTTAAAAAAATATTATTTAATAAAAGATTTATAAGTAATAAAAACTTTGATAATTCATATTTTAAAAATGATAAATATTAATAATAGTAAAAAAATACCAAAAATCTTAGAAAAATAAGAATTCTAATTTAAAACTATAATCATGTATTATTATTCCACTTAATTAAATATTTATTATTTATTAAGTAATTATAAAAGTAATAAGAATTATAAAAATCATATCTTATTGTTTATAAATCACAAAAAATAAATATGATATTCCCAAAATGATCACAAAAATATTATTTACATGTTAAAAAATTTAATAATCTCGTTTCAAGGTAAATAAAAAATTAAATATTTTAATAACTCAATTTTAAACTTATTTAATGCATTAATAATTCATATAAAGATAAATAAAATTTATTAATATTCCTAAAATGAGTTAAATAAGTCTAATAAATAGTATTAGTCTTAAATATTAATAATCCAATGCCATAATGGTTAAAAACATTATAAATGTTCTTATTTTAAAAGGATCTACAACCTTAAATGAAGATTATCTCTTAAAAATAATTCCAATAATAATAAAATCCTTAAAGAACAACTTGTAAACAATCAAATCTTTTCTACTCCATATTAATCACCAAATTACAAAAATTACTACAACTCTGTATCAATCCATAAGTAGTTAAGTAACATTATGTTGGGTTTATAAACTATACTCACTTATCTATAAAAGATAAATGATATTACTCCATACTCATATCAAGAAACCATTACTCAAGTAACAGAATAAACATTCATAAGTAACTTAAAGAACACATTTAAGATATACAAGATACCAATGTATAAGTACGATACTTTCAAAACTATCTATACTTTAAAGTTAACTTTAGTATACAAAATCTTAATATAACACTATAAGCATTATTATATGTTTTATAGTTAACTTTGGTCTGAGGTAGTTAAACTATAAAGCAACTCAAGCCAAACCATTTGAGCAGACAAATGACATCAACCACCACTAACTAACCACAAAGTTTGTTTAGACTTTAGAAGGGAAACCTTTTCTTCTAAGGTTATCCTTTTTGCCACTTTAAATAAGAAACCTTGTATAAGCAATCCTAACTAGTATGCTATAAGTATGAACACTTTATTCCTACATATGTGTTGTTTACAACCACTTATAAACTCCAATAAAAGTACAACTATGAAACTTATCTAACAGGACCACACATTCCAAAATAACCATTTCTAGAATACAAACCCTAGGACAACGTTATTCCCAGGATTTGCGTATAGAACGTGCATCACATTAATTATGCATAAAAGCATATTGCTTCTTTAAACATTAGTCCTTACCGGACCAATGATGCTGATTTCAGATTTTGGATCTTATACTGACTCGAAGACCGTGAGTGCATAATATTGCAATCACAAAAGGCAAGTTCACACTTGCTCATGTTCTTTGTTTATTTTTGGTAAAGTATTTTACAAATCCAGTGTTGTCTTCACCTGCATTCGAAAAGGGTCCAAAAACACTATTTTCAATAACAATGAGGACTATTGATTACTGATCTAGGGTGATCAGCTAATCTATTAAACCTGACAGTTGGAATACCACTGTTCAGAACCATATGACCTAGGACTTAACAACCAATGTCGCTAGTGATTCTTGCGCCGTATATAATGCGTTGACCATGAGATTTGGAATGGGATGGAGAAGTCAGCTGTATCTTCTCCCTCTCGCATGAAGACGAATGTGCAGGTTGTGGCTGTTATCCTCGTAGCATGCATATTAATTGGTAATTTGTAGAGGATATGCAGCATATGGGTGGGAACCCTCATCGTCCCACGATAGTTCTGGCATCTAACGGTTTGTACAAACCATTGCCGTAATTCTTTATGTGGGCATGGTGTACACCAAGGAGGCATGCGGGGTCGTGAAGGGGGCAGTGATTGGCTTAGATCATCTTCTAGGCCCCACATCATGGAACTGTGGACGGGAATAAGCTGCCCGGTTGTGCAACAAAGAGTTGATCTCTCATGGGTAACGTAATGCACCTCTGCAGAGTGTAAGAACTGTAACTTGTTACTCCCTGTTCCGAGAAGGAGCTGCGAACGCGGCGGGAAAGGAACCCCATGAAGGTTCTGGTAAACCCGTGAAGGCTGACAGACATAGCTTTTCAGAATAAAAGCAACCTTTGAAGAAATGTTTATGAAAACTTGCATTGCCTATGACCTACGGTCTGTGGCTGTAGTCATAGTGCATCAAACAATCCTTTTCTAGTGAATTTGCTGAGTACGCTCGTACTCAAAGTATCTTCTTAACCCTTGCTAGATTCTGAAGCCATTAAAACGATGACTAGATCAAGATATGCTCCAAGACTTAGCAAGACCAGCTAAAGCTCTTCAATGAAGAAAAGGAAGTCAACATATACCTCAACTCAAGTGAAGACGAAAATTACCGATTGGATAGGAATATTATCTCTAGCCAAAGAACCTATTTCTGTAGAGCGTTGCAATAGCAGCAATGCCAACCTCTTAGTCTGAATATTAGACTTAATAGTATAATCGTTCTTGCGTTGTTTAACTTTGATTCTTCTCCGTAAGAAGTTCTTTCTCTCTCTTAAACCTAGAGTGTTCTCTAGATCTTATGTAAAGAGTGAGTTGTAACCTTTAGCCATGTATTGGACCCGCTATGTTTCTGTTGTGCCATTCTGAGGGATGTAATACTAGTGAACGGTGTTTCATTGGTGTTATGTCAACGACTATAGTATACTACATCATGCAGTGGTATGATGGGTCACCGCACATAACATGGTGTGAGCATGTGACAAGTCAACCCAAGCAAAGCATCAAAGGAGAATACCACAATACTATGCTTTTGCATGCTAAAACAACGCACAATTTCTTCAAAGCACACTAAGCAATCCCAATTGTTTGGAACAAGACATGCTATAGTAGTAATCACTAAGCATAAGGTCAAAACAACACCTACCATGTCATGCTAAAGTCTAAGTCACAGTCAATGCAAGCTCCTCTTGCACTTCAAGCAAGAACTTACTACTCCTTTCCAACACCAAGCAACTTATTTGCAAAACAACACAGCGAGAACGGGGGTCCAAACTACTTTATAAAACTAAACAACCTAAGCAAAGCAAATGAAAACTAATATGCTACAAGAACAACACAACTGTGCATGAAACAATAAAAACGAAGTGTCTAAACAGACCTGAGCTTTTTATTGATGAAGAAGGGGATGCCTTGGGCATCCCCAAGCTTTGACACTTGTACATCTTGGATATTTCTTGGGGTTACACCGGGGTGTCATCCCCAAGCTTGATCTTTTGTCCATTATTCATCTCATTGCATCATTCTCTCTCTACACCTGAAAATTTTCCTTCATACAAAACTTCACACAATCTTCATTAACAACATTAGGTTATTCAAAATATATTAGACATCTGGCAAAGCTTTGGAACAGCAAGGCTTTTCAGTAAAAACACAAGCTAATGTAGCAACTCATTCAAAAATCTCAATTCGGCAAAAGAGAACTCAAAAAGGAATCAATAAGAAGCAAATGCAAATAATGGCCGAAATCTGTCAAAACAGACCAGCAGGTGGAAACCGATTTTTTAGAAAATCTTGTGTTGATCAAATCGAAAAGTGTTGAACTAACGAAAGTTATCTAACATACTGGGGGATGTATTCGTAAATTTTCAGCTCAATCCGAGTTATATAGACTCCTCACGAATTTTTATGGTGGAGGACAAAAATCTGTTTTGGGACAGCAACTCCCCAAATCTTACTTCCCTCTCATTAGAGGTCATTCTTGGCACAAAAAGCAAACAAAAAGGATAAGAAGAGGTCATTACTGAAGTAATAACTTTCAAGACTCAAGGAAACTCTTGGGTTATCTCCCAACAAGTACTTTTATTTAACGCCTTTAAGTTAGACACAAGAAGCTTGAGAAGATGCTCACATAAGAAATATGAATTGAAGTCAAAGAGAGCATCAGGAAGCAAATTTAAAACACATTTAAGTCTAACCCTCTTCCTATATATAGGAATCGTGTACACAAATAAGTTCACAAAGAACAAAGTGACATGCATAGGAAGAGAAAACAAGAGTAACTTCAAAAATTTCAGCACAAAGAGAGGTGTTTTAGTACCATGAAAACTCTACAACCATATTTTCCTCTCTCATAATAATTTTCATTAGCCTCATGAATAAACTCAAAAATATAGCTATCACATAAAGCATGGTTTTCATGATCTACAAACACATAATTTCTATCAAGCTCAAGAATAGTGGGATTAAAACCTTCACAAGTTTTACCCAAAGTAGATATTTCAAAAGGATCCACATGAACATAGCATTCATCCTCCTTTGGTAAGCATGAGGGACAATCAAATAATATAAGAGATAAAGAGTTACTCTCATTATAAGGTAGGCATTGGTAGATCCATTCTTCCTCCTTTATTTCATCACTCTCCTCCTCTTTTTCATCTAATGAGCTTCCAGTTTCAACAATTTCTTATTCCATAGGCTCCTTCAAGGAATTAGTCTCTTCCAAATGTGGAAAACTCCTATTAAAATATTCAAGAATATAGCCATTTGCTTCCTTGTAATTATCAAATAAAAATTTAAGTATCTCATAAACCTCATGTTCATAAGGTGCATCATCAGTATTTTCAAGCAAACTGGCAAGTTCAAATGCCCCCTTGAAGGCAATAAATTCTTCAATCTGTTCCACATCATAAAAGTCATAATTTCCTTTAACATAAGAGGATATGGTAATATTATCATTATACTCACATTGGAAAGGGAGATGTTTGTACCTCCTATAGCAACAAGCTTTATCAAAGCAATAGGTAACATTATAAGTAGAGCACACCTCTCTAGCAATAGTATTCAACTTATCAATTTGTTCCCATAAGTGTTTCCCTTTTTGTGACAAACGGTGTTCCTTATAATAATACTTTTTTTCTTCCGTGAACCCACCTTGCCAATAAGAACTAGTTTCAAAGAAACCATCCATTGATAGAAAGCATGACCAAGCAAGGCAATAATAGACCACCAAATAGAGTAGGAACTATTTTTGTGTTTTTTAATAAAGAAAGCAAACCAAACTAGACTAATTTTTTTTGGGTTTTCTAAAATGAGGCAAAAAACCAAGCAAAAGAAACAAAGCAAACTAAAAACAAAGTAAAGAGAAAGGAAGTGAAGGACTCCCCTCGTGAAGACGTCCTTAGCCTCCCCGGCAATGGCGCCAGAAAAGCCTTGATGATGCTCGACGTGGTACTTCGTTGGTAACCCCAAGCGCAGGGTGTGAAGAGCAAGCAGCAAGTTTTCTCTCAGTTGAGACCGAGGTTATCGAACCAGAAGGAGGAAGGAAATGTCACACAGGTGTTGCAAGCAACGCGGAGACCTGCAAAACAAAAACTCAAGACTTTGCCCCAACGAATCAGTGAGGTTGTCAAACTCACATGTTTGCTGTAACAAAGGATTAAACGTATGGTGTGGAAGGTAATGGTTTGCATCAAGTAAACAGGTAACAGTGGAAGATGTATCAATGGTAAAGATTGGACCGGGGTCCATAGTTCACTAGAGGTTCTCTCCTTAGATAAAAAACATGGCATGAAGGGTAAACAAATTACAGCAGGGCAATTGACAGGAACTGAGCAAGGAATAATAATGCCATTACTAGTCAGAAAGATCCTATGAGTTCCGATTGGGCAATACAACAAGATACATAGAACGCCATCCAACTGCATCTATGACTAGAAGTCCACCTTCAGGTTATCATCCGAACCCCCTCCAGTATTAAGTTGCAAGCAAAAGACAACTGCTTTAAGAAAAGTGTGTAAGGTAAACAGTCCACATGTTCCATGAACAAGAGGCCGTTGTTTTCTCCCTAGTAGCAACAACACATCTACAACCAAAGAGATTATTGTCACTTCCCTTGGAAACTAGAGGCATGAACCCACTATCGAGCATAAATACCCCCTCTTGGAGTCACTAGCAACTACTTGTCCAAGATAGCTACTAACAACGGAGAGCATGCAAGATCACAAACAACACAGACATGATAGAATCATAAAGACAAAACCATTAATCAAATCAACATAATAATCTCAATATCCATGGGATCCCCGCAAACACAACATGCATGATTACAAATATATTAGATCTTGATCATGAACGGAGCTTGATGCAACACTGAGTTGATGTAGGAGTGATTTGTTGGGAACCCCAAGAGCAAGGTGTGAAGCAGCACAACAACAAGTTTTCCCTCAGTAAGAAACCGAGGTTATCGAACAAGTAGGAGGAAGGAAACGTCACACAGGTGTTGCAAGCAACACGGAGACCTGCACAACACAAACTCAAGGCTTTGCCCCACCGAATTAGTGATGTTGTCAAGCTCACCGGTTTTTTTTGAGGATAAAACGGTAGGGTAAAGAAACCCACTGCAATTTTTATAAATCATAAAGAGTTACAAAAAACTATTTACAAGTTCAGGCCACCTCAAAAGAGGGATAACATTCTAAGCATCTATCTCCTGTCTAAATTATTCTTAATCCAATCTTTGAGGCCCTGATAATTCTTTTTCTTAATTCTATACAGGACCGATCTTAATTCCTGGGCGACAATAGCCCTCCATTCCTCAAGCGAAGCATGCTTATTGTTGAAGATTTCATTGTTTCTGCATATCCATATGCCCCAATCTCCAAAGATAATAATTTCCATTGCAAAAGGGACTTTAAGATATTTTTTAATACTGGCTAAAGCTTCAAAAAGATTGTGATCAGCCACTTGGACATGGGAAATTTTAGCCCAGCAAGCTCTTGCAAAAGGACAGTCCCAAAATAAGTGTAGAATGGTTTCCTCACTGATGCAGCCATGAAACACACATTCATAAGAAGCCAGAGTAAAACATTTCCTTTTCAGAAGGTTCTAGAAGAAGAATTTATGCTTTTGTTGACAGGAGGGTTTCCACAACCAGGAGAAATGTGGCTGTACAGGCTGGTAACCAGATAAAGAATAGTAAGCCTTTTGGACTGAAAAATTACTGTCCCAAATGTAACTCCAGTTGTCAGCTACCCCCTGCATGCCAACACTGAGTATTTGCTCAAGGTTTTGATATTCCTGGTAAGCTTGTTGTGACAAAGGGAGAAAAAAATGATCTTGAATATTAGCTGTCTGCAGAAACTCATTGACAAAGATGTGTGGGTTTTTTGCATAAGAAATGAGATGAGGAAGCTTGTGCTGCAGACATCCATCATTCCACATATCAGACCAGAGAAGGGTGGATTTTCCATCACCCACCGAGCACTTTGCAATTCCTTTAAATATGTCAACCAGTTTCATATGAGCTTTCCACCAAAAGGATCCCTCCAGACTTCTTCCAGGTAATTTACCATTACAATAATAAGTGTTCCAGATAAGGTGAACCCATGGAATATCCTTGTGATTGTAAAATTTATCCAAATTCTTCAAAAGAAGTGAAGAGTTTTGAACATTAAGGTCAAGCACACCCAATCCCCCATGGTTCTTTGGTCGACAAACTTTCTTCCATGCAACAAGAGCTTGACCCCTAGCTTGAACATCAGATGTTTTATTTCTCCACAGGCATTGCCTCATATACTTAATCAGCTGATCTTTAATAGTGACAGGAAGATCAAAACAACTCATGTAATATATGGGAAGGGAAGATAAAACAGATTTAACTAACTTTAATTTCCCCCCATAATTAAGAAAATCAGTAATCCCACACAATCTTCTCTCAACTCTCTGAACAATAGGCAGAAAATGTTCCACTGCAGTCTTATTAATGCTTAAAGGCAGTCCAAGGTAGGTAAATGGCAATGAGCCAGGGAGGCAAGATAGTGTATTGGCAAAGTGCTCAAGCCTCACAGTGTCCATGTTAATTGGCATCATACTAGATTTAGAGTAATTAACTTTGAGTCCAGTGGAGAGAGCAAAGTATGAAGGAGAGCCTTGAGGCACAATAATTGCTCAGAGTCATCCTTAAGGATTAATAAAGTGTCATCGGCATACTACACAACAGGTAAATCAGGACAGAAGACACCTTCAATGGGAAGGGAAAGAAGACCAATATTCATTGCTTTATTGAGGATACTTTGAAGAAGATCAGCAGCCAAGACAAACAGGAGAGGAGATAAAGGATCACCTTCTGCAATAAAATTTCTTTCCAGGCACTCTATTTAACAGAACAGAGGAGGAAGCTGAACCAAAGATTAACTGAATCCAAGAAATCCATTTATCACCAAAACCTTTGTCTTTGAGGATATTGATAATTGCAGAATGCTCAATTCTATCAAAAGCCTTTTCAAAGTCAAGCTTAAGAATTAAAATTTCGTCTTTGGATTTGTGGCATTGGTAAAGGAATTCAAATGCCCAACCTAAACAATCTTGAATAGACCTTTGTTTAAGGAAACCATACTGATTCTTGTGGACAAGTTTAAGGATGAACTTCTGCAATCTATTAGCCAGAATTTTGGTTATAATCTTGAGGACACTGTTTAGCAGAGAAATAGGCCTAAAGTCAGCAGGTGTCAGAGGAGCTTCAATTTTTGGAATGAGGGTGATAAAAGAGGCATTAATGCTTTCCAAGGAAGTATTGCCCCTCATAAAAATCCATAAGGAGTTGTTTCACATCATCCTTAATAATAGGCCAACATTGTTTCATGAATTCATTGATAAACCATCTGGGCCAGGGGATTTATCATTTGGAAGTTCTTTAATTACATCTTCAATCTCCTCATCAGAGAAAGGTTTTTCCAATGCATCCTTTTCCTCTTGCCTTAAGCATTCCCCTGCCAAGTCATTAAGATTGAAGTGCATTTCAGGCTTATCAGAAGTACCCAATCTATCTTTAAAGGCTTTCCATAGGAGATCTGTTTTGCCATCATGATCATGAATCTCATCATTAGAATCATCTTTGAGCATGGAAATGTAGTTATGCCTGAAACTTATGGTAGCTTTGGAATGAAAGAATTTTGTGTTTTCATCACCCAGCTTAACCCATTTAATTTTCCCCCTTTGCTTCCAATAAGTATTTTGATCTTGTAACAGAGAAATTATAAGATTCTTCAGGAGATCTCTGAGATTCCATTCTAGGACAGAAAGAGTTCTCATTTCCTCCATGGCATCCAGTAGATCAATGGTGGCATTAACATTGCAGATTTGTGATTTCAGGCATGGCAGATTTTTTGCCCAGAGCTTCAGCCCCTTCTTACATTTTTGAATTTAGCATTAATTTTTTTGGCAGAATCCTGAAGGCCAACAGGAATATTCCAGGCATTTTGAAAAATAGCTTTAAATTCCTTATGATGCATCCAATGATTTTCAAATCTGAACACCTGGGCTTTGGGTATCATTGTGCCAATGGAGATGACACAAGGAAAATGATCAGAGGTAGGCTTTGTAAGAGGAGCAACAAAAGTTGAAGGAAAGCTCTGAGTCCAGGAAGCAGAAGTAAATAACCAGTCTAGCCATTCCAAAGGGGGTTCTTTTTGCATGTTACTCCAAGTAAACTTTCTACCTTTAAGGGGTAATTCTACCAGACCCAAATTATTAATGGCTTCATTGAAGAGAAGCATACCATTCACATCCCCACCCTGTCTGTTTCTATTAGAAGGCTTTCTACAGAATTTGAAGTCACCCACAATGAGACAATACATATTATCAGGCATATCAATATTTCCAAACCAATCTAAAAAGTCTGCCTTTTTTTTAGGTAAGCAAGGCCCATAAATATTAGTGAGGATCCAGGTTTCATTGGACAAGAGAGATGTCAAGGTGATGGAGATGGAGAACTCATTGTGAAAGGAAAGATGCCCAGAGAACACAGAACTATTCCAAATGGTGATCAAACCCCCAGAGGCTCCCCTGGAGGGAAGAAATTCAAAATTGGTAAATTTGGGGGGGGGGCAGAATTTTTTTATGTAAGATATGTCAAAATCTTCTCTCTTAGTTTCTTGAAGGCAAATAATATCACAGCCAGACTCATCAATTTTATTTCTGAGAGCAACCCATTTTTTCAGAGTTAATTCCCCTGATATTCCAGTTCAAGATCTTCCAAATTCTTTTGTTATCCATTAAGAAACCAAATGTATGTAGAATGATGGGGTGATATAAGTAATGTAACCACCCAATTGAAAAAACAACAGCCACATAGACAAAAGGCAATCCATATCATAACTCCACTAACAGATTCAACAACAAGTACCAAACACATGAAAAGACCATAAGAGCAGGTCACAGAATAGGGAGTCAACAAGACTCCAGCAAAAGACTTAGTTTGATACATTAAAACACTTAAGTGGGGGGTTTCTTCTTGGCTTGCTGACCACAGGTACCAGCAGCCCCAGCTTTCTTCTTGCCTCCAATGCTCAAACTTGATGAGCCAGTTCCTTTGATGATGCCTTTTTGAGGATCCTTTACTGCCACTTCAGTGGCTTTCCCTTTCCTGAGCAACCTCTTCTCCAGGTCACCATCCTTAACCTTGCAGAAAGAGGCAGCAATATTTTTAACCACTTTAGTATTCAAGCATGGTGGAACATCATTGCAAACCAGACAATCAGCAATTAAGCAATTTAGGTGGCTTTTAAAACCCCCATTCAGTTCAACAATTCTAGGGCTTCTTCTCACCTCAGTGTCAACAAGAGGCTCTTTGCCCTTTCTCTTTCTGGAAGGGGTGGAGGGAGAGTAGGAAGATTGTTTAGCTTCAATGCCCAGACAAGGAGGAGCCATCTGAGAAATGCTCTCATTAGGGATGATGAAAGAAATGGAGTTCTCTTCAGCAATAGGCTCTTTAATAATTTCCCATAAAGGAGAAGTAAGGAAGCTCTTGACCCAACTAAACTTCTCAGGGGTAGCAAGCATGAGAGTAATAAAGTTAAACCAACTTACAGGGATATCACACATGAGAGAGCCTTTTGAGGAAGCGTCCTTCTGAATATGAGGAGCAAAATAACTTTCCCAGAGCTCCAGGCCTTGCTGGGAAAGCCCTGTTTTGCAGCATGCACATCAGGTATGGACACAAATATTTTAAACCTTTCCCACCTGGAGATGTGCTTCATTAGGAGAAAGGAGATGCTGATCCTCCAACATCCAATCCTCATTTTCAGCAGCCACAACACTTGAATCCATGGGGCTCCCCACCCTCCCCTCATCATCTGAGTTTACCTCATCATCATCAACCAAATAGTTCTGTAAAATGTTCTGAAGGCCTTCACCAATACCAACACCTTGGGGTCCAGCAGCCACATCCTGATCCTCAGCAACCACAGGCTCAGCATTTACAGACTCATCATCATCTGACTCCCAGTCTTGGACAAGGATGGCACCTGTAACCCCACGGTTAACATCCTGTGGGGGAAGATTATGCTTGTCCACTGGCATGTCTTCACCAGGAGCAATGACAGGGCCTTGAACAAGATACATTGCCCACTGGCATGTCTTTCCCAACTGCATCTATGACTAGTCAGAAAGATCCTATGAGATTCGATTGGGCAATACAACAATATACATAGACCGCCATCCAACTGCATCTATGACTAGAAGTCCACCTTCAGGTTATCATCCGAACCCCCTCTAGTATTAAGTTGCAAGCAACAGACAACTGCTTTAAGCAAAGTGTGTAAGGTAAATAGTCAACACGTTACATGAACAAGAGACCGTTGTTTTCTCCCTACTGGCAACAACACATCTACAACCGAAGAGATTTATGTCACTTCCCTTGGAAACTAGAGGCATGAACCCACTATCGAGCATAAATACCCCCTCTTGGAGTCACTAGCAACTACTTGGCCAAGATATCTACTAACAATGAAGAGCATGCAAGATCACAAACAACACAGACATGATAGAATCATAAAGACAAAACCATTAATCAAACCAACATAATAATCTCAATATCCATCGGATCCTCGCAAACACAACATGCATGATTATAAATAGATTAGATCTTGATCATGAACGGAGCTCATAAGATCTATACATGAAAGCACAAGGAGGAGATACAACCATCTAGCTACTACATGGAACCATAGTCCAAGGTGGAACTACTCACGCATCATACCGGAGAGAAGGCCTTCGGGATGATCTCCCCTCCGGCAGGGTACCGAGAAGAACTTCAGATCCCCCGATCTAGGGATGATGGTGGCAGCGGCTACAGACGGTTTCATGGAGATTTTATTGGGTGCTTAGGGTTTTTGCATCGGGGGCTTCATATAGGCGAAGGGGGAGGCCGAGGCGGCGGCCAGGGGCGCCAAACCCTATCCAGGCGCGGGCCCACCTGTGGTCGCGCCTGGGGTGGGTCTGGCCACCCTGGCCGGGCCCTCCGGCTCTCCTCTAGACTTCTTGTTCCCTACGGAAAGTAATTGACTTTGATGTTTTTCCCGTCCAATTCCAAGAATATTTCTTTACTAACTTTTCTGAAACCAAAAACAGCAGAAAAGAGGCGTCTGGCACTGTTGCCACTTGTTAATAGGTTAGTACCAGAAAACATGTAAAAAGCACCTCAAAGTGTGGACAAGTAAAGCAAAGTAGATACTAAACAAGCATGAAGCATAAAAAATTATAGATACGTTTCCAACGTATCAGAGCTCACAAGATCTATACATGAAAGCACAAAGGAGGAGATACAACCATCTAGCTACTACATGGACCCATACCGGAGAGAAGGCCTCCGGGATGATCTCCCCTCCGGCAGGGTGCCGGGAAGAACTTCAGATCCCCCCGATCTAGGGACGATGGTGGATGCGGCTACAGAAGGTTTCGTGGATATTTGATCAGGTTCTTAGGGTTTCTGCATCAGGGGTTTCTTATAGGCGAAGGGGGAGGCCCAGTCGGCGGCCAGAGGGGCCGCACCCCTCCTAGGCGCGAGGCAGGGCCCACCAACGCCTAGGGTGGGACTGGCCGCCCCGGCTTGCCTCTCCGGCTCCCCTCTGGACTTCTTGTTTCCCACGGAAAGTAATTGACATTTTTATGTTTGTCCCGTCCAATTTTGAGAATATTTCTTTACTAACTTTTTTGAAACCAAAAACGGCAGAAAACAGGCATCTGGCACTGTTGCAACTTTTTAATAGGTTAGTACCAGAAAACATGTAAAAAGCACCTCAAAGTGTAGACAAGTAAAGCAAAGTAGATACTAAACAAGCATGGAGCATCAAAAATTATAGATACGTTTCTGATGTAACAATATTCCCAAGCTTAACTCCTGCTCGTCCTCGAGTAGGTAAGTGATAAAAGAATAATTTTTGAGGTTACATGCACCCTCAAAATAAAGATCCAACTATTTGCAAGCATTGAAAGCCGAGATCAAAGAACTCTAAACATGTGCATAAAAGATGGAGTTCTAACAATAGGACATAGTAACTATGCATGCAACATGAAAGGCTACAAAAAAGATCATGAATAACATACATTGAAAAACGTTTGTTTGTTTCACATAAAGAAAACATAGCGTAGTGGTAACACTACTAGGAAAATGGTCGTCTGTGGCGCACCTAAAAGGCCCATCCGTGGCGCACCTGTAGTGCGCCACGCAGGCGCTTCTTGACTATCTCGGCCGTGGCGCCTAGTGCGCCACGGTTGTGTAGAGATAGGCGTGGCGCACCTAATGCGCCACGAAGTTTGGCGTGGTGCACTACCCTTGATCTTCTGGCGCACTACCCGGCGCCACTAAACATCCATGGTGCGCTTTAGGTGTAGTGCGCCACGAAGGTAGAACATGTGCGCCACAGATGTTTTTTTGTTTTTTTTAATTTCCAAGCCAGATTATATGCAATACAGATTATATACAATATTACAGAGATATACACACAGATACAAGATATACAATTATATATATAAATACTGATATGAAAAACAAGATTGAAACAAATACATATAGATAAGTCTCATACATGAATACATAGTCCAAGTTACATTGTTTTGATCATGTTACAAAGTAGTAGTTGGTGACATGCGAATACATGTGTCGATCGAACAAGTTAGAGCTCTAAGCTCGCTAGACATCTAAACTAGCTAGCTAGACACAACGCGGGATAAATAACCAAATAAGATAAGCATGATCACCGCCGACGAAGGTGTAGGTCTTCATCCGGTTCCTTGTCCTAACTCCCGCTAGATAGCGTGTATCTATCTTCCGCCTCGCCATAGTGTTGTACCCTTTGTAGCTATTGCCACTGAACGGTGCACTGTCTTGGATCTTCCCAATCATCGTAGACTCGAACCGTCCCTTGTACCACGTACCACGTCATCTACAAGTTGACAATAATAACTAACCGGTGATTGAAAAACATGTATAATTAAAGTCGCATATGAAGATACACTTATAGAAAGTACTCTTAAATCAAAAGAGCAAACTCAAAAGCATGCCTCATATATAACTAGCTAGGTCGTTGGACACAGAATTGCTTATGATGACGGATGTTAGCCAAGTAGGATGCACAATTCACGGACTTGTGCATATCACAAGGCTAACAATCCGTCATAGCACATTCACATATATATTGTGCCACGACATTTCAATCATCGGCATATTCTCGAAAAAGACAAAATAACTCAAAAGCATGCCTCATATATAACTAGCTAGGTCGTTGGACACAGAATTGCTTATGACGGATGCTAGCCAAGTAGGATGCACAATTCGGACTTGTGCATATCACAAGGCTAACAATCCCGTCATAGCACATTCACATATATATTGTGCCACGACATTTCAATCATCGGCATATTCTCGAAAAGACAAAAATAACTCGAAAAGCATGCCTCATATATAACTAGCTAGGTCGTTGGACACAGGAATTGCTTATGACGGATGTTAGCCAAGTAGGATGCACAATTCACGGACTTGTGCATATCACAAGGCTAACAATCCCGTCATAGCACATTCACATATATATTGTGCCACGACATTTCAATCATCGGCATATTCTCGAAAAGACAAAATAACTCGAAAAACATGCCTCATATATAACTAGCTAGGTCGTTGGACACGAATTGCTTATGACGGAATGTCGCCAAGTAGGATGCAATTCTGGACTTGTGCATATCACAAGGCCGACAATCCCGTCATAGCACATTCACATATATATTGTTCCACGACATTTCAATCATCGGCATATTCTCGAAAAGACAAAAATAACTCAAAAGCATGCCTCATATATAACTAGCTAGGTCGTTGGACATAGGAATTGCTTATGGCGGACTGTCACCAAGTAGGATGCACAATTCCGGACTTGTGCATATCACAAGTCGACAATCCCGTCATAGCACATTCACATATATATTGTGCCACGACATTTCAATCATCGGCATATTCTCGAAAAGACAAAATAACTCACACTTGTCGTCCGAGAACCAAAGAGTAAGCAAAAAACCAAAGAGTAAGCAAAAAACCAAGCATTGATTGATATATAATAATAATAAGCAAAATAAGTAAGTGGTGATTCATAAACCTAATAAGATAAGTACACTTGTCGTCCACACACACACAAAGGTCATCTATAGTTTGCAACTACAACTAGGCCAACAACAAGCCTTCCCTCGGCTTAAGGAAACGGAGGACGCCTGTCTCGGCATGAACTTCCTATAGTCACCCCTGCATCTCTAGGCGATCTTCTATGTCACGGTTATTCGATATTTCCTCGTAGAAGATCCCCAAGTCATGACATCACGAAGATGATTGCCCCAAAGCTGCCGGATGCGATACATCTCTTGTCTAATATCCGAATCATTGATCTTGGCCTTTGCTTCGCCCACTGTTTGAGATGATCCGGCGTAGAGAATTCTGCTGGTCAAGTAGGAACGCCCTCATGTGATGGAGTGTGGTAGGCTTCCTTCTTCTTGTTTTCCGCTGCTTCACGCAGGGAACTCATTACGTGGTTGAAGGCGTGCCGAACTTGACCTTCTTACGCACGGTCTGGTGCCTTCCGTCGAGGCAAAGCCATGAGAGCATCATCCGAACTTCCTTGATCTTGTCGTAGTTTTCTTCTTTTCTAGACTCCCGAGTGAAATACGTGGCGTGGGAATGCTTGGCGATAAGGAGATGAGCGTCAGTGTTCATCTCTCACGCAAAAATTCAAATGGAATGTGTTGAAAAAGAATGATGATGATCTAATAAAGCCAATCGACGGTGGCGTGAATAACGACTTACTCGAGAAAGTAAGGCACGAGAATGTATTCCTTTGTCTTGTTCGCCATGAGGATTCTTTTTAGGTACGAGGCCACGATACGTCGTTGAGCGGGGAAGCAGCCGTCACGCATGTAGTAGGGGTCCACTATAGCGATGCCGTGTGTTCTCTCTAATGATCTGCATGGCCAGTGAGAGAAAAGAGCGGACCATGGTATAGTGCAGCGGGTATAGGTGGAACATATTGAAGATGTCTTGAACCGCAGGAAGAACAGTCCATGAGGCGATGTCGAAGCCCAAGCCTGGTGGCACTGAACCACGAATCTGGGTGCGAGGGATCTTTCTCCGATAGAAGGCGTCTCTCTATCGTCAAAGACGTCATGCACACTGCGATTCAATCGCGAAGCTTGCAAATTCTTAGGTAGCATGGGCTCACCCGCCACATGAATCCTCCACATAATACCCTCGGGTCTTGGTGGCCCGTCCCAAACCTGATCGGATTCGCGATTGTTGACGCATACCCGGGCTCTCGGCTGCTAGATTTTCTTTCCTGCCTTTTTTCCTTTTGGAGAGCGGGCAGGCACATAATCTGAGCACCGCCGCCCTATGTAGTGTGTCGTGGCTTAGAATAAAGGGCGGTTGGTTGTATCACCGGCTCAGTAAAGGCGCAAGCTGGGCGTCTCCGAGAACCAAACAGACGCTTGGTGATAGTGGCTTTCTCTGTGGGGCCACCAGCTAGGTCTTCGTTCGCCAACCGAGTCTTGAAGAAGTGATCATTCCAGTCTTGAAGTCCTCGGTGGATCTGCGCCATGTGCATATCATCAACATGATCATCCGACCCACCGCGTGGAGGTGGCGAGGGCGGTAGGGCCTTACCACCGCTTGTCGCTGCACGACAGCGGTGTTGTGTCAATGGCGTGATGGCCCCCCGCCCCCCAAACGGATCATGCTCTTTGGCCATAGCAAGAACAAGCGAAGCAACCGAGGACATACGCTCTTTTCATCCGCTCACGGGGTTGAATGGGAGGTTCAGTCGCAGCCTTAGCCCGACTAATTTTAACCTTGCACGCTTATCGGCATCGGCTTTGAGTGGAACGTCTTGCTGCAAGGGTTGAACGATGGTACCCTTGGCAACATCCTCACCGTTGTTCACGTAGCATAAGAGAGTGCAAGGAACATCCGTCTGCGGAAAACATGTACGGCGTCGTCGAGCGAGATGCCACAAGAGTAATATATAGATGGCATGAAAGGGTAATTAAAGCAATTTGTTTACCGTGATGGCGTCGAGATCGGCTAATGTCGACGCACTGGCGACGCGTGCAAGAGATGGAAGGGCTGCTTGTTGGCGCGGTGCTGCCGGTGTATTCTCCCTACCGACGGGTGCTTGGAGCTCCGGTGCGCGCGGCGATGGCGGGGGGCACCAACATGTACTCGGCGCCGCGGTGATGGCAGGGGAGTCACCAACACTTGCGGCGCCAAGGTGCTAGCGGGCGGAGTCACGAACACGTAGTTCGCTGATTCGTCGGCCGTGTTGTTCGAGTGGCTGCCGACCATGCTTGGAATCGGCACGCGGCCTACTCGACCACCCGCACTCCGATTCGCTATTGACTCCACCAATGTGGCGGGAAGGACGTAAGGGTGATTGCCAGTTGTCTTGGACGATCTGGGATCCGCGCCACTTGTGCCTTAAGTTCTTGAACCTCTCTGTTTTCCTCCTCGCTCCTTCCCCGGGCGCCACATGTCCTCGGTGGACCAAAATGATCCACCCAATTCTTACCCCGAGGCCGGCCGGGACGGCCGACGGCTTCTTCAGAATCGGCTCTATTTTCTTGGCCGTTCATCGCCATACAAAAAGGGTTATCCCACCGGTGGCCGTCGACCCACAGGATGAGGAACCACAGGATCCATGACTAGCAACAATTTCCTCCTCTGCAGAGAAGTAATGATGAATCATTTAGATCATCGATTAGATTGCAATCGTGTTGATCACCGTAATTAGATTATACTTACCACAATTTCCTCGAATTCCTTCACCGCAGGATCCGGTGAGTTGTTTGGTTTTGGGTCCACATGGTAACGGCCTGATGAAGTTTCGAACCTGCCGGGTTCGAATTTAGCAAAGGGTTTTCTATCCCTTGGATCTATACTCTTCGTCCTCCTTATTCCATTTGGCCTCCGCGATTCAGATCCACCAGATCCGAGATGGTGATGACCTATATTCATCGCCGCAGCGCCTTTCCCGATTACTATTGGCCAGGGCTCTTTCGGATTCACACCTCTCCTTGAACTCCCGAAACTGATCTTCGGTGATCTGCGGGTCAATCTTCTGGATCTCCTCGAGACTTTTGCCTTCTTTATAGATCTTCTTCTTTATCCGGGTTCTCCAGCTGGCTAGGGCGGTGCTCATCTTTGTGAGGGCGTATTTGTTTACTTCGTTCCCATGATAGTTTGTGTTCTGACACTTAGCGGGAACTTGTATCTTGCGTGCAGCTTCTCGAAGAGGAGTGTGCGCAAGTGGCCATTATCTTTATGCCGGAGATTCTCGGTGTTGATCGAGATGGTTGTCCGGGTGATCGCCGCCACTTTCCCGTACCCTTTGGCGACAAGGCGGGCTCCAAAGGAACCCCTGGGCTCACTTCGGTAATTTCCTCCCCGACCATGCCGACCGTGTTGGCGCGGTCCTTCGGCTTCTTCTTCTTAGGAGGTTGCTACCACTCCGTGCCCTCGCCGCCATCGGTGGTTTCATCGTCGCCGTTCCTTCGCTTCTTCCTCCGTCTTCCATCTCATCATCCTCGCTCTCCGAAGGATGGTATTCTTCATCGTCTTCTAGCCGGGCCGCCTCCCGAATGTCAATTGTTTATTCGGAGGTCGAGTTCTCCTTCAAACGATGCGCTTAGAACATCCACCTCGTCGTTGTCACACATCTTTGCACTAATAAAAACAAATAATTGGTTAAATGCACGGAAAAATCCGGCATGACCTTTGCTAATTTTCTTAAACTAGAGTGCCCGATTTACGCGAACGGAAGTTAATCAACATTCCGGCAAAAATCGAGACTCATTTCATACAAGAACCTGCATACACACATAATAAAGTTCTTCATATACAAGCACAAGCACAATTTCAAGTGCTACAATTATATCACCACAGATTATATCAACTGTCATTGACAACAAGTATGACAGCAAGTATGACAACAAATATGACAACAAGTATATGATAGCAAGTATGGATTATATGACAGCAAGTATATGACGGCAAGTATAGTGCTGCTGATTTTATTTATGATCTATTGATCTTGTCACAGTTTGTTATTGCTACTACTATCACCAGGTTTTGTTCTTGTTCTATTGTACTACCAGTTGCTCCTTATTTTCTATTTTGTGCACTATCTTCTTGCTGGTAACTTTGAAAACATTTAAATTTCCTAATCCTAATCCTCTGAAACCTACTGCTTGCTAACAGCAACTACACAATCTATTTCTTGACGGCAACTACACAACCTACTGCTTGCTAATAGTAACCTAATTCTTGATAGCAACTAACTAAACCTAAAAAAACTAACCTACTGCTAACTTGAGGACAAAAGTCATGAAAAATTTACATAATATGCAAAATTTAGATAAACTAACCTACTGCTAATTATTGACAGCAACCTATTTTGGTTATTTGATAAATTTAGATAAGATGCAAAATTTAGATAAGATGCAAAATTTACTTGAGGACAAAGGTCATGCAACCATGGCAGATTCAGAATGAAAATTGCAAGATTCAGAATGAAAATTGCAAGCACGGTTTTGGTTGGAATTCAGAAATGTTAGGATCAAAGCAGGAAAATACTACTATGCATATGCTAATTCAGTTCTTTTCCTCCTAGGATCAAAGTAGGAAATTGTTGGAAACCCAAATCCCATGTTTTTAAAGTGAGCCAAAGTTGGTCCTGCTGCCTTGGCATGCAGAAACAGAGGAACATATCTGCCTTGGTACTGCTGCCTTGGCATGCAGAAACAGAGGAACATATCTGTATTCCTCAACTCAAATTCAGAAAATATCTAATCAAACAATAAGACTGGGGTCCACCTATAATTGTCAAAGCTGCATGACAAAGAATGTGAGAACACACAAACCAACTGTTTTTGTTTCAAACGTGTGTACAGCTTCATGACCAAGAATCTGTATTCCTCAACTCAAAATTTATTACTCCAAGCAAGCCATTTTCTGCATCTTCTTTAGTAAAATTCTAGAGTTTTATCTCAAATTTGGGAACAGCACACATCTAGAGGATAAACATGGCCTGCTGAACCCTAACCATGGCCTGCACAGATCTCAAATTTGGGAGCGAGGCCTACTGAACCCTAACCATGGCCTGTTTCAGTCTACATGTCATTCCTACGCTCACATGACTGCTGTGCTTAGCCTACCAGTAGCCTACCCAGATTGGCCTAGCAATCTAGCAATCTGGCTTGGTTCAGAGGCAGACCCCCATCGGGGAGATAGAGGGGGAGAGAGGGAGAGAGGGAGAGAGGGAGAGACAGGGGAGGGCTACCTATGGCGGCGGACGACAGGCGAGCGGCCAGGCGGCGGCGCGATCCTCCTCCTCCACAAGCGGCGGGCCTCCTCCTCCTCCACGGAGCCTCCTCCTCCACAAGCGTGGGCCTCCTCCTCCTCGAGAGCGCAGCACGGTGGCGGGCCTCCTCCTCCTCCTCGAGAGCACAGTGCAGCGCGGCGGTGGCGATCTGTGTGCGTGTGGTGTCTGACAGATGCAGCGGCGCGGCTTCGCGGTGTGCGTGTGGTGTCTGTGAGATGGAGCGGTTGACTAGCGTCCAACACACATAGGCGTAGCGCACCCTGGCCAAGTGCGCTACGGATAACCGTAGCACACTTGGCTGTGGTGCGCACGCCTGTGTGTTGGACTACTGATAAGAGGCGGCCATCCCTTAGCACTAGTATCACATAGCCCGTGGTTCTACCCTTAGCTCTATTCTAAACTATGAGCACCTGTGTTCGAATCCTGGTGCTCCACTTTTATTTTTATTTTAAAAATACTTTTAAATGTTCCAAAAATGTCCAAAAGTGGTGATTTATGCCATACAAGTTTTGTTTTGTTTTTAAAATACTTTTAAATATTCCAAAAATGCCAAAAGTAGTGATATATGTCATAAAAGTGTTACAAATATGATTCAAAGTATAACTAAATTTCATAATAATTTGTCCATGAATATTACAATCTTTTTCGACCACGTTTACAATATTTTTTGAGCTAGCGTTTTACAATCTTTTTCCCTTCTTTGTCGCGGTTGAATAATTTAGCCCCAAAGACTTTAATGTTTCTTCTTTCGAGCGGGCTACCTTTTTTGGGTAGGGTTGTCCTTTTCTTCTTGTGATGTATGTTGCATCGTAGTCGCCGTCATCTTCAATATTTGGATCGCCCGTCTTGGTCAAGTCTTGCTCATTGGCGACTCCATCCATTCCGATGATGTTCCTTTTTCCTCTCCTCACGACAACACGGCTAGGCTTTTTCGGTCGGTAATGAAAAAACATTGGTCCACTTTGGTAGCCAAGTCACGGTTCATTTTTCGCGCCACGTTTGTTTACCGTGACCTTGGATTTGGCTGCTTCGGTTATAACCATGGTTGTGAAATACCGGTCTTCTCTTTCGACGCTCTTTGCCCATCTGACACGGAACATCGGCACCTTTTCTCCACAGTAGTCGAGCTCCCAGATCTCCTCGATTCTTCCGTAGAATCTTTCCTTCACGTTGTCATCGGTGTAGAATTCCGACGTTACGCCAGAGTTCTGATAATCACACTTGTTGTCCTTTTCCTCCGTGTAGAATGTGTAGCCATTGATATCATACGTCTGATAGGTCACCAGGTTTTGCATCGGTCCCTGCGACAAGGTGAATATGATCTTTTCCGTTTTAGAAGAATGCAAGCGCGGGGGATTATCAAGGAGCTTCTGCCTAAACCAACGCGTGAAATCTGAGTTGTGCTCTTTGATTATTTCTCCCTGCGTCCTCTGTATGCCCCGGTCACTGTACTTCTTCTCGATTAACCTTTTGTGCTTGCACCAAGGATCGACCGGTTCTAAATGCTGTAGCGCGAGGTTTGCTCGATCAAAGTCTGCGCGTCGAAAATCGAAATGCGCATGCGATGTCACGGCGACCCTCGGTGACCAGATCCCGAGCTTGCCAAGGTGTCTGTGACGGAAGACCGGCAGGTTCTCGATGTCTAGATAATTCGTGCGAAGAGATGCACTCTTCGCCGTAAAGCCCTTGGCTATGCTTCCATCCGGACGGGACCTTGCGACGTATCCTTTGATGTGTCCGTTCATCCTTTCGAACGCCATCATGTTGCGGAGAAACATCGGCCCGAGTTGTACGATGTCCTCCACGACATGGACCAGCAGATGCACCATAATGTCGAAGAATGCGGGTGGGAAGTAGACCTCAAGCTCACATAGTATCACCACGATCTCCTCCTGTAGCCTTCCGAGCTGATTCAAGCCAATCGACTTCCTAGAGATGACGTCGAAAAACTTGCATAGGCCAAATAACGTTTCACGGACGTGCTCGTCCATTATCCCTCTTAGTGCGACCGGAAGTACCTGCGTCATTAGCACGTAGCCGTAAGGAAATTTGACTCCTAGAAGGCACTTGAAAAACTGTTTGATCTCATCCTGGCTTAGAGTGAAGCAAGAAGGAGGGCAGTAATATTCGTTCTTCTTGAACTTTTTACCCTTCCGACGACCTTGTGTCGTCTCCGACTCATGATCATCGTCATCTTCACGATCATCGAGAGTAGTCGTCCTCCGTGAAGCTCCTTCCGGATACCCAAGCATATCAGGTCGTGCCTTGCTTTCGGACCATCTTTCGTCCTATCGGCATGTTGATTATGGTGGCGACGGACTCTCGCACGTTTTTCGTGATATGCATGATGTCGAGGCTATGAGGCGTCGGAGAAACTTCCAGATATGGCAACTCCCGAAAACAGACCTTGTTTTCCATACCTTCATCACGGCTTGTCTTGTTCTGCCTCTTTCGCTTCTTTCCGTGCTTAGGACAATCTTTCCGGTTTTTCAAGAACTCTTCCACTTCTTCGCTGCTCCCTCGCTCTGGGATTCCTCGGGTCTCGATTTGCCATCGAACAGGTCTCCACGCTTTCTCCATGGATCATTCTTGCCGAGCCACCTCCGGTGCGCCATGAACACGGTTTCGATGACCTGGATCTTTCTCTAGTTGGAGATAGCTTGTGTTATCGATGCACCTAACGCATGCGTGGAATCCTTGGATAACCTGCCCCGAGATATACCCGCAACCTGGATAGTCTTGCACCGTAGTGACCAACGCGGCTCTCATAGTGAAATAATCTTGTGCGACGGCGTCGTAAGTATTGGCTCCATATTCCCATAACGTGGCTAGCTCCTCTTTCAACAGCCCGAGATACAGATTGATGTCGGTACCAGGTTGTTTCGGCCCTTGAATTAGCATACTCATTTGTATGTACTTCTTCTTCATGCACAACCATGGAGGGAGGTTGTACATCCATACAAACAGGCCAAGTCTTTGTCGTGCTGCTCACAGCTACGAACGGATTGAGTCCATCGGTGCTCGCACCAAGCCGATGTTCCTCGAATCTCCACCGAATTCGAATTCGAGGTCCAATGCTTTCCAATCGCTAGCATCCGAAGGTGCGTCGGCAGCTCATCCTTTTCGGTCATCATCATCTCCGGCTTCTTCCTTTCCGCATGCCATCGCATGAGCTTCGCCTTAGGGTCCGAAATAGGGCTGCGACGAGGGTGATAGGAAAGTACCATACCACTTTTCGAGGTGCTTTCTTCCCTTTCTTGTATCGACTCACGCGCACACCGGACATGTGGTTTTCTCCGCGTCCTCGCCCGATAAATGATGCAATCGTTGATGCATACGTGATATCTAACGTCGGTAGATCGAGAGGATGACGATTTTCTTGGCATCCTCGATACTAGTTGGACATGTGTTCCCTCGGAGACGATCGTGCGAGAATGCCATCATGTCGTCAAGCTTGCGCTCAATTTGTGCTTTGCCTTCATCTCCATAGCCTTGAGCGTTACATTCAACCGGGTATCATCGGCCTGCATCCTTCATACAATGGAGTAACCGCGTCTTTCTCAAGTTGCGCAAGCTTGGCTTTCTCTCTAGCGGCGGAACTGGCGTTACTAAATGCTTGAGAAGCAGCTCTTGCACATAAGGGTCCCGCACCACCGACATTGTTCCATCGTAAATGCTTCCTCCTCGGCATCTAGATCATCATCATCCCGGTGCCTTCGCACCTTCACCATCTCCAGGATACTCTTCATCATCTCGCCCGTTCTCGCCGTGATGACGATCATCGTCATGTTGGCCACCTTCTTCACCGTCTCCATCATCTACGCCATCGCTTATCCAACGAGTGTATCCATCCATGAAACCATGGCGGAGCAGGTGCGCCTGCAGATTCCCGGAATCAGGGTCGATCACCCAGTTGAGTTTGCATCTTCTACACGGACATCTTATATCTGTCTTGTTATTTCGTATCATGTCGGCCGTTGCACATTTCAAAAATCTATCCACAATGCCTTCGCTCATTATGCGGACCATTTTTGCCTGCACGATGTACACGGTACAATTTTGAAGTCTATTAGAACCACATAATGAATGCATGCATGCAATGGTCGATAGAAAATTTCGGCATGACCTATCCTAAAATTAGGACCTTTGCGAAATGCCAAAGTCTTGCCAAAATGGAAATGAATCAACATTTTGGCAAAACAAAAGGCAACTAGTTCACATACAAACACAAGAGAGAGAAACCGATCCATACACACATGAACATATCATTATCCTCTCCATACACACATGCATGAGCATCATCGATACTCTCCATATACACACACATATGACCATCGATCCTCTCCACACATACACACATCATGAGCATCGATCATCTACATACATATGAGCACATGCATCATCCATATACACATGAACACATCCTTACATGGACAACTTACCGAGATGAGAGACCGATCGCGAGAAAGATGGAAAGGAGAGGTGCGCGCGTCGACCGGAGACGGATAGATGAGAGACCGGAGACCTCCTCTATTACTTATGTAACATCCAAAGCAAGTTTTACATGCTAAAAATGGTGAATGTATGGAGAAATTGAGGTGGGAAGGAGAAGATCCCGACTAGATCTAAGGAGGAAGAAGAAGGGGAAAGTGAAGTGTGGGTGGTGGATGTGTGGGCACACATGTGCACATAAAGTGCTGTCCTAAAGAATCGAACATCTATGGCGCACGGCCCCAAGGCGCCACAGGAGTCTAAACTCGTGGCGCACTAGGACGAGTGCGCCATGATGTTTTAGTCCCTGGCGCACTAGGCGGAGTGCGCCAGTTTGTGTCCGCTTTGAGCGGAGGTGGGCATGCGCTTAGTCGTAGCGCACCATGCACACGTGCGCCACAGATGACCCTAACAACCGTGGCGCACATGACTGTAGTGCGCTACAGAAGTTTGGCGTGTGGCCAACAGGGCCCTGGCCCACACACATCTGTGGCGCACTATGGTCATGTGCGCCACGGTTGTTCTAGTTATTAGTAGGGCACTGCCCACAGGTGAGCCACGCCTGTTTTAGCCGTGGGGCACTTCAACCATGTGAGCCACGGATGTGCTGATTACCTATAGCCGTTTTCCTAGTAGTGTAATCAGCTTGTCCCTCATAGAGTAGCAATATAGATGCATATGACACCTTCAAAGTTCACAAGGGTGACTAGAAACAAATAGCACAAGAACAAGTAATATCACAATATGCATTAATCAATAAGCTTTGGAACACCGCACACAGAATGACAACTATGCTCTCTTAATGGTGCCTAAAGGTAGAAGGTGGAGACTCAATAATGGTGGAAGAAAGGCCTTTTTGTAAGGGAAGCAGGGATTGCATGTTCCAAAAAGATCTTCCAAAAATTATGGTACTTTTTAGCTTTGAGCCCTCATTGCCCCTTTGGCTTGTGTTTCTCACCTGGAAAAGGCATAGGTTTCTGCACCCAAGGTTCTCTCTCTTTACCATGTTTATTAGCAATAAACTATTCCTTAGTGTACCTTGTGCTCTTAGTGTGCTTCTCAGGTTCTTACTAAACTTCCTCCTTATCAGGAGCATCATTTTTATCATTACCACTCTTAGTTTCATCACTAGAGACAAATATACTATTAGGATCTATAACAGGTTCAAGTGGTTCCTCAACTATTTTATGTTTATTTTTTCTTTCTCTTACGAGGACTACCACTACTTTCACCTTGTTGAGAATCCTGGTCAGTTCTTTTAGGGTGTCCTTCAGTATACAAAGGATCTTGAGTAGCTATACCACTCCTAGTTCTAATTCGATAAGCATGTTTATCTCCTGAGGCATTAACTAGCATATCCTTTTGTACCTTTGCAAGTTGATCAATTTGAGTTTGAACAATTTGAAAGTGTTTACAAAGCATTTTAATTTCATTAGAAGTTCTTTACACAATATCTTTCAACTCTTTAATAGCTCTAGAGTTTTCCAATAAATGATCCTGAACTTGTTTATTAAAATTACCTTGCTTAACAATAAAAATGTCAAGTTCCTCTAAACATTGATCGGTAGGCTTACCATAAGGAATATCACCTTCATCAAAGTTTTGGAGAGAGTGTACCTCAATAGTAGATGAGTGGGGAATTGGATTACATAATTCTTCTATAGGAGGTAGATTCCTCACATCTTTATCTCTAATACCTTTCTCCTTTAGACACTTCTTAGCTTACTTAATTACTTCATGATTTAATGCAATGACTCCTCTCTTCTTTGGTGTCGGTATTGGAACTGGTTCAGGCGCAACTGGTTCAGGAGTAATATGCTCAGGTGTATTTAGCTCAGTTGAAGTCCAATCATCATAATTCTTGCTTATTTGAGCCATTGATTCTTCAGCATCTGTAGGAGTTCTTTTCCTGAAAACACAATCAGCAAAGCTATGTAGGTATGTCCTAGAATCATCAGTTAGTCCATTATAATAAATATCAAGAAGCTCATTCTTAGGCAATGTACATCCAGGATGTGCATGAATCAAGGCACAGAACCTTGTCCATGACTCAGGCAATTTCTCTTCTTCTCCCTATTTAAAATCAAAAAGTCTCTGCAAAGCAGCATGTCTAGCACTAGGAGGAAACTATTTCTGGAAGAAAGAAGCAATCAAACAATTAGGACTATCAATGGATCCAGGAGGTAATCTATTAAACTAAGCCCTAGCTTCTCCTTTTAGTGAAAAAGGGAAGATCTTAGTAACAAAGTACTTGCGCATCTTAAAATCATTAGAGAATAAAGCACTCATAGTAGAAAGCTCATTTATATGGGCTACAACACTCTCATTTTCAGTCCCACAAAAAGGTTCTTTCTCAACAATGTCTAAATAGGATAAATCAAGAGAGAAATCATAATCTTTATCTTTAATATCTATGGGAGAGGTGGCAAACATAGGATCAGAGGACAGTTTAGGAATAATGGTGCGTCTCGCTAGGAGGCTCTTAATAGCACTAGTACCATGTGTGTTTTGGCACTCTTCAATAAATTCATCAGTAAACTCAATGTAACCATCATTAATATCATATCTCTCTCTAGACTCAGGTGAGCTAACAGGTGTAACAATGTCTTCACTAGGAGTTTCAGTATTTCCTAGACTAGCCATAGTAGCATCTAGGAAAGGACCTAATGAACCACTCGCATCAAGCACAGTAGAAGTAACATCATGAGTATCAAAAGCAATTTCAGATTCTACAGTAGTAGCAGTGTGTCTAGCATGAGTATGTGGTGGTGGAGTAACAAGCTTACTTATAACAGACGGTGAATCAAGAGCAGTAGAGGTGTTTAGGACTGTACCTCTTCTTGTAGTAGATGGTAAAATAGGAACTTTCCATCACGATACTTCTCCATGATGAAAGGAGTAGAAGTAAACAGTAATAGATCCAAGTGAAATTACAAATAAAGCTATGGTCCCCCGCAACGGCGCCAGAAAATAGTCTTGATGACCCACAATTATAGGGGATCGCAATAGTCTTCGAGGATGTATTACCCAATTTATTGATTCGACACAAGGGGAGCCAAAGAATACTTGCAAGCCTTAACAACTGAGTTGTCAATTCAGCTGCATCTAGAAATAGTTCTTGCTCGCAGAAGTTTATCAGTAGCAACAGTTTGATAGTAGTAAAAGCAAAGCAACAGCAGCAGTAAAATGTAACACCCTCGCCTGATAAGGCTGAGTTCACGTGTATAGTGCTAATCCCTGGATCGATTCACTGGCACACACAGTACAAAATGAATACCAAATATAACTGTGCATCATAAATACAACGAATATAATCCAGAATTTACATTATATCATCCAAGTACACAGCGGAAACAATAACAAGGTAGATCTCCATTCTTCAAATGTGCCACAGGCGAACAATCGTTGAGTGGAGTGTCGCGACCTATAGCGATCACTCAAAAAGGGAACAACCTGCAACATGAAACGTTGCAGCCATGAATGGTCAATAATTTGAATGTATTGGCAAGTAGAACTAATGAGTACAAAGGATCTATCAACTACATGCATATTTGGCTAAGTGGAGTTTAGGCTCATTTCCTAAAAGCAATTTAACTTTTCCTACTTTCAAAATACTTTTCTTTCTTCAAAACAATCTTTTAAGGACATACCAGCATAAACCCATGTAGAAACAAGACAGTTCAGCTTTCGTATGCTCCTAAACCCATGTTCACCCATCAAGTTTTAGAAATTAAGAAATTGGGATGAGTGAGATCTTCTAAACAGTTCCAGGCCCAGTTTCTCATAGTTGTCCATAACCGTGACATGGCTAAGTACTTAGTTTAGACACCTTGCAGGGGTTGTAGACTTTACCCGCACGACCCAGTCAACCAGCTCTTACCACTACACTCATTTTGTGCCATGGTAGGGAGAAAACCAAGACGAAACCTTTCAGAAGCAGAACCCTGAGCCCTTAGGACGGACCCATACCAACCTACATCCCCTACATCTGCTAGTCACGTCGGGTCAGGTTCCCATAACTTACTAAGTCAAGACAAATAATGACATGAAGCTGTACTGGAAGCTACTACACAAGAAACCTATCCAATCTCTGAAGCCTATTAGGTGTGCTTTCCGCAATAAACCATCCAAAAACATCAATCCATCACACCCAGAAGATTCATTAAATTCCAGTTGTTTTCATTATAACAAAACATAACTTTCCATAACATAATCATTCATGAATTCCCTTTTGCGCATCTAATAAGCATGGCTAAGCAACTACAATACGAGGGCTCAAAGGAGTCAAGTCATGGAAGTATGGCAATCATTCTTGGGTGTCATAGCATAGCATAGTAGTAAAAACACCTACTCATACATCACTACTGAAAATCATACTAGATGCATAAGAAAAATAGTAGGACATTTATGATAGCTCTACTTGCCTTTGTTGTAGAAGATGTAGTCATTCAGATAATCCTCACAATAGATAAGGTTGCACTCGTCACAATCACAAACGTTGCACTCCTTGCAATCTATCCATCAAAACAAGTGCACAACAAACACACCATTCAAAACAATGCAATTATGCACAATACAACAAAACAATGATGAACAAATGCATGCATGACAATTTAAGATGTCACAATGGTTGTAATTAGTTCTCTGAACATTACTAGAATACATGATGCATGCAAGAGATCGATTAATCCAATGTGGTATTTGTTATTAATAATTACTTGCCATTATTGGTGTTTTAACAGATCTGTTGTAACTTCTGTCCTCATTTTCGAATTAAATTTTTACCTAAAGTGTACTGGATAGAGGGCATTAATACGAACCAGTATCAATTGGATTCACGTTAATCAGAGTTGTAAATATTTTTCTACGATTTAAATAGTGTTTAATGGATTTTAAATCATTTATATAGTTTCTTTTGCCTAAAAATCAAACTAAAATTATATCTGTAATCTCCACGGAATTGTAATTCCAGGGACATATTATTTGTAAGTTACTGAGCAGTACTCGAATTACTATGATTTTAATACTCTAAATAAGCCATTAATCTATTTATTTAATTGCTGCAGAACCATACAGTATTTGCCCGAACCATTTGCATATTGATGATCTACATGGAACCAGCTTTCCATCGGTATATTATTTATATTTTTTTGATATGCAAATAATTTACTATGAATTTAATAATTTCTAAAGCCATTAAAAGTAATTAAATCACTACGGGGTGAATAATCCGCAAAGGCTGGATCCAACCAGATAATATTAATCTACATTATAGTAGCTTCCATTTGATATATTGTTCATATTTTTTGGAGTTACAGATAATTTCCTATGAATTTATTAACCTAAAAGACCATTAAAACTAATTAAATTGCTACAGTAAACGCATACTATAATGGTTAGATCTAATGTCATATTAATATTCTACACGTTTTTTGAATCAATTGATATATTATTTGCTATTTTTGGATCTAAGAATCTTTTTATATGATTTTTTGCAAGTTTACACAATTTCCTGCAATTTAAATTAAATTTCAAATCTATAGGGAATATTCCCTGGGAATATTCTACGTTGGCCAGGACGCTGGGCTGCCTAGCTTGACGCGTGGCGAGATCTGGTTGGCGCGTACCCCTTCGTTGATAATCTCTAATCCTGACCGTCGGGATGAGATCCAGTGACTAGGAGAGAAGATTGACCCGATTTTGGCTCAGAATAGACAAGAAATAGATCTGTGATAGAGAGACAAATCCATAGGTCAAATTGCAAAACTTACAACATGAAAGTTGTGGGGAATCATTACTCCTACCTTCTCATCAAAGTAATTTGGATTTGAAGAAACGAGCGCGAGTACATCTTGGATTTACATCATCATATCTAAAATATTGTGGTCCGAAATTATCTGGCTGTGGTGGATGAAAAGAGGTGAGGTTTGTCGGGATTGAAAGATTTCGACGAGATCTACAACTTTTGTGTTTTGTCCGAAGGCCAACGACAAAGTCTAGATGGGTGAATCAACAAAATAAGATTCAGATATGTGTAGATTCGGGATTTCGAGAAGGGGAACTCATAGAGATGTGGCTCCATTGGTTTATATGGATGTTTAGGATGGTGTATAGATAGGTATTGGAGTAGGGAACAAGTAGAAACAAGAGGAAGTTGATTTGGAGTTATAGATAAAAAAGATATAAGAGTTTCAATAGAGATAGGTTTGAGAAAAACCGATTTGCACGGAAATTAAAGCAAACAAGGCATCGATGCCTTCTCCCGTACATGCCTGGCTGGTCCGGTCGGACGCTAGCTGGGCCACCAGCTGGCCCATTAGTTTTTTTCTTTTTTTTCTATTTTCTATTTATGTGTTTCCCTCATAACTTTTGCATACGAACTCCAAATGACACGATTCTTGTTTCTAAAATTTTCTAAAATTCAGTAGATTATTATAGGATCATATTTGTGATATTTTTACTAGTTTTCAAGTTGTGGATTTATAAATCCTTATATATTCCATTTTATTTATATCTTTATTTGTTTGTATTTATTCCATAACTTTTTCATAATAGCTCCAAACGAGCTCAATTTTGTTTCTAAAATTTTGTAATATTCATTGGATATTTTTAGGCTATAATTTATCAATAATCGCTGCCTTAGCAATAGTGGGTTTTTATAAAGCCAATTTAATTCCCTTTAGGAATAAAGGGGCACATATCAATTAGGGTTTTAGGTCTTTATTTCATTTTGATAATTGTTCATGATGCCATGATGCAATGAAATGCTTAGGAATGACATGTAAAAACAATTTTTTTCTAGTCACAATTTCTAAAATCTTGAAATGTGACAGACTAACCCCATTAAGATGAATTTTGTCCTCGAGATTCGGAATGACTAGCAAATAGGCGTAGGATACACTCTTGTCCGGTGTAGCTCTTCTTCTCCTTGGGTAAGCTTTCCGAGCTAACCCCCTTAAGAGAATTCAAGCTGGCCTCTCCAACTTCACTTATTGTGCTATATCTGATTCTTCTTCCCTCTAGGGTTGTGAGTGAAATTGCTCGTCGTGCATGATCTATCTGGCCTTCATACTTAGACATCCAATCCTTGCCAAGAGTGACGTCCAAGCCTTGTGATTCCAACACATTCAAGCTTGTGGGAAAGTCGTGTAACCCAATCCTTAGGTTCAGTTGATGACATCCAAAAGCTGCTACCATTTCTCCACTGCGAGAGCTTATTTTGATGGGCTTGTTAATGGTTTCAGTTGAAATTATGTTTCTATCCACAAATTCCCTTGATACGAACGAATGTGATGCTCCATCATCAAATAGAACGTGTGCTGGAAAGGTATTGAGCCGGAACATACCAATCATGGCATCAGGTTCCCTTAGAACTTCCTCCACATTGACATGGTTGACATGTCCCTTCTGAAATGGGTTTGGCTTGTACCCTTCCACCTTGTTTTTCTTGTTCTCGGGGTAGTCTCTTGAATAGTGTCCCTTTTGCTTGCATTTGAAACATCCAACCTTGCTTATATCCTTCCTAAAGAGATTGGTGTTGTGCGCCACAACATTGTTGTCTTCACGGTTGTGATCATTCCCTCCTTCAGAATTGTGGTTGTGACTCATGTGGAAATTATGTTGGCGTCCATTTCCTTCGCGGTGCTGATGTCCATTACAATCATGGTCGTCGTATCCATTGCCTTCATGCATGTGATGTTCAGAACCTACATTCCCATCATGGAGAGCACAAAACTTCCAATGCGGTCTTGAGTTGTCCTTGTTGTTCTGGTGCTTTCTCTTGCGCTTCTCAACTTGACTTTGTTTCTCTTCAAGAGTTCTGGCTTTGTCCATCAGATCCTGGAAGGTGGGAGTGTAAACTACTGACAGATGAACAGAAATCTCATCTCTTAGTCCATCCAAAAATCTCTCTTTCCTTTTATCATCAGTGTCAACATCCTCCGGGGCATAGCGATACAAATTGGTGAATTCTTCTATATACTCTGACACTGTGTGATTGTGCTGGCGCAGGTCACAGAATTCCTTTCTATTTAGGCTCATAACTCCAGACGAGAAATTGTTTGTCTTGAATCCTTCCTCAAACATCTCCTATGTGACTGTATCAATGGGGTGGGTAATCTGGAAAATATCCCACCATGTAGTTGCTTGTCCTTCAAATAAGTGAGCAGCAAATCTCACTTTCTCCTCATCAGTGCATCCAACTATTACTAAGTCCTTATTCACTGAGCGAAGCTAATCAAGTGCTATCATAGGCTCATGTGCGCTTGAGAATTTTGCAGGCCTCAGTTTCAGGAACCTAGTGAGTGCATCCACTTGGGTTGGGTTGTTCTTGTTTGCTATGAATTGAGTCACCACTTGTGATAGTTGTGTCTGTGCTGCTATCAACCGCTCCATCCCAGTGGGTTGACGACGAGGCGGCATCTGTTTGGGATAGCATATATGAGTATAGATAGAAGAGGACTAAGAGAAGTATTTCTACCCATAACTATATGAAGCAATCAATATCACAAACAAGCAAACAATCATAACCAATCAACACACAAGTAAACACTTGCAATACAACATTATAGTGGTATAAAACTAGCAGTATATAACCACAAAATGATTTGAAAAGATTGGGCACAATACTAGAGTAGAATAGAGCAACAAATAAACAACAAAGAAAATCTGTCAAAACGGTACAGCAGCTTTCATGAATTTTTCTGGGCACCTTAAACTCGTCAGGAATTTTAGCCAATTTTTGTGCATGTACTACAGGTAATTACGCTTCAGATCCTGTTTTTTCAGATTTTTCCAAACACCAGTAAAATATGAAAAATCGCGCGGTACAACAGGTCATGCAGAAAACTGCAGCAGTAAAATCACGAATTTCAATCAATTCACACCATTAAACTAATTTAAAAACCTCATCAAAATTTCAGAAACGTTAGAGTTCAAAACTAATTGATCCTAAACAAAGCATCACAGAAAATAGCTCAATACAACCAAGCAAACAACCTATATTGTCATACCACATAAGTTGATAAGAACAATATGCTAACACGATAGCGATGATCTCCTATAGAGATTAAATATGGTGGTCCATCTACTCAAAATTGGTGAGATATTCATATGTATCATCTTATTTGTTCTTTTACTTATCTAACTCTCATATAGGTATCAAAATAATGGACATCTACAAATTTTGAACAAGAAGAGGTTATAGAAAAGATAGACAAGGAATATAAGAACTCTAATAACTAGAAAATATGATAGTTCTAATAATAGAGGTCTTGTATTACTAATCCATTTCTAAGGTCACAATCCTATAGTCAACGCACAACTCTAATACCATCTTGTAACACCCTCGCCTGATAAGGCTGAGTTCATATGTATAGTGCCAATCCCTGGATCGGTTCACTGGCACACATAGTACAAAATGAATACCAAATATAAATGTGCATCATAAATACAACGAATATGATCCGGAATTTACATTATATCATCCAAGTATATAGCGGAAACAATAACAAGGTAGATCTCCATTCTTCAAATGTGCCACAGGCGAACAATCGTTGAGTGGAGTCTTGCGACCTATAGCGATCACTCAGAAACGGAACAACCTGCAACATGAAACGTTGCAGCCACGAATGGTCAATACTTTGAATGTATTGGCAAGTAGAACTAATGAGTACAAAGGATCTATCAACTACATGCATATTTGGCTAAGTGGAGTTTAGGCTCATTTGCTAAAAGCAATTTAACTTTTCCTACTTTCAAAATACTTTTCTTTCTTCAAAACAATCTTCTAAGGACATACCAGCATAAACCCATGTAGAAACAAGACAGTTTAGCTTTCGTATGCTCCTAAACCCATGTTCACCCATCAAGTTTTAGTAATTAAGAAATTGGGATGAGTGAGATCTTCCAAACAGTTCCAGGCCCAGTTGCTCATAGTTGTCCATAACCGGGGACAAGTCTAAGTACTTAGTTTAGACACCCTGCAGGGGTTGTACACTTTACCCGCACGACCCAGTCAACCCGCTCTTACCACTACACTCATTTTGTACCATGGTAGGGAGAAAACCAAGACAAAACCTTTCATAAGAAGAACCCTGAGCCCTCAGGACGGACCCATACCAACCTACATCTGCTAGTCACATTGGGTCAGGTTCCCACAACTTACTAAGTCAAGACAAATAATGACATGCGGCCGTACTGGAAGCTACTACACAAGAAACTTGTCCAATCTCTGAAGCCTAGGTGTGCTTTCCGCAATAAACCATCCAAAAACATCAATCCATCACACCCAGGAGATTCATTAAATTCCAGTTGTTTTCATTATAACAAAACATAACTTTCCATAACATAATCATTCATGAATTCCCTTTTGCGCATCTAATAAGCATGGCTAAGCAACTATAATATGATGGCTCAAAGGAATCAAGTCATGGAAGTATGGCAATCATGCATGGGTGTCATAGCATAGCATAGTAGTAAAAACACCTACTCATGCATCACTACTGAAAATCATACTACATGCATAAGAAAAATAGTAGGACATTTATGATAGCTCTACTTGCCTTTTTGTAGAAGATGTAGTCGTTCAGATAATCCTCACAATAGATAAGGTTGCACTCATCACAATCACAAACGTTGCACTCCTTGCAATCTATCGATCAAAACAAGTGCACAACAAACACACCATTCAAAATAATGCAACTATGCACAATACAACAAAACAATGATGAACAAGTGCATGCATGACAATTTAATATGTCACAATGGTTGTAATTAGTTCTCTGAACATTACTAGAATACATGATGCATGCAAGAGATCGATTAATCCAATGTGGTATTTGTTATTAATAATTACTTGACATTATTGGTGTTTTAACAGATCTGTTGTAACTTCTGTCCTCATTGTCGAATTAAATTTTCACCTAAAGTGTACTGGATAGAGGGCATTAATACGAACCAGTAGCAATTGGATTCACGTTAATCGGAGTTGTAAATATTTTCTAAGATTTAAATAGTGCTTAATGGATTTTAAATCATTTATATACTTTATTTTGCCTAAAAATCAAACTAAAATTATATCTGTAATCTCCACGGAATTGTAATTCCAGGGACATATTATTTGTATTTTTCTGAGCTATACTCGAATTACTATGATTTTAATACTCTAAATAAGCCATTAATCTATTTATTTAATTGCTGTAGAACCTTACTGTATTTGCGTGAACCATTTGCATATTGATGATCTACATTGAACCAGCTTTCCATTGGTATATTATTTATATTTTTTTGATATGCAAATAATTTACTATGAATTTAATGATTTCTAAAGACATTAAAAGTAATTAAATCACTACAGGGTGAATAATCTGCAAAGGCTGGATCCAACCAGATAATATTAATATACATTATAGTAGCTTCAATTTGATATATTGTCCATATTGTTCAGAGTTACAGATAATTTCCTATGAATTTATTAACCTAAAAGACCATTAAAACTAATTAAATTGCTACAGTAAACACATATAGTAAAGATTATATCTAATGTCATATTAATATTCTACACATTTTTCTGAATCCATTGATATATTATTTGCAGTTTTTGGATCTACGAATCTTTTTATATGATTTTTTGCAAGTTTACACAATTTCCTGCAATTTAAATTCAATTTCAAATCTATAGGGAATATTCCCTGGGAATATTCTACGTTGACCAGGACGCTGGGCTGTCCTCGCTTGACACGTGGCGAGATCAGGTTGGCTCATACCCCTTCATTGATAAGCTCTAATCTTGACCGTCGGGATGAGATCCAGTGACTAGGAGAGGAGATTGACCCGATTTTGGCTCAGAATAGACAAGAAATAGATCTGTGTTAAAGAGACAAATCCATAGGTCAAATTGAAAAACTTACAATATGAAAGTTGTGGGGAATCATTATTCCTACCTTCTCCTCAAAGGAATTTGGATTTGAAGAAATGAGCGCGAGTACATCTTGGATTTACGCCTTCATATCTGAAATATTGCGGTGCGAAATTCTCCAGCTGTGGTGGATGAAAAGAGGTGAGGTTTGTCGAGATTGAAATATTTCGACGAGATCTATAACTTTCATGTTTTGGCCGAAGGCAAACAACAAAGTCAAGATGGGTGAATAAACGAAATAAGATTCGGATATGTGTAGATTTGAGATTTCGAGAAGGGAAACTCATAGAGTTGTGGCTCCACGGGTTTATATGGATGTTTAGGATGGTGTATAGATAGGTCTTGGAGTAGGGAACAAGTAGAAACAAATGGAAGTCGATTCGGAGTTATAGATAAAAAGATATAATAGTTTGAATAGAGATAGGTTTGAGAAAAACTGATTTGCACGGAAATTAAAGCAAACAAGGCATCGATGCCTTCTCCCGTACGCGCGTGGCTGGTGCGGTCGGACGCTAGCTGGGCCGCCGGCTGACCCATTAGTTTTTTTTTTATTTTTTCTATTTTCTATTTATGTGATTCCTTCATAACTTTTGCATACGAACTCCAAATGACACGATTCTTGTTTCTAAAATTCAGTAGATTATTATAGAATCATATTTGTAATCTTTTTACTAGTTTTCAAGTTGTGGATTTATAAATCCTTGTATATTCCATTTTATTTATATCTTTATTTGTTTGTACTTATTCCATAACTTTTTCATAATAGCTCCAAACGAACTCAATTTTATTTCTAAAAATTTGTAATATTCATTGGATCTTTTTAGGCTATAATTTATCAATAATCACTGCCTTAGAAATAATGGGTTTTTATAAAGCCAATTTAATTCCCTTTAGGAATAAAGGGGCACATATCAATTAGGGTTTTAGGTCTTTATTTCAATTTGAGAATTGTTCATGATGCCATGATGCAATGAAATGTTTAGGAATGACATGTAATTTTTTTTCTAGTCACAGTTTCTAAAATCTTGGGATGTGACATAAAACAAGAGCAATAGTAACAGTAATAGTAGGATTCGAGTGCGGTAGGCATAGGGATGGATGGATGGGCGTTGCATGGACAAGTATAAACATGTAACTTCAAGATCTAGGGCATTGCAGATAAATAAGAATAAGCATCCAAGTACTAAAAAATCATAGGCATGTGCTCCATATATAGTCATACGTGCTTGCAATGAGAACTTGCACAACATCTTTTGTCCAGTCAGCCCGTTGGAGCGGGGCCTCAAGGGAACTACTAGAAATTAAGGTGCTCCTTTTAATAGAGCTCTGGGGCAAAGCATTACCACTCCATGAACACATGTGATACTCACATCACAGCCATCCCCTCCAGTTGTCCCAATTTCTGTCACTTCGGGGCCTTTGGATCCGGACAATGATATGTGTACACAACTTGTAGATAAGATCACAAAAATATCATAATGATTCAATAATAAGTTCAGATCTGAGATCATGTCACTCGGGCCCTAGTGACAAGCATTAAGCACAACAAGTTGCAAAAAAGTGAAATAGCACTAGTAGAGATACTAGGCACCATGCCCTAACAATCTTATTCGATTACATGATAGAACTCATTCAATCCCTACCATCCCCATAGCCTACTACGGGGGATTACTCACTCATGGATGAGGGAAACATGGATGGTTGATGGAGAGGCGTTGTTAATGATGATGGAGACGATCCTCTCCAAATTCCCCGTCACGGCAGGGTGCCAGAACGGAGTTTCTGGTTCTGTATCGCGGTTTCTGGTGGTGGCATCGCAGCAGAACTCTTTCTGGAAAAATGTCAAACCCCTCTTGGTTTTTAGGTCAAGAGGCTTATTATAGGAGAAGAGGGAGGCCGAGGGGGTGCCCGAGGTGGCCGCACCCCCCAAGCGCGGTCAGGCCTGGGCCGCGCCTGGCAGGGGTGTGGGCCCCTCAGGCCTCCACTCCGTCTCGAACTCCAGCTCCGTGTATCTTCTGGTGAAATAGGATTTTTGGCCTATTTTCCGGGATTTTTCCTGATAGTTGATTTTCTGCACAAAAACTAGACACCAAGGTAATTCTACTGAAAATAGCGTCAGTCAGTGTTAGTTGTATCCAAATCACACAAGTTTAGAGGAGAAACAATAGCAAAAGTGTTCGGGAAAGAAGATACATTTTGGACGTATCATACATCACACCAAAATTAATGTGACATAAACGAGAATGCCAAACACTGGTATCATTGATGACCCACAAGAATAGGGGATCGCAATAGTCTTCGAGGGAAGTAAAGCCCAATTTATTGATTCGACACAAGGGAGCCAAAAAATATTTATAAGCCTTAACAACTGAGATGTCAATTAAGCTACACCTGGAAACGGTCTTGCTCGCAATAGTTTTATTAGTAGCAACAGTTTTGTAGTAGCAATAGCAAAGTAACAGCAGTAGTAAAATAAGGATAGTGGTAACAATTGTAGTAAACAACAGGATTTAAAGTGCGGTAGGCATAGGAACGGATGGATGGGCATTGCATGGACAAGACAATTTATGTATTAATCAAGACCAGGGGCATTTGCAGATAAATAAGACAAAGCATCCAAGTACTAAGTAATCATATGCATGTGTTTCATATATAGTCATACATGCTCGCAATGAGAACTTGCACAACATCTTTTGTCCTGCCAGCCCGTTGCAGCGGGGCCTCCAGGGAATCTACTGGCAATTAAGGTCCTCCTTTTAATAGAGCATCGGAGCAAAGCATTAACACTCCATGAACACACGTGATCCTCACATCACAGCCATCTCCTCTGGTTATCCCAATTTCTGTCACTTTGGGGCCTCGGGTTCCGGATAATGATATGTGTATACAACTTGGAGGTAAGATCATAAACAATAATATCATCATGAATCAATAACATGTTCAGATCTAAGATCATGGCACTCAGGCCCTAGTGACAAGAATTAAGCACAACAAGTTCCAACAATGTCAAAAAGCACTCACAATAGATACTAGGCACCTTGTCCTAACAATCTTATGCAATTACATGAACGATCTCATCCAATCCCTACCATCCCCATAGCCTACTGCGTTGGATTTCTCACTCATGGATGGTTGATGGAGAGGCGTTGGTGATGATGATGATCTCCTCCAATTCCCGTCCTGACAGAGTGCCAGAATGGAGTTCGTGTTTTTAGGTCAGAGGGTATTTGTAGGTGAAAGGAGAGGTCGAGGCAGAGTCCGAGGCGGCCACACCATGCCCTGGCACGGCTAGGCCTGGCCCGCACCAGGGGGTGGTGTGGGCCTCTCGGGACTCCTCTCCCCTCCGTCTTCTGGTTCCATGAGTCTTTTGGGAAAATAGGATTTTCGTCATATTTTCTGGGATTTTTCCTGAAAGTTGATTTCCTGCACAAAAATAAGACACCAAAGCAATTCGGCTGAAAACAGCGTCAGTCCGTGTTAGTTATATCCAAATCACACAAATTAGAGGAGAAACAATAGAAAAAGTGTTCATGAAAGTAGATACGTTTTGGACATATCAACTCCCCCCAAGCTTAGCTTATTGCTTGTCCTCAAGCAATTCAGTTGAAAACTGAGTGCGATAAAAGAAACTTTCACGAACACATTTGCTTCATAAGATGTATATATTCTCAGCATATGATCAAATACTTAGAAAATTCATAATAAGGAGTATGCCAATAAGTCTACTCAATAGTTATGCAAGCTATGAAGAGATTCCAACACAATAATAATAAGCAACATGAAGCATAAGCATATGCAAGATTGTAATGCTCATAACAAGGTATGATAAAGTGGTATCTCGCTTGCCTTTCTTTTTGGAGCAAAACATAACGCCAAGGCACCTCCGAAGTTCAAGTGAAGACTAGAAATAAAAATATCAAAGATACAAGCATCAAAGTTATGTCACAATTAACCATGTTCTGGGACAATCGCATCGATGATGTGTAGCTCAGATCACTGTAGAGCTTCGTTGGGAAACCCCAAGAGGAAGGTATAATGAGTATAGCAGCAAGAAACCGACGTTATCGAACCAGTAGGAGGAAGGAAACGACTCAAAGGTGTTTCTAGCAACTGGAAACCTGCACAACACAAACTCAAGACTTTGCCCCAACAAACAGTGAGGTTGTCAATCCACCGGTTTGCTGAAAACAAAGGATTAACTGCATGGTGTGGAAGGTAATGGTGTCTTGTAGAAAGTAAACAGGAATAGTGGAAGATGTATGAATGGTAAAGATTGGACCGGGGTCCATAGTTCACTAGAGGTGTTCTCCTTAAGATAAACAACAGAACATGCTGGGTAAACAAATTACAGCGGGGCAATTGACAGGACAGAGCAAGGCATAACAATGCAATACTAGACATTCATGATCCTATGATATTTGATTGGGCATTACAAAAATATACATAGACCGCCATACAACTACATCTATGACTAGTAATCCACCTTCAGGTTATCATCCGAACCCCAAGCAGTATTATGTTGCAAGAAACGGATAACTGCTTTAAGCAAGGTGTGTAAGGTAAACAATACAATTGTTCCATGAACACGATATTATTGTTTTCTCCCTAGTAGCAACAACACATCTATAACCTTAGAGATTTCTGTCACTTCCCCAGAGTCAATAGAGGCATGAACCCACTATCGAGCATAAATACTCCCTCTTGGGGTCACTAGCATCTACTTGGCCAACATAGCTACTAGAAACGGAGAGCATGCAAGATCTCAAACAACACAGACATGATAGAATCAATAAGATAGAATCATTTACCAATCTAATGTAGTAATCTCAATATCCATCGGATCCCAACACAACATGCATGATTACAAATAGATGATCTTGATCATGAACGGAGCTCACAAGATCTAAACATGGTAACAAAAAGGAGGAGAAACAACCATCTAGCTACTACATGGACCCGTAGTCCAAGGTGGAACTACTCACGCATCATATCGGAGGCTGGACTGGTGATGAAGAAGGCCTCCGGGATGATATCTCCCCTCCGGCAGGGTGCCGGGAAGAGCTTCAGATCCCCCGATCTAGGGACGATGGTGGTGGCAGCTACTGACTGTTTCGTGGAAGATTGATTGGCTACTTAGGGTTTAGGTATCGGGGGCTTATTATAGGCGAAGAGGGAGGCCGAGGGGGTGCCCGAGGCGGCTGCACCCCCCAGGCGTGGGCCAGGCCTGGCCGCGCGGCCAGGGGTGTGGCCCCCTCGAGGCCCTCCTCCGTCTCGTCTTCTGGCTCCGTGTTCCCCATGGTAAAATATTGACTTTGGCTTTTGTCCCGTCCAATTCCGATAATATTCATTTTCTGACTTTTCTAGAACCAAAAAGAACAGAAAACAGGCAACTGGCACTGTGGCATCTTATTTAATAGGTTAGTCCCAGAAAACATATAAAAATACCTCAAAGTGTAGACAAAGAAAATCAAAGTAGATACTAAACAAGCATGGAACATCAAAACTTATATATACATTTATGACGTATCACACATTACACTAAGAATGACAGCTATACTCTAAAGAAAGTGCTCATAGAATAAATGGCGACTCAACATAAAAGTGAAAGAAAACATTAAAAGGTTTGAAAGGCTTCCAAATGTTGAAAGTATGGTACTCATTAGCTTTGAGCTCTTATTGTCCCTATCATAAGCATATTTAAATGGTTACGGTTAAAGTAAGGTCAAATATGAGTTATATGCTTGACAAGTCATTCATAAGCTAACAATCTCATGTCCCTTGAGTACGAGGGTCGTTCCTTATGCTACTCAACTTTAGTCACAGATAAGTTATTGTCATTATAAGTATATGTGTATCATAGAGAACCGCCAATAGGGTACCTCTTGCCACATGACACAGGAGCTATCCCATATTAAAATGACAAGGCAATAGACAATGAGCATCTCAGCAATCTTTTTATTTACCATGAGTATGGTGCCTCTTTTTTCTCTTCTTTTTTATATTTTTTCTGAAGATGCTTCTGTCACATCCTAAATTTTATATTTGGTACTGCATATCATACATGTCATTGCATCATGAGCATCATTGCAAAAAATTCAGTTTCAAGCTTTTTGTCAAAATCACACTTGCATGCCTTTGTCACATACACTTGATTACTCGGTTTCTACCTTGCATCTGCTAGAAAGTATTAGTTTAGTTGTTTGGAAGGAACAAGTATGTAGAGGGTTCCGACAGGAACCCGTATCACTTTGAATCGCCTCAATCGGAGCTACGGTTCAAAAGTTACAGAGGACTGAATTTCTGGTTAAAATCTGGACAGTTCAGAAAACACCTAGGAAAAAAAGAAAAAGAAATGAAAAAAAGCAAGAAGCGGCCAACCGCAATAGCCGCAGGCCAAGAACTGGCGTTGCGATCGATGTGCGTCGCCCACCCAGCACCACGCCACTGATGTGTGGGCCCCGCACGTCAGCGTCTTCCCCGTCGTTGTGTTCTTCTCAGACTCAACAAACCGACGTCGTTTTCACGAGATTCCCGTCGAATCCGAAACTATCCCCACCTGGTCGTTGCCCCTCTTAAGATCCCTAGTTTACCCTCTTCGAAAGCCCCCAAAAATCCCCTCCTAACATGTCGCCGCCAACACGGAATTCGTCGCCGGAGTTTGGAGCCGCCGCCATTGCCGCCGGTGAGGCCGCGTTCTCGCTGCACCGGCCACCCCCTCTCACCCCGGTGACCCCCCCCCCCCCCCCCCGTCTCTACCTCACTCGGCCGCATCGCCCTAACCCATTGGTTTCGCTGCAGGATCACCGGAACGAGCTCCCGAGCTCGCCGGAGCGCCCCGTCGACGTCCACCTTCAGTCGCCCCTGCCACCGCTAGAGAAAGCGAGGGAAGCATCCGAAGACACCCCTAGGACTGCTACATCCCGCTGAGCTCCTTCGTGCCCGCCACCGCCGCCAGGACCACCGGAGACCCTCGCCAACGACGTCGCCCGAGCGCCACCGCCGCCGTCACCTCCTCGTCAACGCCTGGTAAGTGAGGAATAGCCCCAGCCGTCCGATCGGACATGAACGCACCATATTAGATCGTGCCAGCGAAGGGGTACCGGCCACGTGTCGCCGCGTCAGCGCTGACCCACCGGTCGCGTTGACTGCGCAGTAAAATCCTTTTAACAAATTTAGAAATTGCAGAATTTAGCTGAAAGTTGTAAACTTCGTAGAAATTAAACTACTGGGCCAAAAATTGCAAATAAGATATTGATGGATTCAGTTTTTCACGTAAAATATTGCTGTATAATTTTTCAGACTTTTGCAGCAATTTTTTGCCGTGATTAACTAAATAGTTTAATGGCCTATTTAGAGTAATAAATTCATAGGAATAGTTCTACAACTCAGAAAATTGCAAATGAGGTTTCCCTGGAATCAGTAGAACATGTAGATCCTGTTTGTGAATTAAAAAGATAACCTTACTGTACTGGAGGTTGCAGAAACAATTAAAAGTCTTTTTGGAGTATTTTAATTGTATAAAAAGTTCTGTAAATCCTTTTTGAGTGATTCCAGTTGGTACTGGTTATATTTTAGGTTGCCTACACAGTAGTTATTTTTCCAAGATTTTAAAAACTAGTTAACAGCAGTGGTTTAATAATTGGACTAGGACTCCATTATTTGGCCATTTAAAATTGCATGCTTTGTTTTCAATACTTTTAAAATGTTTCCCATGCATGCATACAGTAGGTATACTGAACAAAGATTATAGGATGCTACTTAATCCTTGTTCAACTTGTCATGCATGCATATTGTATTGTTATATTTGCATATGATTGTTTATGTGTTGCAATTGTGTATCATGTAGATTGTGACGAGTGCAACGCTTGCTTCTGTAAGAACTGTACTCTTGACTCCTACCATCACGGCAAGTAGTTGTTATTTTGATCATAAATTGTCCTACTATTTTTCCCTTGTGCATTTGTAGTGTATTTTTGTAGCTACATGTGTAGGTATTACTATGCTATGTTATGGCCTATGTATTGTGGTAGGGAAATCCTTTGTAGTTGAGCTCCCGTATGATAGATGTACTTAGCATTGCTGTAGATACGAGGAAGGGATCATGCTTTGGTAAAGTAAAGGTTTTGTTCTACTAAAACAACATAACGTCAATGAACTACCTAGGCGGAGTGTCTGCATTAGTCATCGGAGTGTGAATAATGGTGGGGAATGCCGTCCAGGGTACTGAGAAGGATTAGTTGTCTTTATTCTAGTAGCTTACCTGTGCAACCATGTCCCAGTGAGAATGGGTGACTGGTTGGACTCAGTAGGTCGTGGTGACCCGAACCTAGCATAGCCAAAGATGTAGTGAATGGTAGGTTGGGACCGGTGCGCAGTGGGGTTTGGGGATCTACTTCCCGAACGGTCTCTTTTTGGACTTCTCCGTATCGTCACACAATATGCGTGTGGTGGTACGATATGGGATGTCCAAGTCACATGGGTAAAGTGTACTAACCCCTACAGGGTGTATAAACTAATTGCTTAGTTGTGTCCTCGGTTACGGACAAATGAGTTGCTTGATATTGATACTATGACATATTCTCGCTCATCCTTATTTCTTAATTTCTAAAACTTGATGGGTGAACTTAATGGGTTGTTGTGAATCAAAATTGGTTTATTAAAGTAGGACAAAGTGTTTGGAAAATGCAAGCTAGCCACAGCTCCACCAGCCAAATAAGCATGTAGTTGCTAAGTCTATTGTCTCCCTATTTAGTTCTACTTGCCATACATTCCATGTATTGACCCTTCAGGGCTGCTACGTTTTATGTTGCGGGATATTCCGACTCTGATTGATCTGCTAGGTCGCGGTACTTCACTCTGCACTTCTTGGCTTGTGGGCAATTTGGAGATCTGCTAGTTATTTGATACTTGAATAAGTTTGAGCTAGCCTTCGAGCTAAGATTTATTGTAATAAATGTATACTCTGGATCTTCGTTATTTATGATACACGGATATTTTACTTTGTTATTCATCTAAGTTCTATGTAAGCCAATGAACCGATCCAGGGATTGGCAAGTTGCATAGAAGCTACAGTCTTTTCAGTACTGTAGTGTTACAGATGGTATCAGAGCCCGTGTGTCGACTGTAGGATCTTGACCTAGGTTGAAATAGGTATCCATAGAATTATTAAATCTTATATTAACTCTGTCTTTCATCTTATGTCATTCACTCTCATGAATCTTTATCATTTCTATTCTCACACTTCCCTCTTTTAATTGATAGATGGGAGAAGTCAGGACTGAGTATGCTGGGATCGAGTCGCCAAGGCCATTTGCAAGACAGTTGGGATAGCTCTCACAGTCATTGGGCTTGTCGCTGCCCATGTTCAAGGGAAGAAGGCTATATACCTATGGATATGGCAAGGATGCCTGGGAGATCACCACTATCATCTTCAGGGATTTCTCCTTGCCAAACCCCGTGCATCTGGTCTACACCAAGCGGTATTGCAACTGGGAGCTTGGAATAAACTTGGCCCTGCATGAATCCCTGTCATGCCAGTGCCATCTTGTTCGACACCTGCTGCCAGAAGACTCCTTACCGTGACTACGAAAGGCGTGATGAGGATTGGAACGTTGTGGTTACCCCGGGCAACAGGAACAACATGCCGCACCATCGGAGGCACATAGAGGATATGGAGATGGAGAATGGAGTTCTATATGAGAATGTGATGATGGTAAAGGAGATAGCTAATTTTGCTAGCAACGGTCTAGTGGTCCAAGGAAAGGAGATTGATACCTTACACGATGTTGTGGATGTTCTGGAGCATGCACTTATTGGTAGGGACGCGACCATAGCACATCTGAATGGGACTGTCCAAGAGAAGGATGAGACCATAGCATAGCTGAATGGGACCTTCCAGGAGAATAATCAAGCCATAGAGCAGTTGCAAGGGACCATTCAGGAAAGGGATCAGACTATTGTTGATATGGCATCTCAAATTGCCACTCTCCAAGCTCAGTTGAATCCACCACCTGATGATGACAACAATGGAGATGATGGAAATGATGATGATGATGATGATGATGATGATGGAGGGAACAATGATGATGATGATGAGGATGAAGATGATGATGGTGGAGGAGATGAAGCAGTTCCTGAACCAGCAGAAGATGAGGAGGAAGATGATCCTGAAGAGGTGGATTTTGATGTCTCCAACGAGAAATCAGGGGAGGTGTATACGCCACCACCATGGATGGTTCGTGGAGTGAAGCATCAACGCATGAGTGCAAGGACCTACTGCAACCTCTTCATGAAGTAGTTAGATGGCCACCAATTAGTCTTTGTTAGGATACATCGTTAGTTTAAGGCCTCGATCAATGTAAAACTTAGTTGATGTTAGTTTAAAGTGTTTAGGATGCTCTATTGTGTACTATAAAGTTTTAGGATTATTTGTGCGAATTTTTAAATGAGTTATGGCAAAGTTTTGGTTGAAATTCGTGATTTTCCTACTGTAGTTTTCTGCTGACCCTTCTGTACTGTAAGATTTTTCATGTTTTATTGGTAACTAGTAAAAATCTGAAAAAATAGGGTTTGGTGCGAAACTTCCTGTACTATATGTAAAAAATCTGACGAATTTAAGTCAGGCAGAAAAAATCGTGAACAGTGCTGGACTGTTCTGCCAGATTTCTGTTTTGTGCCTTTGTTTGTCTGTTTATGGTTGTGTTTGTTTCTAACGCCTCCAAAACTATTTCAGTAGCTGTATACTGTTAGGATAACCCCTGGAATAGTGCTTGCTTGCTAATTTGTTGATGTATGCTTGTGTGTGGTTGCCTGTGCTTGTTTTGCTGTTGTATGATCATAATGCATGGGTTGAATTTTATTTTTCATAGATGCTCTTTCTAAACTTACCTGTGCTGAACCGCAGATGCCGCCTCGCCATTAACCCACTGATATGGAGCAGCTGATAGCAGCCCAGGCGCAGCTAGCGCAGGTGATGACTCAGTTTATGGCTGCCCAGAACAACAATAATAACAATAACAACAACAACAACAACAACAACAACAACAACAACAACAACAACAACAACAACAACAACAACAACAACAACAACAACAACAACAACAACAACAACAACAACAACAACAACAACAACAACAACAACAACAACAACAACAACAACAACAACAACAACAACAACAACAACAACAACAACAACAACAACAACAACAACAACAACAACAACAACAACAACAACAACAAAAACAACAACAACAACAACAACAACAACAACAGGAACAACCAGCCCCAAGGTGATGCACTTGCAAGGTTTCTGAGGCTGAGACCAGCAAAGTTCTCTATAGCACCTAAACCAATGATTGCTCTCGACTGGTTGCATTCGGTGAACAAGAATCTGGTAATTGTGGGATGCACAGATGCTGAAAAGGTGAGGTTTGCTGCTCACCTACTGGAGGGACCATCTACTTCTTGGTGGGATACTTTCCAGATCACCCACCCACTGGATACGGTTACCTGGGCCATGTTTGAGGAAGGTTTCAAAACCAACCATGTCTCTTTAGGGGTTCTGAGTCTGAAGAGGAAGGAGTTCTGCAACTTGCGTCAGACCAACCACATTGTGGTAGAATACATAGAGGAGTTCAACAATCTGTCACGTTATGCTCCAGAAGATGTGGACACTGACTCCAAGAGGAGAGAGAGGTTTCTGGATGGCCTCAGTGATGAGCTCTCAGTGTATCTGTTAGTGGTTTATTGCCCAACATTTCAGGAACTGATGGATAAGGCTCGGATCCTGGAAGGAAAGCAACATCAAGTTGAAAAGCGCAAGAGGAAGCACAACAGTCACTCTTCTGGATCACACCACCGTGCTCGCACCTCCTATGATGGACACTCTAGACACTCCAGGCATGGAGGTGATGACCACGACCACCGCGAAGGTAATGGACATCGCCATGATGGACACAGGAGCAGTAGCCACCACCGTGGAGGGAACGACCGCCACCACAATGGTCACAAGAACCACAATGGCAGCTCTGGGAGGAACAATGGACACAGCTATGTGAGCAAGAAGGACCTCAGCAATGTGGAGTGCTACAAGTGCAAGAAGCTGGGTCACTATGCAAGCACCTGCCCGGATAATATTCCAGGAGTTGGACCCAAGATTGGCCCCAACCAGAAGGCAAATGTGAACCATGTGGATGTGGAAGAGATCCGTGATGAGTCAGACCTCGTGAATGGTAAGTTCCCAGTCGATTCCCATATTGCACTTGTTTTATTTGATATTGGAGCATCGCATTCATTCATATCAAGGGCATTTGTGGATAGACATAAGTTACCCACTGAGGAACTGAAAGGGACAATTAGAGTGAGCACACCGGGAGGAGAAATGTTAGCTAGTGTGGGTTGTCGTGATTTGACCCTGGGAATTGGTGCACACAGTTCTCCAGCACACCTAGTCGTTTTGGAGTCACAGGGACTAGATGTGATACTAGGTATGGATTGGTTGTCCGCGCACGATGGCCAAGTGGATTGTGCACGGAAAGCAATTTCACTCAGAACTCCATGGGGCACGAGGATTAAGTTTAAATCATCAACACGTCTTAGGAGGGCCGAGGTGAATTCTCTTAAGGGGGTTAGCATGGACACAATACCTATAGTGAGAGAATACCCCGACGTGTTTCCAGTGGAGCTACCAGGGATGCCATCGGACCGTGATGTGGAGCTTCTTATTGACTTAATGTCGGGGACTGGACCAATAGCCAAAAGTCCATACAATATGATGTGGATGAACTAAAGGAGTTGAAGAAGCAATTGAGAGAGCAATTGGACAAGGGATTTATTCAGCCTAGCTCGTCGCCATGGGTTGCGCCTGTTCTGTTTGTGGAGAAGAAGGACAGTAGCAAGAGGTTGGTAGTGGACTATCGTTCGCTGAATGAAGTGACTATCAAGAATAAGTACCCTCTGACCAATATAAATGATTTGTTTGATCATTTGGAAGGAGCAAAGGTGTTTTCCAAGATTGACCTGAGATCAGGATATTTCCAACTGAAGATCCAGGAAGAGGACATACCAAAAACTGCTTTCACCACTAGGTATGGTTTATATGAGTATACAGTTATGTCTTTTGGACTAACGAATGCTCCGACATATTTCATGACCATGATGAAAAAGGTATTCATGGAGTACTTGGACAAGTTTGTGGTAGTGTTCATCAAAAATATATTGATATACTCCAGAAATGATCAGGAGCATGAGAAGCATTTGCGGATGATAATGGAATATCTGAGGGAACACAAGCTATATGCCAAATTCAGCAAGTGTGAGTTCTGGTTGAACATTGTTGGATTTCTAGGACATGTGGTGTCGGGAGAAGGAGTCGCGGTTGATCCAAACAAGGTATCATCGGTTACATAATGGGAGGTGCCCAAGAATGTGGGCGATATTCGGAGCTTCTTGGGACTTGCTGGATATTACAGAAGGTTCGTAGAGAATTTCTCCAAGATTGCGAAGCCAATGACGGAATTATTGAAGAAGGAGAAGAAGTCTGAATGGACCGAGGAGTGTGAAGCTAGTTTCCAGGAACTGAAGTGTTGCCTAGTGAACGCACCTATTCTGTGCTTTCCTGATCTACAGAAGGATTTCCAGGTATACTGTGACGCATCTCGACAAGGTCTGGGTAGTGTGTTGATGCAAGATGGAAGAGTGGTGTCATATGCCCCGCGCCAGCTCAAGCACCATGAGAGAGACTACCCCACACATGATTTGGAATTAGCATCGGTCGTGCATGCACTCAAGGTATGGAGACACTATCTGATGGGAAAGCACTACGATGTATTCACAGACCACAAGATCTTGAAGTACATATTCACCCAGGAGGAGATGAACATGAGGCAAATAAGATGGTTGGAACTAAAGGATTATGACATGAGTCTGCAATATCACACAGGAAAAGCAAATGTAGTGGCAGATGCACTAAGCCGCAAGGTTTATGCAAATGGACTAAGTGTGGGAAATTTGCCGAGGGATTTGTGCGAGCAATTCAAGGATCTTAGATTAGAGGTAGTATCCGAGGGATATTTGGCAGCAATAGAGATCAAGCCAACACTTCAGGAAAGGATTGGTGAAGCTCAGAAGGAGGACAATGAGCTGAGAAGGATAAAGGAAAACATACCCAAGGGCAAAGCAGAGGGTTTTTGCGAGGATGAGCAAGGAACCCTATGGTATGGTGATCGTCTGTGTGTGCCCAACGATCCAGAAATAAGGAAGCTGATTCTTCGGGAAGCCCATGACTCGCCATACTCGATACATCTAGGAAATACTAGAATGTATATGGATTTAAAGGAAAGTTTCTGGTGGAACAATATGAAGGTGGATATTGCTGAGCATACTGCGTTATGCGATGTGTGTAGTAGAGTGAAGGCTGAACATCAGAAGCCAGCGGGGTTACTACAGCCATTGTCGGTATCGGATTGGAAGTGGGATAAAGTGGGGATGGATTTTATCACAGGACTGCCCAGGACTAGGTCTGGTTATGATTCTATATGGGTTGTGGTCGATCATTTGACCAAGGTAGCTCACTTTATACCTGTGAAGACCACTTATACCAGTGCCAACCTAGACAGGATATATATGAATAGGATTGTGTGTCTGCATGGTGTGCCCAAGATCATCGTGTCAGACAAAGGTACTCAATTCACCTCTCGCTTTTAACGCCAGCTGCATGAGTCATTGGGAACCAGATTGGAATTTAGCACAACATTCCACCCTCAGACAGATGGACAGACAGAGAGGGTGAGTCAGATTTTGGAGGATATGTTGAGAGCTTCCGCTCTGGCTCATGGCTCTAGTTGGGATGAGAATTTGCCCTATGCTGAGTTTTCCTACAATAACAGCTACCAATCCAGGATCAAGACGTCACCATTCGACGTGTTGTATGGTAAAAGATGCAGAACACCATTGCTATGGGATGGTGTAGGTGATCGTCAACTGTTTGGGCCTGATGTGATCAAGGATGCCGAGGAGAAGTTCGTTTGATTCGGGACAGGCTAAAGGTAGCACAATCGAGGCAGAAGAGCTATGCTGATGCCAAGCATAAGGAAGTGGTGTATGAGATCGGAGATCGATCATACCTCCGAGTATCCACTACGTGGAATTAAGAGATTCAAGGGTAAGCTGGCACCTTGATTCATAGGACCATACCGGGTCTTAGCACGCAAGGGAGAAGTTGCATATCAGTTGGAGTTGCTAGAGGCTCTGTCCGTTGTTCATGACATGTTCCACGTGTCCCATCTGAAGAAGTGCTATCCGGAGATGGTGGATACACCATTGAGAGACACTATGCCACTAGAGGAGGTTCAGCTGGAGAGTGACTAGACATATGAGGAGAAACCGGTCAAGATACTGGAGACAGCGGAGAGGTTTACCCGTACCAAGACGATCAGGTTTTGCAAGGTGCAATGGAGCCACCACACGGTATAAGAAGCCACTTGGGAGCAAGAGGACGACCTCCGAGAGGACCATCCACACATATTTGTTAGCCGCGTCGAATCTCGAGGACGAGATTCATTTTAAGGGGGTTAGTCTTGTCACATCCCAAATTTTAGATTTGGTACTGCATATCATACATGTCATTGCATCATGAGCATCATTGCAAAAAATTCAGTTTGAAGTTTTTTGTCAAAATCACACTTGCATGCCTTTGTCACATACACTTGATTGCTCGGTTTCTACCTTGCATCTTCTAGAAAGTATTAGTTTAGTTGTTTTGAAAGCATATGTAAGTAGAGGGTTCCGACACGAACCAGTAGCACTTTGAATCGCCTCAATCGGAGCTACGGTTCAAAAGTTACAGAGGACTGAATTTCTGGTTAAAATCTGGACAATTCAGACAGAAGTTCCAGTTCAGAAAACACCCAGGAAAAAAGAAAAATAAATGGAAAAAAAAGAAAAAGTAGCAGCAGCAGCGGCCGACCAGCCATGCAGCCGTGGCCCACCCAGCCGGCCTAGCCAGGGCCCGCCAGCGTTGCAGCCAGCGGCAGCAGCTGCGCGCGACCGCACGTGCGGAGAATAGCTAGGTGCCGCCCACCCAGCACCGCGCCACTGACGTGTGGGCCCCGCACGTCAGCGTCTTCCCCTTCGCCGTGTTCTTCTCAGAATCAACAAACCGACGCCGTTTTTGCGAGATTCCCGTTGAATCTGAAACTATCCCCGCCTGGTCATTGCCCCTCTTAAGATCCTCAATTTCCCCTCTTCGAAAGCCCCCAAAAATCCCCTCCTAACATGCCGCAGCCAACGCGGAATTCGTCGCCGGAGTTTGGAGTCGCCGCCGCCATTGCCGTCAGTGAGGCTGTGTTCTCTCTGCACCGGCCACCCCCTCTCACCCCGATTACCCTCACGTCTCTCACTCACTCGGCCGAGTCGCCCTGACCCACTGGTTTCGTTGGAGGATCGCTGGAACGAGCTCCCGAGCTCGCCGGAGCGTCTCGTCGACGTCCACCTTCAGCTGCCCCCTACCACCGCTAGAGGAAGCGAGGGAAGCATCTAAAGACACCCCTAGGACCGCTGCATCCCGCTGAGCTTCGTCGTGCCCTCCACCGCCGCCAGGACCGCTAGAGACCCTCGCCAACGACGCCGCCCGAGCGCCACCGCCGCCGTCACCTCGCCGTCGACGCCTGGTAAGTGAGGAACAGCCCTAGCCATCCGATCGGACATGAACACGCCAGATTAGATCGTGCCAGCGAAGGGGTACCGGCCACTAGCAGCATGCCACGTGTCGCTGCGTCAGCGCTGACCCACCGTTCGCGTTGACTGCGTAGTAAAATCCTTTTAACAAATTTAGAAATTGCAGAATTTACCTGAATCTTGTAAAATTTGTAGAAATTAAACTGCTAGGCCAAAAATTGCAAATAAGATATTGATGGATTCAGTTTTTCACGTAAAATATTGCTGTACACTTGTTTCATACTTTTGCAGCAAGGTTTTTCCGTGATTAATTAAATAGTTTAATGGCCTATTTAGAGTAATAAATTCGTAGGAATAGTTCTACAACTCAGAAAATAACAAATGAGGTGTCCCTGGAATTATTAGAACAAGTAGATCTTGTTTGTGAATTAAAAAGATAACCTTACTGTACTGGAAGTTGCAGAAGCAATTAAAAAGCTTTCTAGAGTATTTTAATTGTATAAAAAGTTCTGTAACTCCTTTTTGAGTGATTCCAGTTGGTACTGGTTCTATTTTAGGTTGCCTACACAGTAGTAATTTTTCCAAGATTTTAAAAACTAGTTAACAACAGTGGTTCAATAATTGGACTAGGACTCCATTATTTGCCATTTAAAATTGCATGCTTTGTTTTCAATACTTTTAAAATGTTTCCCATGCATGCATACAGTAGGTATACTGAACAAAGGTTATAGGATGCTACTGAAGCCTTGTTCAACTTGTCATACATGCATCTTGCATTGTTATGTTTGTATATAATTGTTTATGTGTTGCAATTGTGTATCATGTAGATTGTGACGAGTGCAACACTTGCTTCTGTGAGGAATGTACTTTCGACTCCTACCGTCAAGTCAAGTAGTTGCTATTTTGATCATGAATTGTCCTACTATTTTTCCCTTATGCATTTGTAGTGTATTTTTGTAGCTACATGTGTAGGTATTACTATGCTATGCTATGTCCTATGTATTGTGGTAGGAAAATCCTTTGTAGTTGAGGTCTTGTATGATAGATGTGCTTAGCATTACTGTAGATACGAGGAAGGGATCATGCTTTGGTAAAGTAAAGGTTTTTTTCTACTCAAACAACATAATGTCAATGAACTACCTGGGCGGAGTGGCTGGATTAGTCATCAGAGTGTGAATAATGGTGGGGAATGCCGCCCAGGGTACTAAGAAGGATTAGTTGTCTTTATTCTAGTAGCTTACGTGTGCAACCATGTGCCAGTGAGAACGGGTGGCTGGTTGGACTCAGTAGGTCGTGGTAACCCGAACCCAGCGTAGCCAGAGATGGAGTGAATGGTAGGTTGAGACCGGTACACAGTGGGGTTTGAGGCTCTACTTCCCGAACGGTCTCTTCTTGGACTTCTCCCTATCGTCACACAATATGCGTGTGGTGGTACGAGCTGGGCTGTCCAAGACACATGGGTAAAGTGTACTAACCCCTGCAGGATGTAGAAACTAAGTGCTTAGCCGTGTCCTCGGTTAAGGATAAATGAGTTGCTTGATATTGATACTATGACATATTCTCGCTCATCCTTATTTCTTGATTTCTAAAACTTGATGGGTGAACTTAATGGGTTGTTGTGAATCAAAATTGGTTTATTAAAGTAGGACAAAGTGTTTGGAAAATGCAAGCTAGCCACAACTTCACCAGCCAAATAAGCATGTAGTTGCTAAGTCTATTGTCTCCTATTTAGCGCTACTTGCCATACATTCCATGTATTGACCCTTCGGGGCTACTACATTTTATGTTGCAGGATATTCCGACTCTGATTGATCTGCTAGGTCGCGGTACTTCACTCTGCACTTCTTCGCTTGTGGGGAATTTGGAGATTGAAGGAGTTATTTATTTATGTTTGATACTTGAATAAGTTTGAGCTAGCCTTCGAGCTAAGCTTTATTGTAATAAATGTATACTCTGGATCTTCATTATTTATGATACATGGATATTTTACTTTGTTATTCATTTAAGTTCTATGTAAGCCAATGAATCGATCCAGGGATTGACAAGTTGCATAGAAGCTACAGTCTTTCCAGTACTGTAGTGTTACAGCTTCATAGATTGCTCACTATGGTTATGCTGCAAGTTTCCACCATGATTAGGCATGGCTTAGGCTAGCCGCCCAGGCGTTTCTATAACACATATATAATACTCCATGGACTTACAAGCTCCCCTTTTAATTCACACCGCCGACATCCATAGACAAAAGAGCATGATATCAACTTGATAGATGATACGTCGGAAACGTATCTATATTTTTGATGTTCCATGCTTTTTTAGTATCTACTTTGCTTTGCTCTGTCTACACTTTGAGGTGTTTTTATATGTTTTCTGCAACTAACCTATTAACAAGTTGCCACATTGCCAGTTGCGTGTTTTCTTCTGTTTTTGGTTCTAGAAGGGCAGAAAATCAATATTTTCAGAATTGGACGGGACAAAAGCCAAAGTCAATATTTTACCGTGGGGGACACGAAGCCAGAATACGAGATGGAGGGGCGCCATATGGTGGCCACACCCCCCCCCAGGCACGGCCAAGCCTGGCCCACGCCTGGGCAGGGTGTAAGCCCCTGATACGTCGTAAACGTATCTATAATTTTTGATGTTCCATGCTTGTTTAGTATCCACTTTGCTATGTTTTGTCTACACTTTGAGGTATTTTTATACACTTTCTGGAACTAACCTATTGACAAGATGCCACAATGCCAGTTGCCTGTTTTCTGCTATTTTTGCTTTTAGAAAGCTAAAAAATGAATATTCTCGTAATTGGACGGGACAAAAGCCAAACTTAATATTTTCCCCTGAATGATACGGAAAATCAAAGACGAGATGGAGGAGGACACCAGGGTGGATACACCCTAGGTGGGCACAGGCCCCACCCTGGCCGCGCCCATACGGGGTGTGGCCCCCCTGGCCCTCCACCGACCTTGCCTCCTTCGCCTATAAGAAGCCCCTGACTCAGAAACCCTAAAGAATCGACCAGAAATCCATAAAAAGTTCCGCTGTGCCGCCGCCACATAAGGGGAGATTCGGGGGACAGAAAGTCTCTATTTCGGCACCCTGCCGGGACGGGGAAGTTCCTCCGGAGCCATCTCCATCGATCTCCACCACCATCTCCATCACCGTTGCTGATTCCCATGATAAGGAGAGAGTAGTTCTTCCTCGAGGCTAAGGGATCTACCGGTAGCTATGTGTTCATCTCTCTCTATGCATGATCTTGTTGTGGTCATGAGCTTTATAATCTAGTAGATCTACCTTGCCACTCAAGTGCTTTAATAGATCTCTTCTCTCCCCATGTGTGTGAAAGTGACAGAGTGCACGCCATGGTGTCACTTAGGCTTGAGTCTACATAAATACTCATTGTCCTTTAATAGATCTATGTTTTTTCCCACGTGTGTGAAAGTGACAGCGTGCACGCCGTGTGTGGCACTTAAGCTAGGTTACATATATATCTATCATGAGTTATATTTTGAGTTGGTTGTCTCTATGAAGTTGTGGTGTTTGTTGGAACCATCTAGCGCTCAAGGTGACAGTGTGGGGTTATCTAGATTGGGAAGGCCCTACCATGGATTAGAGTGTCCAACCGGAGAGTAGTTAAGAGTAGTATCATGAAGAGAGGATATTTATATGAGAGAGTGTTCACTAGTGAAAGTATGATCCCTAGGCCTTGTTTCTAAACATTGAAACACCGTTTGCTACTAGATTTGTTGCATGTTTTCTTTCTTCCATCCTTTTCCCTTTAGTATTTACCTCACCGTCAAGCTATTTTTTGGCACCGTTACCACATGTATTTCACTATCTCTTCGTCGAACTAGTGCACCTATATACCTGACAAGTGTATTGGGTGTGTTGGGGACACAAGAGACTTCTTGTATCTTGATTGCAGGGTTGCTTGAGAGGGATACCTTTGACCACTTCCTCCCTGAGTTCGATAAACCTTGGATAATCCACTTCAGGGAAACTTGTTGTTGTTCTACAAACCTCTGCACTTGGAGGCCCAACAACTGTCTACAAGAATTGAAGTGCGTAGATATCAAGCTATTTTCTGGCGCCGTTGCCGGGGAGGTAAGGTAAAAGGTAATCACATACTCCGGTGTGAGTGATCGAAGTTATTTCCTTTAGATTCTGCAATTTTGTCTTCTTGTTTATTGTTTTCACTAGTTAGGCTTAATGGAAAACAGCAAAAAATTAGAGAGCTCTATAGTATTTAACTTGAGTTAGGACATGAAGTGTTTGAAGAGAAAATTACAAAACCTATGGAACTTTATTTGTATGCTAATAGCAAGGTTATTAGTATGAACTCTTTGGACACCATTATTGTTAATGCTATGGAAAAGTCTAAGCTTGGTGAAGCTAGTTTTTATGAAAATGATCCTTTTAGTCCTCCAGCTTTGGAAGATAGCTATTCTATTGCTTATGATGATACCAAACCTCCAATATATGATGATTACAATGATGAATATGATATTTTAAGTCCACCTATTATTGAGGAGAAAATTAATTTTGATTACAATATGCCTCCTATATTTGATGATTATGGTGATGAGAATAATAATGATAGCTATTTTGTTGAATTTGCTCCCACTACAATTAATAAGAATGACTATGCTTATGTGGAGAGTAATAATTATTTTATGCATGTGGCTCATGATAAGAATGTTTTATGTGATAGTTCTATTATTAATTTTATTCATGATGCTACTGAAAGTTATTATGAGAGAGGGAAACATGGTCTTATGTATCTCAACAATATTAAGTTTCCCCTCTTTATGTTATATTTTTTGAAGTTGCACTTGTTTTGCTTTCCTATGCTTGTTGCTTTATGCTTTCATGACTTGTTTATTTACAATATTACTATGCATAGGAAGTGGGTTAGACTTAAATGTGTTTTGAATTTGCTTCTTGATCCTCTTTTTTACTTCAATTCATATTTCTTATGTGAGCATCTTCTCAAATTATCAAGCCTAACTTAAAGGCGTTAAAGAAAAGTACTTGTTGGGAGATAACCCAAGAGTTTTCTTGAGTCTTGGAAGTTATTAATTCAGTAATAACCTCTCCTTATCCTTTTTGTTTGCTTTTTTTGCCAACAATGACCTCTAATGAGAGGGGAGTAAGATTTGGGGAGTTGCTGTCCCGAAACAGATTTCTGTCCTCCACCATAAAAATTCGTGAGGAGTCTCTGTAAGTAGGATTGAGCTGAAAATTTATGAATATATCCCCCAGTATGTTAGATAACTTTAGTTAGTTCAACACTTTTTGATTTGAGCAACAGAAGGTCTTGAAAAAATCACTTTCTACCTGCTGGTCTGTTTTGACAGATTTCTGCAATTATTTGCATTTGCTTCTTATTGATTTCTTTTTGAGTTTTCTTTTGGGGAATTGAGATTTTTTAAGGAATTGCTACAGTAGCTTGTGTTTTTAGTGAAAAGTTTTGCTGTTCTAAATATAAACCCAAGGGTCTATTATCTTTTGAATACACTAATGTTGCTAATGAAGATTGTGTGAAGTTTTGTATGAAGGAAAATTTTCAGGTGTAGAGAAAGAATGATGTAATAAGATGAAGAGTGGACAAAAGCTCAAGCTTGGGGATGTCACCCCGTGTCACCCCAAGAAATATTCAAGAGTTATAAGCATCAAAGCATGGGGATGCCAAAGGCATCCCCTTCTTTATTAATAAAAAATCTCAGGTCTCTTTCTAGACACTTCATTTTTATTATTTCATGCACTATTATGTTGTTCTTGGAGCATATTTGTTTTTGTTTTTAGTTTTATTTTGCTTGGTTTGCTGCAATAAGTTGGTTGATCACAGCACGCTTCTTTTGGAGAGAGACACACTCTATTTTCATTGCCTAGAACACTCTAGTTTTCATTCTTATTGTCTTATGAGTGTTCTCTTTTGCTAGCACCGCGTTTAGCCTTAGTTTTCTTGTGCTTTCATCTTATAACTTTTTAGTTCTTCTTTGTGGATTTGTGAGACACTCTCACTGATCTTTATTGATTATCATCTTTGTGAGTTGTTTCAAATAGGTTGATTGGTGTTGGAAAAGAGTAGAAAGTTTCGTGCTTATAGTGGTACAAAAGTGAGCTTGCTTTGATTGTGGCCGAGACTTTATCTTGTCATGCTAGGTGTTGTTTTTACCTTATGCTTAGTGATTATTGCTGTAGCATGACTTCCTCCAAATCATTGAGAGTGCTTAGTGTGCCTTGAAAGAATCATGCGTTGTTTTAGCATACAGAAGCATAGTATTGTAGTATTCTCCTTTGATGCTTTGTTTGGGTTGACTTGGCACATGCTCACACCATGTTATGACTATGAACAAGTCACCATAGCCTCTATGATCATTTAGTCCTTGAATTGTAGTACCACTCTATGCTTTGATTAGTAATGTTTTGTCGCTCTACATGATTATGGCCATTATTGCTCTCTTAGTTGGTTGCTCCCAGTATTTTGCTAGCCTTCACTTGTATGAGTAAGTTCTACTCATGCTTCCAACTCACAAGAAACCAAGTTATTCCAAAGTGTCCACTATAAATTCCTATGCATGGTGTGTTACACCATTCCAAGTATATTCTTGTTTTCAGCTATCTTCCAATTAAAAAGTATTTTGTTATGTGAAAACTTAGTGATTAAAGCTCTCACGAACTTGATGGCACACTTTATATTTCTTGCCCCTAATAAAGTTGAACCATTATGTCATGTATGTTGTATATGCTTGCACTTATACGCTGGAATTAGTAGAACCATGCTGTCATGGGGAACATTTTCAACATTGCACTTGTACTTTGTACACAGTTGATATCATGCTCTTTTGTCTATGGATGTCACCGGCGTGAAATAAAAAGGGATCTTGTAAGTACATGGAGTTATGTATTATATGTTAGATAAACGCCTGGGCTAGTAGCCTAAGCCATGCCTAATCATGGTGGAAACTTGCAGCATCACCATAATGAGCAATCTGTGAAGCATCCTCAATAAAAATCTATGCAAATAGTAAATAAAAATATCGCTAAGATGCTCATTGTCTGCTTGCCTTGTCATTTTGGTTATGGGAAATCTCCTGTACCATGTGCAAGGGGTACCCCACTGGTGGTTCTCTATGATACGCATGTACTTACTATGACAAGAACTTACAGGCGACTGAAGTTGAGTAGCATGAGGTGTGGCCCTCATATTCAAGGGACATGATATTTCCATCTTATACTTTGTCAAGCATATACTCCATAGTTTGTTCACTTTAACCTTAATCACTTCAAGATGCTTATGATAGGGGCAATGAGGGCTGAAAGCTAACAAGTACCATAATTTTTGGAAGCTCTTTTTGAAACTGGAAATCCCTGCTTCCCTTTGTGAAGGGCCTTTATTCCACTATTATATTGAGTCTCCACCTTCTACATTTAGGCACCATTAAGAGAGCATATTTGCCATTCTTAGTTCTATGTGAATTGTCCCAAAACTTATTGCTTGATTCATATTGTTGATATTGCTTGTTCTTGAACTATTTGTATCTAGTCACCCTGATGAACTTTGAAGGTGTCCTATGCATCTATTTGCTACTCCATGAGGGACAAGCTGAATGCCACTATGCTATGTTTTCTCTATGTGAAATAAACAAACGTTTTTCAATGCATGTTATTCCTGATCTTTGTTTGTAGTCTTTCATGTTGCATGCATAGTTACTTTGTCTTATTGTTATAACTCCATCTTTCATGCACATGTTTAGAGTTCTTTGATCCCAGCTTTCAATGCTTGCAAATGGTTTGATCGTGATTTTGATGGTGCATGTCACCTCAAAAATTATTCTTTTTATCACTTACCTACTCGAGGACGAGCAGGAGTTAAGCTTGGGGATGCTTGATACATCGTAAATGTATCTATAATTTTTGATGTTCCATGATTGTTTAGTATCCACTTTGCTATGTTTTTTGTACACTTTGAGGTATTTTTATACACTTTCTGGAACTAACCTATTGACAAGATGCCACAGTGTCAGTTGCCTGTTTTCTGCTGTTTTTGGTTTCATAAAGCTAAAAACTGAATATTCTCGGAATTGGACGGGACAAAAGCCAAAGTTCATTTTTTCCCTAAATGATACGGAAAATCAAAGACAAGATAGAGGAGGACACCAGGGTGGCCACACCCTAGTTGGGCGCGGGTCCCACCCTGGCCACACCCACAGGGGGTGTGGGCCCCTGGCCCTCCACCGACCTTGCCACCTTTGCCTATAAGAAGCCCCCAACTCAGAAACCCTAAAGAATCGACCAGAAAGCGACGAAAATTTCCGCTGCGCCGCCGCCACTGAAAGGGAGATTCGGGGGACAGAAAGTCTCTGTTCAGGCACCCTGACGGGAAGGGGAAGTGCCCCCGGAGCCATCTCCATCGATCTCCACCACCATCTCCATCACCGTTGCTGATTCCCATGATGAGTTGGGAGTAGTTCTTCCTCGAGGCTAAGAGATCTACCGGTAGCTATGTGTTCATCTATCTCTATGCATGATCTTGTTGTGGTCATGAGCTTTGTAATCTAGTAGATCTACCTTGCTACTCAAGTGCTTCAATAGATTTCTGCTCTCCCCATGTGTGTGAAAGTGACAGCATGCACGCCATGGTGGCACTTAGGCTTGAGTCTACATAAATACTCATTGTGCTTTAATAGATCTATGCTTTTCCCCCACGTGTGTGAAAGTGATAGCGTGCACGCCGTGTGTGGCACTTAAGCTAGGTTACATATATATTTATCATGAGTTATATTTTGACTTGGTTGTCTCTATGAAGTTGTGGTGTTTGTTGGAACCATCTAGAGTTCACGGTGATAGTTTGGGGTTATCTAGATTGGGGAAGGCCCTACCGTGGATTAGAGTATCCAACCGGAGAGTAGTTAAGAGTAGTATCATGAAGAGAGGATATTTATATGAGAGAGTGTTCACTACTGAAAGTATGATCCCTAGGCCTTGTTTATAAACATTGAAACACCGTTTGCTACTAGATCTGTTGCATGTTTTCTTTCTTCCATCCTTTTCCCTTTAGTCTTTACCTCACCGTCAAGCTATTTTTTGGCACCGTTACCACTTGTATTTCACTATCTCTTCGTCGAACTAGTGCACCTATATACCTGACAAGTGTATTGGGGACACAAGAGACTTCTTGTATCTTGATTGCAGGGTTGCTTGAGAGGGATACCTTTGAACACTTCCTCCCTGAGTTCGATAAACCTTGGGTAATCCACTTAAGGGAAACTTGTTGCTGTTTTACAAACCTTTTCACTTGGAGGCCCAACAACTTTCTACAAGAATAGAAGTGCGTAGACATCAAGCTATTTTCTGGCGCCGTTGCCGGAGAGGTAAGGTAAAAGGTACTCACATCCTCCGGTGTGAGTGCTCGAAGTTATTTCCATTAGATTCTGCAATTTTGTCTTTTTGTTTATTGTTTTCACTAGTTAGGCTTAATGGAAAACAACAACAAAATTAGAGAACTCTATAGTATTTATCTTGAGTTAGGACATGAAGTGTTTGAAGAGAAAATTACAAAACCTATGGAACTTTATTTGCATGTTAATAGCAAGGTTATTAGTATGAATTCTTTGGACACCATTATTGCTAATGCTATGTAAAAGTCTATGCTTGGGGAAGCTAGTTTTTATGAAAATGATCTTTTTAGTCCCCCAACTTTGGAAGATAGCTATTCTATTGCTTATGATGATACCGAACCTCCAATATATGATGATTACAATGATGAATATGATATTTTAAGTCCACCTATTATTGAGGAGAAAATTAATTTTGATTACAATATGCCTCCTATATTTGATGATTATGGTGATGAGAATAATAATGATAGCTATTTTGTTGAATTTTCTCCCACTACAATTAATAAGAATGACTATGCTTATGTGGAGAGTAATAATTATTTTATGCATGTGGCTCATGATAAGAATGTTTTATGTGATAGTTATATTATTAATTTTATTCATGATGCTACTGAAAGTTATTATGAGATAGGGAAACATGGTCTTATTTATCTCAACAATATTACGTTTCCCCTCTTTATGTTACTGAATATTAAGCGAAACATGGTCTTATGCTACTGAATATTAATCGAAACATGGATATGCAAAGTATTGACAGAACATGATATATAGATGAGTGTGATGTCGGTATACCTCCCCCCAAGCTTAGGATTTTGGCCTAAGTGGAGATCAACCAAGATGCGGGTAGGAACTCCAAGCCGGCGGGTCATCATAAGAATGATCAAAATCAGGCCCTCATGAAGAAAAATAAGCGCCCCAATCATAAGTGGGCTGCTGGTATGAAGGCTCCCTCGTGTTGGAGGGCTAGACCGAATCCTCGGCCTCCATTCCAACATTCTCCTCTTGCTGGGAGAGCTCCTCCGTGTATGTGTCGATTTCTTCCTTCGTGAGTGAACATCCTTCCCTGGTATCAAGGTTAAACAAAGCAGGTGCAGGCAAATGGGCTACTCGCTCAGACTTACCTCCTCTCCATCCACTCTTGAGAAAGGTTATTTCATAAGTTAGATCACTCAAATTAGCCCAAGAAGAAACAAATTTATGTTGGATCATGGAATTAATATCAAGCCTCTCTATGGGAAACTGTAAATATGAATGATGAGGCGCTACACCAAGCAAAGATAATAAACGAAAGGCAATGAGGCCTCCACAAATTCCACCTTTCTCGTGGTTAGCAGCAAGACGGAAAGCTATCAAAGCATCCAAGTTATAAGTCCTATCCCGATTCAAAGCAGCTGAGATAAAATCTAGATCATATGAAGATTATTTACTAGTAGTCTTCCTAGCAAGAACACACTTGGCAATAAAATAGGCAAAATATCGAATAGATGGGAGATGAAAATTTCGAATTTTACCACTCTCCTTTGAGAAGCTGCTTCCTTGGCAAATTTCCGCATATAAGTCCACAAGTGGCGTGGGCCGCCACCTAATCCTCTCGCGCAAACCCCACTGTGGCACTTTAATAGCTGCACAAAAATCATCAAAAGGAAGATTGACAACTACATTGTAAATTTTGTAATGAACCATGGGGTTAGGCAAGGACCAACTAAATCGAAAATCCTGCACCATAGACATATTCAGTTTCACATATTGCTAAGGTTAATCTCTAACAAAATGCTCTAATCCTGCATTAGAAATTAGAGTCTAGAAATCTTGAAAAATTCCTACAGCCCTCTTGAATTCGGGGCATGGATAAATGGAAGGAAAAACTTCCTCTTCACGGTGGAATTTCATGACCTCAGGCACCATCAGTTCATGTTGGTTGAGTTGGTGTTCATTCATCTCCTTTTCTTAAATTTTAGACAAACATCACAAGAAGAAATTTCAAAGTGACTACATAATGAAAGGAACTTCTATAGGGACTTGCAAGGGGGCGAAACATTCATCAAAACAATTTATCTAAGCAAAGAACAAGCATGCAAGCTCACATAACCTGTCACCTACAGTAGCAAAATACTCAAGAAATAATCCACTAATCACAAATCTACTTGGACAAGCGAAGGAGTCACATACCGGAGAACAAATGCTCCAAATCTCAGCATCAAAGGTGGGCTAAGCAAAGAGATCAAAAATCGCAAGAAAGAATAGCAGGAACACGGGTTTAAGCAATGAAATGGTGTTTTCTCAGGAGAGAGAGAGAGAAGTGGCAGGAGGGAGAGTAAGTGGAGGGCCAGGGAAGGCCCACACCATGGCCATGCGCGCCCCTGGTGTGGCCATGCCATCAGGTGATGTGTCTGCCTTGTGGTTCCCCCTTGGTCACTCGAGGTGCCTCTCTGCCCCTTTTCTGACGTAAAAATTTAATATGATTTTTCTGCAATATTTCGAGAAACTTTATTTTTGAGCAATTTTTAGGTATTAATAAAGGATTTTCTTGCAGAAAGATGATTTTGGAATGATGCCAAAACAAATCAAAACTAAAACTACAGAAGTTCTAAGACACTCTAATATGCAAGCAACTAGCAATACAAAGATAAACAAGGTGAAAGCAAATATTGAAATAGATAAAATAGAAGTGAGCAAGGATAATCATAATGAAAACATTGTTTTGTTCAACAAAATCCCTTTGTTAACAAGGTTGATCAGGTCTTGTTACCAAAACAATTTTATATGAAACAAAACTTTGCATTTCACTAAATTATTATGTTACCTCAATCTTGATAGCAATAGTCCCAATCATAATAGTTTCATAATTTTCTTGTGGTATGGGACAATATATTTCTCCAACTTTGATGCCCTCAATATTCTCACTTGAATTTAGGCCATAATTATTAGCAATCTTCTTGGGGAAATAGATAGTATGCTCCTTGTCATTAACATCAAAAGTTACTTTTCCTTGATTACAATTAATGACAGCACCTGCAGTATTAAGAAAAGGTCTTCCAAGAATAATAGACATATTATCATCTTTAGACATTTCAAGCACAACAAAGTCAGTTAATATCAAAAAATTATGATCCACTTGAACAGGAACATCCTCACATATACCAACATGAATAGTAGTAGACTTATCAGCCATTTGCAAAGATATATCAGTTGGTATCAATTTTTCCAGTTGAAGTCTCTTGTAGAGAGAAAAAGGCATAATAATAACTCCTACTCCCAAATCACACAAAGAAGTTCTAACATAATTATTTTTAATAGAACAAGGAATAGTTGGAATCCCTGGGTCTCTAAGTTTTTTTGGAACCTTACCATTGAAGGAATAATTAGCAAGCAAAGTGGAAATTTCCTCATTAGGAATCTTCCTTTTATTAGAGACAATATCCTTCATATACTTTGAATAAGGACACAATTTAATAGCATCAGTCAAAGGTATTTCCAGAAATAAAGGTTTCATCCACTCATAAAACTTGTTATAGTGTTCTTCTTCCTTTGACTTGTGTTTCTTATCAGGAAAAGGCATTGGTTTTTGCACCCCAAGGCTCTCTCTCACTACCACGTTTATTAGCAACAAAATCTTCCTTAGTGTACTTAGTATTCTTAGTGTGCCTTTCAGGTTCTTCTTCAATTTCTTCTTTATTAGGAGCATCATTTCTATCATTACCACTTTCAGTTTCAGCATCAGAGACAGATATACTATTAGGATATATATAGCAGGTTCAGAAGATTCCATAACTGTTTTATGTTTCTTTTTCTTTATTTTAGAAGAAGTACCACTATTTTTAGCTTATTGAGAATCTTTCTCAATTCTTTTAGGATGTCCCTCGGGATATAAAGGATCTTGAGTGGAAGCACCACTCCTAGTTCTAATTACATAAGCATGTTTTTCTCTAGAAGCATTAACTAGCAAATATTTTTGTACTTTAGTAAGCTGATCAATTTGAGTTTGAACCATTTGGAAATGTTTAACATCATTGGAGGTTCTTTACACAATATCATGCAACTCATTAATATCTCTTGAGTTTTCCATTAAATGATTATGCACTCTCTTATTAAAATTATCTTGCTTAACAACATAAATATCAAATTCTTCTAAGCATTGATCAGGAGGTTTAGAATAAGGAATATCACCTTCATCAAAATGTTGGAGAGAGTGTACCTCAATAGTGGATGAATGGGGGATTGCCTTACATAATTCTTCTATAGGAGTTAAATTCTTCACATCTTCAGATTTAATACCCTTCTCCTTAAGACATTTCTTAGCTTCTTTCATCTCTTCATCATTTAATTCAATCATTCCTCTCTTCTTTGGTATTGGTGTTGGAGATGGCTCAAGCACAGTTGGCTCAGGTGTAGTTGACTCAGGTGTAGTCCAATCATCATAATTCTTGCTTATTTTAGCCATTAATTCCTCAGCTTCTGCGGGAGTTCTTTTCCTGAAAACACAATCAGCAAAACTATCCAGGTATGTCCTAGATTCATCAGTTAGTCCATTATAGTATATATCAAGAAGATCACTTTTAGGTATTAGACATCCAGGATGTGCTTGAATTAAAGCACAAAACCTTGCCCATGATTTAGGCAATTTCTCCTCTTTTCCCTGTTTAAAATCAAAAATTTCCTACAAAATGGCATGTTGAGGACTAGGAGGGAAATATTTCTGAAAGAAAGTATTAATCAAGTAATTAGGACTATCAATAGATCCATGAGGTAAATTATTAAACCAAGCTTTAGCTTCTCCTTTCAATGAAAAAGGGAAAAATTTAGCAACAAAGTAGGTGCATTTCTTAATATCATCAGAAAATAAGCCACTCATAGTAGAGAGCTCAGTTATATGTTCCACATCACTTTCATTTTCAGTCCCACAAAAAGGTTCTTTCTCAACAATGGTTATGTAAGATAAATCAAGAGAGAAATCATAATCCTTATCTTTAATGTTTATGGGAGATGTCGCAAACTTAGCATTAGGAGATAATTTAGATCTAACAGTATGTCTCTCAAGAAGACTTTCAATAGCACTTGCACCATGAGTGTTTTGACATTCCTCAATAAATTCATCAGTCAGTTCAATATAATCGTCATTAATATCATAGTTGGGACTCTCTCTAGACTCGGGTGAACTAACAAGTGTAGTAATATCTTCATTAGGAGTTTCAGTGTTTCTCATTATAGTTCTAGCAATTGTATCATCTAGGAAAGGACCTATTGAACCACTCTCATCAAGCATAGTAGAAGTAACATCATGAGTATCAGAAGCAATTTCAGATTCAGCAGAAGTAGCAGTATGTGTAACATGTGTATGTGGTGGTGGTGTAAGGAGATTACTGCGGTGACCCAGCATACCACTACATGATGTAGTACACTATAGTCATAGACATAACACCAATGAAACACCGTTCACTAGTATTACATCCCTCAGAGTGGTACAATAGAAACACAGCAGGTCCAAGACATGACTATAGGTTACAACTCAACTCTTTACACAATATCCAGAGAACACTCTAGGTTAAAGAGAGAGAAAGAAACTTGTTACAAAGAAGAATCATAAATAAAAAACTCAAGACTATCATACTATTATAACTAGTATATTAATTAATGGTCTGGCATCGCTGCTATTGCAATATGCTACATAAATAGGTTCTATGGCTAGAGATTATATTCCTATCTAATTAGTAACTTTGTTTTCACTCGAGTTGATGTATATGTTGACTTTCTTGACTTCATGGAAGAGCTTTCACTTCTGGTGATGACTCCTGGAGCATAACTTGATGTAGACGTCGTCTGTACTGGCTTTAGAACCTAGCAAGGGTTAAGGAGATACTTTGAGTACGAGCGTACTCAGCAAGTTCACTAGAAAAGGAGTGTTTGATGCACTATATCTACAGCCACAGACCATAGGTCATAGGCAATGCAAGTTTTCGTAAACATTTCTTCAAAGGTTGCTTTTATTCTGAAAAGCTATGTCTGTCAGCCTTCACGGGTTTACCAGAACTTTCATGGAGTTCCTTTGCCGCCGCGTTCGTAGCTCCTTCCAGGAACAAGTAGTAACAAGTTACAGTTCTTACACTCTGCAGAGGTGCGTCACTTTACCCATGAAAGACCTTAGGTTTTGTTGCACGACCGGCAGTATGTCCCCGTTCAAACTTCATTTGTCTGAGGCCCAACCTAAGATCCGAGCCAATCACTGCCTTCTATGCGACCCCGCATGTCTCCTTGGTGTACACCATGCCCACCTTTTGAATTACGACAATGGTTTGTACAGACCGTTCAGATGTCGGAACTATCATGAGAAGTTGAGGGCTCCCACCCATATGCTGCATATCCTCTATGAATTACCATATAATATGCATGCTACGAGTGATAACAGCCACGACCCGCACATCCAGCTCCATGCGAGAGGAAAAAGATACAGCTGACTTCTTCGTCCCATTCCAAATCTCATGGTCAACGCGTAATATACGGCGCAAGAATCACTGGCGACATTGGTTGTTAAGTCCTAGATAATATGTTCCTTTACCACCGGAACTCTTATAGTAGGTTATTACCTCATGGTAAACAACCTATAATCATATTATTACGAAAATAGTGTTTTCTGACCTTTTTCAAAAGCAGGTGATGACAACACTGGATTTGTAAAATACTTTACAGAAAATAATCAAAGGACATGAGCAAGTGTGAACTTGCCTTTTGTGATTGCAAGATTATGCACCCACGGTCTTCTAGACAATATAAAAGATCCAATATCTGAAATCAACATCATTGGTCCGGTAAGGACTAATGTTTAAAGACGCAAGATGATATTATGCATAAGTAATGTAATGCAATTTTGTAAACTCGAATTCCAAGGTAATGTTGTTCTAGGGTTTGGATACTAGAAAGGTTTTCCTTGGAATGTGTTGCCCTTTTAGATTAAGTTTCACACATGTGCTTCTTATTAAGGCTTGTGAATGTGTGTTAAACAACATGTAAACATAATGGCATACAACAATAAGATATACTAATGAGATGTTCTACTCAAGGACTGGTTATATGTGAATTATCTTATCTTCAAGTTTTACCTTGCAAGTGATGACATTTATAAGGAACTGAAGTGTTAACAATCCTAGGTATATAAGTAAAGCTTAATGTAATGTGATTATTATTAATTGTCATTTGATGTTTGAAGTGGCAAAAAGAATAACATTTGAAGAAAATCTTACTCAACTAAGCAGAAGCATTTAAGCTTTTAAGTTAATCTGATGAGGTGTTCTTTCTAGTTATAGTCTGTAAGTAAGAAAGAATTACTCTATTTTAATAATGACAACATTAGTATTTGAGACTTATCTATCTTGGTTTTTAACTTGGTTGGTTTGGTATTAAGATACTTTATAACTTAATTATAATAGATCAAAGTAACTATAAAACATATAATAAAGTCTTTAGTATTATATTTAAAGTTTGGTAGACTAAAGTTAACTTTAAAACATAGATGGAATTTAGGTGTAATGCTTGTTATACTTATGTCTTGTTCACCTTATAATGTTTCTTTAAAGTTACTTAAGAATGGCATTATTTTTAGTTGGTAATGGTTTCTTAACATTATAATTGTATAAAGGGATTTATCTCCTTATAAGGGTGTGGTTAAGGTTTATGAATAAGTAAACAATATTATTCACAACTTATGAACTCACTATAGTGTTTTGATATGTTTATAAACTTGTGATTAAAATAAAGGAATGGGTTTTATTTCATTATAATTAATCTTGGAGATTTTAGATTGGATAAGGATTCTTTTATAAAATAATCTGCACTTATGGTTGAAGGATAATTCAATAAAATTGTATTTAAAATGTGTTGAACCATTTTGACTTCATATTATCAATATTTAAGACCAATACTATTTATTAGACTCAATTGGCTAATTTTAGAATATTAGAAAATTTTATTTGCTCTTATATGAATTATCAATTAAGGAAATAGGTTTAAATTCAAGTTATTAAAGTGTTTAACTTTTTATTTAACTCAAAAGTGGAATATTATATTTTTAACATATAGGTATTATTTTGTGATCATTTTGGTATATTACATTTATTTTTGTGATTTATAAATAATAAGATATGATTTTTATAATACTTATTACTTTATAAAGACTTAATACATAATACATATTTAATTGTGTGGAATAATAATGCATAATTATAGTTTTAAATTATAATTCTTATTTTTCTAAGATTTTTTGGTATTTTATTTATATTTTTAATATTTACTAATATTAAAATATTAATTATCAAAGTTTTATTACTTATAAAACTTTTTATTAAATAATATGTATTTAAATAATCATCATAATAATATTTTATAATAGTTTTAAGTTGTAGATTTTATTTTTCTGAAAATTTTTATATATTAAACATATTTTTCTGAATTATAAAACAAAAGATATTAATTAAACAACTTTTAATTCCTTTATTTCATTTCAGGAAATACTTATATTTGAATTAACATTGTTTTATCTATTTCATACACATAAATACTTTTTATACCGAAGCTAACCTAGACTAGGTCATTGACTGGTGGGTCACATGCCACATGGCATGCTCGGCTTGATTAATGTTTTTGTTACCGAAAAGTATTCCTACTCCTAGCCAATGACAAGCGGGCCCTGCACCACGTCACCTGCCACATGGGCAAGGACGGGTCAACAGACACTGGCATGATGTCAGCATGATGCAAGCCTGGTCTCCACCACCAGAATGAGGTCGCCTGCGATCGACGGCGCCCCACCTAACGTGACTAACCTAGATCGTCTAAGCATGATGTGCTGAACCTTAGTGTGGTGGCGCTGTCAAGAAATGGTCGTCGGAGCCTCGTCGGCGACGAGCTCAGTGGTGGTGCGGTCGGTGTCAACGCGGACAGGAGGCTACAGAGAGAGGGCAACGAATCGGAGAGGATCATCAGGAGCAGAACCTTACCAGGAAACTAGTAGAGGTGTTGGTGAGACAAGGCTCGACCGGAATCGCTGGGAACGGTGTCGACTGGCGGCGGAACGTCGGTGATGGCGAGCTCTATTTAGGTCGAACTGCATCAATTCCTCTGGGAGGATGAACAAGTCGAGCGAGGGGAGTCGAACGGTGGTCCTGGCTTGGCCTAGGACAGCCGGAGACGATGGGAATAGAGAGGTCCGGCGAGCTAGGGTTCCAGCTCAGAGGGGAATTAGGGAAAGAGAAGAAGATATGGTTCGTTTCTGCGCAGGAGGGGATCTTCTAGACGGCCAGAAGCGGTGGCGTGGATCTTGGCGCGGTCGGACGTCATGGCGCGGCGGCGGACGGTGGCGATGCTGACAGCGAGCTGCTTGTGACATCGGGGAGGAAGACGACGACATACTTTTCGCGGAAAACCCCCCGGCAGTTCTTCTGATTTGCTCCACGGTACCTCCTTGGTCCCACTTGTCAACCAGAGAGAAAGATAGATTGGGCTGGTTGTTGGGCTGCTACTGGGCTTCAGTTGGGTGGTTGTGGTTGCTCGTGGCGATGGATAAGAATGAGGGTTAATGGGCTTCAGCCTGGTTATAGTTTTTTCATATCTAAAGCATATTTTCTTGCTATGTAGCTGCATGTCGATGTACTAAAATTTTCTTACCGAGCTTCAACGAACCGAGCTCAAGCCTACTCGAGCTTTGGTCGAGCCGAACTCGAGCTTAGATGTAGGCTCGAAGGTCAACCTAGGCTCGCTCAAGCTCAGCTCGATCTTCTACCGAGCTCGAGCCGAGCCTAACAATGTTCGCTCGAGTTCGGCTCGTTGACAGCCCTACTCTGCTGTTGATAACCTCCAGTCCAATAAATGGTTCCCTCTAACTCCATTCATATACTTTCTTTATCACCATCACTAATATTACTCCAATGGATGTATACCTCAAATCCTACTTCACCTCAAGTGCTTAGTATTTCCAAAGAGGAGAATACTACTTCTTTAATTCAATGTTGCTCTAACATCATCTTAATCATACTATCTTGTCTCTACTTGACTCCAATATCTAACATTCCAACCTCACATTATATTAATGTGACTTGTAATGACTAATCTAGGATAATATATCTATACTATGGTTCAATCATGTTTTATCCACCAATGTCACTTATACATGGTATAAGCATTCAATATTGGTGAATAAGGCATGATCATTATAATCCTTTGATCCTTTATGAATCAGGTTTCCAGTTGGCTAAACAAGGCTTCCATCCATACAACATTACAGTTGTATTCTAATTATCTTTTGTTTAGCTCTATTGGATTAATAGATATAATTCATTGACTATACCTACTTGATCCATTAGGACTACTCCTGGTAACTATCTTTAGACTTCATTCTTGTAATCTTCTTTGTTACCATATTGATTTGATTTCCCCCAATCACTCCCATCCTATAGATGACATCTTAAACTAGCATCACTATTTACCTCTTCTTACTTCTTTCTTTATAAGCCCTACGTTAATGCTATAATAAGTACAAGAGTTGATAGGTCAAGAATTGATAGGTTAAGAATTGGTGAATCAATAGTTGATTTCTCAATATTGATGAACAACAAATATAAGGATAGGATTCAATAGAGATGATAAAGATTGATATGGAAAGAAAGATATATGGTGAAAGATCTTAACTTTGGTTTCTTTCCTACTCAATCTCACTAGAGAGTTAAAGTTAGGTATTTCCATGATACTCATGGTATAAGTAGATGAGATTAAGATATAGTTGTTACATTCTTATTATTTGTGTTAGATTTATAATTTGGTATTCATGAGTGATTATAATGAATACTATCATATGATCACCTAAGGATCAAATATAAATCATTAAGTAATGTATTAGGTTTGAATTTTATTACATTTGATCTACCCTTAGATCAAATCATGTTTACCCAAAATAAGGTTTTAGCAAAGGTCCTATTGAAACTTATCGCAGTCAACTTGATGATCTACTTCAATTCCATCAGGTTAAGAGAAGCTTCAATCACTTTGACAAGTTTTTATTTAAAAGCGCGAAAATTATTCAGATTTTCTATGCATGAATGCAATGCACACATCTGTGTTCAGCTTATTTCTAAGCTCTAATGCTGGGATGTTACATTTACTCATCACAGATGGTGAATCAAGAGCAACAAAGGTGTTCAGAATTGTACCTCTTCTTGTAGTGGATGGAAATATAGGAACTTCCCCATCACGAGTTTTACCCATGATGAATGGATAACAACAGACAATAATAGTTCCAAGTGAACTTCATAAATAAATCTATGCTCCCCGGAAATGGCGCCAGAAAATAATCTTAATGACCCACAAGTATAGGAGATTGCAACAGTCTTCGAGGGAAGTAAAGCCCAATTTATTCATTCGACACAAGGGGAGCCAAAGAATATTTATAAGCATTAACAACTAACTTGTCAATTCAGATGCACCTAGAAACGGTCTTGCTCGCAATAGTTTTATCAGTAGCAACAGTTTTGTAGTAGCAATAGAAAAGTAACAGCAGTAGTAAAATAAGGACAATGGTAACAATTTTAGTAAACAACAGGATTTAAAGTGCGGTAGGCATAGGGATGGATGGATGGGCATTGCATGGACAAGACAATTCATGTAATAATCAAAACCAAGGGCATTTGCAGATAAATAAGATAAAGCATCCAAGTACTGAGTAATCATAGGCATGTGTTCCATATATAATCATACGTGCTCGCAATGAGAACTTGCAAACATCTTTTGTCCTGCCAGCCCGTTGCAGCGGGGCCTCTAGGGAATCAACTGGCAATTAAGGTGCTCCTTTTAATAGAGCACCGGAGCAAAGCATTAACACTCCATGAACACACATGATCCTCACATCACAACCATCCCCTCCGGTTATCCCGATTTCTGTCACTTCGGGGCCTCTGGTTCCAGACAATGATATGTGTATACAACTTGCAGGTAAGATCATAAACAATAATATCATCATGAATCAATAACATGTTTAGATCTGAGATCATGGCACTTAGGCCCTAGTGACAAGCATTAAGCACAACAAGTTGCAACAATGTCAAAAAGCACTAACAATAGATACTAGGCACCTTGCCCTAACAATCTTATGCAATTACATGAACGATCTCATCCAATCCCTACCATACGCATAGACTACTGCGGGGGATTACTCACTCATGGATAGGGGAATCATGGATGATTGATTGAGAGGCGTTGGTGATGATGATCTCCTCCAATTCCCGTCCCAGCAGGGTGCCAGAACGGAGTTTCTGGTTCCGAATCGCGGTTTTTGGTGGTGGTGGCGCAGCGGAACTCTATCTGAAAAAACGTCACCCCCCCCCCGGTATTTTTAGGTCAGAGGGTATTTGTAGGCGAAAGGAGAGGTCGAGGTGGAGTCGGAGGTGGCCACACCATGCCCTGGCCTGGCCAGGCCTGGCCGCGCCAGGGGATGGTGTGAGCCCCTCAGGCCTCCTCTCCCCTCCGTCTTCTGGCTCCGTGAGTCTTCTAGGAAAATAGGATTTTCGGCATATTTTCAAGGATTTTTCCTGAAAGTTGATTTCCTGCACAAAAATGAGACACCAAAGCAATTTTGCTGAAAACAGCGTCAGTCCATGTTAGTTATATCCAAATCACACAAATTAGAAGAAAAACAATAGTAAAAGTGTTCGGGAAAGTAGATACGTTTTGGACGTATCAATCATCATTAACACCACCAAAAATATGATTCACGGATTTATTACAAAACTCTGAAAGTGAAAAACGGAACAAGCCTCCAAACTCATAACCTTTACCAATAAATTGTCCATGTTTCAAAACAATGACTGTATTAGACTCTAAAACAACCTTAAACCAATCTCTGCATAGAAGAGAGCCACTAACAATATTTTTGTTCATAGTAGGGACATGCTGCATGTTTCTCAGCTATACGATCTTTTCGGAAGTAAACTTCAGATCCACCGTGCCAACACCACAAACAGAAGCATGTGATCTATTCCCCCATTAGGACGGATGAATCTCGAGCGACCTGATAAGAAGTGAACATAGATATGTCAGCACACACATGAACATTAGCACCCGTATAAAGCCACCAAGATGGTGATTGAAATACTGAAAGAATAGTAAATAAATTACCATACCCATCAGTATTGCTAGCGGTCACGACATTGACAGTCTTGGCCTTTTTCCCTCTGCGGTCTGCGGGATCTGGACAAACCTTGGAAAAGTGGCCGGGCTCTCCACAAGTGAAACAAGTCAGATCACTCTTGTCCCTGTTCGGCTTCTTCTTCTTGAAGGTTGTAGTCTTTACATGCTTGTTAAAGGAGGACTTGAAGTTCCCTTTGTTCTTGCCTATGGATTTGCCTTTCTGCACATAGTTAGCAGTAGCATGACCCTCTCCTTTCTCAGTAGTGTCCTTAGCCCGAGCCTTCTCCTCAACATCAAGGGACGCTATCAGATTTTCAACTGATATCTCCTGTCTCTTATGTTTGAGAGTTGTGGCAAATTTCCTCTATGAAGGGGGCAACTCAGCAATAATGCAGCCAGCCACAAACTTGCCGGGTAAGGTAAACTTAAGGAGTTCGAGCTCTTTGGCAATGCAATGTATCTTATGAGCTTGTTAAACCATAGGAAGGTCCTTTGTCATCTTAAAATCATGAAAGCTCTCCATGATGTACAATTCACTGCCAGCATCTGCAGCACCAAACTTTGCGTCCAGTGCGTCCTAGAGCTCATTCCCGTATTTTATGTGCATAAACACATCACACAGACGGTCAGCAAGAATGCTCATAATACATCCCACAAAGATAGTATTGGCGTCCTCGAACTTCTTCTGATCCCCGTCGGATATAGTTCCTTCAGGTTTGCCTTTACTAATCTGGAACACTTTCATCGTGGTCAGCCAAAGCTCAGCCTTGTACTGCCACCTCTTAAAGTGCACACCGGTAAACTTATCCGGCCTCAGTGCATCACTAAAATCAGCCATTATTAATTCAGGAAATTACCTACAATAAGGTTTTTGGATTATTGAAATATTAGACACAATTTCCATGATTAACTACAGAATATTAAACATGACAAAACCAGCTACTGGCTCATGTAACTCGACATGTACTCGCAGAACATGATGAATAACCAAACAGGAGCACGTCGCACGTACCGTTCGCTTGCAGATGTACTTGCAATAGTAACTTTGGGGAAGACTGATCGAAGCATATGGCGGCGAAGATGGCGATAGGCAGCATCGCCTGACTTGGATGGAAGACGACCCGTGATGGAGAACTCGAGCAGTCGTGTGGAGCGCTTCCCAAAAACCTTATTCGCCCTCTCCCGTACAGGATCGCAAAGGCGGGTGGTTTCGGAGACCTGCTCTCCCGTCCGCTGGTGCACGCCGGCAAGCGGGATGGAGTAGACTATAGTGATGGCGCAAGCAGAGAGGAGGCAAAACCCTAGATTGGTTTTCGGTGTGTTGTGGCGGGACCGTGCAGGACTTTATATAGAGCGGCTGGGAAACCCTAACATGGGCAAAGTCCACGTTCGGTGAGATTCCCGCAACCCACGGCGCGCGCACGTTGTGGCGAGACGAGACGAGGAGGCGAGCGGGCGTGCGAGCGGCGTCGTCGGAGGAGGAGCGCACGTGTATCTCTGTTATTGCCATTTACTTATAAAGTAGTGCCACACTCCAACTTATAAGGTGGTGCAACTCTCCTTCAACTTTCCATGTGACCCTAAATTTTAGCTCCCACTCCACTCCCATGTAAGCTGCCACCAACATGGGTCCAAACACACGTGGGCTGCCACAAATCTAGGCTTTAAAATTTAGAAAAAATCTGAAATATACATGGACCTGTTTGTTTTAGCCCATTATTTCTAACAGTATAGTGGCTTTGACATCTTTTAGAGATTTTGCTACGATTTGTAAGGAGTCGCTGAATTGGTGTTTTCAAAATATAGCGAAACTTTATGTAAGGTTCTGATCCACCGCGGGACGATTCTCGGCAAGGATGTTGCAACTGTACTCGCTCCGTGCTAGAATAAATGACTTGACATCGACTAGATTCGTATAAGTTATTTATTTCTAGACAAAGAAAGTACAAAACATATTATCGTTCGGACAATCAAAATTTCGAGTTTTACGAAGAAGATCAGGCGCTTGGGATGGATACGTATGCGTGCACGTATGTCGGTGCGTTCTAGTTGTCGAGCTGTATATGTTGGTACAGCTCCAAACGGGATGATAACAATAGTCACGTGGTTTGTGAGACGGGCATTGTGCAGTAGACGCAGTGAACACAGCACACGGCGTCCCGGTGCAGAGAGACGCGTCATGGTCAAAGTGGCATAGTGCAAGGGCACTGCAGCTTCGTACTGTCACGCATGCAGTTGCAATCCAGCTTTAGCAATGAATGTACTCGTCCATCTTAAATCCAACGGTCAAGTATCCCCGACCGCATGCAGCTATAACGACGACAGTAGAAATGTAAGAGTGGGAAGGAAAGAAAATTAAAAGATTGATACTACAACCTCAAATCCAATTTCATTGTCATAGGTCTATGACAAGATTTATGCAGAATCAAATCGGACAAGAGGGATTGATGCAGTTTGGTGGCTACTTTGGGTAAACAGCACACAAATGATCCCATGATTAGGTCTGGCCGGCTTTTGAACGTGCATGGTCGTCACAAGGATCTCGATAGATGCATGGTACGAGTGCCGGTACTCAGTACTGTTGGGCGTGCATTCTCAACAACAGTGCTAGCCCGGCTCCACGGAAATCCAAAAGGGATCCTATGCACGCAGACATGCATGTGCATGCACCGATGCATGGATGATCATGGAGAAAAGAATTAATGATGGATAGCATCTGTTGCTTCGGCGAAGCGTCGCGGATCTCCTCCTCCACCTCCACGGACGAAAGTAGATCGAACACATGCGACCGAGCGGGGAGATGGAGATCGAGCGCATGATTGCCCTGGATCCATCCATCCGTCGATCTCCGACAGGACATGCAGCGACGCCAACTTTTGCATGCGCTCTCCCTTTCGCGATCGCGACACCCTAACAGACAGACCTCGCATCGATCGGTCGATCCGTTCGTGCGCGCGTGAAAGGCACGTATCATCCTGCCACGCTCGCATCGTTCCGTCCATGCGTCTCGTCCCGGTCCACGCGGATGCAGTCCAGGAGGCCCGGGCTGCGTCTGCACCCTGGACCACCGCTCTCAACTCAAGTCCGAGGGCATCTCCATCCGGGCAGAAACGAGCCACACTGTCCGTTTTAGTTCCTTTAGATCGAGTCATAGACGTTTTTGTGATCGTGGTCCGGTATGTCCGGCCATTCACGTCCAACATCACGATTCAAATGAACAAACATCGGTCCAAAGGAGAGGAGAAAGAAAAATGCCATTGCGTGAAAACAATTGCTATAGGCCAGAGTCCGCGTATGTTCAGACAAACACGAATAGATCGTCCGGGCTGAATTAGACTTGATGGATCGTTTCGTTCGAAGCCGCACATGTCCCGCATGTCCGGTTGCGTTCACTGTGTGGAGATGCCATGAACACGCCATACATATATCGTTACTTTTGTTTTGGTACTCTCGTCTTTTACTAATTGCGTGAGGATTCGGAAGGAGATAAATTCTATAGTTTTCAGAAACTTGCCTTTGCAATCTTCTAGGTGGGTATATTCGATTGTTCATTATAGTAACAAATACCGCAGAAGGCACTAGTCTTCTTCAATGTTACTATCTCTGTCCTAAATACAAGCTTTTTAGTCGGAAACTCTTTTCTACATCCGGGTGTATATGCACTTGGAATAAAAAAATATTTTTCAAAAGGTTGAAAATTTTGAAAAGAAATATATGATCATGTGTAGCTTCATATTTGAGGTGCACACGAAGTCATTTCACCGAAAATCGATATATTTTGTGTGCTATGTAAAAAAGATATTTTTTTTGTGTTGTGGAGCACGTTGCCTTAGCACCAAATTTTGTCTTTTTTGCACAAGCCACCCAAAATGTTTATTTTTGTGAGACGACTTTGCGTGCACCTAAAACTTGCAGTTCTACGTGCATATATTTTTTTGGCATTTCAAATTTGAGAAAAATCAAATTCAAATAAAAGGTGCATATACACCCGGGAGAAAAAAAGGCACGTCCCTTTTTAGCAGTTTATTGAAGTCGAGCTCTCTCTGTGTACTTCTACGTATAACCATGAGGGTCCAAACAACATATATTAGGGTTTCACATATTTCTATGTTCATGCTTCACATGATGGTTTTGCAATTCTAATTCTTCTAAGATTTTCCTTATATTTAATTCATTGTAAAAATGTTACAATTTAGACTGAAATTGCATGCTTTATCACATATTCTTGTTAGATACTAAAAATTCTCGTCAATTATTTATTTAGTTTGTCGAGAAATAAGTGACTTTGTTTTGCGTGTTTTTTCTTTGACCAAGATTTACTTTAAATATATAAAGAATGTTGATATAAAATTAGCATCATCGGAAAATATGTTGCAATATGAATCCAACGATACTAATTTTACAAATATAATTAAATATTACTTGCTCTATTTGTTTGGTCAAACTTTATTTTAAAATGCGTACGTGTCTTATTTCTTAAAACTGATGTGGTATATGCTAAAACGTGTTATATGCAAATCTAATCAAATTTACGTCACTTTGTTTATAGACGGATGAGGGAGTAGTAGGCGCGTGCGCGTGTTTAGATATGCATGGGGCATATTCCTCCGTGTACATATATCTTGCTGTTGCTGCTACTGTACTGTCGCGTGATCGATACAGGATGGGGCCAGGCAAGCGTGCGGCATCGGTTGCAACAACAGCTAGGGACAAGGCCTATCGATGTGACGCATCACGGGGGACGCACGGGGCGGTGTCGGCTACCAGCAGCTTACTATTCACTCTGCGGCTTCACTCTTGCTAGCCTTTTCTTTTCTCTCTGATCGAGCCGAACGGGATGCAGGCGGACGTCCGCCCAGACGTCCCGACCTGTCCCCGCTAATCAACCCTGTCTTCTAATAAGGTAATCATCTACGTATAAATACTTAACCAATTTATCTCATGCACTAGTGTAACGGACTGTCCGTATTGTCCGGTGAACCGTCCACTTGCATCCATAAGCCGAAGCTCTGAGACGGACGCACGATTATATCACTGTGCATGTCATGGTTTTTTTTTTTCTGCCAGACATCGCCTCAGACGGCATGCCCGTGTCAAGAAGGCCAAGTAACAGCAGCCGCGACTTCGACTACCACCCAATTCGGCAATTTATAAAAAGTAAATTGTAGGTATTGATCATTTAGAATTTTCGGCACCATATCTTGTGAGCCAAAAGATATTCCATATCTAAGAGAAGAATGCAAATTTAACTCGTGCTCCTCAAGATCAAACTGTAAGGTTGGCATATTTTATGTGCCTTGTTAAAAGAATATGGTTTCAGGTTTGCCTCTTCTGAAGCGACCATTCACTCTCATCCCCTCCTTTTGAGAGTCGACTCTTTTCCTCCTCTGTCGCCCCTCTCCTCCCTCCCTTTCGGTGGCCATGGTGACCGGCGTGGAGATGGAGCAGGTGGTTGGTCTATTTTGTCTTTAGTAGTAGTAGATCTATCTCTTCTATGTTGTGCCCTTCTGCCGTTTGAGGGTAGGGTGAAGATTGCCGGCCTCCAGATCTTCCACGCCCTGGCCTTGATTTGCTCTACTGCACCTCGCCGGTGGCAGGCGGTGGTGCCTGCGAAGCAGCTCGAGCCTCACATCCCCCCAAATAAGGATGGCCAGTGGAGCTCGAGTTGAACATATCAGGCCGTGTTCAGCTCATGGTGGCCATCTCCAACCTTGCAGCAGTGCTCTCGTGGAGAGAGCCGATGACGGCGGTGGTGGGGAAGGATTCGGGCTCCTTCAATAAAGGCCCTGTGTGTGGCCCCCTCGGGATTTGCAAGTCGGTGTTGCTCCTTCCTCTAGATGGCCATAGTGGCGTGGAGGAGGGTAGAAGGGGCAATGCGATAGGTAGATGTAGAGGGGCTCTAGGAATCGATGATGCCCGTGTTGGTGCTTCCAAGCGACGGCATTTGAGCTGAAGCTATCCCTGTCCGGAGTGTCCACACCTTGCAACCTCCATGGCGGAGGCCTATTTTGGAACCTACCACCGGAACTCGTGTCAACACCCGGATTTTTCAATCCTAGATGCCTGTTATGCCATACATCGCAATCCCAGGATTACCATTTTCGCGAGACATAACAGAATTGGATACCATAGTACATCATCCATTACAAACGGTACATAAGTTCTTACATAAATAGGGATCTCATGATCCAGTTCTTAATACACATCAAGCAGCGGAATACGTAATAATAACGGTAGCGGAGGCGAAGCTCCATCTTCGGGGTCACAGGCAATGCTGACGATGGGAGATGATCCTAGTTGTCGTAACCTTCCTGGGGTCCATCTTTCAGGTACTCCTCTTCATAGTCTGGCCATGGGAATAGCCAGGGACAAAGCCATGAGTACTCTTTAAGTACTCGCAAACTAATACTAATAGGTAAAGGGGTTTTTTGGATAATAGGACACTAGGCTCTAGGTTTGTTTTACAAAAGCCATATTTATCTCTACTAAGCTCCAAAGCTAGTCACAATTTTATAAATCCTAAGCGGGAACTTGTATTTCATATCACAACTCTGTTGTGGTCAAGTCAAAGTCTCAATTCATCTCACGGGTCATTTTGAAAAGTCCGCGGGGAACAGATGGCCACTCAACTGTCCATAATCATGACGCGGCTATTCGAATAGTTTGACACTCTGCAGAGATTGTATACTTTCACCACAACATTCGATACATCCGTCAGGAACAAATCCTGAATTCACCATACTCAGTATGCGGATAATCAATCCTAACCTTTCGATTACACGCCCTAGTATAAACACCTCTCCTGTGAGTTTGGCCTCCCAACCATGACCAACTGTCATCTTGGGTACTGCACAGGTGGACAATCTTCACAAGGTAGCCTCAGCTCAGACCTTGGCCGTGAGGGAACTAATACTAAGGAATATAAGTTTCCAGTCAAGCCCTACCCAATATTCGGGTATTGTGGTTGTACAATAAAATTGGAATGGTATCGCATCCAGACAACCATCAGTTTTATAAAGGGCTAAGGCTCATGCCTCAACATTTTTGGTCACCAAAATTCTCAAGTGTTTGGAAACACATGTCCAAAACATTTCAATAGAATGATCCATCATTCCAAGGTTTTCATAACCATTTTTCCACCAAGTATTCCCATCTAAAGTTGATCAAGTTTTATGCTTAGCACTAGCATCTACATGTGGGGGTAGTAATGATGAGGGGTGGTAACTAGTGGAGTTTCAACTAAGTACAACCTTATGTCTCAGGCTGATGTCAAGGTTTCTAACTTAGGCCAAATTTTATGCTCCTTATGCAACCTTCAGCATCTTTCCAATATCTACCAGTCACTTAAGTAAACTCTAAGTAAGCTTTGATAAAGAAATAAAGTAAGAAGCTTGCACATAAAACTAGGATTGGTTTATCAAATGGGTATGATCACATATGCTTAAGGCATAGTAACAAGTAGGGGTTTGTTGCATCAGTAGGGTATCCTGCAAGTATTAGCTTGCATCAATGTCAATATAAGCTTGCTAAATTGCAAGTGTTAGCTTGCAGGGTTACTAGCTTGCACATTCACTAGTAGTATTAGGCTTGCCTTGTGCAGAGCAGCGGTTGAAGTTCTCCTCGGCTTCTTCTTCGTAGTATCCTCCTTCCTCCTCGTATCCTTGGTCGGTACTAGCGTCTATGAATAAATACGAGGTACACAATCACCAAACAATACTTAACTACTTGCAATCATCACACACAAGGGTCCTATGGATGATCTAGCATCATCCCTAACATTACAAGGTTAAGGCTTGGTTTAAATCTTTTTATTTTTAGAAAAGTAATTTCTACTCATTGAAAAACTACTTAAGATTTAATATTCTCCAAACCCAACATGGGATCATGTTGACACATGTCATCACCACATATTGTAGTCCATGGGAATGTGATTTAAAGTGGTGTCACAATTTAATAAGGTTTTACCCTTTTATTTTAATTAATTAAAGTGGCTAGAAATGCTTATGTAGCATTCTTTTATTACTTGAACATTATTTCTGCAAGTAAACCTATATATTTTTATATATTCTGAAAGTTATGGTTAAATGTGATTTTTGAGAGTTGGAATCAACTCAAAAGCTATTATGGTTTAAATTTGAAAAATGTTTGAATGCAGAAAAGCTTCTGCCTTGTTATTTTTACCATGGGTGATCTATAGATCCAAATGACTTGAATCCAACGGGCTTGGATTCAGCATTCACAGACCTTTCCAACAAAATTGGTTTCATTCAATTTGGTGCACTGAATCGATCTGGGTTGATTTTTGAAGTTGGGTACATAAGTGTGTTTGAATTGAAATAGAAAAGGTTTAATTTGAATAACTGGGCTGCGCGGGAAAAATTACTGGGCTAGCCTGCTAAGCTTGATGCTCGCTGGCTGCTTAAGTGGGTGTCCCCACTGCCAGTGCCACGGGCTGGGCGGCGGTATGAGGCGTGGATCGTTCGATCTAGTTCTAATCTAACGGCTGGAAGTCATCGTCGACGCGAGACAACTCCGGCGAGAACGAAACCTAGCGCGGCCAGTGAGGGTCGCTGGGGGCTCACCGGGGTACTGGAGAGGGTCGGCGAGGCGGCAGCGAAGTCGACGACGGCGAACTTCGAGGGTGGTCGCGGCTCTGGGCGGCTCAATCGTTGGCTCCTTCTTCTCCGTGGCGGGCTCCAGTGAAATTCCGGCGGTGGTGCTCGCCTTGCTCGAGAATGGTGGCACGATCGGTGAGGAGAGGGGTGAGATGGTGTGAAGAAATCGTGCGGGTGGCCTCTATTTATAGTCGGCGAGGGACCGTCGGGGCGCACGGTGAGCTCGTCGGGGGCGAGGTTACAGGCGGCTAAAGGCATGGGCAAGGGTAGGGGACGGTGCGGTGTCTCCTGGCGATGCTCAACGACATGGTCTCGAGGCATGGGGTGGTGTGGTTTAGTCTGGAACGAGCGGTGCTCTGCGCGACAAAGGCGGCGTCTTCGACGGCGGGCGGTCGCTGTGCGGCACAGGGTGGCAAACGGGGATGTCTGGCGGTCTCCTGGGTCGGTGGGGATTGTGTATACACGCGGCAAGGGCGGCGCGCGGTCTGTGGGTGATGGTCGAGGGTGGCGTTCTGGCGCACGCTCGGCATGGTCTGGGCGCAGCTTGTGCGCGTGGTCCAGGGCTTGGCAACGCTCGCGGCTGGGACAGTGAGTGGCGGTGGGCGGTGGGCTGCCTCCCAGACATGCTGGCTAGGCTTGCTGCTGCTCCTAGCTTGTTGTCGACATGAGGGTGGCATGGGTGGCTTCGGCTGTTCACCATTGATGGCAATGCCAAGCTCACAGTGGTGCTAGTGCCTGGATAATCTTCCTAGATGATCTACTGAGTTGTGTGTGAGCTAAATGGGGAACCAGTTAGGCAAGAATCACTGCTCACAATAGTGTTTGATGTTTTGTTTGATTTGTGTCTGCAACCTGTTTGATGAAATGGCCGCATGAAATCAAGTTTTGAATTTTGAAATGATTTTTGGTGGGTTTGCTAGATTGGTGCTGGTGAGTCTGCAGATGCTTGGGTTTTGAAAATTGAGCTTGTTTGAGTAGTTTTTGAAAAAGTGGGATCTTCCCATATGATAAAGATTCAATTTTGAATTGTCATTTAAACTATGCATTTGAAAGTTTCTGGATGATCACAAAGTGGGCCTTGATACCTTGTTATGAGTACATTCAAGGGGTGCAAAGATCCAGAAAAGTTTCTGTTAGGTTCTGAAAGTTTGAGATAGCCAAAGTAGGCATGGGAGTTAAATTGGCCAAAATGACCATTCATTTCATATATGTGTTTTGATTTACTTGTCTTTAGGAAAGGTGTGGGAAATGTTTTAGATGATGTTTATTTCACCTAAGAAACATTTTACAAGCAATGGAACAAACAAACAAGGTGGTTTTAAAGGAATTCAAAATCCATGCATACACATATGCATGCATTCATGATTTCATTTAGAAAAAGTTTTTGTTAACCCTAATTTTGATGATTAGAATTTGATGATCCAAGCTTAGTATTTTTGGGATGTTACAAATCGGCACCGCTTCGCACCCAAGTGGTTCGTCCCCGGGAGCGACTTGGCGACCGACGACATGTCTTCCTCGCTGGGATGGTTCCCCCCTTGAGCAGTGTCACGGACCTCGGCGATGCCTTGAGGTCACCGGTGATCGGTGGAGAAGAAGCTCTAGGACTTGATTGCCTTTTATATTTTCTTCCTAGGGTTCTTTTTCCAAAAGTTCGAGGCCCCTCTTCGAATATTATATATTTTAGGGTTGTGGATGATTATGGGGGACTTGATGTAATTTATACCCACCTAGTAAATTATGGCATCTTCAACGCCCTTCAGGGCGGTTCCCTTGTTCAAAAAATAGTCTGTCTCTTCTGATCTATGGTTATCATCATTGACGATGGTTGCTGCTCCTATGCTGGTCTTTAGGATCTTGGAACGTTGAATTCTTGTTTGTCTACTAAAACAAGCTCTACTACGACAAGCTTTTCCTGACTTTAGTGATAGAGAGGCAACGGCGGGAGCACGCGTTCGACTTGCACTACAAAATACCCCCATACCCGGCAGATTTTTGGGGCGGCACAAGCGAAAAGAATCGGCAATAATTGGATGCACGATAGATGGGTTGTCACGACACCATTTTGTAGCGGTGGCCATTTTCCGCCACTGTCGTGTGATTCATGGTGCCTGTATGCGTTGCAATCCATAATATCTGGGTCCCACGACTGATTTCCCTTTTCCCTCCTGATGGGGATATGCCCACTGGGGTATACCCAGCAGGACGTTTCCGACTGGCCCAGGAACTGGCGAGTGGGCCCGCACGACGGCGACTGGATCGAGGCCCGGTGTGGATCCAAGCGACTGGAAGCTGAAGGCCCAAGCGAGTTAGGTTAAACGATTACCAAAGCCTTAACTGATTCGGTTGAGATATGTAAACCCTATGGGAGGTGAGTCTATATAAACCTCCCTACAGGGCGTGTAGAGATACGTTCCATCATACACCCAAGCGACTCGCCGCCTAGCCGCCGAGCTCGCCCATTGTACCACCATCATAATACAATCTAGAAGGAGTAGGTCTTTACCCTCCGGGGGGCCGAACCTGGGTAAAACCCTGTGTCTCCGCCCTCATATCGCACCGTAGAAGGCTGGCCGCCCTTGCCCTCCATTCTACTACTACCGCCGATTCCAAAGATTCCGCCTCGACCATTCCACGACGATGGCGCCCATGGGGCCTGGCGGTCGGCGGTGTTCTGCGGCGAGATCCAATCTGCCCATCAACGAGACGGTCGCCACGGGCCGCATGATAGCGATCGACGAGATGCTCCAAATCTTGCCGAGCAGCTACGTCCCGGCGGCGCGACCCGTCACGCACAGCGTGATCCTGCCGGTCGGCACGATCAGCCTCTTCGTCGGCCTCACCGACGGCGTAGTCTCGGAGGACTCGGCTCGCATTCGCGAGTCGCCGCCACGCGATCGGCTCTCCGAGAGCCAGATCCGCACGATCCATCGCCTCGCCTCCGAGTACAACACGGCCCACAGTAACGTGGCCGAGAACTCCGCGACCGCGGAAGACGCGGCCCTCAACGACGACGCTGACTCGGCGACCCCGGCGTCACACGCCGGATCCATCACCGCGGCCTCACCCGCGGGCTCCATCACCCAGGTCTCCAACGTGGGAGACTTCGAGGACCCCACCATCCTTGGGATCTTCGACTTCGACTCCGGGTCGGAAAATTCCGCCGACCTCCGCGACGGGACCAGTCGCCATGCCGCGACCTACATGGCGACCGGCACCGATCCGCTGGAGGATCCCTTCTCCACCCCGATTCCTCCTAACGCCACGGCAACGGAGGTCGAGGAACTCCGCCTAAAACTAGCGGAGGCAGTGCGCAAGGAGCAAGCCGAGCGCGAAAAATTTCACCTCGAGCAGGTGACGGCGCAGGAGCTATCGCGCTACCACCAGCAGCGAATTAGGTCGCGCCTGAACCCCATCGTCTGGGGGCGCCACGAACTTGACGGCAACGACCCGGCCCGCGTGGCCGAGCACGCGATCTGCGAGAACGCGCCACCAGGAGGAAGCGCCCGGCCCCCGCCAGGGTCGACGGCGATGGGAGCCCCACCTCCACCCAACCGCACGCCCCCCAGGGATCAGCCATGGATAGTAGTCTCCTCACGGGAGCGAGACGCGAACGGCCTCCCACTGTTCTCCACCCCGATGGACAACCTCGTGGCAGGCCGGGCAGCAGCCGACAACATCACGGCCACCGGTGACGGCGCCCTACAGATCTAGTATGTTAGGGCCCTGCTCGCAAAGGCCGTCGTGCAGCAAAACGCAGGCCCGACTCGCAGGGTCGAGTGTACTCTTGTTCGTCGGGAAGCAGAGCGGCCTCAAGCGGCCGCCCCATGGCGGCAAACACACTCAACTTCCCGCCACCAGAGCCATTGCAGCTCCAACATCGACCCGCAAACGCGGCACTCTCCACCAACGATCCCAGGCCAGCGACTAACTTCGTCGCCGCCAATGGTCAACCCATCGACGCCCGCACCCACATCATCAACAACCAAAGCTGGCGCCGCGCCCGACCGACGACGTCGCGGCACCTAACCAATCGCGCGACGGCGAGCCAATGGGTCGCTAAGTCGACTCGCCAAGTGCTTCGGACCGATGATCCGAGAAGTACCCGCCAAACTTCAAGGCGCCAAGAGATAGAGAATGCGACCCTTCAGACGACCCGCCGTGTCTCGATACATACCTCATGGCGATGGGGATCACAGCCACACCGACCGCTAGCCGCCTGTTACCTCCCTTGATGATGGAGGGCGTGCGGCAATGGATCAACACCTCCCCGTGATAGTATCGACTCACGGGAGGAAATGCGCGATGCTTTGTCGGGCGAGTGCTCCTACACCCGCCACCACCATTGAGGACCTGGGCGATCGTCCGGGGACTACGAAGTCGACCAAGAATCGGGTCCAGCGGTGGCAAGAACTACGGTACAACGCAATCGGCATCCACCGGACACCGCGATCCATCGCTTCAAAACCTCGTGCCTTTGAGCCCTTGGTCGCCAAGCTCAGCGACACTCTACACACTCGACAACATATCGGACCTCCTCGAGATCGCCAAACGATGCAGAGGAAGATCCAAACCAGGAAACCGACGGCAGTCGGAGGCTAACGCCGCACGAAGCGGCAACGACGACGATCCGACCTACGCTACAGCAACACTTCCTCACCGCAAGCGCCAGATGGCGGCGAGTCGACTTCGTCGCCAACGCCGGGCACGCACAACGCGAGCCCAAAAGCTTCCGCCGCGACGGAGGACAACGCCGCGACGACGACAACTACAAGGCCAAGCCAAGGTTCGACCCCGCGGCCCTCCTTAACCAACCTTGTGCGTTTCACAGCAGGGAAGGGAAGCCCGCAACGCACACAAATGCCGACTGCCACACCCTCAGGGAGATCGAGAAGGCACGGCGAGCACGGGAGGACCCCGACAACGACCCGCCAAACGGCGGAAAATTCGGCAAAGTGGCCGGCTCGCTCCATACCTTCACAGGCTTCAACACGAAGCGCGAGAAGAAGGTCATCACCCGCGCCGTCTCCGTCAACGCAGTGGCTCAGGTGGATGTTCCCCAGTTCCTCAACTGGTCGGAGCAGCCCATCACCTGGAGCCGCCAGGACCACTCGCCACGCATCTAGTACCCACGCCGAGTCGCCCTGGTGGTCAAGCCTAAGGTCGGCGACTACTGGCTCCCCAAGACATTGATGGACGGCAGCAGCTCCATCAACATCTTGTACATGGACACCTTCAGGCGGCTGCGGCTTCCGCAGTCGATGATCGAGACAACTCACACCACGTTCCATGGCATCGTCCCCGGTCGGAAGGCGTACCCGATCGGCAAGGTCACGCTGCCCGTCACCTTCGGCACACCAGCAAACTTCCGCACCGAGCGGATCGTCTTCGATGGTACCTTCGACCCTACCTGCGTCACTGGGCGCCAGGCGTTCACCAAATTCATGGCAGCGCCCCACTGCGCGTACAACGCGATGAAGCTCCCCGGGCCGTGTGGCGTCATAACCATCAACGGCGACCCCGACATGGCCGCCAAGTGCGAGGCCAAAGGAGCAGAACTCGCCGACGCTGTCATCGCGGCAGAAACCAACCATGCCGACGAGCTCGCCAAGTACGCGAGCGGGGTCAACAACGACGACCCAACCATACTCAAGAAGCCCAATTCGGAGGGCGCAAACACCTCAACCTTCGAGGCAACGAAGCACACCCGCACCGTCGAGCTGGTCCCAGGCGACTCCAGCCAGACGGTGACGATCGGGACGGGCATGAGCCCAGCCTAGGAAGGCACGCTCATCGAGTTCCTCCGTGAGAACAGGGACAACTTCGCATGGAAGCCCTCTGACATGCCTGGTGTCCCTAGGGAGCTCGCTGAGCACAAGCTAAACGCCGACCCCAAAGTGCGACCCGTCAAACAGTCGTTGCGGCCCTTCAATGAAGAGCGCCGCCAAGCCATCGCCGAGGAGGTGCAATGTCTACTTGTTGCAGGCTTCATCCGGCCAATCAAGTACTCCAAGTGGCTGGCAAACCTAGTCCTGGTCGAGAATAAGAACGGGACCTGGAGGATGTGTATCGACTACACAAACTTGAACAGCGCCTTCCCGAAGGAGCAGTTCGTTCTCCCGCGGATCGACCAAATAATCGACTCCACCGCGGGCTCGGAGTCGCTATGTTTCCTCGACGCCTACTATGGATACAACCAGATCAAAATAGTCGTCGAGGACGAGGAGAATACGGCGTTCATCACGCCATTCGGAGCCTTCTGCTACACCGCCATGACCTTCGGCCTCAAGAACGCCGGAGCGACCTACTAGCGGTGCATGCAAGAGTGCCTCGCGAGCCAAATTGGCCGCAACATCCACGTCTACATCGATGACGTGGTCGTAAAATCCGCTTGCCAGGGCGATCTACTCGCCGACCTGGAGGAAACATTCGCCAACCTGCGAAAATACAAGATAAAGCTTAACCCAGGAAAATGCACATTCGGTGTACTAGCAGGACAGCTACTGGGGTCCGTCGTCTCCAAGCGAGGCATTGAGGCGAACCCCACCAAGATCGACACGATCGCTCGACTCGGCAAACCCGAGTGCCTGCGCGACGTGCAGAAGCTGGCCGGGCGAGTAGCGGTTCTCAGTCGCTTCATCCCCGCGGGCAAAGGCGATGCCCTATACCGCTTCGATGCGCAAAAACCCCACCTTCCGGTGGGACAAGGAGGCGTACGACGCTCGCGACCTCAAGAAGGTGCTACTACGCGCACCACTACTCGCCGCCCGACAAAGAACCCATGCTTGTCTATGTCGCGGCGTCCGAAAGTCGTCGTCGCCGTCATGGTCGCCGAACGGCGGAGGAAGGAAAGGCGCCCGACATCGACCGGTGTACATCAGCGAGGTCCTCACCGAAGTCGCGCCAACGATCCCGCAGCAAACTGGTATATGCGGTCTTGAGCACGCAAGGCGCTGCGCACTACTTCGAGAACACCCAATCACGGTCGTCTCCTCAGCACCGTTGCAGGACATCATCCGCACAGCGGCGATCAAGGCGGTCGCCAAGTGGGCCGTCGAGATCGGCGTCCACAACATCAAATACGAGCCCGCAGCGATAAAGTCGCAATCTCTAGCGGACTTCGCCGATCGAAGAGGCCCAAGAGCGGAGATGCTGCCATACCTCCATTCTTGGAGCACGCGCCGACGGCTCCAAGAACGCGGATGGCGCAGAGCGAGGATCGTGCTAACTTCACCGAAGGCGACAAGCTCCGCTTCGTCCTCGACTTCACCCCTGCACCAACAACATGGCCGAGCACGAGGCCTTACTCCACGGCATGCGAGCTGCCAGGAGATGAACGCCAACCGCCCACGATGCTACGGAGACTCCGACCTGACGTCATTTGGACAAATCGCGACGCCGTTCTCCCCACCATGGCGGCATACCGCCAAGCGATGGACAAGCTGGGCGGACACTTCGCAGCTACTCCGTCGAGTGGATTGACAGCGGAAGAACGAGGAGGCCGACACACTCTCGCATTGGGTCGGCTCGCACCACTCACGGCGTCTTCCTCGACACGATCACCAAGCCATTAGTCTATCCCCAAGGAGATCGACATCGAGTCCCGTTGCGCCGGAGGCAGCCCCGTCGCACTCGTCACCGGGCGAACGGCGACCAAGCCCTCACGCCTACCCGAGACCGCACCTTCTTGCAGACGAGACGGACGCTCGGATGATCGCACGCCGATGCAAGTCCTACACCGTCATCGATGGCGAGCTCCACAAGCGTAGAGTCACCGGCGTGTTCCAACGTTGCGTCCAACCCGCCGAAGGACGCAAGATCCTCCACGACATCCACTTCGGCGACTGCGGCCACCACGCCGGTGCTCGCTCTTTGGTCGCCAAGGCTATGCGGCATGGCTTTTACTGGCCCACCGCACACGCCGATGCCATTGACATTGTCCAGCGGTGCGCCGGGTGCCAGAAGTATGCCAACTAGACGCACGTGCCGAGCTCAGCGCTCAAGACAATCCCCATCACCTGGCCATTCGCCGTGTGGGGCATGGACATGGTAGGCCCCTTCAAAAAGGCTCCCTCCGGCTACACCCACCTCCTGGTCACGGTCGACAAATTCACAAAGTGGGTGGAGGCCAAACCAGTCCGGAAGTGCGACGGGAAGACCGCCAAAAAATTCCTACGCGAGCTCATATATCGCTACAGGTTCCCAAACAGCATCATCACGGACAACGGCACCAACTTTGCCAAAGGAGCCATGGCCGAGTTCTGCGAAGAACACCACATCCGGCTCGATCTCGCGTCATTCTCCCACCCGGAATCCAACGGGCAAGCGGAACGGGCCAATCAAAGCATCCTCCACGGCCTGAAGCCACGACTCCAAGCACCACTCGAGCGCACCGCCAGGTGCTGGGTCGAGGAGCTACCCTCCGTCATCTGGGGCATCCGCACCTCGGTCAACAGGTCGACAGGATTCACCCCCTTCTTCATGGTGTACGGCGCCGAGGCAGTCATGCCCACCGACCTCGAGCACGACTCTCCGAGGGTCGTCCACTACACGGAGGTTGCAAACGAACTCGCCCGTCAGGACGGAGTTGATCAACTCGACGAGGCACATGACCTCGCTCGATCATGCACCGCCATCTACCAGCAGGGACTCCGCCGCAACCACAGCCGGCGGGTGAAAACTCGCACCTTCCAGGAAGGCGACCTGGTGCTGCGCCTCATCCAGGACAAGAAAGGCATGCACAAGCTCTCCCCTCCGTGGGAGGGACCATTCTCCATCGGGCGCGTACTCGACAACGATGCCTACTACCTCATCGACGTCCGCAGGGATGGCAAACTCGACGTCAAGCGACCGTGGAATGTAAACCTCCTACGGAAGTTCTATTCCTAGAACCCCACATATGTACCCTCCAGTCGCTCAGAAATAAAAAGAATTGGTTACCGCAAATTACACCTACTCTCCGTGTATTGTGCCACTCGCACTCGTAATAACAGCGTCAAGCTAACCGCAGAAGTCAACCTTTGGTACAGCGATCGGTACGGCCAAGTAGTGCGATGCAAGAGCACTGGGTCACCTCAGGTTTTGCATCGTCCACGAAAAACGCCTACCGGAGCCCCATTGGAGTCGCCTAGCCCGACTGGCTCTACGAGCCAAGACAACTTCCTTCACTTCTCACATCGACCATGATCCTCCGCATCCTCGACATAGCGACTCGAACGACCAAGTACCACGCTCGGGGACTGACGACCAGTTCAGCGTGAGCGGCTCGGGAAAACGCCAAGTATGAGAGCATGCCCAGGACTCGCCATGCGACTGACCCAACAGGCCAGGCAGGAGTGATGCGCTCAAACTAACGCGCCAAGTCCTCACCCACCCTCGAGTCGCGCCTAGAACAACCAAGTACCACACTCGGGGACTCGGCCACCCGACCTCGTTCGCGCAAGGTAAAACGGTGAAGTACAGAGCGCTCAAGGGAGTCGCCTTGCGACTGGCTCTCCGAGTCCGGGCGAGTCGACCACAATAACAAAACGTTCAAAAACCACAAACACATCACACACGAGGTAAACCCCACAAAAGGGCGGACGCGCTCGGGGACTCGTTCAACCCTCAATCGGAAAACACATGAAAAGTCACAAAACAAACACGACATCTCATTAATAGCATGTTGCAATTACCTCAGAATACAAAATATGCCCAAACGGCAGATCTGCTACTAACGCCCCAGGGCAAACTATTCTATTCCACAGGCTTCGACGACGACTCGCCAGCACCCTTGCGATTGCGGATGAACGGCGTGTACGGGTTTGACGGGTACGTCGTCAGCTCACCCACCATCGCCGCGCGGAAGGGCTGCTCGACCTTGAAGTCCCGGTGCTGCGGCTCGGGGTCGTTGGGCGCGACGACCGTCTCCTGGTAAGGAAGGAGGTCGCCCATCGCCCAGACGCGCTCGGAATACACCGCGGCGTGACCCGTCAACTTGAGCACCTCGGAGATCTCCACCTCGCCAGTCGACGACGGGTAGCCACTCGTCACGTCGTCCAGATCGAAATCTTCTGGAAAATGAGCAAGCCCAAGGCTAAGCGCCATCGCCGCTCCGCGCCGGAACGCCGATCGCGTCATGAACTCAACGACCGACGTCGCCTTCTCCAAGTACTTCCACACCTCGACGAGGTCGCTGGGAATTACTTCCGTGGGCGATATCTCCTGGAGATAGGCTCGGATGCATGTCGCCGACAACGTCGCTGAGTCGACGAGCGTGGCCACACATTGTCGCGCGTCGAACGAGCTCGCCTCTTCCGCGCTATCAAGGATGTGACCTGTGAACAGAAGATAACAGTGAGTACATCGGATATTACGAAAAGACACATGCAATAGGCAGGGGCAGACACACTCACCAATCAAGGGACGGGAGAGATCCGTGACGAAGCTCTGAAGAGAAGTGTAATCATCCTAAAGCCCAGAAACAAGGGCGTCAGAAACCTTACGTTCTTCTGCGGCGGCCGTAACAGCGGCCTTGGCTCGACCATCCGCCGAACTTGCCTCTTCTTTCGCCTCCCTCAGCTCGCGCTCGAGGTCGGCGATCCGCTTCTCAGTCGAGCTCAATGCCGATTGAGCCGCTGCCAACTCACCCGCTGGGACAAGTCCCTGGGAGCCTCCTCTACCTTCGCGGCAACTTCCTGAAGCCCCTTATTCGCCTCTTGGATGGTGGCCAGTTCCTTTTCCGCGCGGTGTTTCGCTGCCAATCGGTCAGATGACTCACGTTGCAGACCCTGCACACAATTCAAACAGTTAACCAAAGCGAAATCTTCAGTGCCCACCCGCTGAAATTCAGCAAGTGCGCACTCGGGGATTGGCAATCAAGAAATCCTAAGTGCCCACCCGCTGAAATTCAGCGAGTGCGCACTCGGGGACTGGAAATCAAGAAATCCTAAGTGCCCACCCGCTGAAATTCAGCGAGTGCGCACTCGGGCACTGGCAATCAAAAATCCTAAGTGCCTACCCGCTGAAATTCATCGAGTACGCACTCGGGGACTAGACGCGAAAAATAACAGCAAGACACTAAAAGAATCAGACCGCTGCAACACATCAGCCTGATCCTCAGGGACCGGACATACCTGGATGGCTGCGCCAAGCATGCCATGAAGTTGTATCGCATCCACGGACGCGAGGAGAGCCGGCGTGTGCCCACGACGCTGCTCGACCTCCGCGTCGGTGACCCCAGGTGCATAGCTCGAGGCCAAGGTACCACTCGTTGTAGCCGCCCTGGTGATGAAGCGCGAGAACGTTGCGATGGAGGCACCGGCACTAAAGCATGTCGGCTCGGCCACCCCAGGTGAGGGAGCACCCTCCTTCGCGGGTTCGGCCGCCTCTGTTGCGGGTTCATTCGGTGCGACCGCCGTGTCGTCGGAGATCGTGACGACATCGTCGCCCTTGGCCTTCTTGGCGCCATCCGGAGGGACGACGACTTCATCCGCCTTCCTCTTCCGGGAGGGATCCTCTTCGCTGACAACGGGCGGCACCTTGGCCACGGTCGGATGGCCTATTTTCTTCGCTCCGATCCTACAATTTGATTGCGTGAGCAAGATAATTCAAGTACAATGAAAGATGAAAGAAGGTGAGCAAACTCACTTAGCGACTGGAATGAAGCGTAGTCCAGTGCGGATGCCGGCCGGCTTCTCCAGCTCGGGGCCCAGTCGGCGACTGAGGCCCATTTCCAAGACGTCGTGCGCCCAAGACACGGATGGTTTCTTCATCGTCGAGGCCGCGACGGGAGCCTCTGAGACATCTTCAGCGGGAGCTTCCTTGCGAGGTGAAGTCGCCGCGACCGGAGCGCCCCCTAGTTCCAGAGACTGGGGCGAATGGCGAAGGTATCGAAGCCAGCAGCACCTCGCTCAGGACAGCGGCCGTGTCCAGCGCGGTTACCATCGGCGGCGCTTCGTCCTTGGCCAGACTGGTGGCGTCGAAGCTGCTCGCCGAGTGCGGCGGGGAGGCCGGTTTCACCGGCTTCGTCTTCTTCTTCGGAGGGGCCTTCACCTCCTTATCCACCTTCTTCTTCTTTGACGGAGTAGCATGGCGACGCGAGGTGGTTTCCGGAAGTTCGTCGTCATCATCACCATGACGCTGCCCGCGGGTCTTGCGAACCAACAGGGCGACCTCCTCCTCGGTGTTGTCGTCGTCGTTCTCGTCGCTCTCGGCGTCGCCCTTGGCGGGAGGCGATTCGCCCAGGTCCTGGACGGACGAGCTCGTGTTCTCGCCGTCGGAAGGCGGGAGCCATCCTTCCACCACTTGGAATAGCGGCAATGAGCACAAGTTGAAATTAGAATGACCGTGACTGCATAAACTGCGACTGCGAACGATGCGAGGTGACTTACCGTTGGGGCTGTATGCTTTGCGGTGTAGGGGGCGACCCCAGCCTTTGCGTCCAGGTATACCGCCTGGGTGATCTTCTTCAGTGCTGGGGTGTAGTCCTCGAGCTTCCACTCGGAGAGGCAGGACTTCGTCGAGTCCTCCCGGCCCGTCTATTGGTACATGTAGTGGTCGCGCCGAGCCAGAGGGATGAGCCGCCGCCCGAGCCAGCAGTTGTATAAGTTAATTGTTTGAAGGCCTTTCTTCTTCAGAATGCGGATGGTTTGGAGCATTTCGTCCACGACCATCCGATGGTCGGTGGGGAGCTTGTCGACTTGAAGACGGCGCGGTTCGGACTGGTTGGCGGAGTATCGTGGGATCGCCGCCTCGCCCTCCGGGGTCACCTCGGCAACATAGAATCAAGACTTCTTCCAGTCGCTCGCCGCCTTGGCGGGCAGCATCAAGTCAAAGAACGAAGCCTTCGACTTCAGCTGGAATGTCAGGCCGCCCGCGGCAAACATTGGGCCGCCCGTTTCCTCGTGACTGATCCGTCCGTGGAACAGATCTTGCCATAGAGGGAAGTAGGGCCGGCAGCCCAGGTAGCACTCGCAGAACGCCATGAAGATGGCGAGCTGCTCGATGCTGTGCGGACCTAGATCCGACGATTGAATCCCATAGTAGGCGTAGAAGCGCCGGAAGACAGGGACGTAGGGAATCCCAGCCCCCGTTCTAGGTGGATGGTGAAGCAGATGAACTCACCCTCGCGCGGGTTCGGAGTCACCTCTCCGGCTGCGGGGATGCGCCAACAGCCGGCGCGCAGAATCCCGGCATCCTCGAAGGACGCCAGTTGCGCCCTCGTACACTTAGATCTACCCCAGGGCTCGGTGGAGGGGGCCATGGCAGAAGGATTGGTGGGGGGTCGGATGATTTCGGGTCGGCTGGATCGCGATGCGAAGGAAGGCGAAAGTGTGCGCAATCGAACGAAATGACGAGAAGGTGGTTCTCCAATCGCCTGCCATTCCCCTTATATAGCGGTTGTTACCCGCCAAATCAGGGAGCCGTTACTGCGCGGTGATTACGCCAAAGTTACCGTTGGATTACCCAACGGCTAGTTTGACCGCGTTAACTGTCCAACTTCAGCCACTCGGCTCGCCGACCCGATCACTACGACAGTGATTAAATATCTTCGCCGACTCGACTCGCCAAGGCTGCAATCAGAATGACTAGTCTTTTACTTTATTTAGGAGCCCGCAGGCGATTCGACTGGGTGTCTGCTTTGAAGCCGTATACTCCGACTGCCAGCAACCACCTGCGCCTAATCGACGACGGCCTCGGGGACTACTGATGGGGATATGCCCACCGGGTATACCTAGCAGGACGTTTTCGACTGGCCCAGGAACTGGCGAGTGGGCCCGCACGACGGCCCCGGATCGAGGCACAGTGTGGATCAAGCGATCGAAAGTCAAGGCCCAAAGTAGTAGATAGGCCTAGTCGAGTTAGGTTAAACGATTCAAGTCTTAAGATTCGTTGAGATATGTAAACCCTAGGGAAGGTGAGTCTATATAAACCTCCCTACAGGGCGTGTAGAGATACGTTCCATCATACACCCAAGCGACTCGCCGCCTAGCCGCCGAGCTCGCCCATTGTACCACCATCATAATACAATCTAGCAGGAGTAGGTCTTTACCCTCCGGGAGGCCGAACCTGGGTAAAACCCTGTGTCTCCGCCCTCATCTCGCACTGCAGATGGCTGGCCGCCCTTGCCCCTTGTTCTACTACTCGCTGCCGATTGCAGCATCTACCATGACCATTCCCACGACACCTCCACTCTTTTCGTTTGTCCCGCTTAAATTTCGAATGGTCTCGCCTGAAATTTGACCATCGCGACCCTCCTTAGGAAAATCTTTCCCTTTCCCCTTTCTGAAATCCCCATTCCCCTTTACACACTAAACTCTCGACTACGGAGACCACCCAATGATTACGCCGTCGAGGCTGGTCGGCGGCTGCCTGAAGTGACTTCCTCCTGTCGCACCTGTCGCCGGCCTCCACCCCTCCTGTTGGCGGCGACCGCGTTGTCATATTTTCCCACATATTTGCATCATATATAATGTTATATTCATGTTTTATATTGATTTTTGGGGATTTACCAATGATCACCTTTATTTTGTCTATAATCCCGCAGGGCAGAAAAACCTTGTTTTCAATGTTTTTGATGTTTCAGGACCTAAACTTGTGCGAATGCCAATATTTATCCAAGAGAAGCATCTGGAGCTGAAGAATCCCACCTGGAGGTCCAGGAATCCCAAGTTAGCCTAGGTGGAACGCCCAGGCCTGGTGGGTGTGCCACCCATGCTAACTTCCTCCTCGACCGTCCAATCTCCTCGATTCTTTCGCCCACATGGTTCTCTTGACCTAAAAATACCTATATAAGGACCCCGGTGCGTCCTTAAGAGAGAGCACACCAGAGAGGAAAACAACAACAAACAGAGTCAGATCTAGCAAAGATTGGAGGGGTAAACTCCGCTGGAGCCACCTCCCGAGAGATCTCCACCCTCTCCAACATCTCCAGCATTATCACCATGATAAAGAGGGAGTAGTCCACCTCCAGGCTATGGGTTTGTGGCAGTAGCTTGATCTATTTCTCTCTTGTTCTTCATAGATCTAGTATCATATGAGCTTCCCTACATGATTATGGTCATATCTGTAATTCCTATGTGGTGGATCTTTGTTCTTTGATTTGATATTTGAGATTGGGATTATTTTGTGTAAGATGTGTTAATAGATGCATATCATGTACCCTGTTCTTAATTGCTTGTTTTGATCCAACTTGTATGCAAGAACTTGCATGGGGAGAAGTGTGTGTTAGATGGAATAGCATAGAAGTAGAGATTGAATTGTAATAAATAATATTCAAAATCTACTTTGTTTTTTACCTTTATTTTGCTGCCTCACTAGGGATAAAGTAAAATCATGTGCTATAGTTATCATGTGACAGTGTGATAACCTTGTTAGATCAAGGTAGCATATTTGTTTTCAAACATCATGTACTATTTCTTAAAGCTATACTCTGATTTGTTCTTAATTCAAGATTGCATGGAGATTTCCCTTTCTTGAGGAGTATAAGATGAGATGTATTCCATCTCTATGTTAGAATGTGATGCCCATATGAATTCCTTTATCAAGAACATATAGAAGTTCCATGAATCTTTATCATTGATGAATTATTTTGTGATCACTACAAATTAAAAAGAGAGTAGACAAGTGAACCCATGAACCTCGGTCCGATTTTTATCATAAGGAACACCTTTCCATTGCATCTACTATCATTTTTATTTTCTGCAATTTATTATTTCAAAAATACTTTCCTTAGTTGTTGCTGGGAATATGCCCTAGAGGCAATCATGTATGACGATATTTCTCATTGTATTCATAAAGATATTAAGTTGTCCTTGTATGAGCATCTAATGTATATCATTGAATATGTGATTCGGTTGTGGAACTATACATTCATGTTGTTTGTACTAAATGTTCTTGGTCATTGAGTTTGTGCTGGACACACAACTTTGACCAATGTGGAAGTCGGCTTGATTACTCAGTTCCACTTGTCATGGGCATGGTGATGCTATTCCGACTTACACAGATTCGGCTAAAGAGTTTAGCGAGTCGGATTGACCCATATTGAGGTACAACGAACAAGTTGTCATTTGTATATCTCAATCAATGTAATCCTCAGACCTGAGGTTGTTGCATAGTCCGACTTGAGGATCACCGACTTAGGTTCTGTCAAACGCTGAACCGTAACTGGGAAATTATAAAGGCAGAGTTCGGGTCGACTGAGAATGAAGCTACGTGATGTGAATAACCAAGATGGTATTTTGCCCCTACACTTGGAGAGATATTGTCTGGGCCTTCTCGGATGATATGATTCGGAAAGCATGGCCATGCACGACTCGGTTAAGTGTTAACTGAGGCGATCGACTAAGAGTTAGTCGGATAAATCACTTATCTCGGATCGAGAAGAGAGTTGGACTATTTTAAGGGATGACAAATATTCGCCTATAGTCTGACAAGGTATATCGTGAGGCAAAAGGGACTCGGACGTGAGTCGCATTGGAAAGGCAAGTTGTTATGACTCTTTGGTACTTGGGAGTCGGCACGTTCTGCTAGGATCCGCTACCGACTGATCGATTGAGAGTCGGACTCCAAGCGTGTCCAAGTAGCTATGAGCCTGCGGGGTCACACACTTAAGAGCGGGAGAAAGTTCGGATTGGATCTGAATTGGAAATCTAGTTGGGTTGGACCTGAGCTAGATTTGGACTGAGTCAGTGAGTCGGACTCACATGGACTAATATTATATGGGATTTAGTGAATGGGCCATGAGTGAGTGGAGCCCACGTCCACTCCTATATATAGTGGGGCGCAGAAACCTAGAAGGGTTGATTGGTTAGGTCATTTCATGAGTTGGAAACCCTAGCTCCACAGCAGTCCTGCCGCCGTACTGAACCTAGAAGGTGACCGCCGGCGTTCCTCCTCATATGTGTGGACACCAGCAAAGGCGTTGTGCCATCAGCGCTTGGACGATCGTTGATTGGACCGATATCGCAAGGACTGCATTGCATCAACTGACACGCTTCATCAGTAATCCGCAACCGCGCGTCTAGTGGTAATCCTCATAGCCTTCTACCTCAGCTAGTTCTTGGGATCACCATGTTAGAGGAAAAAGTTTTGTTTTATCTCTACGTGGCCTAACAGTTGCAACCACTCAAAAAAAAACAACTCTACTATCTTCCATATCATCTAGTTTGCATTACTTTATATTGCTTTACTTTACTTTACTTTATTTTAATTTGTTTTGTTTTGTATTTTATTTCATATTACTAATACGAAACATTGTGCTTGACAACTACTTGGTGGAGTTGGGGACACAAGACAAATTATTTTACTTTACAGGTTGCTTGAAGAGGAGAAGGGAAATATACATCCAATTCCCCAAGAGTTCGATATAAACCCTCGAGCCACCCTTGTGGGGAAAAGAAGCTTGCTATAACACTCTGCACTTGGAGTCCCAACAAAAAGTGGCTGTGTTTGTTGCCATCAAAACCCTTTTCTAGCGCCATTGCCGGGGAATTGGTGGAGACATATCATAGTGGTTGCAGTATGGTGAAACTCCCATGACAACTACTACACTATTTTCTGGCACCGTCATCTTCATAAACTTGTGTAACAACCCAAGCTTCGGGAGGTTGCACCACTATGAGATTTTTCCTCTCCTTTTAGATTTTTAAAGTATTTTATTTTATTTTGTCTTTAGTATTTTTAAGTTCTCCTTAAAACACAAAAAACACATAAAATGGAAAAGAGATCTTATTGTCCCTTTAGTGTAAAGAACTTCCCAAAAGAAAGTCAAATACCATTTGAACCATTTGAAATAGACCCTGCAACTACTAAAGCCATTTATGAAAACCGTTTTTATGGGAAGCCTAATGAAAACCCTATGCATCATTTGAGAATTTTTAATGAAAGATGAAAAGATCTAAACATGATTAATAAAAACAATAGTATGATTTAAATAAAACTTTTTCCATATTCACTTGCTGGTAAGGCTTTAGATTGGATATTAAAATGGCCACCTGGAAATTTTAGCTCTTGGTTTAATGTTAAAGCTGTTTTTGTTGAAAGATTTGGAACCCCTGAAATAATAGGTCATCTTAGGGAAATGCTTACCATGTTTAAACAAAATAATGATGAACCTCTTATAAGAGCTTGGAAAAGATTTATAGAAATAGCTTTTGGAACAGAACCTGATTTTAGAGATTGGATGTTAATGCATATATTTATAGAGGGTTAACTAAAAGCTCAACTGCCTATTTAGATAAATAAAGTGGAGGTTCCTTGTTGGTGTGTTATTGACGTCTCGTTGGGAAACCCCAAGAGCAAGGTGTGATGAGCATAGTAGCAAGTTTTCCCTCAGTAATAAACCGAGGTTATCGAACCAGTAGGAGGAAGGAAATGACTCAAAGGTGTTGCTAAAAACTTGGGACCTCCACAACACAAACTCAAGACTTTGCCCCAACGAACAGTGAGGTTGTCAATCTCACGGGTTGCCGTAACAAAGGATTAACTATATGGTGTGGAAGGTAATAGTGGTTTGCAAAAATTAAACAGTAACAGTGGAAGATGTATCGATGGTAAAGATTGGACCAGGGTCCATAGCTCACTAGAGGTGTTCTCCTTAGATAAACAAACATGGCATGCTGGGTAAACAAATTACAACGGGGAAATTGACAGGACTGAGCAAGTCATAACAATGCAATACTAGACATTCATGATCCTATGAGATTCGATTGGGCAATACAACAAGATACATAGACCGCCATCCAACTTCATCTATGACTAGAAATCCACCTTTAGGTTATCATCTGAACCCCCTCCAGTATTAAGTTGCAAGCAACAGATAACTGCTTTAAGCAAAGTGTGTAAGGTAAACAATCCACTTGTTCCATGAACAAGGGACCATTGTTTTCTCCCTAGTGGCAACAACACATCTACAACCTTAGATATTTCTGTCACTTCCCTTAGATTAAATAGAGGAATGAACCCACTATCGAGCATAAATACCCCCTCTTGGAGTCACTAGCATCTACTTGGCCAAGATAGCTACTAGAAATGGAGAGCATGCAAGATCACAAACAACACATACATGATAGAATCAATAAGGAAAAACCATTAATCAATCTGACATAGTAATCTCAATATCCATTGGATCCCCGCAAACACAACATGCATGATTACAAATAGATGATCTTGATCATGAACTGAGCTCACAAGATCTAAACATGGTAGCACAAAGGAGGAGATACAACCATCCAGCTACTACATGGACCCGTAGTCCACGGTGGAAATACTCACGCTTCATACCGGAGGCTGGCATGATGAATAAGAAGTCCTCCGGCATGATCTCCCCTCCGGCAGGGTGCCGGGAAGAGCTTTAGATCCCCCCGATCTAGGAACAATGGTGGTGGCGACTATAGTCGGTTTCATGGAATATTGATCGGGTACTTAGGGTTTTGGCATTGGGGGGTATTTATAGGCGAAGATGCGAGGCAGGGGGCGGCCAGGGTGGTCACACCCCCTAGGCGCGGCTAGGGTTAGCCCACGCTGCCAGGAGGTGTGGCCCCCTGGTGCCTCCCCTCCGTCTCATACTCTGGCTCCGTGTTCTCCACGGTAAAATATTGACTTTGGCTTTTGTCCCGTCCAATTCCGAGAATATTGATTTTCTGCCTTTCTGGAACCAAAAATAGAAGAAAACAGGCAACTGGCACTGTGGCATCTTGTTAATAGGTTAGTACCAGAAAACATATAAAAAACCCTCAAAGTGTATACAAAGCAAATAAAAGTAGATACTAAACAAGCATGGAACATAAAAAATTATAGATACGTTTCTAGCGTATCAAGCATCCCCAAGCTTAACTCCTGCTCGTCCCCGAGTAGGTAAGTGATAAAAAGAATAATTTTTGAGGTGACAAGCACCATCAAAATCAAGATAAAACCATTTGCAAGAATTGAAAGCTGGGATCAAAGAACTCTAACATGAGCATGAAAGATGGAGTTCTAACAGTAAGACAAAGTAACTATGCATGCAACATGAAAGTCTACAAACAAAGATCATGAATAACATGCATTGAAAAACGTTTGTTTGTTTCACATACAGAAAACATGGCATAGTGGCATTCATCTTGTTCCTCATGGAGTAGCAAACAGATGCATATGACACCTTCACAGTTCATAAGAGTGACTAGATACAAATAGCACAAGAACAAGTAATATCAATAATATGCATCAATCAATAAGTTTTGGGACAATGCACATAGAACTAAGAATGGCAACTATGCTCTCTTAACTTGTGCCTAAAGGATAGAAGGTGAAGACTCAATATAATGGTGGAAGAAATGCCCTTCATAAGGGGAAGCAGGGATTTCAAGTCTCAAAAAGAGCTTCCAAAAATTATGGTACTTGTTAGCTTTTAGCTCTCATTGCCCCTATCATAAGCATCTTGAAGTGATTAAGGTTAAAGTGAACAAACTATGGAGTATATGCTTGACAAAGTATAAGTTGGCAATCTCATGTCCCTCGAATACGAGGGCCGCTCCTCATGCTAATCAAGTTTAGTTACTTGCAAGTTCTTGTCATAGTAAGTACATGTGTATCATAGAGAACCTGCGGTGACCCAGCATACCACTGCATGTGTAGTACACTATAGTCGTTGACATGACATCCACAGAACACCGTTCTGTAAATATCACATCCCTCAGAATGGTACAACAGAAACATTGTGGGTCCATATTACAAACATTCACACATTATTATTATTACAATACCAGAAGTTCAAGACTTCAAAAGGTTTCAACTTACAAACCAAAATATAAAGTGTTTTAGCGGAATTTAAAAGTAGCAACTCCAACTAGGAGTTGAGCTCAACAGCTTATTCTATAGAGTTCATGCTGCTCGGCTCCGTTGGTTACTTCTAACTAGGATACTTAGTTGGACTCGTTATCATTAACACCACAGCGGATTTCGTAATCCACTCCTGCAACACCTCCTGACAGGTTAGGCTCCTTGTAGAACACATCTTCTTGATATTCAGCTGCATACATTGGCACGTCTTCGGGATCCTTAGATTCTAAGCAAGGGATCAAAGGAAAGGATGAGTAACAGCGTTACCCAACAAGTTCATTGTATGCAAGGTGGGAAGTTTGATGATCTAACTTCCACCTCGGACTATAAGTCCTTGGTACTATGCAGTTTTTGTAAATCTTTCTTCAAAGATTGATTTTATTATGAAAATCTATGACTATCAGCCTTCACATGTTGACCAGAACTTTCATGGGGTTGCTTTCCTGCCGCGTTCGTAGCTCCTTCCCGGAATAGGGAGTAAAAAGTTGCAATTCTTACACATTGCAGAGGTGCGTTACTTTACCCATGAGAGATCAACTCCTTGTTGCACAACTGGGCGTACTTTCCCGTCCACAATTCCATGATGTGGGGCCCAGTAGTTGGTCCAAGCCAATCACTGCCCCCTTTGCGACCTCGCATGCCTCCTTGGTGTACACCATGCCCACATATTGAATTACGGCAATGGTTTGTACAAACCGTTAGATGCCAGAACTATCGTGGGACGATGAGGGTTCCCACCCATATGATGCATATCCTCTAAGAATTACCAATTAATATGCACACTACGAGGATAACAGCCACGACCTGCACATCCGGCTTCATGCGAGAGGAAGAAGATACAGCTGACTTCTCTGTCCCATTTCAAATCTCATGGCTAACGCGTAATGTACGACGAATCACTGATGTCAGGGGTTATTAAGTCCCTAATTGATCATTATTGCTGCAAATAGAACCCTAAGTTCTATTGCTCCATTATATCATCACTTAGGATGATATCTATGATTTCTTTATTTGTAAAAATAATATTTTCTTTCTTTGGAATATATATGATAACACACAATTTGCAAATACTTTGGTAAAGACTCTTCAAAGGATATGAGCAAGTGATGAACTTGCCTTGTGATGGCAAGGTAGTGAAGTCTAATGCTTTGCCCTGGACCTTGAGCTCCTATGTCTACAAAAACATCATTATTGCGCAGTAAGGACAATATTTAAAGAAGCAAAATGATTATGCAAAGTAATGTAATGCATCATTTAGCTTTATATGTATTCTTTCCCATTTATTTAAATTATAAAAATTCTTTTAATAATAAAGAATTTATAAATATTTTTTATTTTAATATTTCTTGAATATTGTATTCTTTTATTTTATTTCAATTTATTTGCATTTTATTTAATTAATAATTACTATAAGAATTATCATTAAATACCCAAAATTGATATTACATATTGTAGTATTTTTCTAAAATACTACAATATTAATATATAATGAAAGTGATTTTTATTTATTTTTATCATCTTTCAATAATTTCTTAAAATTCCATAAGAAATATATAAATTACAAAATTCTTAATAAAATTTATATGTCTAAAATTTTACCTCTTAATTTATTTGGATAGTTTGGATTATTGTGAATCCCTAAATATTTCTTTTATATTTTTTGGACTTTTATTTTATTTTCTAGAATTTATTTAAGTTCAGGGGCATTTTGGTCTTTTTCCAATTATTAAAATAGGCTCTAAAGCACCCCGAAGGGGTATTGGCCCAACCCAGCCCAACACTCTCTGTCTCTCTCTCTCTCGGGCTCACCTCTCTCCTTCTTCTCCCCCGACCCCATGGTCAGTGATGCTATCGCCGGCGATTCGCGCCGCCGTGGACCTTCCTGGCCGTCACCGTGGTGTAGGATGAGGTTGTCGGCCCCGCTCTACCCTCCTGTCCAATTGGATTTGGACCTGGAGCCCTCCTATGACCAGATTGATGTTGTTTCGAACTCTAGGGTTTGGAGTTAGCGTTGGTGCTGACGCCACCGCTGCTGTCGTGCGTCGTGGTGATGCTCCTTGGCCCCAGGCATGGCTATGGTCGCTGTCGTGGCATTATGTGGGTCGCAGCGCCCCCTTGGGGGTGCTCCCCGTGCCGTCGTGGTCGTCGGCCTCCTCTACTTCCTCTTCTAATCTACATCGAGGACCTTTGGTAAGTAGTTCCTCTCTCTCTTGTGCTCTCCGTGCTAGGCCGTCCCATGCTAGATGTTGGTAGTGGCCTTTCCTGGTTAGTGTTCTTTCCTGATTAAGATGGTTTGTTATGCTTAGGGTTCATACCCCTCTGCGGATTAAATATTTGATGAATTGGATCATGTGTTGATGATCCTTGAATCTGTTGAGTGGTGACTTGCTGTGGATTACTGCTGATGGTTAGCTGTGGTGATGCTAGTGGTGTATCAGATGATTCTATGGATTAAATTTTATATGATTCAGAGGGTAAGGTTGCTCTAGAAGCAATACTTGGGAAATCTAGTGATTTAATAACTCACCACTGTCATCACTTGGTTGATGACAGTAAGTGTTGTGTGATGAAGTCACTGTATTAGTACTGTTGGCTTAAGAATTCATATGTAACTTGATATCAAATGGTTTCAAACAGTGAATATATACATATGGATTTTCCTGATTATGATTCCTGTGATGTCAGGAAAATGATTTATAGTTGGTTGATTGTATCTGTGAAGATTGGATGCTTAACCTGCTTAGTTTAGAACTGTTCTTGTGACACCATCCTTGTATGGCACACATGATTAGATTCTATTACTTGGTTTGGTCTTGTTCAAGTTTAAAATGAGTTTGGCATTAAAGATAAGTAGAAACTTCTTTTCTTAAATCCCTAAAACCCATGATGTTGGTCTGAGGTTTAGGGATTAAACCTTTAACTTGTTGATTCACATGGATGGGTTCTGGTAGTGATACCAGCTACTGTTTCTTGAATCAAAGTTTGGGAAAAATGATGGTAGGCTTGATCACTTATATAGATCCATAAGATTAAATTCTAAGGTGCTACTCTAATTGAAGAGATGTGCCTAGAAGTTTAAATCTTGGTTATGTTTATTCTTGAATTGAAATATAGCTTGATGGCTAGGTCAATGATGTTGTTCTGAGATCTAGTTGGATCTTTATAATTTTCTGATTGATTTTAGTGTTTAAAAACTTCAGTGATGGATTCACACCACTTGGGTGATTTCTGAGAATTTGAGTAATAGACATATCATGAATGCTTGTCTAATCTTAGACAGATAGATCATGTGATGGTCTATTTTACTCACCACATTATTTGACGTTGGGGTTGCCAATGGTTGATCTTGTGCTAACTTGATCTGGTGCTCTCCTGGTATTTCCAGCTCCTAGCTTGTCCTTGATCTAGCCCTTCCCCTCCTGGTCTAGGTGGCTTGATATTGTCCTTGCTATCCACCTGATCTACCCCATCCTTATGTCACCATTTTGGTGATGTGATTCAGGGTTTTGATTTGTGTGATCTAGCTTGGCTTTGGCTTGGTTTAGCTGGTGGCTGCTGTGCTTGGTGTGTAAGAACAAGAAAGTGGTGTGGGGTTGTATTCCCACGGCTGTGATGATGGTTTTGTTTGATTGTGCTGTTGTTGTGGTGCTGACAACACACACCATGCAGTTTGGTGTATGTGCTGCATGTGTGCCTGCTGCACAACTTGTGGATATGTTCTGAATTTGAAAGTTACTTTTATCAGATTACATTTACCTGGCTGGTGAAACTTCCCCCTCCTTGCTGTTTATTTGACTTATGGCTTAAAATTATGAAATATATATTCTTTCATATTGGTGAAACTTGCCCCTTAAATTACTCAATGATGAAAAAGTGAACAGTGCACTTCACTGTCAAATCTGAGAGAAAAATCATTCTAATCCTAACTTTCTTTTCTTTTTTAGTTTCTGTTTATTTTGCACGTACCAGATTTGAGGATCAAGACTTTAGTTTAGGTTTTTCTTTTTGTTTATAGAATAGTCACTTGTAATAACTTTATTCTTTTGTAATTTTATTTTTATCCTTATGTAATAAAGATTGTATTATTATTCAATAAATAAATATTATTCTTTTATTTCTTTACTATTGTAAAGTCTGTTGCTCATAAGTTACATTTGTGTAACTTATTTATTGAATGAAGTTTTGGAATATTCATTTTATTTATTATCTTCTTTCATTTAAAGTTTGAGTTATTATTGGTTAACTCTAAATAAAATCAAATACTCAAACATCATTCAAAATCCTTTTGAATCATAATTCAAACACTCAAGTTTTAAATTCAAATTTCATTTCCCAAAACACATAAGTCCAAAATGATCATATCAAAGTCTATAACAATCATCCTTTAAGGCTATACCTAATCTCAAAGTATGAAAGAAACTTTGATCACTTTAGGTTTTTATTTGGCGAAAAATTTACCCACATTTTCACAGATGAATGCATGCAATATCTCAAATTCCTAAATCTACCCTTCGTTGGTTCCTGAATGCTGGGATGTTACAGAACCGCCAATGGGGTACCCCTTGCACATGATACAAGAGCTATCCCATAATCAAAATGACAAGGCAAGTAGACAATGAGCATCTCAACATTCTTCTTATTTACCATGGGAATATGGTGCTTTTTTCTCTCTTTCCTCTTTTCTCATATTTTTTTCTCTTTTTCTCTATCTCTTTTTTATAAGAATAATGCTTCATAGATGTCATTATGGTGATGCTGCAAGTTTCCACCATGATTAGGCATGGCTTATGCTAGCGTCCTAGGCGTTTCTCTAACACACATACATAACTCCATGGACTCACAAGCTCCCCTTTCATTTCACACCGACGACATCCATAGACAAAAGAGCATGATATCAACTGTGCACAAAGTACAAGTGCAATGTTGAAAGCGTTCCCCATGACAACATGATTATGCTAATTCCAACGTATAAGTGCAAGCATATACAACATAGATGACACAATGGTTCAAGTTTATTAGGGGCAAGAAAAATAAAGTGTGCCATCAAGTTCGTGAGAGCTTTCATCACTAAGTTTTCACATAACAAAATACTTTTTAATTGGAAGATAGATGAAAACAAGAATATACTTGGAATGGTGTAACACACCATAGTGGATACTTTGGAATAACTTGGTTTCTGGGGAGTTGGAGGCATGAGTAGAGCTTACTCATACAAGTGGAGGCTAGCAAAAGACAGGGAGCGACCAACTAAGAGAGAAATAATGGCCATAATCATGCAGAGCGACAAAACATTGCTAATAAAAGCATAAAGTGGTACTACAAGTCAAGGACTAAATGTTCATAGAGGCTATTGTGACTTGTTCATAGTCATAACATGGTGTAAGCATGTGCCAAGTCAACCCAAACAAAGCATCAAAGGAGAATACCACAATACTATGCTTTTGTATGCTAAAACAACGCATGGTTCCTTCAAGGCACACTAATAAATCCCAATTGTTTGGAAGAAGCCATGCTACAAAAATAATCATTAAGCGTAAGATCAAAACAACACCTAGCATCACATGCAAAAATCTAAGTCACAGTCAAAACAAGCTCCTCTTGTACTATTCAAGCAAGAACTTTCTACTCCTATCCAACACCGATCAACTTATTTGAAACAACACAACGAGAACGGGGTTCCAACTACTTTATTCAAGCAAACTAAGCAAACCAAACGAAAACTAAGACGCTCCAAGAATAACACAACAGTGCATGAAACAATAAAAACGAAGTGTCTAGAAAGACCTAAGCATTTTATTGATGAAGAGGGGATGCCTTGGTCATCCCCAAGCTTTGACGCTTGTACCTCTTAAATATTTCTTGGGGTGAAACGGGGTGGCATCCCCAAGATTGAGCTTTTTTCTATTATTCATCTCATTACATCATTCTCTCTCTACACCTGAAAATTTTCCTTCATACAAAACTTCACACAATCTTCATTAGCAACATTAGTGTACCTTTGGGTTTAGCTTTAGAACAGCAAAACTTTCACTAAAAACACAAGCTACTTTAGTAATTCCCTCAAAAATCTCAATTTCCCAAAAAGAACCCAAAAAGGAAGCAATAAGAAGCAAATGCAAATAATGGCAGAAATCTGTCAAAACAGACCAGCAGGTATAAACCGATTTTTTCAAAGACCTTCTGTTGCTCAAATCAAAAGTGTTGAACTAACAAAAGTTATCTAACATACTAGGGGATTTATTCACAAAATATCAGCTCAATCATACTTATAGAGATTCCTCACGAATGTTTACGGTGGAGGACAAAAATCTGTTTCGGGACAACAACTCCCCAAATCTTACTTCCCTCTCATTAGAGGTTTTTCTTGGCACAAAAGCAAATAAAAAGGATAAGGAGAGGTCATTACAGAGGTAATAACTTCCAAGACTCAAGAAAACTTTTGGGTTATCTCCCAATAAGTACTTTTCTTTAACGCCTTTAAGTTAGGCATAGAAAGTTTGAAAAGATGCTCACATAAGAAATATGAATTGAAGTAAAAGAGAGCATCAAGAAGAAAATTCAAAACACACTTAAGTCTAACCCACTTCCTATGCATCGGAAACAAGTCATGAAAGCACAAAGCAACAAGCATAGGAAAGAAAAACAAGTGCAACTTCAAAATTTTCAACATAAAGAGAGGGAACTTAATATTATTGAGATGCATAAAACCATGTTTCCCTCTCTCATAATAACTTTCAGTAGTATCATGAATAAAATTAACAATATAACTATCACATAAAACATTCTTATCATGAGGCACATGCATAAAATGATAATTACTCTCCACATAAGCATAGTCATTCTTATTAATTGTAGTGGGAGAAAATTCAACAAAATAGCTATCATTATTATTCTCATCACCATAATCATCAAATATAGGAGGCATATTGTAATTGATGGGGATATGCCTACTGGGGTATGCCCAGCAGGACGTTTCCTATCGGCCCAAGCTGCCAGCGGGTGGGCCCACAGGACGGCGACTGGATCAAGACTTGGCGAGGACCCAGGCGACTGGAAACTGGAGGCCCAGAAGCGTAGCTAGGCCCAGTCGGACTAGGTCTAAGACCCTCCGAATCCTTAACCAATTCGGTTGTAGATCTATAAACCCTAGCGAGGTGAGCCTATATAAACCTCCCTAGGGTACGCATAGAGGACACTTTCCATCATACACCCTAGCAACTCGCCGCCTAGTCGTCGAGCTCGCACTTGTACTCTCTACATAATACAATCTAGCAGGAGTAGGTCTTTACCCTCTGGGGGGCGAACTTGGGTAAACCTTTGTGTCTCCGCCCTCATCTCGCACCGCAGATGGCAGGTCGCCCTTGCCCCATGTTCTACTACTCGCTGCCAACTGCAGCATCTGCCGTGGCCATTCCCACGACAATGGCACCCACCGTGGGGCCTGGCCGGTCAGGACAGTGTTCTGCGGCGAGATTCAATCTACCCATCAACGAGACGATCACCATCGGCCGCATGATCACGATCGGCAAGATCCTCCAGATCTTGACGAGCAGATATGTCCCGGCGGCACGCCCTGTCACGCACAGCATGATCATGCCGATCGGCACGATCAACCTATTCGTCGGCTTCACCACATGACCTCGGAGGACCCGGCTCGCATTCGCGAGTCGCCGCCACGCGACCATCTCTTTGAGAGCCAGGTCCGCACAATCCACCGCCACGCCTCCGAGTACAACTCGACCCACAACAACGTGGCCGAAACCGCCATGGTCGCAGACAATGCGGCCCTCAACGACGATGCCGACTCGGCCCCCGGCGTCGGCTGCCGGATCCATCGTCGCCGTATCGCCCGCGGGCTCCATCAGCCAGGTCTCCAACGTGGGAGACTTCAAGGACCCCTCCATCCTTGGGATCTTCGACTTCGACTCCGGGTCGGAGAACTCCGCCGACCTCCACGACGGGTCAGGTCGCCACGTCGCAACCTACATGGCGAATGGCGCTGACCCCCCGCCATACCCCTTATCCACGCTGATCCCACCGAACGCAACAGCAACGAAGGTCGAGGAACTCCGCCTGCGGCTGGAGGAGGCGGTCTGCAAAAAACAAGCCGAGCGCGATTTTTTTTGCCTCGAGTAGGTGACAGCGCAGGAACTCTCGCTTTACCACCAACTCTGAATTAGGTCGCGCTTGAACCCCACCATTTGGGGACGCGCCCTGAACTTCAACGACGAGAATGACCTGGCTCGTGCAGCCGAGCGCGCGATCTGCGAGAACGCGCCGCCAGGAGGGATCTCCCGCCCCTCACCAGGCGCGGCGGCCAACAATGCACCACCACCACCCAGCCGCGCGCCCCCAGGGACCAACCAAGAATCGTGGTCTCCTCGCGGGAGCGAGACGCACACAGCCTCCCGCTGTTCTCCACTCTGATGGACAATATCATCGCGATCTGAGCAGCGGTCGACAACATAAACGTAACCGGGGAAGGCGCCCTACAGATCCAGTACGCTAAGGCTCTACTTGCCAAGACAGCCGAGCAACAAAATGCGGGTGCCGATTCACAAGGTCGCATGTACTCGCGTTCGTCAGGCAGCAGGGCGGCCTCGAGCGGCCGCCCAATGGTGGCGAACACCCTCAACTGCCCACCACTCGAGCCCCCGCAGCTCCAACATCGACCCGCGCACGCGGCACTCTCCACCAACGACCCGCGGCCGGCGAACAACTTCGTCGCCACCAACGGGCAGCTAGTTGACGCGCGCACCCAGATCATCAACAACCAGAGCTGGCGAGCACGCCAGCCCGATGACCCGAGGCATACCCTCACCAACCGCTGCGGCGGCGAATCAAGGGGATCGCTGAGTCGAGTCGGACCCCAGTGCTTCGGACCAATGATTCGAGGCAAAAGATACCCGGCGAACTTCAAGGCGCCGAAGGAGATCGAGAAGTATGACCCCTCGTACGACCCGTCTGTGTGGCTGGATACCTATCTTATGGCAATGGGAATCGCCAGCCACACCGACCTGCTCGCCGCCCGCTACCTCCCCCTGATGATGGAGGGAGCGTGCAGGCAATGGATCAACACCCTCCCCGCGGACAACATCGACTCCTGGGAGGAAATGCGTGACGCCTTCGCCAGGAACTTCGAGGGTTTATACACCCACGCCACCACCATCGAGGACCTGGAGAGATGCGTCCAGGGACCCCGCGAGTCGACCCGCAGCTGGGTCCAACGGTGGCAAGAGACGGGTATGGTATAACTGGAATCCACAACACTCCACGATCCATTGTTTAAGACCTCGCCGCCACGAGCCCCTCGTGCCTCCCCCTGCCGCGCGCTCGAACACTCACAACATACCACAACCTAAATCGCCAAGCGATGCGAAGAGGACCCCAACCAAGAAACCGATGATGAGTCAGGAGGGAATCGCCGCACGAGCGGCCACGACAACAGGAGGCGGCCCGAGCTACGCTACAGCAACACTCGCCTCACCGGAAAGCGACGCGGTGATGGGCGAGTCGACTTCGTCGCCAACGCTGGATACGCGCCGCGCGAACCCAAGAGCTTCCGCCGCGACGGAGGCCAGCGCCGCGATGGCGGCAACTACAAGGCGATGCCGAGGTTCGACCCCACGACTCTCCTCAATCAACCCTGTGTGTTTCACAGTAGGGAAGGGAAGCCCGCTACGCACACGACCGCCGACTGCCACTCCCTAAAGGAGATTGAGAAGGCACTGCGTGCACGGGAAGACCCCGACAACAACCCGCCAAATGGCGGAAAATTCGGCAGCGTCGCCGGCTTGCTCCACACCTTCACAGGCTTCAACATGAAGCGCGAGAAGAAGGTCATCGCCCGCACCGTCGCCGTCAACACGGTGTCCCAGATAGACATCCCCCAGTTCCTTAACTGGTCCGAGCAACCAATCACCTAGAGCCGCAAGGACCACTCGCCACGGATCGAATATCCGGGATGAGTCTCCTTGGTGGTCAAGCCCAAGGTGGGGGACTATTGGCTCCCCAAGACGCTGATGGACGGCGGCAGCTCCATCAACATTCTATACCTGGACACATTCGATATTGCGGCTCCGCAATCGATGATCGAGACGACCTACACCACCTTCCGGCGCCGTCCCGGTCGAAGGCGTACAATCGGCAAGGTGGCTGCCGGTCACCTTCGGCACACAGCAAACTTCGCACCGGCGGATCGTCTTGAGCTGGTGCCGTTCAACCTACCATCTGCGTCTGGGCGCAGCGTTCGCCAAATTCATGGCAGCACCCCACTACGCATACAACGCAATGAAGCTCCCTGGGCCGTGCGGCATCATCACTGTCCATGGCGATCCCGACATGGCCGCAGAATGCAAGGCCAAAGGCGCTGAACTCGCTAACGCTGTCATCGCGGCGGAGGCCAACCACGCTGAGGAGCTCGCCAAGTACGCGAGCGGGGTCAACAATGACGACCCCACCATACCCAAGAAGCCCAACTCGGAGGGTGGCAGCTCCATCGCCTTCGAGGCAACAACGCACACTCGCACCGTCTAGCTGGTCCCAAGCGACTCCAGCCAGACGGTGACGATTGGGACTGGCATGAGGCCAGCATAGGAAGGCGCGCTCATCGAGTTCCTATCTGAGAATCGCGACATCTTCGCATGGAAGCCATCCGACATGCCTGGTGTCCCGAGGGAACTCGCTGTGCACAAACTCAACGCCGACCCCAAAGTGTGACCCGTTTTAATGAATGCAGTCCTTCAATGAATGTGGTGACCCAGCATACCACTGCATGTGTAGTACACTATAGTCGTTGACATGACATCCACAGAACACCATTCCGTAAATATCGCATCCCTTAGAGTGGTACAACAGAAACATTGCGGGTCCATATTACAAAAGTACACACATCATTATTATTACAATACCGGAAGTTCAAGACTTCCAAAAGATCCAACTTACAAACCAAAATATAAAGTGTTCAGCGGAATTTAAAGGTAGCAACTCCGACTAGGAGTTGAGCTCAACAGCTTATTCTAAAGAGTTCATGCTGCTCGGCTCCGTTGGTTACTACTAACTAGGGATACTTAGTTGGACTCGTTATCATCAACACTATATCGGATTTCGTAATCCACTCCTTCAACTCCTCCGGACAGATCAGGTTCCTCGTAGAATACATCTTCTTGGCATTCGGCTGCATACATTGGCACGTCATCGGGATCCTCGGAGTTTAAGCAAGGGATCAAAGGAAAGAATGAGTAACAACGTTACCCAACAAGTTCATTATATGCAAGGTGGTAAGTTTGATGCTCTAACTACCACCTCGGATTATAAATCCTTGGCACTATGCAGTTTTTGTAAATATTTCTTCCAAGATTGATTTTATTCCGAAGAACTATGACAATCAGCGTTCACAGGTTGACCAGAACTTTCATGGAGTTCCTTTCCTGCCACGTTCGTAGCTCCTTCCCGGAACAGGGAGTAACAAGTTACAGTTCTTACACTCTGCAGACGTGCGTTACTTTACCCATGAGAGATCAACTCCTTGTTGCACAACCGGGCGTACTTTCCCGTCCACAATTCCATGATGTGGGGCCCAGTAGTTGGTCCAAGCCAATCACTGACCCCTTCGCGACCCTGCATGCCTCCTTGGTGTACACCATGCCCACATAATGAATTACGTTAGTGGTTTGTAAAAACCGTTAGATGCCAGAACTATCGTGGGACGATGAGGGTTCCCACCCATATGATGTATATCCTCTACGAATTACCAATCAATATGCACGCTACGAGGATAACAGCCACGACCTGCACATCCGGCTTCATGCGAGAGGAAGAAGATACAACACTTCTCTGTCCCATTCCAAATCTCATGGTTAACGTGTAATATATGACGCTATAATCACTGATGTGAGGGGTTATTAAGTCCCTATTTGATCATCATTGTTGCAATTAGAACTCTAAGTTATTTTGCTCCATTATATCACCACTTAGGATGATATCTATGATTTCTTTATTTATGAAAATAATATTTTCTTTCTTTTATAGCATATATGATAACACACAATTTGCAAATACTTTGATAAAGACTCTTCAAAGGATATGAGCAAGTGATGAACTTGCCTTGTGATGGCAACATAGTGAAGTCTGATGCTTGCACTGGACCTTGAGCTTCTAGTTCTACAAAAACGTCATTATTTTCTGGTAAGGACAATATTTAAAGAAGCAAAATGATTATGCAAGTAATGTAATGCATTCTTTAATTCTATATGCATTTTCCCTATATAAGGTGCTTTTTAATAAAGCATTTATAAATATTTTTTTAATATTTATTGCATATATTGAATTATTTTATTTAATTACCCTTCTTATTTGACTTTTATTGATTTAATAATTCTTTTAGGAATTATTAATTATACATTGGCACGTTGACGAGGTTTAATCTCATCAATGCCCATTGTTATGGACTTGGGTTTTGGAGAAGATGGGGATGCTGGAGAACGTGGCACGGTTATGAACAAGCAACTGTGGGACACGAGATTTACCTGTGTTCGGCCCCCGGAGGGAAAACCCTACTCCTGCTTGTCTGCTCTTGATTACGGCGGAACCGAAGGTTACAGGGTGCGCAGATTCGATCTGGCGTGGAGGTGCATGCGAAAGTATGAGTCGAGAGATCTAGGTCTATTGCGTACGTGTGCTCCTCGTTGGACCCTACTAGCCTTTATATATTGGGAGGCTAGGTCTCAGGTACCGATACGAGTAGGTTACAAGTTGTATTCAAACTCTAGTCTTGAGCTTTCCTTGTCTTGTGCGCTTGAGAGTCCGTGTCCATATGGGTTTCATAGCAGCCGAACCGTCATAGACGTCATGGACCCTGGTAGGTCGTCGAGTGGGCCTTCCGTCGGGCTGGACCAGGTATGCTAACATCGGGTACCCGTAGGGTATAACCATGTCAGTAGCCCCCGAGTGTTCAGTAGAATCATAGATTCGGCTGAGGACTCTTCAATCCTTCGGGTGCAACTATCTCTGTCTTTCAAGAGAATGTGTAGGGATTGTTGATGCGTGTGCCTGACTCTCCCGACGGATCAGGGTCAGTTAACTGTCTTAGGACAAAACAACACGATCTTCTTGAGATTCGAGTCCCTCGACTCGAACCCGGAACATTTGCTGGCGTAATTCGACTCAGGCCGCGAAGGACTTACAGGAGTGGAATTCTAGTGAATTTAAATGATGTACCCAATGCGTCCATCGGGATTTTTCATCGCGCCTGCTGGCACGGATTTTTACTAGCAGAGCGCAGTCGTGTGCGTTACCAGGCCATCAGACGGTATCTATAGGTCTTATCTTTGTGTAGCAGACGCAGCATCCGAAATTTTATCACCACGGAGGTGTTTTGGGTGGCCAAGGAGGACGTTGCTCACTTAGCGTTAATTAGGGCAGAGTTGCCAAAAAGTTTTGCATGCTGATCCGAAGGATCATAGTCGAAGAATTCATAGGATGCGCGACCAGCGCTCCCTATGGGAGTAGCCCCCGAGTGTCTGTTCGAGTCGTAGACTCGAGCAGAGACTTTAATTCAGCCATTGTTCGGCTTCAGGTCCGTAGGACACAAATTTTTCGGATGCTTGAATCCATCCTCCCTATGGGAGTAGCCCCCGAGTCCGTAGTGAGGAATCGAAGCGTGCCACTCGAAGATCTTCTGTGTGCGCGATCAGCGCTATAGTTTGGAGTAGCCCCCCGAGTGTCTGGCGGAGTCGTAGACTCGGGCAGAGACTCGAGTCTTGTATCATGCAGTTGTAGTCGTCAATGTCGTGGGCATACCGCTGACCCGGAAGTACATCGGGTGCGCGACCAGCGCTCCTGATAGGAGTAGCCCCCGAGTGTCTAGTCGAGTCACAGACTCGAGTGGAGACTCATGCGAGGAGAAACCACTGACTCGGAAGTGCATCGAGTCAGCGTCTCACGCATAAGGATCCGAGAGTCAACATAGCGGAGTTGATGTAGCGGAGTCGTGCGGCGTTTAACCGGAAGGACTCGATGTTGCGGATGAAGTCGACGTCGTTTCTTCTGTCGGGTGCGCGGCCAGCGCCGCTTTTGTTGATGATTGATGTGGTCATCCGAGAAATGCTTCGATTCGGGTCTTGGCGTCTGTTGACGTGACTGTCGTTGGTCGACTCCGTTGGAGGACCCGATAGAATAGCTCGGCGCATTTGACATCCTTGTAAGCTGCAGAAAAACATGATGAATTGTGAAGTACTTGTATCTTGTAAAGAATATTTGCCTTTCAGCTTCTATAGCAAGATTATGGTGCCGATCGAGTCGACACTTTTGCACTGTATGCTAGGCCTTTTCGTTATCCTGATTACCCTTAGTCTCAGTACCTTGCCGAGGTACTCGGAGTTCAAGGATTCGACGATCAGGCAGAATCAGCTACTCGGCCTGTCGCGTTCGAGGTGCTCAAGTGCGTGGAGCCGATGGCACATTAGGTTACTCGAAGAGGGCGCAACCCCCGAGTGTTTCGAGTGCGATTAAAGTAAGAAAGAAATTAACTCTGAGTAGAGAACTTAGCTTTGTAGGTTGTCATGGCGAAGTTGACACGGTAGCGGGTCACACGGCGGACATAGTCGACGCGGCGAACCGCACTCGTAGCAGTGATGGGTCTCTGGGGTCGATGACGGTTGCGAGCGCCACATCCGAAGATTGCCGCAGTCGAAAATTGCATCAGGTCACCACATCCGAAGGATGCAGCGGGTCACCGAAGCCGAAGGCCACAGCGGGTCGCGCCGTGGAAAACCGTGGCAGGTCGCTGAAGTGGAGGGAGCCCCCGAGTCATGGTCGCTAAAGACGATGCGGCTAGTTGAGGCAATCGAAGATCGCGTCGGGTGGCCGCATTCGAAAGATACAGCAGGTCACCGCAGCCGAAGGCCATAGTGGGTCACCAGAGCGGAGGGAGCCACCAAGTCGCTGGAGCCGAGGATCGTATTGGGTCGCCGCAGTCGAAGACCGCAGTAGGTTGCACGGCGGAGTTGAAGGAGCCTCCGAGTGTAGCGTCAATGGCGAGTCGTGCGCCGGACAAAGTCGTCACGGTCGCGCAGCCTCCGAGCATAGTGCTGACAATGAAGGGATCGCAAGACATCGAACAGAACCTCGGAGTGGAATCGCCGGAATTTTTGTCATCCGCACAGCTTGAAAAGACGACAAAACTGTAGCTGGTCATACTTTATCTGTCGCTGATACGCTTCCCTCATAATATTCTTCTTACGGAGTAGTATTTTTTTAGCCAGCCGTTCCTTCACACGCTAGGACGTGAAGTTCTTTTTTTATTTTCGGCTGATCTGATCGAAGATCGAAAGCACCCGTTAAAGACCAGGCCTGCTTTGGTGATCTCTACCTTTTCTTCTTTCACCTCTTTTTCTGGACCACTGGATTTTAATTTGCCTGAGTCCATGCTTGTGTCGGTTGATGCTTGGAGCTTGGCCGATTGTTCCAAGGTAGCAAAAATAAATGATGTTTGGTATTCGAGCCGCCGCACGTGAGCCGCCGAAACAGTTTGTCTTTGATCTTTTCCTGAGAACGTGATGACTCTCCTTGGTGCTTGAGCCTAAGAGTCCTACGAACATTGCTTCTTGATTCTTTTATGGTGAAGCCGTGTTGAATTTGTTGACGACGAAGCTGAGTGCGCGGATGCGGATGCAGACGCATCGACCGGATGTGATCCGATCTGGCCGATTTTAATGACAAGGGAACCAAATCAGACCCGCTTCTAATAGCCGAAAAATCATAGATTGCAGTGGATGGAACCGTCGCGATCGCACAATCAGTGTCCCCAGTCCCCACGGTCGGCGCCAATTGACGAGGTTTAATCTCATCAATGCCCATTGTTATGGACTTGGGTTTTGGAGAAGATGGGGATGCTGGAGATCGTGGCACGGTTAACAGACAAGCAACCAGGGGACACGAGATTTACCCAGGTTCAGGCCCCCGGAGGGAAAACCCTACTCCTGCTTGTCTGCTCTTGATTACGGCGGAACCGAAGGTTACAGGGTGCACAGATTCGATCTGGCGTGGAGGTGCGTGCGAAAGTATGAGTCGAGAGATCTAGGTCTATTGCTTACATGCCCTCCTCGTTGGACCCTCCTAGCCTTTATATATGGGGAGACTAGGTCTCAGGTACCGATACAAGTAGGTTACAAGTTGTATTCAAACTCTAGTCTTGAGCTTTCCTTGTCTTGTGCGCTTGAGAGTCCGTGTCCATATGGGTTTCATAGCAGCCGAACCGTCATAGACGTCATGGACCCTGGTAGGTCGTCGAGTGGGCCTTCCGTCGGGCTGGACCAGGTATGCTAACATCGGGTACCCGCAGGGTATAACCATGTCACACGTCACCGGGATCCTCAGAGTCTAAGCAAGGGATCAAAGGAAAGAATGAGTAACAACGTTACCCAACAAGTTCATTATATGCAAGGTGGGAAGTTTGATGCTCTAACTACCACCTCGGATTATAAATCCTTGGGACTATGCAGTTTTTGTAAATCTTTCTTTAAAGATTGATTTTATTCTGAAAAACTATGACAATCAGCCTTCACATGTTGACCAGAACTTTCATGGAGTTCCTTTCCTGCCATGTTCGTAGCTCCTTCCCGGAACAGGGAGTAACAAGTTACAGTTCTTACACTCTGTAGAGGTGCGTTAATTTACCCATGAGAGATCAACTCCTTGTTGCACAACCGGGTGTACTTTCCCGTCCACAATTCCATGATGTGGGGCCCAGTAGTTGGTCCAAGCCAATCACTGCCCCCTTCGTGACCATGCATGCCTCCTTGGTGTACACCATGCCCACATAATGAATTACGTCAATGGTTTGTACAAACCGTTAGATGCCAGAACTATCGTGGGTCGATGAGGGTTCCCACCCATATGCTGCATATCCTCTACGAATTACCAATTAATATGCATGCTACGAGGATAACAGCCACGACCTGCACATCCAACTTCATACGAGAGGAAGAAGATACAGCTGACTTCTCTGTCCCATTCCAAATCTTATGGCTAACGCGTAATATACGTCACTAGAATCACTGATGTCAGGGGTTATTAAGTCCCTACTTGATTATCATCATTGCAATTAGAACCCTAAGTTCCGTTGCTCCATTATATCATCACTTAGGATGATATCTATGATTTCTCTATTTGTGAAAATAATATTTTCTTTCTTTTATAGCATATATGATAACACACAATTTGCAAATACTTTGATAAAGACTCTTCAAAGGACATGAGCAAGTGATGAACTTGCCTTGTGATGGCAAGGTAGTGAAGTCTGATGCTTGCACTGGACCTTGAGCTTCTAGTTCTACAAAAACATCATTATTGCCCGGTAAGGACAATATTTAAAGAAGCAAAATGATTATGCAAATAATGTAATGCATTATTTAATTTTATATGCATTTACCCCAAAAAGTTCCTTTTTAGTAATAAAGGATTTATAAATATTACTTTTTAATATTTTATAACATATATTTAATTATTTTATTTTATGTCCTTTTTAGTTGACTTTTATTGATTTAATAATTCTTTTAGGAATTATAAATTATACATGAAAAATGGTGATTAAATATTTATTTATTATTTTTCTAAAATACTACAATATTAATACATAATGAAAGTGAATTTTAGTTAATTTTATCACCTTTCAATAATTTTGTAAAATTCCATAAGGAATATAAAATTTACAAAATTCCTAATAAAATTTAAATGTCTAAAATTTTATACTTTAATTTATTTGGGTAGTTTGGATTTTTGTGAATCCAAAAATATTTTATTTATAATTTCTGGACTTTTATTTTATTTTCTAGAATTTTATTAATTCCAGGGGTATTTTGGTCTTTTCCCTTTTTATAAAAACAGGCCTGAAATTGTTTCTGGGCTGGTTATTCTTATTGGGCTCTGGTAGCCCATTTTTCTTGGACAAAAGGACAACCCCGAAGGGTTTTGGCCCACCTCGGCCCACTCCTCACTGCCTCTCTCTCTCTCTCTCTCTCTCGAGTTCATCCTCTCTTCCTCTGACCCCGACCATGTGGCTGGCGATGCCGTGTCGGCCGTTCTGGCCGCCTCTGTGGTGCAATTGGGGGTTGTCGACGATGCTCTTTCCTTCTATCCAATTGGATTCGAGCCTAGGGCTCTCCTGCGATGGATCGATGTCGTCCCGAACCCTAGGGTTTGGGGATTGGCATGGGTTAAAGTGCTGCCGTGGTCGTCGTGCGTTGAGGTGTTGTTCTGCACCTCCAGGCGTGATCAGGGTCGCTGTCGTGGCGCCGTGCGGGTTGCAGTGCCCCCTCTGGGGTGATCCCCGTGCCGCCATGGACGTTGGCCCCTCTACTTCCTCTTCCATCCTTCAGCGAGGACCTTTGGTGAGTTTGATTCCTTCCCCCTGGTGCTCTCTTGTGTTTGTTGGTTCGATGATAGATGCTAGATGTGTCCTCTCTTGCTACTCTCTGATTCAGATTAAAATGATCATCCATTTAGGGTTCCTGCTATGTGCTTGTTCATGTACTGGATGAATTGATTCATGTTTGGATGATCTGTACACATGCTAAAGGATTATTGGTCTGAGGCTTATTGCTGAAAATTATATATACTACTTTTGGTGGCTTACTAGATGATTTGATGCTTGGATTGCATCTGATTCAGATGATGTAGTTGTTTGGGAAATATTTTTGGTAAAGCCAATGACTTGATAGCTTTCCACTGTTTATTTGATTCATGGTCATGATTATGATAAGATACAGCTACTGTCTTAGTGCTGTTAGCTTGGAAATTAACATGTGGTTTGAGATCATCATGATCTCAAATAGTGAAGTGTATCATAGGAATATCCTAGTTATGATTCCTGTGTTAATCAGGAAAATGATTAGTTAGTTGCTTGTCTGAATCTATGATGATTTACTGTCTTTCCTGATTCATAATGGATTGTTCTTATGACACCATCATGTATGGCACACAAGTTTGATTCTAAACCATGGATTTGGTTAGTTGATGCTTAAGACAATCTTGGCTTTAAAAGATAAATAAAGATGCTCTTATCTGAATTCCCTAAAACCAATGATGTTGGTCTAAGGCTTAGGGATTCAGATCTTATCTAATTGGTTCATTTAGATAGTCCTGGTAGTGGTACCAGCTATTCTTTATTGGATCAAAGCTTGAAAAAAAATGATAGTGAGCTTGCTCAATCTATGGATCCAAAGATTTGTTTCTAAGGTGCTACCCTTACTTTAGGGATGTCCCTAGAAATAGATCATATGTATATGTATGATTGAGTTGTAAAATATAGTTTGACAACCAGAGCAAGGATGTTGCTCTGAGCTCTGGTAGGATCCTGGTACTTTGTTGTTTGCCTTTAGAGTTTAAAAGAAATCCCTATGATGGATTCACCCCAGTTGGGTGCTTTCTGAGGGTTTGTTTTATAAAACAACACATGCTTTTCTCTAAATAATATGATTAGATCATGTGAAGGTTTTATGAAACTCACCACAAAATCTGATGATGGTGTAGTAAGTTGATGATGATGATCTTGATCTGGTTTTGCTGGACTCTTGTGCTTGCTCTTGAGCTATCCTGCTCCTCCTAGCTCCTGGGCTTGATCTTGATGTCCACCTGATCTATACCCCTCCTTATGTCACCATCCTGGTGATGTTTGGTTGATCCTTAGTTGATGTGGTTGCTGGCTGTGATGCTTGGTTTAGCTGCTGTCTACCCTGGTTGTTCTTGTGTGCTGTGCAGTGGGGTGATGCATTAGTGCCTCCCACGGCTATGCTTGTGGTTTTGTGAGATTCGGCTGCTCTGTGATCTTGACAGCACACCACATGCATGCTGGTGTGTGTCCTGCCTCTGTGCTTGCTATGCACCCGTGGATATGTTCAGAATTTTTGAACTTACTCTTACTAGGTTACTTTCACCTGGCTGGTGAATTTGTCCCTCTTGGCTGTCATTTGACTTCTGGCTTTGAATTTATGAAAGATGGATTCTTTTAGATTGGTGAAACTTGCCCCTTTTTATAAATTTCTCAATGATGAATTTGTCAAGTGCATTTCACTGACATATTTGAGAGAAATATTACTAACACTAATCTTTTATTTATCTTTATATTTTCTGTTTGTTTTGCAGGTACATATATAAAGATGAAGATTTAGTCTAGGTTTAGTTATAGGATAGTTGTAAAATGTTTCAATGTAATTTCTTATTCTTTTGTAATTTTTCATTTTATTATTTTGTAATTTTTCATTTTATTCAATTGTAATAAGGATTATATTATTATTAATAAAGAATATTCTTATTCTCTATTCTTTTGTAAATTGTGAAGTTTGAAAATAGTTTCAGTAAGTTACATTATTTGTAACTTGTTTATATATTGATAATATGAAATAAGTTTCATATTCATTATTGTTTTTCTTTGGATAGAATTTAAGTGGTAATATTTATCTCTTAATTAAATTAAGATTCAAACTTATATCTAATTCATTTGAATTATAATTCAAACACTCAAGTTTTAAAATTCAAACTCATTTCAAAACACACATTCCTTAAAGATTATATCAAAGTTTATAACAATCCTGCTTTAAGACTAAACCTAATATCAAAGTAAGAAAGAAACATTGATCACTCAAGGTTTTATTTGGCGAAAATTTTACCCACATTTTCACAAATGAATGCATGCAACATTTCATAATTCTAAATCTACTCTTCGTTAGTTCCTAAATGCTGGGATGTTACAATGAAGAACGCTGCCGAGCAATCGCCGAGGAAGTGCAGCGTTTACTCGTTGTAGGCTTCATTCGGCCGATCAAATACTCCAAGTGGCTGGCAAACCCAGTCCTAGTCGAGAAGAAAAACGGGACCTGGAGAATGTGTATCCACTACACAAACCTCAACAGCGCCTGCCCGAGGAGCAATTCGTCCTCCCGCGGATTGACCAAACCATCGACTCAACCGCGGGTTCGGAGTCGCTATGCTTCCTCGACGCCTACTCTGGGTACAACCAGATCAAAATGGCAGTTGAGGACGAAGATAAGACGGTGTTCATCACGCCATTTGGAGCCTTCTGCTACACCGCCATGACCTTCGGCCTCAAGAACGCCGGGGCGACCTACCAGAGGTGCATGCAGGAGTGCCTTGCAAGCCAAATTGGCTGCAACATCCACGTCTACATCGACGACGTGGTGGTAAAATCCACTCGCTAGGACAATCTACTCGCTGACCTGGCGGAAACCTTCGCCAACCTGCGGAGGTACAAGATAAAGCTAAACCCAGGAAAGTGCACCTTCGGTGTACCTACTGGACAGTTGCTGGGATACGTCATCTCCAAGCGCGGGATCGAGGAGAACCCCGCCAAGATCAACACGATCGCCCGGCTCGGCAGACCCAAGTGCATGCGTGATGTCTAGAAGTTGGCCGGGCGAGTCGCGGCTCTCAGTCGCTTCATCCCCCGGCTAGGCGAGAAGGCGATGCCCCTCTACCACCTAATGCGCTAGAACCCCACCTTCTAGTGGGACGAGGCAGACGACGTGCTCCACTCCCTCAAGGAGGTGCTACTCGCGGCACTGCTACTCGGCGCCCCAGTCGACAAGGAGCCCATGCTCGTCTACGTCGCAGCCTCCGAGCGCGTCGTCAGCGCCGTCATGGTCGTCGAATGACCAGAGGAAGGCAAGGAACGCCTGGTGCATCGACCCGTATACTACATCAGCGAAGTCCTCACCGAGTCGCCCCAGCACTATCCGCAGTATCAAAAATTCGTATATGCGGTCTTCAGAGCACAGCGGCGAATGCCGCACTATTTCCAGGAGCACCCAATAACGGTCATCTCCTCAGCACCGTTGCAGGACATCATCCGCTACCGCGAGGCGACCGGGCGAGTCGCCAAGTGGGCCGTCGAGATCGGCCTCCACAACATCACGTACGAGCCGCGCAAAGCGATCAAATCGCAGGCTCTCGCAGATTTCCTCGCTGACTGGGAGGAGGCCCAGCAGCCAGAGAAGTTGCCATACCTCCATTACTGGAGCCTACACTTCGAAGGCTCCAAGAAAGCAGATGGCGCAGGAGCGGGTATCGTGCTAACATCGCCGAAGGGCGACAAGCTACGCTACGTTCTCTACCTCGACTTCACCCCCTGCACCAACAACATGGCCGAGTACGATTCGTTACTCCACGGCATGCGGGCAGCCAAGGAGATGAACATCAATCGTCTGTGCTGCTACGGAGACTCTGACCTCATCGTCGGGCAAGTCGCCGGCACCTGCGATGCAGTCTACCCCACCATGGCGGCATACCGCCAAGCAGTGGACCAGCTGGGAGGCCACTTCGTAGGATACTCCGTCGAGTGGATCGACATGCGGAAGAACGAGGAGGCCGACGCACTCTCCCGCATAGGATCGGCTCGACTCGCACCACCCGTCGGCGTCTTCCTCGACACCATCACCAAGCCCTCCGTCTCTACCCCAAGGGAGATCGACATCGGAATTCTGTGCAACTAGACGCAGCCCTGGTCGCACTAATCGCCGAGCCAAGCGACTGGACCACGCCATACGTCGCTTACCTGGAGGGAGGCACCCTACCCGCAGACGAGACGGAGGCCCGGATGATAGCACACCGCTGCAAATCCTTCGTCATCATCAACGACGAGCTCCACAAGCGCAGCATGACCGGTGTGTTCCAACACTGCGTCCAACCTGCTGAACGATGCAAGATCCTCCAGGACATCCACTCCAACGACTGCGCCCACCACGCTGGCGCCCGCTCCCTGGTCGCCAAGGCCATGCGACATGGCTTCTACTGGCTCACCGCACACGCCGACGCGGTCGACATCGTCCAGCGATGCGTCGGGTGCCAGAAGTACGCCAACCAGACTCACGTACCGAGATCGGCGCTCAAGAAAATCCCCATCACCTGGTCGTTCGTCGTATGGGGCATTGACATGGTAGGCCCCTTCAAGAAGGCCCCCTCTGTCTTCACCCACCTCCTAGTCGCAGTCGATAAATTCACAAAATGGGTGGAGGCCAAGCCAGTCCGCAGGTGCGACGGGAAGACCGCTACAAAATTCTTACGCGAGCTCATCTATTATCATGGTTTTGTCGACACGTACGCCATAGGGGTATCCCAAAGGCGAGTTTAGAGATGTGGGGGAAGACGGAGAGCGTCCGGGTCGGCTTGACACAGTTTACCCAGGTTCAGATCTCACGACGTTCGCGAGATCCTACTCCTGCTATAAATCACTATAATGGCAATACGCCAAGTTATAGGATTGGGGGTTCGCTATGTGCGGGTAGTGCTATGCACATGGTGTTATATTGTGTGTTGCCCTAAAGTATCCCGTAGGCCGGCTTATAAGGACGCCAGGACCTAGGGTTACAAGGAGAGTTCCAGCCGGATACGATTACAGAGTCCTAGACTAACACTAACTAGTCTTCATGTCCTCCAAGACGCCGGCTTCCATCTATGGCGGTGGCACGTCACCTTCCTTCATCCCTGCTGGACCTTTGTCTTGTCTATCAGCAACTGGGCCGCCCGGTTATGCCATAGGCCTAACCACCAACTGTGGGCCACCCGGGCTTGCCGGTATGAGACTATGCCGTAGGTATACCCATTTGGTATATCCACAACAGTAGCCCCCGGAGTTCTTCAAGATCCTCGCGTTCCTCCGTCTAGCTTTGAGCGTAAGTATCACGTCGTCTTCAATTTATAGGCGTGCTTCGCGAAGAATCTTGGAGAGCTCCCTTATCATATTCTCATCCGACTAAGCCTAGTCAGAGAGCTTGCTTGTATTCTTCTGCGAACAAATCCAAGGCGGAGAATTATCGAACGGATCATTAGTGATTCTTCCAAGCTCTAGGAACGTCTTCAATATCATCATCCATGCAGGACGATAGGTAAGCCAGAAAAAATCACGGCTACCAGGCCACGATCGTAAAGGATGCCAAACTACCGACTTAGAGACAGCAAAGTCACAGACATAAGAGCTTGCCGAATTAAGGTCTCAGAGCCTCTCAAGTCATGGATGTTCAGGCCATAGAGTCGTGTAACCCAGGAAACTTTCGTGAAGGCAAAGTTAATGTCAAGCCCCCATGTTTCGTTAGCCGGATTTTTCACCGTCTTGAAAGTTTTCCTGACATAACCATATGTAGCCCCCGAGCATTAATTCGGCTTCGTCAAAGGCGGCTTGATGCTCAAAAGAACAGGCATAATTATACATCAAAGGATTATAGCCCTGGAGCGCCAAGTTGGAGTTTCAAAGGAAAATCGTCTTGGTGCTCTCAGAGTAGCTTTTAGCAAAAATGTCAATAGTGTAGCCCGCGAGCGCCAAGTCGGAAATAATTTCGGCTTGGTGCTCCAGAGAGAACTTCACAAAAAATTCAGCATCGGTGTAGCCCCCAAGTGTCAAGGTGAAATTCACATGAATTTTCCGGCTTGACGCTCAAAGAGAACTAAACCATGTCTTGAAGCTCATCGTACTGTAGCCCCCGAGGTTGTTCCGACTTGGATGCAAGGCGGGACAAAGCTCTTATATTAGAGATGTCAAGCCCCCATGCATCGATCCAACATCCTCAAAGGCGGCTCAAGTCTTGGTCAACAATTGCAATCGCAGCCCCCGAGGTGTCAAGCCCAGTGAAAATCCGGCTCAAAACACCTTAATCCGAGGAACGCGGCAATGTCCAAGCATCATGTACCTCAAACATAAATATGAAAATACAAATGTATTAAAATTTTCCTTTAATCGTGTCCAACAAACAAATGTAAGGCGGAACATACATGGCATTTAAACAAATGCTTTAAAGCTGAAATAATGCAGCAGTTGGACACATAAAACTGTTTAGGAGGGAAAAACTCAACTAATTTTGAACAACTTATGTAAAATTTTGTTTTAAGCAAGTGCTGGCCTATCCATTATTCTGATATTTATGCTTGACATTTCGTGAGACGGAAGACTCGCAATACAGAACTATGTCCTTGGGCGATGATGCCTAGCTAATGACACCGTCCAGAACCCAAAGCCAAAACGCCGGCTTTGAGTGTCAGAAAGTTACTACTCCGGAATCCACATAAAAACAACAGAAAACGTGTATCCAGAAAACTTAAGCTAACGCCCGAAGACGGATTTTTTGCATGGTACTGGGGACTTTAAATGGCAAGTCAGTAAAAAGTTTATATACACGAGAGCAAGGCAAATCGCGGAAAAGTTATGACCAAAACAAAAGTGGTAAAAGACTCAGAATATGAGTGAACCAATCTTAATCTTATGATCATAAATAATAATAAATATAAATAAATACTTAATTGTTTAAACGAAGTTGATGTTGTGCCGACGAACACAAATCCGAGACTGCAAAGTTAGTCTGCTGCGACGATGAAGTTGGACACAAGTAAAGTTTGTTGCAACAGAGACGAAGCCGGATGTAAGTGAGTATTTCGATGCTTGCGTATACGCGATGTGATAAATACTCGATTTGGTCAATAAGCTAGCATCCTAGCCAAAAAATTCATGCAAGATCATCGTGCCCAACATTAATGCCGATTAGCACTCTGGCCGCTAATTCCATGCATAATTAGTGTTTGGTCGGGAATACATGCACGAGGATCATGGAATAACTAGCAGCTCTAAATGATTCAACCGATCCAATCTGTGTGTGTCCGACTTGAATCCAACCCGACAGCCAATCCAAAGACGACGGAAGGCAGAGCTATTTTCTTTGCTTGAAGTATATGCTCAACGCGTAAGATTTCTGCTTTGTTTTTTTTTTTGAATTATATATCATATATGAAGGCTGGGAAACATCCAAAGCCTTATTGGTACAGCAGAGTTACAGGGGTAGGGCAAGATGTACAACCCGGATCGATCCGGGGGGTTTTTGCAGGAGTAAATGAAAGGAAAACAAGCGAAAGTTTTAGTTCAGCAGAAACTTTTGTTTCCACTTCAATAGATCTGGCGCAAGCTTAGTAGATCTTTTAGCCCAAAGATATAGAGTCTGATTGATGCTGTTGAACAGAGTTTGCCTATCAGTGCTCATCTTATTGAAGATTCTGTTGTTTCTAGCATGCCAAAGTTGAAGGAAACATGCAACCAGCAAGATAGGCCATGTCTTGTTGTCATTTCACTAAATGCTTGATTTGATGAAAACCACCAGATCATTAGTTCCGTTAGCCAGTTGAGCAGTGTTTAACCTCGTCCAAACCTAGGAGGATGGGCGGCAATGCAGGGGAATGTGTTCGAAGCTTTCCAGCGCTGGGCATTGATCGCATCCACTGTCATTGCACCATTTTTTGTTGGTCATGTTGTCTTTCGTGTTCAATCTACGTCTGAATGCAAGCCATAGGAATACCTTATGTCTGTGTGGTATGATTGATTTCCAGATCCATTGAGCTGGGATCCAGCGCATTCCATGATCACTAAACATGCGATAGTAGTCTCTTGTTGTTGCTGGCCTGTTGGTCATAATCATTAGTCTTGTATCATGTTGGTTGCGGCTGGGCCTGGTGGTTCTGAAGTTCAGCCATTAGGGCCTGTAGTTGTACTTCAGCTGTGTGTGATAGTGGATTATACAGCCTGATGTCCTAGCTTCTGTTTCGCTTCTGAGATTGCACTGTGCATTGTTGGTCCTCCGCAAAAGTGAAGAGTACTGGAAGAGTGGTGCTTAAACGTCCCAGCCGTGTCCAACTATCATGCCAAAAGGAAGTTTTGTTGCCGACATGAGGGACGCATCGTGTGGTATCCTGGATGAGAGGTATAAGCTTCACCATTGGCTTCCAGAATGCCGAGTCTGTGGTTGAAACTTGTCGCGGGATTGTGTGTCGTAGGTACCAGTCAGCTAACCAATTGAAGCAGGGGCCCGAACCATTTGAAAGAAGCTTTGCAGTCAAGTTAGCCATCATTGCCTTGTTTGTTTAGGCGTAAATTCTTTATTCCCAGTCCCCCCTGAGCTTTGGGCATTGTCACCACGTCCCAAGCCACCAGACAATGGCCACCATTAACCTCTTCACTGTTCTTCCAAAGAAAGGCCCTTCTCAATTTATCCACAGCGTCCAGACTTGCCTGATCCCATTCAATGCACGCCATGAAGTAGGTTGGTATGGCTGACAAAACTGAGTTAATCATCTGGATCGTTCCTCCAATGTTAAGCATCCTTAGCATCCAGCCCGGCAGACGGCTAGACATTCTGTCAATCACGGGTTGCAGTAACTGGTGGTTGATCTTGTTTGTTGTTAGAGGCAGGCCTAGGTAGGAGCATGGCATTTGCGCAATGGGGCATCCAAGCACCCTGGAAATATCTGCTGCTTCGTGTGGTTGGATATTTATGGGTACAAAGGTGCTTTTTTGGTAATTAATCTTTAATCCTGTGAAGTTTGCAAAGGTTTCTAGAAGTACATTTGCGAGCTCAGCTTTTTGTAGTGATCCGTGCAGCAGAAGCAGGGTGTCATCAGCATATTGCAGCGCCGGCATTAGGGCGCCCTGCTGAATTGGGTGCATTAGGAATCCACCACTGTAAGCCTGTTTAAACATTTGTTGCAGAATATCCGCCATCAGAATGAATATGTATGGTGATAGAGGATCCCCTTGGCTGACCCCCTTTTTAATCCTGGATTTTTTTCCACATTGGCCATTGATCAGCACTTGTGCTTTAGATGTTTGTAGCAGTCGCTCAATCCAGTAAATCCATAATTGTGGGAATCCCCTAGCTGTCAGGGTGTGCAAGATAGCCTTCCAGTGTACAGAGTCAAAGGCTTTTGTAAAGTCAAGTTTTAGCACAATACCCTTCTTTTTGAATTTCCTGGCACACTGCACCATCTCAATGGCCGTAGAGAAGTTCTCAATAATAGTCCTATTCTTTATGAAGCCAGATTGCATTTGGTCCACTAGTTGTGGTATGAATGGCTGAAGTCTGTTTGCCAGGACCTTGGCAACCAACTTTGGAATCGAGTGCTGAAGAGATATCGGTCTGTAGTCTTTCACTTCTTGCGGTGTATCAATTTTCGGTAAAAGGGCAATGAGATCAGAGTTTACCCCCTTAAGGTCGAGAGTCTTGTTGTGAAGTGCTTGGAATATCTTCATGACGCTGTCTTTTAGCTCAGGCAGATAGAACTTGTAGAATTCGTTTGTGAAGCCATCTGGGCCAGGACTCTTATTTGCTGGAGATTCTTGTACTGCCCAAGTCTCGGCCAGGCCTGTTGTTGTTCAGCATATAGGTGGTCAATGTTGATGCATGGTTCCCAGCTCCTGCCTTCCGAGAAGAAAGCTCTAAAATATTCTGTTGCAATTTTTAGTTTGTCTTCTTCCTCGTAGAAGTCCTGCTGCCCAAGTCTGAAGAGTTTGATTTTATTCTTTCTGAACTGATATGTTGCAAAAGTGTGGAAAAACTTGGTGTTTTCGTCCCCAAGTTGACACCACTTTATTTTTGCTCTTAGAGTCCATTTTAATTTGTCTACGCAACATAACTCATCCATTTTCTGCAGGCATAGCTTCCTAATTGGAAACTCCCAGTCAGTTAGGGGCCTCCATTCTTCGATAGCGTCGAAGAAAATAATCGCATGATTCACATTGGCTTGCAGCTTTTTAGCCGTGGTTCTGCCCTTTTGCCAGTTTCTAGTGGCTGCCCTTATTGCTCTCAACTTGTAGTTCAGTCTTGTTACGGGCGTCATTTGTGCGGTAGACCTCTATATTATCTGCCTTGTTATCTGATTCAACTCAGGAGACTGAAGCCAGTAGTCCTCGTAGCGGAAGATTTTGGCAGCTGCTGTAGAATCTTTGGTGTCAAGCAAGAGTGGTTTGTGGTCAGATGTTGGCCTGCATAATGTTCTGCATGTAGAATGTAAGAATCTCTGGTTCCATGCAGTGTTGATTAACACCCTATCCAGCTTGATTAGAGTAGGATCCCTTCTCAAGTTGGACCAAGTGAATTTTTAATTGAAGATGTCAATATCCATCAGTTCGAGCTCCTCAATCCAAGTATTGAAAATCTCCATCTCACCCCATGAGATGTTGTCGTTGTTCTTTTCATGGGTATATCTGTATATGTTGAAGTCACCCAGCAGGACCCATGGGACATCAATATTATCTTTCAGCTCTTTATGTCTTGGAAAAAGAGTAGCCTTTCCTCGGCATCACACGAGGCATATACATTAGTGATAGCTACTTTTGTGTTGTTGTTGGTAGCAGTTGCCACGACTGACAGAGAGTGTTTTTTCTGCGCTGTAACTGTGACCTCAAAATATTTTTCAGCCCATGCAATCAGGGCCCCCCTGCAGAACCTTCAGATGAATGGTACAGGAAGCCAGAAAATTTGGCTGGTAGAAACTCTCTTGCCTTGAAGACATATATATGTTGCAGTTTGGTTTCTTGCAAGCAGATTATCATTGCCCCAGACTCTTCAATTAATTTGTAGATGATCGAGTTTGTCTTTGTCCCCAAGGCCTCTTACATTCCATGAAAGTATCTTCATCTTGCAACAGGGTTAGCCTGAAGAGAAACAGAGGAATGCAACGCAGTATGCCATGGTAAAGTGAAAGTGACGGTGTAGAAACAAGAAAACTTAAAACATCTGCTGGCATTACAGGGTGTGATTAAAAGCAACAAAGTACATGTGGAAATGCAATGTTGGTCTTGCGCATCACACATCGTGAGCAGCACCAACTTTGAAGGAAACACAAAGTACAGGTGGTGATGAAAGAAAACTAACACCCTATCTAAACAATGCCAAGCAGGGACTACACGAGAGGGCGCGGCATTAGCCATGGGATCCATTGCTCTCTGGGGCGATCTCCTTTCCCTTGCTCTTCAGGACCTGCTCAACGTTCGCCACAGCAGCTAGCTAGATCGATCAGAGTCTGACGGCTGCAGCCAGCAGGCTCTTCAGTGATAGGCATTGGGGCAACCAAGTTGATATCTGGGATGCTCCTCATCTTCCTCCTACGAGTCGAGGTAGAGCCACGGGAATGTCCTGACCCATCGTCCGAGGAGGCTTTGCGTTGAGCGGCTCTTTCAACCGAGCCCATTCTTGCTCCGTCCTGCAGCTTTCTGATCCTCTCACTGCGCCTCTGGTACGTGACAACCCCCCTCTTGGAAATCTTCTCTGGCAGCTCGCTGAGGTCGGACTCAGAGTTAGAGAGTGGCAGCGGCTGAGCCTGACGCTGCGTCTCAACAGGCTGAGGCAGGATCCCGGCATCCACTGTCACAGCCAAAGGGCCCTTGCCCTTCCTGTCGAACACCTGTGAGCGGCACACAGCGGCCCGCGTCACCCGTGCAGCAGGCCTCCTTTCAGGAGGCTTGTAGAGGAACGTCCCAGCACAGCCCAACATGTTTAGCGTTCCCCCAGCAAGCGGGTTTCCGCCACGACCTGGGGCATTTCCCCTGCCCCGCAAGGAAAAGAGCTTGTTTGAGGCACTCCAGGCCGTCAGGAGTGGTGTGAATTTTGTTATCTGGCATCAGTATTAGGGGAGAGGCCAGCACTGGCGTACCATGCCTGGCGGCTAGCGAGGATATGATGGGAACGGGGTCGGAGGCGCAGCCGTGAAAGTGGAAAGGGACAGGAGTTGCCCTAACCGGGTCAAAAGGAAGCTGCAGCAGTGGCAGGACCCGCGTCCAGGGAGCAGCAAGTTTGGGGGGTTCGTACAGGTGGGAGGTGATGGTAGGTGGAAGGTGGAGGTGGAGATAGCCTGGGTGTAAGGTTGGGCTGGCGTCATGGAGGAGGGGCTTAGGGCGAGCTGCGCGACAGGGGGGCCCATGCTATAGCCGGTCGCAGCAGCTTGGGTGGGTAGGAAGCGTCGATTTCAGGCAGCAGGGGGAGGGCCCGGATGCTGTTAATCTCATCCGAGAACATGCTAAAAAGTAGGGAGCGGACGCACTCGCAGGACAGACCCACCTCGTGCACGGCCGTCTTCCCCACGTGCGGCGTGCGGTTGAAATTGAAGACAGAGAACGGCTCATCTTCCCCACCATGGCCCGGCTCTTCGACCGGAATGCGGACACGGAAACTCCGAGAGAGGCTGAGCATGACTTGGACGTCGAACGCGACGACGCCATCATTCCAGACGAACTATGCCACGGCAAAAGGCGGCTCCGGCACAATCGCGCGGGCCTCCACCTTCGCGGACTCCCCGAGCAGCGTGATGAAGTCGAGGAGGGTGGCGGAGTCCGGGTTCAGCATCGCCCGCCTCGCCGCCAGCGACAACGGCCTGGGCAGCTCATGATCAGAGGCAACCGGCGGGCATTGAGAAGAGGTGGTCGGCGCTCCCCGGCGCACAGGAGTGGTTGGTGGCGCATCCATACCCGAGCACACCCAGGTGAACCGGCGCGAGCGGCTACCCTGCCCATGGCTGTGACTTCCCCTCGGCATCGGTGGCGGAGGCCGGCGACATGGAGGAGACGGTGGTGGTGCGTCGTCCGAATCCGGAGCCACTGGGCGGCCTAAGGCGGTGTCCCAGACCTTGTTGATGTAGACATCCGCGTAGTTTCCACGGCCGCCGTTCTTGTGGAAGGCCAGGTGGTGAGGGATATGGCGCGGCGACTCGACCTTCACCATGGCGAAGAGGGCGGAGTAGTCGTGGCCACGGAGCGCGCCGTGCTCGACGCTCATCAGGGACGCGAAGCCGCTGACCGCCGCACGCACACCACGCCGCTCCTAGAAATCCAGGGGGGACTTTTCCATGGTGAGGCATGCCACATAGCGGTAGGAGAAGGAGAACGCACTGTCTCCCGAGCCATGAGGCAGAATGTGCACCAGGGAGACAGACTGGTCGATGTCACGGACACGCAGAGGGCTCTCGCGCATGGCGCGAACCTGGTCACGTCGGTGCAGGAACATGACAAAGCATGCCCCGGCCGAGCTTGAGGCAAAGCGGACGTGAGGGTTGTCGAGCCTCTGGTGGAAGACGCGACGGAGCCAGGGGATGGGGTTGGCGCGTGCATGCTGGATATCAACCAAGCAGGCAAGAGCATGCGCGTCATGCACCAGGGGATAGTGGATATCAAGGGAGGTTGTGCGCCCATGAAAGACGGGTTCCATGACCGAGGAAGAAAGTTGTTTTGCCCTCAGTTTGCGCAGCGAAGAACAGCGATGCCGCCGGTGGCCACAGCAGCGGCAGAACCAGCACACCTCAGGATTTCTACAAGAGAAGGCTTTGTGATTGTACCCAAGGCAGCGGAAGCAACGCAGATGGAGATTTATCGGTTCATGGAGGTATAGGCGAGTTGTGGACGCGTTTGGAGGTGGCGAGGAACCAGGCCTGAGGAGGACGTCTTTATAGGAAGGTGGCGCAACGGCGGTGGAACCAGGATCGAGAGAGAAGGAGTTTGGTGTCACGGTGTCAACCTGTTCTGGGCTGCCATTCCGTGGCTCTTGCATGGCATGCATTGTCACTTGTCCTGCGAGAGACTACAGGCCACTGGTAAAAATATCATTCTCATCCCTGGGCGTGTGACAACGCCGTAGACTAGCTGACCGCCTAGCATGCATGGAGGCCAGCCTATCCAAGTTTTTACTAGAGCTGGGCGCATGCACGGTGTATAGCCATTAACCACAGTAGAAACGCCGTAGGTCCTTGAATTCACGGTTATTGGGGAACGGGGGGCGGCGTATTGACCCGTAAAACCACTGAGACTAGTCACAATGGAGAGTATCATATATCAGTATCATGCATATGATACTAGTGTATGATACTATATCTACAATGCATGGTATCATGTATTAGTATCATAGACTCACAATATTCATTGTTTTGTAGAATCTCAATGCAAATTTATGTACAAGATTTTTTTGACACTAAGTTTTCTATTTTTACGTGCTATGATACCGTATCTACCTATGATACTACTAGCATCTCTCTCATCATTAATTATAGTGACACATAAGCATTTTGCATGCATGTAGTGCATGATACCACCACCTATGATACCCCCATTGGGGCTAGTCTGAAGGGTCACAGGCTTCTGACGGCGCGATCACGTCGAACTGGAGATTTACTCATTACTCGGTCAGAGCAACAGTTGCAAGTTGCGATGAGCTGTGAGCAGTCGTGGTGAACATGCAAGTCTCCAGCGTTACAGACCGATCCAGGCGTGTCGAGTGCGGTGATTTTCATCCTGAACGGACCAATGGCCCAAGTGCCCCGAAGTGCAATCTCAGCCGCTACGTCACGTGACGCCACCCTAAATTCAAAAGTTCCCGCTTCACCTCCGGCGACGACGAACCCTGGTGGCTCGCCGCCGAACCAGAAGTGCAACAGAAGGGCCATGGCATCACAGGAGAGCGAGAGACCAGCAGAAGCAACTGAAATCCCGAGGAAGCCATAGGAACCTGAAGGCGCACCCACCTGTGCGTGGTTCCGCAGTGGTGCTTCCTAAGCATGGAATCCTCAAAACGCACCCCGGGGGAGAAATCGGATCCGAGGGATTGCTGGCAATCTAGGTGCGTACGTGTGGCAGAACTAGCTATATGCATGCAAGTAGAGTTTGAGAAACGCTTATCTCCGTTGTCGCATGCGGTCGTGTTCCGGCATGGTGCCGAGCCAGATGCGTGCGACAGGCTTCCTTGAGCAGCCGCCATGCCGCAGGGGAGTCGGATCACCTCAAGCAGCGTTGTTGAACCCACTCCCGACGATGCACCAAGAGTCGCAGGACGGATCCCGAGCTCGACAACGGCGGAGGCGTCGTGCACGATGGCCAGGGAGCCCACTGCACGGCAGGGTGGGTGAGCACCGGTCGTTGCAGCAGGGTCGGGAAGCAACAGGGCTGGTGAGGTAGGTGTGGAGGGTGACGGTGGGGTGGTTAAAGCGCAGCTGTGGCTGGCGAGCGCCGGAGTGGCTCTCGCCGCGGGGGCGGCCGTGTCGCCCAGGGCGTCGTGAGAGCTCACCATCCTCCGATGCCGCTCGTTTCTCAACCAATCTTGGAGAGAGACACGATTTTGGAGGTACGCGTGATGAAGGTAGCATTGACACCAAATCCTCGATGTGCGTACGTACTGAAAATCCAGTTGCGCATATCGGATGATAATGATGAAAAGCTTGCCTAAACAGATGAATCGCTAGACGTGATCTGCCGTCTTAGGGCATGTTTGATTCAAAGAATTGTATAGGAAATTTGTAGGATTAAATCCTATAGGAAATTTTCCTATGGTGGTTGTTTGATTTGTAGGATTGATTACTATAGGAAACTTTTCTAGGAAATCCTTTGCACTAGATTGCATAGGAAATCTAACATCCACCCAAAGCTCTTTCTTAGAATCTTTTGATGGATCAAACAAACTTTGTTGCATGTGGGTTCCTATAGGATTAAAGTGGACATGACATTGCAATCCTATGGTTTTCCTATTCCTTTATTTTTCCTATCCTATGAATCAAACAAGCCCTTAAAAGGCGTCGAGGGTTCACGCCTAGACTTTTTTTTAGAAGATTTAAGCCGGAAACCTCAACGGGGAGGTCAAGCTCAAATCAACTTTCCGCGATTGTATCCAGCCCGAAGGCGGTTCATGCGGGTCTTGACACCATGCCGGCCTCCTGGGATTTTAGATGCCGCGCCGGTTATGTCGATGAATATGTGAATACCACCGATTAGAACGATGGTGATAGATCCCGCTCGGATCCGTGCTATAAGCGTCTCTTGCCCCACGGTGGGCGCCAACTTCGTGGTATTGCCGACGAGTATGCCATGGAGGGATCCTCACAGTGCGTGTTTAGAGACATGGAGGAAGGCGGATGGTTAATAGGTACGAGGTAACACAGCTTATCCAGGTTCAGATCCCACGATGGTGGCGGAATCCTACTCCTTCTATAAATCACTATAAGGGCAATATGCCGAGTTACAGGGATTGGTTCGCTGTGCGAGGTTGTCTGAAGTTGTGCCCTAAATGCTCCCATAGGTCTGACTTATATAGTCGCTAGGTCCTAGGGTTATAGGAAAAAGTCCTAGCCGGACAGGTTACATAGTCCTACACCGTCTATTACTAGTCTTGCGTGTCTTGTACTCCAAGGCTCCGGGTACGTCGGTGACTCCAACTGTAGCCTTCCTTTATCCGGCATGGGCCTCCCTTCTGGATCAATCTAACTGGGCCGCCCTGCAGGCCATGGGCCATGCTACCAACTGTGGGCCACCCGAGTTATCCGGATAGGAGACATGCTATGAGGATACCCATATAGCATATCCCCAACATCTATCGCTACGGGTTCCCAAACAACATCATCACGCACAACGGAACCAACTTCGCCAAGGGAGCCATGGCCGAATTCTACGAGGAGCACAACATCTGACTCGACCTTGCCTCAGTAGCCCATCCGGAGTCCAACGGCCATGCGGAACGCGCCAACCAGAGCATCCTCCAGGGCCTGAAGCCACAACTACAAGTCCCACTCGAGCGCACCCCTGGGTGCTGGGTCGAAGAACTCCCCTCCATCATCTAGGGCATCCGCACCTCCGTCAACAGGTCGACGGGGTTTACCCTCTTCTTCATGGTGTACGGTGCCGAGGCAGTCATGCCAACCGACCTCGAGCACAACTCACCTCGGGTGGTCAACTACACGGAGGCTGACAACGAGCTCGCACGCCAGGACGGACTCGACCAGCTCGACGAAGCGCGCGGCCTAGATCGCTCCTGCACCGCCATCTACCAGCAAGGGCTTCGCCGCTACCACAGTCGGCGAGTACGGACTCGCACTTTCTAGGAAGGCGACTTGGTACTGTGTCTAATCCAGGACAAGAAAGGCATGCACAAGCTCTCTCCCCCTTGGGAGGGACCATTCGCCATCGGGCGAGTCCCGGGCAACGACGCCTACTACCTCACCGACGTCCGAGGCGACGGAAAATTCAACGTCAAGAGGCCATGGAATGTAAACCTCCTACGGAATTTCTACTCTTAGAACTCCAGACATGTACCCCTAACCGCTATGAAATAAAGCAGATCGATTCGCGCAAATTGCGTCTACTCTCCAGGCCTTATGCCACTCGCATTCCTAATAACAGCGTACGCTATTCGCATAAGTCAACCTTTGGTAACGCGACAGGCACGACCAAGTAGTGTGGTACGAGGACACTGGAAAAATTCAGGCCTCGTACCGTCCACGAAAAAAGCTAACCTGGAGCCCCATTGGAGTCTCCTAGCTCGACTGGCTCCCCGAGCCAAGACGACTGCATTCGCTTCCCACAGCGACCCAGTCATCCACATCCTTGGCGCAGCGACTCGAACGGTAAAGTACCATGCTCGGGGACTGACACTAGCCCAAATAAGAGCGGCTAGGAAAAAACGCCAAGTAAGGGAGCGCGCCCTGGACTCGCCATGCGACTGGTCTCACGGATCAGGCGGAGTGACGTGCCTAGTCCTCACCTACCTCGGGCATGCGACTAGAACGGCCAAGTACCACGCTCGGAGACTCGGCGACCCGACCCCGTTCGCGCCCGGGAAAACGGCCAAGTAAAGAGCACCCTGGGAGTCGCCAAGCGACTGGCTCCCCGAGCCATGGCGAGTCGACCCTAACTCATTAACAGTTTACACAACATATCAAAACAAGGTTAACCCCATAAAAAGGACAGACACGCTTGGGGACTCGCACAACCAACAATCAAACCACAAAAACAATGACAAAATAACCCACGCATTCCTTCACAGCACCAAATTTGTTCGCATACAAGGAGAATTACATGTTTATCTTAAGCTAACGCCGAATGGCAAAATATTCTATTCCGCAGGCTTCGACGAGGAGGCGCCGCCATCCTTGCGATTACGGATAAAGGGGACCCAAGGGTTCGATGGGTACGTCGTGAGCTCACCCGCCATGGCCGCACGAAATGGTTGCTCCACCTTGAAGTTGCGGTGCGCCGGTTCGGGGTCATTGGGGGCGACGACCGTTTCCCGATAGGGAATAAGGTCGCCCATCTCCCACACGCGGTCGGAGTACACCGCGGCTCGCTCCGTCAGCTTCAACACCTCGGCAATCTCGACCGAGCCCGTCGATGAGGGGTACCCGCTCGTGACGTCGTCAAGGTCGAAGTCGTCGGGAAAATGCGCGAGCCCAAGGCTCAGCGCAGCCGCCGCTCCATGACGGAAGGTCGACCGCGTCATGAACTCCACGACCGACGGGGCCTTCTCTAGATAACGCCATACTTCGACGAGGTCGCTGGGGATCACCTCCGTGGGAGAGATCTCCTGAAGATACGCCCGGAGGCAGGTCGCCGACAGCGCGACTGAATTGACCAGGGTAGTGACGCATTGCCGCACGTCGTACGACTGCGCCTCTTTGGCATTTTCAGTGATCAGGCCTGCAACACACAATCAAACAGTGAGTCAAGCACTAGCAAAACAACGTGGTACGTGTGCTCGAGGAATTGCTGAAGGAAAACTCACCAATCAGCGGGCGACAGAGATCCGTGATGTAATTTTAAAGATCTGAGAGATCATTCTGCAGCTCGGCGACGAGTGCGTCCGAGACCTTCCGCTCCTAAGCAGCAGAAGTAACGGCCGCCTTGGCTCGTCTTTCCGCCGAGTTCGCTTCCGCCTTCTCCTCCTTGAGCTCACGCTCCAGTTCGGCGATTCGCTTCTCTGCGGCGCTCAAGGATGATTGAGCTGCCGTCAACTCACCAGCCGGAACAAGGCCCTGGCGAGCCTCCTTCACTGCGGCTGCACTACGGTTACAAACGCAACAAGGTCGCGACAAGCGACAAACAAGACAAACACTCACCCGCAGTCGCTCGAAGCTGCTCGTTTGTATCCTGAACAGCGAGAAGCTCCTTTTCCACGTGGCGTGTTGCAGCAAGCCGCTCGGCCGACTCGCGCTGCAAGCCCTGTGCAACAATCACAGTGTCAGCAACAAAAATTTCTAAGTGCCTAGCCACCAAAATTCAGCGACTAGACACTCGGGGACTGGATGACAAAATTCCTAAGTGACTAGCCACTGAAATTCAGCGACTAGACACTCGGGGACTGGATGAAAAAATTCCTAAGTGCCTAGCCGCTAAAATTCAGCGACTAGACACTCGGGGACTGGACGGCGAAAAACAGTAAGAATCCAACCACTGAAATTCAGTGGCCCGATCCTCGGGGACTGGACATACCTGGATGGCGGCACCTAGCATGCCGTGAAGCTCCATCGCGTCCACTGACGAAAGCACGAGCGGAGTGTGCCCGCGACACTGTTCGACCTCCATACCGGCAGCCCCAGGTAATTGGGTCGATGGCACCGAGGCACTCGCTGTGGCAGCCCTCGCTACAAAGCGAGGGAACGTCGCCACCGAGGCACCCGCGCCACCTAAAGGCGGCCCGGTCGCCTCAATCGAAGCCATGGGCCCTGCCTGCTGTGACCTCGCGTCCTCCTTGGCCTTCAGAGCTACGTCCGCTTCAATCGGGGTTTAGCTCGGGGCAGCCGCCGGCTCGTCCGAGATCGTGACGACGTCATCGCCTTTTGTTCTCTTGGTGCCTTCAGCGGGAGCATCAACCTCGTGGCCTTTCCTCTTCTTCGAGGGATCAGCCGGCGCCTCCGCGGCGACCGATGGAACCTTGGCCACCAAAGGGTGACCTATCTTCTTTACTCCAGTCCTACAAAAACAACTCCATCAATAACACTCACCAATCGAAATACGAATCAAGCAGACAAATGAAAGGTTGAGGAATACTCACTTGGCGACTGGGGTAAATTGTAGGCCAGTACGAATGCGGGCCGGCTTCTCCAGTTCTGGCCCCAGTTTCCGACTGAGGCCCGTCTCGAACACTCTGTGTGCCCAAGACACTGACGGCTTCTTCGAGGATGAGGCCGTGGCAGGAGGCTCAGTGGCAATCTCCACGGGAGCTCCTCTCGGTGGCGAGGCCCCTGCGGCTGAAGCGGCCACCAACCCGGTAACTGGGGCGAACGGCAGCGGAAGTGATGCCAACGGCGCCTCGTCCTCCACGACAGTCGCACCAGTCGCTGCGGCTGCATGCGCCGCTATTTCTTCGGCTACGCCGGTAGCGTCGGAGCTACTCGCGGGCCGAGGCGGAGACGCCGGCTTGGACGACTTCGTCTTCTTCTTGGGTGGTGGCGGCTTCTTCTTCTTTGATGGCGTGGCTTCACGCTGCGAGGTAAGCTCGAGGAGCTCGTCATCGTTGTCATCATGGGCCTCAAGGCTTTTGCTGGCCTCGAGCTCACGCTGGTGTTGCCCATGAGTCTTGCGGACTATGGGGGAAGCGACCTCCACGGCTTCGTTGCCATCGTCTTCATCATCATCATCGCCGCCCCCGTCACTCCTGACATCGCCCTTATCAGGCAGTAACTCTCTCTTGTCTTCGGCGGACGAGTTCGAGTTCCGTCATCCGCGGGTGGAAGCCAACCTTCCACCACTTGGAATAACTGCAACAATCAAACAACATTAGCACAACCGCGAATGCACAAACTGCGACTACAAGTGCAAGGGAAATAAAAACTCACTGTTGGAGATGGGCGCTTCGCGGTATAAGGCGCGACCCTGGCCTTTGCATCAAGATACACCGCCTGGGTGATTTTCTTCAGGGCCAGGGTGTAGTCATTGAGTCTCCACTCGTCGTAACAGGACTTCGTCGGGTCGTCCTTGCCTGTATACTCATACATATAATGGGCACGGCTGGCCAGAGGCACAAGTCATCGCCCGAGCCAGCAATTGTAGAGGTTGATGGTTTGGAGGCCTTTCTTCTTCAAGTTGCGGATGGTCTGCAACATCTCATCGACGGCCATCCGCTGGTCCAGTGGAAGCTTGGTGACTTGGAGCCGACGTGGCTCAGGTCGGTCAGCGGAGTACCTCGGAAGTGCCACCTCGTCACCCGGCGTCGACTCGGTCACGTAGAACCAGCTCTTCTTCCACTCATTCGCTGCTTTGGCGGGCAGCATCTGATCAAAGAACGACGCCTTCGACTTCAGTTGGAAGGTCAGGCCGCCCGCGGCTAACATTGGGTCGCCTGCCTCTTCACGGCTAATCCTCCCATGGAACAGATCTTGCCATAGGGGAAAGTATGGCCGACAGCCCAGGTAGCACTCGCAGAACGCCACGAAGAAGGCGAGATGCTCGATGCTGTGCGGTCCTAGGTCCGACGGCTGAATGTCGTAGTAGGCGCAGAAGCGGCGGAATAAGAGGGAAGTGGGGAATCCAAGCCCCCGCTCCAGGTGGCTGGTGAAGCAAACGAATTCCCGCTCGCGCGGATCTGGAATCACTTCTCCGGCCGCCGGGATGCGCCATCTCCCAGCGTGGAGGATTCCCGCCTCATCGAACGATCTTAGCAGCGCCTTCGTGCACTTGGATCTGCCCCATGGTTCTGCAGGAGGGGCCATCGGCTGGGGATTGGGGGTTGCGAATCGCTCTGGGTCGCTCTGGTCGATGCGCGGAATGGAGGAATGAGAATGCGCGAGTTCGGAGGAAGTGAGGGAAGCATTTTCCCCTCACCCATCACTCTCCTTATATAGTGGTTGTCACCCATCATTTTGGGGGAGCCATTACCACGCGGTAATTACGACGATATTACCGTTGGATTACCCAACGGCTAGTTTGACCAAGCTGGCGGTCCAACTTCGGTCACTCGACTCACTATCTTCAGTGACTCGACGATTCGCCGACCCGATCACTATGACAGTGACTTGACTATTAGTCGACCCGTTCGCCAAGCTGCGATCTGATCAGACGCCGTAATTGCGACTCAAATGACTAGTTCTTTCCTTTGTTCAGGAGTCCACCACCATTTCTACTGGGTGTCCGAATGGGGCCCGCATACTCCGACTGCCAACGAACACCTGTGACGAATCAACGATGGCCTCGGGGACTACTGATGGGGATATGCCTACCGGGTATGCCCAACAGGATGTTTCCTATCAGCCCAAGCTGCCAGCGGGTGGGCCCACAGGATGGCGACTGGATCAAGACTTGCCGAGGACCCAGGCGACTGGAAGCTGGAGGCCTAGAAGCGTAGCTAGGCCCAGTCGGACTAGGTCAAAGACCCTCCGAATCCTTAACCAATTCGTTTGTAGATCTGTAAACCCTAGCGAGGTGAGCCTATATAAACCTCCCTAGGGTACGCATAGAGGACACGTTCCATCATACACCCTAGCAACTCGCCGCCAGTCGTCGAGCTCGCCCTTGTACTCTCTCCATAATACAATCTAGCAGGAGTAGGTCTTTACCCTCCGGGGGGCCGAACCTGGGTAAACCCTTGTGTCTCCACCCTCATCTCGCACCGCAGATGGCAGGCCGCCCTTGCCCCATGTTCTGCTACTCGCTGCCAATTGCAGCATCTGCCGTGGCCATTCCTATGATAGTAATCACAAATAATTTTCTCCTCAATAGTAGGTCTAAAAATATCATATTCATCATTGTAATCATCATACATTGGAGGTAAAGTATCATCATAGGCAATAGAATTTTTCGAATTGGTACCAGAGAGATTTTTAATATCAAAAGTAGTGTGCTTTTCCCAATAATGATCACTACTATAGGTAACAAGCATAGGAACATCATTCTTACCCATAGTAGATATTTCAAAAGAATCCACATGAGCATAACATTCATCCTCCTCTTTTTCATCTAATGAGCTTCCTGTTTTAGCAATTTCTTCTTCCATAGGCTCCTGCAAGGCAGTAGTCTCTTCCATTTGTGGAAAGCACCTATTAAAATATTCAAGAATATAGCCATTTTTTCCTTGTAATTATCAAAGAAAAATTTAAGTATCTCATAAACCTCATATTCATAAGGTGCATCATCAGTATATTCAAGCAAATTGGCAAGTTCAAATGCACCCTTGAAAGAAATAAATTCTTCAATTTGTTCCACATCATAAAGGTCATAATTTCCGTTAACATAAGAGGATATGGTAACATTATCATTATACTCACATTGAAAAGGGAGGTGTTTATACCTCCTAAAGCAACAAGCTTTATCAAAGCAATAAGTAACATTATAGGCAGAGCACACCTCTTTAGCAATAGTATTCAATTTATCAATTTGTGCCCATAAGTGTTTCCCTTTTTGTGACAAACTGTGTTCCTTATAACAACACTTTTGTTCTTCCGTGAACACACCTTGCTAATAAGAACTAGTTTCAAAGAAATCATCCATTGGTAGAAAGCATGACCAAGCAAGGCAATAACAGACCAGCAACTAGAGCAGGAACTATTTTTTTGTGTTTTTGATAAGAGAAAGCAAACTAAACTAAACTATATTTTTTTGAGTTTTTGATAAAAAGAGGCAAAAAACCAAGCAAAAGAAACTAAGCAAAACAAAACAAAGTAAAGAGAAAGGTTGAGAAGGACTCCCCTTGTGAAGATTTCCTTAGCCTCCCCGGCAACAGCGCCAGAAAAGCTTGTTGGCGTGTTATTGACGCCTCATTGGGAAACCCCAGAGCAAGGTGTGATGAGAACAACATCAAGTTTTCCCTCAGTAAGAAACTGTGGTTATCGAACCATTAGGAGGAAGGAAACGACTCAAAGGTGTTGCTAGCAACTTGGAGACCTACACAACACAAACTCAAGACTTTGCCCCAACGAACAGTGAGGTTGTCAATCTCACCGATTGCTGTAACAAAGGATTAATTGTATGGTGCGGAAGGTAATAGTGGTTTGCAGAAATTAAACAGTAGCAGTGGAAGATGTATCAATGGTAAAGATTGGACCGGGGTTCCTAGTTCACTAGAGGTGTTCTCCTTAGATAAACAAACATGGCATGCTGGTTAAACAAATTACAGTGGGGCAATTGACATGACTAAGCAAGGCATAACAATGCAATACTAGACATTCATGATCCTATGAGATTCGACTGGGCAATACAACAAGATACATAGACCGCCATCCAACTTCATCTATGACTAGAAATCCACCTTCAGGTTATCATCCGAACCCCCTCCAGTATTAAGTTGCAAGCAATAGATAACTGCTTTAAGAAAAGTGTGTAAGGTAAACAATCCACTTGTTCCATGAACAAGAGACCGTTGTTTTCTCCCTAGTGGCAACAACACATCTACAACCTTAGAGATTTCTGTCACTTCTCTTAGATTAAATAGAGGCATGAACCCACTATCGAGCATAAATACCCCCTCTTGGAGTCACTAGCATCTACTTGGCCAAGATAGATACTAGAAACGGAGAGCATGCAAGATCACAAACAACACATACATGATAGAATCAATAAGACAAAGCCATTAATCAATCTAACATAGTAATCTCAATATCCATCGGATCCCCGCAAACACAACATGCATGATTACAAATAGATGATCTTGATCATGAACGGAGCTCACAAGATCTAAACATGGTAGCACAAAGGAGGAGATACAACCATCTCGCTACTACATGGGCCCGTAATCTAAGGTGGAACTACTCACGTTTCATACCGGAGGCTGGCATGATGAAGAAGAAGGCCTCCAGGATGATCTCCCCTCCGGTAGGGTGCCTGGAAGAGCTTCAGATCCCCCAATCTAGGGACGATGGTGGCGGCGGCTACAGACGGTTTCGTGGAATATTGATCGGGTACTTAGGGTTTTGGCATCAGGGGGTATTTATAGGCGAAGAAGCGAGGCATGGGGCGGCCAGGGTGGTCACACCCCTAGGCGTGGCTAGGGTTATCCCGCGCCGCTAGGGGGTGTGGCCCCCTAGTGCACCCCCTTCGTCTCGTACTCTGGCTCCGTGTTCCCCACGATAAAATATTGACTTTGGCTTTTGTCCCGTCCAATTCCAAGAATATTAATTTTCTGCCTTTCTGGAACCAAAAACAGAAGAAAACATGGAACTGGAACTGTGGCATCTTGATAATAGGTTAGTACCAGAAAACATATAAAAAAAACCTCAAAGTGTAGACAAAGCAAAGCAAATTAGATACTAAACAAGCACGGAACATCAATAATTATAAATACGTTTCTGACGTATCATTCCTTCATAAATATAACTCCCAACAACGCTTATATATTATTATATGGCCTACTCTTAGAAGTAAAAGTCAAAGAAAAGGCTAAAGTACTAGAAGATGTATTTGATGATAGACATGAAATCTTCAATTTATATAATAGAGATAAAAAAGTAGAAGAAGTTAAAATGCTAAGTGAAACAAAAGAAACTCTACTTGATCTTGATAAATGTAGCTTGCATGAACTCATTAACTTGTTGCAAAAAAATTATAATGATCCATCTTTTAATAGTCATCAAGAAGGATTTGGTTCTAACCTAGCAAACCATGTTATAAAAGAAAAGATTGAAAGATATAATAGAGAAGCTATGATACCACCTAATCTTGGGGATGTATGGATACCTAAGGTATTAATCACTATTGGAAAAGAGACACACCATGATATTCTAGATTTAGGATCTAGTGTCTTAGTTTTATCTAAAGATCTATATGATTTACTTGATTTGAAACCTATGGAAAATGCTCAATAGATCTTTTACTTGCTGATGATTCAACTAAGCACTTTAGGAAAAGTTCAACATATTATGGTTGAATTACATATCACATTTGTGCATGTTGATTATATTATCATGGACATGGTGAGCAATACCTCAAGTCCTATAATACTTGTTAGACCCTTTTTGAGAACCACAGGAGCAGTCATTGATACAAAGGAATGAAATGTGAAGTTTCAATTTCCTCACAAGAAGTGTATGGAACACTTTCCAAGGAAGAAGGAAGTAGAAAATAAGCACAAGCTACCACATGAATTCCATATCACCTAAACCAAGTAAGTAAAGCCTAGCTATATGGTGATAACCCCCAAGTGCAGGGGATCACCGTAGTACCTCTCAATGTGGAAGTAGGGTATCGATCCGCAGGAAGAAGGAAGATCTATCTATTCTCTACAACTAAAGTGTCACAAGTTTTAGTTGATTATGCACTAAACAAGTTTTAAGGAATAAGATGGTTGTTTTATTAGTTGGAAGTGTCCCAATCCTCTCTAATCCAAGAGGGAAAGACAAGGTTTTATTTTATAGGGAAAATGGACATGGGTTCATGTGTTCACTTAATCCTCTCTTCTCCAACTATGGTGATTATCATGTTATAGATAGTAAAGGTATACACAATTGTCATGTTTTAATGGTACTTTTATGATGGCTACATGTTGTAAAACACATAGGTGAAAGAAGTACTCCTTTGTGTTGCTAGGTCACCCTTGTAATAAGGCTAGCATTTGGTTTGTGTCACGCCACACATCATACTTATCCCTTTTTACCCTTATATAAAGGATGTTGGGCTGCATTGCTGTCACTCAATACATATTCCGTTGTCACTCGGCCACCCTTACCTACATACATCATATTTCTTAATGGAAACATTCTAAACACTAGTCAATGATTCATATGTTGTGATATGTTGAGAGTATTATCACATCTCTCTCATCTACCCCCACTTGGTGGTTTCAATCACCTCATGATATGGATTAAAAAGGCATTATGTATAGATCTAAACCATTACATGCATCATAGAATATTCCCAAGTATGACAAACCATATAAGATCCAACACAACGGTAAATGAATAACTAGTACTATCTCATAACACAATATCCACCATAGGAATTACATACATAGATCCATACTCATGCAAGGCACATCATATGGACTTCAACAATGATAATACATGGAGAGATTAGATCAAGTTACCACCATAAGCCCAAAGTCCAGGGGGTGGACTACTCCACTCTTATCATGGAGAGTGATGAGGAGGCATTGGTGAAGGAGGAGACGCGGCCGGAGGCGATTCCGGCAGCGGTTCCCCCTCCAATCTTACTCCGGGCGGCTGCCTGCTAGCTCTCTGTTACTTTCTTTTTGATCTCCGCCTCCGTGCTTCTCTAGAAAGGCCGCCAGGGGGTATATATATATGGTTTTAGGTTGAACCAAAGTGAATGGCGGTGGAATCAATGGCATCGGAGTTTCGACGGCTGAGATAGCCCAAGTGGTGCGCCCTGTAGATTGGGTTACCATTTTAAGCTTGTTCGGTTCCTTCGTCTTTACTTTAGCTCGTTGGATTCATATAGAAATTATGCAACAGCTCCCATTGACTTAGCTCCATTTGGAGTTCCGTAGCTCCTGGAAAGTCAAAAACACTAATAAAAGGTTTTTCTGCCAGAAAAAGTTAGAACCAAAAGAGAGGCGATTGTTTAAAAAAAATCCCTGAAATCAATGTAAAACATGGATCTAACATCATATATGATGCAAATATGTGGATAAACATGTTAACAAACTACAAAGTTCATGTATGCATTTTACATGCATTATATGGTTACAAAAAAGCGCTTTAGGGGAGGCAACCTGGTCATTTGCTTTTGGATTTTTTGTTTTGCACTCTTTGTGTAGTAAGAGAGTTTTCCCTTGGTTTCCTTTATATATTTATTAATATAGTACCAAGTGGAACTCATTTTAGATTCTTTAAAAGTTGTTAAACACATGAAGTAGCAAATATCTTTAGAACAGTTTTTAGTGCAAGAATTTTCTAATTTTTTCCATAAGTCCGATTGCACTCAAATTTATACAGAATTTACAACTTTTCATCATATATATACAAAAAAATTGGCTAAAATTTCTAACATTTCTAAGTGGGCAAAAAAAATTCATTTTGCTGCTGCTGAAAATCTGGACAGATTCTGCCATGTTTTGTTTTAACCATTCCCAAGCGTCTTAAAATGATTTGTATGAGTCATATTATATGCTAGGGATATGTAGGAAAATTATATGCTTTTTCTAGAACATTTAGAAATAATTTTGTCTTTGATAGTATGCAACAACTATTATACTCTTGTGCCACTAATGTCACCTCTCAGAAAAGAGATGGGAGAATAAGTTTTGTGTTGAAGTTTTTTTGGCAGGGAATAGAGGAACATCACACCAAGAGAAATCCAAGGATGATGAAAACCATAAGCTTGGGGATTCCCAAGGCACCCCTCCGGACCTACTCAACTATCAGTTTACAAACCTCTAAACTTTGTTTTTTTAGCAACATAGAACTATTGTAGCATTTTTTTTGCCATGTTAGCCTCTCCGTAAAGAAATATTGCTAGAAGAAAATTAAGAGGGATGCTGCAGGATGGTGGGTCTGCCATGTCATCCTCTCTGTAAAATAATATTGCTAGAAGAAAATAATATAAACCCAAAAAATAGATGTCAAGCGCAGAGGATTCAAACTCAAGACATCACACATATAACCATGTGTGTTGCCACTATGACAAAGAAATCAAACGATATTAGTTTTCATCTCCTTGTTAGTAAACTCTACATTATGCTATGAATCAACATGATTCATAATAAAAACCTCACTGACGGATGGAAAACAAGAGATAATTCTTTTGATAGATATATTCACGTAAAAATATCAAAAGAACCAGAGAAACACACCGCATGCGCCAGAAATGGACTGGTATCCAATGACTTCACTTGGTGAAATCACACTCTCATGAATGTCCAAAATACAACGAACGGTTCCAATGAAACACGGGAAAAAGCTTAGTGCAAGCAGCCCAGCAGCAGCGACATAACTTTTCACAAATTCAGTAGCATTTGAATGATTCAACATTATAGAATAAGACAGAAAATAGACAGATTCCTAGTTCATATTCAGTATCTCTTGACCAATTTAGTGGTATTTCAAAATGACTAATTCAGCAATACAGACACTGAAATTCAATAGCAATACAGAGGGAACCATCCCTCACCGATGGAGTGGGAAAAAGCGATAATTCTTTTGAAAGATATATTTATGTAAAAATATCTAGACAACCAGAGACACACACCGCGTGCGCCAAAACTGGACTGTTATCCAATGACTTCACTTGGTGAAATCACATTGTATCTTTACCCTCTCTGCCTCTCATCACTGTGCAAAACACAACAAATGGTTCCGATGAAACATAGGCAAAAGCTCTAGTGCAAGCAGCCCAGTAGCATCGATAGAACTTTTCACAAATTCAGTAGCATTTGAATGATTCAGCAGTACATAATTAGATACAGAAAATATCGAGAGATTCCTAGTTCATATTCAACAACACTTGACCAATTCAGCAGCATTTCAAAATGAATGATTCAACAATACAGACACTAAATTCAATAGCGGTACAGAGGGAACCAGACCTCAACGACGAATGGGGAAAAGCCATAATTATTTTGACAGATATATTCATGTAAAAATATCTAAAGGACCAGAGACACACATTGTGCCAAAACCGGACTGGTATCCAATGACTTCACTTGGTGAAATCACACTCTCATCACTATCCAAAACACAACCAATGGTTCCGATTAAACACAGGAAAAAGCTCTAGAGCAAGTAGCCCAGCAGTAGCGATAGAACTTTTCACAAATTCAGTAGCATTTGAATGATTCAATAGTACAAAATAAGACAAATAAAATATTGACAGAATCCTAATTCATATTCAGTAGCACTTGACCAATTCAGCAGAATTTCAAAATGACTGATTCAGCAATACAAACATTGAAATTCAATAGCAGTACAAAGGGAACCAGTTTTTGCTTCAACTCTAAAAACCATGTCAACAATCAGTTTGCACTTTTCTCCAAACATACTCAAATCATTGGAGCAAGCAAAGCTGACAATAAATTCTGCTTTTGTGTGCAACCTCCTCGTCACATATTAAGATGGAACATAATCATTGTCATAATAGTTGGTCTTAGTCATATAGGGAACTGTCATATAGATACAATATACCATACCAATACGTACTAGTAATAGCTCCAATCCAACAAAAGGTTATCACAGTTTTACCACCCATATATGATCAATGGAGATAAGATAGCAACATAATTAACTACGATAGCATGAGACCAAAGAGCTAGACAACTAGGAACTTCATGACCATCTTGCTGCATTCAGGGCAGCGAAATACATCGACCATGACCATTCTTCCAATGGTAAGTTTGGTTGCTTTACGGAACTTGATCCACCGAGAAGTAGTTGCCAAGCGCCCATCAGTCCAGTTAATTGCATAGCATCCCTCGACTTGCACTCCTTCGCTCTGTATCATGAAGACTATTGTGCCCTTTCATCTAGCCTCGAGTTGCTTTGTGGCACTCTTAGGAAATTTCTGAGTCAAAGCAAGAGATAGACGCATAATTAATAAGAGCAATGAATTTGAGAAGACATTGAGAGCAATTTATCTGTCGCCACTCACAAACATAATCCGGTGCGACCTTGAGATGACACATTGGTAGGATACGTTTTGACAAGGAGCTTGTGTTGGTGCCTATGCTGGGGTTGGTGTAGTAGCTGGTGCTAGTGCATAATAGGGACTAGTGTAGGAGATGGTGCCATGGCATATGCTACGGCTGATGCTGGTGTAGGAGATGGTGCTGATGCACTTAATTGAAGAGGGGCTGGTGCAGGAGCCAGAACCGGTGTCGTTGTGAGTAGCTTGATGCTAGATTTCTTATGACGGGTAGGTAAGCTAACTGCAGGGATGGTAGAGGAATATGAGATGTGTGCAAGCAAAATGGCTCTTATACTCTAACATTTACTCACAAGACAGTGATCAGAGGATATGATGAGTATACAAGCAAATTGAGTTACTACTACCTCCAATCTTTCTCCTTCGCTCAATAGGTGTCGAAGAAGGAACTAGGTCCAGTGCCGGTCCATGTGTCGGTGCCAGTAGCTTGATGTTGGTTACCTTCTGGGGGAGGTATCGGGACTGTAGGAGTGGTCAGAGAGGCATATGATATGTGTACAAGCAAAATGGTTTCTTATTACACTCCTAGATAGTGATCAGAGTATACAAGCAAATTAAGTTACTACCTCTATTCTTTCTCCTACTTAGGTCAACAGGTGTCATTGCAGGAACTAGGGCCGGTGCCGGAGCCAGCATCTTGATGCTAGCACCCTTATGGAAGCAGACTGCACAAGTGGTAAGAATCATACGATTAGTGAAGACAATGGTGCTAGTTAGTCGCAAGAAAGTCATCGGAGGTTGTGATGAGTGTATAGAAGCAAATTAATTAGTGGTACCTCTATTCTTGGACCTTTGGTCAACAGGTGTACGATGGCTTGTAAGTATCTGCCTAGGCTTTCTAAAATCAAGTGCTACCTCGCCCCCCTGTTTCAGACCATTCTCACGGACATACTTGTACCAACCTCGGCCACCCAAATAGGATGTGGCCATCGTCTAGGAGACATCCACATCATATAGTTGTTGCAAGCCTTTTTGGGTCCTCATTATACAGAGTTAGAAACTTGTTATTTCCGAATAGATTGTTTATAATGGGGCGAGCAACATAGCAAGGGACAACCTTCATGATAAAATTGATAGACAAGTAAGAAGACAACAAGAAAAGTGAGATACAAGATATTACATCAAGTCATTCTAAACCGCTTGGAATCCATACCTAATACCATGGGTACCCTTCGCGAAGGGTGGTCATGCACCATTTTTATTCCATCTGCCTTTGGAAAGGCATATAGGGCCCCCCTTTCAATCCACAAGCTTGAAAAGAGGACGGTAGAAGAAAGGGACAAGCAGCTGGTGTGTGGTACTGAATGAAGTTAAGTGGAAAGGTTAAATTATTTAAAGATCATGTAAATCTAATAATATCAGACAAAATCATTGCATGTAAAGCAAACAGATTTGATGTTTGTGAACTTCTCATGAGCATGAAAATATATAGCTGATAACAATAACAGGGAAAACCATAACATGTGAAATTGTGGATTTCCAAATTATACCCACTTATTAGAGAGGTCACTGCCCACCTGTTGGGGATATGCTATATGGGTATCATCATAGCATGTCTCTAATCCGGATAACCAGGTGACCCACAGTTGGTAGCAAGGCCTATGGCCTGCTGGGCGGCCCAGTTAGATGGATATAGAAGGGAGGCCCATGCCAGATAAAGGAAGGCAACAGAGGAGTCACCGACGTACCTAGAGCCTTGGAGTGCAAGACACGTTAGACTACTTATGTATTGTCTAGGACTCTGTAACCTGTCCGGCTAGGACTTTGCCTGTAACCCTAGGATCTGGCGACTATATAAGCCGGACCTATGGGAGCCTTTAGGGCATAACTCAACTCATATCGCGCACAGCGAATCGATCCCTGTAACTCGGCGTATTGCCATTATAGTGATTTATAGCAGGAGTAGGATTCTGCCACCGTTGTGGGATATGAACCTGGGTAAGCTGTGTTACCTCGTACCCGCCAACCTTCTGCCTTACCCCACGTCTCTAAACACGCTCTGTGAGGACCCCCCCCCCTCCATGGCATACTCGTTGGCAATACCATGACAGTTGGCACCCACCATGGGGCAAGAGGCGCTTCAGGCTCTACAACGGGCGAGGACCACGCTCTTTGTGGGAATCGGCGAAACCATAGCCATCGACAGTGTTCTCTTCTCCGGCAACGTTCTGATCGTCCGTCCCGACGAGTTCTGGATCCCGGCAAAGACGAACCCCACCCACTCTCTTCATCAGCAAAACTGACTCGGGCACTAGTTCCCTGGAAGTCGGAGGAGCGACAAGACCCGTGCGGACCGCCTACGGGAAGGATACGTTCGGGTAAGGATCGAAGTCAGATCTCTCTTTGGAGTTTGCCGGAAAAGATCGGAAAATTTCAAGGCCCACCCAACCGCCCCTGTGCAGGATATAATGGTGGAAGATCGTTGCAAGTCCGCCGGCTTCGCCCGTGCGTCTGGACAGCAGAGATCCAAGTTCGTAGGCGTGCTGACTGTCTTCGATCTGGCGTGTTGCGTTCAGAGAGAGGGTGAAAACCCCCTCGATTACCTAGCCAGGTGGCTATGTATACGGGACGACCTGGAGCATTACCCCAATGATGATGCCATGTATCACTTTGTGGAAGGACTGGACCGCGATACACTTCTCCGACATACTTTAAGGCGGATACAGGCTTCGGGACGCCTCACTATCGAAGGCATGGTGAACACCATCAACAACTTCGCGGACGATGATGCAGAAGCTTAGGAAGCGCTTGCAGTCTTACCCGGTGCCCCTCCGCCTTAGCCACCGCCACCACCGCCCCCGGCCATCGTCGCTGCAGCCGCACCACCGCCTCCAGTCATCATTGCCGCTATCGCTCCAGCACCGCCTATCATCGAGGAAGCCTAGGTACCCTCTGACTGCATTCTTGACGTGCTCTACGCCGACATCAGCGCTAACTCCTAGGAGATAGACTTCATCCCGGAGGAGCTAGACTCTGCTATGCAGGAGATGGAGGAGGATTTCAAACGCGACGAGCAGGCCGACAACGCCATCACATCCCGAGAGGTTTTCGTCGCCATTGAGACCGTGATGGAGGAAGATCAACCCGGACAAGATCCGCCTAAAGCACTGGACAAGGGGAAGGGACCACCTGTTGCTGCCGACAATGATCGTGCAAAGGCCATGCCACCTTCGCCTAACCCAGTGCAACAGCCGCAGGAACTCAACATTGGTACGAGTAACAACAACACCGCAAACCCGCCGCTTCTGGCATCTACGTCTGCTACTGCCCAAACCACTCCAGCTGATTGAGTGATGTACGACAATCTGCTCGTCAAGCCCATGGCCGTGTCTCATATTCGGAAGCACAGGCCATTGCGGAGGAACGCGCAAAGATGGATCGAGATCTGGCCAACACGCGGAAGTCAATAGATAAAGATAGAGCCATGGAGGTAGAGTACAAGACTCTGCTCAAGTAGCAGAAGGCTAAGAAAGCTCCGGATCGCATCATCAATGACCCTGGTGTACGGCAAAACCTAGGATGGGCTCCCTCGAAGCCGTCACAAGCCAGCCATACATTGACAGTGAAGGCAGGCAGGTCATGCCCACTCCTATTCTCAACCTAACCGTTTCCAAGACCCTTCTGGAGTAGGATAGATCACCCGCAGCTATGGAACAGGTCTATAACCTTGTGGCAAAGGCAGCGAAACATCAGGAAAAGGCCACCTCTCAGAGGCTTGATTTTGACCCAGCATTTTTCCAGTCTAGCATTCCTAAGACGCCAAGGGACCGATCTCCTCATGATTTCGGGTCCCAGACGGGTTCATCAGAACTAAGAAGGAGGGATGCACGCAACAGGAAGGACGCTAACCCCATATCCTCCGACCACGGAGGCAAGGCTAATCCTCGTCACCCATCTCCATCGCCCCGGTCTCCCCTACATCGCGAAGACCCCAAGGCTCACCATCGCACGGACATGCCTCCGCCAAGGCAAAGCGGCATCATCATCCGTGATAACATGAAACAACCCCGTCATGATGGAGAGCGCAACCAAGGACATAAGAGCAAGTCGTGCCATGACCCTCCGCGTCCGACAAGCAACCGCGATAAGCATGAGGCGTCGTAGGAGAGTAACAGCAAGAAGGCTAAACCACTGCCACCTCCGCCTCCGTCGCGCCCTAGCATCCACCATGGCTGAGGAGGCCCCCGTCGTTCACGCAGCCCATCCCCTGGCGGCAAGAAGAAAAGAGCAAGCCCGGAGCCATACGACACACGTTCACGCCTGGATAAGATTCATGAGGCTCGAGAAGTAAAATACCTGGGACCATGTTGCTTTGGACCAGTAATACGGACCGCAACTTACCCCAAGGGTTTCTGGATTGACAAGACCATCAAGCCCTATGATGGTACCGCCAAACCAGCTACATGGTTGCAGGATTACGGCAACACGGTAGAGATCGCCGGGGAAACCCCAACATCGCCATCAACTACCTCCCACTGATGCTGGCGGGCACGGCCCGACAATGGATTGATGACTTGCCAGAGAAGTCCATCTGCAACTGGTTGGACATGCAAGAAGCATTCACCAAGAACTTCGAGGGTACGTATAAGCGTCCCTGCACTATTGGCGATCTACAGCAGAGCGTGCAAGAGAAAGACGAGTCATCTACAGCAGAGCGTGCAAGAGAAAGACGAGTCATCTCATGCCTACCTCTCTCGCTCGCTAGGAGTGCACGCTCAGACCGCCATGGCCGCCTTCATTGATGGGTTGGAGAAAGGTACGTTGCTCTGACATAAGTTGAAGCGCCCACAGGACAATCACCGGCTAGATCTCAACCAGATGATCCAGCTGGCTACTGAGCTCGCGGCTTCCGACGACGATGCTCGTGTCTCCCTGCCGGCAATGGCCGTTCGAACACAAGCTAGGAGGAACAGTAGTACCAAGAGGAAGATCCCACCAGAAGAAAAGCAAACCTCCGACATGGTTGCCATGACATTTGCAGGACGAGGTGATGGCGGACAGCATGGCCGAGTACGGGGGGCTAGTCTTGGGCAGCAGCGTGACGAGGTTTTGACTCGTCAATGCCCATTGTTACGGACTTAGGTTTTGGAGAAGATAGGGATGCTGGAGATTACAGATTGGTTAGAAAACAAGCAACGCGGGGACACGAGGTTTACCCAGGTTCAGGCCCCCGAAGGGAAAACCCTACTCCTACTTGTCTGCTCTTGATTGCGGTGGAACCGAAGGTTACAAGGGTGCACAGATGCAATCTGGCGTGAGGTGTGTATCAGGTGAGTTGATTGCCCTCCTCGTTGTGCCCTCCTAGCCTTTATATAGATAGGCAGGTCCCGGGCGTAGGTCGAGTCAGTCACAGATTAGGGTTTGTCCCTTTTTAAGTTCTATCTACTCTAGTCTTGTTCTCCAAGGATCCGAAGGCATCATGGGCTTGGGCCACTCGAAATCTACATAGGTCGCTCATCTTCATCGTGGGCCTTCCTTGGGCTGGACTAGGTATGCCAACAGTGTGTACTCGGGGGGTATAACCATGTCAGTAGCCCCCGAGTGCTCAGTAGATTTGTAGATTAGGCTGAGGACTCCTCATTCTTTCGGGTGCAGTTGAACATGTTTTTAAGAGACAAAGATTCAGTTCGTAGGGATTGTTGATGCGTGTGTCTTACTCTCCCGATGGATCAGGGTCAGTTAACTGTCATAGAACAAAACAACACGATCTTCTTTAGACTCGAGTCCCCGGACTCGACTCAAGCTGTTGAGGTCTTACAGGAGCCGAATCCTAGTAATTTTCAAGTGATGTACCCAACGCATCCGTCAGGATTTTTCATCGTGTGTGTTGACACGGTATTTTACTGGCAGAGCGCAGTCAGGTGCGTTACCAGGCCATTAGATGATATTTGTAGGTCTTACCCTTGCGTCGTAGACATAGCATCCAAAATGTTATCACCACGGAGGTGTTTCGGGTGGCTAAGGAGAATGTTTCTCACTTAACATTTTTTTGGGAAAAGTTTCCAGAAAAAGTTTGTATTTTGATCCAAAGGATCACAATCGAAAAATTCATAGGGTGCGCGATCAGCGCTCCCTATGGGAGTAGCCCCCGAGTGTCTGTTCGAGTCGTAGACTCGAGCAGAGACTTTAGTTAAGTTGTTTTTAGTTCCAATCCTAAGGACACAATTTTTTCGGATGCTTGATCGATCCTCCCTATGGGAGTAGCTCCCGAGTCCTTAATGGAGTCGTAGACTCGACGTGGGACTTGAAGATAGTTTAGAAGTGCAGTACCTTAGTAATGTCTCAGGTGCGCGGCCAGTGCTCCTGATAGGAGTAGCCCCGAGGAGTTGTTCAAATCGTAGATTCGAATAATTACTTGATTTGTCAGCCAAAGATTTATAGCCATTGCTAGATTGGTCTTGATGATGTCAGTGCTGACGATCGATGATCTCAACCGTCTGCGGCGCCAGAGATGACGCGACAGGACGAACATGGGTCCCACTTCCTTACTTGGAGTTGACTAGTCATACGCGTCATGGCGAAAATTACAGCGTCTCCTCGGTTTCCATGCATAGTGGACGGCGTGCTTGCGACGGTTCGTTGCTATGCTGACACGTGTAGGTTTAGTTTTGCTTGACCGTTAGGGCTTCTGGATCGACGACTCTTGTTTATTGTCCTTGTCTTTTATAACCGTGGGAAAACAGTGATTCTGTTTCACCCCTTTTCCATTTGCTTTCTCCATTTCCTCCATTTTATCAAGCACTACCTCTCTTGCACGCACTGGACGTTCTCTGTTCGTTTCCTTCTTCATTTCTCCGCGCTCACCGTCGCACTCACCGCCGCGTGATGGGAAAATCGAGGAAGGGCGCTGCTGGAGCTGGATCGAGTTCCACCACCGGCGGCAAGAAGGTTGCTGGTGCCCCTCGCATCACCAACGACGGGTGGAGGCGCACGGAGGCGCGTGATGGTGACCTGCGCAAGCTGCATGACGCGGGGCTGATCTTGCAGAACAAGGAGGATGTGAAGCTTCCTAGTTATGAGGTAACTCCCCGTCCACCCGTAGGGTTTCAGGTGATGTTCGTCGCCTTTGTTTTTCGTGGTATTTCGCTCCCTATCTATGATTTTCTTTGTGGACTCCTTTTATTTTAAGGCATCCAACTTCATCATCTCTCTCCCAATTCGCTTCTTCATATCTCCTGCTTTATCACTATCTGTGAGTGTTGGCTCGGTATCGAGCCGCACTTTGGCCTCTTCTGGAAGCTCTATTTCGTGAAGAGGCAGTCTGGCACTGGCGGAGTCTAACCGCTCGGTGGTTGCGTCATCTCCATCCGATCTTCTGTTATTTTCTTTTCATTTTCCATGTGCGAGTCCGTTCAATACTAGCGGAAGAAGTGGTTTTATATCCGCCACTCCAAGGCGGACAGACAAGATTTTGGCCTTGCCCCCTTCGACTCCTCCTAGGAAATCATTCCTAAGAGATCCTGGAAGAACCACATCTTGGAGGGCGAGGTGGCGGAAGTGGAGGAGCTCTAGCGTCGGGTGGAGGCGCTCAAGATGGTTGCTGAGAAGGAGGTCAATGGTGTGGATATCATCCGCACCTTCCTCAAACATCGGGTGCAGCCGCTCCAAGAGCGAGGGCGCATCCAATGTTTCTTTACACTGGCCGCAACGACCCGAGGAGGGTTTCAGCTGAGGAGCTTTCCAGGGGCAACCTCGATAGAGCTCTTCGGCCGCTGCTGAAGTTCAAGGCCGATGAGGACCTCCCGAAGAAGTCCTTGACCGCCCCCTTCGGTGCTTCAAATCTAGTTCCTTAGGTGTAGAATTGCGTCATGCGTGTTGCGCCTTTTTTCGAGTGATGTACTTATGAATATTGTTGCTAATCATGATCTTTGTCTTCTTTGGTTTGTAGGAGCTAAAGGTAGCTGGCATGATGCCTCCGCTGCCTGAGAAATTTCCGATTGCGCCGGACAACGAGGTTGTGGACTCTGAGTCTGAACTTCTGCTGGCGCAATCTCCAACCCAGGAAGCCGCCGAGCCGAGCAAGGGGCAGACCCAAAAGCGCTCCCGGAGCGAGTCTTCAGATGCGTCTACTCCGCCGACTCCCTGGGTCCCTTCCTTCTTGGAGCGGCATGGTGAGGATGAAGGTGCCTCCTCTGCACCTTTCCCTGTTGTGCCACTTCGGGCAATGGTGCCACAGCCGCCGACCAAGAAGAAGAAGAAGGAGAAGGCAGCGTCGGTCTTCAACTTGTCAGATATTGACTCATAAGTAGTTTCGGTTGCACTTTGTTCTGTCATTTGCGTGTGCAATGTTTCTTCTTGTCTTGATCAATATTTTCCTTGCAGCCACTACTCGGATGGTTCTCCTAGTGAGGGCACTCAGGATGCCGTAGGGGAGTCGAAGCCAACAGCTCCACCCTCTCAGGTGGTGGCCAACTCTGAGGACGACGAGCCGAAAGCACGTAAGTAATTTGCATCTTTATCTTGTAGGGGGAGCCCCCGGGCCATTTTTCTGATGACCTGTTGGTCGGTTTTGCTGTTGCGGGGCGTAGCCCCCGAGTCCTTTCTGATGGTTGTTTGTGTTTTGTTTTGCAGCCCTTCGTGTATAGTGCTAATCTCCTTATCCAGCAGCATTTGGCGCTAGAGGCCAACATGCGGCAGCTGCAAGGTGTGTAGTTTGATCATCCTTCTGTGGTTCGGCTATCCTTTTGTTCTTTGATGTTTGCAGACGAAAATAATGCAGCTCTCCGCCGGCTGGACGCTCTTGAAAAGAGACTTGGTCGAGCGGAGAAGAAAGTTGCAGATGCCACAGAGGCGAAGGAGCGCCTGCAGAAGGAGGTAGCTGACGCTGCCGAAGCTCAGGAGCGCCTGCGGAAGGAGTCTGCTGATCGCGAGGAGCAGCTTGCTGCTGCGGCTGCTAATCGCGACAAGGAGATGGCCGATAGGCTGATGGCTGCGGCCAAGGCTTTCTCCGATGAGTATCTTTCACTTGTTCTGTTCTTGTATTTTTTCGACCGTTCCTTGTCATGTTCTTATTCGGGTCTTTTCCTTCTTCGTCTCAGATGCGTCAGGCATCGCGTTTGATCGCGATGCGCTGGAGCATGGAGATGCTCTGGATGATGCCACCGCAGCGGTCGAAGATCGCTGCGGTACTGCTGCTAGCTCCTTGGCGAAGGCCAAGGAAGTGTTCTGATGCTTCTACAGGGAGGTCGTTCCCAAGGGCGCTACTCTTGAGGATGTCGACGCTCTGGCAGATGCTCTGTCGGAGAATGCTCCAGCAGCCTACAAGCGCAAGCAGAAGGGCATCGATGCCTCCATGGGGTTGGCCATGGCCATGGCATCCGGATGCGAGCTGGATCTGCCCCACATCACCTCCCATATGCCGACAGCTACAGATGGCTCAGAGGTAGCGTTCGCCCTCATCGCCTCTCGCTGTAAGCGTTACAGGCCGAAACTCATTGATCTGATGACGGAGTACATGGCGAAGCAGCAGGAGGAGGCCAAGAGCAGGCATTCAAGATCAGAGGCCACTCTGAATGCGGGTGCCTATTCTTGACTACTGTATCTAGGATAGTTTATCCTTTTTCTTTTGTAATGTAAGCTTTTGTTGATGAACAATCTCACCTTATGCCACGAGGTGGCCTTTATGTATATAAGTTATCTTTCGATATCTCACCAGCGATGTTTGTGATGTTCATGTCCTTACTTGTTTGCCTTTAGTGTCCTTCGGGTGAGACTCCAGTTGATACTTCGACTGCTCCTGAGCCGCGACCATTGTTGGATGATGCGTCGCAGCTCGCATTCCTTCGTGATCGCGTCCGTATCCTTTAGAAGGATATCCTTGGCATTCGCGGCCATGCAGATGTATGGAAGTCGAAGGCGGAGCAGGCCACTGCCAGGGAGGAATTTTTGATGGGGGAGCTGCGGCAGATGAGCGAGCAACTTCAATGTGAGTCTTTGCAAAATGTTGTTCCTTTCGGATGCACTTTTCTTATATGTCATCTTGTTCTTGTGTTTGGTGCAGGCGTCAATCTCGTTTCGAAGCAGGAGAAGGAGCACATTGCTGTTCGGATGAATTGCCTGACCCAACAGGACTTAGAGGCTGGTGGCTTCTTCTAGATGGACCACGATCGGGCGATCGTCCTTGCGACGGTGCAAGATCGTGTGCACCAGGTTTATCGGGTGCTGAGGCAGGCGAGGATTTTCCTGGCGTCCACTTGAGCCATCATGTTTCCCTTAGATGAGGCACCTTCCAAACTTTGGGGCCTGCTGGCAAAGTTTCGGGACGTGGGCCACGTCAAGGAGTTGGTGCGGCGTCAGCTGGTTGCTGGGTAGAAGGCGCTCTTTCGCTTGTTCGGCTGCATCGCCATGACATCAATCTCGCGGCGATGGCGACTGGGCCACCCCTTCGACCAGATGGCAGTCTTTGGGATATGTGCCCGCATTATGCGGCTGTGAGGCAGTATGCCGAAGAGATCGTTGATCTATTCGAGCAATGGGCGAGTGTGATACTCCAGAATAGGTAGGTACTGTAGAGAAAATAAATTGATGTAAAATTTGTATGTATTCGAGTGGGCTTGTTGTGCCCTTTATAAAGTTTATTTGTATTAGCATGTTGTGCTTTGTTTTATGCACGTCCTTTTTGTTAGACTGACGCGGTCAGCTACTCAGGTTGTATGCTTTGTTCTCAGTCGACGAAGTCGTGAGGTGAGGCGTAGCCCCCGAGCATGTTACAGCGAAAAGTAAGGAAAAGGATTTTCGGTTGAGGAACTTAGCTTTTATTCGCATCGTAATGAGGAGGTACACTATTCGGCTGAGTAGCCTTGGCTGAGTAGCCTTATTGAAAGCAAAGAGGTAGCTAGGGGTAGAAGCGTCGCAACTGTGCGACGTTCCATGGGTTGGAGTATTTGACTCCTGACTTGAGTCCATGAGGCGGTAGGCGCCACCTGGGATGACTTCGGTGACGATGTAGCGTCCTTCCCACGGTGACTCGAGCTTCTTCGGCCGCTCTTGCTTGAGTCATAGGACGAGGTCTCCTTCGACGAAGGACCTTGGGCACAGCCGACGGCTATGGTAGTTGCAGAGGCTCTATTGGTAGACCGCTGAGCGAGCCGTGGTGATGTCGCGTGCCTCGTCGAGCATGTCGACGGCATCTTCGAGTGCGGCCTTTGATTTGGCTTCGCTGTAGGCGACGACCCGTGGGGCCTTATGGCGTACCTCTATGGTCAGTACGGCTTCGGCTTTGTGCACCATAAAGAAGGGTGTGTAGCCATTTGAAATGTTCTGCGTTGTACGCAGGCCCCAGAGTACGGAGGGTAGCTCCTCCACCCAGGATCCCGCGAGCCTTTCGAGTGGGCATAGCAGGCGTTTCTTGATGCCGCTCCCTATGAGGCCATTGGCCTTTTCGACCTGTCCGTTGGTCTGCTGGTGTGCCACGGAGGCGTATGATATGTTGATGCCAAGGCCCTCGCAGAAGTCCTGGAATTCTTTCGAGATGAATTTCGAGCCATTGTCCGTGATGATGCTGTGCGGCATGCCAAATCTGTACACTATGGACTCGAAGAATTTGATGGCAGTTTTGCTGCTTTGGTTGGTGATGGGCATGGCCTCGATCCATTTCGTGAATTTGTCGACTGCGACTAGGAGGTAGACATGGCTTCCTTTTCGATGATTTGGGAAGTTTCACGATCATGTCGAGACCCCATTGGGCGAAGGGCCAGGCCAGTGGTATGGTCCTTAGCTCTAATCCTGGTGCATGCGGCTTGTCAGCGTACCTCTGGCAGGCGTTGCATCTTCGGACGATGTCCTTGGCATCATTCATGGCCATTGGCCAATAGAATCTAGCTCGTAGAGCTTTGGCGACTGGGGCGCGGCTGCCTGCATGATATCCGCAGATGCCCTCATGGATGTCTTGAATGATGGTTTTGCCGTCACCGATGGTGACGCACAGTTGGAGTATACCCAAAATGCTGCGCTTGTACATCTCGCCATTGATTATGGTGAACGCCTTGGACCCGCGAGATATGCGTTGGGCGTCTGTCGGGTCATCGGGCAGTTCTTTGTTTATCAGGTACCGAATGTACGACTGCATCCACGTCTCTTCGATTACCATGACCTACATCAGGCTGACCAGCTCGGCCTCGGTGCCGAGCTTTTCGGGTCCTTCATGTCCTTCAAGTGGCGCAGCCCGTGAGTGTTCCGCTTCTTCAGGTGATCCTTTGGGGAACTTCCTTTTGATGAGGGTACACATATTTGTTCGAGGAACACACCTGGTGGTACCCATGCGCAGGTGGAGCCGATGTTGGCGAGTCTATCAGCTTCCTCGTTGCTTTCCCTTCCGACGTGCCGAAGCTCACAGCTGTCGAAGTCCCCTTCGAGTGAGTTGTAGAGCGCTTGGTACGCGATCATGTTGGCGCTATGAGCGTCGCACTCGTTCATTGTCTGCTGGACGACAAGATTCGAGTCACCGTAGATGACTAGGCGCGTTGCGCCGCAGATCTTGGCCATCCTCATGTCGTGGATGAGGGCCTCGTATTCGGCCTCGTTGTTGGAGGCGCGAAATTTCATCTGAAGGACGTATTTCATCTTATAACCTTGAGGGGACGTCAGTATGACGCTAGCTCCTGCTCCGGCCTCGCGCTTGGAGCCGTCGAAGTGCATTGTCCACGACTGTGTCATGTCCGGAGTGTCTGGCAGCTGGAGCTCCATCCAGTGGATGAGGAAGTCAGGGAGGACCTGAGATTTTATGGCCTTGCGCTGCTCATAGACTATGTCTAGAGGGGACAACTCGATGCCCCACAGGGCTACGCGTCCCGTGGCTTCGGGGTTGTTCAATATGTTGGACAATGGTGCCTCGTTAACGACCATTATCTGGTGCTCCTAGAAGTAGTGGCTAAGCCGCCGAGCCGTCATGAATATGCCGTAGGTGAGCTTCTGGTAGTGAGGGTGCCTCTGTTTTGTTGGTGTCAGTACCTCGCTGAGGTAGTAGATTGGGCGTTGGACCCCATGGGTCTATCCCTCTTTGGGTCGTTTGACCACGAGTACGGTGCTTACCACCTGGTGCGTGGCTGCGATGTACAGCAGCAGAGGTTCTCGTTCCTTTGGCGTGACCAGAACAGGTGAGGTGGAGAGCAGACGCTTGAGGTCTTCGAATGCGTCGTCTGCTTCGGGTGTCCACTCGAACTTGTCCACCTTGCACAGCAGCTGGTAAAAGGGAAAGGCCTTCTCGCCCATGCGACTGATGAATCTGCTCGGTGCTACAATGCATCCAGCGAGTTGCTGGACTCCTCTGAGGTTCTTCGGCTTCTCCATGGTCAATATGGCCCGGATTTTCTTTGGATTCGCCTCGATCCCTGCTGAGAGATGAAGTAGCCAAGTAATAGGCGAGATGGGACGCCAAAGGCGCACTTTTATGGGTTCAGCTTGATATTATAGTAATCAAGGTTATCAAACATCTCGCGAAGATCGTCGATTAGTGTCTTGGATTCCTTGGTCTTGATGTCTATGTCGTCGACATAGAATTGGATGTTGCGACCAATCTATTTTTTCAGACACGCCTACATGCATCTCTGGTACGTGGCGCCCGCATTCTTCAGCCCGAAGGGCATGGTGTTGTAGAAAAACACTCCGAACGACGTGATGAACGCCATTTTCTCCTGATCTTTGATCTTTAGACGAATCTGGTTGTAGCCTGAGTAGGCATCGAGGAAGGAGAGTTTCTAGCATCCTGCAGTCAAATCGATGATTTGATCGATCCGCGGTAGAGGTAAGTGGTCCTTGGGACAGTACTTGTTGAGCGATGTAAAGTCTATGCACATCCGCAGGATGTTCGTGTCCTTCTTGGGGACCAGCACGGTATTGGCCAGCCACTCGCTCTCCTTGATTTCTCGGATGAAGTTGGCATCGAGCAGTATGTTGAATTTGATTCCAATGGCTTCAGCTCTTGGTTAAAGTCGTCGGATCGACTGCTTGACACGCTTTGCGTCGGGGAACACATTGAGTGCGTGCTCAAAGAATTCCCCGGGAACTCCTGGCATGTCCACAGGACACCAGGCGAAGATTCCTAGCGCTGACGGAGGAATTCGACGAGCGCGCTTTCCTATGCGGGGTTGAGGTCATCGGCGATCAGCGTCGTCTTGGAGGCATCCGTTGGGTGGACCTGCACCTTTTCCGTGTTGACTGTGGAGTCGAAAGACATGTCAGGTGAGTTTTGCCTGGAGACTGGGGGTGCCCCATTGTCCGTTACTTCTCGGAGCCTCGTGAGTTCCTCCTGCATGCTGGACGACTGGGAGATTCTGTTGAAATCTCTGTCACAGTGATCGGATCGGGTGAAGCCTCCTTGGACGGTAGTGACGCCCCTAGGTCCTGGCATATTGAGTAGCAGGTATGTGTAGTGCGGTACTGCCAGGAATCTTGCAAATGCCACGCTCCCTTGGATGGCGTGGTACTGTGATGGCCAGTCCACCACTTCGAACTCCAGCGCTCGTGCCTGAAGTTTTCGGGCTGGCCGATGATGACGTCAAGCCATATCTTTCCCAAGGGATATATGCCCTTCCCTGGGACTATGTCGTGGAACGTTGTGTCGGATTGTTCCATGCTGCATAGCGGGATCCTCACCACTACGAGGGTGCTGGCGAGCATCAGGTTGATGCAGCTACCGCCATCCATGAAGACGCGGCTCATCTCGAATCCTCTGATCTGCGCCTCGAGCACCAGGGCAGCATGACCTGGGAGAGGGATCTGGGGGGGGGGGGGGGATCCGAACGATCGAACGTGATGCAGAACTCCAAGCCACTGAGGTACTCAGGGATGGCAGGTGGAGCGGTCACGGCCAGGCTGACCTGTTGGGTTATCTTCTTTTGCACCCTATTGGTAGGGCGTCCCTTCTGTATCATCAGGGCCCCTTTTGGTGGTGGATATCCTCCTGTACCATTGTTTGGTGCAGGTGTGATTGCTGGATTCGACAGTCCTACGGGTGGTGGTGGAGGAGCTCCGTGGGCGATGTCACCTGGCGCAAGGGCGGGCCCAACCCGGGGTTCACGATCTGGCGTCTCATTTGGGTGAGACCCTCGCTGAGTTTCTAGAACTCACGGCAGTCCTTTAGCATGTGGTTGGCCTTCTTTTTGCCATCTTGCTTGTCGATGTAGAAGTGGATGGTGCAAGGACCGGACAACTTGTCGTATGCTGAGGGATCGTCATCGCGGCTGCGGCACTGCCATGTTTGTGTAGGGCGCCCTCCATCACGGGAGTTGCCTCCGCGGTATCTGCTACTACGGTTGCCGTCGTTGCATCGGTCGGCGTAGGCAGCCGCAACCATGTCGACTCCGTCACGATCGTTGTAGACGCGCGATCTTCGTTTGCTGCGACGTTTGTGTCTGCGGCCGTAGTCTTCCTCGTCATCCGAATGCATTCGGTGGAGGGAATCTACGCCATCTGCCCACCTGTTGGCGATGTCCATGAGGTGGTCGAGCGTCTTGGGCTTGACGCTCCCAAGCTCTTCCTTGAAGTCTGGGCGCTTGACACCGTCCTTGAAGGCATCGATCGTCCTTTCCTCGGAGATGTGTGCGGTGGAGTTCTTGATGTGGGACCAGCGTAGGATATACGAGCGAATGGATTCGCCCATGCGTTGGGTGCAGGCCCGCAGTTCCTCGATCGAGGCTGACCTCTTGTTGGTGCCCTTGAAATTTCGGATGAAGCTGTATGCTAGCTCCTCCCAGCTTTGTATGGAGCCTGAGGATAGGCTGCTGAGCCAGATCCGAGCTGCGCCTGTCAGCTACAGCTACAGGCATTGTAGGGCGGTGTTCCTGTTACCACCGTGGACTTTGACGGATGAGAGGTGGTCGCTGAGCCAGGCCTTCGGGTGCTGTGTAACATCGAACTTCGGAGTGTCCGAAGGGAGCTTGAAATTTTTTAGCATCCGTGTGCACCGAACAGATCTACTGAAGCATCAGGCTCCGCCCAACTCTCTGTCGTCATCCTCGTCGGGTTCGGTTGACATGCGTGTTTGGCACGTGCCTTGTCGACCTTGCGCTGGGCGAGGTCGTTTCGAGCATCGTAGTCGCTGCAGCGACCCCTTGGGATCTTGCGACGTCGAGGTAGATCGTGCTCGGCCTCGTCGGATGAGGGTGTGGGGATGCGGTTGAATCTTACCGCAGCTTTTTTCTTTGGCTCCACAGGAGCTTCGTCGTGGAGCGCATCTCCGACGAGTCCGAGTCCGGCTAGCGCGGACTTGTGCATGGCACTCTTCAGGTCACCCACTGGAGGTGGATGGGATGCGAGGTACGTGGTGGCTTCCATGATCGCAGCCTACAGCGTCTTTGGTATGACGTTGCCGTTGACGTCCATTGACATGAAGGACGTGTTAAGGGTCCTCGTGATGTCGCGGCGTGCGGCAGGGTCCATGTGCTCCGTGCGGGAGAGATGCTTGTTGGTGTTGTTTCCATGCGAGCTGGAGCCGCTAGAGGCGGAGAGCGCAGCTCACAGCGTGCTAGACTCCGAAGCCGCCTTCTTGCATTTGTCGAGGCATGATGTCGCGGCGTGCGGCAGGGTCCATGTGCTCCGTGCGGGAGCGATGCTTGTTGGTGTTGTTTCCATGCGAGCTGGAGCCGCTAGCGGCGGAGAGCGCAGCTCACAGCGTGCTAGACTCCAAAGCCGCCTTCTTGCATTTGTCGAGGTCCTCCATCAGCTTCACATGCCGGTTATGCTCGCCGATGAGGAGGAGATGGTATGCCATCAGCAGATCTCGTGAAGCATTCATAGGTAGGATGATGTTGCCCGCCACGCCTTCGCATGCCTGGCGCCATCCGTCCTCGTTGAGGTTGATCTTCTGGTAGGCGTTAGCGTCGCCTTCATTGGGCTGGAGGGAAGGGTTTCCTCTGTTTCATCCGTTTCCTCCATTTCAAGCCTACGGGTTGGGCGGTGGATTGGGTGGTGGGTTGGGTGCACTCGAACATGGTGGCAGTTTCGATTCACCCTGGATAACCACGACGCATTGGTAACGCCCGCGGATCGGGTCGCTGCTGCCGCAGCTTTCGGATCCAGAACCGTAGGTTCCTTCGTCTGAGGGAGGGCCGCACAGATCTGAATTGCAGTTGCTGCTATCGTATGACTCATCTGTCAGTGTTGACGTGCGTAACACGCCGATGGGTGGGACGCATGAAGCGGGCCTGATGGATGGTGGCGGTACCCGCTCTAGGAGGCGGAGGGTGCCAGTCTGCCCCACCTGGAAGCAGAAGCTCCCAAATAGAATCTCGAGCACGTCGCCTATGGGCTCGAAATCCCTCATGGTGACTGGCGAGTGGGCGTTGAAGTCGAAGGTGCCGAAGAGGAGATAACTCTCTGTCGCTGATGAGTTGTAGATCTCTCCGGATGTGAAAGTACAAAGAAAGTCGCCTAGAGGGGGTGAAAAGGCTATTAAAATTATTACGGTTTAGGCTCAAGTAAATGCGGAATAAAACTAACGTTTAATTTATTGAGCACAAAACCTAGCCACTAAGTTCACCTAAGTGCACCAATAACCTATGCTAAGCAATACAAGCAACAAGGTGATAGCAAGATATAAATACTTCAAGCACGATGGCTATGACAATCTAAAGTGCATAAGTAAAGGGCTCAGTTGAGAGATAACCGATGGACGCGGAGACGAAGATTTTTTCCCGACGTTCACTTCCAAATAATCTACGTCTCCGTTGGAGAGGTGCGATGGTGTAATGCTCTCCGAACACCACAAATGGCTCACCTCGAGGTGTGGTGGCTCGATGCTCACCCAACGCCACACAAGGCCTCACCCCGGATGCGGAAGCACGCAACACACCGACGCCACAAAAGGCTCACCCTATTCTCCCGAGTGCGCACCACAAAAGGCGGGCACTCGCTCCACTATGGGACGATTGAGGGAGGTCACCGAACCCGTACAAGATTGGGGCTAACTCCACAACTCAATTGGAGGCTCCCAACAACAAAGCCACAAAAGGCTACAATGCCACAAAAGGCCAACACAGCCACAAAAGGCTACAAGACCACAAAAAGTCAACAAGACCACAAAAGGTCAACAATCCAACCAAACAACCGTCTAGGGTTCCAAGGAACCCAAGAGAAACAAGCCCACAAGCTTGAACTCGCTGAATCTCCGAGGAGAACTCAAAACTATGCACAAAATGCAAGGGAAAGTCCTTCTCTCCCAAATTCCAACAAAGCTACAAAAGCTATTGGGGGAATAAGGGAGGAAGAACACAAGTGGAGAACACGAAACTCTCCAAGATCTAGATCCCAAAGATTCCTTCACAAAGAAGGGATTTGACTCGGGGGATTGTAGATCTAGATCTCCTCTCTCAAATCCCTCAAAAAGATGCAAGAATCATAGGAAGGGAAAGGGGAGAGAGAAAGCTTCTTCAAGGTCAAAAATGGAGGAGAGATAGAAAGCCAAGAACCAAGAAAAGAGTTGTTACCCACGAAGGGGAAGAGGGTCCCCTTTTAAAGGGCTCCCAGATCTGCCCGTTATGGGCATTCGCAACTCCTGGCCGGAACTTGCGGTGGCACACAACCAACGATCAAAAAACCGCGGAGCGAGAAACTGAAAAAGTGAGTCCTGGTCGGAACTTCCGCCGGTCCACGGGAACTTCCGGTGGGAGCGAAACTTCCAGTGGAAGTTCCGACAGAAGTTTCGTCAAATAGACATATCCAAAATAGAACGTTACTGAACGTGCTCGGAACAAGAGCCGGAAATTCAACCGGAACTTTTGACGGCAAGTAGGCCTGAGCGGAACTTCCGGTCCCTGGCCAGAACTTCCGATAGGAGCGGAACTTCCGGTGGAAATTCCGACTGAAGTTCCATCAAATAGCACATCCAAAATAGAAGGTTACTGAACGTGAGTGGAAGAAGACCAGGAACTTCCACCGGAACTTTCGGCGGCAAAAATGCCCTAGCGGAACTTCCGATGGCAAGCCGGAACTTCCGGTCAGGGAAATTCCAGAAACCAGAAAACCAGAAACGCAATAACTTCTGCATCCAAACTCCAAACGGGATGAAACCAATTTTATTGGAAAGATAACGACAAATAGAATCCAACAAGGTATTGGGTATCACCTTGGGAGAAAATACCATGACTATATATGTGAAGTATCCCCCAAGGTGTGGAGCCAGAAAACTCGCAAGATCAAAAACCGCAATAAGATATGCAAGTGAAATCCTTATTTGATGAACTAGAGCTTGTTGTGATGATGACCACAAGCTATAGATCCTATCATAGACAAGAATCAAATAATCAACCAAGAAAGATGATGCTATGAATGCAAAGGTTTGAGCTCTCTCCGAATGATGCAAATGAGACACCCGCTTGAGAGCCCCTCTTGATAGAACGGCTATCTATCCCAAACCCGGTCTCCCAACTAACAACACGTGACCGGCAAAAGAAAAGCCCTATCAAGAACATACCTTTGCCTTGAGCATCCCACTTGAACTTGATGTAGACCGTCTCGTTTTTCTATAGAGGGAACACCTTTCTTGGATGCTCTTGCTTGATGAAGATGAAAACTTGCAAATTGCTCCCCCATACTCCATGGGGAAACCTCTTCTTTGAACTTGCCTTCATCATTCCATGAGCACGAGGATGGCAAGCTTCAAGCATGAAATCTTCTAGAGATGGTGCATCTTGAGCTCGCCCTTCTTCATCCCTTCTTGAGGTTGGTTCATCTTGATGCAACTCTTTGCGCATGTCTTGATCAACCTTCAAGATCCTTCTTTCTTCATGATTCCAATGGCCACAAAGCCCTTGGACATTCTTCATCTTCCAACCTTGAGACCAACACATGGCCCAAGCGATGCCAATGGAAAAACCTACAAGTGAAACTCAATTTACACATTAGTCCATAGAGATTGTCATTAATTACCAAAACCATACATGGGGGCATACATGCCCTTTCACAAGGGATTTGGTATATTAGGATGTGTTGCCCACAAGAGATTATCTCCATTCAAACATTACACATAACTACGCTTATTATTATCTTTTATCCCATATGATGTGCAGCTGCAGGTGGATCTTCAACCCTGGCCTATCTCCATCCATTGATTCAACCCTCTATAAAAAGTAAACTAGATTGGTCCGGTAAACTAAGGTAAAAACGAAGAAACAAAGTCTTATAGACGTGTCCTTTTTATTTCCTTTTAGCATTGCTTTCCAAGGTTCGATTAAACCTTGGTCTTCTAGGGAAAAAACTATTATAGTACATCCGTGAATCCGGATCAAAGGTATCAACGTCCGCAGCCCAAACTGAATTACGCTAGTAAATACGAAGTTCGAGCCCGGGGACTTAAATTTGATTTAGGTTCACGCCCTTTTTTCCCAAGAGCAACTAACTGATTCTGATCCATCTGATGCATCAGGATCGTTATACCAAATTCCTATGACAATGAAATGAACGATAAAATTATCTACACCAAAACTTCGGCTTACGGCTAGACAGAGTTTTTGACACTCAACCCGATTCTACGACTCAAGTGGAGTCTCAGGGCTACTGACATGGGTATGACCTATCGGGTTCCTATGATTAGTTACCCTAGACGCATAAAGGCTTACAACCCATGAAGCCCAAATAAATCCAAGAAGTATCCGACGGATAAAACCTTGTCTTGGCGATCAAGAAAGGATCATGAACCGACATACAGTTTGTATTGTACATGTAAACATGTAACCTCTCCGGATACGGCTCTAGGACCCAGCCTCTCATATAAAAGCTAGGAGGACCCGACGGAGAGGGTACCTTAGTTTTCCAGCAATCCGTCGTGAGCTAGATCGCAACTAGCAAACCCGCGACTTTATAACCGAGCTATCACCATAATCAGAAAAAATCGACTCCCTTATTTGTCTGATCAGCCGACCAAATCCCCAGCGCTCTCTTTTCCATGAAACTCTAAGTCCATAACAATGGGCATTGCCAAGGTTACCCCTCGTCAACGAGGATGCAAAGAAGAGGTCCAAGGCAATGCATCAACGGACGGTGCCATTGACCTTGACAACTATGGCCAATGCCTTCACGATCTTGCAACCGACATGCCAAGTTATGCTAGTCGTGCCCGCCGTCCTGTAGGCCACAAGCCCTCCAAGGTCGACATCAACCGTCAAGCTTCCTCGTTGGCATTCCAAGACACCTTGAGGGACTTGATGGTAAAAAGGAAAGAGGCCATTGCCGAGAGGGAGGAGAGGTGGCGTAAAGAGAACGAGGCCACCACCAAGAGCTTTTTTGATCTCCACATGAGATCTCTTGAGGTGGAAGAAGCCAATGCCACATTTTGCACATCTAGAAGAAAATTGCCACTTGTTGGCGATGCATAAAGGCAATGGCAAATGTTTGCCACTTTATTTAGTAGTCAATTTACATATTTATGTATGTCAATGTGAAAAAATAGTGAATTGGCTAGGCGCTGACCAAAATAGCCTGCGCCGAGACGTAATGGATCATAGCGGGCCGACCAAATAGACTAAACTTTGTGTGCAAAATGAGTGGAGATGCCAAAATACCATGGGAAAGTCCTTCTCTCCCAAATTCCAACAAAGCTACAAAAGCTATTGGGGGAATAAGGGAGGAAGAACACAAGAGGAGAACACGAAACTCTCCAAGATCTAGATCCCAAAGATTCCTTCACAAAGAAGGAATTTGACTCGGGGGATTGTAGATCTAGATCTCCTCTCTCAAATCCCTCAAAAAGATGCAAGAATCATAGGAAGGGAAAGGGGAGAGAGAAAGCTTCTTCAAGGTCAAAAATGGAGGAGAGATAGAAAGCCAAGAACCAAGAAAAGAGCTGTTACCCACAAAGGGGAAGAGGATCCCCTTTTAAAGGGCTCCCAGATCTGCCCGTTATGGGCATTCGCGACTCCTGGCCGGAACTTGCTGTGGCACACAACCAACGATCAAAAAACTGCGGAGCGAGAAACTGAAAAAGTGAGTCCTGGTCGGAACTTCCGCCGGTCCACGAAACTTCGGTGGAAGTTCCGGCGAAGTTTAAATCAAATAGACATATCAAAATTGAGCGTTCTTGAGCGTGCGGAACAAGAGCCGGAAATTCAACCGAACTTTTGACGCAAGTAGGCTGGCGGAACTTCGTCCTGGCGTAACTTCGATAGAGCGGAACTTCGGTGGAAATTCGGTGAAGTTCCATCAAATAGCACATCAAAATAGAAGGTTCTTGAGCGTGAGTGGAAGAAGACCAGAACTTCCACGGAACTTTCGGCAAAAATGCCCTAAGCGGAACTTCCGATGTGGCCGGAACTTCCGGTCGGAAATTCCGAAACGAAAACGAACGCAATAACTTCTGCATCCAAACTCCAAACGGGATGAAACCAATTTTATTGGAAAGATAACGACAAATAGAATCCAACAAGGTATTGGGTATCACCTTGGGAGAAAATACCATGACTATATATGTGAAGTATCCCCCAAGGTGTGGAGCCAGAAAACTCGCAAGATCAAAAACCGCAATAAGATATGCAAGTCAAATCATTATTTGATGAACTAGAGCTTGTTATGATGATGACCACAAGCTATAGATCCTATCATAGACAAGAATCAAATAATCAACCAAGAAAGATGATGCTATGAATGCAAAGGTTTGAGCTCTCTCCGAATGATGCAAATGAGACACCCGCTTGAGAGCCCCTCTTGATAGAACGGCTATCTATCCCAAACCCGGTCTCCCAACTAACAACACGTGACCGGCAAAAGAAAAGCCCTATCAAGAACATACATTTGCCTTGAGCATCCCACTTGAACTTGATGTAGACTGTCTTGTTATTCTATAGAGGGAACACCTTTCTTGGATGCTCTTGCTTGATGAAGATGAAAACTTGCAAATTGCTCCCCCATACTCCATGGGGAAACCTCTTCTTTGAACTTGCCTTCATCATTCCATGAGCACGAGGATGGCAAGCTTCAAGCATGAAATCTTCTAGAGATGGTGCATCTTGAGCTCGCCCTTCTTCATCCCTTCTTGAGGTTGATTCATCTTGATGCAACTCTTTGCACATGTCTTGATCAACCTTCAAGCTCCTTATTTCTTCATGATTCCAATGGCCACAAAGCCCTTGGACATTTCTTCATCTTCCAACCTTGAGACCAACACATGGCCCAAGCGATGCCAATGGACAAACCTACAAGTGAAACTCAATTTACACATTAGTCCATAGAGATTGTCATTAATTACCAAAACCACACATGGGGGCATACATGCCCTTTCACAAGGGATTTGGTATATTAGGATGTGTTGCCCACAAGAGATTATCTCCATTCAAACATTACACATAACTACGCTTATTATTATCTTTTATCCCATATGATGTGCAGTTGCAGGTGGATCTTCAACCCTGGCCTATCTCCATCCATTGATTCAACCCTCTATAAAAAGTAAACTAGATTGGTCTGGTAAACTAAGGTAAAAACGAAGAAACAAAGTCTTATAGACGTGTCCTTTTTATTTCCTTTTAGCATTGATTTCCAAGGTTCGATTAAACCTTGGTCTTCTAGGGAAAAAACTATTATAGTACATCCGTGAATCCGGATCAAAGGTATCAACGTCCGCAGCCCAAACTGAATTACGCTAGTAAATACCAAGTTCGAGCCCGGGGACTTAAATTTGATTTAGGTTCACGCCCTTTTTTCCCAAGAGCAACTAACTGATTATGATCCATCGGATGCATCAGGATCGTTATACCAAATTCCTATGACAATGAAATGAATGATAAAATTATCTACACCAAAACTTCGGCTTACGGCTAGACAGAGTTTTTGACACTCAACCCGATTCTACGATTCAAGTGGAGTCTCAGGGCTACTGACATGGGTATGACCTATCGGGTCCCTATGATTAGTTACCCTAGACGCATAAAGGCTTACAACCCATGAAGCCCAAATAAATCCAAGAAGTATCCGACGGATAAAACCTTGTCTTGGCGATCAAGAAAGGATCATGAACCGACATACAGTTTGTATTGTACATGTAAACATGTAACCTCTCCGGATACGGCTCTAGGACCCAGCCTCTCATATAAAAGCTAGGAGGACCCGACGGAGAGGGTACCTTAGTTTTCCAGCAATCCGTCGTGAGCTAGATCGCAACTAGCAAACCCGCGACTTTATAACCGAGCTATCACCATAATCAGACTACATCGACTCCCTTATTGTCTGATCAGCCGACCAAATCCCCAGCGCTCTCTTTTCCACGAAACTCTAAGTCCATAACAATGGGCATTGCCAAGGTTACCCCTCGTCAACGAGGATGCAAAGAAGAGGTCCAAGGCAATGCATCAACGGACGGTGCCATTGACCTTGACAACTATGGCCAATGCCTTCACGATCTTGCAACCGACATGCCAAGTTATGCTAGTCGTGCCCGCCGTCCTGTAGGCCACAAGCCCTCCAAGGTCGACATCAACCGTCAAGCTTCCTCGTTGGCGTTCCAAGACACCTTGAGGGACTTGATGGTAAAAAGGAAAAAGGCCATTGCCGAGAGGGAGGAGAGGTGGCGTAAAGAGAACGAGGCCACTGCCAAGAGCTTTTTTGATCTCCACATGAGATCTCTTGAGGTGGAAGAAGCCAATGCCACATTTTGCACATCTAGAAGAAAATTGCCACTTGTTGGCGATGCATAAAGGCAATGGCAAATGTTTGCCACTTTATTTAGTAGTCAATTTACATATTTATGTATGTCAATGTGAAAAAATAGTGAATTGGCTAGGCGCTGACCAAAATAGCCTGCGCCGAGACGGATTGGATCGTAGCGGGCCGACCAGATAGACCAAACTTTGTGTGCAAAATGAGTGGAGATGCCAAAATACCATGGGATGCTCTTGCTCTAATGCTACCGGGTCTATTCCGCTATCCCGAACCCAGCCTCTTCAAAATCGTTCTTCCTCCAATTCAAAATAATTGACTCGGATTTACCTACAATTAATATCTACGACTCAAATTAATTACTCAGATTTGTCTACTGGTGTATCTCAAACTAATTGACTCGGATTTGTCTATTGATGATTTAGACACATTTTAGTGCTAGAAATATCAATATCTGAACGAGCCCCAAAGCCATTACTAATTTGGATCCAAGGGAGTATACACAAAATAAAAGGCTAAGGACAGTCAGTGATAGCGATACGTTTGACAAGGATTGATACCGAGTAAGTAGATTGCCGTATCCTCTCGTCTTTTAACAATGCATCTTGCTGATACTATTGCGATGCATCTCTTATAAGATAGCCAAATACACGACAAAATGTCACTTGTAACCAGTACGCACTAACTGTTTAGGCCACATATTATACAAGCAGCACAACTTGGTGTTGCGACATACCAGGTTACAGGGGATACACAAACTAAACAGACCAAAAGTAGACTAGCTATCACTGATTTCTTTTCTCTTCATCTACTAGTATGTTTAATTTTGCTTTCGAGATAGGAGCAGCTGAAGACCAATTTCGTCAGTCACCAGATAGATTACGATCTTCGCCTGAGATTGATGGGATATCCTTTCAGAGTCCGAGTGGTGGGGAAGAAGACAAGCCTATCTTCCTCAGCGGCTTCCCAGCTGCAGATTCATTGGTCAAAGATGCACCCAACGTATCAGAGTGGCATCCAATTTAGAGCTCACAGACTTGAATCTCATTTGCAAAATATCTAGACCCTACAGCTACAAAACAGGGTAGATCTTGAATGGAAGAAAGATGTGGCTTACCTAAAGCGCATTACGAGATGATGGAGGAAAACTGAGATGACAACACGAGCAAGCTCATAGCCAGGGCAGAGCCGAGGTCCACCACCAAACGGAGTGAAAAGGTTCGCCCCTACCTCATTCTGAAGTTTATTGTTCCTCTGCACCAGCAACAAAATGAGTACATAGTACCATCAAACTGTTTGCTTCAGCATGAATTTACTTAACTTTTCTAAGCAGTGACATAAAAGAGTACCTGCCATCTCCAAGGATCAAACACCCTAGCATTCTCATAGTGCTCCGTATTGAGGTGCACAGCTCGGAATGATGCGAAAATTTTGCAGCCCTTCGGAATAGTGTAGCCTAATAACATGATAGCGCAAATAAAACACATCAGCGATTGTTCTTCTGACGAAAATGGTTTGAAAACATTGAGCGTTTTACTGAAGTACCATTGAAATGAATATCAGTGTTTGCTCGCCTAAATACGCCACTAATAATGTTAGCCACGCGAAGCGACTCATTTATCACCTGCACCAATGTCATCCCTTTATTATGATGTGAAAATCCCACTATGATAAAATGTTATTCTCAAGAAATGTGGCGCCATTGTGCTTTTGGCATGATATAGAAACCATTTTAGAATATGGGGCATTCGAATCCTTACACATTGGGTGAATGTCATTGACTTGTAATCACTCCACTCTAGGGGTTGGTTTTCGCCTTTCATCTTTGTCATATTTTCATGCTCTTCCTGTAAAGTGACAAAGACATCTGGGTTAACACATGTATGGAAGCAGAGTATGACTAGAAACAATGAGATAACATCATCTGGCTTAATTTACTTAAAAGCAATACATCTGAAGAGGTTCAGGTATTCAGCCCCATTATGGTTCCTGCTAGGTACTCTCACTTTTACTGTAACTGTTATATACAAGTAAAACTTTGGAACGAAAGGAAGATTACAATTTTGTGTTCATATCAGATCCATTGTTGGAGTACAGGCAGATAAAGATCAGTCAACATCACATCTGTCCGACACCAGGATGCTAATAGTTAGAAACAAATTAAAGAATAATCTTGTAATTAACCAAACTATTATCTGAATTAAGAAACTGCAGTTGAGGTCGACCCAAAACAGCAAGACGGCAGCAGCAGATTTTCTGCTGGACGAGAGCTGATGCATAAAGGTTTACCAAACCAATCCCCCAATTAAAATAAGACATTATGAAATCGGTTGACAAAATCCACCCAGTCTCCGACCTTATTTGACAGTACCCACTACCACACGTGCACAAGAATTGACAAACTACCAAACAATTTCCATACCTTGAGCTGCGCCAGCGCCGCCGGCGTCTCGGTGAGGAACTTGACGGCGACGGTCATGAGGACAGACGTGGTCTCGTACCCAGCAACCAGCAGGGACAGGCAGAAGTCGACCATCTCCTCCTCCGAGAAGCTCCCACCCTCCGCCTGAAGAAGCTCCTCCACCATGTCTTTCTTCTCCCTCTTCCCTTCCATCTCCTCCCGCACTCCACTGTCCTCTCCTCTCTCCTCCATCCTCTTCCTTATCACCTCCCTCAGCGCTCCGGCCACCTTCTTCCTCGACTGAAGCAAATCAGATAATAGAAAATTTACGGCAAACGCGCATCGACAGCAGAGACCAAACTGTGCAAAAGGCAATGTGCATATGAAAGTGAAGGGATGAAGGCAAAAGGACGAGCACCTTGAGGGCCTGGCCGTATGTGGTGAAGGGGAGGAGTGAGGCGAAAGGGAAGGGGATGGAGAAGAAGCCGTCGATGAGCTTGACGTACTCCCGGCGGAGGCTCTCGGTCCAGGGACCGGGGTCGATGCTGACGAGCTGCTTGACGGTGAGGTTGAAGGTGATCTTCTTCGCCTCGTCGAGGAGGCGGACGGTGGCGGCGGGCTCCCACTGGCGCATGGTCGCGAGCACGAGGCGGTCGATGTGCGCGAGGAGGGGCGCCGAGGCGGGGCGTCCGAGGCGGGTGAGGGTGAGGGAGTGGAGGCGCTTGTGCGCGGCTCCGCGGGTGAGGAGCAGAGAGCGCTCGCCGAGGAGCGTGGTGATGGAGGAGGGGTAGCTGCAGCTGACGGCGCGGCCCTCGGCGGCGAGGAGGAGGCGGTTGAAGGCCGGGTCGGCGGAGAAGACGGTGCGCTCGCCGAAGATGTGGGTGGTGAACACACGGCCGTGCCGCGCCACGCGCTCGTCGATGAAGGGCTCAGGGTTGGGCGTCTTGTACGCCGAGATTATCCGCAGCGTCTCGCCGATCAGGGGCAGCCCCGTGCTCCCCGGCGGCAGCCGCGGCCTCTGCTTCCGGCCCCCAACCACGCGCCTCGCAAGGAACCATCTGAATACCAGCGCGAAGACGACGGTAGCAGCGGCGGAGGCAAGGAGCTTCAGCACGCCGGCGTCCATGGCCATAACCGTGGCCATGGCCGTGTGCGTTTTGGCTTGGTTGGGTGGGGAGTGGGACTGGGATTGATGACGCTGCGACAGCCAGAGGAGGGGGGAGAGGCATGTTTGGGGGCTTTTCTAGGTGGGTTTAAATAAAAAATAATTGGAGATGAGAGCTTGAGGAAAGGCAATGGATAGAAAAAACTAGGTGCTCTGGTCCAAAAGAGGAATGTGTGTGCAGTGGCCATGTTGCTGGGAAAAAAAGGGGATGCACAATGATTTTTGGTAAAACAATGGCATACCGCTTTTCTGCAAATCTCAATTGTACGAATACCTTTTAATAAACTCGACTATATAAAATCTCACCAGATTCTTGCGGTGCAACTGTAGCAGATGTAAACATCATTTCTGTTTGCAGGCTACATTTATAGTGAGGTGGGGATGAACATGATTAGATACTGATCCAACATGTTACAAAGCTGGACGAGATATATTTCAGTTCGACAGGAAAGTGTCTTTGCCTCCCGATCAGGTGCTCTATTCGTTTAAAAAAAATTAAAACCATATTCTACAGGTTTCAAAAATATCTGAAAAAAATTGTGAGACATAATCAAGTTGTATCCCACAAGCATGAAAAAAAAACATGACGTGAAATTCTTTGTATTTTGGCCTACACAAAAATAACGAATCTAATAAAATCTAGGGTTTTGAAAAGATACTTACACAGATCTACACTCTTGTCTTTTTTCAGCTCGAAAAACAAAATATTTGGCCTACACAAAAATAACAAATCTGATAAAATCTAGGGATTTAAAAAGATACTTACACAGATCTACACTCTTGTTTTTTTGTAAAGCTCGAAATACAAAATATTTGAAATTAATATTTTGCATATTTGCGGTATAAATCATGGGCTACACCCAGATATTTTTGAAATATCTTTTAGAACTCACAAATATGACTTTCAACCAAAAATCTCTGCTCTTCAACATTCAAGTTAATAAGTCAAGCTTTAGGAATCGAGGAAGTATGGACCGGTCTTCTCGCCGTCGGATCAGCTGTGAGTTGAATATTGTTGGTCCGATCAATTCTAGAGCTTGCGAGGGTGCAAGAGAGGAGGAGGGTTGGGGACCGGCCGACCGCTTATTGACAAATATATTATTTGTATTATTAATATAGATATTAATATTATTATTGAAAAGAAGGGTTGAGTCTTGAATCATATACTCACAAAAAAGTAATGCATATAAAGTTTAAGGACCATATCAATCACTATGAATAAGGGAGTTGCAAGAGAGGGGGGACCGGCTGATGGCTTGTTGAAAAATATATTGTTTGTATTATTAGTGCAGATATTAATATTATTATTAAAGAAAGAACTTATGCACTAGTTCCATATGTGTTCGAAATTGATATTTTGCATATTTGCGGGAAAGTCATGGGCTACATCCAGATATTTTTTAAATATCTTTTGGAACTCGGAAATATGACTTTCAATTTTTTAAATAGCAAGGGCACTAGAGCTTTGTTAAAAAAAGGCATTATACCTCAAAAAAAAAGACACTTGAGCTTGGTAGCCAAAAATCTCCACTCTTCGACATTCAAGTTAATAAGTCCAGCTTTAGGAATCGTGAAAGTATGGACCGGTCTACCTGCTGTCGAAGATTGCAAGAGAGGCGCAGAGGTGGGGGCGTTGGGGACCGGCCGATGGCTTATTGAAAAATATATTGTTTGTATTATTAATGTAGATATTAATACTTTTTTCGATCCATATTAGTTGACTCAAATTTGCTAGATTTGAATGAATCTAGACACTATTTATTATATAGGTTTATTCAAATTTTAACAAATCCAAATCAATTAATATAGGTCGGAGGAAGTATTATTATTGAAAAAATGGTTATAACCTATGCATCCATCGGTGTGACCATTTTATTGTTGAGTCTTAAATCATATACTCACAAAAAAATTAATGCATATAAAGTTTAAGGACCATATCAATCACTATGAATAAGGGAGTTGCAAGAGGGGGGGGGGGACCGGCTGACGGCTAGTTGGCAAATATATTATTAAAAAAGGGAATCTATGCATCCATGGGTACATGCAACCATTTTATTGCTGAGTCTTAAATCATATATACTCACAAAAAATAATGCATGGTAAAGCTTAAGAACCATATCAATCACGAAGCGTTCAATACAATGCAATATATATTGGAAAACAAACATTCAAAATACACTTTGCCAATAGAATAAGGATTTTGGTGAACTTCATATAAGTCTTAAAATTAACCTAGTTCTAGTGCAAAGAACAAATTTTCCATTAGAAACATATGAATATTACTTCCTCAATGAGTTGGTTTTTGCAGATTCACATGTATCAATATACTAAAACGTGTCTAGATATATATGAATCTAAACAGATCTAAATCACTTATTTCTGAACGAAACGAGTAGTTTGCTACGTACTCCCTCCATGATACAAATGGATGCCGTATTAACATAGTATTTAAGACATAACTTTGACCATAAATTCATATCCAACATATAGATTAGAAGTTAAAAAATTAGTATATCCTATAAATATTTTTTAAAAATATATATATGACATTTCAAAAATATTAATATTAATAAGTAAAATGTTTCTGTAGTCAATGTCTTACATGTTTGATTGAAATTACATACTTATGATATGAAGGGAGTATAACAATAAAAAAACGGGAGGCTTAATTGGTAGTGCATTGGTGCAAGCAGGTCTTCGGGTTCTCTCACGCACCAATCCTGTTTTTTGTCACCCGTTAGGGATCCTCCATAAATATTTCAGATAATTTACTATTGTGAACATATCACATAATTTTGCACCAACATGAGAATCTAGTACTATTACATTAGCCATTAGGTGATCGCTGAATCGGATGGCACCCGTCGGGTTCGGGTCCAGGTTTGCTCCCAACCGCATTCGACCGGCCCTTACGGACCCGGACCCTTACCCGTCGTCGGGTCTGATTTTCCTCCAGACCCGCGACCCGGCCGGGTATGAGGACCCGACGGGTACCCGATACAAGGCGATCCAGAGGACCCCATGGCTGAGGCGACGAGCTTGTCGACGAGAGCGGCCGCGCAGTGAGGTCCGCTCGTCGGAGTTGGAGGAGGAGCGAGGCCGGGGTGGGCTCTTTTCAGAGTTGGAGGAGGAGGGCTACGCCGGCCTGAGCATGGAGAGGTAGCGGCACGCAGGCGGTGGGAGAAGAGAGACAGGGCGGCAGCGCACAGGCGGAGGGATGACCAGACGAGGACGAGGGAACGAGACGAGGGTTGGTCGTGTGTGTGCGCGTGCGGTGTTGCGTGATTGAATATGGGTTGTGTGCGTCAGTGAATGCGTGGGCTATGACTGTGTGTGTGCGCATGTGTGGGCTCTTTCCATGCGTTTGTGTGTGGGCTATATGTTTGTATGGGATGTGTGTGTGAATGGGCTTGTATAGCCGGGTATGCGGGTTTAAGGGTACAGATTTGGCACTCCCATACCCCTCCCCCCGCTAGACCCGATGGGTCTAGCTTTTTACCGCTAAGAAGCCTTGCGGGTATTTTTCCTTACCAGAACCTACCCATTTAAGGTTGGTACCCGTCGGGTCTGCGGGTATTTTTTTAACCTCATGACAGTAGGGGAAAAATCCCTACTGCCTCCTTTTCTTCATTAACTTATAAGAACTGGGGGCTTACATGAAGGGGGTTGGGTGCCAAGGAGGCATCCAAAAGTAAAAAAGAACAAAAATCTTACAAAGAATTTACAAAACTATGAATAAAAGGATGTAAATCCTCTCTGGTTCTATGCACCAGAAGACCAAAATCTTCAATAAATCTGGCTATCCAATTCTGGGTTGTGGGAGTAATGTCCTTGAAGTGTAAATTGTTCCTCTCCTTCCAAATATTCCAGGATCCCAACATGAATTTTTTCATGAACATGTTACAATTTCTATTCTCTTTAGCCTCTGAAACTATGGTCAGCCTGTTACCTTGGTTATGCCAAGACATCCCCAGAATATTCCAACAATCTTTACTGAAAGGGCAATGAAAGAATAGATGCTTCACTATTTCTTTAGGGGGATTTGTACACATGATGCATCTATATCCTGATTGTAATAGCATATTCTTCCTTTTCAATAAATTCCTTGTATTCAGTCTATCTGAGAAGAGAATCCAGCAGAAGAACTTAACTTTTGGAGTGCATTTGGATTTCCAAATCCAATAAAAAGCAGCATGAGGCTTAATATTCCTGAAACAGAACTCATAATATTTCTTAGAAGAATAAAAGTCAGAGCCCAAACATAGTTCCAAAGATCCTGAGGTCCCCCTCCAATATCAGCATTTCTGACCTCCTATTGAAGTTGCTTAATTTCTTCAAATGCTTCAGGGGATACAGGAAGGGAGAAATTGGCAGATAAGCTAGTGGCCAACAAGAAAGACTTAACAGACACATCTTCACTTAAAGCATATGAATAAGCTCTTGGAAATTTATCAGCAGCAATTATTCCCAGCCAATCATCTTTCTAGAATAACACAAACTCACCAGTACCAATCTGACAAGAAGTAATTCCTCTGAAGATTGGCATAAGTTTAATAATGTCTTTCCACCAGAAATACCCACAAGGGGCCACAACATGTGGAATCTTATCATGATAATAGGTTTTCCAGAGAAGTGTCACCCAAGAAGTGTCAATCTTATTATAAAATTTGTAAATATGCTTCAATAACAGGGCTTGATTTTGTATTTTTAAATTCAAAATGCCAGTACCTCCTTTATTTTTTGGCCTACACACCTTATCCCATGCCACTAAAGAATGACACTTTTCACCTTATCCTTTATTTTTTGGCTTCAATAACAGGGTCTGCGGGTATCGGGTACCCATTGCTTTTTTCTAGGAACTTGGCCGATTCTATTTCTTACAATTAGAAATATATTCGGTATTTGGTTTTGCCCCTCCCTCACTTCTTCTATCTGGGATGATTCGAGGGCGAAAACCCTAGTCCCTCCTCCTCCACCAACCTTGCCACCACTAGAGGGGCTCCGGGGCAAGTCCATGTGATGCTGGTGAAGGTGGCGGCGGGGATCTCGCTGCTCCATCTCGTGTGGAGGGCTCCTGAATGCTGAGCCGGCGGCCCTAGGCACGAAGTACGGCGTTTGCTCTGCGACAGGTGTGAGCATTTGCATTGTGTTAGGTGTGTGGTTGCCAATCTTCTAATTGGCATTGTAAGCCGGGAGATGTTGCTCTAGTCGGTCGGCTACTTCTTCTGTGAGAATGATACACCTTCGGTGGCAGATCCACATATAGCTAGGGGTGCACAGGACACGGTTAGCAAAAAAATCTTTTTACAATGACAGTTTTTCACCATACATGTACCTAGGCACCCCATTTTCAAATATTGTTGCCCCGACATTACGCCTTGCCATGATATATTTTTGAAAGTATACCCGGTCATTTTTTATTAATAAACATATACTAATATCACACGGATACCAATTACACCCCACCTCTGCAACAACCCATACACTGTTGGCAATACGGATGCACACAGCCGAAAAAGAAAGAAAAATTACAAAAAATAAAAGTCCCGCTATAGCGATTAGATCCTTAGTAGCAGCGACACTAACCCCACCAGAACAACACCAGAAGTCCAACATCTCTAATAGAGACGCCTTCAAGAAGGAAACATAGCACAAGCACCATCATCGCCCGATCAAAGATCATAAGTTTTCACCCTGGAGAAAGTCGTCGCTCACAAAACAATGTCTTCGACAAGGTTATTGTCAGGCACAACCAATTAAGGTCAGACCTTGGATTTTCACCCAGCAAGGTAAGATTGTGAACTCCTCATGTGCTTCCGTCCCCACTTTCCGATGCCGCTGCTAAAATTCACGAATCACCAAGCCAATTCCTCATCTCCACCAGGACTCGAGCCACCATAGATAGTCCATAAATCTTGGCTTCCATGACATTCTTCGCACACTGACTTCACCATGGAACTAAAGACGAGTTCCATGATGGCAACGGACTGCAGAGCTTCGTCTCGCTCCCTCTGAAACCAAACGGTCAGAAAAACAACGGTTGCGCGTGACCGAATCCCATCCGTTCTAGCAACCTCCAGGCATGAATCGTTCATGGGAATTCGTCGGCGGAGCCTTACGGAACACGACACTGCCACCATATATATGGAAATAGGCCGAAGGCAGATCTTTGTCTTGGCGTGAGAGAAACCCTAGGACCACGCCCCTGCCAGCAGATGCGACCCACGCCATCATCCGCCGAGGGAGAACCGCCATCAAAGCCCGAGGCCTCCACTCGGGCTTCCAGACCCCGCCGCCATCAGATCGCCGTCGGGGCAACAACCATCGAGCGCCCAAGGGGCTCCCTAGGGGGGAGAGGCCACCACGTCGGGAGATAGCCCGCCGCCACCATCGGCTAGCCGGGCTTAGCCCGTCGACGTCCTCCAGTGGCAGCGGGGGAGGAGCTGGAGTAGAATTCGGGGGCCTTCAAGTATACCCGGTCGTGTTTGTGTAATAATGCAATAAGAGGATGCATGTTATTTTAGGCCATCTCTAGAGGCACTATCCGTCTTGGCCCGTTCGAAATAGTCTGCGCGAACATGAGCGCAGGTTATGCACGCTCATTCTGTGCAACCCAAATGGACCGACTCGTGTGGACCAACCCATATGTCCACCAAATTTTGGTCATGGTTGTGTCGTACTGGACAACACCTGCATCCTCCCGTGTCCATCCTATGTCCTCCCTCTAGTGGCACACAAGATGCACACACAAGCCATCCCTCTTTCCAGACCCTCGGCTGCCATCTCCACGGCCATCCCAGGAAGCTCCGCCGTCTTTTCTTTGGTTTGCCACTCCCCATTGGATCCAGTTGTCCATCCCGACACCGGCCGCGTCCTCCCCTTGTCCTACTCGCTGTCTGCCACACGCCCGGGCATGTCGCTAGCTAGTGCGCCCATAACCCGCTCGTCAAGTTGCCCGACCATGTTTGAGGTAAGTTGGCTGCCTAATTTTCTTTGGACATTGACGATGAATCCATGAACGGACTAGCGGCAATCTGCTTGTACAGATGGATAGGAAGGAAATCGGGTATTTTCTACAAGAATTTCATCGAATCATCATCGGACGAGGAATCCGACGGTGAGAACAACCTTTTGTTTGTTGTTGCTACCATGGTGAACGACCACTACCTGATGCCGCAGCGTAGGGCTGGCTCACCGAAGAAGTGTAAGTCCAACACCGATCTTGATCAAGTAGGTGGCCATGAGCGCCTTATGAGGGACTACTTCCACCAAATGGATCCAGTGTACAACGAGACGGTATTCTCTTGCCGCTATCGGAAGTCTAGAAAGTTGCTCTATTGTTTGTTCTTTGTAAATTCTGAATCATGTTTGATTTTTTGTGTGAAACAATGTGGTCGTGAACTATTTGTATTGATGAATTACATTAATTTTATTTATATCTATTGCTTTATTGTAAATATGATTGTGAAATTAATATGCCAAAAAAGATAAAATGGCCAGCACTGGGCAAACCGGCCAGCATGGACGGAATGGGTCGCGCTGCGGGACTACTCAAACAGATCAAACTGAATAGTATGGGTGTCTAAAGTGGTCGTGCCGCTGGAGATTCCCTTATTTTGTTCTAATGAAAGGTTATGGTCACGTTGTTGCAGATAAATTATTTTAGGACCCAACTAAGCCGAGCTTAACCTTCCATGCAGAAAGGTACTTCATTTTTCTTTAGAATCATCCGCCTCTTCATTCAAATTCCAAAAATTAGGGGAATACAAAAGTCATCTGGCAGATCACAAAACTACACATAATGTCCAATGGGCCAACCCATTACATGGCATGCCAAATCATGTGGCTCAGTGTTGGACGTTCTGTTCTCATGGACGACGGAAGCTTCGGCGAAGAGCGACGACGACACCTTTATTTCATGTAGGATGTGGTTGTAGAACCCTAGATTTTGCTCCATAAATAGGTTAATCATCGTCAGGTAGTCACTAGCTAAACATATCTGTGACACCCCGGTTCTGATAAGACCGTGGCCTCTATGTGACATGCCAATCCCTGGATCGGTTCATTGGCCCACAATAGAGTAAGATAGATAATCATAGCAAATAACCGCGTATCATGATCTACAAAGATCCAGAGTACCATTATTACAATGAAAGCTTAGCATAAAGCTAGCTCAAATTATTCAGGTAGCGACATAAACATGTAAAACCTCCAATCTTCAAATTGCCCACAAGTGAACAAGTGCCGAGTGGAGTACCGTGGCCTATAACGATCAATCAGAATCGGAATAACCTGCAGCATAAAACGCAACAGCCCGAAGGGTCAATACATGGAATGTATGACAAGTAGAGCTAGTAATGGAGACAATAGTACTAACATCTACATGCATATTTGGCAAGTGGAGCTGTGTCTGGCTTGCATTTGCAAATAACTTTGTCCTACTTTCATAAACAGTTTTGAATTTTCTTTGAAAAGATCCCAATTAAGTTAAACCCAACAATGTTAAAGCAATTATGAAATTAGAATGAGAGAGAAACATGTCATGGAATCAATATCTAGTAACTCAGATGTCCATAACCGGGGACACGGCTAATCAATTAGATTATACACTCTGCAGAGGCTAGTACACTTTACCCATGTGACTTGGCCAGCCCAACTCGTACCATCACTCTCATTTTGGGTGATGATAGGGAGAAGACCAAGAAGAGACTGTTCGGGAAGTACCTCCTCAATCCCGGCCAAGCCGTCCAACCTACCAAAATTCTACATCTCTGGATACGCGGGTTCGAGTTACCACAACCTACTAAGTCCAACCAACCGTCCATTTCATTATTGGCACATGGTTGTACACGTAAGCTACATAATAAAGAAGCCAATCATTCTCTCTTGATACCTGGGTGCCTTTCCGCAATGAAACCACCAAAATTTATCAATACCATCACACCCAGGGGGTTCATTGATTAAGTTGTTTTTAGTTTTCACAAACCAATACTTTGAGAAAACAAGTATCAATGATGTAACCCAGCCCTCGTTCAACATAGCATGGCTAAGCACATCTACCAACGGTGGTTCATCTACAAAGAGGGTCCTACCACATAATAGGACATAGCATAGCGATAGTATCATCCTACACATGCATCTACAAAATACACGACAATGCATAGAAAATAGTAGGACGATATCATGAACAAAGTAGCATCTACTTGCCTTGGTTGTAGCGGTCGGAGGAACAATCCACACACGAGCAAGGGTTGCACTCCACACAATCTACACGATACAATTGCATTCATAAACAAACAATTCACAAACATATGCAACAAAGATGATGCATGAATGCAAGAACGGTGAGTGAATTGGTGCTACAGCTGCACCACATAATACTAATCCATATTACTACCGAATACATGCATGGAAAATAGATTTGGTGCAAGGGAAACTATTAACCAAAAGTAGTGATCACTACTAGAGCTAGAACTTAAATAATTCACTACCGGTAGTAAACAGTTCGTAAAACCCTGGAAAAATTCTACCGCATAGGCATCGCTGATAAGAAACAGTACCAATTGGAATTACCCAAAAAGGAGTTATAAAACATCCCGAGTAATTAAAACACTGTAGAAATCCATTAGACAAATACTGTAGAAGTTTTTACTGTAAGCCTATCTTTTTATTTCATGATGAGATTCCCCTCGTTCATACGAGTTCAGGGACATATCACACGCGATTTTTGGAGCTACGAAACTTTTACTACGAATTTATTACTCCGAAAAGGCCATTAACTCATTTGATTAAACTGTACTAAACCTGACGGTAAAAGTCTGAACCAAAGGTACAGAGAGATTCTACACGACTCACTGAACTCTTGCATATTTTATTTGCAATTTTTGACCAAGCGGTTGAATTAATACGCAATTTACAAGATTCTACCGAAATCTGCCAACTAATAGGATTAACGAAATTGACTCGATCAACGTATGTCGATGATGGCCGACGTCGACTGACCAGCGTCAGGCGTCTGACTAGTCAACGTCTGGAGTGCTGACCAGTCAACGAACGATCTAAGCTGCTGATCTGAGATCTGACGGTGGCTGCTGTCTTACCGGAAACGGACTGCGAATCGAACTCCGGACGGCGGCGACGATCGGTTCCGGCGTCGAGACTTTTCCTGCACGGGTACGTACACACGTCAACTACGGTTTCGGAATAATAAACGCGCGTGCGAGGCGACGCGCGTACGTGCGTGTATGTGTGCATGCAAGCGTGCATGCGATGACGCAGATGCAGCGTCTGCGCGTCACGTGTGGCGGCTCCGATGGCGGCGGCGATGGCGTGGCGGCGGTGGCGGTCGAGGCGCGGTCATGGCGGTAGATGAGTTCGAGGACGGCGAACGGCGGCGAAGTATGGGAATAGAAAGAGACGGCGAGGCGATCGCAACGCACTGACGGCGAGCGGCGATGGCGGCGGCGGCGTCTTGAAGAAGCGGCGACGGCGGCGATCGCGCCAGGCGAGGCGGCGGCGGGCGGTGTCAAGGGCCTCGGGAGGCGTGCGCGTGTGGCGGCGGGGTCGGGTGTGGCGGTGGGCAGGCGGGTCCGCCTTTATTTGGCCTCTCACGCGTGGAAGAAAAAAAACTGAATCAAAATCGGTCCGTGGTTGGACTACAACTCGGAAATCGGTCCGGATTTTCGGACCGTTTTCCGGCGGTTTACTAAAACGTCCGAGTCTTTTGCATACGAACTCCGATTGGAGCGATTTTCGCGCCTACGGGTTCGTATCGTCGAGGGGAACAACCTTCAGTCGAAGTTTGAGCGAAAGCTCGAACCTACAGGGGTGGTTGTTGCAAGTCCCTCTAAAACCTACCGCAGGAAACTCGAAGCAAACTAGAATAGGGTTTTGAAGTTGGCGTTTCGCCGAACCTTTCTACTCAACGGTTTTGCATAGAAAGATATGATGCAATGCTATGAATGATATGCAAGACCAAATCTAAAATTTGGGATGTGACAGTATCTTCAGTAATAGAAGATCTTGTGTAAGGTTTAGCCCCTGTCGGACCGCCATCGCCTCTAGCACTTCAAGATCCGAGATGCCATGAATCGTCACCGTCTATGCTCCCAGGTAGTTACCTATGGCTGACCTCGCCACCTCCATGACAACACTTGTCTCGTTATTCCTCGCAGCCCTAGCATCAACATTAATTTTTTCTACCCCTTCAGGAGGAGGAACCTATCTAGGATGTGATGGAGCGGGCTTCTTCAGCTTGATACATGCGGTGACCTAGCACACCACTACAGGTTGGAGTGCGCAAGTTGTTGATAATATTCATGAAGTACCACTTCGTAAATATCACATCCCTTAAAAACATTACGGGTTCGCAACTTTTACGTGTTCATAATATTCAAATAAAATTATAAAAAGATTTCAAATCCTCATCGGTCCAATCAGTACTTAAAAATATTGAAATTTAAACTAACTAACTTGAGTAGTAATGGCATCACTAGATGAAATGCCATTGGAGCTCAACAACTAATTTTAGTGAATTTATGCTGCTCGGCTCATCTATCGTATCCTAACAACTACTCTTTTGTTTCCATGTGTCCAGGTTCTTCTCCATAATATATACAGTAGTATACAGTAGTCTACTTTTTCAATTCCTCCAAAGAGATCTGGTTCCTCATAATAAACCTCTCCGTTGTCACTATTTATACTATTTTTCTATTCTCATAGTCTAGAAAGAATTTAAGAAGATAATTTGAGTACGACCGTAATCAGCAAGTTTTATAGTTTTTTCTATAATCGTGGATCAAACATATAGGTTTTTGTTTTGTTTTTCAAACTGGTTTCTTATCAAAGATTGTTTTTAATATAGAAAAACTATGTCCGTCATTTTCACGGGTTGTTAGAACTTTCTTAAGTTCCACATTGTGTTCGAAGTCCGCTCCTCGGATAAGGAGTATGATGACGCTTTTTATACACTCTCGGGAGGTGTGCTACATTTCCCACAAATGACCCTGGCCTTATTGTCGTAACACACTTCCTTAGGTGCGTGACATGTTATCAAGTTTCTCCAAGTCATGTTGAGCTCTAACCCATTTTGTATCCCATCCCTATTTAAAGTAATTGTGAAATTACCCTTTTTACCCTAGTCCCACTGGTTAGATCAAAAGGGTCAAAGGAAATCGACACGGTTCATTCAAACCGAACTGTCCCGCTCACTCTCACTCGCACGCGCTCTCTCTTGTGTTCTCTCGCGCGCGCTTTTCCTTCCTCTAGCGACTGTGTGCCACTTGATTCTGGTCGCTCCAAGCCGCCTCCAACGCCTTCATGGATCGCAATTGAACAAGTGTTCACTACTCTACCTTTCTACCACTAAGATTGAACTATATTTTCTTCTTGTTCCTCGCGCTATCCTAACCCTAACCCTAGGGTTTAGGTCTCCTGGAGATGTCGTGGATGTGGCACTCCTCCGGCGTTCCCTCACCATGGATATGGTGCTAGACTAATTCTTGGGAATCTACTTAATGCTACTGAGGTAGGTGCAGATTGAGTTCCCCTTCTTGGTGCTTCGTGTGTCACCGCGGTTTTCATCGTTCTCCTCTCTGGCCCCGATGAGCTCAGCTCCCGTTTAGCCAAAGGTAGGCACTAATCTCCTTCTCTCTTCCTCTTTCGGACTCAATCCTTGTTCTACTGTTGGCTTAACCTATCTAGGGTTTATTGTTCTAGCTCTATTAATTGGATATTCTAGAGTTCTAGTATGTTCTAGAAGTTTTTAGTAGATTCTATGTTGTTCCTTAGACTATGACTATTCTACTTGGTTTACTTGCTAGATTGTTTCTACTTAGTTATGTCGACATTATATGTTCGGTACATGCTATTAACTGTCCCTATTACTTGTTTAGTGGTTGATTAAGGTTGTCTGAATTATTAGATTTCTTAGTCTACCTGTACTAATCACTACAATTCTATGATCAATACCCTTACTAATACTTAGTTAACTTTGTTCTTGCGTTGTCTGTCAATAACTAGTTGTTGCTAGTGTGGTAATTGTGTTCTTGTGATCAATGTGGTCAAAATCCACAACTTAACTACTTTACTTAAGCTTAACTTTGTTTCATTGATCACACTTGTTAGTTGATTATTTATAGTGTTTGTTATTGTTACACTAATTAAATATTGTATTATTAAGTATGCCTTCATTAAGTATGCTTACTCTTGTTTACTTTACTTGATATCTCTAAACCTTTCATTCAATGTTATTGTTAGTATGTTGATTAGTATGATTTATATGTCTCTATGTAAGTTTAATATATTCAGATCTTCTTCTATGTAATTAGCCTTTTCATCCGTAGGTGATCAATTTATCCTATCTAGGGTTGTGGGGATTGATTATAAGATCTAGTTAGCTTAGTGGCATGGCTCTATGGTGTTCTACATTCATGGAGACACATAGAAGCTACCCCTAGTTAGTCTAGGTGATACCCAATTCTACTCTCTTTATGCCTAATTCTATTCTAAAGTTTAGCTATAAACCTTTAAAGACTCAAAAATGTGCTTGAGGAAGATCTGATGCAGTTCTTTCCTGTTCTTGCTCCTTTCTCCTCTCTAGATCTCTCTCTCACTAGTGAGTGTGGAAATATGTTTTTCCTCTCTCTCAACCTCTGGTCTGGGAGTGTTTCTTATGAGCTCTACTCTAAGGATTTTGTTCTTTGGGGCTAGTTCTGGGATGCTATTTATAGTACTCTAGGGTTCATCTTATCTTGACACCTCGTTGCATGCAATATGTGACTAAGCTGCTTATACCGCCTCTTTAGCTTGACTTCTAGTGTTCTAATCATATGTCATATGCCAATTAAGGCATGTCAGTTAAGGGTTAATTTGGTAATTTGGCCCTTGAAAATTTTGGCAAGAATTGAATTTTGAGTTGATATTTTTGTCATTGTCTCCTTGGATTTCAGTGATCATGTTTTTGATAGTTTAGATAATTTTAGTTTTATGTTGGCTTAATCTAGCTTGATCAACTGTAAGTGTTCATTAGCTGGGATTTGATTCTTTTGAAAGAATCCTAGGTTTAAGGTACCTTTTACTTGTTGTAATGTATTTTAGATTAAATGGTGCTTAAGGTGGTTTCATGGTTTCTCTACCTATTATACTTATAACTTGTACTAGCTTCTATTCCCTGCTACTAATGTGTTGGCATTATATTGCTGTACTAGCTACTAGATTATGTTAGTTTGCCTACTGCTAATGTGTCCTATAACCATAGCTCATGATCAACAAAGTATATGTTGGTTTTCCTTCCTGGTACTATTCTGACTATCTATTGATGTTATAGATGTTGTCATTCTTTTGCTTAAAACCTCAAACTGTGTAATTCAGGACAAGTTACTAGATCTAATCTGGATTCTAAATCCCTTAGGGCAGAACCAATATTTTAACCATAGCAATTGGTTCTTGCTGTGTTTTTATATTGCAGGTCAAGATGGGCTAGAAAAATAAAGATCTATAATTGGGATAAGAATGTAGTTTAGGGTTTTAGATAAGGTTTTTACTTTTCTTTGTATCTTGTAGTTTGTAGTAAGTTTACTTCACTTTGTAATTTATTTTGTAAAGAATCTTCTCAATATAGATATTAATAAATATTCCTTCTATTTACATTGTCTCCTTTACTTTGTATTTGTAAGAATTCTTTTAGTTGTGAATATATGAATTCAAGTTTGAAGTATTCATACTTCAATTTTAAACTCACTAGTCACTATTACTCCTTAAGTGATCATAATGTATGTGTATGTGTTGATTTGAGCAATCCACTCAATATATGATGCATAATCATTTTAAAATCCTAAATTTTTGGAAATCACAAGTTCACTATGAAATTTGAATTCAAATACTAGTGTTGACCTAAGTGAAACTTCAACACTAGAGTTTAATCTCAATCACTTGTAACCTTTAAAACAAAGTTTTAATTCTTTTTAAACTTTGCAAATGCATGCTATGCAAAAATACTCATCGCAAATGAGACCTCTAAACGCTCATATTCTTCGGATTATCACATCCTCTCTCTCTTATAAGAACTCTGTCCTAGAGTTACGGAACTCAGTACCTAAAGAGTTGAGGATTGTCCGGGCCTAACTCGTCCTCTTTTCCCATGTAACTTCACGTTCTTGGTGATGTTTCCATTGTAGATTACAATACTTAATGGCTCTATTTCTTAATGATTTTCAATTCTACGCTAAAATATTTGATGGTACTTCTTCATAAGTAAGGTCTGATGTAATTCTAAGTATGTATATTTTACTATATCCCCTGTTTCTTTCAAACACTTTCATAACTGTGATATGTGGAACACGTTATGAACTTGAGATAAACCTAATAGTAACTCCAATTTATAAGCAACATTTCCTTTCTAACTTAAGATTCATAATGGTTCAATATATCTAGGGCTTAAGTTTCCTTTCACCCTAAATCTCTTTACTACTTTAGTTAGCCTAACTCTTACATATACCATATCTCTAACTACTGGTTCCCACGTACGACGTTTTCGATCTGCATAACGTTTATGTCTACTCTACGCTACCTTTAATCGATCTCTAATTATGTCTATGATATTTTGTTGGTCTTTGATAAAATTAGGTTCTAATTCTTTATCTCTACCTTCTTCATACCAACAAATTGGTGATCGGCACTTTCTTCCATATAGTGCTTCGAATGGTGGCATTTTAATACTACTTTGATAACTATTGTTATAGGAAAATTTAGCTAATGGTAGGTTTTCTTTCCATGATCCACCGAAATCTAAAGCATAGACTCTTACCATATCCTCAAGAATTTGATTGGTTCTTTACATCTTCCCTTCGGTTTCTAGATTATAAGCGGTACTAAAGTACAGTTGTGATCCTAAAGATTGTTGTAAGTGTCTCCCAACTTTTGAAGTAAATACATATTATCGGCTTGTTACTATTTTCTTAGGTACTCCATGCTTACTTATAATCTTTTTTCTATATATCTCTACTAATTTCTCATAGCGGTCTCTCTGATTTACTATGATATAATGTGCACTCTTTGGTAATCTATCTACTATTACCCAGATCATATATTTATAGTTCTTAGTCATGGGTAACCCGATAATTAATAAAGTCCATTCCAATATCTTCACATTTCCAAAGTGGAATTGGTAATGTTGCAATTTACCTGCTGGACTCTCATGTTCGGCTTTTACTCTTTTATAGGTATGACATTTCGATACATACTTTGCTATCTCTTGTTTCATGTTGTTCCACCAAAATAATTTTTTAGATCCATGTACGTACATCTTGGTACTGCCTGGGTGTATTGAATATGGTGTCTGTTGTGCTTCTCTAACTATTAATGCCTTTATTTTTGGAATATCTGGTAGACATGTTCTTCCTTAGAACCATACAGAACTCTTTTCTCCTAGTTTGGAATTTGTTTGCGTTCCTTCAGCAATTCTACTAATCTCCTCTCTAATGAATATATCTTCTTTATGCCTATTGATGATTTTATTTATGGGATTCACATTCATGTTTGCAATATGTATGAAAGCTTCTATGGTTATCATGGTAACATGAGTATGACCTATCGGGTCCCTATGATTAGTTACCCTAGGAGCATAAAGGCCTACGACCCATGAATCCCAAATAATCCCAAGGAACATCCGACGGATAAAAGCTAGTCTTGTAACAAGGAAGGACTACGAACCGACATAAAGTTTGTATTCTAATCATAAACCTGTAACCTATATGGATATAGCTCTAGGACCCAGCCTCTTATATAAAGGCTGGGAGGACCCGACGAAGGCGCCTTAGTTTTCTAGCAATCCACCATGAGCTAGATTGCAACTAGCAAATCGGCGACTTTGTAATCGTGTTTCCACCGTAATCAGAATACATGGACTCCTTTGTTTGTCTGATCAGCCGACAAAATAACCAGCGTTCTCTTTTCCACGAAACCCTAAGTCCATATCCATGGGCATAGCCCAGGTTACCCCTCGTCAATTGGCACCCTCTATGGGAAATATGAACGCTGGAGTCATGGATTCGGCGGCTCCCTCTCCACCAAGCAGAAACCCGATGATTGAGGTCGGTGAGGTCCATCGCGATCTCGTTGATCCACGCCCACCCACTCCTTTATCGGCTCCCGTTGATTTCAACCAGGAGACCGATCTCATGATTGGAAGTTTCCACTTTCACGTGGTAGAATCTGAGAATCTCTGCCTTTCGGCTCCGATCTACTCAAATCTGTTGGCCAAAACCGCATCGCCTACAGTGTCACCTGCATCCTCCATTGGCTCAACTAGAAAGGCCAGAACCAATCCGACAAACGTCGATGAAAACCGCGGAAACTCCGCAGATCTGGAGGATCTGGCTAATATTTATGATGGCCTCTCCTTCGGATCAGACTCACAGTCAGCACTACTATGCAGCAAAATCTCATCAAGCATCGTTCCCGATGAATCTGAGGAAAGCGTCGACTCTGGAATCAGGAAGGCCGAATCTTACCCAAATCAAGACCCTTGGGACTTCATTGGTTCTCAAAACAGTGTCTCCTATGGGTATGGCAGTGACGACAATCAATCGTACATTATGCACAACCAAGTGTGTGTGATCTTGGAAGGAGGAACCTCAACACCTATAGACTCCAATGGTAACCCGATTCTTAAACCTAGTGATATTTTGTTGGATGATAACACAAGTCGTCACGAGGATAGGGAGGACCCACTAGCAAATGACCGTTGCGTTGTGCCAAGAGAAGGGGAGCACGAAGGCGAGCGCATAACACTTCATCTACTACCAGCAACTTGGCAAAATTCGTGAGACGCCATCCCCGGCGCGATACCAATGATAAAAGATGCCACGCTGGAAGAGTTGATGGCCTATCAGTACCTGTTACAGCACAAGAGAAGGGATTTGCTTCGGTTACAAAGGCAGTTGGACGAGAGGAAAATATTAGCCGATGAATCCAGCCTCTGCCGAGCACAACTCAGCTCTACCCGAGTTTCTGGAAGCGTCACCGGAGGACCACAACCTAGGAGGGGAACTTTGTGGCTGCAATGCATACCTGAAGCCAAAAGGCGCGAGCTGGCCAGAGATCTGGATCTGTCGTTTATGTAAGTAGATTCTGTGGGAAACATTAAAGCAAAATTGCGCAGGACGCCCTCGTCGAGCCCATACTTACCTCCTAACAAACCAACCAGCAGCCAACGATCCGCGGGCAGCTATTCATCACTCTGCCCTCATGGGACTTGGCATGGTAGGCGAAACTCTTGCACAAGGAGAAAAATGAGTTGTGCAGCGAGACGATAATTCACCCTGCTATCGCAGTAGCCCTCAGCACACGAGGAACACCCGAAGATCAAGTTAACCTCACCACGTGTGATTTACACATTCCTCGCGTGGAGACGATGCTAGAAACGACATCACACATAGAAGGGTCGACAGATCCAGGGAAGAGCATAACAGTCAAAGATATTCTGATGTAGAAAGCAAGGACAAGTGTGAACCCTATGGTGCCAGTTTCTTTACCTGTCGGGTTCGCAAAACCCTGGTACCTAAAGATTTCAATATCTCTCATGAACGCTAGAAGTACGACGGACCCCAGGAACCCGAAGCGTGGCTAGCCGATTACTTGCACACTGTCAAACTTCGGGGTGGCTCAAAAGCTATGGCTATGCAGAGCCTCCAGCTAAACTTGAGTGACATATGCCCACAAGTATATGGGATCGCTAAAGTGTTTGATGGGAAGTATTACCCAAATTTATAGTTTGACTCAAGGGGAACACAAGAATACCAATAAGACTTTAGCAATTAAGACGTCACTCTCAATCACACATGTATATCAATAAACTTGCAAACAAAGTGGTAATTTATGGTAGTTGATTCAATGTAGTAAAACAAAGCAGTAAATAAAGCAACAAATTTCTAGTTTTCACCGGAAGTAATGTTGTGAAACTTTCAGTGGCTAAAACACAAGCATGAGGTGATAGCAGGGTGTTGGATGAATGATATCCATCATATAATGTATCATACTAACATGACATTTATCTCTAATTCAGTTGTGTGTAGGTGTGTGCTCCAAATATAATCATGCATTTAAGTTTGCATAATATCTTTTGTCCTGCCTGCCCATTTCACCGGGGCCAACTTGGTACTATAGGCAATTAAGATCTACCTTGTCAAATAGACTGGAACAAATCATTAACACTTCATGAACACACAATATCCAAACTATCATATATTCCCATTGTTTTCCCTAACTGTCGCCTTAGGGTTCGTAGGTTGAACATAATAACATGTAATACACTTTGCAAATACATACCAAACTCAAATATATGATAGGGCAATAAAATTTTAGTACTGAAATCATGTCACTTGGGCCCTAGCAACAAGCACTAAACATAGCAAAAGTGTACCAACACTCATACAAGAATGTCTACAAGATAAACATCTCAAATATCGATACATATGGATGATTACATGCTGGATCTCATCCAATCCCCATCCACCTCACATGCCCACAAGGAATTACTCACACATGATGATGGTGGATGAACTCATGGTCATTGGTGATGATGTTGATGATGGTGGTGGTGGAGAAGACCTCGAAATTCCACTCCTAGGGGTTGAGTGCAGGACCAATCTGACCCCCAAAACGAAGATCGTGGCTCTAGCGACACTCTATTTCGCGAAAAACTTTGCCCCCTGGGGAACTAGGTTTTCTGGGTATATAAGGGGGTACGCCAAAGGAGAGCCCGATACGATGATCCAGGGCCAAAAGGGCCTGGGTGGCACGCCACCTGGTCTATTTTGGGCCTCGTGGCTCCACTTGCTTGATTCCAAGGCCCTAGGCTTCATTATTTGGAGAAAAACTGATGTGGTATTTTCCCCGATTTTATTTCCTGCAAAAACTAACAGAAAGAAGACTTTTGCTAAAAATAGCGTTAGATTCAGCAGTTTTATCCAATTATGGGAAGATTCCAGTTCAAATCATCGACCAAACTAATTGGAAAAGTAGATACATTTGGGATGTATCAGCGACACGTCGCGCTCATGGCTCAGACATCTACCCGAAGAATTCATCAGCAGCTGGAGTGACCTAGAGGACAAGTTTATCCGAAACTTTAAATCCACATTCAAGCGACTCGCATCTATCGAGGAGTTGCGAGCATGCAAGAAGAAGCCTAGAAAGTCAATCCGAGCATACATTCAAAGATGAAATATGATCAAGAATTCAGCCAAAAGCATATCCAATGAAAGGGAAATTGATACCTTTAACAATGGTCTGCGCTGAAAGGATTTTCTCGAGGAGCCGAGCCACGATAATCTGAAAACAATCTCAGCTATTGCTGGGCCAATGGTGAATATGATGTACACAACAAGCACGAATGATCACCTAAGGAAGAGCGCGACAGTCATAAGAATGACAACAGAAGGAGACACAATTACGACGGGTATAGCCGGCCAAACTACGTTGCAGCTGACTTTGTCAGGGACGACAGCCGAAGAAACGATAACCGTGGTAGCGTATACCATGGCATTATACTAGTCTAGCCAGCATAATCCGCCAAGGGACATATCTCCTCTTGATATCAGGTCGCAGACGGGTTCATCAGAACGAAGACGGAGGGATGCGCGCAACAGGAAGGATGCTATCCCCATATCTTCCGACCATGGAGAAAAGGCCCGACCTCGTTTCCCATCGCCACCGCCCCGCTCCCCCCGACATCGCGAAGACCCCAAGGCTCACCATCGTACGGATATGCCCCCGCCAAGGCAGAGCGGCATCGTCATCCGCGACAACGCGGAGTAGACCCGTCATGATGGAGAGCACAACCAAGGACACAAGAGCAGGTCACGTCATGACCCTCCGCGTCCAGCAAGTAATCGCGACAAGCGTGAGGAGTCGCAGGAGGGTAATAGCAAGAAGGCTAACCCACCGCCACCTCCGCCTCTGTCGCCACCTAGCAGTCACCATGGCGGAGGAGGCCCGCGTCGTTCACGCAGCCCATCCCCTGTTGACAAGAAGAAGAAAAACCCAGAGCCATATGATGCATGTCCATGGATCGATAAGATCCACGAGGCCCGGGAAGGACCATACCTAGGACCATGTTGCTTTGGACCTGCGATTCGGTCCGCAACTTACCCCAAAGGTTTCCGGATTGACAAGACCATCAAGCCCTACGACGGCACTGCCAAGCCAGCCACATGGTTGCAGGATTACGACAATGCGGTGGAGATCGCCGGGGGTAACCCCAACGTTGCCATCAAGTACCTCCCTTTGATGTTGGCGGGTACGGCCCGTCAATGGATTGACAACTTGCCGGAAAAATCCACCTGCAATTGGTTGGACATGAAAGAAGCGTTCACCAAGAACTTCGAGGGTACGTACAAACGCCCCTACACTGTTGGCGATCTACAGCGGTGCGTGTAAGAGAAAGACGAGACATCTCGCAGCTACCGCTCCCGCTGGCTGGATATGAAGAATTCCTGCGCAGGAGTGCACGCTCAGACCGCCATGGCTGCCTTCATCGATGGGTTGGAAAGGGGCACGTTGCTCCGACATAAGTTGAAGAGCTTGTAGGGTAATCACCAGCTTGACTTGAACTAGATGATTCAGTTGGCTAGTGAGTTCGCAGCAAGCGATGCTCGCTCTCTGCCGCAGCGGCCGTTCAACTCAAGATCGAGGAGGAAAGACAAAGCGGAAAACCGCTCCAGAAGAAAAGCAATCTCCCGACATGGTCGCCATGACCTTTGCAGGACGAGGTGATGGCGGACAACGTGGCCGAGGACGGGGAGCTGGTCATGGGCAGCATCGAGGAAGTGAAACTACCTCGGCACCGCTCCGCGTTCCCCAAACCTATGAAGAGTACCGCGATATGCCGTGCCTCGTACACCTCGACGCCAACGGTAAAGCCATTCACACCAATCGACACCGCAAGTTGTCAACGACCTCAATGAGGACCTGGAGTCCGGCTACAAGCAAAGTCGGAAGAACATACCGCGAGGCAAGGGCAAGGGGAAGAAAAGAAGGAGGAGTCCAAGGATTCAAGTGACATGGACGAGGATGTTGACCCCAAGCACGCCGCCAAGAGTGACGACAAAGGCAAGAACCCCTTCGTGAAGAAGGCGCCAGTCTACCACACTTTCCTTGGCACCCCCACCGTCCGACAACAGAAGACCTCTGTGAGGATACTGATGGCCACTCTACCCCCAGTTCCCCAGTACCTGCGCTGGTCGGAAGTTCCAATTACTTGGGACAGGACGGATCATCCAGACCTCATCCCTACAGAGAACCAATATGCCATGGTCATCAACCCCTTGATTGACGGCGTGGAGTTCACCAAGTGTATGGTGGATAGTGGAAGCAGCATCAACATCATGTACCTAGATACACTGCAGAAGATGAACTTGATGGAGGCAAACCTAAGGCGGACCAACACCATCTTCCATGGCATAGTTCTTGGTCGGGAGGCTTGGTCCCTTGGGTGCATCACACTTTAGGTTGCCTTTGGCGATGTTAATAATTACCGCCAAGAGCGCATGACCTTTGAGATGGTCCCCTTCAAGAGAGTGTACCACGTCATATTCGGCCGACATATTCCACACCTTCATGGCCAAGCCATGCTTCGTCTACAACAAACTCAAGATACCCGGACCAAACGGTGTCATCACCGTATCCGGAAGCTTTACCAAGGCAAGGGACTGCAAGATTAATGAAGCAGCCTTCGCGGAAGCTGTCCTCTACAGCAAAGAATTTAAAGAGATCCAGAGAAAGGTCGATGACTCAGAGATGCCCGCGTCGAAGAAGCAGATCTCTGACTCCGCTCCTGCATTCAAGGCCGCCATCGAGACCAAGCCGGTGGAACTTGTGGTAGGCGATGCCTCCAAGACCACCGCAATTAGGACGAACCTGGATCCCAAATAGGAAAGCACGCTCGTCGAGTTCCTCCGTGAGAATAGGGACATCTTTGCCCGACAACCTGCCGACATGAAAGGTGTACCTAGGGAACTTGCCGAGCACAACTTAAACATTGATCCAAAATGCAAACCAGTGAAACAACCTCTACGAAGCTTCGGAGACGAGAAGAGACGCGCCATTGGCAAAGAGATAGCTAGGTTACTTAAGGCTAGATTTAACCGAGAAGTCCTTCACACCCGATGGGTGGCCAATCCTGTACTTGTCCCCAAAAAGGAAACCAAAGAATTAAGAATGTGCGTTGATTACACCGGCTTGAACAAATCATGCCCCAAAGATCCGTTTGCTTTGCCTCGCATTGACCAAGTCATTGACTCGACGGCTGGCTCAGAACTTTTGTGTTTTCTCGATGCATACTCAGGATACCACCAGATCAAGATGAGGAAGTCGGACCAATTGGCCACTTCGTTCACTACCCCATACGACACGTTTTGCTATGTTACAATGTCCTTTGGGCTGAAAAATGCAGGTGGTACGTACCATCAGACAATGCAACATTGCCTTCACGACCAAATTGGTCGGAACGTTCACGCCTATGTGGACGATATGGCGGTGATGTCTAAAAAGTCAAATGACTTAATCTCCGACTTAAAAGAAACCTTTTATAATCTCCGGAAATACAACGTGATGCTTAACCCTAAGAAGTGCGTCTTCGGGGTTCCAGCCGGCAAATTGTTGGGCTTCATCGTTTTCCAGCATGGAATCGAGGTCAACCCGGAGAAAATCAAAGCCATCTTAAACATAAACCGTCCGACATTCCTAAAGGACATTCAACGACTAGAAGGTTGTGTTGCAGCAGTTAGTCGGTTCGTCAGCCGACTTGGAGAGAAGGCCCTGCCACTGTACAAGTTGCTGAAGAAGGCAGACAAATTTACATGGACGGACGAAGCAGATGCAGCATTGAAGCAGCTCAAGGAGATTCTTTGCTCAGCGCCCATCCTTGCAACACCCGAGCCTGGAGAGCCCCTGTTAGTCTACATGGTGGCAACCAACAGGGTAATCAGCATCATCGTCATAGTAGAGCGGAAGGAACCAGGTTATGAGCAGGGAGTTCAACGACCAGTTTACTATGTGAGCGAGGTCTTGACGGAGTCCAAGCAGCGTTACCCGCACTACCATAAGATAGCTTATGGAGTATTCCTTGCTTCTCGAAAACTGAGGCATTACTTTCAGGATCACCCAATCACAGTGGTGAGCAGGACTCCACTGTCCGACATTATCAACAACAGCGATACTACGGGAAGGGTCGTGAAGTGGGGCATTGAACTTGCCGCCTTCGAGATCGCCTACAAGAGACGCGATGCTATCAAGTCACAAGCCCTGGCGGATTTTATCGCAGATTGGATGGAGATGCCAGATGCTACTCTGTTGCCAGAACCAGAGTACTGGGTGATGCACTTTGACGGATCAAAGCTACTCAACGGCTCGGGGGCTGGTGTATTTCTACAGTCACCAACTGGCGACAAGCTACACTACGTTCTACAGATCCACTTCGAGGCTACGAACAACATGGCGGAATATGAAGCACTCATTCACGGATTACGCGTAGCCAAGGACATTGGCATCAAGCGCATAGTTTGCTGTGGAGATTCCGACTTGGTTGCCCAGCAGGTGGCTGGCACTTGGAATGCGCGGAACCCTATGATGGCGGCATATCGAGACGAAGTGGACGAGATAGCCAAGAGCTTCTTGGGCTACGAGGTCAAGTATGTTCCTAGGGAGCAAAACGAGGCGGCTGATCCGCCGGGAGTCTTCCTAGAACATCTGCGAACACCATCCGTGAAGGGAGCCTACATCGACAACCCGGCTAGAGCTGACTCTTTCGTTCACATGGTGGCAAAGGTCCCTCCGGCTTGGACAAGACCGTTCATGGAATATCTCGAACATGGAACTTTGCCCGACGACGAGGTCGAAAGACGACAAATATTACGAAGAGAAAAGGGTTATACCATAATCAATGGACAACTCTACAAAAGGAGCACTACTGGTGTATACCTAAAGTGTGTTTCCCAGCTAGAAGGTATAGAAATCCTACGCGAAATCCATCTCGGAGATTGCGGGCATCACGCCGCTCCTCGATCATTGGTCGCGAAAGCCTTCTGGCAAGTATTCTACTGGCTGACCGCGAAGGCGAACACCGACAAGCTGGTTGAGACATGCATGGGATGCCAGTATTATGCCCGACAACCACATGTTCCTGCTGAAGAATTGCAAACAATACAAATAACTTGGCAGTCTGGGGGCTAGACATGGTGGGACCGTTACAAACGACACCATGTGGGTTTACGCATCTGCTAGTAGCAGTTGATAAATTCACTAAATGGATAGAAGCTAAACCCATTAGAAAGCTTGATGGGTCAACTGCCCTCAGGTTTGTCCGGGATCTAGTGGTGAGATTTGGTCTCCCACGTAGCATTATTACCGACAACGGCAGCAACTTGTCACTAGGAGAAGTGGAGGCTTATTGTTGGGAGAAGGGCATCCGACTTGACCTTGCATCTATGGCACATCCACAATCCAATGGACAGGTCGAGCGAGCCAATGGATTAATTCTTCAGGGAATCAAGCCACGTCTTGAGGCACCGTTACATAGAGCAGCTGGAGCATGGGCAGAAGAATTGCCATATGTGCTATGGAGTTTATGAACTACACCCAACATATCCACCGGCTACACCCCTTATTTCATGGTATATGGAGCAGAAGCCATCCTACCTTCCGACATACTTCACGATGTACCAAGAGTCGCCGCCTACGACGAAGATGACGCTGAAGAATCCAGACGCCTAGATGTGGACCTTCTCGAGGAGGAGCGCGTTTTGGCATGCCAAAGATCCCCCATCTACCAGCAGAAGCTACACAACTACCATAGTCGCCGCGTTCGGCATCGCTTGTTTAAAGAGGGGGATTTGGTGCTCCGACTTAAGCAGAAGAATTCACACAAATTATCCCCGCCATGGGAAGGACCGTTCATCATAAGCAAGGCGCTACTCAATGGGTCTTACTACCTCGTTGACAATCGTGAACTGAAGGATAGACTCAACGAGGATCATAAGCGTAAGCGACGTGACACGGATGATGACTACCCGGAGCTTGATCGGCCATGGAACATAGCACAACTATGTCCTTTTTACACTTAGCATTTTTTATCTAATTGTGTACCTCTTATATGATCAATGAAATAAAGCTCTCTGATTCACTCATATTTCTGAGTCTTTTACCTCCTTTAGTGTTCATTTTTGGATCATATAAAACCTTTATGCACAAGTTTTGCGATTGCACTTGTGAAAATTTCGCCTACGGGCGTTAGCTTAAGTTTTCTGGTCTACACGTTCTTTGTGGTTTTTATGTGGATTCTGGAGTAGTGACTTTTTGGCACTTATTGTCGGCAATTTTGTGCTTAGGTTATTGGCAGTGTCATTGGGCATCATCGCCTGAGCGCATGGTTCCGACAACGAGTCTTCCGACTCACGAAAACTCAAGCATAAGAACCAAAGTAATGGATAAGCCAGCACTTGCTTAAAAAATATATACATGTTGGAAACTAGTTCTTAAGTAGCAGGACATACATCATTGTTTTCCTCCTTAAGTAAATACATAGTTTTTTCCGCATACACATCAAAGATGAAACAAATATTACAAGTTGTTTTTCATTCCTTTGGCGCAGATGACTTGGAAGCAGCGTCATCGGCAACCGGAGAATCACCCTCGAAGTCGGCAGTGTGAAGAGACTCGGAGGAGCTTTGGTTGCCGCCATCGATGGTATTCATCAGCACGAAGACGTTGACATCGACTAACTCGGCAACTCTGGTGTCATAACCCATGAGTGACGACAAGATGGACTCATGGTTTATCTCCTTACTATCGTCATCTACGTCGGGAATGCCAGAGGTTACCATGTTAATATCGGCATCTTTGTAGTGTGCCTTTACCATGGACAGAGCCATCCTTGCACCGGCTCGTGCACATGAAGCTTTCCAGCTTGTGATACGCTCGGGGTCTCAGCGCAGGATCTCCGAGAACTTCGCCATAGAGTCCGATGCCTTGATGTTGATTTGGAGGGGCTTGGCAATCTCTTTGGCTTGCATGATGGAGGTTTTGATGAAGTTGCCGGCAAGAACCATGCATTCCTTTGCCGGAGGAGGTGACCGGGTTAAACCCATAGGAGCTGCAAATTCCGACAAGGAGCACACTAGTTCAAAAATTCAGAGTATCTAGACTACAGAAATCCAAGACAGAGAGTCACTTACTGAAGATGCTAGCCTCAGCTTGCTAGAGGGTGTCTGCAAAGGAGTCCCGTTCTTGTTGGAGGAGCTTGTATGCCTCATGATGGCGTTGATTCTGCTCGTCGGCAGCTTCCTTCTGATCTCTTAAGATCGAGATCTCCTCCTTCAAGCGGTTGATTTCCTCGGTGGCGGAGTCCTACAAGGCTTTCATTGATTCTTTGTGCATCTTCAACATGTCCTTCCTCTCCTGTTTAAGGATCTTGTTTTTGCTATCCAGCTCTTGAATGTGCTTGGATTGCTCGAATTATATCCTTAGCCTTGGCAATGGTTTCTGCAAGTCAGAGACAGCAAAGTACACAGTGAGTACTCGGAGAATACACAGGTTTAAGTCGGAATACGAAAAAGAAAGGAAAAATAGACGCTTGCTCTTGATGATCTGTTCCTTCAAGAAGGCAGTTTTACCCTTTTCGGCTTCCAAGTCAGCGCGCATCTCCTGGTACTTGTCGTTGGCCATGCCCCTCCGAGCATTCTCGTTCTGTGGAAAAGAAGAAAAGTTAAACGTTGTTTGGTCTACTTGGAGCATCTAGCCAGAAAATTTCCACCTAGACGCTCGGGGGCTACAGTGAGAGTTTTTAACTCGGATGTATGCTTAGCTTCTCTTTAAAAGCATCTAGTCAGAACTAATTCAGTTACAACTAGAAGCTTGGGGGCTACAGTATTGTAATTTATAAACACTGCGTATGCTACTCTTAAAGCATCTAGTCGGAATAATTCATTCCACCTATATGCTTGGGGGCTACAGTGAGAAGTTTTCTAGCTTAGTCACTCTTAGAGCATCAAGACGCAAAGACCTATGGTTTTCCGTCTAAATTCTCGGGGGCTACAGTGGGATACTCATATGAAATGCAAAAGGCAAATAAAACTTACAAGTGTAATGATCTTGAGGTTGGTAGCACTCTCATCCAGCAGCTTGCCGAAGGATGCACTGTTTCCTTGCAAGATTTCTGCTTGCCGGAGAAGCTCCTCTAGACCGCACGTCGGAGATGTCGACACCACACCAGGAACCAGAGCAGTGCTACCCGGTGTAAGTACCGGATAAACTATCTTCAGATACTCTATGGTTTTCTTGGGTGCGGGGGCGCCGCCTACGGCAGAAGTACCAGCTTCCACCATCGCTTTACCACAACTGATGACATCCTTAGACGGAGCTTTAGCCATTTGGTGTGCGGCACTTTCCTGCGTCGGCTGCTCACCGACGATAGCAATCTCGGTAGAGGCACCTGAGTCCACTTCCATGGCGGAAGGGCCAGATGCTTACTTAGCTTGCGAGCTTGTCGGAGCGGAGGAAGGGTTGACGGTAGGAGTGACAGGGGAGATGGCGACAGATGCGTCGCGATGAAACATGTCCTTGATGGTTCTAGAATCCCCCAATGTTTTCGAGGTTTTCTTCAAGCTCGTCGTGGCTTTCTTCCTGAAAAGCGCAAAAATGCATAAGTACTGGAACAAGATAGATAAATGGACAATGTCAGAGAAAAAGAAGCTTACACATGAGGGGGTGCTTTGGCAAAGGGGATCCCAGTAGTCTTTCTTTTCTCCGCCTCCAGGGCGGCGGTAGTATTTTTGGAGGCTCCACCCTCTGTCTTCTTCTTCTTGCCTCCGTCAGCAGCGTCAGAGGTGGAGCTCTTCCGCTTTCGCGCGAATGGAGCATCTTCGTCGGACACGAAGATAACTTCCTTCATCTTTGGATCATAGATTTGAGGAGCCATGCTGTCCTCATCTATGTCGCTAAGATGTAAGGTGAAGAACCACCGTGTTAGATGAGATGGTAATGGCTAGACGGAAGAACTGGAGTATATGTCATACACGGAAAATAAACAGTTACCTTTGGGCACTTGCTATCTACGAACATGTCATAGGTGATGGTGAAGCCACGCTTCTTATCCTTCACCTTGACGATGTCCTTGACGCGGAGCTTGACGGAGTCGCTCGAGAAATTGTCCACGGAGATGCGGAGGCTATCCCTTCTATCGCTGGTATACTCGTGCATCAGCTTCGAGCGGTGCTGCAGAGGCTAGATTCGCCTCGTGAACCAGCACATGGCTAGGTCCAATCCGGTCAAACCTGTCTCTATGAACCACTCTATCCGCCTTATGGCGTGGGAGGCTTCGATGTTGGAGGGAAGGGAGGCCTGGGATCTCCATGCCAAAGTTTCGGCGGCGGATCCATCGACGAAGTCCGGGTACGTTACTTCTCGGCCGGCTAGAGGGATATCTGGGCCGTAGAAGTAAGTACGCTGCCAGTTCTTGCAGGACTCGTGGCCGACGATGTCGGGAAACCGCTGGCCAGGACGGATCTTGAAGCTAATGGTGCCACAATTTCTAAGTTCATCCTTGCTGGCCCCGGCTTCGCGCTTGACGGTGAAGAAATACACAAAGAGATCTAGCCTAGGCCTAATCCCTAGGTAACCCTCGCAAAGCGCCGCATAATTGCTAAGTGCTAGGATACTGTTGGGAGAGAGGTTTTGGGGATGTACTCGGTAGTGGTTCAAGACGGCAAGAAAGAAGTTAGAGATGGGCAGGGAGATGCCGCGTACCAATTATGCTTTGAGGTACACCTTTTGTCCGTCTTGGGGAGAAGGTGTGACCTTGCCGGCTGGCACCGCCCGCCAGGCGAGCCCCTCCATCGCGGGAGGTAGCCCTCAACGATCAGCTCCTTGATATCGCGGTCCGTGATGTTCGAGCCACGACAATCGCCTTTATGGGAGTCGTTGTCCTCCTCTAGCAGCTCCAGCGCCACTGGATTATGGTCGCCGCCGGTGGACTCGACCACCGCAGAGACGGGGATGACCAGACCCTATAGGGGCACGACGATGGAGCTCGCCGGCTTCACCGCGGCTTCGCCCGATGCCGCCATCGAGGGAGAAGAACTACTGCTGGCCATTGCGTGTGCTTGGAGGTGAATGGCGAGATTGGGAGTTAGGGTTTTTCGCAAGGTTGCGCGGATAGCTCGAGGGGGCGCTCGCTGGAGGAAGAAGATGATGCAAGGGGATAATGAGGTGAAAAGTAAATTTTCCACCGCAGTTACTATTTATGACCCCCAGCATCAAGATTCGTGCAGCTTGATCGGACAGTTGCCGCGTAGATGACGTGTGTGCGGACTTGCGTGGAAATTTCACCACGTCCCAATCGTCGCCGCCAACGGTTCGTATCGCTCGCGTGGGAAAAGTGGAAATGATTGTGTTCTCTGCATGTGTGAGTTACGAGGCGTTGCTGACCTACGTCTACGTCGCCCTAGCTGATAGGCAGATGAACCATCACATCAGAAGATTCCGGCATGGACGGATCCAGTCCGGCTACGAAAGAGTACGATGGAAGATTCAGCAATTCTCCGGCTTACTAATTGAAGACGGAGAAGACCTTGCAGGGTTCTTTGGGAGGACTACAAGATGTTGCTTGACGATTTGCCGACATCCATCTAGACGGAGCATTCCACGTGATGAGGCAAGACAACGCAAGATCTCGGAGTTCTCCGAGGGCTACTGTTGGGGATATGCTATATGGGTATCCTCATAGCATGTTTCCTATCCGGATAACCCGGGTGGGCCACAGTTGGTAGCATGGCCCATGGCCTGCTGGGCGGCCCAGTTAGATGGATCCAGAAGGGAGGCCCATGCCGGATAAAGGAAGGCTACGGTGGAGTCACCGACGTACCCGGATCCTTGGAGTACAAGACATGCAAGACTAATAATAGACGGTGTAGGACTCTGTAACCTGTCCGGCTAGGACTTTTCCCTATAACCTAGGACCCGGCGACTATATAAGTCGGGCCTATGGGATCCTTTAGGGCACAACTTCAAACGATCAAGTAGCGATTAGCGCACACCTCGCACAGCGAACCTATCTCTATAACTCGGCGTATTGCCATTATAGTGATTTATAGCAGGAGTAGGATTCCGCCACCGTCATGGGATCTGGACCTGGGTAAGCTGTGTTACCTCGTACCCATCAACCGTCCGCCTTCCCCCACGTCTCTAAACACGCACTGTGAGGACCCGTCCATGGAGTACTCGTCGGCAATACCACGACAATTACAATAATATACATAGACCATAATCCAACTTCATCTATGACTAATAATCCACCTTCAGGTTATCATCTGAACCCCTTCCAGTATTAAGTTGCAAGCAACATATAATTGCATTAAGTAGTGTGTTTAAAGTAAACAATACAATTATTCCATGAACAAAAGATTGTTGTTTTCTCCCTAGTAGCAACAACACATCTACAACCTTAGTGATTTCTGTCACTTCCCTAGATTACTAGAGGCATGAACCTACTATTGAGCATAAATACTCCCTCTTGGAGTCACAAGCATCTACTTGGCCAAGATAGCTACTAGCAACGGAGAGGATGCAAGATCACAAATAACATAGACATGATAGAATCAATAATCAATCTAACATAGTATCTCAATACCCATCGGATCCCCGTAAACACAACATGTATGATTACAAATAGATGATCTTGATAATGAACAGAGCTCACAAGATCTAAACATGATAGCACAAAGGAGGAGAAACAACCATCTAGCTACTGTATGGACCCATAGTCTAAGGGTGAACTACTCACGCATCACTCCGGAGGATGGCATGGTGATGAAGAAGGCCTCCGGGATGATCTCTCCCCTCCGGTGGGGTGCCGAGAAGAGCTTCGGACTCCCGATCTAGGGACGATGGTGGCGATGGTTCTGGACTGTTTCATGGATATTTGATCGGGTACTTAGGGTTTCTGCATTGGCGTTCTTTTATAGGCAAAGGGGCAAGTTCGGTTAAGGGCCAGGGGGCCCACACCATGCCCTGGTGCGGCCTAGGGTGGGCCAGCGCCAGGGGGTGGTGCAGCCGCCCTGTGGCGCCTCTTCGTCCCCCCTTCGGTCTCTGTGTCGGGTAAAATATTGACTTTGGCTTTTGTCCCGTCCAATTCCGAGAATATTTCTTTACTAGATTTTCTGAAACCAAAAACAGCAGAAAACGGGCAATTAGCACAACAACATCTTGTTAATAGGTTAGTCCTAGAAAATGTATAAAAATACCTCAAAGTGTAGACAAAACATAGCAAAGTTGATACTAAAAAAGCATGGAGCATCAAAAATTATAGATACGTTTATGACGTATCAGCTCGCGCATCCGGAATGAACCGTTTACAAAGGGACTTTCGCTGCCCAGCGACACGCTAAAGTATAACGGCACCGTCATGCAGGAGGACTGGCTGGTGGACTATGTTATCGTGGTAGGCATGACAAATGGCAACCTCCGCGTGGCCGTGCGCTACATTCCACTCATGCCCCTCTACTCGACACGAACATGGCTCAATAGCATCCTAGACAACAACATCAATGCCTAGCTAGACTTTGAGGAGGCATCCGTCTGCAACTTCACTGGCATCTACAAGCGGCCCGACCGGACTCTCGAGCTTGACCTTTGCATCCAAGGCAAGGACGAATTCGATCGATCCTACCTCACTCGATGGATGAGCATGCACAACTCCTGCGAAGGGATGCGCGAGCACCAGGCGATTTACTTCTTCACCAACGGTTGCCGAGACAACATCATGCTGAAACACAAGCTTAGCCAGGCGGATCCACAAAGCATGGCTCATGTCATGGCGATCACGGAGAAGTACGCCACCGCAAATGCGGCAATGTAGAATCCCATCATGGTGGACAACCAGGGCCAAATCGTCACGGACGAGCAGGCAGAAAGATGCCACCTGGGTAAACACCATCACTCCAGGCGGCACGGCCATGACAACCGACATGGCAAAAGGAAGGATGTTGTAGGAATGGCCATGGCAGTCGCTACCAGGGGTAGCAATTGATTTGAAGTAGGGCAAGAGCGAGTAGCCATCTGTGGATCGAGATTGGGAGCGAGACACATGGTTTACCTAGGTTCAGCCTCCCATAGGGTAAAGACCTACTTCCTGCTTGCTTGTATTGATGGAGGACGAATTACAAGGGTGGGGACCTCGGCATAAGGGCGGCGAGTCACTTGGATGAGGTAGCTAATAGCTCATGAGTATAGAAGGAACACTAGGGAGGATTATATAGGGGTGCCTTGCTAGGGTTTTACAGGATCTCAACCGAACCAGTAACGGTTTGGGTGTTTGAACTAATCTGACAGGGCCTAGCTATGGTCTTGGGCCTCTGTAACACCCTCAGAATCGGCCCTATGCAAGTTTCAGCGATCCCCGCCAAACCCGCATAGAAACGATTCAAAGGTGCCCACCAGGCACTTTCGTGCGGGTGGAAAATGAAGTAATATCATTACACAATAGTCCGCGATGTAACCCACAGAATAGATATATACAATAGCGACTCAAAGAGGCAAGAATACAGATATACAATACAAAGATCCAAATCACCTTTCAAAACGGTAAAGCGTCCGAGTATGGACAAGATGCAAATTGAGCTAAGAGCCCTGAAGAATAACCAATGGCGTCCATAACCCTGCCCAGGCCAAGCTAGAAGGGTAACCCTGCTAACAACGTCGATCTCAAAACCTGCTTAAACAAAAGGGGTGCCGACAAAGGGCAAAGGAAAAAGAGGCGGTCGATCGAGGCCGATTGCAGCGAGACTAGAATTCGGCGGTCCTCGCCTACATAGGTATGGTGGACTGAAGCGGCAGCACAACATGCACTAAACAACCTATAGAGACTCAATACAGCTGGCGGCTATTAGACAGGGATAAGAAATACCTATTCGGATCCAACCTGGAACTATCACCAAGCATACCCATCTTGGTATTTCCCCCTCGAGACCAAACGAGGAAGTCAACCGAGGAACTCACACAGTTGGCAGTTTTATTCATTTTGTTATAGTTGCGGCAATTACTAGTCAGATATAGATAGCATGAGTCATCCTGATATAATAAGCAGTGGGCAGTTTTTAGCTAACCATTCCGTTGTAGTTGTAGTACTTACTAGTCAGATACATATAGGATGAGGCATCCCAAAACCCAGCAATTGTTGGTACTTTTATTTAGCCATTCCGTTGTAGTTGCAATAATTACTAGTCAGATACAATGGTAACAGGTGACAACCCAAACCAGCAGTTGTTGGCACTTTTATTTAGCCATTCCATTATAGTGAAGCTAATTACTAGTCATTATAAAGTCAAATTTATAGCACTACTTTAGTTATAGTTGTCTATGATCGAGATAATGTGCTCCAAGTCATCCATAACCGCGGACATGGCTTTCAGAAAGTTTTACCCTGCAGGGGGCACAAATAGCAACACACGCACGATCAACCTCGAGAAAAACCAATAAAACCCAACGAGGCATCACGACAGAGAAATTGCAAGATTCATATAAATTTCAGGGGGCCACCCCACCAGGCTACCCGCTACGAAGTTGGCCGGCTCCGAGACGGACCCAGAGGTTTGTGACGACGATCGGGAACCCGAAAGTGACTGGGCTTGTCGATCTGGCAACGTGGCACGGGGTTCCAAAATAGTACAGGTGCTCCACGCGCAATCATAAATAAAGCAGTAAAGCATGGCATAAGTACAGGATAGTAATAAAGCCCCAAACTACTTGTGGCCCCAAGAAATAAGATATGACTCAAGCTCTGGCTAGGGGGATTCATGGTCCCACATGCGGATAGTGCGAATATTCAAAGAACAGGTATCAAGTACTCGGGGTCCTACGGGACACAAGTGGACGGTTAAAAAGCAAATAACATCTATTGCCCACCTGTGCCTCTGCATTATTTACTTACTTCAATTTTAGTTATTAAACAGTAATTAAAGCCATGATCATCTCCAACATTAAACATATGGCAACCTTCCAACAACTATGGTACTGGACGACACGCAACAGCTCTTGAGCAAGCGACTACGACACGAAAGTCCAACTATCTACCAAACAACAGGTAATAGGATGTGTCCAAGGAAATATAAGGTTTCAAGGGATAGTACGGGTACGAAAACTAGAGCACTGCATCACATATAGCAATAGATCAACAGGAGGGAATAAATACTATAAAAGTAAGATAGGTAGAAAGGGGGAGATTGCTCGCCTAAAAAACATTGTTGAATGTTCATCCAAAGATCGGGTCCACACTCACATCAACTCATCGGCCTAATTCGCGAAGAAGCAAAGCACTAGAAGAAACACCGGATGCACTATTTAATACTACGGCAAAAGATCGGGCATGATGCATGTATGATGTATGACATGGCAAAGATTCGATGCAATTAGGCAATATTAAACGGAATCGGGGTTCCGACATTTACTTAGATGGTTCAAGTTGTTTAGATACCCCGCAATTTAAATGTTGTCTTAACAAGAAAAAATATTTCACCGGTTCGATGCACAAATTTAAATGGGACCAATATTAGACTAGATTCGCCCACATATGGTCGCCATATTTAATTTAGGTGAATCTTCGAAATAGCCCCAAACACCCACAATATGCATGCAACATGAACAGTTTAATGTAACAAGTAGATATCATATGTTGTAAAAATAGGGGGAGTCTCGGATAGGGTCACACATTGGTCCGAAGATCTTGGGGGCTCGGAGGAGGTCTGGCTTCGGCTTCGGATCGGATCTTCGGGTCCGGACGGACTTCGGGGTCTTTGGTTCCATGTGGCAGATTTTGGGAGGCATCACCTTCGAATTCTGGTCACGAGTGTCGACATGGAACATGAGTAGCTCTCGCCGACCAAAGGGGAACGAAGCACTTGTTGCGGAAACGATGTCGTATCTAGGAGGTGTGACAACGAGTATCCTGCCGAGGCAACCAAAACTCTGCCAGCACATCCAGACATCAAAAACACCAACAGTACCATGGTTCACCACACTTGTAACAGTTCTAGAACTTGAAGAGAACCAGTGGTTACACAGTGCTTGGAGGCGTTCGGCGGGGGTCTCGAGAGATGGAGATGGAGGGCGCAGCCGACGACGCGCATGAGGAACAACGTCAGGGCCGATTGGCAAGATCGGGAGTGGCCTCTAAAGCAGGGAGACGGCTCAAGGGTTTGGCCCCTGACATCGGCGGTGCAGAGGCTTGCTGGGGCGATGGAGAGGCGTGCCACGGCGGCGGCAGCAGGGGAAAGGAGGAGAGTCAGCGAGGGCACGCAGAGGTGTCTTCATCGACGGCGACGCTTGTGGGGCAGAGGAGGATCTCGGGGCCGCGCCGGCTTGGGTCGGGGTAGGGCGCAAGGCGGCGGTGGACGCGGGACGACGGAGTGGCAGCTAGAGAAGGGGCGCGAACAAGGCGACGACACCACGGGGAGGCTCGCGGGAGGCGGCGCTGGCGTCCACGGCGGAGGCGGCCAGGAGGTCGAGGTGGCAGATGACGACGCAGGGGCAGACGGGCGTCCTGGGGCGGTCCCGGGGAGCTCGGCTCGACGATAGGGTGGAAGCTCGCGAGGCGGCCACCGGTATCTTGGGCGGCGTGGAGACGAGGCACCGCGGGATTGGCGGCGGGAAAGAAGGAAGATAGAGGAGGGAGGGCGCCCGACCACGGCGAAGGCGAGGGCGCGGCCTGGAGCGAGCGGGTCTTGGGCGCTGGCGGCGCTGGGGCTTCGCGATGGGGAGGAAGCGGGGCTCGGGGTGGGTCGCGGGGTGCGATGTGTGTGAGAGATAGTGGTGGGCCAGGGCATCGCGACAGGGCTTCGTGTGCTGCGCGCTGTGTGCGTGGGTGTTGCGTCGGGTGTGGTTGTGGGCGAGCGGGAGGAGAATTGGGGGTGGTGGCGGCCACAGGGGAAGTTGAGCTAGGATAGCTAGGGTTTGGGTGGGGATTAGGGTTAGATATAGGCTTAACCGGGTTGTAGGTGGTCTGGCCGGTTGGGCCTCTGGCCCGATCGGTTGGACTGCCTCCCCGAAACCAAAAAATATGTTTGATTTATTTATTTTTAAAATAGTCCTTTGATAAATAGTTGTACACAAATAAAACATCCGGATAGATCTAGGGTTTTGGTTTAAATAGAGAGGGGAGTATCTAGAAAATAAAAGGAGGCTTTTAGAAAATAGTTTTGACAAACAAATGCATGCAGATGTCATGATGATGCATATAATAAAAACAACAGCGATTTTCTAGTAGTGGTTTTACCCGGGGTGCTACAGCCTCCGTGTCCAGTCGCCAGTCTTCTTTAAAGCCTTCTTTCCAGTCGTCGCCATTGCTGGCCCAGTTCTTATTGTCTTGGGCCAGTCACTTCCTGCCTTTGTGGATATCCCGATTGGCATATCCCCATCATTAGTCACCGAGTGCGTCAGGGGTTCGGCATAGGAGTCAACCTGGCAGTCGAATGCATAGTCGAATCGGTGACAAACTCCTCCGATGAAGGGAGAAGTTTTAATCTTTAGTCATAGTTGCATCTCCTAATGAATAATTTCTCCTAAGGTCTCTTGTTTTAATAGATTGGAGTGAGCGAACGGTGTAGGCGAATGGCGCACTGATCAATGTAGGTGAACGACTCAGGCGAATGGTCAATTTGACCGAAGTTGGACCGTCAGCACGATCAAACTAGCTGTTAGTTACCACCTAACGGTAGCTCTAGCATTTTTACCACGCGAAGTAATGGCTAATCCCGTGATTACGTGAGACATGGCGCTGTAAATGGCGACCGATAGAGGGGAATGAAGATCTCCTTACATTTTCCTGGTTCTTGCTTTCTTATCCATTCGCATTCGCCTCCGATCCAAACCTTTAGATCTCAGAGAGTCCACCGTCATGGCTCCCTCCTGGTCCAAATACAAGTGCACTAAAGCAACCCTATAGTCCTTCGAGGATGCAGGTATCCTCACCAAGGGTAACTGGTGAGCTCCACCGACTGGCGTGTGTGAGCCTAATCTGTGGTCCCTCGAGTTCATCTCGTTCGTCAGCCACCTAGAGCATGGCCTAGGATTCCCCACCTCCCTTTTATTCAGGCGCTTCCTCCATTTTATCGTATCAAGTCCTCCGATCTAGGTCCTCATAGAATCGAGCAGATCGCGGTTTTATCACGTTCTGCGAATCATATCTAGGGTGCGACCCCTACTTTCCTCTCTATATCAAGCTGTTCCATGGTTGGGACAATCGCGAGGGAAAGAAAGGGCCCCTGCTGGCGGTTGGTGGTTTCACATTTCAGGTGAAGACCGACACCAGTTTCTTTAAGCTGATGCTGCCAAAGATGGCAGTCAACAACTTGAATAAGGCGTGGTTTTATGTCAAGGAGTCGACTCCCACTAGGAAGGTGGCGATTCCGGCGTACACCATGGAATAGAGCATTCCACAGAGGATGTCGATGAAGGAGTTTTCGTGGTTGCAGAAGATGGTGGTCACAGAGATGATCGCCTGCATGACCGAGCTGGAGGACGAGGGGTTGAAGACGATCAACCTCTTCAACTGCTGTCTCGGTCGCCGACTAGTTCCTCTCATGAAGAGGTTGACGCTAATGTACGAATACATCACCCGTGTCGAACCGTCAAGGACGAGCTCAACGCAGTGGAAGGAGAGGACTACATCGCTGTCCTTAAGAAGATTACAGAGGCACCATGCGTCGACATGGCCGATGGACTTGCCCCGTACAGGCTGTATGATGTTCTGGCCCCCACGGTAAGTAGTTTCTGATTCCATAATTTTCATTCGCGCCTCGCAAGTTCTCCTTTTGACGAGTGCATGTACATGCAGACATTCAGGATCATATAACACTGGTTCCCTCCTCTGGACGAAGAGGTGCCACAAGAACTTCTCTAGGAGGAGGCAGGAGGCTCCTCCGGCTGGGTGGAGGAAGAAGAAGAATTCGTTGAAGAGGAGTGCGAGCCTCCCTGGGCGACTCGTAAAACACGCGGATAGAGGCGCCATGAGGCTGAGGATAGTCTTAGCCTTGGTAAAGGAGACAGTGATCTAGAGGTCGTCATAGAGGCAAGCTCCAAGCGGGCTCCCACACCATACAAGCTCGCGGACAAGCCGAAGGCTCCACGAAAGCAGCAGCGCCAGACGAGCTTGCTGGATATGGGGCTGTGGCGGCCCATCGGGCCAGAGCTGGAGAAGACCGCTCACATAACCATCACACTATGGAAGATCCCGGTCGCCAAGTAAGCGTCGACGTCTATTATGTTTGACCTTTCTTTGTACCTTTTTGGATCGCCTGCTTAGGCATCATCTTGTATGGTAGAGGCGGCCTATAAAAAATCCAGAAGGGGACCGCGGCGAAGGTCGCGGGCTAGCCTGCCACGGTGACCGAATATCCTTCCATAAGAAGGAAGGATAACATGACCGACGCACCCGAAGCTGGCGTGAAGAAGAAGAAGAAGGTCGCCGACTTGGCGACCAAAGTGGCAACAACGAATGAAACTAGAGCGGCTGTCTCCCAATGGGCAGGGTCAACAACCAAAGTGGTCGAGGTCATGGAGATGAATCCTTCTGCATACTCACGGCGGCGAAGTCGCCCGCGACGAATCCCGCCACGTTCCCACGGTTCATGGTGAAGGTCACGCACGTGCACTCGTCGGCGGTCCCGGAAGTGATCGACGATCGCACCGAGTCGGCATCGCATCCCCCGCCTAGTGGGGCGACTTCGACGTCCTTATCCTTATGGGATGGCCATCCAGGTAATTCCACTCCCCAAGCGCTCGATCGCAAAAAAAATTGCGATTGGGCGCTAAGAACTTGTGTTCCCCAGTCCCTGAGGGTCGAGTCGCCAGGTTATTGGTGGATCGAGTCTTGAAATATCTGTACTGATAATGGCCTTTATTTTCTGCAGACAGAGGCGGCCGGCCGGCAGTCCGTGTTGTAGTGGGTGGAGAAAAAGTTAGCCGCGTCGTGATGCGGCTCAGATCATTGTAGACTTCGTTGGCATACCCCAAGAGGAAGGTGTGATGTGCATGATAGTAAATCTTTCCTCAGATATGAAACCAAGGTTATCGAACCAGTAGGAGGAAGGAAACGACTCCAAGGTGTTTCTAACAACTTGGAACCTGCACAACACAAACTCAAGACTTTGCCCCAACGAACAGTGAGGTTGTCAATCTCACTGGTTTGCTAAAAACAAAGGATTAAACATATGGTGTGGAAGGTAATGATTTCTTGCGGAAAGTAAACAGTAGCAGTGCATGATGTAACAATGGTAATAATTGTACCGGGGTCCTCAGTTCACTAGAGGTGTTCTCCTTAAGATAATTAACATAACATGCTGGGTAAACAAATTAAAGCGGGGCAATTGACAGGACTGAGCAAGGCATAACAATGCAATACTAGACATTCATGATCCTATGACATTTGATTGTGCATTACAACAATATACATAGACCGCCATCCAACTGCATCTATGACTAGTAATCCACCTTCAGGTTATCATCCGAACCCCTTCCAGTATTAAGTTGCAAGCAACATATAACTGCTTTAAGCAATGTGTGTAAAGTAAACAATACAATTGTTCCATGAACAAAAGATTTTTGTTTTCTCCCTAGTAGCAACAACACATCTACAACCTTAGAGATTTCTGTCACTTCCCTAGATTCAAAAGAGGCATGAACCCACTATCGAGCATAAATACTCTCTCTTGGAGTCACTAGCATCTACTTGGCCAAGATAGCTACTAGATGAGGGGAATATGCCCTGAGAGGCAATAATAAAGTGTTTATTATGTGTATTCCAAGTATATGATAGATGTTTATTTTGCATGCTATAATTGTATTAATATGGAAACGTTAATACATGTGTTTTAATAAATAAATAGAAAGTTCCTAGTTATGCCTCTCGCATAAACTAGCTCGTTGATTAACAAGATGATCAAGTTTTCCTGATCATGGACATTGGATGTTGTTAATAACAGGATCACAACATTAATGTAATGGTGTGATGAACATTCATCCGAAGTATAGCATTACGATCAAAGTCATTGAGTTTATATTGCTATAACAACTTATGAAGTGATCCTAATCCTTATACCATGAGATCGTGTCAATCACTAACACCGAAAGAGTTTCTTGATAACATAATGTCACACCGTAACAGGGTGATTATAAAGATGGGTTCAGAACTAATAAAGTGTTATGTTGAGGCCCATGGATCGAGAGTGGAATTTGTTTATCCTGATGACGGATAGATATACTCTGGGCCCTCTCGGTGATATCACATTGGTTAGCTTGCAAGCAAGTGATTTGATCACTAGAATGTTATATCACGGGAACAAGAAAAGAGTACATGTCAGTAATGAGATCAAACTAGGTATGGAGATACCGATGATCGAATCTCGGACATGTAATATATCGCGAAACAAAGGGATTAAGATACTAGCATAAAAGGTTCCGACGATCACAAGAAAGTCATCGTTGAATGTGTGGGAGTCAGTATGGGTCTCTAGATCCCGCTTCTGATGATTGATCCGAGAGGGGTCTCGATCATGTCCGCATTATTCGCGAACCCTAGGGTGACACACTTAAGAGAAACCGACATACAATTGGAGCAAAAGTTTCATGCCGAAAAGAATAACAAGTATAGGAATTTATTTCACTAGATACCGAAACAGGTTTCCGGGTGAAATTGCAGAAAGTGTTTTTTGCATGTGAAATGGAATTCTAGCAAGGGGTTATATGTGAATGTTTTTTATTAAAGTAATTGAAAAAATTCTGAATAAATAAAAGGAGTTTTATTTAATGAGAGTTTGCATTAAATTTGGTGGAAATTTAATAGCAATTTTGAGTGGGATTTTGAGTGGAGGGAATTTAAAGAAATTTTGTGACTGGAGTGTCCACCCACATGAATGAGGGGAGGGCAAGGGGGCAGCCCCATGCGCCGGCCACCCCCTTGGGGTTCCCCCTCTCCTATAAAAGGCACCCCTCTCCCTCTCTCTCACTCACACCTCCTCGTGAAGGATCTCTCTCCTCCTCTAGAATTTATTCCCCATGGTCTCGGACTAGCGAGATACATATTCTCGGTGGATATTTGGCAAGAAAGAGTTGTGCTTCTGCTGCATTGCTGGAGCGAGGAGGCGGAGGTTGCTCGGTGCCTTGGACGTGTGTGCGAGCACGGATGCGGTGCTAATTTGCGGCGCTAGGACTTCCTATCGATCTTGAGATCGGCTACATCAACCAGGAGTTTAACTCGTTAAGCTTTGTCGGTCTTCAAGGGTATGTTCTCTACGGATATCCATCCGCCCATTGTTTGTATCTAGTAGATAGATCTTGGTACATAGTTGTTCCCATCGTAGGAAGTTTTTTGTTTTCTATGCTGCGAACCCTACACTAAAAACGGAGAACATGCAAGATCTCAAACAAACATACATGATAGAATCAATAATCATAAGACATGATAGAACAATAAACAATTTGACATAGTAATCTCAATATCCATCGGATTCCCGCAAACACAACATGCATGATTACAAATAGATGATCTTGATCGTGAACGGAGCTCACAAGATCTAAACATGATAGCACAAAGGAGGAGAAACAACCATCTAGCTACTGTATGGACCCATAGTCCAAGGTGGAACTACTCACGCATCATACCGGAGGCTGGCATGGTGATGAAGAAGGCCTCCGGGATGATCTCTCCCCTCCGATAGGGTGCCGTGAAAAGCTTTAGATCCCCCGATCTAGGGATGATGGTGGCGGCTACGGACTGTTTCGTGGAAATCTGATTGGGTACTTGGGATTTTGGCATAGGGGATTTATATAGGTGAAGAGGCGAGGTAGGAGGGCGGCCAGGGGGGCCACACCCTGCCCAGGCGCGGCCCAGGGTGGGCCCACGCGTGGGTGTGTGTGTGTGTGTGGGGGGGGGGGGGGGGGGCCACCCTGTGGCACCCCTCAAGTCGCCCTTCGGTCTCTGTGTTCTCCTCGGTGAAATATTAACTTTGGGTTTTATCCCGTCCAATTCCGAGAATATTTCCTTACTAGCTTTTCTGAAACAAGAAATAGCAGAAAACATGCAACTGGCACTATGACATCTTGTTAATAGGTTAGTCCTAGAAAGTATATAAAAATACCTCAAAGTGTAGACAAAGCATAGCAAAGTTGATACTAAACAAGCATGGAACATAAAAATTATAGATACGTTTACGACGTATCAAGCATCCCCAAGCTTAACTCCTGCTCGTCCTCGAGTAGGTAAGTGATAAAAAGAATAATTTTTGAGGTGACATGCACCATCACAATCAAGGAAAAACCATTTGCAAGCATTGAAAGCTGGGATCAAAGTACTATAAACATGAGCATGAAAGATGAAGTTCTAACAATAAGACATAGTAGCTATGCTGCAACATGAAAGGATACAAACAAAGATTCATGAATAACAATGCATTGAAATACGTTTGTTTGTTTCACATATAGAAAACATTAGTGGCATTCAGCTTGTCCCTCATGGAGTAGTAAAACATAAATGCATAGGACACCTTCAAAGTTCATAAGGGTGACTAGATACAAATAGTTCAAGAACAAGCAACATCAATATTATGAATCAATCAATAAGTTTTGGAACAATGCACATAAAACTAAGAATGACAACTATGCTCTCCTAGTTGGTGGATAAAGATAGAAGGTGAAGACTCAATATAAAAGTAGGAAGAAAGGCCCTTCAAAGGAAAGTAGGGATTTCAAGTCTCATAAAGAGCTTCCAAAAATTATGGTACTTATTTGCTTTCAGCTCTCATTGCCCCTATCATAAGCATCTTGAAGTGATTAAGATTAAAGTGAACAAAGCTTCATAGATTGCTCACTATGGTGATGCTGCAAGTTTCCACCATGATTAGGCATGGCTTAGGCTAGCGGCCCAGGCGTTTCTCTAACACACATACATAACTCCATGGACTTACAAGCTCCCCTTTTATTTCACATCGTCGACATCCATAAACAAAAGAGCATGATATCAACTAGGTAGATATTTACAGATGTTGAGAGCGTTCCCCGTGACAACACGGCTCTGCTAATTCCCGACTTATAAGTGCAAGCATATAGAACATAGATGACACAGTGGTTCAAGTTTATTAGGGGCAAGAAAAATAAAATGTGCCATCAAGTATGTGAGAGATTTAATCACTAATTTTCGCATAACAAGTTTAATTTGGAAGATAGATAAAACAATAATATACTTGGAATGGTGTAACACACTATGCATAGAAATTTATAGTGGACACTTTGGAATAACTTGGTTTCTTGGGAGTTGGATGCATGAGTAGAGCTTACTCAATACAAGTGGAGGCTAGCAAAAGACTAGGAGCTACCAACTAAGAGAGCAATAATGGCCATAATCATGTAGAGCGACAAAACATTATAAACTAAAGCATAGAGTGATATCACAAGTCAAAAACTAAATGGTCATAGATGCTAAGGTGACTGGTTCATAGTCATAACATGGAGTGATCATGTGCTAAGTCAACCGAAACACAACATCAAAGGAGAATACCACAATACTATGCTTTTGTATGCTAAAACAACACATGATTCTTGCAAGGCACATTAAGCAATCTCAATTGTTTGGAACAAGTCATGCTACAGCAATAATCACTAAGCATAATGTCAAAACAACATCTAGCATGACATGATAAAGTCTAAGCCATAGTCAAAGCAAGCTCCTTTGTACCACTATAAGCATGAAACTTTCTATTCCTTTCCAACACCAATCAACTTATTTGAAACAACACAGCGAAAACTGGGGTCCAACTACTTTATTCAAGCAAACTAAACAAACGAAAACCAAAAACAAAAACTAACATGCTCCAAGAACAACACAATAATGCATGAAACAATAAAAATGAAGTGTCTAGAAAGACCTTAGATTTTTATTGATGAAGAAGGGGATGCCTTGGGCATCCCCAAGCTTTGACGCTTGTACCTCTTGAATATTTCTTGGGGTGACACAGGGTGGCATCCCCAATCTCGAGCTTTTGTCCATTCTTCATCTCATTACATCATTCTTCCCTTACACCTGAAATTTTTCCTTCATACAAAACTTCACACAATCTTCATTAGCAACATTAGTGCATTCAAAAGATAATAAACCTTTGGGGTTTAGTTTAAGAATAGAAAAACTTTCATTAAAGACACAAGATACTATAGCAATTCCCTCAAAAAGCTAAATTTACCCAAGAGAGCCAAAAAAGAAATCGATAAAGAGGCAACTGCAAATAATGGCAAAAATCTGTCAAAACAGACCAGCAGGTAAAAACGATTTTTTCGAAGACCTTCTGTTGCTCAAATCAAAAAGTGTTGTACTAATGAAAGTTAGATAACAACCTGGTGGATTTATCCAGAACATTACAACTCAATCCGACTTATAGAGATTTTTCACAATTTTTATAGTGGAGCACAAAAATCTGTTTCGGGACAGCACTTCCCCAAATCTTATTTCCCTCTCATTAGAGGTTATTCTTGGCACAAAAATCAAATAAAAAGGATAAGGAGAAGTTATTAAAGAAGTAATAACTTCCAAGACTCAAGAAAACTATTGGTTTATCTCCCAAGAAGTACTTTTCTTTAACGCCTTTAAGTTAGGCACATGAAGCAAGAATCAAGTATTTTTGAATGAAGAAGCATTAAGATCAATACTCGAAATTTCTTCAACTAGAAAAGGTATCTCATCCAAATGAGTAGTAGAGGATCCTCTCTCAGCACTCTTGGGTTCAGTACTTTCATCAAATGGATTTTCAGGAACAATCCAATCAAAATTATTTTCTAAAGCTTCATGCATTCCTAGCAGTTTAAAAGGTATGGGTATTTTAATTTCCTCTCCATTGGGTTTGGTTTTATCCAACTTTTCTAATGTACCCATAACATCTACCCATGAGCCTAGCATATTAAAATTATCAAAGACCTTTTTGCCTTCTTTAGCAACATCATTGAACTCCTTTAGCAAAGTTTCTAGAATAAAATCTCTCTTTTCAGTATCCTCCACTTCTTTAAGTTTAAGAAAAAATATTTGCATCATGGGGTTAAGGTTAACAAACCTAGCCTCCAACATGTGAAATAAAGAAGCAGTAGCAATTTCATAATTAGGAACAAGTTCTGCTAAGGATCTATCCTCAAGATCCTCATGTTTGCTAATATGATTAAAGAATTATTCAATGTTTTCCTTCCTAATTATAGATCCACTACCTATTGAAAGGTCTTTCAAGGTGAACTTAGGGATCAACATGGTGAGCTACAGCAAGGTTACAACTATAGGAAGAACTAATTTTTTGTGTTTTTGATAAGAAAAATCAAACCAAATGAAACTAATTTTTTTGGAATTTTTGAAAAAAGAAGCAAGCAAAACAAGGCAAAATAAAATAAGAAAAACAAAAACAAAGTAATTAGAAAGGTTGTGAAGGACTCCCCTTGTGAAGCCGTCCTTAACTCACCGGCAACGGCGCCACAAACTAAGAAATAACGTCTTGATGCGGCTCAGATCACTGTAGAGCTTCGTTGGGATACCCCAAGAGGAAGGTGTGATGAGCACATCAGTAAGTCTTCCCTCAGTTATGAAACCAAGGTTATCGAACCAGTAGGAGGAAGGAAGTGACTCCAAGGTGTTGCTAACAACTTGGAACATGCACAACACAAACTCAAGACTTTGCCCCAACGAACAGTGAGGTTGTCAATCTCACCGGTTTGCTAAAAACAAAGGATTAAACGTATGGTGTGGAAGGTAATGATTGATTGCAGAAAGTAAACAATAGCAGTGTATGATGTAACAGTGGTAAGGATTGGACCGGGGTCCACAGTTCACTAGAGGTGTTCTCCTTAAGATAAATAACATAACATGCTGGGTAAACAAATTACAGCGGGGCAATTGAAAGGATTGAGCAAGTCATAACAATGCAATACTAGACATTCATGATCCTATGAGATTTGATTGGGCATTACATCAATATACATAGACCGCCATCCAACTGCATCTATGACTAGTAATCCACCTTCAGGTTATCATCTGAACCCCCTCTAGTATTAAGTTGCAAGCAACAGATAACTGCTTTAAGCAATGTGTGTAAAGTAAACAATACAATTGTTACATGAACAAAAGATTGTTGTTTTCTCCCTAGTAGCAACAACACATCTAAAACCTTAGATATTTCTGTCACTTCCCTAGATTAAATAGAGGCATTAACCCACTATCGAGCATAAATACTCCCTCTTGGAGTCACTAGCATCTACTTGGCCAAGATAGCTACTAGAAACGGAGAGCATGCAAGATCTCAAACAAACAGACATGATAGAATCAATAATCATAAGACATATAGAATCAATAATCAATCTGACATAGTAATCTCAATATCCATCGGATCCCCGCAAACACAACATGCATGATTACAAATAGATGATCTTGATCGTGAATGGAGCTCACAAGATCTAAACATGATAGCACAAAGTAGGACAAACAACCATCTAGCTACTGTATGGACCCATAGTCCAATGTGGAACTACTCAGGCATCATACCAGAGGCTGGCATGGTGATGAAGAAGGCCTCCGGGATGATCTCTCCCCTCCGGAAGGGTGCCAGGAAGAGCTTCAGATCCCCCCGATCTAGGGACGATGGTGGCGGTAGCTACAGACTATTTCGTAGAGATATGATCGGGTACTTAGGGTTTTGGCATAGGGGTTTATATAGGCGAGAGGCGAGGCAGGAGGGCATCCAGGGGGCCCACACCCTGCCCAGGCGCGGCCCAGGGTGGGCCCACGCATGGGGGTGGGGGGTGGCCACCCTGTGGCGCCCCTCCGGTCACCCTTCGGTCTCTGTGTTCTCCTCGGTGAAATATTAACTTTGGCTTTTGTCCCGTCCAATTTCGAGAATATTTCCTTACTAGCTATTCTAAAACCAAAAACAGCAGAAAACAAGCAACTGGCACTGCGGCATCTTGTTAATAGGTTTGTCCCATAAAGTGTATAAAAATACCTCAAAGTGTAGACAAAACATAGCAAAGTTGATACTACACAAGCATGGAACATCAAATACTATAGATACGTTTACAACGTATCACAATGCAAGAGGAAGCGCGGCATCTTAAAGCTTCAGTTGCTAAGTGTCTTCTTTGGAATTAGTTGCAATTTTTGGTGATTCCAGTGCTGATACATGATATTGGTTCTGTAGATATCGAAACCGCCAAGCTGGTGAGGGCTCTTGAAGGTTGTGCCAGTCATCGATCTGGAGTCGGTGACGCTAGCCCTTTCGACGGCAAATGAGAAGGCAATAACGGTGGTCGCGGCCGCAGATTTGGATCGCGCCGCGTCTAACTCTATTATTGCGGATCTGCAGACCAAGTTCTCCAATCTGGCGAAGCACATGAAGGCAAGCTGCCACCGCCTCTTTGGTAAGGATGCTCCTTGTTTTTTTAGTACTAGACGGAGTCCCCGAGCAGGTCTAGTCCCCGAGTGGGTCGGAGCGACCGCAACCTTGTTTTGATATAATCTGACTTTGCAGATGTTTTATGTCAGGGCGATGCCTAGGTGTGGGATTTTACTGTGGAGCAGTGCATGAACGCGATACTAAACGCTACCTCGGAGTCGTAGTCATGCGTCCACGACATCCTCCAAAACATAACCTCGACTGAGGTGGTGCCCACACGGTTCATGGACGCGTGTCACTATCTGGAGCTAGCATCTGTGATGGTGGAGTGCATGGCGCGTTCTGCATTTTGTCGCGGGGTGACCGCGGCCTTGAGCCTTGGGTTTTCCCACTTCCCCGAGGACTTTGATCTCGATGACTTGACGAGCGGGTATCCGTCGATGACTGGGGCGGTGGAGGCTGCTAAGATTGTCGCACTGCAGGAAAAGGCGGCTCCGAATGTAGAACGGGTGCTGGCCATGAACGACCTCCTGCTGTACCAAGCGACGCTGGTGGCGCCTGGCGATGCCGACCTGGAGCACCGAGACTTACCATCGGAGCGTCCCTTCCGGTCGGCAAGCGAGAAGGCTTTGTCCACGTACCCGGCGAAGCCTATGAAGGTGGCCAAGTCAACGAGTGATGCTTTTGGTTTGTAGCCTGCAAAGTAGGAGGACTAACCATGTAATAGGGTTAGTGTCGATTGGCTTTGTAAAAAACCTTTTGACTTTGTATGAATGCGATTTGTGTGCACATGTGTGATGGCGATTTCGTGTTTGTTTGTTTCATTTGAGTTTTGATTTTGTGAATTAGGTGCGTCAGGGGTAGCTAGTACCCGAGCATGTTTTGGTTATTTTTTCACACGCGTGACTAACGATTGTATATTTGTGCGGGTTGTTTGAGTAACCCTTGGTTGACTTGTTGTGGCTCAGGGAGCCATTCACGTGGCGACCCCAAAGGACCCACTTGTACTTGGCATTTTTCCCTGGATGCCAGCTAGTTCGTTTTTTATGAGCCCCCGAGCGTGGTACTTGGACTTTTGAAGCGTTGATCCTAAGGTAGGAAGGAACTGTGATGCGATGTTTGTAGTGCGTCATCCCTCCTAGCTCAAGGAGCCAGTCGCTAGGCGACCCCTGGGCGAGCTCTGTACTTGGTGTTTTTGCAAGGCATGTATGGGTCCATCTTGTTACGAGTCCCCGAGCGTGCTACTTAATCATTCGAGTTGCTGCATCCGAGAGGGCAGATGGGGTGCTGTGTGAAGAACGGTCAGTTGTCTTGGCCCGGTGGGACAGTCGAGAGAGGAGACTCTGATGGGGGATCTTGCTCAGCATTTTTCATGGATAGTGCAAGGCTCGGGATTCCTTGATGCCCTTGTACTACACTACTTGGCCTCGTCGAGTCACGCTTCCAAGGGTTGACGACCGGTATTGTATTCATACAGTTTACGAGTGTGATTCACACAAGATGTGGAGAGTAGACAAGATTGGCAGAACAGTTGCTTTATTCATTGGAGAGGGGGGTGTTACACAATTTGTGTTATAATGTGTGGCGCGAAGTGTAAGATTTGCGCCTATTATCGAGCGTGCCGGGGGTTTCTACCTCCGGACATGCATTTAGCCCGGCGAGTGGACCCTAGCTATAGGCCACAGGCGCATTATAGTCGATGCACATTCTCCGAGCGCTATTTCTCTTCAGCACCAATATGGCTTTGTCAGCCAATCGGAGTAATTATTGTGGCATATGAGCCCTGCAGCGAATAATCGCCGTATTCTCTCTGCGAATGATTGGTTGCGCTCCGTGTTGAGGGGTAGCAGTAGTTGCTTGTCATGCCGACCTATTGGATTGGTTCTTTGTGTGTGCTCAGCGAGATCCTCCATGATGCCTGTCTTGCCGGGTTTGTTCCGGGTGGCATCATGGTTCTCACGCCGGGGCTTGCTGAGCGTGTTTTCCTATGCGTGGACGAGGTCCATGTTGGGCTCCACCTGTTGCTCTGACTCATCGTTGGCGAGGTCATCTGTGGTGCTCGGTGCTGGGTGGCAGAGGTATCGAGGAAGAAGCGAGTGGTTGCTTGTTTCTTCAGGGCTATTGGGTCTTCCTGGTATGCTCCACTCACCAATATGGCGAGTCCGTAGGCATGTTGCACCTCTTCCATGATGATTGCGTCGGCCATATTTGTGTTGTTGTCCTCACATTCGACAGCATGTTAGGGTCGCCATGCACGGTGATAATGTCGTGGGGGACTGAGAGCTTCATCATGTTGTAGGCATAATGTGGGGTCGCCATAAACTTGGCGAACACCTGCCTGCCGAGTATGCAATGGTATGGGCTTCTAAAGTTGACCAGCTCGAAGACGATCCGTTTTGTGTGGAAATTGGTTGGTGTTCTGAAGGTGACTAGCAGAGTCACCTTTCCAATTGGTATGGCTTCTAACCTAGAACTATGTTGTGGAAGGTGGAGAGGGTGGATTCCACCATGGACTGTGGTAGTTGCAGTCGCCTGAATGTGTCCAGGTAGAGGATGTTTATAGAGCTGCCCCCGTCCATGAGGGTTTTGGGCAACCAATAGTCAGCCACTTTGGGCCTGATGACCAGGGAGACTCGTCACGGGTACTCGATCCTGGGTGCGTGATCCTCGCGACTCTAGGTGATGCTCTGCTCATATTAGTTTAGCCAGCGCGGGATGTCGACTTACTTCACCGCATTAACGGGGACATCACGGGCCAGCACCTTCTTTTCACGGCACGTTCCCACGCTGTTGAATGTGTGGAGGGAGCCAACGGAGTGTCCGGATGTGTCATCGTTGCCGTTGTCGCGTGGATGATCAGGGTTCGGGTCTTCCCTAGCATGCCTTGCCTTCTCGATATCTTTGAGAGAGTGGCACTCAACGGTGCTGTGGTTTGCTAGCTCGCCTTCCTTGTTGTGGTAGATGCAAGGTTGGCTCAGTATGGCGGCGAGGTCGAATCTTAGTCAGGCCACGGTGTTGCCACGTGGGTTATTCCACTCGCGTTGGTAGTTCTTGGGGTCGCGTGGGCTGTAGCTTGCATTGGCGATGAAGTTGTCTCGTCCGTCATTGTGGCGCCTGGTCGCCTGGCGGGTGTTGCTGAAGCGGAGGACACGGCTGTGGCCTCTGCTTAGGCCGCCTGTGCAGCGTCTTCCACCCGACTCATCGTCGGATTCCTGGATCGGATCTTCCTCCGAGTAGCGTTTGGCGATCTCGAGGAGGTCGGGGATGTTGTCGAGTGTCCGGTAAACCATCTTGATCTTGGTGACCAAGGGCTCGTAACGGCAGGTATTCTTGAAACAGTGGATGGCGGTGTCCGGGTGAATGCCAGCGGCGTTTATCCACAGCTCATGTAGGCGTTGGACCCAATGCCGAGTCGACTCGCTGGGTCCCTGTACGCATCGCTCCAGGTCTTCTATTGTTGTGGCGCATGAATTGGAGCCTTCGAAGTGCTTGATGAAGTTTGCGCGCATCTCATCCCAGGAGTCGATGCTATTCTCCGGGAGGGTGTTGATCCACTGGCGGGACACGCCCTCCATCATCAGAGGGAGGTAGCGAGTGGCCAACAACTCAATGTGGCCAGCGATCCCCATTTCCATGATGTATGTGTCGATTCATACTTTGGGATCGAGCGTAGGGTCATACTTCTCCATGTCCTTTGGACCTCGAAAATTTGGAGGGTAGTTATCGCCCCGTACCATCAGTCTGAAGCATGGAGGGCCAACTCGGCTGAGGCCACCACAACTAGAGAGCATGTGGCAGAGGTCGTATGGTTGGCGGGCTCGCCACACTTCTGTGTTGATGATGTGGCCTCGCGCATCGATGGGCTGGCCATTGGCCATTACCGCATTATATTCCGGTCGCGGGTCATTTGTGGAGACAACGGCGTTGGTGAAAACCAGTTGTTTTGGCTCTGGGGGCAAGCAGTTTGCCACATTGGCGACTATCCATTTACCTGGGCGTTCGGACGATGCTGCCCTGCTGTTGGTGGACAGGGAGTATACCCGCCCTTGGGAGTCTCTGCCCGCGTTCTGCTGCTTGTCCGCTTTGGCGAGCAGGGATTAGGATTACTTGATCTAGAGCGCTCCTTCTCCTGTAGGGTTCAGGTTGGCAACGGACGCTTGACTCATGATGAAGTTATCCATCAGAGTTGAGTAGAGGGGTAGGCCGTTGGCATTGTATTCTCGTGCCGCGATGATGACCCGAGGTTGTTTCGGGGGATGTGCACGGTTGGGTGCTGGTGGAGCTCTGTTCGTGGCCAACCTGGCCGGAGGGCGACTGCCTCCTGGTGGTGGTGCGTTGTTGCAGACCGCGCGGTTGGCTGCCCACGCAGGGTCGTTCTCCTCATTGAAGTTGAGAACTCTCCCCTGCGAGGCGAGATTGAGTCGCCGCCTAACTCGGTTGCGGTGATACACCGAGAGTTGTTGTGCGGTTTCTTGCTCGAGGCAATAAAATTCGCGATCAGCCTTTTATTTATCCGCGGCCTCGTTCAAGGCCACGCGATGCTGCTTGATCTCGGTGATAGTTGTGGTGTGTGGGAGGGGTGGTGAAAGGATCCACCGATGGTTCGTTCTTGTTTGCCATGTAGATGGCATGATGGATGATGGGGTAGTCCTCGTCTAGAGACTCCGACCCAGAATCATAGTCGATGAGTTGGAGGATCGAATCGTCCTCGTAGTCCCCAGCATTGGAGACTTTGGTGATATTGCTGGCCTTGGAGGCAGGGGCATCAGGCTCTGCGACCAGCATGGGTGCTGCCGAGTCGGCATTGTCGAATAGGGTGTTACTGCTCTCGACCGAGCCTTCCTCAATCGAGTCATACTTGCAGGCGAGTAGGTAGATCGAATGGATCTTATCCTCCGAGAGTAGATCGCGTGGGGGCGACCCGGTGCTGGCGAATGCGGTGGGATCCGCCAGATCGATGGAGTCGGTGGATCCAATGAAGAGGTTGATGGAGCCGAGTTGTATCAGGATGGCGTGCACGACTAGTTGCGAGGCCGACACATAGCTTCTCGGAAGGATCTGGAGAAATCCTCCGGTGACAATCATGCTGACGGTGGCGAAGGGTCGGCGAGTCGGATTGAAGGGTCTCGCCGCATATCTACGGATTGATTCGCCAAACCCCACTATGGGTGCCACTATCGTGGTAATGGCCACAACAGTAGCTACCAAGAGTAGCGATTGATTTGAAGTAGGGAAAGAGCGAGTAGCCATTTACGGATTGGGTCCATTGATTTGAGACACATGGTTTACCAGGTTTAGTCCCCGTAGGGTAAATACCTACTTCATGCTTTCTTGTAGTGATGGCGGATGATTTACAAGGGTGGCGACCTAGGCGTAATGGTGGTGAGTCGCTTGGATTGGGTATCTAATAGCTCGGGGGTACAGAAGGAACCCTGGGGAGGCTTATATAGGGCACCCCTATATAAGCCTCCCCATGGTTCCTTCTGTATGCTGGGGAGTACAGAAGGAACCCCAAGTAGGGTCAAGCGAAGGGAAAAGGGCAAAGCCCTCAAAGATGTTTACCGGGTCAAAGAATGACCCGGCCGAGTTATATTAACACCGGCCGAATAAGTACCGGGTTATCTCGAGTCAGGTATCAAAAGCCTGACTCGGCCGGCATATGGGGTATGTCGTCTTATCATCTACTATGCTTTATATCTGCAGGTTAGGGTTTGGCCGAGTCACACAAGGCGAGACTGAGTCATGGGGAAGCTTGATCTAGAAGGAGAGGACGAACCCTAAAGTCAACACTGCACATTGTATCTCTCTCTCTCTCTGAGGAATATGTACAGTGCCAAGCGCTACAGACAATGGACAGAGGGACAGAGGGGCAGAAGAGCGTCACGAAGGTGACAGTCCCAGAGCCCGATGCTCACATGTCGTGGACTCTGGGTCATTGACATTGATAGAAGGGAGACACGGAAAGGCTCCACCAAATGACTATTTTGGGACAAGCATATTCCACGCATATGTTGTCCACATCATCCCATGATGTAACCTGGCCACCCCTTTATAAGGTGAGCCAGGGCCACCTAGTAGGGGGATCGATTCATTTTCACTTAGATCTTACAGAGGGCTTCTTCTTCCTCTCGCTTATACAACTTGAGGAGCAAGTGTAGCCATTGTGGAGCTGAGTAAAGATCAAGTTCATATATTCTATGTGTAGAAACCACTACATCATCCCTCCCTGGATCCCACTAGTGCACATTGGCCCCAACTTAAGCCTATCCATGGCATCTTCAGTGCCACCACCATGATAGTTGGCGCCCACCGTGGGGCCAGCAGCGGTGCTAGCTGGAGTCAAGATCCGGACGAGAAACTCCATCGCCACCGGCGAGCGCATCGTCTCCGGGCTCGTTCAGTTCTTCGACATGTGGGACTACGTCAGCGACAACACGCACCACTTCGTCGGGTGCTCTCCTCCATGCAGCGGGGTCTTCATCAACCTAGGCACCCACAAGATCTATGTCGGTGTCGATGCTTCTTGCTTCTACCTTCAGCGAGTTGTCCTCGCAGGAGAGCCTCCCCTCAACGCTGCTAGCGGTCTGCATACCACTCGCCTCGCAGGCAGCATCGAGGTGATGATGACCGGACCCGCACCAACAGCGGGCGCAGGAGCCGGGCCAAGCAAGAGCCCGGTAACACCAGATCCGGCAGCGGCAGATCCGGCAGTTGCAGATGCACCCTAGGTTCATTATGTAACACCTAAGGCAACCCGAATCAGAGGGCCACCCTTAGAAAGGCCAAAGAATATTCTACAGGAAGCTATAGATAACTTAACCACTCCTGTATCTCCCATTGTAAACCCAGCTCGTGCACAAGCCTAGTTAGAGGAGACTCGATTGAAAATGTTAGAGGAGGATAAGAGGGTAGCAGCACTGCAGGAGTCACTAAACCGAAGTTTGCATGAGTATGCAAGGGAAAATAAGTTAGACACTAGCCCAACTCGGCTAGATGGTGTAAGGATAAGGGGAAAGAACATCCTTAGTGATATGAACAAGGAACATGAGTCTAGGCAAGGTGATTCGGCTAAACTGGGGTTGCTGAGGTGTAGTACACCGGCAAAGAAACTTAGGGCAGCAAATGCTGCAGCATTCGAGTTAGATGGTCTGAACAGGGTGAAGGAAATATGCCCAAGAGGCAATATATAAAGTGGTTATTATCTTATTCCTTGTTCATGATAAATGTTTATTTTTCATGCTATAATTGTATTAATACGAAAACATCAATACATGTGTGTTTAATAAACAAAAATAAAGTTCCTAGTTATGCCTCTCTTATACTAGCTCGTTGATTAACAAGATGATCACATGTTTCCTAATCATGGACATTGGATGTTGTTAATAACGAGATCACAACATTGTTAGAATGATGTGATGAACATTCATCTGAAGTATAACATTATGATCAAAGTCATTGTGTTTATATTGCTATAACATCATACGAAGTTGTCACATCCCAAAATTTTCCAAATTTTAAAATGTGAAAAGTAAATAAACAAAATAAATAATTGTTGAAATTTAGGGTGAAAAGAAACTTTTTGTTTCTAAATGGAAACATTAAAACCCATCTTGAACAAACTTTGAATAAAATTTGAATCCAACTAAATTCAAATCAAGTGTAATGCATTCTTCATAAATACATCTTGAAATTAAAACACTTGGAAAATAAACCAAATCCCTAAAACCCTAATGGAAGAAAAACATTTCCAAGTTATCTCAAAGACTCAGGATTTGATCCATATAAAAATTTATCAACAAACATTTATAAATGATCAAGATTGATAAATAAAAGTATGATGAAACCATAGAAATTGATTTCATTCAATTTGGAGCCATAGATAAAATCTTATGAAATTAATAAGATAAGGAAATTGAATTCCCAAAGCTAATAAAGCATCTATATAAAATCCATACCAATTTGTGGTCAAAATAATCCTAAAGAGATTTAAAATGTTAAATAAATATCAAATAAGATTTTACAAATTGGAATCACCAAGTTTGGATCTTTAAATAAAAAAGTTATAGATTTTGTAAAACAAAAGAAGAAATAAATAAATAAATAAATAAATAAATAAATAAGGACTATGTTAAAAGAGCCAAATTAGAACTTAGCCAAGCAAATAAAATAAAATATTTTTGTTTAATAAAAGGAGTAAAGGATTATTTAAATAAAATCATGAGGATTTATTAATATCTAATTTTATTTAAGTAAAGACATTTCCCAATTTAAATATAAATCTTATTAGAGTATTTTTAAATAATAAATCAAAGTGAAATTATTTTGAATAAATAAAACCTACTGGAAAAGGTTTGGCAAGATTTGAAATTCAAATAGTTGTTTCATTTGTTTGAACAAATTCAAAACTGAATTAAAGAAACAAGAAAAATAAAAATAAACAGAACAAAAAAATGAAAGCAGCCAGCCCAGCTAAGCCCATCTGGCCTAGTCCAGCCCATCTTTTTCCTCCACCCCCGATTTGTTTTCTTTCACCCGCATATCAACCCGCAGAGCCGCTGACTTCCTGGACCCACTCTTTCTCTCCCTCTCTCGCTGACCAGCCAAGCCCACCCGGCAGACCTTCTTCCTCACCCGCCGCGGTGACCATGCCCCTCTCCTCGATGTTTCTGGCCATTGAAGACATCATCAATTCGCGTTATTGCCTCCGTTAATCCACCCCGCAACCACGTGTACTTAATCGCCCCTCCTCTCCGCTCCTTTCCCCTCAATCCCCAGCTTCTTCCTGCCTCTAGGCTGCGTAAATTTCTCCTCGCTCCACCACTGCCTCCGACGAGTTCTCCGTCGAATTCCGGCGAGACCCGGCCCCCTCTTACCTCCTAGATCACGCTAGCTAGACCCCCATCGCCGTGCGTATCTGCCATTGGCCTCAGGTTGCCCGCGCACGCCCCACATCCTCGGCTCTGTCCATGTCTGAGCGTCACCGCTATCTGCCCCGACTCCGGCGAACACTACTGGTAACCCCTCACTGCGCCTCCCCCTCTCATTGACGCTCGCATGCTCCCCTCTCCCGTGCACATCTAATGCGACCCTTACCTTGCCTTGGCACTCCTTGTAGCATCACCGTCGACGACGCCCAAGCGCACCCGTCGCCAGGATTAACTCCAGCGAGAGATTGCCGACCTGTCTGTGCGCCCCTACAGCTACGACTACCACCTCGAGCTTCAGCATGTCGCGACGAACCCGTTGAGAAACATCTCCCTCTTCTTTGCTTCCTGGTTGAGCCAGAACGCCACAACCCGAGCGCCGCCGCCGCGCCACCATCGCCAGCGCTGCAAGTAAACGAGGAGTGATTGTGAGCCGTAGGATTTTGATCTAATGCACGCGATAGAAACCTAAATGAAGAGGTATGTTTTGATCTAAACCGTGCGATGCAGCTTAGATCCAATGCACCACGTAGGCCGATCCGTGCGAACTTGTACCGCCGAATCAAAACACGAAGCGTGGCCTAGGGTTTGTTTTAAAACCAGAATTTGTTCTATTAGATGTTCAAATTTGTATATTGCATAAATTTTGATCCACACGTCCAAATTTTGTAAATTTTATATCAATGGAATTAGCAAAGCAAGTAATTTCCAACCATGCACTTTGTTTAATGAATTGCTTCTGGTAAATTGAATATAAAAATGTGTAGGCATAAATTGAATATAAAAATTGTTCTAGAAATATTTTTAGGGTAAAATCTTTTGTAATTGGTTTGTTTTGAACCTACTGACCATAGAAACCAACTTTTGATTTAAAAAAAATATTTTGTAAGGCTAAGGAATAAATCTTTGAATTAAAGCATTTCTAGCTAAATAAAATTATTGCTTATGTGTTAAAAATGCTTTTTGAGTAAAACCTTTGAAAAATGATTAGATTTAAAACGCTCTGACCCTAAACACCAAGTTTTGATATTTAAACATATATTTGATGAACCCTATAAAATTATTACTTTGCTAAAAGGCATTTCCAATAACATAAAATACTGTATTGGTATAAAAAAGGTTTATAGATAAAACCTTTTGCAAATGGTTTTAATATTAAACACTTGACCTTAAAACACTAATATTTGTGTTTAATAATATCTTTGTCAAACACTAGAAAATATTACCTTGATTTAATCCATTTCTAGCAAAACAAAAATGACTTAAATTGGCCTTTTTCACTAACTTTATATCCTATGGTTTTGCCACTTTTACAAATGACCAATATGTGTTTTAAATTTTTTTATAACCTATTAGAAACCACTTTTCCAAACAAAACAATCTATGGAATGCTTGCATGCATTGCTTTGTTTTTATTATTTTATGTGATGATTGCTTGAATGGTAGATTGAATATTTGGTTGCTCGATTGAATTATAGTGGAATTTGAAGAGTGTGACTATTGCAAGATCAAGGAGTGAACTTATAATTCTGTACCAAAAAGGCAAGTGATGCTTCATACTTTTGTCCCATTATTTTCACTATGCATTAGTGATATTTATAAGTAGGACTTGCATGGAATTTTTGCTAAGTATAAACTATGCCATGGTAAATCCTAGTAGATGAAACCCTAGTAGAATTTTCCTAAGTTAAGATTCCTACTACTATCATGCTTAGCTTAGCTAGTAGAAAACAAGGGTGGATTATATTCATGTTATGGAATATTTCTAAGTCTTTGACTTATGTTTTTGTTTAATAAAACAACTAAGTGAATGAATCACCTGGGTGGAAAGGGACTTGCTTGGTGGTTTTTGGTTGAGTGGTTACACAAGGCCCATTTCTATGGTTTACCTTGTGTATCTCACTTGTGGAATGCCACCCAGGAACAAAGAGATTTGACATGTCAAATGTTGAGAAGCTTCAAGTGCAGCCACTTGGCATTATAGGCTCTTCCTGGATCATATAGGTTGCAATAACTTAGCCAAATGGACAGTTGGTGGTAGGGGATGATAGGTTGGAACGCGTCCATTCTGGTCTAAGGGAAGGCTTCTGAAAGATCTTGTCTTGGTGAAACCAAGTCTTGTGGGGAAAGTGCACCACCTCTGCAGAGTGTAAAATCTAAGTACTTAGCCATGTCCCTGGCAAAGGACAATTTGAGCATCAAGACATGGAAGCTATCAAGAATCTCCTCATCCCAATTTCTAAGTTAAAAACTTGTAGATGAACATGGGTTGAAGGATCACCAATTTCTATTGGGAGATATCTTGGGTGATTTTTGCCAAACAAAAATTTAGTGTTTTCAAATGATAAAGGAAAATATGTTTTGAGCAAGCCTAAGCTCCACCTAGCCAAATGCACCTTAATTGTCAGTAGATTCCCTTGAGGCCCTGCTGCAATGGGCTGGCAGGACAAAAGATGTTATGCAATTTCTCATTGCGAGCACGTATGAATATATACGGAACACATGTCTATGATTATTTAGTACTTGGGTGCTTTATCTCATTTATCTGCAAATGCCCTAGATCTTGAAATTACATGAATAGTCTCGTCCATGCAACAACCGTCCATCCATCCCTATGCCTACCGCACTCAAATCATGTTGTTTGCTACTATTGTTACTACTGCCTTTATTTTACTGCTACTGTTACTTTGCTATTGCTAATACAAAACTGGTGCTACTGATAAACTAATGTGAGCAAGACTATTTCGAGGTGCAGCTGAATTGACACTCAGTTGTTAAGGCTTATAAGTGTTATTTGGCTCCCCTTGTGTCGAATCAATAAATTGGGTTATACTACCCTCGAAGACTGTTGCGATCCCCTATACTTGTGGGTCATCAAGACTATTTCTGGCGCTGTTGCCAGGGAGCATAGCTTTATTTGTCAGTTTAGTTTGATCTATTATTGTTCGTTGCTATCCTTTTCATCATGGGTAAAATCCTAATGGAAAATTTCCTATATTACCATCCTCTACAAGAAGAGGTACAGTTCTAAACACCTCTGCTGCTCTTGATTCACCATCTATTATAAGTAAGCTTGTTACACCACCACCACATACACCTGCTACACACACTTCTACTACTTCTGAATCTGAAATTGCTTCTGATGCTCATGATGTTACTTCTACTGTGCTTGATGAGAGTGGTTCATTTGGTCCTTTCCTAGATGCTACTATTGCTAGAACTATATTGGGAAACACTAAAACTCCTAGTGAAGACACTACTACACCTGTTAGCTCACCTGAGTCTAGAGAGAGTTATGATATTAATGATGGTCACATTGAAATGACTGATGAATTTATTGAAGAATATCGAAACACACGTGGTGCTAGTGCTATTAAGAGTCTCCTTGTGAAATGTACTATTATACCTAAACTATCTCCTGATGCTAAGTTTGCCACATCTCCCATAGATATTAAAGATAAAGATTACGACTTCTCTCTTGATTTATCCTATATAAACATTGTTGACAAAGAACCTTTTTGTGGGACTGAGAATGAAAGGGCTATGGCACATATGACTGAGCTTTCTACTATGAGTGCCTTATTTTCTGATGATGTTAAGATGCGCACCTACTTTGTTGCCAACATTTTCCCTTCTTCACTAAAAGTAGAAGCTAAAGCTTGGTTTAATAATTTACCTCCTGGATCCATTGATAGCCCTGATTGCTTGATTGCTACTTTCTTTTAGAAATATTTCCCTCCTAGTGCTAGACATGCTGTTTTGCAGAAACTTTTTTTATTTTAAACAGGGAGAAGAGAAGAAATTGCCTGAGTCATGGACAAGGTTCCGTTCCTTGATTCATGCACATCCTAGATGTCCATTACCTAAAAATGAGCTTCTTGATATATATTATAATGGACTAACTGATGAATCTAGGACATACCTGGATAGTTTTGCTGATTGTGTTTACAGGAAAAGAACTCATGTAGAAGCTGAAGAATTAATAGCTAAAATAAGCAAGAATTATGATGATTGGACTACAACTGAGCCAATTACACCTGAGCCTACTACACCTGAACCAACTGTTCCTGAATAGACTCCAACACCAATAGCCAAGAAGAGGGGAGTGATTGAAATAAATAATGAAGTGATGAAAGAAGCTAAGAAATGTCTTAAGGAGAAGAGTATTAAATATGAAGATGTGAAGAATTTACCTCCTATAGAAGAATTATGTAAGCCAATCTCCCACTCCTCCACTATTTAGGTACACTCTCTCCAACATTTTGATGAAGGTGATATTCCTTATGGTAAACCTCCTGATAAATGCTTAGAGGAACTTGATACTTTTATTGTTAAACAAGGTAATTTTAATAAACAAGTTCAGAATCATTTATTGGAAAACTCTAGAGCTATTAATGAGTTGAAAGATATTGTGGAAAGAACTTCTAATGATGTTAAAATGCTTGTTAAACATTTCCAAATGGTTCAAACTCAAATTGATCAACTTGCTAAAGTATAAAAAAATATGCTAGTTATTGCTTTTGGAGATAAACATGCTTATGAAATTAGAACTAGGAGTGGTGCTACCACTCAGGATCCTCTATTTCCCTAGGGACATCCTAAAAGAATTGAGCAAGATTCTCAACAAGCTGAAAATAATGGTACTTCTTCTAAGATAAATAAAAAGAAACATAAAAGGTTGTAGAATCTCCTGAACCTGCTATAGATCCTAATAATATATCTGTCTCTGATCCTGAAACTGAAAGTGGTAATGATCACAATTATGCTCTTGATAAGGAAGCAGTTGAAGAAGAACCTGAGAAGCACAATAAGAACACTAAGTACACTAAGGAATATTTTATTGCTAATAAACATGGTAGTGAAAGAGAACCTTGGGTGCAAAAACCAATGACTTTTCCTAATAAGAAACACAAGTCAAAGGAGGAAGAACACTATAACAATTTTTGTGAGTGGATGTAACCTTTATTTTTGCAAATTCCTTTGACCGATGCTATTAAGTTGCCTCCTTATTCAAAGTTGCCTCCTTTATTTTTGCAAATTCCTTTGACTGCTTCTGATACTCATGATGTTACTTCTACTGTGCTTGATGCGAGTGATTCATTAGGTCCTTTCCTAGATGCTACTATGGCTAGTCTAGGTGTCACATCCCAAGATTTTCCAAATCTTGTAATGTGAAAAATAAATAAACAAAATAAATAATTGTTGAAATTTCGGGTGAAAAGAAACTTTTGTTTCTAAATGGAAACTTAAAATCCCATCTTGAACAAACTTTGATTAAAGATTTAATCCCATCAAGTGAAATGCATTCCTCAATGTATGTATCTTGAAAATTAAACACTTGGAAAAGTTAAACCAAAACCCTAAACCCTAATAGAATAAAATCATTTCCAAGTTATCTCCAAGCCTATGGATTTGATCCATATAAAAATTTGTCAACAAACATTTATAAATGATCAAGAATGAAAAACCGAAATATTATAAAACCATAGAAATTGGTTTCACTTAATTTGGAGCCATAGATAAAATCTTATGAATTTAATAAGATAAGGAAATTGAATTTCCAAAGCCAATAAAGCACCTATCTAAAATCCATACCAAATGGTGAGGAAATAGTCCTAAAAGATATTTAAAAGGATAGACAAATATTAAATAAGATTTTACAAATTGGAATCACCAAGTTTGGATCTATAAATAAAAAGATATGGATTTTATAAGTTAAAGAAAGAAATATTAAATGAGGAATATTTAAAGACCAAATTAAATCTTGGCTTAATCCATAAGAAAATGGAATAAATATAATCCAAATACAAAATAAAATAAAAAGATAAAGAATTTTCCAAAATAAAATAAAATGGCATAAACCAAATTCTATTTGAATAAAGACAAATCCAATTTTAAATGATTAATAAAAAATATTAAAAACATTTCCAAATAATTCAAGGTGAATCATTTGACACCGTAATAAATAAATAAAACCTACTGAAAAGTTTTGGAAGGATTTAGAATTCAAAAGGATTTTAAAAACATTATTAAATCTTGAATGAATTAATACAAGGGCCTATTTTAAATAATTATTATACCCTAAAAGGAATAAAAGATTTATTCTAAATATGACTTCAGAATGTGTTATTAAACAGTATTTGAATATACTTAAAGTTTGGTTGAAATTTGAAATTCAAAATTTGTTTGAATGGATTAATCAAAATCAAAACAGAATAAAAGAAATGGAAAAAGAAAAATAACAGAAGAAGAAAAAAATATAAAACAAAGCCAGCCCAAACCAGCTGGCCCACTAAGCCCAGCATCGCACTCTCACTTCAACCCCCCCGAAGCGTTTTCTTTTACTCGCAAACGAACCCGCAAGGTCACTGACAGTTGGACCCCACCTTCCCTCTCTCTCTCTCTCTCTCTCTCCCTCTCTCTCTCTCTCTCTGACACTGAGCCCCACCTGACAGGTTCCTCTTCCTCCCCGCGAAGACCACGCCTCGTCGCCGTTTCTATCGATTGATTGCGCCTTGATTTTACCAGAGACCACGCTCTACTCCGGCGAGCACTTCCACCAATTCCGGCCAAACCCCGTCGCCCCTCGCCCCCTCGATCATGCTCACTTGCTCCCCATCTCCTGGCGAACCTCCCCATAGCGCCAGCTCGCCCGCGTGCCCTGTATCCTTGGCAACATCCTCGGCTGAGCGCCGCCACGGTCTGCCTCTACTCCGGCGAGTACCCCAGGTAGCATCTGACCACCCCCTTTCCTCTCGTTGATGCACACATGATCGCATACCCCGTACGCATCTAACGCAGCTGTTTATTTTTCCTTCCCGTGGCCTGTAGCCTCGCCAACTGCGACGACCAGAGCGTGCCCAACGCCGTGCAGACTCCGGTGAGCAATCGTCGACGTCTCTGTGCTCCCCTTGGCCAACCAAAGCAGCGACGTGAATCAGTACTTCACGGCGATTCTGGTGAGCATCCTCACACCTCCCCGCACGACCTAGTTCACCGGAAAGCTTGCAGCTCGAGCGCGCCGCCGCCTGTCGCCGCCGCTAGCGCCGCCCGTCTAGGGTTAACTGCTTAGGGCCGTTAGATCTTGATCCATTGGTTGCGATTGAACATAACTCGAAGGGGTACGAGTGTCTCTGCGCCGCTCGATCTAATTTAAATCCAACGCTTCACAGCGACCGATCCGAGCGAAACGGTATCGGCCAGTGAAATCACGCCATGTGGCCAGAGTTGATTTAAAACAGAAATTATGTTCTATTAGATGTTCAATCTTGTAAATTGCATAACTTTTAATCTACACGTCCAAATTTTGCAAATTTTATATCAATGGAATCATCAAGACAAATCCTACCCAACCATGCCTTTTGTTTAGTAAATTGCTTCTGTTAAATTGGTTGTTTTGCAGAAACTTGTGTAGGCATATTTTGGATATAAAATTTGTTCTAAAATTATTTTTGTGATGAAACCTTTGGAAAATGGTTTGTTTTGAACTTACTGACCATATAAACCAACTAGTGGTTTCAAAAACATATTTTGAGAAGCAAGAGAATAAAACTTTGAATTAAAGCATTTCTAGTCAAATAAAAATATTGTTTATATGTTAAAAATGCTTTTTGGAGAAAACCTTTGGGAAATGTTTTGATTTAAACTCTCTGACCCTAAACACCAAGTTTGATGATTTAAAAATACATTTGGTGAACCCTATAAAGATTATTGCTTGCTAAAGGCAATTCTAACCACATAAAATATTGATTTGGTTTAAAAATGGTTTATAAAGTAAAATCTTTTGCAAATGATTTTTCCACTTTTATAAAATGACCAATAGGTGTTTTAGAATGTTTATAACCTATTAGAAACCACTTTTCCAAATAAAACAATCTTTTGCATGCTTGCATGCATTGTTTTGTTTCTATTATTTTATGTGATGTTTTCTTGAATGGTAGATTGAACTTTTGCTTGCTTGATTGAATTGTAGTGATTTGAAGAGTGTGAGTATTGCAAGATCAAGGAGTGAACTTATATTCTCTATCAAAAAGTCAAGTGATGCTTCATACTTTTGTCCCATTATTTTCACTATGCATTAGTGATATTTCTAAGTAGGACTTGCATGGTATTTTGCTAAGTGTAAACTATGCCATGGGAAATCCTAGTAGATGAAACCTTAGTAGAAATTTCCTAAGTTAAGATTCCTACTACTATCATGCTTAGCTTAGCTAGTAGAAAACAAGACTGGACTATATTCATGCTATGGAATATTTCTAAGTCAAGGACTTGTGTTTTGTTTAATAAAACAACTAAGTGAATGAAACACCTGGGTGGAATGGAAGGAGTGGTTTGTGTTGAGTGGTTACACAAGGCCCATTTATATGGTTTACCTTGTGTATCTCACTTGTGGATGGCCACCCAGGAACAAAGAGATTTGAGATGTCAAATGTTGAGAACCTTCAAGTGCAGCCACTTGGAATTATGGGCTCTTCCTGGATCATATAGGTTGCAATAACTTAGCCAAATGGACAGTTGGTGGTAGGGGATTGATAGGTTGGAGCGCGTCCATTCTGGTCTAAGGGAACGCTTCTGAAAGATCTTGTCTTGGTGAAACCAAGTCTTGTGGGGAAAGTGCACCACCTCTGCAGAGTGTAAAAATCTAAGTACTTAGCCATGCCCCTGGCAAAGGACAATTTGAGCATCAAGACATGGAAGCTATCAAGAATCTCCTCATCCCAATTTCTAAGTAAAAACTTGTGGTTGAACAAGGGTTGAAGGATCACCAATTTCTATTGGGAGATGCCTTGGGTGATTTTGTCAAGCAAAAACTTAGTGTTTTCAAATGATAAGGAAAATCTATTTTGAGCAAAGCAAGCCTAAGCTCCACTTAGCCAAATGCATATAGATGATAGACTCCACTATACTACCACAGTATCACTTGCCAATACAATTCAAATGTATTAACCCTTGTGGCTGTAACTTGTTATGTTGCAGGTTTGTTTGATGTTAGTGAGATGTGTTGATTAGGATTACAAGTCTACAACCAACATGATTGCCTGTGGCACTTTGAAGATGAAGGACTCCATGCTATAGTTATTCTGCTGCATTGTATTGAGATAGCCAAATGAGCTATGTAAGATGTAATGAATTATTTTATTCCTGGTTAAAAAGTTGTATTATGACCTTTGTTTCTTGATATTACATCTTAACTGTGGATGCTAGCTATTGGTCCAGGGACTAGCATTGTAAACACAGGGATCTCTACCTTATTAAAGGTTGGGACCTCTACAGAAGTAATCCTAGTCCTTAGACCATGAGATCATGTCAATCACTAACACTGGAAGAGTATCTTGATAACATCAAACATCACACCGTAACAAGGTGATTATAAAGGTGGGTTTAGTGCTACAAAGGTGTTATTTTAGGGCTCATGGATCAAGAGTGGAATTTTTCCATCCTGATGATGGATAGATATACTATGGGCCCTCTAGGTGATATCACATTAGTTAGCTTGCAAGAAAGTGATGAGATCACTAGAATGTTATATCACGGGAACAGGAAAAGAGTACATGTCAGTAACAAGATCAAACTAGGTATGGAGATACCGATGATCGAATCTTAGACATGTATTATATCACCAGACAAAGGGATTGATTTACATGTGTACAAGGTTCTCACGATCACAGAAGTCATCATTGAATGTCTGGGAGTTAGTACGGATATCCAGGTCTCGCTGCTGATTATTTTTCGGAGAGGGGTCTCGATCATGTCTGCATTATGTGCAAACCATAGGGTGACACACTTAAGGGATACCGACACCATTTGGAGCAAATAAAGATGCTAGGAAAAGATTTTGAAAGCGCTGGAATTATTTTAATAGAAATCGAAATTATTTCGGGTGAAATTGCTGAAACTGGTTCTCCATGTAATATTGAAATGTTGCAAGGGGTTTTATCTGAATGTTTGTTAATTAATGTAATTAACAAAATTCTGAATAAAATAAATAAAAGAGTTTTATTAAATGAGAGCTTGCATTAAATTTGGTGGAAATTTAATGGAGGTGAGTGGAATTTTGAGTGGAGGCATGTTTATGTGAGTGGAGGCTTTTTATTTTGAATGGGAGCTCCACCCACATGAATGTGGAAGAGGTGGGGGAAGCAACCATGGCTGCCACTCCATGCCCTTTGGGCTGCTCCCCTCTCCCTATAGAAGTCCCCCTCTCCTCCTCTCATCTCACACCTCCTCGCGAAGGATCCCTCTCCCCTCTAGAATTTACCCATGGTCTTGGATCAGCGAGATACATGTTCCCGGTGGCTTTTTTGGAAGAATTTATTGCTTCCGCTACTTTGCTGGAGCGAGGGCATGGAGGTTGTCAGGATACCCGAATGTGTGTGCGATCACGGATGCACCACTGCTTTGCGGTGCTGGACCTGATGGTGCTGGAACTGTGTAACACTATGGTTCTAAAAAGACCATAGCTCCATGCAACACGCCAATCCCTGGATCGGTTCATTGGCTTGCATAGATAGTAAAGATGAATAACAAAGCAATATCCGTGTATCTTGAATAACGAAGTGATCTAGAGTATTAAATTATTACAATAATGCGTAGCACGCAGGCTAGCTCAAATAGTTCAATAGCATACGGAAGCAATAGTATAAAGTAGACTCCATCTTCAATTTCCCACAAGCGAACAAATGTTGAATGGAGTATCGCAACCTAATCGATCACTCGGAATCAGAAAAACAACCTGCAACATAAAACATAGCATCCCCGAAGGGTCAATACTTGGATTGTATGGCAAGTAGAGATAAGTAAGGAGACAATACACCTAGAAACTACATGCTTATTTGGCTAGGTGGAAGTTTGGCTATTTTGCGAGCATAAACACTTTATCCTGCTTTCATAATCACTTTTAGATTTTCTTTGAAAAGATCCCAATTGAGTTATCCCAACAAAATTAAGTACTTCATGAAATTGGAATGAGCGAGAAACTTGTCATGAACTCAATATCAAGAAACTCAAATGTCTATAACCGGGGACACGGCTAATCGATTAGATTATACACCCTGTAGGGGTTAATACACCTTGCCCATGTGACTTGGCCAGCCCAGCTCGTACCACCACTCTCATATTGGGTGATGATACGGAGAAGTCTAAGAAGGGACCATTCGGGAAGTAGCTCCCCAAACCCGACACACACTGTACCAACCTACCAAAATTCCACATCTCTGGATACGTGGGTTAGAGTTACCACAACCTACTAAGTCCAACCAACCGCCCATTTCATTATTGGCACATGGTTGTACACGTAAGCTACCAAATAAAGAAGCCAATCATTTCTCTTGATACCTGGGTGCCTTTCCACAATGAAACCACCAAAAAATATCAATCCCATCGCACCTAGGAGATTCATGAGATTCATTGATTAAGTTGTTTTTAGTTTTCTCAAAACAACACTAACACCAACAGTTATCGCATGATGTACCCCAGCCCTCATCTATCACACCATGGCTAAGCACATCTAGACATACGATGGTTCATCTACAAGGAATTCCTACCAAGGTGTATAGGATTTAGCATAGCGATAGTACTTTCCTACACATGCAACTACAAAATACACTACACATGCATAGAAAATAGTAGGACAATGGTATGATCAAAATAGCATCTACTTTCCTTGGTTGTAGTTGAAGTCGTTCAAGCACCTGTTGTAATCACACATGTTGCACTCCTCGCAATCTATCGATCAAACAATTGCATACAACATAAACAACCATACAATCATAAACAAATGCGCAAATGTATGCATGGCAATTTAATAAGTCACGAAGGTTGTTATTTAAGTTCTCTAAACAACACTAAAGTATATGATGCATGCAAGATATTGATTTATCCAATGGAGTATTTGTATTAATTATCACTCACCATTATTGGTGTTTTAACATATCTGCTGTAACTTCTGTTCTCATTGTCGAATTAAAATTGTATCTAAAGTGTACTGGATAGAGGGCATTTAATACGAACAAGTAGGCATTGGATTCACCCTAATCGGAGTTACAGATCATTTTCTATGATTTAAATAGGGTTTAATGAGTTTTAAATAATTTAAATAGTTTCTGTTGCCTAAAAATCTAACTAAAATCAGATCTATAAACTTCACGGGATTGTGAATCCAGGGACATATTATTTATATTTTTCTGAGTTGCAGATGATTTACTATGAATTTAATGATTTAAGTGGCCATTAAAACTAATTAGATTCTCACGGTGGATATGTACTACAAGTGTTAGATCTAAACAGATATTAATAATCTACTCTTGAATAGCTTCACTTTGATTTATTATACTTAATTTTTGGACTAAGTATGAATTTTCTACAAATTTTAGAAGTTAGATCTATTTTCTGCAATTTTAATTTTCTAAAAACTAGCTTTATTGCGTCAGCGCTGACTGGATTAAGTGAGCCACCACGTGACGTGATACCAGTGGGCGATACCGGTCAGCGGTGTTCTAATCTAGACCTTTGGATCGAGATCCAATGTCTAGAGTTGAGCGTGGTCACTCACCGGCGGGAGGCGGCGTCGATGGCGACGGCGGCGCAGGTGGTGGTCGGTGGCGGCGCTCCGGTGGTCCTTGGCAATGGCGGCGGGGTCGACGGTGTTTAGCTCCTCGCAGTGGTCCTCCTCGTCACCTCATCGGTGTCCGTCTCTTCCCCGAACAACGACAAACGGTGACCGTTCTCCCGCGGCTCCGACGAACATCGGCGAGAAATCGGCGGCGCTATGCTACGAGAGAGAAGGGGAAAAGGCATGGGGTGAATCGGTGGAGCAAGGCAGTCATCAAGGAGCAGAGAGGGGAAAGGGGGGCTCGGAACATCGGCGACAAGGCTTACCAAGAGTGCGGCGGCGGCGGCGGAAATCGAGCTCGATTCCGAGCTCGAGATAGGGTTTCCGAAGATTGGAGGAGGGACAAGAGGCGGCGGGGTGGTGGTTTATATGAGGCCCAAGACTTGGGCGAGGGGGTAGCGCGGTTCGGCGCTGATTCGGGCGAGAATCGCGGCGGTGGTGGCGCTGAGTTCACGTCTGTCACGACGGCGGGGATGGCATGCGGGGTCTGCGCGTCAGTGGGATAGGGGGACGCGGGTTCTTCTCAAGATGCAAAATGCAATGCAATGCTCATGAATGACATGCTAATGCAAAATTTCTTTTCTAGTACCAATTTCTAAACCTTGGGATGTGACAGACTAACCCCCTTAAGATGAATCTCGTCCCGAGAATCAGAATGGCCAGCAAGGTTTGCGGTGGTGTTCTCGGGCTAACCCCCTTAATAAAAGTAAACTATCCATCTCCAAGATGAATGTCGACATACATATAATCCCTCTTTTCTTTAGGTGTGTGCATACTATCCATTTTTCAGGCATCGGTTCCTATCCATTCAATCTATGCTAGTATTGTTCTGAAACCGATGACTCCAATATAGATGAGCTAGTGGCAAAACTGTGCATATCCAAACTGTGGTTTTAATGGTAGCATGACGCTTGCCTATCCATGAATGCTTTAGTAAAGATGAATGCGATGCACTAGTATTGAGAATTTACGAGCGTGATGCATGAATTGACCAGGGACTTACTAGTTACGAGGTTCGGATTGTCGAACACTTTCATGGCAAGCACATGGTTCACAGTCGCTTTCTCCGTTGGGTTTGTCTTGGTCCCATCATTTGTTTCTGGACAATTATTAGCATAATGTCACATCTTCTTGCACTTGAAGCACTCCACATTGCTAAGATCTCGATTCCCATTGCGATGATGTCCATTTCCTCCATTGTGGTTGTGTCCATTGCCTTCATTGTGGTTGTGTTCATTGACTCCATTGTGGTTGTGTCCATTGCCTCCCTTGTGGTTGTGTCCAGACTTTCCATTACCGTAATGGTGGGTACACTTATGGTGTGATCCCGAGTTGTGATCGTTGTACTTCCTCTTGCGTTTTTCCACTTGCTTGTGCTTTCCCTCTAGAATTCTGGCCTTGTCCATCAGTTCTTGAAAAGTGGGGCAATAAACCACTAACAACTGTACCGAGAGCTCATCACTGAGGCCATCCAGGAACCTCTCTCTCCTCTTAGCATCAGTGTCAACATCCTCAGGGGCATAACGCGATAGGTTGTTGAACTCCTCTATGTATTCCTCCACAGTGTGGTTAGTTTAGCGCAAGTTGCGGAACTCCTTCCTCTTCAGACTCAGGACCCCTTAAGAGACATGGTTAGTCCTGAACCCTTCCTCAAACATGGCCCAGGTAACAGTATCCAAGGGGTGGGTGATCTGGAATGTATCCCGCCACGAGGCAGCTGGTCCCTCTAATAAGTGAGCAGCAAATCTCACCTTCTCAGCATCATTGCATCAAACAGTCACTAAATCTTTGTCCACCGAGCATAACCAGGCAAGAGAAATCATAGGTTCAGGTGCAGTAGAAAATTTTGCTGGCCTTAGCCTCAAAAACCTTGCAAGTGCATCACCGTAGGGCTGGTTGTTCCCATTGTTGTTGTTGTTGTTGTTGTTGTTGTTGTTGTTGTTGTTGTTGTTGTTGTTGTTGTTGTTGTTGTTGTTGTTGTTGTTGTTGTTGTTGTTGTTGTTGTTGTTGTTGTTGTTGTTGTTGTTGTTGTTGTTGTTGTTGTTGTTGTTGTTGTTGTTGTTGTTGTTGTTGTTGTTGTTGTTGTTTTGGTTATGATTCTAATTGGCCATAAACCGAGTCATCATTTGCATCAGTTGTGTCTATGCAGTCATCAACTGTTGCATCTCATTGCCATTGTTGTTTTTGTTGTTGTTGTTGTTGTTGTTGTTGTTGTTGTTGTTGTTGTTGTTGTTGTTGTTGTTAGGATTGGCACGACGAGGAGGCATCTGTGGTTTCAATAAGGATAATTAATGAGATATCACCCATAGATCCTAACATGCAAAATACAATATCGCAACAATCACACACAAACAAGCACAAGATAAACTTTAGGATTCAAAACGAACAACAAGTTTGTAAAGTAAAACACACTAGCATAGTCATCCACATGCTGGATGATCAATGCGACTCGATAAATAAAACGATGATAAATGGATAGATAGACAAGTATATAACACTACTCCTCCATATCGACTTCCTCCTCCACTAGAGCAAGTATTGCTGCGTCGAAACCTGCCTTGTACCCCTCCAAGCTGGTGGTCAAAGTATCGACCTTCGCTTGAAGCTCTCTCTTCTACGAGCGCAGCCTCTCTATCACCTCTTGTTGTGTTTCTAGCTCAAGATCCTTGAGCTCCATCTCAGTCTTCATTTCATTGATCTTCTTGTTCCTATCTTGAACTCTCTTCTCTTGGTTTTTGAACTTCTTGTCTTGCTTCTCAAACCTAGTCTCCATCTCCTTGATGCACTCCTCCTGCTCCTCGAAGGCCTTGTCCTTCTCCCTCAGCTGGACGCGTAGCTCGTCATTGCTAAGCATGACGTTGGTCCTATCAGTATCTGATGACCCACAAGTATAGGGGATCGCAACAGTCTTCGACGGCAGTATTACCCAGTTTATTGATTCAATATAAGGGGAACCAAAGAATACTTGCAAGCCTTAACAACTAAGTTGTCAATTCAGCTGCACCTGGAAATAGTTCTTGCTCACAGAAGTTTATCAGTAGCAACAGTTTTGTAGTAGCAATAACAATAGTAAAACAAGAGAAATAGTAACAGTAGTAGCAAACAGTAGGATATGAGCGCGGTAGGCATAGGGATGGATGGACGGGCATTGCATGGACGAGTCTAAACATGTAACTTCAAGATCTAGGGAAATTGTTGTTGTTGTTGTTGTTGTTGTTGTTGTTGTTGTTGTTGTTGTTGTTGTTGTTGTTGTTGTTGTTGTTGTTGTTGTTGTTGTTGTTGATGTTGTTGTTGTTGATGTTGTTGTTGTTGTTGTTGTTGTTGTTGTTGTTGTTGTTGTTGTTGTTGTTGTTGTTGTTGTTGTTGTTGTTGTTGTTGTTGTTGTTGTTGTTGTTGTTGTTGTTGTTGTTGTTGTTGTTGTTGTTGTTGTTGTTGTTGTTGTTGTTGTTGTTGTTGTTGTTGTTGTTGTTGTTGTTGTTGTTGTTGTTGTTGTTGTTGTTGTTGTTGTTGTTGTTGTTGTTGTTGTTGTTGTTGTTGTTGTTGTTGTTGTTGTTGTTGTTGTTGTTGTTGTTGTTGTTGTTGTTGTTGTTGTTGTTGTTGTTGTTGTTGTTGTTGTTGTTGTTGTTGTTGTTGTTGTTGTTGTTGTTGTTGTTGTTGTTGTTGTTGTTGTTGTTGTTGTTGTTGTTGTTGTTGTTGTTGTTGTTGTTGTTGTTGTTGTTGTTGTTGTTGTTGTTGTTGTTGTTGTTGTTGTTGTTGTTGTTGTTGTTGTTGTTGTTGTTGTTGTTGTTGTTGTTGTTGTTGTTGTTGTTGGTGCTGCTGTTGTTGTTGTTGTTTAGGGTTTAGGGTTCAGGGTTTAGGGTTTAGGGTTTAGGGTTTAGGGGGAATTGGGTCATCACCTGAGCTAGTTGTGCCTGGGCTGCCATCAGCTGCTCCATCTCAGTGGGTTGACGGCGAGACGGCATCTATTTGGGACAACATACATAAGTTATAGATAGAAGGACTAGAGAAGTATTGCTACCTATAACTATATGAAGCAACCAATTGGCACACAAGCAAACAGTCATCACAAACAACACCCAAGCCAAAATAATTTTGTTTTTTGCGTTCCAGAAGCTTTCTTTTGATATCCTACCATCTACAAAGTGCTTGAGGGTGATCCTACAATGATAGGAGTAAAGGCTGAATCTGTCCTGCAGCTACTGTTGTGTTCGCGAATTTTTCTGGACACCTTCAACTACTAAGAAATTGTAGCCAATTTTTGTGCTGATAGCTTATGAAGTTTCGAACCAGATCCTAGAATATGAGCTTAATCGGAGTTACCAATTTAAAATGAAAAATCGCGCAGTAAAACCTGTCAGGCAGAAAACTGCAACGAATTTCTCCACGAATTTTGGCATATAACTATTATTATTTCATTATAATATCTCTCGAAAACTCCTGGAACTTTATGGTAACAAAATAAGGAACCTAAAGGTAATTACTTCTACTATTACACAAGCTTTTATATGATCGATTGCTATGCCTAACGGAATCCTAACGAAGGCTGCTTGGTGCATATCTCTCTCTCTCTTTCGAATACGGCATAGAACTATGGGGCCTTAGTGAACTTGTGCTTCTTCTTCCCGCAAGAGGTTGGGGTGTATTCCTCTTCTGAATCCTCATCACTTGGGGCTTCAAACTTTCTCTTGGGCTCATCTTCTACTGTGTTGGCTCCAGCTTCATCACCTCCATCGTCATCGTCACTATCATCATCGTTATCTTCATCGGAATGGTTAAGTTGAGCTCGGAGACCAGCGATGATAGCGTCCTTGTTCCTAATGAAGTCATCCTTTGTCCTAATGGTGGTGTGAGATTGGTAGTACTTCTCCATCATGCTTTGTAGAGACTCCTCCATCCGAACGGCTTGTATCTCCAAGTCTTCCATTTGCTTAGGAAAGGATCCCATCTCCGTTCTGTCCCCAAGTGTCACCACAGCATCTCCATCTCCGTTGCGCTTCCCGAATTCGAGGAAGACTGAATGCTCGTTCAACTTATGTTGGTTAATATTGCACATACGAGACAAAGCCTCATGCATGCAGATATCCAACCTTCCTTCCCAGGTGTGGTAGAATCCTTCATAGCATAGTTCCTCGGAGTCCTCCACCGATGGATCCCGGGAGATGATAGTGTGGATCTCCATGCGTTCATCTTCACTATCTTGGGGGTTGAACCTCCTTCCTTTGAACATGGGCAAAGGCGAGCGTAGAGTGAGTGCAAGCCTTCCCAATTGCTTCCCAAAGATCCTTTCAGACTTCTCTCCGGCATACTCCACATGAGTGAACTCTCCCATCTAGACATGTAAAGTAAAGAGCAATATTAGCATGGGTAAGAAATACTAGAAAGAATAACATAAAGAAGAATAGAAGGTGTCTAATAATTCGAAACAATTTCTAGGTTACGATCCTACAGTCAACACACGTGCTCTGATACCATCTTGTAACACTACGGTTCTGAAAATACCATAGCTCCATGAAACACGCCAATCCATAGATCAGTTCATTGGCTTGCATAGATAGTAAAGATGAATAACAAAAGCAATATCCGTGTATCTTGAATAACAAAGTGATCCAGAGTATTAAATTACTACAATAATGCGTAGCACGCAAGCTAGCTCAAATAGTTCAATAGAATACGAAAGCAATAGTATAAAGTAGACTCCATCTTCAATTGCCCACAAGCGAACACATTTTGAGTGGAGTATCGCAACCTAATCTATCACTCGAAATCAAAAAAACAACCTGCAACATAAAACGTAGCAGCCCCGAAGGATAAATACTTGGAATGTATGGCAAGTAGAGCTAAGTAAGGAGAAAATACACCTAGCAACTACATGTTTATGTGGCTAGGTGGAAGCTTGGCTATTTTGCGAGCATAAACACTTTATCCTACTTTCATAATCACTTTTAGATTTTCTTTGAAAAGATCCCAATTGAGTTATCCCAACAAAATTAAGTACTTTATGAAATTGGAATGAGCGAGAAACTTGTCATGAACTCAATATCAAGCAACTCAAATGTCCATAACCAGGGACACGGCTAATCGATTAGATTATACATCCTGCAGGGGTTAGTACACGTTACCCATGTGACTTGGACAGCCCAGCTCATACCACCACTCTCATAATTGGTGATGATAGGGAGAAGTCCAAGAAGGGACCGTTCGGGAAGTAGCTTCCCAAACTCGACACGCACCGTACCAACCTACCAAAATTCTACATCTCTGGATACGTTTGTTCGAGTTACCACAACCTACTAAGTCCAACCAACCACCCAATTTATTATTGGCATATGGTTGTACACGTAAGCTACCAAATAAAGAAGCCAATCATTTTCTCTTGATACATGGGTGCCTTTCCGCAATGAAACCACCAAAAAATATCAATCCCATCACACCCAGGAGATTCATTGATTAAGTTGTTTTTAGTTTTCTCAAAACAACACTAACACCAACAGTTACAGCATGATGTACCCCAGCCCTCGTCTATCATAGCATGGCTAAGCACATCTAGACATACGATGGTTTATCTACAAGGAATTCCTACCAAGGTGTATAGGATTTAGCATAGCGATAGTACTTTCCTACACATGCAACTACAAAATACACTACACATGCATAGAAAATATTAGTACAATGGTATGATCAAAATAGCATCTACTTGCCTTGGTTGCAGTTGAAGTCGTTCAAGCACCTGTTGTAATCACACATGTTGCACTCCTCGCAATCTATCGATCAAACAATTGCATACAATGTAAACAATCATATAATCATAAACAAATACACAAATGCATGGATCACAATTTAATGAGTCACAAAGGTTGTTATTTTAGTTCTAAAAACAACACTAAAGTATATGATGTATGCAAGATATTGATTTATGCAATGGAGTATTTGTGTTAATTATTACTCACCATTATTGGTGTTTTAATAGATCTGATGTAACTTCTGTTCTCATTGTCGAATTAAAATTGTATCTAAAGTGTACTGGATAGAGGGAATTAATACGAACCAGTATGCATTGGATTCACCCTAATCGGAGTTACAAATCATTTTCTATGATTTAAATAGGCTTTAATGAGTTTTAAATAATTTAAATAGTTTCGGCTGCCTAAAAATCAAACTAAAATCAGATCTGTAAACTTCACGGGATTGTGAATCCAGGGACATATTATTTATATTTTTCTGAGTTATAGATGATTTACTATGAATTTAATGATTTAAGTGGCCATTAAAACTAATTAGATTCTCACGGCGGATAGGTACTGCAAGTGTTAGATCTAACCAGATATTAATAATCTACTCTTGAATAGCTTCAATTTGATATATTATACTTAATTTTTGGACTAAGTATGAATTTTATACGAATTTAAGAAGTTAGATCTATTTTTTGCAATTTTAATTTTCTAAAAACTAGCCTTATTGCGCCAGCGCCGAGTCAGCGCTGACTGGATTAAGTGAGCCGCCATGTGGCACGATACCAGTGGACGATACTGGTTCAGCGGTGTTCTAATCTACACCGTTGGATCGAGATCCAACGGCTGGAGTTGAGCGTGGTCACTCACCGGCGGGAGGCGGCGTCGATGGCGATGGCGGTGCAGGTGGTGGTCAGCGGCGATGCTCCGGTGGTCCTTGGCGACGGCGGCGGGGTCGACGGCGTTCAGGTCCTCGTGGTGGTCCTCCTCGTCACCTCGTCGGTGTCTGTGTCTTCCCCGAACGATGACGAACGGCGACCGTTTTCCCATGGCTCCGACGAACGTTGGCGAGAAATCGGTGGCGCTACACTGCGAGAGGGAAGGGGAAAAAGGCATGGGGTCAATCGGTGGAGGAAGGCGGTCATCAAGGAGCAGAGAGGGGCAAGGGGGCTCGGAATGTCGGCGGCGAGGCTTACTGAGAGTGCGGCGACGGCGCAAATCGAGCTCGATTCTGAGCTCGAGCTAGGGTTTCCAAAGATTGGAGGCGGGGTGGTGGTGGTTTATATGAGGCCCGAGACTTGGGCGAGGGGGTAGCATGGCTCGGCACTGATTCGGGCGAGAATCACGGCGGTGGCGGCGCTGAGTCCGCATCGCTCATGACGGCGGGGATGACATGCGGGGTCCACGCGTCAACGGGACAGGGTGACGCGGGCTGGCTGGCTGTTGTTAACACCCGGATTTTTAATCACAGATGCATGTTATGCCATACATCGCAATCCCAGGATTACCATTTTTGCGAGACATAACAGATTGAATATCACAGTACATCATCCATTATAAACCATACATAAGGTCTTACACAAATAAGGATCTCATGATCCAGTTCTTAATACAATTCAAGCAGCGGAATAACGTAATAGTAACGATACCGTCGCCGAAGCTCCATCTTCAGGGTCACAGGCAATGCTGGCGATGGGAGATGATCCTAGTTGTCGTAACCTTCCTGCTGTCCATACTCCTGATACTCCTCTTCATAGTCTAGCCACGGGAATAGCCAGGGACAAAGCCATGAGTACTCTTTAAGTACTCGCAAACTAATACTAACAAGTGCAGTGGTTTTGAATATGATATACTAAGCTCTATGGTTATTTTGCAAAAAGCCAGATTTACCTCTACTAAGTTCAAAGGCAAAGAAAACTAGTTGAAAGTTTTATAACACCTAAGTGGGAACTTGAATTTCATATCACAACTCTGTTGTGGTCAAGTCAAAGTCACAAATCATTTCACAAGTCATTTTGAAAACATCTGACGATAGAACAGTATGGCCACTCCAACTGTCCATAACCGATTGTACACTTTCACCACAACATTCGATACATCCGTCAGGAAAAAATCCTGAATTCACCATACTTAGTATGCGGATAATCAATCCTAACCTTTCAATTACACGCCCTAGTATAGGCACCTCTCCTATGAGTTTGGCCTCCCAACCATGACCAACTGCCATCTTGGGTACTGCACAGGTGGACAATCTTCACAAGGTAGCCTCAGCTCAGACTTTGGCCGCAAGGGAACCCATACTAAGGTATATAAATTTCCAGTCAAGCCCTACCCAATTTTCGGTTATTGTGGTTGTACGGTAAAATTGGAATGGTATCGCATCCATACAACCATCAGTTTTGTGAAGGGCTAAGGCTCATGCCTGAACATTTTCATCATCCAAATCATCTGGTGTTCGGAAACACATGTCAAAACATTTCGGTAGAATGACTCATCATTCTAAGGTTTTCATAACCATTTTCACCAAGTATTCCCATCTAAAGTTGATCAAGTTTTATGCTTTAGCACTAGCATCTATAATTGGGCGTAAATATTAATGAGGGGTGGTAAACAAGTGGGGATTAACTAAGTTTAATCTCATCCCTTAGGATGACATCAGGATTATCTAACTTAGGCCAAATTTTATGCTCTTTATGCAACCTTCAATTATATTTTTGGAATCTACAAGTCACTAAGTAAACTTTTGATAGAAAGATTTTAATAAAGAAATAAAATACTAAGCTTGCAAGTAAAACTATGATGGTGTGTCAAGTGGGTATAATCACATATGCTTGAGGCATATAGTTGGCATAGTAACAAGCAAGTAGTAGCTTGCATAAGTGGGTTATCTTGCAAGTATTGGCTTGCTTAAGGAGTAGCTTGCAAGTATTGGCTTGCTAAAATATCATTATAAGCTTGCAAGGTTTAGCTTGCTCAGTTAATAGCTTGCCTTGTGCAGAGCAGTGGTTGAAGTTCTCCTCGGCTTCTTCCTCGTAGTATCCTCCTTCCTCCTCGTATCCTTGGTCGGTACTAGCGTCTATAAATAAATACGAGGTACACAATCACCAAACAATACTTAAATATTTCTAACACATAAAGTTTCATCCTAGATGATCTAGCATCATCACTAACATTACAAGATTAAAGCACTTGTCTCATTTATTTTCTTTTAGGAAAGTAATTTTCACTCATTGGAAAACTACTTATGATTTAATATTATCCAACTCAAACATGGGATCATGTTGACACATGTCATCACCACATATTTCAGTACATGGGAATGTGATTTAAAGTGGTGTCATAATTTAATAAGGTTTAACCTTTTTATTTTAATTAATTATAGTGACTAGAAATGCATATGTGGCATTCTTTTATTACTTGAACATTATTTCTGTAAGTAAACCTATATACTTTTATATATTCTGAAATCTATGGTTAAATGTGATTTTTGAGAGTTGGAATCAACTCAAAAGCTCTTATGGTTGAATTTTGAAAAATGTTTGAATGCAGAAAATCTTCTGCCTTGTTATTTTTACCATGGGTGATCTACCATTCTAAATGGTTTGAATCCAACGATCTTGGATTAAGCATTTCAGTACCTTTCTAACAAAATTGGTGTCATGCATTTTGGTTTAGTGAATCGAGCTGGGTTGATTTTTGAATCTAGGTATATAACTGGGTTTGAAATTAAATGAATAAAACTAAATTTGAATTGTTGGGTCGCGCGGGATGTTTAACTGGGCTGGCCCACTACGCGCAACGCACGTGCGAGCTGGTTAAGTGAGCGACCCCACTCGTCAGTGAGACAACGAGTGGCGAAGCGGTACGGGGTGATATAGGTTGCACGATCTAACTCTAATCCAACGGCTTTGGTTCATCATCCATGTCGGGCAGCGCCGGCGAGACAGAACCCTAGCGCGGCCGGTGGGGGTTGTGGGAGGCTCACCAGGGCTCAGGTGATGGCCGGCGATGGGGGCGAACGACGAAGTCGACGACGGCGATTCTCCTGGTACCGACAGCTTCTCCTTGGGCGGCTTCAATCGACGGCGCCTCTCCTCCTCTACAGCGGCGAACTCCGGTGAAATTATGGCCACCTGGTGCTCGCCTTGCTCCGGGAGTGAGTGTGTGTGATCAATGAGAGGTGGGGAGTGAGATGGTGTGAAGAAAACGAGCCGGGGAGGTCTCCTTTTATAGTGGCTGAAGGGGACCGAAGGGTGCGGGTGGAGCTCGTCAGTGTCGACGGCACAAAGTGCTATTGGCATGGGCGACGGTTGGGGGCGGTGCTGTGCTCCCTGGCAAAGCTCAACGGCGTGGTGGCGAGGCATGGGGCGGTGCGAGACGGTCAGACAGCGATGAGCTCTGTGCCGTGCACGTAGTAATTGTAATGGCGCACAACGTCTATGGTCTGCGTGGCGGCGAACGGGCATGTCCGCGGGGTTGCCGGGGTGCTGGCGATCACACACGCAAGCGGCGAGGGCGGCACGCGTTCTGGGGGCGTGTGTCGCGGTTGGTGCACTGGCGCGCTCTCGGCTCGCTCGCAGAGAGGCTTGGAATGCTCGGGCAGTGTGGTCTAGGGGCTGGAAGTGCTCGAGGCTTGGACAGGGGGTGGCGGTGGACGGTGGTCAGTGCTCCAGACATGCTTGCTAGGCTTGGTGCTTCTCCTAGCTTGATGTCGACATGTGGGTGGCAAGTTAGGCTCGGCATGGTCACCATCGATGGCTATGCCAAGCTCAGAGTGGTGCTAAGGCTTGTTAAGTGGGCTAGATCATCTAATGAGAGTATAGAGTGAGCTAGAGAGGGAACAAGGTTGGCCAAAATCACTGCTCCTAATAGTGTTTCGTGTTTGTTTGTTTGCTGCTAACAAGGTGTTTTATGAAATGGTCGAAAGAAATACAAATTTGAATTTTGGATCCAAACTTGGTGGGTTTGCTAGGCAGATACTAGGGAGTAGCTGGTTAGTTGGATTGGTCAAGGGGCACTGGTTTGGTTGGGTTTTGAAAATGTGTGATCTTCACATATGTTAAAGATTCAATTTTGAATTGTCATTTCAATGGGGTTGCCAAATGTTTCTGCAAGTTTGAAAGGTGGGCTTTGATTCACTTTCACTTGGTCTTGCAAGGGGTGAACAGAATTGGAAAAGTTTCTGTTTGAAATCTTGGACTAGAAACACTCAAAGTGACCTAGTGAGCAAGATTGGCAAAAATGACCATTTGCTTTATTTGTTTTGTTTTTTATGTTCTCTTGATTTGTTTCTTCTTGGAAATGTTTTAGATGATGTTATATTCATCTTTGAACCATTCCTTACTATTTAGTTGAATCACACAAGTGCATTCATGCATTCATCAAATCATCACATAAACATATGCATTCATTTGGTTTTTATTTAATCAAAGTATTTGTTAACCCTAATTTTAGTGATTAGAGTTTGATGATCATTGTTTCATATTTTTGGGATGTTACAGCTGCGGTGGGCTGGCCCATGCGGCGCTACGCGCGTGCGGGAGCGGGCGGGGTGAGCGGCATGGAGAGGCTAGGCTAGGTGGGCCGGGCCAGGGTGGTTCGGCCGGGGTTAGGTTAGTTCATTTTTTTGTTCTTCTCTTTTTTTTCCAATTTCTGTTTATTTGTTTTCGTCACAATTTTTTCTTTTGAACTCCAAATGAGTTCAAACTTGTTTATAAAATTTTCTAAAATCGAGTAGATTAATCTAGGCTAACATTTAGCAATAAATGTTGCCATAGCAGTAGTGGGTTTTTGTGAAGCCAAAATAAGTCCCTTTAGGAATAAGATGGCACATAGAAATTAGGGTTTACTTCCTTGTTTCATTTTGGGTTCTTCTCAAGATGCAAAATGCAATGCAATGCTCATGAATGACATGCTAATGCAAAATTTCTTTTCTAGTCCCAATTTCTAAATCTTGGGATGTGACAACCTGCTGGACTGGATGGACTTTTCACGATCTTGAGATCAACAAGTGTTCAACTACATCATCCACGAGTACAACCTTGTTAAAGCTTTTCGGTCTTCGAGGGTATATATTCTATGGATGTATATCCACCCGTTGCTTGTATCTAGATAGATGGATCTTGGTGCATATAGTTCCCATCGTAGGAATTTTTTGTTTTCTATGCTGCGAAACCAACACGGGGAAGCCTGGCAAAGGCAATAGGAAAGAGTCATCGAGCCGGTGCGCATGCGAAACAGGAAAATGAGGAAATACTCAGGAACAACCAAGCAAGACCCAGAGGTTCTCGTGTGGTTCATTCGGCTGGAGCTGCCCCGACACGATCAGCTCTCACGACATCTTCACCCGGCAGAGGATCAAGGAAAGATAGGGCAATAACTTCAGTAAGAAGGGATAAATAGATGGTCCCATATGATCCGGTAGTGGATGGAAAAGCAAATGAAAACAAAGTCAATGGTAGCCGAGATACCAGCAGAAATAGAAACCCAGATCATGGCCATGGTGGTCAGGAAAACTACGGGCATGAAAACCCTGACCAGAATGATTCGGCAGGAGGGAGGCAATACCCTCCGCAAGATCACAAGCCGAGGTATGAACCTCGGCAAGAAAGGGATGCAGGACCAGATCTGCATAACCCGCCACAAAACAAATATAATGATGGTTACTCGAATATGGAGAATGTCGGATTTTCCAGGCCTAACCATGATGGGATGGAAGAAAGAGCAGCAAACAAAAACTTGCAACCGGATGATGCAAGATTGAAGCTTGACAGGATATACAGGTCCGACGTGTTTTGGACCTCGAATTATGAGGGAACCGACTATTCCGAACTTTCAGTTGCCAAGAGGCTCAAAAACATACAACGGAAGCACAAAGACACAAGATTGGTTGATTGACTATGCAACTGCTATGAAAATAGCAGAAGGAAACCTTAGATGGGTAGTGAGATATGTCCCGCAAATGTTGGAAGGACTAGCAAGAGTATGGTTGAACAACTTGCCAGCAGGCAGTATCAACTGCTAGTTATATTTCGAGGAGATGTCCGTAAGCAATTTCACGAGCACATATAAGAGGCCGAATAGACCTCAGCAGCTCTCCATGTGCAAACAGAGACCGAATGAGACTGACCGAGAATTTCTGACTCGGTGGTGTAACTTGAGGAACTCATGTGAAGGAGTGATTGAATAGGAAGAAATTGACTAGTTTGCATAGGGGTGCAGGTATGGAAGTGTGTTGTGGCAGAGGCTATAGAGATATATGCCAACCATATTAGCAAAGACAATTCGTATAGCCGACTCATATGTGTTGGGGGATCCGACTCAGCCAGAGCTTATGGCGGAAGATCATAATGATCAGCATGAGCATTACGCTCGTGACGGTGTCGGGTCATCCCGAAGGAATGAATTCCGAGGTAGAAGAAGGGATGACATGCCAAATTATTGGTACAATTCAAATCAGGTAGTAGCTGTGACCCAAGATTAGCCAAGTGCTGGGGGCAATCAGCGCCAAAAGAACAGTTCTCAACACTGGACACCAAGAAATGATGGCAAGAAGCAGTGGACTCCAAAGCAAAAGAAGCAATGGCAAGAGAGGCCGAAGTATACATATTAATCCATGTTAGATCAGCCTTGTAAGTTTCACACTCCTGACCCGGCCAACTGGTGAATCATACAACCCGACAGTGTGCTTGGATGAAACAGGCAATGGGGAACATGGGACCACCGCAAGCACCACAACAGCTGCAGTAGCCATAGCTTACAGGGGGAAATTCTTAGCAGATGATGTTGTGACCACCCCTCCGATGTATGAGAACCATGACTGAAGGGATGCAGTTCACCATGTGGCGAATCAAGATCAAGATAATAGAGTAAACCCCGACAGCAATGGTCGTAATGAGTATCGGGAGCATCATCAGTCTTACTATGTGGTCACCACAAAACAGCAGGATAGACAAAGTGTTCATCGCCGAAATATGGAGGTCAATGTGGTTATGCCGGCAGTGCCAACATATATGCATTGGTCAGATCAAGAAATTACTTGGAGTATCAAGGATCACCCCAATATCATGCCAAACCCTGGATCATAAGCCTTGGTGCTTGATCCGACGTTTGTGGGACCAAGCATAAATGTAAAATTCTCAAATGTGCTTATAGATATTGGTAGCAGCATCAACATCATGTACACCGATATGATACATAAACTCGGCATCTCTCAGAACATGCTTTAGTTGACCAAGACCACTTTCCATGGCATTGTGCCAGGATTGTCATGTGAGCCAATTGGGAAAGTCTGGGTAGATGTATTATTCAGCACAAGGGAGAATTGCAGGGCTGAGAATTTAGATTTCGAGGTTGTGGATTTGGAAATTTGTTACCATGCATTACTCGGACTACCTGCTCTGTCAAAATTCATGTTGAGCTGTCATATCAACTACTTGAAGATGAAGGTTCCAGGGCCACATGGGATAATTATAGTCGCTAGGGACTACAAGAGATTGATGGAGTGTGCTTCAGCCGGATCAAATCTGGCCAATTCATTAGTAATTGCAAGGGACAAGAGGAGAATTCAGGAGGTCACAGCTTTAGCTCAGTCGACACAGCTCAATATGCTGGCACTTGCTAACCCACATGGAAGTGTGTCCTTCCAGCCGACTAAAGACACAAAGAAGGTCCAGATTGATGATTAGTTTGTAGAGTGCACCATCACCATTGGTGCCGGCCTGAGTGACAAATAGGAAAGCGATCTCACCAACTTCCTCCGTGAGAATCGGGATATCTTTGCATGGTCCACTCAAGACCTGCAAGGTGTGCCGAGAGAGCTAGCTGACCACTCTTTGCATGTGAGGCAAGGAGCAAGGCCGGTGAAGCCACATATCCCCCGCTTCGCCGAGGACAAGAGAAAGATAATTGGGGATGAGATAAATCGGCTCCTTGCAGCCGGGTTTATCATGGAAGTGCTTCATCTGGATTGGCTGTCTAATCCGGTGTTGGTTGAAAAGAAAAAGGATGATCCGAATGTAGCCGTGGTATGGCACATGTGTATCGATTACACGAATCTAAACAAGACGTGTCCCAAGGATCCATTTCCTTTACCAAGGATAGATCAGGCTATTGATTCGACCGTGGATGGTGAACTCTTGTCATTTGTAGACGCGTATCCCGGTTTCCACCAGATACCATTAAATCCGGCTGATCAAATAAAGCTACATTTATCAACCTGTATGGGGCTTATTGCTATTGCACCATTCCAATCGCTTACGTAATGAGGGGGAAACATATCAAAGATGCATGCAAAAATGTTTACATGATCAGATTGGCAAAAATGTCCAAGTATATGTTGACGATGTGGTGATAAAAACCAAAGAAAGCCACACGCTCCTAGATGATATCCGGCAAACATTCACGAATCTCAGGAGATTCCGCATGAAGCTTAACCCGGATAAATGTACCTTTGGTGTACCAGCCGGCAAATTACTCGGTTTCCTCGTGTTTAGCTGGGGTATAGAATAAAATTTGACTAATATTTAGGCTGTAGAACGAATGGAGCTTCCGAAGTGCCTCAACGATGTCCAGAAGTTTACAGGCTGTCTGGCATCGCTGAGTCGTCCGTAAGTCGGCTAGGAGAAAAGGCATTTCCCTAATATCAATTGATGAAAAAGTCGGATAAGTTCATTTGGACACCACAGGCAGATAGCACCTTTCAAGAATTAAAAAGAATGCTAGCCTCTGCACCAATTTTAGCCTCACCACTATCGAAAGAGCCGATGTTGCTCTACCTAGCAGCGACTAACCGAATTGTAAGTGCCGTAATAGTGGTGGAGCGTGATGAAGATGGTAAGTAGGTACAGAGGCCAATCTATTACCTGAGTGAAGTATTATCAGCTTCGAAGAAAAATTACCCACACTATCAAAAAGTGGCATATGGTGTATATATGTCGGCTAAAAAGCTAAAACATTATCTTGAAGAACACCCTATCAAGGTGATTTGTGAGGCACCAATAGCCGAGATAATGGGCAATAAAGATGCCAGCAGCCAAATAGCCAAATGGGCGATTGAATTATCCCCTTATGCTCCTCAGTTTGATAGGCGAGATGCAATCAAATCTCAGGCAGTGGCCGAATTTTTTGTCGGCTAGGCCAAAATGCAATATGAGCCACCATTGTCTGATCCGAATTATTGGACAATGCACTTTAATGGATCCAAGTTGAAAAATAGGCTAGGAGCCGGGATAGTGCTAACCTCAGCCAAAGAGGACCAACTAAAATATGTACTGCAAATACATTTTGCTGCATCAAACAACGTAGCCGAATATGAAGCACTTGTTCACGGCCTAAAAATGGCAAAGGATATTGGCATACGTCATATTCTATGCTTTGGTGGTTCGGACCTGGTGGTCCAACAAGTGTCGGGTCATTGGGACGCACTAGATGCAAATGGCCTTATACAGATTCCATGTGCAAAAGATTACTGGTTATTTTGATGGGTGTGAATTTCATCATATACCCCGGGCGGAGAATGATGCGGAAGATACTTTGTCCAAACTTTGTTCGACCAGGCAATCAATTCCACCTGGCATTGCCCTTTAGCATTTAAGAAAACCATCAATTACACCCTCACCAGAATCTGAGTTAATCCGTCTCTTGGCAGATCTAGGATCGGAGGTAGTCCCAATGGACATAGATGAGAGGAATAAACCGAGTAATCCGGGGACTGACTTGGCAAACCCGGGGGATGCAGTCCCCGGGGACTGGTCCGGATAATCCGGCAGAAGTCATGTCAGCAGAGGCGATGGAATTTGACGAGACAGTTACCCCGACACATGAGATACCAGAATGGGCAAGGCCAATATATATTCCTCAAAGATGAGATCTTGCCGAGAGACAAAGTCCTTGTTAGGAAAATTGTTAGAAGGGCAAAATCCTACACCATAATAAACAAAGAGTTGTACAAAAGAAAAGTGTCACAAGTGTGCTTCAAAGATGCGTTAACCCGACAGAAGGACAAGAGATCCTTTTAGATATACATAAAGGTGAATGCGGGCATCATGCCTCATCCAGGGCCTTAGTGGACAAAGCATTCCGTCAGGGATTTTATTGGCCCAGTGCACTAACAGATGCACTTGAATTGGTGAAGAAATGCAATGGCTGCCAGAGGTATGCCATCAAAATTCATATGCCTTCGTCCAAACTAAAAACAATACCCATCACTTGGCCGTTTGATGTATGGTGCTTGGACATGGTCGGCCCATTTAAGCCTGCTCGTGGTTGCATGACCCATATCTTGGTCATGGTAGACAAATTCACAAAGTGGATCAAGGTAAAGCCAATAAGAAAATGTGATGGACCCATAGCCGTAAAATTTCTCAAAGACATTATCTTGAGATATGGATATCAACACAGTATAATCACTGATAGCGGCACTTTTGCTGAGGGAGCTTTTGCGCATTTCTGCGAGAAAAGAAAATAAGACTTGATGTTGCATCAGTTGCTCATCTCACATGGAACGGGCAAGTTGAAAGATCCAATGGACTTGTATTGTCCGGGATAAAACCCCGGCTCATTGAGCCGCTGCAAAGATCAGTGGGTTGTTGGATTGAGGAGCTCATGGTTGTCTTATGGAGCCTAAGGACAACTCTGAATAGATCAACATGTTATTCTCCATTTTTCTGGTATATGGAGTAGAATACTAGCCGACATAGTGCATGACTCGCTTAGGGTCACCCAATACACAGACGTCGAGGTAAAAGAAATAACCTTGCAAGATAATGTTGATTTATTAGAAGAATCAAGAGAATTGACATTGTCCAGATCAGCGATATATCAACAAGATCTCAGACGCTATCATAGCAAAAAAAGGAAACCCCCGAGTCTTTTGAGAGGGAGATCTAGTGCTTCGGCTGGTGCAGCGCACAGACGACATGCATAAATTATCACCTCCATGGGAGGGCCCATTTATTGTGAGCAAAGCACTACACAATGATGCATAATATTGATACGTTGGAAATGTATATATAATTTTTTATGTTCCATGCTTGTTTAGTATCTACTTTGCTATGTTTTGTCTACACTTTGAGGTATTTTTATACACTTTCTGGAACTAACCTATTGACAAGATTCCACAGTGCCAGTTGCTCGTTTTCTGCTGTTTTTGGTTTCAGAAAGCTAAAAAATGAATATTCTCGGAATTGGACGGGACAAAATCCAAAGTTCATATTTTCCCTGAACGATACGGAAAATCAAAGACGAGATGGAGGAGGAAACCAGGGTGGCCACACACTAGGTGCGCGCGGGGCCCACCATGGCCGTGCCCACAGGGGGTGTGGGCCCCCTGGACCTCCTCCGACCTTGCCTCCTTTGCCTATAAGAAGTCCCCAGGGATAAAACCCTAGGGAATCGACCAGAAAGCCACGAAAAGTTCCGCAGCGCTGCCGCCACCGAAGGGGAGATTTGGGGGATAGAAAGTCTCTGTTCTAGCACCCTGCCAGGACGGGGAAGTGCCCCCGGATCCATCTCCATCGATATCCACCACCATCTCCATCGCCGTTGTTGATTCCCATGATGAGGATGTATTAGATCTTCCTCGAGGCTAAGGGATCTACCGGTAGCTATGTGTTCATCTCTCTCTCTATGCATGATCTTGTTGTGGTCATGAGCTTTGTAATCTAGTAGATCTACCTTGCTACTCAAGTGCTTCAATAGATCTCTTCTCTCCCCATGTGTGTGAAAGTGATAGCGTGCACGCCATGGTGGCACTTAGGCTATAGTATACATAAATACTCATCGTTCTTTAATAGATCTATGCTTTTCCCTACGTGTGTGAAAGTGACAGCATGCATGCCGTGTGTGGCACTTAACCTAGGTTACATATATATTTACCATGAGTATATTTTGAGTTGGTTATCTCTATGAAACTGTGGTGTTTGTTGGAACCATCTAGCGCTCAAGGTGATAGTGTGGGGTTATCTAGATTGGGAAACGCGGACTTTGAGGAGTGCTGTTATAGCCCTACCATGGATTAGAGTGTCCAATCGAATAGTAGTTAAGAGTAGTATCATTAAGAGAAGATATTTATATGAGAGAGTGTTCACTAGTGAAAGTATGATCCCTCGGCCTTGTTTCTAAGCATTGAAACACCGTTTGCATCTAGATCTGTTGCATGTTTGCTTGCTTCCATCTTTATTTCAGTTTGCCTTTAGTCTCTTCCACACTATCATAAGCTATTTTCTAGCACCGTTACCACTTGTATTTCACTATCTCTTCGCCGAATTAGTGCACCTATACACCTAACAAGTGTATTGGGTGTGTTGGGGACACAAGATACTTCTTGTATCTTAATTGCAAGGTTGCTTGAGAGGGATAACTTTTACAAATTCCTCCCTGAGTTTGATAAACCTTGGGTGATCCACTTAAGGGAAACTTGCTGCTGTTCTACAAACCTCTGCACTTGGAGGGCCAACAACTGTCTACAAGAATAGAAGTGCGTAGACATCAAGCTCTTTTCTGGCGCCGTTGCCGGGGAGGAAAGGTAAAAGGCACTCACACACGTTACCCCATGGCAACAGCAATCCAGAAAACTATTTTCTGGCGCCCTTGCCAGGGAGGTAAGGTAAAAGGTCCTCACATCCTCCGGTGTGAGTGCTCAAAGTTATTTCCTTTATATTCTACAATTTTGTCTTTTTGTTTCTTGTTTTCACTAGTTAGGCTTAATGGAAAACAACAACAAAATTAGAGATCTTTATAGTGTTTATCTTGAGCTAGGACATGAAGTGTTTGAAGAGAAAATTAAAAAACCCATGGAGCTTTGGACACCATTATTGCTAATGCTATGGAAACATCTAAGCTTGGGGACGCTATTTTTTATGAAAATGATCTTTTTAGTTCCCTAGCTTTGGAAGATAGCTATTGTATTGCTTATGATGATACCAAACCTCCAATATATGATGATTGCAATGATGAATATGATATTTTCAGTCCACCTACTATTGAGGAGAAAATTTATTGTGATTACAATATGCCTCCTATATTTGATGATTATGGTGATGAGAATAATAATGATAGCTATTTTGTTGAATTTTCTCCCACTACAATTAATAAGAATGACTATGCTTATGTGAAGAGTAATAATTATTTTATGCATGTGGCTCATGATAAGAATGTTTTATGTGATAGTTATATTGTTAATTTTATTCATGTTGCTACTGAAAGTTATTATGAGAGAGGGAAACATGGTTTTATGCATCTCAATAATACTAAGTTTCCCCTCTTTATGTTGAAGATTTTGAAGTTGCATTTGTTTTGCTTTCCTATGCTTGTTGCTTTGTGCTTTAATGACTTGTTTATTTATAAGATTCCTATGCATGGGAAGTGGGTTAGACTTAAATGTGTTTTGAATTTGCTTCTTGATGCTTTATTTTACTTCAATTCATATTTCTTATGTGAGCATCTTCTCAAACTATCAAACCTAACTTAAAGGTGTTAAAGAAAAGTACTTGTTGGGAGATAACCCAAGAGTTTTCTTGATTCTTGGAAGTTATTAATTCAGTAATGATCTATCCTTATTCTTTTTGTTTGATTTTTGTGCCAAGAATAACCTCTAATGAGAGGGAAGTAAGATTTGGGGAGTTGTTGTCCTGAAACAGATTTTTATGCTCCACCGTAAAAATTTGCGAGGAATCTATGTAAGTAAGATTGAGCTGATATTTTCTGAATAAATCCCCCAGTATGTTAGATAACTTTCGTTAGTTCAACACGTTTTGATTTGAGCAACAGAAGGTCTTCGAAAAAATAGGTTTCTACCTGCTGGTCTGTTTTATTTCTGCCATTATTTGCATTTGCTTCTTATTGATTCCTTTTTGGTTTTTTTTTGGGAAATTAGGATTTTTGAGAGAATTGCTACAGTAGCTTGTGTTTTTAATGAAAGTTTTGATGTTCCAAATCTAAACCTAAATGTTTATTATATTTTTAATACACTAATGTTGCTAATGAAGATTGTGTGAAGTTTTGTATGAAGGAAAATTTTTAGGTGTAGAGAAAGAATGATGTAATGAGATGAAGAATGGACAAAAGCGCAAGCTTGGGGATGTCACCCCGTTTCACCCCAAGAATTATTCAAGATGTACAAGCGTCAAAGCTTGGGGATGCCCAAGGCATCCCCTTCTTCATCAATAAAAATCTTAGATCTTTCTAGACACTTCGTTTTTATTGCTTCATGCACAGTTGTGTTGTTCTTGGAGCGTCTTAGTTTTAGTTTTTGGTTTTTGTTTGCTTAGTTTGCCTGAATAAGTTGGTTGACTACATCACTTATTTTGGAGAGATACACGCTCTGTTTTCATTGCCTAGAACACTCTAGTTTTCACTCTTATTATTCTGTGAGTGTTCACTTTTGCTAGCACTGCGTTTAGCCTTAGTTTTCTTATGTTGTTTGCTTAGAACCTTTTAGTTCTTCTTTGTGGATTTGTGAGACAAGCTCACTGTTCTTTATTGATTATTATCTTTGTGAGTTGTTTCAAATAAGTCGATTGGTGTTGGAAAAGAGTAGAAAGTTTCATGCTTATAGTGGTACAGAAGAGAGCTTGTTTAGAATGTGACTTAGAATTTATCATGTCATGCTAGATGTTGATTTGACCTTATGCTTAGTGATTATTGTTGTAGCATGACTTGTTCCAAACAATTAGGATTGCTTATTGTGCCTTAAAAGAATCATGTGTTGTTTTAGCATACAAAAGCATAATATTGTGGTATTATCCTTTGATGTTTTGTTTGGGTTGACTTGGCACATGCTCACACCATGTTATGACTGTTGGGAATATGCCCTAGAGGCAATCATGTATGATGAGATTTCCCATTGTATTCATAAAGTTATTAAGTAGTCCTTGTATAAACATCTGATGTGTATCATTGAATATGTGATTCAGTTGTGGAACTATGCATTCATGTTGTTTGTACTAAATATCCTTGGTCATTGAGGTTGTGCTGGACACACAACTTAGACCAATGTGAAAGTTGGCTTGATGACTCGGTTCCACTTGTCATGGGCATGGAGATGTTATTCCAACTTACACAGACTAGGCTAAAGACTTTAGCGAGTCGGATTGACCCATATTGAGGTACAACGAACTAAGCTGTCATTTGTATATCTCAATCAATGTAATCCTTAGACCTGAGGTTGTTGCATAGTCCGAGTTGAGGATCACCGACTTAGGTTCACAAACGCGTTGATCCGTGAATCGGCAGATTATAAAGCGGGTTCGGGAATCGAGAATCAAGCTGCGTGATGTGAATAACCAAGATGGGATTTTGCCCCTCCACTCGGAGAGATATTCTCTGGGCCCTCTCGTGAGATATGATTCGGAAAGCATGGCCATGCACGACTCGGTTAAGTGTTAACCGAGGCGATCGGCTAAGAGTTAGTCGGGTGAATCACTTATCTCGGATCGAGAAGAGAGTCGAACTATTTAAGGGATGACATATATTCGCCTATAGTCTGACAAGGTATATCGTGAGGCAAAAGGGACTCGGACGTAAGTCGCATTGGAAAGGCAAGTCGTCATGACTCTTTGGTACTTGGGAGTCGGCACGTTCTGCTAGGAGCCGATGCCGATTGATCGATTGTGAGTCGGACTCTAATCGTGTCCAAGTAACCATGAGCATGCGGACTCTAAAATATCATTATAAGCTTGCAAGGTTTAGCTTGCTCAGTTAATAGCTTGCCTTGTGAAGAGCAGTGGTTGAAGTTCTCCTCGGCTTCTTCCTCGTAGTATCCTCCTTCCTCCTCGTATCCTTGGTCGGTACTAGCGTCTATAAATAAATACGAGGTACACAATCACCAAACAATACTTAAATATTTCTAACACACAAAGGTTCATCCTAGATGATCTAGCATCATCACTAACATTACAAGATTAAAGCACTTGTCTCATTTATTTTCTTTTAGGAAAGTAATTTTCACTCATTGAAAAACTACTTATGATTTAATATTATCCAACTCAAACATGGGATCATGTTGACACATGTCATCACCACATATTTCAGTACATGGGAATGTGATTTAAAGTGGTGTCATAATTTAATAAGGTTTAACCTTTTTATTTTAATTAATTATAGTGACTAGAAATGCATATGTGGCATTCTTTTATTACTTGAACATTATTTCTGTAAGTAAACCTATATATTTTTATATATTCTGAAATCTATGGTTAAATGTGATTTTTGAGAGTTGGAATCAACTCAAAAGCTCTTATGGTTGAATTTTGAAAAATGTTTGAATGCAGAAAAGCTTCTGCCTTGTTATTTTTACCATGGGTGATCTACCATTCTAAATGGTTTGAATCCAACGATCTTGGATTAAGCATTTCAGTACCTTTCTAAAAAAATTGGTGTCATGCATTTTGGTTTAGTGAATCGAGCTGGGTTGATTTTTGAATCTAGGTATAGAACTGGGTTTGAAATTAAATGAATAAAACTAAATTTGAATTGTTGGGTCGCGCGGGATGTTTAACTGGGCTGGCCCACTACGCGCAACGCACGTCTTAGCTGGTTAAGTGGCGACCCCACTGTCGCTGAGACAACGAGTGGCTAAGCTGACGGGTGATATAGGTTGCACGATCTAACTCTAATCCAACGGCTTTGGTTCATCATCCATGTCGGGCAGCGCAGATGAACCTAAGCGCCGGTGGGGGTTGTGGGAGGCTCACGTGGCTCGGCGATGGCGGCGATGGGGGCGAACGACGAAGTCGACGACGGCGATTCTCCTGGTACCGACAGCTTCTCCTTGGGCGGCTTCAATCGACGGCGCCTCTCCTCCTCTACAGCGGCGAACTCCGGTGAAATTATGGCCACCTGGTGCTCGCCTTGCTCCGGGAGTGAGTGTGTGATCAGTGAGAGGTGGGGAGTGAGATGGTGTGAAGAAAACGAGCCGGGGAGGTCTCCTTTTATAGTGGCTGAAGGGGACCGAAGGGTGCGGGTGGAGCTCGTCAGAGTCGACGGCACAAAGTGCTATTGGCATGGGCGACGGTTGGGGGCGGTGCTGTGCTCCCTGGCAAAGCTCAACGGCGTGGTGGCGAGGCGTGGGGCGGTGCGAGACGGTCGGACAGCGATGAGCTCTGTGCCGTGCACGTAGTAATTGTAATGGCGCACAACGTCTATGGTCCGCGTGGCGGCGAACGGGCATGTCCGCGGGGTTGCCGGGGTGCTGGCGATCACACACGCAAGCGGCGAGGGCGGCACGCGTTCTGGGGGCGTGTGTCGCGGTTGGTGCACTGGCGCGCTCTCGGCTCGCTCGCAGAGAGGCTTGGAATGCTCGGGCAGTGTGGTCTAGGGGCTGGAAGTGCTCGAGGCTTGGACAGGGGGTGGCGGTGGACGGTGGTCAGTGCTCCAGACATCTTGCTAGGCTTGGTGCTTCTCCTAGCTTGATGTCGACATGTGGGTGGCAAGTTAGGCTCGGCATGGTCACCATCGATGGCTATGCCAAGCTCAGAGTGGTGCTAAGGCTTGTTAAGTGGGCTAGATCATCTACTGAGAGTATAGAGTGAGCTAGAGAGGGAACAAGGTTGGCCAAAATCACTGCTCCTAATAGTGGTTCGTGTTTGTTTGTTTGCTGCTAACAAGGTGTTTTATGAAATGGTCGAAAGAAATACAAATTTGAATTTTGGATCCAAACTTGGTGGGTTTGCTAGGGAGATACTAGGGAGTAGCTGGTTAGTTTGATTGGTCAAGGGGCACTGGTTTGGTTGGGTTTTGAAAATGTGTGATCTTCACATATGTTAAAGATTCAATTTTGAATTGTCATTTGAATGGGGTTGCCAAATGTTTCTACAAGTTTGAAAGGTGGGCTTTGATTCACTTTCACTTGGTCTTGCAAGGGGTGAACAGAATTGGAAAAGTTTCTGTTTGAAATCTTGGACTAGAAACACTCAAAGTGACCTAGTGAGCAAGATTGGCAAAAATGACCATTTGCTTTATTTGTTTTGTTTTTTATGTTCTCTTGATTTGTTTCTGCTTGGAAATGTTTTAGATGATGTTATATTCATCTTTGAACCATTCCTTACTATTTAGTTGAATCACGCAAGTGCATTCATGCATTCATCAAATCATCACATAAACATATGCATTCATTTGGTTTTTATTTAATCAAAGTATTTGTTAACCCTAATTTTAGTGATTAGAGTTTGATGATCATTGTTTCATATTTTTGGGATGTTACAGCTGCGGTGGGCTGGCCCATGCGGCGCTACGCGCGTGCGGGAGCGGGCGGGGTGAGCGGCAGGGAGAGGCTAGGCTAGGGTGGTTCGGCCGGGGTTAGGTTAGTTCATTTTTTTGTTCTTCTCTTTTTTTCCAATTTCTGTTTATTTGTTTTCGTCACAATTTTTTCTTTTGAACTCCAAATGAGTTCAAACTTGTTTATAAAATTTTCTAAAATCGAGTAGATTAATCTAGGCTAACATTTAGCAATAAATGTTGCCATAGCAGTAGTGGGTTTTTGTGAAGCCAAAATAAGTCCCTTTAGGAATAAGATGGCACATAGAAATTAGGGTTTACTTCCTTGTTTCATTTTGGGTTCTTCTCAAGATGCAAAATGCAATGCAATGCTCATGAATGACATGCTAATGCAAAATTTCTTTTCTAGTCCCAATTTCTAAATCTTGGGATGTGACAACCTGCTGGACTGGATGGACTTTTCACGATCTTGAGATCAGCAAGTGTTCAACTACATCATCCACGAGTACAACCTTGTTAAAGCTTTTCGGTCTTCGAGGGTATATATTCTATGGATGTATATCCACCCGTTGCTTGTATCTAGATAGATGGATCTTGGTGCATATAGTTCCCATCGTAGGAATTTTTTGTTTTCTATGCTGCGAAACCAACACGGGGAAGCCTGGCAAAGGCAATAGGAAAGAGTCATCGAGCTGGTGCGCATGCGAACCAGGAAAATGAGGAAATACTCAGGAACAACCAAGCAAGACCCAGAGGTTCTCGTGTGGTTCATTCGGCTGGAGCTGCCCCGACACGATCAGCTCTCACGACATCTTCACCCGGCAGAGGATCAAGGAAAGATAGGGCAATAACTTCAGTAAGAAGGGATAAATAGATGGTCCCATATGATCCGGTAGTGGATGGAAAAGCAAATGAAAAAAAAGTCAATGGTAGCCGAGATACCAGCGGAAATAGAAACCCAGATCATGGCCATGGTGGTCAGGAAAACTACGGGCATGAAAACCCCGACCAGAATGATTCGGCAGGAGGGAGGCAATACCCTCCGCAAGATCACCAGCCGAGGTATGAACCTCAGCAAGAAAGGGATGCAGGACCAGATCTGCATAACCCGCCACAAAAAAAATATAATGATGGTTACTCGGATATGGAGAATGTCGGATTTTCCAGGCCTAACCATGATGGGATGGAAGAAAGAGCAGCAAACAAAAACTTGCAACCGGATGATGCAAGATTGAAGCTTGACAGGATATACAGGTCCGACATGTTTTGGACCTCGAATTATGAGGGAACCGACTATTCCGAACTTTCAGTTGCCAAGAGGCTCAAAAACATACAACGGAAGCACAAAGACACAAGATTGGTTGATTGACTATGCAACTGCTATGAAAATAGCAGAAGGAAACCTTAGATGGGTAGTGAGATATGTCCCGCAAATGTTGGAAGGACTAGCAAGAGTATGGTTGAACAACTTGCCAGCAGGCAGTATCAATTGCTAGTTATATTTCGAGGAGATGTCCGTAAGCAATTTCACGAGCACATATAAGAGGCCGAATAGACCTCAGCAGCTCTCCATGTGCAAACAGAGACCGAATGAGACTGACCGAGAATTTCTGACTCGGTGGTGTAACTTGAGGAACTCATGTGAAGGAGTGATTGAATAGGAAGAAATTGACTAGTTTGCATAGGGGTGCAGGTATGGAAGTGTGTTGTGGCGGTCAGAGAGATATATGCCAACCATATTAGCAAAGACAATTCGTATAGCCGACTCATATGTGTTGGGGGATCCGACTCAGCCAGAGCTTATGGCGGAAGATCATAATGATCAGCATGAGCATTACGCTCGTGACGGTGTCGGGTCATCCCGAAGGAATGAATTCCGAGGTAGAAGAAGGGATGACATGCCAGATTATTGGTACAATTCAAATCAGGTAGTAGCTGTGACCCAAGATTAGCCAAGTGCTGGGGGCAATCAGCGCCAAAAGAACAGTTCTCAACACTGGACACCAAGAAATGATGGCAAGAAGCAGTGGACTCCAAAGCAAAAGAAGCAATGGCAAGAGAGGCCGAAGTATACATATTAATCCATGTTAGATCAGCCTTGTAAGTTTCACACTCCTGACCCGGCCAACTGGTGAATCATACAACCCGACAGTGTGCTTGGATGAAACAGGCAATGGGGAACATGGGACCACCGCAAGCACCACAACAGCTGCAGTAGCCATAGCTTACAGGGAGAAATTCTTAGCAGATGATGTTGTGACCACCCCTCCGATGTATGAGAACCATGACTGAAGGGATGCAGTTCACCATGTGGCGAATCAAGATCAAGATAATAGAGTAAACCCCGACAGCAATGGTCGTAATGAGTATCGGGAGCATCATCAGTCTTACTATGTGGTCACCACAAAACAGCAGGATAGACAAAGTGTTCAGCGCCGAAATATGGAGGTCAATGTGGTTATGTCGGCAGTGCCAACATATATGCATTGGTCAGATCAAGAAATTACTTGGAGTATCAAGGATCACCCCAATATCATGCCAAACCCTGGATCATAAGCCTTGGTGCTTGATCCGACGTTTGTGGGACCAAGCATAAATGTAAAATTCTCAAAGGTGCTTATAGATATTGGTAGCAGCATCAACATCACGTACACCGATATGATACATAAACTCGGCATCTCTCAGAACATGCTTTAGTTGACCAAGACCACTTTCCATGGCATTGTGCCAGGATTGTCATGTGAGCCAATTGGGAAAGTCTGGGTAGATGTATTATTCAGCACAAGGGAGAATTGCAGGGCTGAGAATTTAGATTTCGAGGTTGTGGATTTGGAAATTTGTTACCATGCATTACTCGGACTACCTGCTCTGTCAAAATTCATGTTGAGCTGTCATATCAACTACTTGAAGATGAAGGTGCCAGGGCCACATGGGATAATTATAGTCGCTAGGGACTACAAGAGATTGATGGAGTGTGCTTCAGCCGGATCAAATCTGGCCAATTCATTAGTAATTGCAAGGGACAAGAGGAGAATTCAGGAGATCACAGCTTTAGCTCAGTCGACACAGCTCAATATGATGGCACTTGCTAACCCACATGGAAGTGTGTCCTTCCAGCCGACTAAAGACACAAAGAAGGTCCAGATTGATGATTAGTTTGTGGAGTGCACCATCACCATTGGTGCCGGCCTGAGTGACAAATAGGAAAGCGATCTCACCAACTTCCTCCGTGAGAATCGGGATATCTTTGCATGGTCCACTCAAGACCTGCAAGGTGTGCCGAGAGAGCTAGCTGACCACTCTTTGCATGTGAGGCAAGGAGCAAGGCCGGTGAAGCCACCTATCCCCCGCTTCGCCGAGGACAAGAGAAAGATAATTGGGGATGAGATAAATCGGCTCCTTGCAGCCGGGTTTATCATGGAAGTGCTTCATCTGGATTGGCTGTCTAATCCGGTGTTGGTTGAAAAGAAAAAGGATGATCCGAATGTAGCCGTGGTATGGCACATGTGTATCGATTACACGAATCTAAACAAGACGTGTCCCAAGGATCCATTTCCTTTACCAAGGATAGATCAGGCTATTGATTCGACCGTGGATGGTGAACTCTTGTCATTTGTAGACGCGTATCCCGGTTTCCACCAGATACCATTAAATCCGGCTGATCAAATAAAGCTACATTTATCAACCTGTATGGGGCTTATTGCTATTGCACCATTCCAATCGGCTTACGTAATGAGGGGGAAACATATCAAAGATGCATGCAAAAATGTTTACATGATCAGATTGGCAAAAATGTCCAAGTATATGTTGACGATGTGGTGATAAAAACCAAAGAAAGCCACACGCTCCTAGATGATATCCGGCAAACATTCACGAATCTCAGGAGATTCCGCATGAAGCTTAACCCGGATAAATGTACCTTTGGTGTACCAGCCGGCAAATTACTCGGTTTCCTCGTGTTTTGCTGGGGTATAGAATAAAATTTGACTAATATTCGGGCTGTAGAACGAATGGAGCTTCCGAAGTGCCTCAACGATGTCCAGAAGTTTACAGGTTGTCTGGCATCACTGAGTCGTCCGTAAGTCGGCTAGGAGAAAAGGCATTGCCCTAATATCAATTGATGAAAAAGTCGGATAAGTTCATTTGGACACCACAGGCAGATAGCACCTTTCAAGAATTAAAAAGAATGCTAGCCTCTGCACCAATTTTAGCCTCACCACTATCGAAAGAGCCGATGTTGCTCTACCTAGCAGCGACTAACCGAATTGTAAGTGCCGTAATAGTGGTGGAGCGTGATGAAGATGGTAAGTAGGTACAGAGGCCAATCTATTACCTGAGTGAAGTATTATCAGCTTCGAAGCAAAATTACCCACACTATCAAAAAGTGGCATATGGTGTATATATGTCGGCTAAAAAGCTGAAACATTATTTTGAAGAACACCCTATCAAGGTGATTTGTGAGGCACCAATAGCCGAGATAATGGGCAATAAAGATGCCAGCTGCCAAATAGCCAAATGGGCGATTGAATTATCCCCTTATGCTCCTCAGTTTGATAGGCGAGATGCAATCAAATCTCAGGCAGTGGCCGAATTTTTTGTCGGCTAGGCCAAAATGCAATATGAGCCACCATTGTCTGATCCGAATTATTGGACAATGCACTTTAATGGATCCAAGTTGAAAAATAGGCTAGGAGCCTGGATAGTGCTAACCTCACCCAAAGAGGACCAACTAAAATATGTACTGCAAATACATTTTGCTGCATCAAACAACGTAGCCGAATATGAAGCACTTGTTCACGGCCTAAAAATGGCAAAGGATATTGGCATACGTCATATTCCATGCTTTGGTGATTCGGACCTGGTGGTCCAACAAGTGTCGGGTCATTGGGACGCACTAGATGCAAATGGCCTTATACAGATTCCATGTGCAAAAGATTACTGGTTATTTTGATGGGTGTGAATTTCATCATATACCCCGGGCGGAGAATGATGCGGAATATACTTTGTCCAAACTTTGTTCGACCAGGCAATCAATTCCACCTGGCATTTCCCTTTAGCATTTAAGAAAACCATCAATTACACCCTCACCAGAATCTGAGTTAATCCGTCTCTTGGCAGATCTAGGATCAGAGGTAGTCCCAAAGGACATAGATGAGAGGAATAAACCGAGTAATCCGGGGACTGACTTGGCAAACCCGGGGGATGCAGTCCCCGGGGACTGGTCTGGATAATCCGGCAGAAGTCATGTCAGCAGAGGCGATGGAATTTGACGAGACAGTTACCCCGACACATGAGATACCAGAATGGGCAAGGCCAATATATATTCCTCAAAGATGAGATCTTGCCGAGAGACAAAGTCCTTGTTAGGAAAATTGTTAGAAGGGCAAAATCCTACACCATAATAAACAAAGAGTTGTACAAAAGAAAAGTGTCACAAGTGTGCTTCAAAGATGCGTTAACCCGACAGAAGGACAAGAGACCCTTTTAGATATACATAAAGGTGAATGCGGGCATCATGCCTCATCCAGGGCCTTAGTGGACAAAGCATTCCGTTAGGGATTTTATTGGCCCAGTGCACTAACAGATGCACTTGAATTGGTGAAGAAATGCAATGGCTGCCAGAGGTATGCCATCAAAATTCATATGCCTTCGTCCAAACTAAAAACAATACCCATCACTTGGTTGTTTGATGTATGGTGCTTGGACATGGTCGGCCCATTTAAGCCTGCTCGTGGTTGCATGACCCATATCTTGGTCATGGTAGACAAATTCACAAAGTGGATCAAGGTAAAGCCAATAAGAAAATGTGATGGACCCATAGCCGTAAAATTTCTCAAAGACATTATCTTGAGATATGGATATCAACACAGTATAATCACTGATAACGACACTTTTGCTGAGGGAGCTTTTGCGCATTTCTGCGAGAAAAGAAAATAAGACTTGATGTTGCATCAGTTGCTCATCTCACATGGAACGGGCAAGTTGAAAGATCCAATGGACTTGTATTGTCCGGGATAAAACCCCGGCTCATTGAGCCGCTGCAAAGATCAGTGGGTTGTTGGATTGAGGAGCTCATGGTTGTCTTATGGAGCCTAAGGACAACTCTGAATAGATCAACATGTTATTCTCCATTTTTCTGGTATATGGAGTAGAATACTAGCCGACATAGTGCATGACTCGCTTAGGGTCACCCAATACACAGACGTCTAGGTAAAAGAAATAACCTTGCAAGATAATGTTGATTTATTAGAAGAATCAAGAGAATTGACATTGTCCAGATCAGCGATATATCAACAAGATCTCAGACGCTATCATAGCAAAAAAAAGGAAACCCCCGAGTCTTTTGAGAGGGAGATCTAGTGCTTCGGCTGGTGCAGCGCACAGCCGACATGCATAAATTATCACCTCCATGGGAGGGCCCATTTATTGTGAGCAAAGCACTACACAATGATGCATAATATTGATACGTTGGAAATGTATATATAATTTTTTATGTTCCATGATTGTTTAGTATCTACTTTGCTATGTTTTGTCTACACTTTGAGGTATTTTTATACACTTTCTGGAACTAACCTATTGACAAGATTCCACATGCGCCATTGCTTTTCTGCTGTTTTGGTTTCAAAGCTAAAAATGAATATTCTCGGAATTGGACGGGACAAAATCCAAAGTTCATATTTTCCCTGAACGATACGGAAAATCAAAGACGAGATGGAGGAGGAAACCAGGGTGGCCACACCCTAGGTGCGCGCGGGGCCCACCATGGCCGCGCCCACAGGGGGTGTGGGCCCCCTGGACCTCCTCCGACCTTGCCTCCTTTGCCTATAAGAAGTCCCCAGGGAGAAAACCCTAGGGAATCGACCAGAAAGCCACGAAAAGTTCCGCAGCGCTGCCGCCACCGAAGGGGGGATTTGGGGGATAGAAAGTCTCTGTTCTAGCACCCTGCCAGGACGGGGAAGTGCCCCCGGAGCCATCTCCATCGATATCCACCACCATCTCCATCGCCGTTGTTGATTCCCATGATGAGGATGTATTAGATCTTCCTCGAGGCTAAGGGATCTACCGGTAGCTATGTGTTCATCTCTCTCTCTATGCATGATCTTGTTGTGGTCATGAGCTTTGTAATCTAGTAGATCTACCTTGCTACTCAAGTGCTTCAATAGATCTCTTCTCTCCCCATGTGTGTGAAAGTGATAGCGTGCACGCCATGGTGGCACTTAGGCTATAGTATACATAAATACTCATCGTTCTTTAATAGATCTATGCTTTTCCCTACGTGTGTGAAAGTGACAGCATGCATGCCGTGTGTGGCACTTAACCTAGGTTACATATATATTTACCATGAGTATATTTTGAGTTGGTTATCTCTATGAAACTGTGGTGTTTGTTGGAACCATCTAGCGCTCAAGGTGATAGTGTGGGGTTATCTAGATTGGGAAACGCGGACTTTGAGGAGTGCTGTTATAGCCCTACCATGGATTAGAGTGTCCAATCGAATAGTAGTTAAGAGTAGTATCATTAAGAGAAGATATTTATATGAGAGAGTGTTCACTAGTGAAAGTATGGTCCCTCGGCCTTGTTTCTAAGCATTGAAACACCGTTTGCATCTAGATCTGTTGCATGTTTGCTTGCTTCCATCTTTATTTCAGTTTGCCTTTAGTCTCTTCCACACTATCATAAGCTATTTTCTAGCACCGTTACCACTTGTATTTCACTATCTCTTCGCCGAATTAGTGCACCTATACACCTAACAAGTGTATTGGGTGTGTTGGGGACACAAGATACTTCTTGTATCTTAATTGCAAGGTTGCTTGAGAGTGATAACTTTTACAAATTCCTCCCTGAGTTTGATAAACCTTGGGTGATCCACTTAAGGGAAACTTGCTGCTGTTCTACAAACCTCTGCACTTGGAGGGCCAACAACTGTCTACAAGAATAGAAGTGCGTAGACATCAAGCTCTTTTCTGGCGCCGTTGCCGAGGAGGAAAGGTAAAAGGCACTCACACACGTTACCCCATGGCAACAGCAATCCAGAAAGCTATTTTCTGGCGCCCTTGCCAGGGAGGTAAGGTAAAAGGTACTCACATCCTCCGGTGTGAGTGCTCAAAGTTATTTCCTTTATATTCTACAATTTTGTCTTTTTGTTTCTTGTTTTCACTAGTTAGGCTTAATGGAAAACAACAACAAAATTAGAGATCTTTATAGTGTTTATCTTGAGCTAGGACATGAAGTGTTTGAAGAGAAAATTAAAAAACCCATGGAGCTTTGGACACCATTATTGCTAATGCTATGGAAACATCTAAGCTTGGGGATTTATTTTTATGAAAATGATCTTTTTAGTTCCCTAGCTTTGGAAGATAGCTATTGTATTGCTTATGATGATACCAAACCTCCAATATATGATGATTGCAATGATGAATATGATATTTTCAGTCCACCTACTATTGAGGAGAAAATTTATTGTGATTACAATATGCCTCCTATATTTGATGATTATGGTGATGAGAATAATAATGATAGCTATTTTGTTGAATTTTCTCCCACTACAATTAATAAGAATGACTATGCTTATGTGAAGAGTAATAATTATTTTATGCATGTGGCTCATGATAAGAATGTTTTATGTGATAGTTATATTGTTAATTTTATTCTTGTTGCTACTGAAAGTTATTATGAGAGAGGGAAACATGGTTTTATGCATCTCAATAATACTAAGTTTCCCCTCTTTATGTTGAAGATTTTGAAGTTGCATTTGTTTTGCTTTCCTATGCTTGTTGCTTTGTGCTTTAATGACTTGTTTATTTATAATATTCCTATGCATGGGAAGTGGGTTAGACTTAAATGTGTTTTGAATTTGCTTCTTGATGCTTTATTTTACTTCAATTCATATTTCTTATGTGAGCATCTTCTCAAACTATCAAACCTAACTTAAAGGTGTTAAAGAAAAGTACTTGTTGGGAGATAACCCAAGAGTTTTCTTGATTCTTGGAAGTTATTAATTCAGTAATGATCTATCCTTATTCTTTTTGTTTGATTTTTGTGCCAAGAATAACCTCTAATGAGAGGGAAGTAAGATTTGGGGAGTTGTTGTCCTGAAACAGATTTTTATGCTCCACCGTAAAAATTTGCGAGGAATCTATGTAAGTAAGATTGAGCTGATATTTTCTGAATAAATCCCCCAGTATGTTAGATAACTTTCGTTAGTTCAACACGTTTTGATTTGAGCAACAGAAGGTCTTCGAAAAAATAGGTTTCTACCTGCTGGTCTGTTTTGACAAATTTCTGCCATTATTTGCATTTGCTTCTTATTGATTCCTTTTTGTTTTTTTTGGGAAATTAGGCTTTTTGAGAGAATTGCTACAGTAGCTTGTGTTTTTAATGAAAGTTTTGATGTTCCAAATCTAAACCTAAATGTTTATTATATTTTTAATACACTAATGTTGCTAATGAAGATTGTGTGAAGTTTTGTATGAAGGAAAATTTTTAGGTGTAGAGAAAGAATGATGTAATGAGATGAAGAATGGACAAAAGCGCAAGCTTGGGGATTTCACCCCGTGTCACCCCAAGAATTATTCAAGATGTACAAGCGTCAAAGCTTGGGGATGCCTTGGGCATCCCCTTCTTCATCAATAAAAATCTTAGATCTTTCTAGACACTTCGTTTTTATTGCTTCATGCACAGTTGTGTTGTTCTTGGAGCGTCTTAGTTTTAGTTTTTGGTTTTTGTTTGCTTAGTTTGCCTGAATAAGTTGGTTGACTACATCACTTATTTTGGAGAGATACACACTCTGTTTTCATTGCCTAGAACACTCTAATTTTCACTCTTATTATTCTGTGAGTGTTCACTTTTGCTAGCACTGCGTTTAGCCTTAGTTTTCTTATGTTGTTTTCTTAGAACCTTTTAGTTCTTCTTTGTGGATTTGTGAGACAAGCTCACTGTTCTTTATTGATTATTATCTTTGTGAGTTGTTTCAAATAAGTCGATTGGTGTTGGAAAAGAGTAGAAAGTTTCATGCTTATAGTGGTACAGAAGAGAGCTTGTTTAGAATGCGACTTAGAATTTATCATGTCATGCTAGATGTTGATTTGACCTTATGCTTAGTGATTATTGTTGTAGCATGACTTGTTCCAAACAATTAGGATTGCTTATTGTGCCTTAAAAGAATCATGTGTTGTTTTAGCATACAAAAGCATAATATTGTGGTATTATCCTTTGATGTTTTTTTTGGGTTGACTTGGCACATGCTCCCACCATGTTATGACTGTTGGGAATATGCCCTAGAGGCAATCATGTATGATGAGATTTCCCATTGTATTCATAAAGTTATTAAGTAGTCCTTGTATAAACATCTGATGTGTATCATTGAATATGTGATTCAGTTGTGGAACTATGCATTCATGTTGTTTGTACTAAATATCCTTGGTCATTGAGGTTGTGCTGGACACACAACTTAGACCAATGTGAAAGTTGGCTTGATGACTCGGTTCCACTTGTCATGGGCATGGAGATGCTATTCCAACTTACACAGACTAGGCTAAAGAGTTTAGCGAGTCGGATTGACCCATATTGAGGTACAACGAACTAAGCTGTCATTTGTATATCTCAATCAATGTAATCCTTAGACCTGAGGTTGTTGCATAGTCCGAGTTGAGGATCACCGACTTAGGTTCTGTCAAACGCTGATCCGAATCGGGCAGTTATAAAGCGGGGTTCGGTCGATCGAGAATCAAGCTGTGTGACGTGAATAACCAAGATGGGATTTGCCCCTCCACTCGGAGAGATATTCTCTGGGCCCTCTCGTGAGATATGATTCGGAAAGCATGGCCATGCACGACTCGGTTAAGTGTTAACCGAGGCGATCGGCTAAGAGTTAGTCGGGTGAATCACTTATCTCGGATCGAGAAGAGAGTCGAACTATTTAAGGGATGACATATATTCGCCTATAGTCTGACAAGGTATATCGTGAGGCAAAAGGGACTCGGACGTAAGTCGCATTGGAAAGGCAAGTCGTCATGACTCTTTGGTACTTGGGAGTCGGCACGTTCTGCTAGGAGCCGATGCCGATTGATCGATTGTGAGTCGGACTCTAATCGTGTCCAAGTAACCATGAGCCTGCGGGGTCACACACTTAAGAGCGGGAGCAAGTTCGGATTGGATCTGAACATATAATCTGGTTGGGTTGGACCTAAACCGGATTAGGACTGAGTTAGTGAGTTGGACTCACGGTGACTAGTGTTATATGGGCTTTAGTGAATGGGTCGCGCGAGCAGAGCCCACGTTCACTCCCTATATATAGTGGAGCACAGTAACCCAGAAAGGTTAATCGTTGTTCGGTTAGGTCATTCCATGTGTTGGAAACCCTAGCTCCACAGCAGTCCAGCCGCCGTAACGAACCTAGCAGTTCGCCGCCGGTGCTCCTCCTTGTACGTGTGGATACCAGCAGAGGTGCTGTGCGATCAGCACCAGGACGATCGGATCGTGAGGACTGCACTGCATCAACTGACGCGCTTCATCAGTAATCCGCAACCGCGCGTCTAGTGGTAAACCTCGTGGCTTTCTACCTCAGCTAGATCTTGGGATCACCACGTTAGAGGAAAATTTTATTTTATCTCCGCGTGGCCCTACAATGACTACGAAAAAGTCACCATAGCCTCTATGATCATTTATTCCTTGACTTGTAGTACCACTTCATGCTTTGATTAGTAATGTTTTGTCGCTTTGCATGATTATGGCCATTATTGCTCTCTTAATTGGTCGCTCCCAGTCTTTTTCTAGCCTCCACTTGTATTGAGTAAGCTCTACTCATACATCCAACTCTCAAAAAACCAAGTTATTCCAAAGTGTCCACTATAAGTTCCTATGCATGGTGTGTTACACAATTCCAAGTATATTCTTGTTTTATCCATCTTCCAAATTGAACTTGTTATGTGAAAGTTAGTGATTAAATCTCTCACAAACTTGATGGCACACTTTATTTTTCTTGCCCCTAATAAACTTGAACCATTGTGTCATCTACATTGTATATGTTTTCACTTATATGTTGGAATTAGCAGAACCGTGCTATCACGGGGAACGCTTTAAACATTGCACTTGTACTTTGTACACAGTTGATATCATGCTCTTTTGCTTATGGATTTCATCGGTGTGAAATAAAAGGGGAGCTTGTAAGTCCATGGAGTTATGTATGTGTGTTAGAGAAACGCCTGGGCTGCTAGCCTAAGCCATGCCTAATCATGGTGGAAACTTGCAGCATCACCATAATAACATCTATGAAGCTTTCTTATTATAACAAAAGAGACACATTGAAAAGAGGAAACAGAGAAAAAAGCACCATTTTCCCATGGTAAATAAGAAGACTGCTGAGATGCTCATTGTCTGCTTGCCTTGTCATTTTGATTATGGTATAGCTCCTGTATTATGTGCAAGGGGTACCCCGTTGGTAGTTCTCTATGATACACATGTACTTACTATGACAAGAACTTACAGGTGACTAAAGTTGAGTAGCATGTGGTGCAACCCTCATATTCAAGGGACATGAGATTGCCAACTTATACTTTGTCAAGCATATACTCCATAGTTTGTTCACTTTAACCTTAATCACTTTAAGATGCTTATGATAGGGGCAATGAGGGCTGAAAGTTAACCAGTAACATAATTTTTGGAAGCTCTTTTTGAGACTTGAAATCCCTGCTTCCCTATATGAAGGGCCTTTCTTCCAGCATTATATTGAGTCTCCACCTTCTATCCTTAAACACCAGTTAAGAGAGCATAGTTGCCATTCTTAGTTCTATGTCCATTGTCCCAAAACTTATTGATTGATGCATATTGTTGATATTACTTGTTCTTGTGCTATTTGTATCTAGTCACTCTTATGAACTTTGAAGGTGTCCTGTAGCACCCCGGATAAAACCACTACTAGAAATTCGCGTGTCTTATCTCTTTGCATCATCATGACATCAAAATGCATCTATCTGTCTAAAACTATTTTACTAAAACCCCTTTTTAATTTTCTACAAATGTCCCTCTCTTTATTCAAATGTGAAACCTCGGTATTTTCTGGATCTTGTATTTATCTAAAACTATGTTTTAAAATGTTTTGTTTTATAAAAATAACAAAATAATTTTTATCGGGGAGGCAGTCCAGCCAGCCGGCCCAAAGCCCAACCGGCCAGACCACCTACTACCCAAAATAAAATCCTGCAAACCCTAGACCCTCTAACCTAATCCCACTTCTCCTTGTCACCGCCGCCACACCCTGGACGCACACCACAGCGCACACACGCGACGCAAGCCAACAACACGCACACAACACGCCTCCATACCCCATCCGTCCCATGTGGACCCCACCTCGTGGGTCCCTCTCTCTCTCCCCTTCTCCCCGCAACCCCATCTTCCCCGATGCCCACCCTCTTCCCGCAGACCTCGCGCACCGCCGCGACCTGCGCTCGCGCACCCCGCCGCCATCGCCTCCTACAGCCCGATCTCGGGCGGCCGCAGGCCCCTGCCCCGACTGCTTCCTCCCCGGTTTTCCTCTCCCGCGGCTGCGCCCCAGATCCCCAACACCGGCCGGCCCGAGCTTCCTGGCCGCGAGCGTGCGTCGCCTCCGTCGAGCCGGCCCTCCTAGGCCACGGGTCGCCGCCCCTCTCCTACGGGCCCCTGCCCCGTCCCGGCTCTACAGTCGCGCAGGCCACAAGCCTCCCGGGCCCTCGCTTCCCGTCCCCGTACTCGTCGTCTCGCCTACGTGCTCCCTACCCCAACCGGAAGATGCGGCCTACCTCTGGTTCAGACGTGCGGCACAGTCGATTCTAGTCAAATCCCCGACAGTTCCTTCATCCCTGATGTTGGCTTCCGTTATGTACTTCTGATGCCTCTCTTTGACCTCAATGCTCAATTAATCCTTTTTTTTGTTTTCTGATAGTGATCGTGTCTGCGATGATGTGCTTGTACATGGTTGCTTGAGTGAAGATGCCTGGATGTGGTGGACATGTGCAGATGTTAACCACCTCAACTATTTTGGCCTTTACTTGAGAATAATCGTGGTACTGCAGAAGAGCGAGGACCTACAACTGACGATGCAACCCGAATATCTCCATATTGGACGTCGAGACCCCTTCCTGGACCCGAAGACCGTCGATCACGGACCCGGAGACCCTGATCCCCGACCCTAGATCCGAAGATCAATCCCGAACCCGGTGTCGCGCCAAGTTCTCCTTCCCGGAGTCCGAAGATCAAGATCGAACCCAAACCCTCGGAGCCAAGATCGTCGGAACCATGTGTGACCCCTCCAGAGCCCTTATTTTATATATTGACATATTTTCCCTGTTGCATACAATTATTCATGCTTGCATACATATTTCTGTGGTTTGGAGGTCTTATGCCGATTCAGCTCGTAATTAAATATGGAGGCCATATGCGGGCGAATCTAGTCTAATATTGGCCCCATTTAAATTTGTGTAGGGAATCGATGACATTTTTTGTCTTATTAAGTCAACATTTAAAATGCAGGTTATCTAAATAATGCCTAATTTATTGCCTAATTGCATCGCATCTTTGCCATGTCATACATCATACATGCATCATGCCCGATCTTCTGCCGTAGTATTAAATAGTGCATCCGGTGTTTTTTAGTGCATTGCTTGTTCACGGATTAGGCCGATAAGTTGATGCGAGTGCCGACCGATCCTCGGATGAACCTTCGACAGTGTTTTCAGGCGAGCATTCTCCCTCTTTCTACCTATTTTACATTTCTAATCTTTATTTCCTCATATTGATCTATTGCTATCTGTGTTGCGATGCTCTAGTTTTCGTACCCGTGATATCCCTTGCAGCCTCTATATTGCCATGGACACATCCTATTGCATGTTGATTGATAGACAGTCGGCCTTGCGAGTCGTAGTTGCTTGTTCAGGTGTTGCTTCGTGTCGTCGATGTTCCATCATTGTTGGGTGGTTGACACATGCTTAATGGTGGAGAGGATCAAGACTTTAATTATTATTTAATAATTGAAAGTAGGTAAATAATGTAGAGGCACCGGTGGGTAATAGACAATATTTGGTTTTTAACCGCTCAATGGTGTCCCGTAGGACCCCGAGTTCTTGACACCTGTTCCGAGATCGAGCGTGCTAACCATAGGTGGGGTGTGTGGGCACCCCCATCGATTAGTACCTGATTTCAAAGTACTGTACCGGGGGCCACAATGTAGTTTGGGGCTTGATTACTATCCTTTACTTATACCATGTTTTACTGCTTTATTTACGATTGCGCATGGAGCACCTGTATTGTTTTGGAACAAGTGTGGAATGTTTTCACGGTATCGACAAGCCCAGTCACACTTTCGGGTTCCCAGTCATTTATAGCCATTGTCACAAACCTCTGGGTCCGTCTCAGAGACCGGCTGACTTCGTTGCGGGTAGCTTAGTGGGGTGGCCCCCATGTGCTTGCTTTGGGTCTGGGAAACGTTGTGTCCAAAACCCCCTTCGACATACCGTTGGGTGTATGTTTTGTGATCTTGTACCTACCTGATCTGACAACAAGGGTGTAGGTGCGTGTGGAAACTTTGGTGCACCCCTGCAGGGTTAAATCTTTTCGAGAAGTTGTGTCCGCGGTTATGGACGACTTGGAGCACAATTCTCGATCATAGACAACTATAACTAAAGTTTACTGTTATAATATGACTTTCATCTGATATGACTAGTAAGTTGGACAACCACCATGGAATGAATGAATAAAACTGCCAACTATGTGAGTTTCCTCGGCTTGATTTCCTCGTTTGGTCTCAAGGGGGAAATACCAGGATGCATATGTTTGGTGGTAGTATTAGCTTGGTTCCAGATAGGTCTTTATTATCTCTCTCTGGTAGCCGACAGTTGTATTGAGTCTCTATAGGTTGTTTAGTGCATGTTGTGTTGCCGCTTCAGTCCACCATACCTATGTAGGCAAGGACCGCCGAATTCTAGTCTCGTCATGCACTGGCCTAAGTACTGACCGCTCTCTTTTTTTTCCTTTGCCCTTTGTCGGCACCCCTTTTGTTTAAGCAGGTTTTGAGATCGATGTCGTTAGCAGGGTTACCCTTCCGGCTTGGCCTGGGAAGGGTTATGGACGCCATTGGTTATTCTTCAGGGCTCTTAGTCCCATTTGCATCTTGTTCGTAGTCGGACGCTGTATCATTTTCAAGTTGATTTGGATGTTTGTATTGTGTATTTGTATTCTTGACTCATGGAGTTGTCATGGTTTTGTCGACACGTACGCCATGGAGGGGTCCTCATAGTGCGTGTTTAGAGACATGGGGGAAGGCGGACGGTTGACGGGTACGAGGTAACATAGCTTACCCAGGTTCAGATCCCACAACGGTGGCGGAATCCTACTCCTGCTATAAATCACTATAAGGGCAATACGACGAGTTACAGGGATTGGTTCGCTGTGCGAGGTGCGTCGTAATCGACACTAGGTTGTCTGAAGTTGTGTCCTAAAGGCTCCCATAGGCCCGACTTATATAATCGCCAGGTCCTAGGGTTACAGGGAAAAGTCCTAGCCGAACAGGTTACAGAGTCCTACACCGTCTATTACTAGTCTTATGTATCTTGCACTCCAAGGCTCCAGGTACGCTGGTGACTCCACCGTAGCCTTCCTTTATCCGTCAAGGGCCTCCCTTCTGGATCCATCTAACTGGGCCGCCCAGCAGGCCATAGGCCATGCTACCAACTGTTGTCCACCCGGGTTATCCAGATAGGTGACATGCTATGAGGATACCCATATAGCATATCCCCAACAGTAGCCCCCAGAGAACTCCGAGATCTTGCGCCATCTTGCGTTTTCAGATGAATGCTCCGTCTAGTTGGTTGTCGGCAAATCGTCAAGCAATATCTTGTATTCCTCCCAAAGAACCCTGCAAAACTTTCTTCGTATTCAACTTGTAAGCCAGAGAAATGTTGAATCTTCCATCATACACTTCTGTAGTCGGATTCGATCCGTCTATGTCGGAATATTCGATGTGACGGCTCATCTACCCATGTCAGCTAGGACGATGTAGGCTTAGGTCAGCGACGCCTCGTAACTCACACATGCAGAGAATGCAATCATGTCCGATTTTCCCGCGCGAGCGATACGAACCGTTGGCAGCGACGGTTGGAGACGTGGCGAAATTTCCGCGCATGTTCGCGTACACGTCGTCTACGCGGCAACCGTCCGATCAAGCTGCACGAATCTTGACGCCGAGGATGATAAATAGTAACCGTGGGAAAATTTCCACTTTTTACCTCATTCTCCTCGCATCATCTTCTTCCTCCAGCCGCGAGTCTCCTCGACCTCTCCGTGATAACTCTCGAAAAAACCCTAGCTCGAATCTGCACCAGTCGCACCCCATCTCACTCCATGGCTAGCAGAAGCACTTCTCCATCAATGGCGGCATCGAGCGAAGCCGCGGCAAAGCCGGCGAGCTCCGTCGTCGTGCCCCCAGAAGGTTTGGTCATCCCCGCGTCGGCGGTGATCGAGTCCACCGGCGGTGACCAAAATTTGGCGGCGCTAGAGCCATTGGAGGAGGAACGAGACTCGCAAAAGGGCGACTGGCGCGGCTCGGATATCACAGACCATGATATCCAAGAGATGGTCGCCGAAGGCTACCTCCCCGCGACGGAGGGACTTGCCCGGCGGGCAGCGCCGGCCGGTAAGGTGACACCTTCTCCCCAAGCCAGAGAAAAGGTGTACTTAAAAGCTCAACTGGTACGCGGCGTCTCCCCGCCCATCTCCAACTTCTTCCTCTCCGTCTTGAACCATTATAGGGTCCAACCCCAGAACCTTTCCCCCAATAGTATCTTAGTGCTTAGCAACTACGCGGCACTTTGCGAGGCATATCTAGGGATAAAGCCTAGGTTAGATCTTTTTGTGTACTTCTTCACCATCAAACGTGAAGCCGGACACAACAAGGAAGAGCTTAGGAACTGTGGCACCATAAGCTTTAAGATTTGACCTGGCCGGTGGTTCCCCGACATCGTCGGCCACGATTCGTGCAAGAATTGGCAACGGACGTACTTTTATGGCCCCGACATCCCTCTGGTTGGCCGACAATTTATGTACCCGGACTTCGTTTACGGAGCCACCGCTGAAGCCTCGTCATGGAGATCCCAAGCCTCTCTTTCCTCCGACCTCGACGCTTCTCGGGCCATAAGGCGGATCGAGTGGTTCGTAGAGACGGGTTTGACCGGCTTGGACCTAGCCATGTGCTGGTTCATCAGGCGAATCCAACCTCTATAGCACCGTTCGAAGCTCATGCATGAGTATACCAGCGACAGGAGGGATAGTCTCCGCATCTCCGTGGACAACTTCTCGAGCGACTTCGTCAAGCTCCGCCTTAAGGACATCGTCAAGGTGAAGGATAAGAAGCGTGGATTCACCATCACCTATCACATGTTCGTAGACAGCAAGTGCCCAAAGGTAGGTATTTATTTTCCGTGTACAACATATGCTCCAGTTCTTCCGTCTTGCAAATACCATCTTATCTAACACGGTGATTTCTCACTTAACAGCTTAGCGATCTAGAGGAGGGCAACCTGGCTACCCAAATCTACGATCCAAAGATGAAGGAAGTCACGGTTGTGTCCGACGATGAGGTTCCGTTGGCGCGGAAGCGGAAGAGCTCCACCTCTGATGCTGCCGACGGAGGCAAGAAGAAGAAGACGGAGGGTGGAGCCTCCAAGAATACTACCGCCGCCCTAGAGGCGGAAAAGAGAAAAGTTACCGGGATCCCCTTTGCCAAAGCACCCCCACTTGTGTAAGCTTCTCATTTTCCGACATTGTCTATTTATCTGTCTTGCTCCTGTACTTATGCATTTCGCACGTTTCAGGAAGAAAGCCACGACCAGCCTCAAGAAGACCTCCAAAACATCGGGGGCTTCTCGAAATATCAAGGACATGCTGCATCACGACGCCTCCCCCGCCATTGCTCCTGCTACTCCTGTCGTCAAGCCCTCGTCTGCTCCGACAAGCTCACAAGCTAAGGAGGCATCAGGCCCTTCTGCCATGGAAGTGGATTCTGGAGCCTCTACCGAACTCGCTGTTGTCAGCGAGCAGGCAACGCAGGAGAGCACCGCTCAACAAATGGCTGAAGCTCTGGCTAAAGATGCCATCGGTGGACGCAAGGCGGTGGTGGAAGTTGGTACTTCTGCCGAAGGCGGCACCCTTGCTCCCCAGAAACCTGTTGAGTTCCCCAAGATAGTCTACCCAGCGCTTACGCCGAGCAGCACAACTCTGGTTCCTGGAGTAGCACCGACATCTCCGACGTGCGGTCTTGAGGAGCTCCTCCGACAAGCAGAAATATTGCGAGGAAATAGCATATCCTTTGGCAAGCTGCTAGTCGAGAGCACTACAAACCTCAAGATCATTGCACTTGTAAGTTTTACTTGCCTTTTGCATTTCATATGAGTATCCCACTATAGCCCCCGAAGATGTAGACAGAAAACCATAGGCTTTTGCGTCTAGATGCTCTAAGAGTGACTAAGCTAGAAAACTTCTCACTGTAGCCCCCAAGCATGTAGATGGAATGAAATATTCCGACTAAATGCTTTAAGAGTAGAAAACGCAGTATTCATAAATTTCGGTACTGTAGCCCCCAAGGTTCTAGTTGCAACTTAATTAGTTCCAACTAGATGCTTAAAGAAAGCTAAGTATATATCCGGGTTGAAAACTTTATACAGTAGCCCCCAAGCTTCTAGTTGTAACTAAATTAGTTCCAACTAGATGCTTAAAGAAAGCTATGCATATTGTTAAGTCAAAAACTCTCGCTGTAGCCCCCAAGCGTCTAGGTGGAGGATTTCCGGCTAGATGCTCCAAGCAGACCAATCAACTTTTTAACTTTGTCCTTTTTTCCATAGAACGAAAATGCTCGGAGGGGCATGGCCAATGACAAGTACCAGAAGATGCGCACGGATCTTGAATCCGAAAAGGGTAAAACTGCCATCTTCAAGGAACAGATCATAAAAAACAAGAGTTTGTTTTCTTTTTGCGCATTCCGTCTTGGTTTTGTGCCTATTTTCTCCAAGTACTTACTGTGTACTTTTGCTTTCTCCGACTTTGCAGAACATGTTGCCAAGGCCAAGGACATTGTCAAGAAGTCCAAGCATATTCAACAGCTGGACAGCGAGAACAAGATCCTTAAAGAGGAGAGGAAAGATATGCTAAAAATGCATGAGGATTCAATGAAGGCCCTGCAGGACTCCGCCTCCGCGGAAATCTCTCGCTTGAAGGAGGAGATTGCGATCTTAAAAGATCAAAAGAAAGCTGCCGATGAGCAGAATCAATGCCATAGCGAGGCGTATAAGCTCCTCCAACAAGAGAAAAAAATCCCTGGCGGACACCCTCTAGCAGGCTAAGGCCAGCATCTTCAGTAAGTTTTCTCTGCCTTGTATTTCTGTAGTCTGGATACTTTGAATTTATTGAACTCATGAACTCCTTGTAGGAACTTGTAGCTCCTATGGGTTTAACCCGATCGCCTCCTTCAGACAAGGAATGCATGGTTCTTGCTGGCAACTTCATCAACACCGCCATCACACAAGCTAAGGAGATTGTCAAGCCCCTCCAGATAAACATCAAGGCATCGGACTGCGTGGAGTAGTACTCGGAGATTTTGCGCCGAGCCCCCGAGCGTGTCACAAGCTGGAAAGCTTCATGTGCACGGGCTGGCGCGAGGATGGCACTGTCAATGGTGAAGGCACACTACGAAGGTGCCGACATCGACACGGTGACCTCTGGCATCCCTGACGTCGACGATGATGGTAAAGAGATTAATCACGAAGCCATCTTGTCGTCACTCGCGGGCTATGACACCAAAGTTGCCGAGTTGGTGGACATCGACGTCTTCGTGCCCATGAACACCATCGATAGCGGCAACCAAGATTCTTCTGAGTCCCACCATAGTGCTGACTTCGAGGGTGGCTCTCCGGCTGGTGACGACGTTGTGTCTAAGTCTCCTGCGCCAAAGGAATGAAGAACAACTTTGTATTATTTGTTTCACCTTTGGTGCATGTGCGGAAAAAACTTATTGATGTAACTTAAGGCGGAAAACAATGGTTGTTATTTCCTGCTACTTAAGAACTAGTTTCCAGCATGTATATATTTTTTAAGCAAGTGCTGGCTTATCCATTACTTTGGTTTCTATGCTTGACCTTTCGTGAGTCGGAATACATGTTGTCGGAACCATGCGCTCAGGTGATGATGCCCAATGGCACCGTCAATAACCTAAGCACAAAATCGCCGATAATAAGTGCCAAAAGTCACTACTCCAGAATCCACATAAAAACGACAAAGAACGTGTAGACCAGAAAACTTATGCTAACGCCCGTAGGCGGAATTTTCATAAGTGCAAACGCAAAACTTGTGCATAAAGGTTTTATATGATCCAAAAATGAACACTAAAGGAGGTAAAAGACTCAGAAATATGAGTGAACCAGAAAGCTTTATTTCATTGATCATATAAGAGATACACAATTAGATAAAAAATGCTAAGTGTAAAAAGGACATAGTTGTGCTATGTTCCATGGCCGATCAAGCTCCGGGTAGTTATCATCCGGGTCACGTCGCTTACGCTTATGATCCTTGTTGGGTCTGTCCTTCAGTTCACGATTATCAACAAGGTAGTAAGACCCATTGAGTAGCGCCTTGCTTATGATGAACGGTCCTTCCCATGGCGGGGATAATTTGTGTGACTTCTTCTGCTTAAGTCAAAGCACCAAATCCCCCTCTTTAAACGAGCGATGCCCAACGCGGAGACTATGGTAGCTGCGTAGCTTCTGCTGGTAGATGGAGGATCTTTGGCATGCCAAAACGCGATCCTCCTCGAGAAGGTCCACATCTAGGCATTTGGATTCTTTAGCGTCAGCTTCGTCGTAAGAAGCAACTCTTGGTGCATCGTAAAGTCTGTCGGAAGGCAGGATGGCTTCTGCTCCATATACCATGAAGTAAGGGGTGTAGCCGGTGGATCTGTTGGGTGTAGTTCGTAAACTCCACAACACATATGGCAATTCTTCTGCCCAGGCTCGAGCTGCTCTATGTAGCGGGGCCTCAAGACGTGGATTGATTCCCTGCAGAATTAATCCATTGGCTCGCTCAACCTGACCATTGGATTGTGCGTGTGCCACAGATGCAAGGTCAGATGCCTTTCTCCCAGCAAAAGCCTCCATTTCTCCGAGTGATAAATTGCTGCCGTTGTCGGTGATAATGCTGTGTGGGAGACCAAATCTCACCACTAGATCTCGGACAAACCTGAGGGCATTTTCCCCATCAAGCTTTCTAATGGGTTTAGCTTCTATCCATTTAGTGAATTTGTCAACTGCTACAAGTAGATGCGTAAACCCACAAGGTTCTGTCTGTAACGGTCCCACCATGTCCAGCCCCAGACTGCAAACGACCAAGTTATTGGTATTGTTCGCATTTCTTTAGCAGGAACATGTGGTTGTCGGGCATAATATGTAGGGGTTCGTAGCATGGAAAACAAAAAATTTCTATCGCATACAAACAAACAAGCCAAGATCTATCTACTAGATTGTAGCAACGAGTCGATGGAATAACTTACCCTCGAAGATTCCAAAGCGGTTAACGAGCGATTCTCGTGGATGATGTAGTCGTACTCTTTCCGATCTCAAGATCAAGGCAGACGATCCTTCCGGCGCTTCGGCAGCGCCCCCATCGGTCACACGCTTGGTACTCGATGAAGACCTTCCTCTCCTTGTTCCAAAGAAAATGGAGGTTGTAGCACTCTCCTCGCGATTCCGGCAGCACAACGGCGTGGTACCGGAAGTAGAGGGGAGATCTCGTAGGGCTTCGCCTTAAGCCGGAGTGAGTATGGTGGAGTATGAGAGAGGTTTTAGTGGTCTAGGGATTAGACACACCAATTAGAAGGCTCTAAACCGAAGGCTAGGGCAATTAGAAGCTCTAAACCAAAACGGCTCTAAACCGGAGGCTGTGGCTAGGGTTTAGATTTAGAGGATAGGAACTTGTGTCTTGGAGGGGCAGCCCTGCCCCTCCCTTTATAGGTGGGAGGTGCGGCCAAGGGGAGGGGAGTCCCTCCCCAACTCGGCTTGGAGGTGGGCCGCCGGTTGGAGGAGGGAACTCCTCCCCAACTCGGTTTTAATCAAACCTCCTTCTCCTCTTTACCAAAATTAGCCGTTTGACTTTTCAAACTAGGATTTGAATAAATCCTCTATTTGGTACAGCGATGACACTTAGTACATGATGCAATCATACCAACTTGATATAACACATTCATGTACCCTTCCCCCCCGGAGTGCCGGACATTCCGGAACCTTCTAGAACATTCCCGATGGAAACACCGGAATCATTCCCCAACTCCGAAATGGGACTTTCCTTATATGAATCTTATTCTCCGGACCATTCCGGATCTCCTCGTGATATCCCGGATCCCATCCGAGACTCCGAACAACATTCGGTCTCTTTCTCATTCATTCCATAACTACTCAAACAACGTCGAATCCTTAAGTGTGTCTCCCTACGGTTCGTGAATTATGCGGACATGATCGAGACACTTCTTCGATCAATAACCAATAGAGGAATCTGGAAATTCATATGGCTCCCACATATTTCTACGATTACTTTGCGATCGAATGAACCACTTACATATGATACCAATTTCCCTTTGTCTCACGATAGTTTACTTATCCGAGGTTTTGATCGTCGGTATCTCTGCATACCTAGTTCAACCTCGTTACCGATAAGTACTCTTTTCTCGTTCCCGTGATATGTGATCCCTTGTGAGCCAGTCACATGCTTGCAAGCTAATTGGATGACATTACACCGAGAGGGCCCAGAGTATATCTATCCGTCATATGGATGGACAAATCCCACTCTTGATCCATGTGTTTCAACCAATACTTTCCGAACACTCAATGCCACCTTTATAACCACCCAGTCACGGTGTGGTGTTTGATGTCATCAAAGCATCCATCCGGCAAAGGTGATATGCATGATCTCATGGTCGAAGGAATTAGGTTACTATGTATCAGAAAGCATGTAGCAATTGAACTATTTAAAATGACTTGATCTTTATGCTACGCTTATCTATAGGATTATGTCCATCACATCATTCTCCTAATGATATGACCACATTGTTAATAACATCTCTATGTTCATGATCAGGAAACCATGATCATATATTAACCAACAAGCTAGTTTAACAAGAGGCTTTACTAGGGACTCTTTTATGTTTACAAATCACACAAGTATTAATGTTTCCTGTTAATACAATTATAGCATGGTATGTAAACATTTATCATAAGTATGAAGATATGATAATAACCAACTTTATTATTGCCTCTTGGGCATATCTCCAACAGTCTCCCACTTGCACCAGAGTCAATAATCTAGTTTCAAACCTTTGTGTATTCAACACCTATGGCTTTCCGGTGTTGTATGTACACGATTGCTAGTGGTCAACTGATCTCCGGATCTGACACTTCCAGGTCCGTGTGTAATTGCATGTCTTTGCGTCTCTACGCATCACTCATTCTCTAATGAGATGGCTTTGTATAAATTTGGTCCTTTGGTGAGACCTTTAGTTCTTTAGGGTTAAAATACGTTGATAATATTGTCGCACAATATATCTTTATAGTATTATCCCGTTGTGAACTACACCTAGTTTGATAACAAACTACTTGACACAAATGCCCTCTTTAGCTGCTATAGTAGCAGTCATACACTTAGCCTTTTGTTGTAGTATCTGTCACAATGTCTTAACTTTGGAACTCATCCAAATCCATTATGGAACTTACTTTCCATTATATTGTGCCACCCTTAGTTTAGATTGAGATAAACTTAATTTGTATTTTGTGACAAAACTAGTATCAATGTAGTACTTTTACAATGAACTAACCATCTATTTGTCACTTCTATAAATAATATACTCTTAGTTCTTCCAAAAGATCATAACAATATCCTTACTATTGTCCAATGATCATCTTATGAATCATTCTGGTATATGCTCATAACATTTAGAGCATAGGACATATCTGGATTTGTACATATCACAGTATGATTGATATAAATACTCTTTGTGATTTCATACATCAAGTATCAATCTATACTTGAATCTTTGTTTCACTTACCCTGTGTCAATACACTTGAATATATCATCAATATTGAACTCATTCAATCCTTACTGTGTGACAAGAACCTTTCTTGTAGTTTCTATATTGAACTCATTCAATACATCATCTATGTACTTTCGGCACAACCATATTAGCGTCTATTGATGCCAAATATTTGGGTTTTGCCTAAGCCTTTCATCGAGATGAAATTCTTATCTTGTGTTAATAAAAGATACATCATTTCCAATCAACAATATGTCCTCCACATAATGTATTAGAAATATGTCTTAGCGCTCCCACTTAATTTCTTGCAAATGCAAGCATCTTCATTGTCTCTGATGAAATTAAACTCTTTTAACAGTTTCATCATAGTGAAGATTCCAACTCCGCTATGCTTACTTCAACCATTGAAGTTTGCATATGCTTTTAGCATCCTTTGAATAAACAAAACCCTATGGACCGTGTTATGCACATGTCCTAGGTAACAATTCTATTAGAAGAACTTGTTTTGTTTATTCAACTACCACATAACAAAATTATATGTAGTGGTTGCTATATTAATCCGTCTAGACTAAATATCGCTATGAAAGATCAGATCTTGTCATAGTCAACCTTTGAACATTGTTGTGAACTCTTTCCCAACATGTCGACTATTTCATAGATGTGCAACATCCATGTCTATTTATTTATAGATCCAAACACAACTGTAAGGTCTTACACCTTTCTCGAGGGTCCTTCAAGTTCAAAACTTGATTTCTCGTGTATGGAACTATCACGGATTTTATGGCTTCAAGCCATTTGACGGAGTCAGGGCCCATCATCGCTTCTTTGCATGTAGTCGGATCATTATTGTCAAATAATGATTTAACTCTCAAATCTTGGTATTTGATTGTTTTCCCGACCTACTTGTTTCAATAGAAACTTGGATCTCCGTGACCACAACCTTTGAGGTACGCGAGCCATGAGCATTGTTTGCTAACTCTAGAACACTTTTCGGCGCTACGCAACTTTGCACATATAGCTAAGGTTCTTTTAACCTTATCAAAGTTCTATTGTCCTCCCACTTAACTTTTCACGAAAAATTCCTTCTCAAAGAAACTTGACGTTCTAAGCGACAAACACTTTTGTCTCCGGTGTTTATGGAGGAATACTTAACAGTTATTCGAAATAACATACAAAGACAGGTTCATCCGACTTTGGTTGCAAACATCCTTTCATGCGTAGCATACCAATGTTTTAAGAAAGGACAACTTGGGTTTTATCCCAAACCATAACTTTATATGGTGTCATTTCAACGGATTACGATGGAGCTCTTTTCAGTGGAAAAACGGTAGTTTCTAAAGCTTTTAATCTTTAAAATACAATGGCAGTTTTATGAATTACACCTTCGATCTTACCATGTCAAACAAGGTTTAATTACATATCTCGAACGCTCCATACTCTTATGGTGTTTCGGGAAAATGCAAATCCATGGAACGATTCCTTAAATCTTAGGTATTATGCTAAACTTGTAACTCAAATATCTTCCTTTATGATCTTATCATAAACTATTTATATTCTTGTTACAATGATTTTACACTTCATCTTGAAAATCTTTGAACTTTTCAAATATTTCATACTTCATCCTTATTAAGTAAATATTCATATATTCACTCAAATTTTCGGAGAAAGCATATGAAGTTGAAATCCATCGCTCTTGACTACACATAATGGACTTCGTACAACAATATGTACAAGTTCCAATAAGCTAGTCATTCGTTCCCTTTTGGCCTATGAACGAAGTTTTAATTATCTCTAGGAAAGTTTCACAAGCGTCATTTGATCAAAATCAAAAGACTCCAAAATTCCATACACATGGAGTTTCTTCATGTTTTTCTTTCCAATATAATTTAAACGGCGATTTCACTTCCTAAGTGATCTTTCAATCAATTTGTCTTTCGACATTTTTAGCACTAGTTTTATGGATGTGATTTCTCCAACGAGATTTGTAAATCATCCATCTTTTATGGATTACGGCAATTATTTGAACAACCCTTTTGTTCTCATAATACCTGATAAAACAAATCTTGAAGGCAAACTTTGATGTTTAATGAGCAACACAATAACCCTTTATTTGTTCTCGATGAACATCATCACATATTCTTTTGCTAGTTACTTAGGCCATTGTAGTTCATGAATTGTGTTGTTTCGTATGACGATTCACACCAACAAATTCAGTATCAAATACTTAAGAACCACATTGTTTAATAAGCAAAGAATATAGCCATAACATGTATATCATCTATATACTTAAACTGAACAATTCTAGTCTTTTCTTTTCTGCCATATATTTATGAGATTCTCTTTCAGTATTTCCTTTTCTGTTTGAAAGAATCTATCAACATCAATAGTGGAGTCATACATATGACACATAATCCAAAGCGTGTATAATTAAATACCAATGTCTTTGGACTTGCACTTTGAAGTAGATCACCATCATCAAATGTTTGGTGTTCTTTCAAAATTCCTTTCTTTAGTAATCTCTTGGTGTAGTAAATATTTTACCTACATCAAATATTCACCCTTATCATGGAATTATCCATGATCAAGCTACTTTTAGCTTATAAAGATGAATCATGAGTATAATGTTGCTATCCAAAACCTTTTGGTGGATTAGGACAACTAGTGTCTCCAACCCTTTGCAAATTCTCATCAAATATGAGAACATGTCTTTTGCCATATTATACTCTATCATGTTGTAACCAAAACTTTGTTTCAGATATCACAATATCTTCCACACATCATGGTTTCTGAAACAACTCTTTCAGATCCTAGATAACCTTGATATTAAGACAATCCTTTGAATATCAAGAATCATGGAGACAAACATGATACTCATACACTAACTCTTGGAATTGTCACTCTTGTTTTAATACCAATTATTAAACTTCATGGAGTAACCGGAACTTACTGAAAGTTTGCAATAGGACTTTTAAAATTTTAGATTAACACTTCAAAACAATATGATACCAGTTCGTAAAGTAACTAACCAGAATTCTATAGTTCTATCATCTCAATTATAACTAAGCGCAAGGTGGTAAACGGATGCCAATGACTACAACAACTATGCAAATTCACTTTGATTTAATTTATGATAAATTGAGTTCTAATTAATAATTAAATTAATCTAGGTGAACTCCCACTCAAAACAACATCCCTCACATTGTTTTAGTGATCACACGAACCAAATCCACCACATCAAAACCGATCATCACGAGAGTTGATGTAGCTTCAATGGCGAACAATCAACATGTTCATCATATCTACTATATGACTCATACTTTACCTTTCGGTGATCCGTGTTCCTGAGGCCATGTCTGTACATGATAGGCCCGTCAAGATCAAACCTTAGCTTCCGCATAAGAAAATCTGGCTTGCTTACGTTGTATACACTTGCGGAATCTAACACACCCGATCATCACGTGGTGCTTCGAAACAACAAGCTTTAGCAACGGTGCATACTAAGGGTGAACACTTAAGAACTTGAAATTGTGTGCTTGAGGGATCATCTTATAATGCTACCGTCGTCTACTAAGCAATACAAGATGCATAAAGGATTAACATCACATGCAATTCATAATATGTGATATGATATGGCCTTTCTTCTTTGTGCTTCAGATCTCCATCTTCAAGCACGAACATGATCTCCATCATTACCGGCATTGCATCAAGGTCAATGACGCTG